>OX344723.1:111164251-112589123 GCA_947034835.1 Ballota nigra | reverse complement strand
ATTACATGGGAGGTCCGTATTACATTCAGAATGGCTACCAAGGTGGTAATCAATATGGAAGGCCTTCTTATGGCCAACCTTTTGTACCACCAGGTCCACAACCTCCTCCTAATCAGTGGAGGAACAATAAAGGAGGCCAGCAGCCTCCTCAAAACACATGGAGAAAGAATGAGAATTTCTCATATGCTAACCCAAAGGCGGGTATTACAGTTCCTCCGGGTGTTGACCCAGGTTTAAAGCCTCCGGGTGGAGAAGGCGGTGCATCGACTGAGGAGATGTTGAGAGCGATCCTACAGAAGGTGGAGGAAGGAAGTAAGAGATTGTCATCCTTAGAGTACGATGTGAAAGAGTTACATAAAAAGGATGATCATCGTGATCAAGAGCTCCAGAAGATGAACGTTGAGTGGACTAGAACTCAACAAGAGAATAATCGAAGGTTCACTTCTATAGAGTTCCAGATGAGCCAGATTGCAAAGATGTTGAATAGAGAGCCTGGCAAATACCCTTCAATGCCTGAGGGTAATCCCAAAGAGCATTGTAAGGCTATCCAGCTTAGAAGTGGGACCAAATATGATGGTCCCGAGATGCCTGCTAATTCTGAGACGCTCAAAGAAGAAGTTGAGACAGAAGGGATAGAGTCTCAAGGTGATGGAGTTGAGGTTGAGAAGGAAGGAGTTAAGATGAAAATTGATGATAAGAGTAAAGAGAACAATGAGTCCCAGAAGGGGAAAGACTTTGAGGAGATAGAGAGGGTTCCAAAGTGGAAGAAGGCAAAGGAAGCAAGGGAGAAAGTGAAAGTGACCGAGCGAGATGAATGAGAGGTACCCAAATCTGTGATACCCGTCCCGTATCCACAACGCTTTATGAAGAAAATGCTTGATGAGAAATTCGCTAAGTTCCTTGATGTTTTTAAACAATTGCATATTAATATTCCTTTTTATGATGCTTTGGAACAGATGCCAAATTATGCCAAGTTCCTGAAGGACTTGATAGCGAAGAGACGAAGAGTTGATGAGCCGAAGTTGGTGCAGTTGAACCACGAAGTGAGTGCACTAGTGCACAAGGCGCTTCCACCGAAGCTGAAGGATCCCGGGAGCTTCACCATTCTTTGTGACATTGGGAACGGGATCAAGAAGGGAGCGTTGTGCGACCTCGGAGCGAGCATTAATTTGATGCCGTTGTCGCTTTTCAAGAAGTTGGAAGGTGGTGAACTTCAACCTACAATGATGACGCTTCAACTTGCCGACCGGTCTATCACGAGACCTCAAGGTGTTGTTGAAGACGTCCTTGTGAGAGTTGGAGATCACATTTTTCCAGCCGATTTTGTGGTCCTAGAGATGGAGGAAGATGAGCACGTGCCCCTGATCTTGGGAAGACCGTTCTTAGCTACGGCGGGGATGGTGCTAGATGTGGCAAATGGGAAGATCACATTGAAGGTTGATGATCAAGAAGTGAAGATCTCCCTATATGAAGCCATGAAGCACCCGAAGGAGGATGAGAGTTTGTATTGCATGGGTGCAATTGATCCTAGTGTTGAAGACACACCTCCTATCCCTAATCCTTCTCATATTCATGATTTAGTTAGTCCTTCACTTGATAATTTAACCCATGAGCATTATGTTCTTGATTATGTTGATAGGGATAAAGTGAAAAAGTTGAAGGATGAAGAGGTGAAAAGAGTGGACGTGGTCCAGTTAGAAGGGAAAGGAGGAGTTAAGAAGAAGAAGTCAAAATTCAAGAAATTGTTTAGTAAGACTCCTCCAGATAAAAGTAAGAAGGAGTTGAGACCCATAACACTTGTGGATGAGAAGGAAGCAAAGGAGTTCATGATGGAGGGGCATCAAGGAAAGACATGCAAGCACCACTCTTATGAGAGTAAGGGAGGTATTTTTTAGTATGATGTCCCATAAGCTCCTTTGAGCTCGGTCCGGCATGAGGACCTTAAAAATAGCGCTGAATGGGAGGCAACCCATTATTTTTTTATTTATTTGCTTTGAGTTTTTTTAGTTATTAGGGAGTTATTTTGAGTCGTATGTTTAACCTCGTATTTGAGTGAGTTGCTTGTAGGCTTGTCTCTAAAGGAGTAAAGGTATCATGGAGTTATTCAGATTGAAGGAACCAACTTGAGACAAGGGAGTGTGCAAAGCTATTGAGAGAAATTGAATTATTTGGTTGAGGTAACCCATAACCCCAAACTTAGACCTCTAGCAAGGTCGAAGTTTGGGGGGGTGTAGTTTTTTTTATTTGTTGTATGATTACATTGCACATGCATGCACGCCCTTATCTTTGAGTTGAGTTTGATTGATTATTGTTTGTTGAGATACTCCTTGGGGTGATTTTGATTTGACTCGCTATTGCACATTTCATGCCTATCAATCATCTTATGCTTGTTGATTGCTCTCTTTGAGTATGACGTGATGAGTAGAGTTGAGTTGTGAGGTTGAATTAGGAGTTTATTGTGTGAGTGTTTGAGTTAGAGTTGATTTGAGAGAGAACCCGTATGCTTACAAATTTTTCTTTCGAGTGCTTGTGTGATAGTTGTGAGAATGCACTAGACTAGCATGGATGTGAAAGCCGAGAGACTTGAGCCTTATGAGATTTTAAATACATGATTTAATCTCTTCGTTTGTGAGAGGATCGTCACCTTTGAGGATGCTAGAACTTGTGTGTGCTCTTGCTTCTTGTTTGTATCTAGTTTGATATGCCGAATAGGATCTTAGGCCATCTATGATTTTATTGAGTCACTTAACCAAAATTTTCCTTACCAATGACATTGAATCCCTTGTTAGCCCCTTTGAGCCGAAAGCCTATTTTATTTGCTAGCACATATGAACACTATTCCAATTCCTAAGCCTTTTTGTCCCAATTTGAGTGGAGAATAGGAAAGTGTGAATGAGAAGGGAGTGAATTGAGTTGAAAAAGGAAAAGGTTGTTTGTTGAGTGAATATGAGAAGAAGGAGTGATGAAGTTATGAGATGTGGGAAAAAGAGAAAAAATTGAGAATGAGCAAAAGAAAAAAAATGAGCTCATGTGTTTGTGCGAAAAAGAGAAAAAAAAGTGATAAAAAAAAAGTGAAAGAGTGAGAAAGAAAAAAAAAATGAAGTGTTGAGAGAATTGGAATTGAAAGTGCGTTGATTGAATATGTTTGAAGTAGTCTGTTCCTAATCTCGAAGTACTAAAGTTTGATTTTCTATTCTTCATTCATTTGAGTTACTTTACCATATTGTAATCCCACCTGTCCAAAGAGCCTACATTACAACCTTGAGAAAAGTCCTTTTTGATTCGGCATTGATTTCTAGAGTACGGTCGGAGTTAAGAGCACTTACAAGCCTATGACTGCCAATTTGTGTGATTGATTGTGTGAGTGAGTCCCTTAATCATTGATATACACTTGTGAGGGAGCGAAACACGTCGTTGAGTGCACATACATGCTTGATCTAGGTGTTTCTTGTTATTGTTGCATGAGTATGATAAAGGAAAGTGAGTGAGTATACGGGTGATTGATTTTTGAAGCTCGAGTTCATTAGCTTGCATGATTGATTCTTTGACTCATTCCTAACAATTTCACTTGACTTATTATTTTGTTGCTTGAGGACAAGCAACATGGTAAGTTTGGGGGGGTTGATTAGGCGTGAAATTGTTATGTTTTGGTGCCCGATTTGCCCATGTTTTGAGTATTTTCGACGAGTGTTTGGAGTCAAATGAGTATCATTTTTATAAACTTATTAATTTGTCTCTTTGGTTTTCATAGATGGATAGAGGGCGAAAAGAGGAGTTCGTAGGACTTTAAATCGGCCAAAACGGACTCCCGGTTGAGAAGTTATGAAGGTTTTACGAACATGTGTACAGCCAGTGGTCGAGCGTCTCGCTCGACCTCTTGACCCGCTCGACCACCAAGCTCGAATGGGGCGCTCGAGCTGTGTTGCTCGAGCGTTTTTGCGTGTTTTTGGCCCAAAATCGCCCAAATTCATCCCAACGCCTATATATACCCCTTCCAAGCATATTTTCACATATCACAACATACCAACACATATATTTACATATTTTGAGCGAGGAGAAAGCTTGGGAGGGAGATTGGAAGAGTTTTATACATTGTAATCGAGGTTTTAATTTACGAATTCTACGTTTTAGTATTTCTTTTGAACGTATTAGATTAATTCTTTCTTTCTTTACTCTTGGAGACGATTAAACCTAGTTTTTCAGATTTATATAGATTTCTTTAGAGACTTTAATTTGTTCTTTCGTTTATGTTCTTGATTTCTTTCGTTAATTTAATTATGCATATGATTATTGTTCTTGTGATTGCTTTTATTATTCAAACTACCATGTTAGGCTAAAACCCTTGTATGCTTAGGGTAGGATGAACTCGTAGAAGTAGGATATGGGTACGTAATTAGGGTAATTCGTGACGTTAGTTTTAATTCTCTTGATTAATGAATTCTTATAATTAATCTTAACTTTACCTTTGAATTTAATACGAAAGTGTTAGAGAGAGGACGACCGCATCACTCAATAACAATTAGTAGTCTTAACGAGAAGGTTTAGAAAGGGTTAATTCATTTACCAGTTTAGCGAAGGAGGACGACCGCATCACCTTAGTTAAATTAGGGTCTCATTAATTAAGCACAATCTATTAACTTGTTAGTGAATTAGTGAAGTCGAGTGTTAGGGTAAAGTATTAGGGTTTAGAATCTTGAGCTTTCACCTTGCATTCTTAGACTTAGGTTATTTCTTGTGTGTCACAGTTATTCTGATTATGTACCTGCTCCGTTAGTATACGTAGGGATTCCAATCCTAAGCATCACCATCTCTCATTAGAACACAACCCTTAGTTAATTTGATTTCTTTAGTATTTTAGTTTACTTAGTTTAATTCAGTCTTTTAATTAATCTTTCAAAAACCCAAAAACATTACACTCATATTAACTACGACGCGTAGATCTTCAGGGATCTATTCGCATATACACCATCCCTTGGGTTCGATAATACTTGGTCATTATACTTACTCTTACTACAGTGAACCCGTCCGCTTGCGGGTGAGCGACTAGTAGAAGTTAGTGTAATTCGCTTCAAGTCAATGGCGCCGTTGCCGGGGATGGCGTTGTATGCTTTTGAATAGGACTTGTAGATAGCTTAGTAGTTAGTAGTGGGTGATTTATTTTCTGTTTTATTTTTATTTCCATTCATTAGGCAGTTGCGTTTTGATCCTTCTGCTAGTGTTTCAGGTTTATGAAAACACGTTCACAAGGAAATACGAGCGAAGAGAGGTTACCTGCAGACCCTGAAACAATAGCCAGAAGGAACCGAGCTTTCTTGAGAAGGATGAACGCTGCCGACTTAGGGAAAGAACCAATGGACATCACTAATGAGTTGGAGGATGCCGAGAATGAGTTCAACCAGGGGTTGATCCGGGTTGACGGCACTGAGGGCAACACCAGTAAGAACCAAGATCCGTTAGGGGATAGTCAGAGTCAAAACCCGGGTGCACAAAACGTTATTAATCTAGCTCAGAATTTTGTCCATAATCCTCTGAACAACCTTGCTTAACAACAAAACCCAAATAACCCTTTCAACAACCCAGTATACCAACATTACCCATACCCACCATACCCTTATCCACCATACCCATATCCTCCACCGCCTGTCTACAACCAACCACCTGTTTACCAACCACCACCCCAACAAGTACCCGTACCTGCTGTTAATCCTCAACACGTTCCTCAGAACGTAGATCAAAATATGGCAATTCGAGGGAGGTTTGCAGCGCAGCCACAACGGTACTATGATGGAGTGGCGTTACCTCCTGTTGAGGCGAATAACTTTTCAATTTCACCAGGAATTCTCAAGCTGCTCACCGAGAATCAATTCAAGGGGGTGATTGGGAAGGAGAATCCTCACACTCACCTGAGGAGCTTTCTCATGATAGCCTCCACATTTAATTATAATGGCATGTCTGAAGATGCCAAGAGGCTTAGGCTGTTCCCATTCTCACTTACGGGAATAGCTAAAGAGTGGTATGACAACACGCTCCCGCGGGGAGGTATTACCACTTGGGCCGAGCTCGATCGTCTGTTCCTCGAGCGATTCTACCCTCCATCTAGGACGATCAAGGCTAGGATTGAGATCTCTTCCTTCCGTCAGAAGTAAGGAGAGGACCTACGTCAAGCGTGGGAGAGATACTCAAACATGTTGATAGAGTGCCCGCAGCATGGGTACAATGAGGGGGATATTATGGCATTCTTCTACAGTGGTGCCAACAAGGCGGGGCAAGACCATTTAGACGCCTGTGCGGGCGGAGCATTCCTGAATCAAGGCATAGAGAGGTGTAGAGAGATCGTGGACAACATTGTCACGAATGCCGGTGCTTGGAACGTGGATGCAGATTTCCAAAGAGTGCATCAGGTTGAAGAGGATGAAGGAACGAGAAGGCTGTTGATGGCCATGATGGAAAAGATTAACAACCTCGAGTTGGGGAAGAATTTGGTTGGAGAGCATGCAGCAGAGAAGGAAAGAGTAGACCAGCCAAGTGGACAGCAAGAGGTAGCCAATTACATGGGAGGTCCGTATTACAATCAGAATGGCTACCAAGGTGGTAATCAATATGGAAGGCCTTCTTATGGCCAACCTTTTGTACCACCAGGTCCACAACCTCCTCCTAATCAGTGGAGGAACAATAAAGGAGGCCAGCAGCCTCCTCAAAACACATGGAGAAAGAATGAGAATTTCTCATATGCTAACCTAAAGGCGGGTATTACAGTTCCTCCGGGTGTTGACCCAGGTTCAAAGCCTCCGGGTGGAGAAGGCGGTGCATCGACTGAGGAGATGTTGAGAGCGATCCTACAGAAGGTGGAGGAAGGAAGTAAGAGATTGTCATCCTTAGAGTACGATGTGAAAGAGTTACATAAAAAGGGTGATCATCGTGATCAAGAGCTCTAGAAGATGAACGTTGAGTGGACTAGAACTCAACAAGAGAACAATCGAAGGTTCACTTCTATAGAGTTCCAGATGAGCCAGATTGCAAAAATGTTGAATAGAGAGCCTGGCAAATACCCTTCAATGCCTGAGGGTAATCCCAAAGAGCATTGTAAGGCTATCCAGCTTAGAAGTGGGACCAAATATGATGGTCCCGAGATGCCTGCTAATTCTGAGACGCTCAAAGAAGAAGTTGAGACAGAAGGGATAGAGTCTCAAGGTGATGGAGTTGAGGTTGAGAAGGAAGGAGTTAAGATGAAAATTGATGATAAGAGTAAAGAGAACAATGAGTCCCAGAAGGGGAAAGACTTTGAGGAGATAGAGAGGGTTCCAAAGTGGAAGAAGGCAAAGGAAGCAAGGGAGAAAGTGAAAGTGACCGAGCGAGATGAATGGGAGGTACCCAAATCTGTGATACCCGTCCCGTATCCACAACGCTTTATGAAGAAAACGCTTGATGAGAAATTCGCTAAGTTCCTTGATGTTTTTAAACAATTACATATTAATATTCCTTTTTATGATGCTTTGGAACAGATGCCAAATTATGCCAAGTTCCTGAAGGACTTGATAGCGAAGAGACGAAGAGTTGATGAGCCGAAGTTGGTGCAGTTGAACCACGAAGTGAGTGCACTAGTGCACAAGGCGCTTCCACCGAAGCTGAAGGATCCCGGGAGCTTCACCATTCTTTGTGACATTGGGAACGGGATCAAGAAGGGAGCGTTGTGCGACCTCGGAGCGAGCATTAATTTGATGCCGTTGTCGCTTTTCAAGAAGTTGGAAGGTGGTGAACTTCAACCCACAATGATGACGCTTCAACTTGCCGACCGGTCTATCACGAGACCTCAAGGTGTTGTTGAAGACGTCCTTGTGAGAGTTGGAGATCACATTTTTCCAGCCGATTTTGTGGTCCTAGAGATGGAGGAAGATGAGCACGTGCCCCTGATCTTGGGAAGACCGTTCTTAGCTACGGCGGGGATGGTGCTAGACGTGGCAAATGGGAAGATCACATTGAAGGTTGATGATCAAGAAGTGAAGATCTCCCTATATGAAGCCATGAAGCACCCGAAGGAGGATGAGAGTTTGTATTGCATGGGTGCAATTGATCCTAGTGTTGAAGACACACCTCCTATCCCTAATCCTTCTCATATTCATGATTTAGTTAGTCCTTCACTTGATAATTTAACCCATGAGCATTATGTTCTTGATTATGTTGATAGGGATAAAGTGAAAAAGTTGAAGGATGAAGAGGTGAAAAGAGTGGACGTGGTCCAGTTAGAAGGGAAAGGAGGAGTTAAGAAGAAGAAGTCAAAATTCAAGAAATTGTTTAGTAAGACTCCTCCAGATAAAAGTAAGAAGGAGTTGAGACCCATAACACTTGTGGATGAGAAGGAAGCAAAGGAGTTCATGATGGAGGGGCATCAAGGAAAGACATGGAAGCACCACTCTTATGAGAGTAAGGGAGGTATTTTTTAGTATGATGTCCCATAAGCTCCTTTGAGCTCGGTCCGACATGAGGACCTTAAAAATAGCGCTGAATGGGAGGCAACCCATTATTTTTTTATTTATTTGCTTTGAGTTTTTTTTAGTTATTAGGGAGTTATTTTGAGTCGTATGTTTAACCTCGTATTTGAGTGAGTTGCTTGTAGGCTTGTCTCTAAAGGAGTAAAGGTATCATGGAGTTATTCAGATTGAAGGAACCAACTTGAGACAAGGGAGTGTGCAAAGCTATTGAGAGAAATTGAATTATTTGGTTGAGGTAACCCATAACCCCAAACTTAGACCTCTAGCAAGGTCGAAGTTTGGGGGGGTGTAGTTTTTTTTATTTGTTGTATGATTACATTGCACATGCATGCACGCCCTTATCTTTGAGTTGAGTTTGATTGATTATTGTTTGTTGAGATACTCCTTGGGGTGATTTTGATTTGACTCGCTATTGCACATTTCATGCCTATCAATCATCTTATGCTTGTTGATTGCTCTCTTTGAGTATGACGTGATGAGTAGAGTTGAGTTGTGAGGTTGAATTAGAAGTTTATTGTGTGAGTGTTTGAGTTAGAGTTGATTTGAGAGAGAACCCGTATGCTTACAAAATTTTCTTTTGAGTGCTTGTGTGATAATTGTGAGAATGCACTAGACTAGCATGGATGTGAAAGCCGAGAGACTTGAGCCTTATGAGATTTTAAATACATGATTTAATCTCTTCGTTTGTGAGAGGATCGTCACCTTTGAGGATGCTAGAACTTGTGTGTGCTCTTGCTTCTTGTTTGTATCTAGTTTGATATGCCGAATAGGATCTTAGGCCATCTATGATTTTATTGAGTCACTTAACCAAAATTTTCCTTACCAATGACATTGAATCCCTTGTTAGCCCCTTTGAGCCGAAAGCCTATTTTATTTGCTAGCACATATGAACACTATTCCAATTCCTAAGCCTTTTTGTCCCAATTTGAGTGGAGAATAGGAAAGTGTGAATGAGAAGGGAGT
Organism: Ballota nigra; assembly: GCA_947034835.1. Lineage (NCBI taxonomy): Eukaryota > Viridiplantae > Streptophyta > Magnoliopsida > Lamiales > Lamiaceae > Ballota > Ballota nigra. Next base: position 112,579,671 of record OX344723.1, on the reverse strand, counting down.
GAATTGAGTTGAAAAAGGAAAAGGTTGTTTGTTGAGTGAATATGAGAAGAAGGAGTGATGAAGTTATGAGATGTGGGATAAAGAGAAAAAATTGAGAATGAGCAAAAGAAAAAAAATGAGCTCATGTGTTTGTGCGAAAAAGAGAAAAAAAAGTGATAAAAAAAAAAGTGAAAGAGTGAGAAAGAAAAAAAAAATGAAGTGTTGAGAGAATTGGAATTGAAAGTGCGTTGATTGAATATGTTTGAAGTAGTCTGTTCCTAATCTCGAAGTACTAAAGTTTGATTTTCTATTCTTCATTCATTTGAGTTACTTTACCATATTGTAATCCCACCTGTCCAAAGAGCCTACATTACAACCTTGAGAAAAGTCCTTTTTGATTCGGCATTGATTTCTAGAGTACGGTCGGAGTTAAGAGCACTTACAAGCCTATGACTGCCAATTTGTGTGATTGATTGTGTGAGTGAGTCCCTTAATCATTGATATACACTTGTGAGGGAGCGAAACACGTCGTTGAGTGCACATACATGCTTGATCTAGGTGTTTCTTGTTATTGTTGCATGAGTATGATAAAGGAAAGTGAGTGAGTATACGGATGATTGATTTTTGAAGCTCGAGTTCATTAGCTTGCATGATTGATTCTTTGACTCATTCCTAACAATTTCACTTGACTTATTATTTCGTTGCTTGAGGACAAGCAACATGGTAAGTTTGGGGGGGGTTGATTAGGCGTGAAATTGTTATGTTTTGGTGCCCGATTTGCCTATGTTTTGAGTATTTTCGACGAGTGTTTGGAGTCAAATGAGTATCATTTTTATAAACTTATTAATTTGTCTCTTTGGTTTTCATAGATGGATAGAGGGCGAAAAGAGGAGTTCGTAGGACTTTGAATCGGCCAAAATGGACTCCCGGTTGAGAAGTTATGAAGGTTTTACGAACATGTGTACAGCCAGTGGTCGAGCGTCTCGCTCGACCTCTTGACCCGCTCGACCACCAAGCTCGAATGGGGCGCTCGAGCTGTGTTGCTCGAGCGTTTTTGCGTGTTTTTGGCCCAAAATCGCCCAAATTCATCCCAACGCCTATATATACCCCTTCCAAGCATATTTTCACATATCACAACATACCAACACATATTTTTACATATTTTGAGCGAGGAGAAAGCTTGGGAGGGAGATTGGAAGAGTTTTATACGTTGTAATCGAGGTTTTAATTTACGAATTTTTTCGTTTTAGTATTTCTTTTGAACGTATTAGATTAATTCTTTCTCTCTTTACTCTTGGAGACGATTAAACCTAGTTTTTCAGATTTATATAGATTTCTTTAGAGACTTTAATTTGTTCTTTCGTTTATATTCTTGATTTCTTTCGTTAATTTAATTATGCATATGATTATTGTTCTTGTGATTGCTTTTATTATTCAAACCACCATGTTAGGCTAAAACCCTTGTATGCTTAGGGTAGGATGAACTCGTAGAAGTAGGATGTGGGTACGTAATTAGGGTAATTCGTGACGTTAGTTTTAATTCTCTTGATTAATGAATTCTTATAATTAATCTTAACTTTGCCTTTGAATTTAGTACGAAAGTGTTAGAGAGAGGACGACCGCATCACTCAATAACAATTAGTAGTCTTAACGAGAAGGTTTAGAAAGGGTTAATTCATTTACCAGTTTAGCGAAGGAGGACGACCGCATCACCTTAGTTAAATTAGGGTCTCATTAATTAAGCACAATCTATTAACTTGTTAGTGGATTAGTGAAGTCGAGTGTTAGGGTAAAGTATTAGGGTTTAGAATCTTGAGCTTTCACCTTGCATTCTTAGACTTAGGTTATTTCTTGTGTGTCACAGTTATTCTGATTATGTACCTGCTCCGTTAGTATACGTAGGGATTCCAATCCTAAGCATCACCATCGCTCATTAGAACACAACCCTTAGTTAATTTGATTTCTTTAGTATTTTAGTTTACTTAGTTTAATTCAGTCTTTTAATTAATCTTTCAAAAACCCAAAAACATTACACTCATATTAACTACGACGCGTAGATCTTCAGGGATCTATTCGCATATACACCATCCCTTGGGTTCAATAATACTTGGTCATTATACTTACTCTTACTACAGTGAACCCGTCCGCTTGCGGGTGAGCGACTAGTAGAAGTTAGTTTAATTCGCTTCAAGTCATGCATGGCATTCAATGGGTTCGAGATGTGGATACTGGAGGAGCACATGAGTCCAGAAACGTGGAGGCGAGTTCGATTCAACCCCAACTGCCCTGTGATCTACAACGACCGTGTAATTAGCCCGCAACCACTACGACTCTTGAAACCAGGTAATGATAAATTGCTCATGAGGGTTGAACCGGTTGGGTTGATACTTATCTACGACATGGTGACTGGAGTATACCTCGTACTTGATGGGCCGATGGTGGGCGAGGAGTACTTTACCGTTTTCCCGTATGTGCAGAGCGTCGAGTGTCCTAGGATGCTTGTTGGATGATGGAAACACATCCATTTGTGGTAATCAACCGTGTGAAACTTGTTGCATCTTAATTGGACGGAGTTTTACTAGGGTGATCGACCATGAAGAGTTGTGTGGTACTTAAGTATTAGGTTTAATGTAATATTATTTTGTGTGTTGTCCGCTCCTTTTCTTTGTCTGCTTCTCAAAGGTAGTGATGTTAGGGTGCTTTGAGATGGGTGATATGCGTTGATGTTAATTAGGAGCATGACTTTTGTAGTCTATTAATTGACTATTAATGCATTCCTTTTTTGTCTACTAAATGCAATCTAATTTTGGGTATTGAATGTGGGCTTTTGATATTGGAATTTGTACCCCATTTAAGGGAAGATGATTGCATGTCTGCTGTTAAGTAGGAACTGGTAGCTTTTTTGCGGAATGGGTCCACTTAGATCCTATTGCATTTATTATATGTACAACACAGGGTGAATTTGTTGCTGTTGTTAAAATTGAAATATTGCATAAAACGTGTACCATCGCTAAAAAGATGTACTGTCTTGTTCTGTTGTGTACCATCAATATTAAGCAGTACTGTAGATTGTTGAATTTACAACAGGCTATCCTAATCCTTAGGGTGCTTTGAGATGGGGGATATGCGTTGGTGTTAATTAGGAGCATGAATTATGTAGTCTAATTGACTATTAATGCATTACTTTTTTGTCTATTCGTTGTTTGCAACAATGGTCCACTTAGATCATATTGCATTTATTATATATACCACAAAGGTTTAATGTACTGTTGTTGGTAAAATTGACATATTGCTTAATACATGTACCATCGGTTAAAATATGTATTGTTATGCTATATAGTGTACCATCAATATTATACTGTACTGTAGATTGTTGAATGTACCAAAGGATATCCAATCCTTATCCCGGGGCGCATAACTTGGTCTTTGCGGGAAAATATTTAAAAGGATTTTCTGAGTATTACATAGGTGAGCACTGCGTGTGGGCCTATAAGATTAAGTATGTGAAGTTGGGTTACAATTTGTTTATTGTAAATAAAATAAAAATATATGTAAATGGTCCCACACAATATTGAATCTGCCATTAAAAGGTACCGTTGGATTAATGGAAAAATGACTGTTGCAACAGTTGGGACAATAAGAGAATTGAAAAAAGTTATAAATAGAGAGTGAAAGGGTGTTTAATAGAAGAATGTAATAATACAAAAATGTCTAGCTCAAGCAAGAATACAGTGGGCGTTTCGTATCCAAGGTACGAAAAGTCATCTTGTTGTTTATGTCGTCGACACACCTGGATTCGAGTTAGCAACACAACAAAAAATCCGGGGAGGCTATACTATCATTGCGATGAACATGGGTTTTCGCACTGGTGTATGCCGTGCGAGTGGGTCGAGAGGGACGATATTGCCGAGAGTCGACCTCAAAATTCAGCATCTGGGAAAGTGGTGTATGAAATAAAATTGCCAACGCTAGTCATCGGAAACATGTTGATGGTGATTGTGGTGCTGGTGCTTGTTCGCATTCTAACATGAAGTATGGCGTGTTGTGTTGACGCCCTTTTTTTCTTCTGCATATTTCTCTATTCCGCAAGCTGCTTCATTTTTAGTAATGAACATGCCGTCTGTCCATTTGTCATTGTTGTTTCAACATCCCCCATCCCCCCCAATTAAACCTGCAGTTTGAACGAAAAAAGGGCAACATGTTTTAGTTTTGTTGAAATGTGTCTGAAGGAAATTGAGCACAATTTTAAAGAGTGTAAGTTATTTTATAGAATTTAACATAATGTGATATGTTGATCATTGCTACCAAACGAATATTGGACAGATGAATTCCAAACAAAGTTGCAAATTAAAAATACGTACCTTTAAAGAATAGAAAAGTGTACACTAATGCACGAAAGTCGGTGCCTTAAAAATATTATGAGCAATAATATAGATGCCCCAATGGTCAACGAAGATTGTGTGCAACAAGGAGGAGGCATTCAGTTAGCAGCCAGCTTTTTTTTTTCTTCTTGTTTCGTCCATGCTCACCGAAAGACTTTGTCTGCGTCTTCTTGGGCCGCCCGGGCATACGTTTTAGTAAGGGTGGTAGAATCTTAGGGACATCAGCAATTGACTTGATAGCATGCCTTTCGCTGTCGGGTATTGGGTGAATGTCATTAGCATAGCATTCCAGATACGTGGAAGACAGGAAATAGTCCTCGACGTAAGCAGCGACCGTTGGACCGTGATAGTTTATGACAGTCGTTGCGTGAGGGCATGGGAATCCAGACAACTGCCATTTGGAACAGGAGCACGTTCTATTTTCAAGGTTAACGGATGCAGTTGGAGAGGACATAACGTCAAACTCAACAAGGTTGCATTGGTGAACCTTCCACGAACGAGAAATTCGTGAGTCATTCTTGTATAATATGTCCTTCTTGGGACAGAGTAAGTTTTCCCATGCGTTACTTTTAGTGCGGCGCTAAAAAAACCATCGGCTAGTTTCTGTAAGAACAAACATACAGGGGCATTGTTTAAGGCAGTTAGCCTTAGCAAAATACGATGTTTATAAAAAACCGTACAAGATACGGAGAACATAACCTGAACGACTGTGATCCAACATATTTGTAATGGGTAGTCCGCGTGATTGCTTAATCCACGAGTTGAGGGACTCTGCTGCATTTGATGTCATCTCACCGTACTTTGTGATTTTGGGAGAGAATGCAACTGCCCATTTATCAAATGGTAACTGTGACAAAAATTCAATAGCTAGTGGACCACCGGATTTCTTAAACATTTCTAGATGCTCCGCAAAGATACGGTGGTCCGGAGCGTATGCACACGCCCTGAATAGGTCGACCAGTTTTGCACCTTTGGAATTCTTCGAACCCCCACCACAACGACCTTTCAAATTTGTTAGTAGATGAAATAAGCAAAAAAAATGCAATGGATTTTCAAATACTAATGGGAAGGCAACCATTAGCCCACAATTCCTGTCGGAGATGTAGAAAATTTGCTTCGAGTGGACACACACACTACTAACTTTTTTTAGGAACCATACCCAATTCTCAGTATTCTCGGCGGATACAACCGCAAAGGCTACCGGGAAAAGTCCTGCAATGATATACGAAGTTAGAAAATGTGCAGAAGTAATCATAAAAAAGGGTGGAGGAAACGATTGGGGGAAAAACCATTGTTCCCATCCTTTGATGTTGCTGTTAGGAGTATTCCTTTTGCACGCCCATACATGAACGTGCCATCTATGAACAACATAGGGCGACAACTCTGAAATCCTACTATGGACCCATTGAACGCAATGAACAACCGTTCGAAATGGTGTGTTACAATATTGTATTCCAAATCAGCTACGCTACCTACATCGATAACGGGGATAAGTACGGAAAATGATACACTTTGGAACTAGTAAATGATGCACAACAGAAAATATATAATATGTGAACATGCCTGGGTTTGTGCGCTTGACGGCATAACAGTACCAACGGAGTTGGTCATAGGAGTCAGAATAGGTACCAAATAAATGGTCCCTAGCTTTCTCGGCCGTGCGCCACCCCTTGTAGTATAGAATGGTTATACCATAGTTTAGTTGGAGGATGTCAACTATTCTTTTCCTGGTTATATTTGGGTTATCTCTAACCTCGTGAACAACAAGCTTCCCAATTATCTCCGGGCTAAGACGAGCATGATGTCTAGCTACTCCACTGCCTAAACATATGTGACTGAAGTGTCCATTATATATCTCAAATTTCAACGAAATATCTTGTAACCTAGCTTTGATGTACCATTCGCACTGACAAGTTGCATGTTTACTACACTGAACATCGATGTACTCAGCAGAATTCCTCACATAAATGAAATTGTACCCCAATATGATTGAGTGCTTGATTAATTCGGTTCTAAATCCAATAGCACCCCCCAGAAAAAGTGAGCCCACCCCATCCTTAAATATATTACCCCATATGTCGGATAAAAGGGGTTGTTCGACAATAGCAGGGCAGATATCATATATAGGCAAGGACCCACACCCACTAAACTCTTCATATTGTCCATCATCAAGATAAACCTTGGCGGACCTAAATGGTAACTTACTCTGGCGATAGCTCTTTGGCTTAAAATGGGTAATATCATTACTAATATGACCAGCACATAGAAGGGCGGGATCGCAATTACCGTCGCTCAGAGGAATGGATTCTTCGCACAAATTAAATGGGTGGTCGAGCTCGGTTGATATACGAGATAATTTAGTACTGCTACTGTCAACGAAAGGAGATTTACCAGACACTATTACCTCAACCACAACCAGTTTCTGACTCAAATATTGGCAAACCAAAAACATATTATTGATATCGTCATCTGAACTCAAAATGCAATTAGAGATGCTATCAATGGAGTACCTGAATGATGTACAATCCGGCTTCAAATCGATCCACAAGGAGAATACGTGTTTTGCAAAGTCTTCAAAGGAATGTCCACACGGGAAATTGACGATCTTGCACTCTCCCCTGTGCTTGATGGAGCACAACAGCTGGGTGTGCATCATATAATATGCTATTTCGATGGACGAGTTTGGGGTTATATGATTTAGCCGGAAAATTCAAAATTCGAAAGCAAAAGAACTCGCACAGTAAGGTACACTGAATCACAAATTTGGGGGAAAACTTTTTTAGGGCAGTACACATGTTGAAGAATATAGCTGAGAAAATAGGAGTAGGTAGATGTAGGATTGAGAAAGTTAAAGTCGTATCGGTAGATGTAGGACTGGGAGAGTTAAGGTCCTTTCATAGTACCATACATGTCAGCTAATGTACTACCCTGATATATATTGTATTGAGTTGGACTGGGGCTAAACCGTATCCTGGAGTGCAATTTTACTATAGAGTGATGTAGTAGGGTGTTATTAATCCTTTAAAATAAAGGAAATAAAAAACTTGAATTAATAATAAATTCCAAGACATCAAAGACATCACCATGTCAAATCCAACCCAACAAAGGTACAGATCATTATTTTACAATTGCTAACAATTTTTTTTAGAAATGGGAAAGAAACATTAATTGGTATATTCACTCGAACGCTAATTATACCTCACAAAAAAGGAACTTCCTCATCATTAGCAAATTTACTTCTCTTCAGCATTGTGATTACTTCGTTCAGTTTTGCTTCCAGATTAGCCCTGTCTCCATGGTGAAGCGCCGCCGTGTACATCTGGAGAATTATCAACAGTGACCCTTCCAACTTGCTCAATTTCTTGGAGTAGCGAAACCTCTTGAATACATCAATCTTACTGATTCTAGAGCATTTCCACACGAGCATCTCGCCTTCGGTTAGTCGAGCGGTGAATTCTTTCGGATCCAGTATTTTATTGTACCTCTCCACATCACCAATGACAAGCCTAATTAAGTACAAAATTGATCGTAACCGGTTTAAGTCGGACTGGAAACGAGCCACTTTCTTGGTTGCACGAATAACTGATTTCACAAGAATGTCAAGAGCGACTCCCGCAACAGCTCCAGCAATTACGCCTGCTCCTCCCATTAATTTGTACAAAATCTCTGTAACTAATGATATTAATGCTCCTGTAACTGCAAATTTCGTATTATTAAAAAATAATAAACACGTGAAATCGTTTACAACCTGAATTTATGTTGGATCAAACCGAGAAGTTTTGCGGGTTGCAAAAGATTCCCTTGTTGATTGCTTGAATGCTTGTTTTGAATCGTTTAAATAAGATACTATTAAAAAAAATAGGAAAGCGGTAGGAACTTTCGTATCAATTTAAATAAAATATTATTAAAAAAAATAGGAAAGTGGTCCACAAAATATAAGCCTGGTTGCCTTATTTGGCCGTCCACGAAAAATAGTCTTGTTGCCTAAAATGAAAATAATAAACTTTATCTACTTTTTCAACATACACACATAACATTTTTAAAATAATTTATTTTGTACTTGATTTGACACAATATTCTTAATTTTTACATATTATATCAACTTTCTTAATAACTGTGTAAAAAGTAACAGAACCATATTTCGTGGTCGGAGGGAGTACCTTTTTCAGCCGACATAATTATATACAAAATTCATATAATAAATGGGTAAAAGATGCTTCCTCCTTGCATTTATTACAAGTCTTTCTCAACTAATATTGTAATTGGAATAGTCTTCTTTTAAAGAAAGCCAGTTCCCGTGTCTAATTTGAACTACGGCGTGAATTTTCTGCATCTTTTCTCTCTCTACGAATTGATTTGGTCAAATATGGCTGATTTTTACTTAAGGAGTGGGGCCCATCTTCTAATTGTCTTTCTTCCTTTCTCAATGTGTGTGGGACCCGCATGCTTTGCTTATTCTTTTATCACCTGCTTCCAATTAACCCATTCTATTCTCCAAGTAACAAAACAATTGGGCCTTTTAATTGATGAAATGGGCCGAGAACAATTAGCCTTCAAGTGGGTCTTTTCTCAATTGGGCCGGTCATTTAATGAAATGGGCAGCCAAAATTATTATTTCTTGGCCCAAATAATTATTTCCTCTCATTTTACTTAATTCACCCATGATCCTTAATCGCATTCTCGACTCATTCTTTCGATTATCTTTACAAAATTAAAAGCACGTGTTTTCTTTAAAAAATTCTTCAATTTCCTGCTAAATAAACACAAATGCCTTTCTCGACAGTTAAGCGCAATTAATCAAAATAATGTGAATAAATGCAAGAAACTCTATAAAATTAAACGAATTAAATGCACGAATTTCAAGAAATTTTCACGCTAATCACACTGCGGCTGTCAGGGCTCGATCCTGCATCCTTATAGCAATCTGCCACCTAGGAACCAACTGAGCTACGCCCATGCGGACAGTTGGTGGCAAATCTGCTCTCTTTTGCAACATACTATTATGGATGCAAATCTGTTTTTCTTTTTTTTTTCTTTTTTTTTTCTTTTTTTTTTCTGTTTACTTTTTTTACAGATTTATTTGATGTTATGTGATATTAAGTGTGGTTTTTTATTTATGTAACATTAATATATGAGAATTTAAAAATAAAAAATATATAACTTAATAATTTATTAATACGAACATAAATTACAACTAACATCTATAACTATATAATACAAGGTTCAATTCCTATTATAGTTTTAGGCGGGAAATCATTTTGTCCATTGATCGTTTTCAGCTTATTCAATCTCACCCGACCATCTTTCCTTAGTGTTTATTATGGTATCTTTGTTATGAATTGGTTAATTTGTTTCCTGAATTCTTGCTTCCGTTATTTTATTTTTTGTTTGTTTATGATGGGCTATTTATAGTGGATCATTACCTTCGGTTATAGCCATCATCCCACCTTCTCTTTGTTTTTTTTTTTTTTTTTGCAGATCGTGATTACAAATTCCAAATCGTGTGTTGCGTTTGATTCACGTTGGTGGTTAGCTGCGTCTGTGCTTTTTTTTTCCGGGCGTTTTGTTACATTGTTTTTAGTTTTCTACTTTTCTTTGAGGTGTACAAAGAACTTAGCATTTATAATATCAGATGTCTCGATTGTGGTGTTGGTTGTTAGTGTATAAGTATAGACTGTGTAGATGGGTGTTTTTTTCCACCCTGGTTTTATGTATTTTTGTAAATTATATAAACTTATTCTATTCAGATTGGTGCTAATCGTTTGTTTTATCTGTAAATTAGTTTATCCTGTTTTGGGAATTTTTAATTTAGTGTATTGGTTTGCTGTATTGATCTATATCTCCTATTTAAAGTTATTATAATATAGATTGATGAAACTATAATTTGATTTCAACTTGGAAGAGATATATACATATATATATTGGATTCAAATATCGAACAAAACAGATGTTGTTGAATGATTATTTGAATAATTTGATTTATATCGTTATGTTTTCTGATAATTGTATCTGAACAAAAGATCCAAAAAATTTCATGTTTTATTTTTGTTCATAGATATTAGATCTCCATTTTTTCAAATTTTTAGGTTAATTATACTTGAATTTGTGATCTTTAGTTGTACGTGATTTCAAGTTTTTTGTGATTAGTGTTATTTTATTGAGTTAAAAAAATTATAAATTTTAAAAAATTGTGATTTGTTAAAAAATCGCAAATTTAGCGTCATTCTAGGATTTAGGGATATTTTAATCAAGGTTGAGGGGAGTGTGATTATCGGTTAGTTTTTTTATATTTTAATTGATTCGCCTTCTAAGAAATTGCCGACTTTAGTATTTTTCTAAGAATTATATGTATATTTGAAAAAAGTTTTTATTGATAATAAATAGATTGTATTTTAATGAATTTCTTAACTTGATCTCACACTAACATATTGATTATTTTTAATTTTAATTAATTTCTTCATTTGATCTCTTATTAACCATGATTTTTTTTTATTATTTAAAATTGTTTGTAATTGATGATGTTCGTTTTGTGATAGATTTTTAGAAAAAAAATCTGTAACTTTTGTTAATTTTGTATAAATAATCGAAATTCCCCTAGAATTTTGAAGAAGTAATTGTGTTCTAATGAACTTCTAAAATTTAAGTTTTTGTGATTTGAAAAATAAATAAAAAATTTAAGTATTAATAAAATATTGAATATTGGCTAAAAAATTTAACATTTCCGTAATTCGAGTTAAGTTTAAATAAATAACTTCATGGCAAATAATTGTTACGATGCTATTTATTTTAATGAACTTCTAGCATTGAAGTTTTAATGATTTGTAAAATAAAAAATATTAATTAGTTGTATAATTTTTTAAATTTCCATTATTTTAGTTAAGTTTAGATAAATATTTAAGTTTTAATGATCTGCAAAATAAAAAATATTGATTAGTTGTATAATTTTTTAAATTTCCGTAATTTTAGTTAAGTTTAGATAAATATTGAAGTTTTAATAATCTGTAAAATAAAAATATTGATTAGTTGTATAATTTTTGAAATTTCTGTAATTTTAGTTAAGTTTAGATAAATAGTTGCATGGCACGTAATTGTTGTTGTTTGCGTATTTTCCTCATCTTTATTTTGTCAGATTTTTGGTGTAGTAGTAAAATATGTGTTTGATTGATTAACTTAATTTATGAAAATTATTCAATGGCTTCCGCCTTTTGTGTGGATTCATTTAATGGTTTGTCAATTTTTTCTACTTTTTTTTCTAATTAGTCGGTGTATTATTGATTCGCGTTCTAAGAAATTGCCGACTTTAGTATTTTTCTAAGAATTGTATGTATATTTGAAAAAAGTTTTTATTGATAATAAATAGATTGTATTTTAATGAATTTCTTAACTTGATCTCACACTAACATATTGATTATTTTTAATTTTAATTAATTTCTTCATTTGATCTCTTATTAACCATGATTTTTTTTTATTATTTAAAATTGTTTGTAATTGATGATGTTCGTTTTGTTATAGATTTTTAGAAAAAAATCCGTGACTTTGGTAATTTTGTATAAATAATCGAAATTCCCCTAGAATTTTGAAGAAGTGATTGTGTTCTAATGAACTTCTAAAATTTAAGTTTTTGTGATTTGAAAAATAAATAAAAAATTTAAGTATTAATAAAATATTGAATATTGGCTAAAAAATTTAACATTTCCGTAATTCGAGTTAAGTTTAAATAAATAACTTCATGGCAAGTAATTGTTACGATGCTATTTATTTTAATGAACTTCTAGCATTGAAGTTTTAATGATCTGTAAAATAAAAAATATTAATTAGTTGTATAATTTTTTAAATTTCCGTAATTTTAGTTAAGTTTAGATAAATATTAAAGTTTTAATGATATGCAAAATAAAAAATATTGATTAGTTGTATAATTTTTTAAATTTCCGTAATTTTAGTTAAGTTTAGATAAATATTGAAGTTTTAATAATCTGTAAAATAAAAATATTGATTAGTTGTATAATTTTTGAAATTTCCGTAATTTTAGTTAAGTTTAGATAAATAGCTGCATGGCACGTAATTGTTGTTGTTTGCGTATTTTCCTCATCTTTATTTTGTCAGATTTTTGGTGTAGTAGTAAAATATGTGTTTGATTGATTAACTTAATTTATGAAAATTATTCAATGGCTTCCGCCTTTTGTGTGGATTCATTTAATGGTTTGTCAATTTTTTCTACTTTTTTTTCTAATTAGTCGGTGTATTATTTATTTTGTTTTAGAAAATTAATTGCAATTGCCTATAGTTACGATTTTTTTCTTTTTTTTTTTTGTTGGTTAATTGAACACATCTAATTTTGACCTACGTATGTATATATTTTAGTGGAAATATTGGGGTTCATGGTTCGTTGTGGTGCTTAGGATATTTTTTGGTTTTTAAAAATTTAACATTTCCGTAATTCAAGTTAAGATTTAATAAATAACTGCATGGCAGGTAATTGTTACGATGTCATTTATTTTAATGACATCTAGCATTGAAGTTTTAATGGTCTGTAAAATAAAAAATACTTATTAGTTGCATAATTTTTTGAAATTTCCGTAATTTTAGTTAAGCTTTAGATAAATAGCTGCATGACACGTAATTGTTGTTGTTTGCGTATTTTCCTCATCTTTATTTTGTCAAATTTTTTGTGTATTAGTAAAATTTGTATTTGATTGTTTAACTTAATTTATGAACATTATTCAATAGCTTCCGCCTTTTGTGTGGATTCATTTAATGGTTTGTCAATTTTTTCTACTTTTTTTTTTCTAATTAGTCGGTGTATTATTTATTTTGTTTTAGAAAATTAAGTGCAATTGCCTATAGTTACGATTTTTTTCCTTTTTTTTTTTTTTTTGTTAATTGAACACATCTAATTCTGACCTACATATGGATATATTTTAGTGTAAATATTGGGATTTATGGTTCGTGGTCGTGCTTAGGATATTTTTTGGTTTTTAACCATTCTTCTGGGATGCAATGTCTTCATTAGGTTTAGTGTTGTTATTTGTTTTTTTTTGTGTGAAATATCTTTTAAGGTGAGTTGTTGCTTGCATGGTGATGGTTATTTGTTGCTTTTCAGGAGATGATATTATTGTGTCTATGGCTGTTATTCATGATTATATTGACGGCGTCTTCCATAAGGATAAGTTTCGTTTTTATATTCAGTTTTATAAGGGCAGGCAGACCGAGTATGGGGTATGTATTTATTTACGTTTTTTTTTTAATTAATATTTCTCCTACACGTAAATTACAATTGACCATTTAATATTGTTTTCTTATTTGATTTTAGTCTTTGCCGTATTTTTTCGTGGAGAATTTCATAACTTCATCGAGTACCCAAGAATTCATTCTGGATCAGAAATCTTTCTCGGCTTCGTTGTCAAAACGATTTATTGTTGAGGCAGTTAATGTTGGTGGATTTTGGTATTTACTATTTCCTGTTGATTTTAAATACTATTATGATGTTCATCCCGGTGATGTATTGGTTTTGGAGGAGAGTTGTCCACCTTTTTTTTCATTCTCTGTGTTCAATGGTGTTGACGGAAGTTTGAAGGAAATCATGGGACCACTTCTATTGAATTGTCCAGTTAATTATATGGGTATGTTTTTGTTGAGCTATTTTGGAAATTTAATAAACCTTTGTTCATCTGTCTGGATTTTTAATATATATTTTTTTTTTTATCAGGTGTTGATTGGTTCCATAGGTTTATTCCTTATTTTGTTGTTCAGTGCAGTAATTCTATTGTGAGTGTTGATGAGTCAATTCTTTTAATTTTTAAATTTGTTTGTTTCTAACTGTGTATTTATTAATTTTGTTAGGTTATTCCAGAAAAATTTGTTCAGATTTTTGGAAATTCTCTTCCAGAATTTTTTTATTTCAGGAGTCGGTTTGGGAACCAGTTTAAGTGTACATATATATTGAAGGATAATGGAATTAAGTTGATCCTTAAAAGGTCGTGCCGTTCTATGTTTTGGTTTGGTGATAAAGTTAAGTATTTAACTTTATTATATGATGGTGTTCAAGTATTTTATGTCGATTTTTTTATGGATGATAAATATGAGCTTGCCACGTGGTCTCGCTACACTAAGCATGGTAAATATATATATATATATATATATATATATATATATATATATATATATATATATATATTTATTTATAGATTATTATTTTTTGTATTATTTTGGTTGTGTTGGGTAGAATCTGTTATTTTTTTATTAATTTTTTGTGTTGTTGTGGTTCAGTGAATTTACCGAGTAGTTATCGGCATCAACTTTCTGTGAGATGTCATCGGTCTGAGTATCGGAAACGTTTGGTGAGTATTTATTTATGTTTTTATTTTTATTCTCTTTTCTGATTTATTTTGAAATTCCTGTATCGTTTCAGTATCTTTGTAATACTGCTGTCAGTTTGTTTGGATCTGTTCGAATGGATATTAAGCTGAGGAATTCAGTGACTGGTGAAGTATTTAAAGTACGCTATGACTGTCGTTCCATTAAATCAAAGAATCGGCAATCTGCTTTCATTAGATTTTCTATCGGTTGGGGTGCTTTGGCGCGTAGTTTATCTTTGAAGAGTTCAGACGTGATTTATTTCTACAGGGATGCTGAAGATATTTGCGATTCTAGCCAAGTTTTTGTTTTTTATTTGTTGAGGATGATTCTGTGAACTCCTAGGTTTGTGATTGTTTGTTGGTTGGTATTTTGGTGTTATTTTGACGATTGATATACATTATTGTGTTTTTATATCTCAATTATATAGATATTTTATTTTCTCATTGATGGTTACAATTAAAATTTCTTAGTCAATCTAAACACGTTTTTATTAAAGTATTAGTTTGGTATGTTCAATTTGTATACTGTTCCATGTGTAAATTTTATATAAAAATAAATAATACTAATCTCATCATGAATTTGTCTAGAGTATTAAATATTGAATATTATAAATAGAATGTAAATAGGTGTCATTATCTTCTGTGTTTAGAGAGTGTTTTAGTTATAGATTTTTTTTTAGAAATTGTAGATTTTTAGTTTTACAGCGAACCAATATATTTTTTTCCGATATTTTGATCTTAATATTTTAAAATTTTTATTTTATAAAATTACCTGTGTTTTTTATAAGTTGTTCCCGTATATTAAGTTAGTTTTTAGTTTTGTTTTGATATGTTAAAATTGATTTATTGTGAATATTCTGAAAAATTGGTTATGTAAATTCTCGGAATTTGATAATCTAATAAACTCGGTGTTCAAATTTTCATGAAATAATTATAGTTTTTTTTATATATATATAAATATTTTTTCAGACTATTTTATGTGTTAATTACACCTCTGTTAAATTGTATGATAAGTAGTGTTTTTATAAGACATTGAAGTTGAACATGGTGTATATTTATGATGATTCGTTTTCTAGAATTGACCCGGAAGAATTGTTTTGCTGATGCATTTTTATATATTTCAATTTGTAGACTATCAATATGCATATATATATATATATATATATATATATATATATATATATATATATATATTAATCTGTTCATTTTTTTATGAATTCGCATTGAGTGGGTTGATAAATGTTAGTTCCTAAACTCTTGTGGCACAATGATATTGTTTTTGTTGTTAATTTATTATTTGGTAAAAATAATTATTTTGTCATTTTTTTTTTCATTTTTTACTTTGTTGTTAATTTTTTATTTCTTTTTTGATAATTTTTTATTTATTTTCGTATCTGGATAGTTATTGTACTATGTTATTGTACAGTTGTGTGGAACTGATTATATTTTAGTTGATACGGGTCTGCGTCAGTCATATTCTAAATTGTCATTTTTTTATCCATATATGCTGGTTTTTATTGTTTTTAATAGCATGTGGTCAATTAAATTATATTGTAATCAATGGTTGCTCATTTATTTGTAAAATCCCTGATAATTGTTTCTTACCTTTTTTGGTTAGTTTTGAAATCCATATAAATGTTACATTGGATTGTTTCATAGCAGTGAATTCTGTCTTATTTTCCTTGGAGGTGATTTTTTTTTTGAAAGAATCATATTTTGTATATATACAAGTGCAGGTTTTTTGTTTTTTATTTTTATTATTTTGTGTTTATTTGTTCTGTTCTAATGTAGGTGTTGTTCAAATGGGCGAAATTGTTATCACCATCAACTTTAAGTCAATTTTGGATGATATTCTTTCGAGGTTAGGTTTTGACGGAGCTACATACAAGACAGAAGATATAGGATGTGATCGTTTCCCTGGTTTTGTGTCTACTGTTTATCTTCATCGTGGTGATAATTTCCATGCTATCAGTGGAGATGTCTTCGACAGTTTTGCGGAGGCTGAGAATGTTGCTGCGTATCGCTCAATTAACTTTTTGAAGGGATTTTATAAAATTAGAATTGTGGATTACAGTTTCTATTAATTTTATTATTTTGTCAGTGTGTGTTAAGCAATGTGCTCCAATATATTGGGGTTATTTAGCAAAATAATTGTTCTGTCGTTATTACATGTGGTATTGGAATAAAACAACTTTTTGTTTAATTGAGATTAGTGTTATGCGTAATGTATTTTTATTTTGTTATATGTGATATTGAGGTCAATCAAATATTAGAACAATTGAAATAAATACTGTGTATATTTTTTTATTACTTTGTTAATTTTTGTGATTGCATAATAAAAGTAGGTAATCGGTAGGTTAATTAATAATATATCATTATAATGTTTGAAAGAATAATGGATACCAATTATAATGCTCTGAAGATATAGTCTGGATTTCATTATAATTTTGAAATATATATCAAATATTAGTTTAATTGAAATCAAGATGTGTGTGATTTTTTTATTTAATTCTTAAATTGGTTGGTTGCTTAGTATTTTAGTAAATGTTGTGGATTGATTGTGTCAACCAATGATTATCCATTATAATGCTTTATTGATTGGTAGTTAATAATTAAAATACATCAATTATAAAGTTTGAGATTCATTGAAATTTTGAAGAGTATATCAAATATTATTTTAGTTGAAATGAGTGTATGTATAATTTCTTATTTAATTGTTAAATTTTGTTGGTTGCGTATTATTGCTCTTGATATGAATTTGCTTTGGTCAATTTATAATTTATCCAGTGTATATAATATTTGGTAAATTCATAGAGCGATTTTATATTGATTTTATGTAAACTGACTACTTCATTTATATTGAATTTCAGTCAATAATTATCTACCCGGTATAATATTTTCTATGATTATTTCTTAGCAATCATTATATATGAAAGTTAAAGTTTGAAAGATCTTTGGAATTTATTTTGATATTTATCTCTTTTAATCTCTTAATTTATTTTATAAAGTCAGAAGTGATATCACTGACGTTTTTTCTATTTTTTTTATTGTTACAGATTGAGAGAAAAGTGTATTCGAATTGTAAAGTTTTTTAAGGATTGTTATTATTACTTATTATTTTTAATGAAATTTGAGTGTCCTCGGTTTATATTGATTGATACCACCAAATATTTAGATTAATTGGATGAATATTTGATTGACATTGGTTACATTTTTTTAAAATGTTTCGATTTTTTTTTTTCAATTTAAAATTGTTATTGTGAATACATGTTTATTTGATCTTTTCCGTAAATTGATTTAGTGTAATGTAGTAAGTAAGACAATTAATAGTTAGCCATTGTAATAGTTGAGAGATTTAGAGAATGATTGTGAATTTTGTCCTTATTCGGAATTTGGTATATGTATTATTGACCGCAAATTTTGTGCATATCAAATACACTATTAAAATAATTCTTTCTTCCTTTTTTGCCTTTTCTGTGATAGGCATTTCAGTAGGGGCATTTAATGTGCTAATAGTAGGTAGATTTCTTCTACGATTTAATGATTTGAGCAACCAAAATTCACTATTTCGATTCACTTCTTACCAAGGTCATCTATGACTTCTTCCTTTTCGGTTGTTCTGAAATTTTGTTGACTCTGTGCGTTTTTTTATCTCAGGTATGTAACTCTCATTTCTTCCATTTGAGTTAATTAGATTTTATTTTGTCGGTTCGGTGTATAGTATTCTTTTTTAAGATTTTTTTGTAGAATTTTGACCTGGTGTTTGATTTTTATTTTATATTGTAGTTTTTTTGTGTTTCTTGGTGTGTCCGTGATGGATCGCTATGGAGAACGGCGTACGTCTTCTATAATTTTGACTATCTTATAACTCTTTTTTTTTTCCGTTCTAATTTTTAAATTTTTATTTGTGTTAGGAGATGATGTTCTGCTGCATGCAAGCGCTATTCGTGACTATATCAGTAATTCTTACTTTTCTGGCAAATTTAGGTTTTACCTTAAGTTTATTGAAGCTCGCGGAACCGAATTGATTGTGAGTGTATGGTTTTTTTTTTCTGATGTTGGTTTTTTCTGGGTTTAGTTTATTTCTTTTTTTTTTTATTGCTGCCGTTTTTTTTTTCTTTTTTAGCGATTACCAGAGTGTTTTCGCGATGAAATGCCTAAGTCGAAGCCCGATCAGGTGTTTATTTTGAGACAGTCTTTCGATGTGTGATTCTTGGATACGTGATCATGAAGCTAAGTTGGTTGTTTCAAATGATGATTGGTTTTTTAGCTTTGATAGTTCTATAAAGGTTTTTTATGATATTTGTTGTGATGATCTAATATTCCTTGAGAAAGAGTCAGATTGCATGTTCTCTTTTCTCATATTCAATTCTACCAATGGTTGCATCAAGAGGGTAATTGGTGAACCTCTGCCTAAATTTCCAGTCAATATTATGGGTAATTTATTTTGGATTTTTTTTAACTATTATGATGTGATGTTTTGTTTTAAATATGTGATTGTTGCACAATTGTTTTTTCAGGTGTTAATCGGTTTCATAGAGTTATTCCTGAATTTTTGGTGACGTTTTCCGACTCTATCGTATGTTTGTTTTGATGCTCATTTTTTCTACACGTCTTTATTTGTACGTGTTTTTTCCTATTTATTTGTTGTTCTTTCCTTTTTTTTTAGATAATTTCAGCTTTGATTGTGGGATTGTTTGGTTCTACACTTCCAGAACGTTTTATTCTGATTACTAGGGATGGATCTGAGTATGAGTGCCTGTATGTTGTTGCTTCGAATGGGTTGGTCCTTCAAGTTAATAAGTTGTGGTTCTGTGGTGCACTTTTCCTTGATAGAGTTGAGTGTGTGACATTATTGTTCGATGGCATTGAAAGGATTTATGCTGGTGTTTATATGGATAATAATATTGAGATGGTCACATTCCTTGCTGGTGCTGTGTCGGGTATGTTGTTATTTTAATTAAATTTATTTTGTAAAGATATTTATTTATCTAATAATTATGATTGAGGCCAGTGTTGTATTTTGTTCTTGGATATTTCATTTGTTCTTCATTGTGCAGTTCATTCGTTTTGTATTTTTTTTACAATTGATTTGGGTGTTGATGAGGATGGTTCCAATTTACCAGGCTCTTCGTGCAATGAAATATTGGTTGAAAATGCTGAATGTCACGCACAACATGCTGAAAATGATCCGGGTCGTATGATTGATACTAAAACTGGTTTGAATTTATCTAATATTAGCAGTTTTTCTGAGTCTGATCAGAGACAGATAATTGGATGGAGTCATAGTTGGAGGATGGGGTGTGGTAATTTCCGTAACTCTCTTCAGAGGATCATTGATGATGGTATTCCTTTGGTTACAGTTGGTCCCGGTGGAGTTCCTAAGTTAATAAGATCACCTGGCATTGGTCCTATGGTATATATTTTTTATATATTTTTGTGATTTATGATTTGTTGACTTTTGTGATATATGGTGTATTTATTTTATTATCGCATCTATTGAATATATAATTTTTTTTAATACGTTTCTGTAATTTTTCTCCAGCCTAGGCAGTTTGATCCTTTGAAAACCACGGATGTTGTTTTGCCCAATCATTTGTTTTCTTCAAATCCTTTGGCTGTTTCTACTAGGAATTGTACTACTTCTGAGGTATTAAATTTTTATTTTTTTTGCATTGTGACATTGTATTTGTTTTGGTTTTATTTCACTTGTGTATTGTTTACAGATTTGTGCTCCTGTGTTGGATAATTCGATGCCAAATTTCACACGACGTCTTACATCGTCTGATGTAAAGAAGGGACGATTGGTAATTTTGTTCCTTATTTTTTATTGTATCTTTTCTTTTTTTATTATTATTTTAATTTCTATTTTTTAATTGATTAACAGCCTATACCACGTCATTTTTGGGATAGAAACATTGAGAAGTTATATCGAATGTATCCAGATATTGAGGTCAAGTGTCAGGAATTGAGTTGGGTTGTTTGTTTTAAAGATGAGGGTCGACGTTGCTTGATTTCATCTGGTTTCCGACAGATTGTTGAGGATTTGGATCTTTATGAGGGATGTGTTGTCGGTATTACGATTGTCCAGACTCAGCCTTTTGTCTTGGATTTGTTTTGTTGTTCGTGATCGGTGTTCTACGATTTGTTTTGTTTGCTATACTTTGAATTGTTAGGTGTGATGGGTTGGTTAGTTATGCTCTGGTGGTTTTAACACTTGGTACTTTGCAAAACATTGAATTGTTTATGCTTTTATTCTGTTGCATGAATTGTAGATGTAATTTGATCCATTCTATTTGCTAAATTTCTCTTTTAGTTGATCAAATTATGTGTCTATGGCCGACTTAGTCTATTGATTTGTTATGCTTTTACTTTTAATTTTTTCCTTCTTGTATTAAAGGTAAATGACTGTCTTGCATGAAGGAGTTGGTCATAATGTGTCAAGTTTGTATTTTTGTGAAATATCAGGTTATTTATGTATTTAAATATCAGTGTGTATGTATGTTTAATTTCTTAGTATATGTGTATTTTTTATTTGAAATTGAGATATATAGTTTTCAATTAATTGCTATCGAATTTGAAAAACTTATTATTGTTAGTGAGTATTCAGAAACTTAAATTTAATCATTTATATTTATTTAAGTGTTTTAGATTTTTTTCAATACTATATTTATTGGGATTAGTATTGTATGTATGGTCTGTTGTTCGTATTGTAAAATTCATATTTGTTTGAATCATTTGCTGATTAATTTGTTTGAGTGTGTGTATTAGCTGAAACTATTGGATAGAAAATAAAAGATATGTACTTAGTAATATCCTCTTCTAAAAAATATATAGTAATTAATAATTTATTTTAATTGGTGAATGGGTTTTGTCACGTGATGGTATGTTTTTTTTTTCCTATTCAGATTGACATTGGAGATATTTGAGTACATTTTTTTTACTTCATCCATATAACATATATTGTTGTTTCTATAGGATTTAGGTTAAATTAGAAATTGTACTTATTTTTTGTATACCTTCGTATATATAGTACTAAATATACTTTTATTTTGATCTTTTTTTTTATATATTTCTCCTGGTTCGCTTTAGATTAATAATTGGTTATATTCAGATTATAAACTATACAAATATTTCTTATGAGTAAATTAGTGCGTCTTGATATGTGTTCACTTTGAATAAATATTTTTGTATATCTTATTATGGAATTATATTTGAAGTTCTCAAATATATATATATGCTAATTGTATTATTTTGAAAAAATGCGTGACTTTTTTTTTTTTTTGTAATCTTTTTTTGACGAGATTATTTGTTTTATTTGTTAGTAGGTTGTGATTATTTTGACCAAATAGCCATATTTTGAATTGAGCCCACTGTTTTAGTATTGTGTGTTCTTTTTTTTTTTTTTTTTGGTCCTAAATGTATAACCATGTTTCTGTTAATTTTTATGTATATATATATATATATATATATATATATATATCATACAATATAGATTGATATTCATTGTACACTTAATATTATTTACCGTGTAGTTAAGATGATTTTTATTTTAAATAAAATTTATTGCGTTATTGTTTACATATATATATTTTTTAGTGAATTTGTTATTTTTTATGTCTTAAATTATGATCATTGGTTTGAATAAACTGTAGTGAAAATTATGATAAAGTTTGATTTTTTAGTTGTTTTATTTCCATGTAATATCCAAATAAGTTCTAATTTTAATATTAATTTATATTTTAATTAATTCTCCTGGTTTATCTATGTGTTCCATTTGTTTTTCAAATTTATTTTGCTTATGACTATTTTCGTCCATGTTTTATTGTCTAATATTGTCAATGTTAATTTATGTAGTTTGACTATTAATGGAAAATGTCTAATTTTTTTTTATCTGGCTTCACTTTTTCCCCGAGATTGTCTATTCTCATTTAACACTATATCTTTGTGACATATAATATTAAATGTTTTATTTTGTGATTAAGTTATGCCTTGATTTTGTTTTTTTCTATAAATATATATTTCTATTTTATTATAAATGTTGTTGAATTGATTATTATTAGGTTGTGTTACTGATTTAGTGTGCTATTGCTATTATTATTAATATTAAAGATATTGAAGATTGAATAAATGTAGTATAGTTTAATTTTTTTGTAAATTGATAATTTTGTCGTGGTTTAGTTGTGTTTTTTGTTTTGCTTTTTTTTTTTTGTACTGTCTTTGTGCCTGGTTTTGGTAGTGTTTGGTATAAAGTATGTAAATATAATTTAATATTGTTTCTTTTGCACAGTTTCGCTGAAGGCTGCAATTTTTTGTGATGTTATCTGAGGAGTTTATAGTTGATGATTTGATTCAACTGATGGGAGATTTTAAGGACGAGAGATCACTTTTGTCATGTGAGTCAGGCTGTCGATGACTTATTTGTTATTTTTTTATATGTTTATATACACTGTTTTATTTTTTCTATGTTATCTATAATATTGTATTTGTTGGATGCAGTTGGAGATTTACTTCTTCAATTTGATGAACTTAAGATGTACAAGCAAAAATTTTATTCAGCAGATACATTTGATTTTTTTATTCAGTATCTTCCTCATGTATCATTCGAGATGAAACACAAGATGGTTAGTTTGTTTTATTTGCGTTTGATTTATGTTGTATTGTTTCTTTCTTATACATAATTTTTTTTTCACAGTGCATTCCAAGAGAGATTGTTGTGCGTAGGAGTGCACCGTTTAATTCAAGATATGAGTTTGTTAATCAGAGTGGAAAGGTCTGGGTTGTGAAGGCATGTGTTATAGAAGATTCTTGGTATTTTGTTGATGGTTGGGAGGAATTTGAAAAATATTACGATTTGTCTTTTGGTGATTTTATAACCTTTTCAGAGCATTGGTTGTGTAGAATGTATGTTAAGGTGTATCATCGGAATGGACTTTTGAAGGATGTTGGAAATCCTAATCTTATCTCTAAAGATTATAGGGTGTATGGTTGGTTTTTTAACTTTTTTTTTACTCTTTTCAAACATTTTTTTAAGATTAAAATAATAAGTTGTAATTCAATTTTTGAATTTCATATTTATTGTACAGGAGAAATCCGGAGGAATTATTTTATTCCTGATATTTTTCAGATTTACAGCGAAAGAATTGTAAGTGAGTGTTTTCATATAGAGGTCATTGTATTTGATTTTAATATTGTGTTGATATTTTTTTTATTTAAGATTATTCCTCAGGTTGTTAATGAGATGGCGGGTATTCATCTGCCTAGCGAAATTTATTTGAAGAGACCTGATGGAAAATTTTGAATTCTCAAAGTTCAATCTTTGAATCCTGAGTTGTTCACGTTTGGTGATGGTTGGAGTGCTTTTGTTGATGATAATGATATTAAAAAACACCATTCCATGTGTGTTTATTATGATGGTCTAATTACCTTTTGGATTAAGGTGTATTCGTTGGATGGTCATTTGGTTTCATCTTTTTATAATGAGGCTCCTCTGTTTTTGTGAGGTATGTGTATTGTCTTTGTTTATTTTTCTTTTCACTATGTGGTATTTTTTGTCTATCAATTATATATTCTTTGAATTCGTATAAAAAAAATGTATTTAGAAATTATTATTTATTTTTTTATAACATTTTCAAAACATATTTTTGTTTCTCAATTGTGTTGTATATGAGTTTTATGTTATATAAAGGTTTATTTGTCTATTTTCCATGTATGTCTTAACATATATATATTTTTTTTATTATAGTTTAATTTTATATTTATTTGATACATTTAGTTATATATACATTTGTCTAACATATTCTCTGTTTTTTTTTTTTTAGGCTTATTGTGGAGCTTTCGGGGTGTGCATGAGTAACATTCCGATTATGGTTGCGCTTGGCTATGATTTTGGTTTTGAGGAGTTGATGAATAATCTTTTTTTTTTCTTGAGTGTTTATAGTGTTATGGGATATTAATGTCCTTGTGGAGTGATTTTGTATTATCTACAGTATTGAACAATAATTTTGTTTGAACAGTGCGTTATTTTGTTATGGACCATTTCTTGTGGCTTTTACTGGCACTTCAATCCCATTTATTGTGCGACATTATAGGTATTGTAATATTAAGTAGATATTAATTTTTTCCAAAATTAAAATCATTTATGATTATATTTTTTTAATTAATTAATTATATTTTATTAATTTAAATTTGTGTTTTTAAACTAATTGTTGTTTTAATTTGAATTATGAATGAAACGTAAAATTATTAATTAACAGAATATTTATTATATTTTTATATATTTATTCAATGATAAAAATTAATAATTTTTAAATATATATATATATATATATATATATATATATAACCATATACTTGATGATTGTATTGTAGTTTATCAAAAAATAGGACTCATTCTATTTATCAATTGTAGCGTAATTTTTTTTCTTAGAATGCCTTATGTAATAAAAAAATTATACATTGAAGTAATTCAAACTCAATATTTTGAATATAGAGGTTTTACAAAAGTAAAATGTGATTTTGGTGTGGTAAAGTTAAGTGGTATAACTCAAATTAGAATGTTAAGAGAGTACTAATGTATTAAATCATGGTGTTTCACACTAGATGGTGTTGAGAGTACTATACAGTAGTGTTACATTCCACGCTTGATCAAATTATTGTTTGTATAGTTAAATATCAATTTGTGTATATATTTTTTGATCCTATATAGTATAGGGGATTCTTTAATAGGTATAGTATGTGTCGTGGCATGTATCATGATTATTCCTTCTTTTTTTTTTTTCTTTTTTTTTCTTAGCATGTGATGTGTTGACTTTATAATTAATGTGTTTTAATGTATTTCTTTTGGTGATCTTTGTTCCTTAACAATACCCATGATTTTGGCTATTTTAATATTATTAAGTATTTTTAATATTGTATTGATCATTACAGGATTACGTCTATAAGTTTATCTATATTTGTGTTTTTTGGTGGATGTTAGTTTATTCATTTGGCTGTGTTTATGGTGTTTGTCTTTTTGATCGATTAATCTTTGATTTTATATTGTTTTGATTTTTTCTGGTATATTTTTCTTTCTTTGATGAAAGAGTATGAGGAAACTTCAAGGATCATTGATTATTAATAAAAAAAAAATATCAGAAGCGGAAGATATTCCAGGTATTTTTTTTTTATGTTCGTGTAATTTTTAAATTATATGCCTACATACATATATATATATATATACATATATATATATGTATATTTAAATTATATGTTTTTGTTATTTAACCGTCAACTTTATTTGAGTATTATTTTTTTTTTTTTTTTTGTTATGATTTAAACATATATTTTACGTATAAACTTGTGTGAAAAATATCTGCTTAATCTGAATTAATATATATATGGTAGTTTTACATAGTTGGTGTATTTATTTTTCATTTATTAACTGTGGATACTGTATTTTATAGATTATTTTGTATCTTTTCTTTTTCTATTGTCATATTTTTTTTTTATAGATATCGCAGATCATGATATTATTAATGTATCTGACACGAGTATGGTGAAACCAAAGTTCTGTTACATTTTTGGTGATAGTGATTCTGGTTCTTCTCACTTAAATTTCAAGAGCAGTGTTCAAAATGGTATGTAACTGGTATTACTTTATTTACATAACTGCTATGTTTTTTTTATTTGATGGTGTATTTTTTTCGTTTTAATTATACAATTTCTTTATAAAATGCAGATAGTGGTCCAAGTTCAAAATTTATGGTTGGGAGTCATGATGGAGAAGCTTTTGCAACAGTTGGTTTATTAGAAAAGAATCGTGCATCACTTTTGCGTGCTTCAGGTGGTATTGATACATTGGTGGAGGATGATATCCATATATCTGAATTAAGATCGAGAGATTCTATTTTTAATGATATATTGTCGTTGCATCCGGATAGTCCAGAAATTATTGATGTTGACTCGGATGATTCGTGTTCTTATGATGTGGATGTAGCATGTGAGTTTTTTTTTTTTAATTTTTTTTTACTTTTAATTTTTATTAGATTCAATGAATTATATATATTTATATGTATATATATTCTTTTTTTTTTTCAGCTATTGCTTATTGGGATATTGGTGATCCTATACATCATTGTCAGTTTTGTCGCGCTATATTTTGGACTGATGAACGACTGAAGTCTTCTGTTAATCTTGTGTCTCCCAAGTATTCATTATGTTGTATGCAGGGAAAGATTCAGTTGCCTTTAATGCCCATGCCTCCTTTGCTTCTTCGGGATTTGATATGGGGTGATGGTCCACGTAGTAAACATTATTTGGAGAATGTTAGGTCGTTTAACAGTATGTTTTCTTTTACTTCGTTGGGAGGGACTGTGGACCGAAGTTTGAATTCTGGTAATTCTCCCCCTATTTTCCGAATACATGGTCAGAACTATCATCGGCTTGGAAGTTTATTGCCTGCTGGACGAGATCCACCTGTTTTTGCCCAGATGTATATTTATGATACTGATAATGAAATTGATAATCGTATTAGATCTGTCAGGTATTTTTTAAATTTCAATTTTTTTGTTGGTTATTTAGGTTTTTATTGCTTATTTATAATGTATAATATTTATAATGTGTCAATTTGTATATTTACTATTACAATTGTGTATGTATTTACTAATTTTTTTCATTTGTATATATATTCATTCAGAAAATTGGATGGTGTCCAGTCTATACAGCGGGGGATTGTATCTGATTTGAAGGATATGTTGGATGAATACAATGTTTTAGTTGAGCGGTTTAGGTATGCGAGGGAGAAGTTTGTCCAGGGACATAGGACAGTCACTATGAGGTTGATTGGTGATAGGCCTTATGATTCACGCACTTATAATTTACCATCAGTTTCAGAGGTTGCTGCTGTTGTTACAGGGGATCTTGATGGTACTACTGGTGTTCGTGATATAATAATTAAAACACATTCCGGAAAATTACAGCGTATAACTGAGTTGAATCCATCTTATCTTTCGTTGCAATATCCTTTGCTTTTTCCGTATGGTGAGGATGGCTACAGGGAGAATATACCTTTTTCGCATTCATCTGTTGGGAGGGTCGGTGTTAGAACGGGTATCAGTGTCCGTGAGTTTTTTGCATTTCGTATGCAAGAGAGGTCGTGTGAACCATTAACACTATTGAGTTGTCGAAGGTTAACCCAACAATTTATTGTTGATGCGTACACTATGATTGAGTCTGGACGACTTCTGTACATAAAAAATAATCAAAAGGAGCTTCGTTGTGATATGTACAGTGGTGTTCAGGATGCGTACTTGAATGGTGATCGTGATGGTAGAACAGTTGGAAAGCGTATAGTTTTGCCTCCTTCATTTACTGGTGGTCCACGGTACATGATCCAAAACTACCAAGATGCTATTGCGATTTGTCGATGGACTGGTTATCCACAGTTGTTTATTACAATCACATGTAATAAAAAATGGCCAGAAATTGTTCGTTATTTGTCTGTTCGACGCCAGAAGCCTGAAGATCGTCCTGATATAATATGTCGTATCTTCAAAGTCAAGCTGGATGGGTTGATACATGATATTCGTCATAATAAAATTTTTGGGGATGTTAAAGCAGGTATGGTGTAATTTGTAATTGTTGTTAGCTTGGTTTTATTTTTTAAGTGCATATATATATATATGTATATTTTGATTGATTTATTTTGTTGTTTTTTCAGTGCTGTATACTGTTGAGTTTCAAAAACGCGGTTTGCCTCATGCCCATATTTTGGTTTTTCTTGAAAATTATTCTGATGTTCCATCCAGTGATGATATTGATAGAATAATTTCAGCCTAACTGCCAGATGAATCTATGGACAGAGCTTATTTTGAAGCGGTTCGTGATTTTATGATGCATGGTCCGTGTGGCCCTACTGTCAAATACTCGCCTTGCATGTCGGAGGATGGTGAATGTAGCAAGAAATTTCCTAAGAGGTTTGTTAATGAAACTTCTATCGATGATGATGGTTATCCTGTGTACAGGCGTAGAGATAGTGGAGTTAGTGTTACTAAAAAGGGATTTGTGCTGGATAATAGATACGTTGTGCCTCACAATAGATATCTTCTTTTGAAATATGGTGCACATATTAATGTTGAATGGTGTAATCAGTCACGTGCTATTAAATATTTGTTTAAGTATATCAATAAGGGTCATGATCGTGTTACTGCTGCATTTGTTGAGGATACTGGGGATTCAAATGGTTCATTTGATGTTGATGAGATTAAGATGTACTATGACTGTAGATATATTTCCCCTTGTGAAGCTGCTTGGCGTATATTTGGATTTCAGATTAATTATAGGTATCCATCTATTGAGCGTTTGGGTTTTCACCTTCCAAATCAACAGAATGTTGTTTTTAGTGATACAGATTCTTTGAATTCTGTTCTGGATAGACCAAGTGTTAAGTGTAGTATGTTTTTAGCTTGGTTTAAGCTCAATTCTGTGTCTAAAAAAGCCAGTAAGTTAACATATGCTGAGATACCTCAATTTTTTATTTGGAAGTTGAAAGATCGTGAATGGGTTGAGAGACAGAGGGGGTTTGCTGTTGGTCGTATTTGCTATGTTCCGCCTGGTACTGGAGAGATTTATTATTTGAGGATTTTGTTGAATGTGGTTGTTGGTCCAAAGTGTTTTGATGATATTAAGAAGTTTAATGGTATAATATATGCCACCTTTCGTGATGCGTGTTTTGCTCGTGGTCTTTTGGATGATGATAGAGAGTATGTTGATGGATTTGAGCAGGCTAGCCATTGGGCTTCTGCATCCTCTATGAGATCTTTGTTTGTTACTCTTCTCACTTCTGGTTCTTTGTCAAATCCTTGTGATATATGGAATAGGTGTTGGAGACATCTCTCCGATGATATTTTGTACAAACGGAGAAGAATTATGCACTATCCTGGTATGAATACTTTAATTTTTATTATGTTGATATTATTTATATAATAATACGTGTTTGTATTATTTTTCTCATTTTATGTAATCTTTTCCTCCTTTAGTTGGTTGTATTTTTAATTTCTATCATGTATTTGTTTATTATAATTTTAGTTTTTTTTTTTATAGATAATGTGTAGTGTTCTATTGTGACTTAATTTTAGCTTGATTCTTAATTTTAGCTTGGTGCCTTAGGATCAATTTTGCAAATATGTATTTTTTTAAAGTTTATTTTAAAATAAAATTTGTAGTAAAACATAATAGTTTATTGTATTTAGTTTTTCTGAATATTTTGTTTTAATAAATACTTTAATTATTTTTTGTTTTTTTTAATATTTTCTGATTGTTTGCATTTGTATTATTGATTAATGTGTACTATATTTATTAGTATTGATTGAGGTGTCTTTTTTTATTTTTTTTTGTAGAATTGAGAATGTCAGAAGATGATATCAAGAATTGCTGTTTATTGGAGATAGATGGGTTGTTGCGTTCACTAGGTAAGAGTTTGTGTGATTATGATGGTATGCCTTTAGTTGTTTCTGATGACAGTATAACATCGCGTAATAGGATGGTTATGTCTGAGCTATCGTACAACAGAATTGAATTGGGAGTCGAGTTTCGAAATTTGTTGAGTAAGTTGAACGATGAGCAGCGAAAGGTCTATGATTCCATACTTTCATCTCTTGCATCTGACATTGGTGGCATTTTTTTTGTATATGGTTATGGTGGTACTGGAAAAACCTTTTTGTGGAAGACTCTATCAGCATGTTTGAGGTCAGAAGGTAAAATTGTTTTAAATGTTGCATCAAGTGGTATTGCATCACTTTTATTGCCGGGTGGTCGAACAGCGCATTCTAGGTTTTGTATTCCTATTAATTGTCTTGAAGATTCTACCTGCAACATTAAACAGGGTACCCATCTTGCTGAACTTTTGATTAAATGCAAATTAATAATATGGGATGAAGCACCTATGGTGCATAGACATTGTATTGAGGCTTTGGATACTTCCTTGAGGGATATAATGCAATTGTCTGACCCTTCATGTATTAATTTGCCTTTTGGTGGGAAAACTATTGTTTTTGGTGGTGATTTTAGGCAAATTCTTCCGGTTTTGCCTAAGGGGAAGAGACAGGATATTGTTCATGCAACAATTAATTCTTCTAATCTTTGGAATGATTGCACTGTTTTGAAGTTGACTAGGAATATGAGGTTGGTGAGTAATCTTTCGTCTGAGGATGAGAATGAGATGAGGACTTTTTCTGAATGGATTGAGTCTATTGGAGATTGTACTATCGGGACACGTAGAGAGTATGGGAGTGATTTGGTTATTCCTGATGATATTTTTTTGGATGGTGGTGATGATCCTATTTCTGCAATTGTTGATTGTATTTATCCGGATTTTAAGAATCGGATGTATGATCATAATTTTTTGCAAAGTAGAGCAATTCTTGCTCCTACTCTTGAATCTGTTAGAGAAATTAATGATCACATGGTTTTGTTAAATAAAGAAGAGTCCCGAAAGTATTATAGCTCAGATAGTCTGTGTAAGTCTGATTCTCATTTTGATGTTCTTTCTGGTGTTCACACCCCTGAATTCTTGAATACTTTGAAATTTTCTGGCGTTCCTGATCATGAGCTTCATCTGAAAGTTGGTACACCTGTTATGCTGCTTAGAAATATTGATCATTCAAGGGGTTTGTGCAATGGTACTAGGTTAGTTTCATATATAAGTCATTTTTAATTTTTAGTTTTATTGGTTTTTATATTTATCAAATATTATTTTGTATTGTTTTTATATGTATTGTCTTATTTTGTAGGCTGGTAATTACAAGACTTGGAGATAGAGTTGTTGAGGCAAAGGTTCTTACTGGTACTAGCGCTGGAGATTTAGCTTTGATACCTAGGCTTTCTCTTACTCCATCCGATCCTCGATTGCCTTTCAAGTTCACACGGAGGCAATTTCCTTTGATTGTTTCGTATGCTATGTCAATCAACAAGAGCCAAGGTCAATCATTCACGGATGTTGGTGTTTTTCTTAAAAAACCCGTTTTTAGCCATGGTCAGTTGTATGTTGCTGTCTCTAGAATTACAAATCGTAATGGGTTGAAGATAATGTTGTGTCATAATAGTGATGGTAGTTGTCGTACTACTAGGAATGTGGTATTTCAAGAGGTGTTTAGAAATTTGTAGGTATTTTCTATATTTGTTGAGCTTATGAAACATATTTGTATATGTCAATTGAATATTTTTTTATTTTAATGTTCGTATTGTGTTGCTTATTTATTTAGTGTATATAATTTTTTAACTTGTGCATGTTTTGTCAATGTGTGTTGTTAATATATTGGTTTTATATTCTTATGATTAAACTATCTTTTTAATAACTTTGTTTTGTATTTATTTTAAAAAGAAATATATATTTATATTTTAAATGATAATATCATAATTTTTATTACTGTTTTTTATTGTATATATTTAATATTGTATTCCTTTTTTTTTTAAACAGAATTTTGTTATTTTCCATTTTTTTGTATTTTTTAAATTTGACATAGTTGTAGTTGGTTGCATGTACACTGTTTTGGTTTGAATATAATTTTAAGTCTATCGTACATTATATTATATATTATTGAAAAAGTCTATGTTTTTTTAAGGATATTGATAAATCAAAGTTTATTTTGTATATTAGCATACAATATACTGTATGTTTTTTAATTATTTAGTATTTAATTCTTCCTTAGGAATATTATACAAAAGTAACCTAGCAAGTACTAATTTGTAAATATTTATTGTACATCATGAATTTATCAAATTTTATAAAGTGAATACATAAGATTTTTTTTCCCAGATTTTTTAGTAAAAATGGATATAAAATATAATTAATAATAAAAATAACATACCCTTTTATACACCAATGAGGTGTACGCAATTAATATCATTGCATATAGATAAAATTATTCATTGATATTCAAATATAATATTTTAATATCTAATCATTTTTATTCTGGTTTTTTATTAAGTCGTTTAAAATATGTTGTATATTGAATGGAATTACATTAAGGTGCATCCTTTGACTTATTCTTATCTATATTTAAAATTCCTTTTTTTTTTTAATTTCCATAATATTGTTTATATATAATATTTTAATATCTTATCATATTTAGCGAGATATTTTATTGAGTCGTTTAAAATACATATGATGTATATTGCATGCAGTCATATTTAGGTTAGTAGTGAATGTGATATATAATTATTGCTGATTTAATTCTTCTTTAGGAATATTATGCCAAAGTAACCTAGCAAGTATTAATTTGTACATATTTATTCTACATCATGAGTTTAACAAATCTTATAAAGTGAATACATAAGATTTTTTTCCCCGTTTTGTTAGTAAAAATGAGTATAAAATATAATTAATAATAAAAATAACATACTGTATACAGGAATGAGGTGTACGCAATTAGTATCATTTCATATAGATAAAAGTATTGATTGATATTCAAGTATACTATTTTAATATCTAATCATTTTTATTCTGGTTTGTGATTAAGTCGTTTAAAATATGCTGTATATTGAATGGAATTACATTAATGTGCATCCTTTGACTTATTCTTATCTGTTTTTAAATTTTTTTTTTGGAATTTCCATAATATTGTTTATATATAATATTTTAATATCTAATTATTTTTAACGAGATATTTCATGCAATTATATTTAGGTTAGTAGTGAATGTGATATATAATTATTGTCGATAATGCATGTTTTGACCTATTTTTATTCTATTAAAATTCCATGATTTTTTCAATTTCCATAATATTGTTTATTTACAATTAACTACAATGTATTTGTATGGATAATGTAGTAGATTCATTTTATTTATTCGGTGATTTATTATTCGGTGTTAATTCCGCAAGATCAGCCTAATTGTTTTATTTATTTGTACATTATGTATTGGTGATGTTCGTGTGAATAATTTTTGCCTACAAATATTCCTTTCTATTTTTAATTTATTCATATGATATCTACCTATAAATAAGTGTTTCGTGCTTTTCGTTAGAATATTGCAGTTGTTGCTGATTCAGGTCCATAGTTTTTTATATATGTTCAAATTTTTATATTTACTTTTATTTTTGTATTTTGATAATATATATATATATATATATATATTTTTAATATATAGGTGTTGAACATATATCAAGTATGTCTGCAACCATTTCATTGATACGACATGTCAATCCAAGTAAGACTACATGGTTATTGAAGTTGCGGTGTGTTCGTGTGTATGAGGGTCCTGCTTATGGCATTAATTCTTCGCTTAAAAACTTGGAGTGCATTTTTCACGACGCTGAGGTTATTGTAATTTTTTTTATTTTTTGTACAATTTTTTTATATACATTTGAATGTTTACTGTTTTTTTTCTTTTTTGAAGGGTGATAGGATTCATGCCACCATTAAATCGTTTCACACTCACAAGTTCAAGGATAAAATTGTGGAGGGGAAATTATATTCTGTGCGAAATTTCATTGTTATTGCAAACAAGACATCTTTTAGGACAACTATCAATAATTTTAAAGTACAGTTCATTTCAAATACTCGGATAACTAATGTTGTTGATGACGAGTTTCCGAATATGATGTATTTGCTGAAGGACTTCTCAGAATTGACAATCGATAACAATATTGATGAGAATCTTCTCATTGGTGAGTGTAATTTTTTTCAACATTTATGTTTATTTTATCCTAAACTGTGTGGTTTTGATCTATATATTTTTTTAAATATGAGTGTGTTGTATCCCTTTTTTTTTCCAGATGTTATTGGTAGAATTTATGAAATTGGTGATATTGTCGATAGAGATGTTGGTAATAGAACAGTAAAATTGTTGGATCTCATTCTAGAGGATTCCCAGTGAGTATTTTATAACTTTTTATTTTTTTAAAGTATTTTTATATACTGAATTATATAATTTTTTTGTTTAATAATTTGTACTTTGATAATAAGGGGTTTGAGGCTTAAGGTTTCCCTTTGGGGGGATTTCATTAATGAGCTAAGGAAAGTACAAAAGTTAAAATGTGATGTGCCGCCGGTGTTGATTTTCCAGATGTTTAGACCTAAGATTTTTGGTGGTACGTTTATATGCTATTTGTGATTTTTCTTAATTAAGTTAACTATTAATTTATTATAACGTTTTTTTTTTGGAATTTACAATAATTCATTTGCTTGTGTCTAATTATATTTGTGTCATTTATAGGTGACGTGAATATTTGCAACTCCTTCAATACTTCTAGAATTGTCTACGACAGTGACATTAAGGAGATTTTAGATTTGAAAAGGAGGTCTTTTACACAATTTTTTTTATTGTTATTATTTATAATTTTTGTAGCATTGTTTTAATCAATTGCTTTTTATTAGATTTGGTATCAGTTCAAAGGGTAAATCGGTGTCTGGATCGTTTTCTTGGTCATGTCTCAGTGATAGTTTTGAAACATCTGGTGATCTTGAGTTAGATGTCAAGACTATTGATTGGGTTATTCAAAATAACAAAG
This sequence comes from Ballota nigra, assembly GCA_947034835.1. NCBI lineage: Eukaryota > Viridiplantae > Streptophyta > Magnoliopsida > Lamiales > Lamiaceae > Ballota > Ballota nigra. Next base: position 112,544,466 of record OX344723.1, on the reverse strand, counting down.
TGAGTGTATTAGATATGTTTATTGTGTCTTTTATATTTTGTTTTTTTTTTAAATTTAATATTATATTTTTTAATTATAGGTTGGCAGTTATTGGATTTGTGCAAAGATAATTGAGTTGGATTCATATGATAATTGGTGGTTTTATTCCTGTAAGAGGTGTTTTCGAAAAGTTTCAAAGTCTAATGGACAGTTTGAATGCTTTAAGTGTGCAAAGAAGGATGTGCCTTCTGTAATAAGGTTGCTCACATTTATTTATTTATTGTTTAAGATATTTTTTACCTTTTAGGTATATATTGTTTTTTTTTTTATGTATTTAGGTATGGTTTAAGGGTTATTGTTGTGGATGGAACGAGCAACGTCTCTCTTAATTTGTGGGATAACATTTGTGTAGAGCTAATGCACAAAACTGCCTCCGAATTGTTGCAGAATGAAAAGATTGTAAGTTTGATTTGTTTAGTGTATATATATATATATATTATTTTTTTTATGTACTGCATCTTTTATCATATTTTGTTTATATATTATTACAGATTTTTTTTTTATAATTACTATTTATTTATATTGTTTTTTTGTAATTTTTTCCATAAATAATTTATTAAAGGTTATTTTGTATTTTTTTTTATTGGCTTTTTATATTAAAATTGTATTTTTTTGTATAATATCAGGGTGATGATTATTATCTTCCAGTTGAGATTCAAGCTATTGTTGATCGAACACTTCTTTTTAAAGTCCAGATAAAACCTGAGGATGTTGCACGTCAAAATGGTGTGTTGAATGTTATTAAGGTGTATACGGATTTGTCGTTAATTGGAAAATACATGTCTTTCGGAGATGATATTGAGGTATGTTATCTTCCACATTGTTTGATAGTGATTGTCTATGTAATTTTATAATATGTATTTATTTCTTTTTAAAAAAAAAATTGTATGTTGACATCGTGTATAATTTTTATATATATAGGAGACTAAGGATATGTCTGTGAATGATTGTGATATCACCCAGGTATTGTTGGTTTGTGTTCTTTGTATTGGATAATCCTTAGATTGTGTATTTGGTGTATATAGTTAATCTCTCTTATTACATTTTAATTTCTATCACTTTATTAGGATAGTGAATCAACAAGGCCATTAGATTCGTGTTTAGACTTTGGTGAAGTTTCTGTTAACCAGCACAATAAGGAGCTTGGATTGAAGAGGTCTATTGAAGATAAGTCCTCCTGTTCTGGTGCTTTGAAGAAATCTAAGTCCGTTGTTCCGGATGACGTTGAACACCTAGATTGATTAGTCAATCTGAGTGAAGGGTTATTTTTGTATTTAATAAATTGAACAATTGTTGTTTTATGGCAGAACTACGTATGATTAGTCTGTATTTTTTGTGGTTTGTTTTTTAATCCTTTGTTTTGATATTGATGAGTCCTATTATTCCTGTTTCAGCAATGATATATGCATGTTAATCGTTGAAATTAGAATGATTAATTGGTGGATTGGTATTATTACAATTTTCTTTTCCCTATAGTCTATTCGCGGTATATGTGATAATAGTATATAGGTGGTTAATTTTTTTTATGCTTCTATCACTGATTGTTCAACTGCTTCAGGTATTTCTAAAAAATATGATTCTTAGTAGTTTTTCTGTTTTATTCAACTGGGATATAAGGTTTGCATTTACATGATCACTTTGAATTTGCATTGGTACTGTTCTGTTAATGATCCTTTTGTATTCCTATGTTCTTTCTTAATATATAATAATGCAATTACTTATTACCTTTGAACAAAACTAAAATTTCATAGAACAATTATTCACATTGTTCGTTGATTAGAAGTATTATTGTCTTATCGTCTACCGTGTTTGTAAAAACAGAATTCAAGTTAAATGAAAACATGGATTTTTTTTTTTTGTAAAATTTCTTAAGTGTACATAATTCTTGGAATTGAAATTTGATACCTTTTATGTTACCTGGATTGTACATGCAGGTGAAGTCTTATGTACTTGAAGATGTAGTATCTTGTAATTACTTGATACATAAATTATTCGACTTAGATATGTAAAAAACTTTGATCTCTGCACTGAAATAAAGTTATGTATTAGATTTAGCTCACATGCCATATTTAATCACTGTTAAACGAATTAAGAGGTCGGTGAAAAAAAAAATAGGAGATTGAGAAAATTATCTTTGAATAACATGCAGTTCATCTTCTTTGAATGGAATTGTTGCAGTATTCACGTGTAGTTCTAATGATCCATTCAACAGTCTGATATCTTGGATCCAGCCCCTTTCTGAAATGATGTACACATTTAAAGGTATGTTAAATATCTTGATTAGCTAAAGTATGGATAGATACAAAAATTACAGATATACCTGAGATTCCAATGAATCTTTTAATCCAATGTCTGGATGTATGTATGTTGTAGAAACGTTGCAGTATTTACTCCGATCGTTGTAAAGAAAATGTTGCAGCTGTGAATTTCAATCGTGCTCTGTTTGTTTTCCTCTATATGATGTGTATCAATTTGGTGGAACAAATGCTCTGTATGTGAAATGGAATTAAATAAATCGTTTTTAGTGTAATAAAATTAATTATGTCGGTGGGATTCCATTGTTCTTAGTTGAATTTTGCAGTATGGTGGACATGGTATTGATAGTGGGGCATTAAGTTAGAATGACTCATTCTTTCACTTGCCTATATCCTAACACGTGTTTTTGTGTCATAGATTTTGTTATAAGTGTATTCCACTTATGTGACCATCTGTTAATAGTTATTGTGTTATATCCTTTACTTGGTTAGTACACTTATGGTCTGGTGCAAGTAAATTGTAGTACATTTGTGATAAGTTTAATTAATTTTTGGTCACCGTCTCATGGCATGAGACAATGAAAATGAGTGTAACTAGCGCATTGACTCATTACCACTTTGGTATGGTAGGTGTTAATTTGGTGGTTTCATGCCATGAGACGGTCTCATATATATATATATATAGGGAGACAATTTGAAATACCCATTTTCAACTTTGAGAAATTTATTTTACCCGCTTCAAATATAAATAATTTTTTCTACCCATTTTCAACTTCAAACAAATTTTTTTACCCATATGGCCCACAACATTATTATTTAGTCACCTCATCATATTAATGACCCCCTTAACACCCCCAACCCCACATTATTTTTATATCAATTAAACTTTAATAAATACTCTAAATATTACAATAAATTTCTAAATTTACAATATTAATTAATAACATATTATTAGTTACAATATTTTTATTGTATATTTGTGTGTATGTATAGTGCATATTAATAAATATTAATAATATTGTAGTTGAACTTAAGTTGTGATGTTAAATAATTAGTAGTTTTAATTATTTATTTATTGAAGTTTAAGTGATGAGAATGAAGTGGATGGGTGGGTATGGGGAGAGGTGGGACCCAATTCAAGTTTGTTAAATCTTTTATACCCATTATATAGGGGTGTTTTGGTCCTTTAACATGAATTGGGTATAAAAGATTTTTTAAAGTTGATGTGGGTAAAATAAATTTTTGGAAGTTGGAAATGGGTATTTTGCGGTATTTTCACTATATATATATGTGTGTGTTTACTGTAATTGACAAACCACTTTGTTTGAGTAGTGCGCAACATCTTACAAAATCTGAATTAGCTATGACTTGGATGAACTTATTGAAAATAGGTAAAACATGGCGTTATATTGAATTGTAAAGTTTTAATGATTCTTATATGACAAATATGTAACAAGTTCCGGCCGTGCGAAGCACGGGTTTTACGATCACTAGTAAATATAAGACAAGGTATTATGTGAATGATATTCGCGATGATTATTACTCCCTCCGTTTTAAAATAAGTGTCATTCTAGAGATTTTATGACAAATCAAGAATAATAAAATTTTGACATATTAATTTTTTAATAATATTATAATAATCCCTAAAACATCTATTATATTTTAATAATATCTAAAAAAATCTCTTAACATTAATATAGATTCAGGGTAAATTAAGAAAAAATGTGAAAAATTGTTAAAACGACACTAATTTTGAAACAACATTTAACCTCCAAAACGATAATTATTTTGAAATGAATGGAGTATTTGATAAAATATAAAATAAAAAAGATAAAAATTAGAATATTCTAAAAAATATTCTAATTTGAGTTAGAATATGAGTTTAATGGTTGAAGATGGTTATACTGTTTGAGGCAAATTTAGTGGCAAATTGCTAATTGTTGTGTATGACAATTTGCCTCCAAGCATTGGAGATGGTCTAATGACTCGAATCTTTGTATCTAAAATCTTCGTCGCTGATGTTTGGACCGTATTATAATTAAAAAAGTGATAATTTTGGTATTTTTTTATTCTTATATTAATATTATATTACAAACAATTAAAGAATGATTCACGAAATTAGAATATATAATTTCTAGCAAAAATATTCTGAAATTGAGATTGCCTACAATTTGCATACAAAATTTCATAATAATATAAAAATCTTCATCCCTCAATCTACAAACAATTTGCCTTGAATATCAACTTGTTAATTACCTACAAAAATTAGAAAATTCTAAACTTTGCAATTTCTATGTTAAATATCTACGCAATTTATCTTAAAAAAAACATACCTACAAATAATTTTCCTACAAAAATTTGGTATAAAATAAGATACTTATACAAAAATTATATGAACAAGTCATAAGCAATCTCCACTGTAATAAAATTTTATTAAAAATTTTGTAGCAATATTAATTTTTTTTGTAAAAAATTCTTTATTTTTTATATTGTTAATTGAGCCCCTGTTATTAATTCCTTACTCCGTCACTGATTACAATATAACTATTTTTTGTATACATGGCATGTGTAGATCGCCAAGCATGGTAAGCATACAAATTCTTCTTAATTTTTTATTCAAATTATATTATGACTAGATTAACCCCGTGTAATACGCATATTATAGTGATACACTTGTAAAATATATATATTAATGCAGAAAAAAAAAACCCTTCATTTCATACATGATTATTCATTAACTTTTGGCATGAGATTTATGTGAGATTTATTTCTTAGTATTTGAAGACATAAAGTAAGAGTATTTCAGTTCCTTTTACTTTGTGCTTATAGTAGATGTTTCTTTATGGGTAAAAGTAATGATATGTGATGTAATTTTGAGATGGAGGGGGGGGGGGGGGGGGGAATTGAAAAAAGACGTAGTTTGTTTTAATTATATTTTGGAATATACAATCTACTATTAGACAAACTTTTTGAGCAAATGGACAATCGAGTATGGGACAGAGAGAGTAGTAAATATAAATTGATTAAATATTTTTCTATTAACAAAAAATATATATGAAGTATTAAAATATATCAAATTATTATAAAATTATATATTTGATATTAAAAAATTATGAGAAGGTATTATGTGAATAATATGCATGGTAACTATTGCCATGAACAACAATTCACTAATACATTAGAGTAAAACAACTAATAAACTTTACCAAACATTAAATTCTTTAGTGAAAACAACTAATACCTTAATGAAAACAACTAATACCCTTCAATGTATTTCACGGTGAAATTTGTTCACACATTATTTTGAAAAAATTTATACATATGAAGATCTCACTATTAACTGCATCAATTAACATTATTCACTTTTATTCAAATGTAAATTTGAAGTCTCAATCTTATAAATATTTATAAAAAATAGTGTATTTTGATACTATGTAAATTGATACTTTATTCAAATTTAGATTTGAACTCTAAATCTTATGAATATTTATAAAAATATATAAAATGTATTTTAATACTATGTAGATTGATGAGTAAGTTTTGATAAAGTTGATTTTAAAGTATAAAAATATCAATAATATGTAGACTGAACATTTTATATAAAATTAAGAAAAATGTAAAAGTAGATTTTGACTTTTTTCCTCATCCTTAAAAATTAAAAATTGCAACACCGTAAATTTAAGGAATATAGAAAATAGTTATTCAAAACATACAAAAATTTGTATAGTGGCTTAGTTGATAAGTAATACAAAAATTATGTAAAAGGTCTTAGGTTCAAATCTAAGTTATTATTATTTTTATTTAATTGAACTCTATATTAATATAACACATGTATGTCATATATTGAATGTGAACCAATAATTATAATGGAGGATTTGACATTTGAAACCGTTACTATTTTTGCACGAATATATTTCTTGAACTTTTAATGATTGATACTTTAGCCCCAAATTTCACACTTTATGATAATGGGTCAAAGTTCATGATTATTTTTTTGGCCCATTATGGTTTAAATATTTTGAGCCACTATGATTTAATTATTGGCCCAGGTTATTTGCACTAGCCTTTGGGTTAAATACCCTATCTAGATTAACTCACTACCTCTTGGAGAAATACACTACATCTTTATTCCAAAATATTCATTTCATATCCATACACTATCTAAAAGATACGTACGCATTTGTTCGAAAATAAGGGAAGAAAAAACTAGGGCTGCTCCACCGACGTCGGCCACTTCGACGCCGACTCCCCCGCCCGCTTCACCGCCGAGTCACGCCGACGCCACTGCTGCCGCTTCTTTTTTTGTTTGAATTTATATTTAGGGTTTAGTGTATTGGATGATTATTTGAAGTTAAATGGTTTGATTTATTCACTGTTCTTGGACAATTATATTTCATGTTAATGGACGAATATGTAAGATTATGTATGATTTGCATCATTTTTTTCGATTTGATGAGAAAATCTGCGATTACTGTTGTTCGAAAATTTCTGCCGAAATTTTGCCTAGATTTCGAAAATTTTTGCCGAAGTTTTGTCTAAAATTCGAAAGATTTTGCCAAAATTCGTGTTCGGAATTTTTTTTCGAATTTTAAACATAATTTCGACTGAAAAAAATATATGAAAAACTGGATAAAATTCAAATAAATTATTCGAAGAGGAGAGTTTGAAAAAAGATTTCCGAAAACAGAACAAATTTTCAACTATTTTTTCCAAAATTGGCATTATAAATCGGAATTCACACCTGAACATAAATTTTGGAAAATATTTTCGAATTTGTGAATAAGTTTCGAATTTTTTTTTTGAAATTGTGTATCAGTTTCGGAGAACCAATCATGAAAATTGATTTCGCGATTTTTCAAAAATTTAACACTAAAAAAATTGTGAACACTTACATATGTATGATTAGGGCTTGGAGTATTCACCATCTTGAGTACATAGACGTTCAACAAGCCATACAACGCGCAAATTTTCATTTGTGGTTCAACAAATTCATGGAATTCAAAGTTTTCTTCATTTTTTGTCGAATTCTTAAGTGATTTTCGACCAAAATCGTGGAAAAGTTGAGGAAATGTATTTACTACATTAATTTTGGAAGGGCATTATTGACATTTTGTATATATAAGTTTATAATTAATATGATATGGTAGTGTATTTAACCAAGAGGCTAGTGCTAATAACTGTGGCCTTAATTATTTTGGGCCATTATGATTTAATTATTTTGGGGCACATGTTATTTGTACTAGCATCTCTATTAAATACAATATCAAGATAAATACACTGCTCGGTGTTCGGAATTTTTTTTCTAAATCATTACACTTTTTTTATTTTTTTTTCAAACATAGTGTAATTGAAAGAAAAATTCGGAATTATTTTTCGAAAATTTTATAAATTTCGAAAAAAAATTTGAGTGTAGTGTATTTAACAAAAAGGCTAGTGCAACTAACTGTGGCCTTATTTCGATCAATTATGGTTTAATTATTTTGGCCCATTATTTTTATTTATAATTCTCATCTATATAATAACTATACATTAGAGGTAGGATTTCTTAATTGGATTTGGGCACCATTTTGCTTCAGCCGTCGATCTATATTGTTCACTTTTGTACTGATCGTTGGATCGTATTTTGTGTTTTATATGGTATGGAATTTAATGTAGGCCTTTATTGTTTTCCTCTAAATGCTCACTCATATTCTTTTGTTTGTCATCTATTCATGGATTGTGCTACCGTTACATGTTCTGTATCGATATATAGGCGTCTCGAGTGTTCCATTTATGCATCATCGATTAGCCTCTCTTGGTATTGTGCATATTTTTTCTTGCAGCCGTGATAAGGGAAGTCGATCCATGGTGGATTTTTGGTGCTCGATGTTCGATCTATATTGTTGTGTTGGCCATATTATTACTTTTGTTTTGATGGTTTTTATAACAAATGTATGTTTATTGTTTCCGTTGTCTTCGTGTATGGCAGTGAACGAAGTGTGTATATTATTGTGGTCATTGGCTCGGTTAAGGTAGATCAATGGATTTATTTCACTATGTGTCGTTTGCATTTCACTGCTTTTTAATTCTTTTTTATCGGTCTTTGTAACAGTGGCACCTTCGGTGTTGTTGAATCTGGGTCTAATGCGATGCCTTAGAGGTTGGTTGCGATGTATCGTTAGACTTTTTTTTTATTCAGATCATTGTATTGTATTTCAGTTTAATTGGTGTATTGAGGACTCATTTAAGAGAATTCATGGAATAGATAGATGATGGTGTGTATGTTTTTTGTTCATATATGTTGTTTGGCCGATGTTTGGTCGTGATGTTTAGGTCCCATTGTTTCCCAATAATACCAGTTATTTGTTTTGATAATACATTTCAGTTTAGTATTTAATTTAGTTGTCTCATTTACTATAAAAAAATTCATTATTTCATCTAATTAATTGCTTCATCGTATGAGTTGTTCAAACAATAGTACTGATATTTTAGTTAATTTTTCTCAATCATAAATAGTTTCTAAACATCTCGAATAAATATGTTAATTAATTATCATCAATCATCTCCCTTCTCAAAATGATATTGTAACAGTCCAGCATCAATCTAGCCCCATTTGCTTAATTATCGAGATTGAAAATGAAAATGTCCACTTACTGAATTTAAAATAGCACACTCATTTAATTTCGTGGTTGTTAAATATTAAAAGTAAGATTATAGGAACTAATTATTTAGTTTAAATTATTGATACCATTTATATGAAAATTTAATTATTATAATTATATTTTATTATTCAATCCTGAAGAATTTCTTCAATTACAGATGCAAAAATAAATAGGTGTTACAAAGGTTGGTCCATGTGTCATGGTAATGTCATAAAAATTGATGGTCCATAAGTTTAAAAAAATTATCAATTTTTAAATTAATAATATAATTTTAAATAAAGTGTGATGCGCCAATGATAGTAAAAAAATATTATATCACTTTCTAAGTATTTTTTTATATATAGTTTTAGAATAATTATTTTCCAGGTGGATATATATTTTAACTATGTTTTATACGAAAGTACATGGAGCACATAAAAGTAAATGACATAGGAATAATGATTATCTAGGTTTCAGTAAACTATGTGCTTCTATTTCATTCTAATTAATTGATATGAAGGTTTCAAATATATTCTCTACTGGTTATGGAATTTGTATAGTTGAACATGAAATTTTATGTTTATAGATTGATTATTTATATTAATTTGTTTTAAAAAAATTGCAGTTAATTAGTTGGTTGATCGCAACAATCGACATATTTTTTCTTGTGATCTTTTTAAGTCACTAGTAGTATACCACGTGCGTTGCATATTATTCGTAATTAGTTAGTTAAAAATATCTTAAAAGCCACCCAGCTCTTGTGGCATTGTAGCCCTTGTATTTATTAAACTAAATGCACCAGATTTTTAGAAAAGATTCAACACACATATTCGATTCTCAGTACCCAACATGTCACAGATATAAGGGCTAAACACACAATTCTTACTTTGCACAACATATTACAATATTAAGCAGACTCAAATTATGTCAACAGACATTCATGCACATCACAGCTCTCACTCATGGAAATTTATATAAAACAATACAATAATTAATGAATGATGCTCATCAAATTTTAAACTTACTTCAGGTATACCCAAAAAAAAAAGATACACTAAGAGAATAATGTTAAAAAATAACTATTATACATAACCAAATATGAAAATTGATGATTGTTAACAAAAGGCTAACGGTCAATCACTAAGGTAAAATTGAAGAGGAAAAATGAAAATAAAAAATACCCTAGCTGATCCACAATTCTTCATCCAATAATATATTTCTCCTCTCTATGCTTCACTTTATGGGCATTGACTCTATTCTTCACACTCAACACCATATGTCACTGTCTCTTTACCACCGTCTGCAGTCGCGTCTTGCCACCACAAATATATTATCTTTCTCTCAGACTTTGCATCTATATTTGTGCCTGAGGCTGAAGAATAAAGAAAAGTAAAAATTGTGATAATTGACGTGAAGCATAAATTATTATGTAGTCGCTCTTAGATCACCTAAAGTTAAGTTTCCCTCATTTCAAATAAAATGTGTTCAATATTCATTAGAAAGAATTTTCAACTATAGGATGAGAAAGAAGCTGTAAAATCTACTTTACATCAACCCAAGTAAAGGAGAAAATTTCAACACTTGTGCCGTCAAAATCTTGTTTCCCCGAGCAAAGCAAGATACCAAATTGTGCAATGTTTCAAAAAGTATAATCACCAATAAATTCAGAATCCTCTTCTCTCTACGAGTGCACCTTTTCATTTTACATTGTGTTGGGACAATGTCAGTTTTGATTAGATCCCAAAGCCCCTGAAAAGATGAGTTGCCTTAGTGTGTTTTGGTCAGGCTAGTCTTGGTTAGATTTGTACTTAAGTATTTTACATTTCACAGGAACTCAATGAGATGAGTACTCATTGATGACAATCAAGACTAAAGCCTGAAGACACAAGAGCACCATCCTGAACTTACGGCAGTCTCTCTAAGCTGGCTGAGTAAGTGTCAGTGATGAAGAGTATGACCCTGAGGTCACTACTAACTCAGTCCTGTAGGGAACAGGATAATACTGAGTAATAGGACAAGCAATGCAAAAGGAATGTCAGCGCCAGGACAAGACCGTTGTGCTTGAGACAAAAAAGAACTTAATAAGACAAGCCTGAAGCATAAGAATGAGTTCTGACATTCTCACCAACCTGATGACATGGACCAATCCAGGAGGGACACGCACGTAGGGACCTGACATGAAGACTGAGTTCAGACTGCACTTTTCAACGAGCAAGCATTAAATGGAGCATTAAATGCACTACCAAATCCATGCAAGGGTGGCTGCTGCATGGGAGATGTATCCGTTGAACAAACCCTACGTAGATAACCTAGAAGGCTATCTCTTCCAACGGATAGTTTTCAAAGTCACCTATAAATACAGAAGGCCTTGAACCCATTCAAGGTTAAGGGAAATTTTCAAGCCATAAATTACTCAAACTCTCAAGCATTCAGCATTCAAAGAAGCACTCGAAAATCCATAAATTTCCCAAGTGTTTCTTAGTAAAGAGAGTCATTATGTATTCCACTGAGCATTCATTGTAATATCTTAAGCTTAGAAATGATTATCCATCCTTAGCATAGCTTAGCATTGTAAGGATAATCACAACCTTAGTTGGAAACAAAACTGAAACTAAAACCCTCTAGTCAGGTTTGTTGGTTAAGGTTGTTAGTGAGTTAGAAGAAGGAAGTAAGGGTCAGTGAGTGTAACTGATTCTGGTGCACCTTGGCACGTTAAAAACAAGTCAATCCTTAGTGGATTCTCCTGTTAAATCAGGACTGTGGACGTAGGAGCTTAAGTCTCTGAACCACGTTACTTCCTTGTGTTCTTTATTGCTTTGATTATTGCTCTTAATTGTTCATTCATTAAGTCATTCATTGCATTGTTTATCAGGCTTGAATCAATCAGGCTGATCATTAATCTGAGCACTGCCCTTCTAATCACTACTTCAGAAAAGAGTAATCAAGTTTTCAGAAAGCAAACTTTTACAAGACTATAAACTTTCAGGGCTCCCGCATTCCGTACTGAACTCAAGTTGACAGTTAGCCAACTGACCAGCATTCGTTTGCAGTGAGTAGGTGTGTTATCAACCCTGAGTTCTACACCACTCTGAGAAAGGGGACTCAGTCAGTTGAAAGAAAAGAAAAATTTAGATACGTGTATTCCTCCCATACACGTATCTCTCAGTCTTGTACGGGACCAACAAGTGGTATCAGAGCAGTGGTTCGAAAGACCACTGACTTTGAATACTAATAGTTTCAGAGGAGAAAATGTTGGTGGTCACTGAACAAATCTGAGTTTACTTTTTATAAAACTTGCATCATAATGACTTCGAGGAGACTTGAAGCTTCATTGCCTGAATTTTCTGTTGCTAACTTTGTCTATTGGAAGTTTAGACTTAAGGCACATCTAGATGTCATCCATGACCAAATACCGCGAGTTATCAGGGACGAACCGATCAAGATAACCATCCCAAATGTCAGAGGACTGGGATATGATGATCTTGACATTTGCGTACAGGTTCCTAAGGAGAGGAAGGATATGACCAATGATGAGATCAAGATGGTGGGACTGGACAATGTGGCCAGTAATATTATTCTTCATATGGTACCGTTCGAGGAGTCATCTAGGTTGATGAACTTAAAGACGGTAAAAGAGGTCTGGGATGAGCTAACCAGGATGTGTGAGGGGTCAGAAAAGATAAAGGAGAACAAGAGGAATATTGCCATTTAGAAGTTCGAAGCCTTCGAGATGCTGCCTGATGAGACTATAGATCAGCTGGAGTCAAGATTCATCAAGATGATGAATGAGTTGGTGATGTTGGACAAGGATGTTCTAAATAGAGATGTTGCTTCTAAAATCCTAAATGCTCTTCCTGAGAGATGGGATAATAGTGTCATTATGTTGAAAAACACTCAGGATATGAGTAATATAACTTCGACTTTACTTTTTTCAGAGATCAAAGCTTTGGAATATGATCTGAACAAGAGAAAGAAGAAAGTTCAGTCCGAAGTGGAAGAGAAAGCACCTGAGAAAAGTGTGGTGTTCAGAGCCAAGTCAGAACCTGTCGAGTCTTCATCAAAGTCACTGATGGAGATGAGCAAAGAAGAGCTCGCTGAGGAGTACAGCCTGATGGCCATACGCTTTGAAAAACTTAATTCCAGGTTTGGTTATTATAAGAAATATTATCAGGATGGGTAATAGGAAACCTGAAGGAAGCTACCAAAGTTCTCGGAGATATGAGAAAAGAAGAAACACCGAACCAAGACGCGATCGTGGTAATGAAAGGAGGCATTCAGATCCAAAGCCCAATCGTAGAGATGAACAGAGACGTACTCATGATGATAGACACTCAGGAAAGGTTGAAAGGTCATCAAGACAAAGGGAACCTTGAGCCAAGAAAGGAGAGAGGAGATGAGCAGACTACATGTTACAACTGTAACAAAGGTGGGCACTATCAGTACGACTGCCCACAACTGAGTGCAAGGGAAAGAGAAGACAGGAGGGCCAAGAAAGATCAGAGGTACGATGACCGGAGAGCTATGCTTGCTGAGGAAGCTACAAACTCGGATGGTCCTGAGGAGAGGTCGCCTGAACTCTTTTCTGATGATGAGTACTGATTAGGCGTGAAATTGTTATGTTTTGGTGCCCGATTTACTCATGTTTTGAGTGTTTTCGATGAATATTTAGAGTCAAATGAGCATTATTTCTATACATTGATAAATTTGTCTCTTTGATGTTCATAGATGGATAGAGGGCGAAAAGAGGAGTTCGTAGGACTTTGAATCGACTCAAACGGATGCCCGGATGAGAAGATATTGAAGAAATACGATCGGTATTAGTGCGGACGAGGAAAAGTATCATTTGGAAGGGTTTAGAGATCACTCGAGCGCATCACTCGAGCGCCACCGCTCGAGCGAATCACTCGAGCGCGCAAACATACAGAACCATTCTTGCGCTCGAGCAGCTCGAGCGCCACCGCTCGAGCGAATCGCTCGAGCGCCCAAAAGTAACAGTGTCAATTCAGCGCTCGAGCAGCTCGAGCGCGACCGCTCGAGCGAATGCGTCATTCGAGCTACACTGCTCGAGCGGGACCGCTCGAGCGTTTTGCTCGAGCGCCCCTATACTTTTGCCTCCGGATTCGTATTTTCGGCCCGTTAACTCCCGTTTCGACCCGGTGCCTATATATACCTCTTCCAAACACGAAACAAAGGATACCCAACCTTTAGAAATAATTTTAGACTTAGTTTTGGAGAGGAACGAGACGAGCAAGCTTTACTTTTACGTTGTTAAGGTTTTTCATACGAATTTTAGTTTCTTTTCAATTCTTAATTTCTTTTCATTAGTTCGTTACTTTGAACACGTTTAAATTTCGTTTTTATCAATTCAATTTCCGTTCTTCGTATCTATTTTCTTTTTAAAAACCCTAGTTTATGTTTACTATTTTCTTTATTCAATTCATCATGTTTATGTTCGTCGTTTCTTCTATTGCTTTTATTTTTGTTATAACCATGTCCGGCTAAAACCCTTGCGTGCTTAGGTTAGGATGAACTCGTAGAAGTAGGATGTGGGTACGTAATTAAGGTAATTGGTGACGTTAGTTTTAATTCTCTTAGTTAATGAATTCATATAATTAATCTTAACTCTACCTTTGAATTTAGTACGAAAGTGTTAGAGAGAGGACGACCGCATCACTCAATAACAATTAGTAGTCTTAACGAGAGGGTTTAGGAAAGGTTAATTCATCTACCGGTTTAGCGAAGGAGGACGACCGCATCACCTTAGTTAAATTAGGGTCTCATTAATTAAGCACTATCTATTAACTTGTTAGTGGATTTGTGAAGTCGATTGATAGGATAAAGTATTAGGGTGAGAAATCTTGAGCTTTCATTCTACGATCTTTTACTTAGGTTAATTCTTGGTTGTCACAATTACTTTGATTATGTACCTGCTCCGTTAGTATACGTAGGGATTCCTATCCTAAGCATCACCATCTCTTATTAGAAAACAACCCTTAGTTAATTCGTCTGCTTTATTATTTTAGTTTACTTAGTTTATTTTAGTCTTTTAATTAATCTTTCAAAAACCCAAAAAACATTACACTCATATTAACTACGACGCGTAGATCTTCAGGGATCTATTCGCATACATACCATCCCTTGGGTTCGATAATACTTGGTCCCTATACTTGCCCATACTACAGTGAACCCGTACTCTTGCGGGGTAGCTACTAGTAGAAGCTAGTGTAGTCGCTTCAAGTCAATGGCGCCGTTGCCGGGGATGGCGTTTTATGCTTTTTGAATAGGACTTGTCGATAGCTTAGTAGTTAGTAGTGGGTGCTTATTTTCTGTTTTTATTTTTTATTTTTATTTTTATTTATTCGGCAGTTGCGTTTTGATCCATCTGCTAGTGTGTCAGGTTTATGAGAACACGCTCACAAGGAAACTCGAGCGAAGAGAGAATACCTGCAGACCCTGAGACAATAGCCAGAAGGAACCGAGCTTACTTGAGAAGAATGAACGCAGCCGACTTAGGGAAGGAACCGATGGATCTTAGTAATGAGTTGGACGATGCTGCCAACGATCCCAATCAGGCAGTAAACCGGGTTGATGGCTCTGGAGGGAGTGGTGGTCAGAATCAAGACCAGTTCGTGGATAGTCAAAGCCAGAACCCGGGTGCACAAAATGTAAACAATCCAGCTCAGAACCTAGTCCCAAATCCTCTGAACAATCCTGCTTACCCACAACAAAACCCAAATAACCCTTTCAATAACCCAGCATACCAACACTACCCATACCCACCTTATCCTTACCCACCATATCCATATCATCCACCACCAGTCTATAACCAACCACCACCCCAACAAGTACCAGTACCTGCTGCTAATCCTCAACACGTTCCTATGAACGTAGATCACAATATTGCTATTCGAGGGAGGTTTGCAGCGCAGCCACAGCGGTACTATGATGGAGTGGCTTTGCCTCCTGTTGAGGCGAACAACTTCTCGATATCACCGGGGATTTTAAAGCTGCTGACCGAGAATCAGTTCAAAGGGGTGATCGGGAAGGAGAATCCTCATACACACTTGAGGAGCTTTCTCATGATAGCCTCAACATTCAATTACAATGGCATGTCTGAAGATGCCAAGAGGCTTAGGCTGTTCCCATTCTCATTGACGGGAATAGCCAAGGAGTGGTACGATAATACGCTCCCGCGGGGAGGTATTACCACTTGGGCCGAGCTCGAGCGTCTGTTCCTCGAGCGATTCTACCCTCCATCTAGGACGATCAAGGCTAGAATTGAGATCTCGTCCTTTCGCCAGAAGTCTGGAGAGGATTTACGCCAAGCGTGGGAGAGATACTCAAACATGCTGATTGAGTGCCCACAGCACGGGTACAATGAGGGGGATATTATGGCGTTCTTCTACAGTGGTGCCAACAAGACGGGGCAAGACCATTTAGACGCTTGTGCGGGCGGAGCATTCCTCAACCAAGGCATAGAGAGGTGTAGAGAGATCGTTGACAACATTGTCACGAATGCCGGTGCTTGGGGTGTGGATGCAGATTTGCAAAGAGTGCATCAGGTGGAAGAGGGAGAAGGAACGAGAAGGCTGCTGATGGCCATGATGGAGAAGATCAACAACCTCGAGTTGGGGAAGAATTTGGGTGGAGAGCATGCAGTGGAAAATGAGAGAGTAGACCAGCCCAGTGGACAGCAAGAGGTAGCCAATTACATGGGAGGTCCTTATTACAATCAGAATGGCTACCAAGGTGGTAATCAGTATGGAAGGCCTTCTTATGGCCAACCATTTGTGCCTCCAGGCCCTCAGCCACTTCAAAATCAATGGAGGAACACACAAGGAGTTCAAGGAAGCCAGCAGCCTCCTCAAAACACATGGAGGAGGAATGATAATTTTTCTTATGCTAACCCAAAAGCTGGTGTTACTGTTCCTGCAGGTGTTGATCCGGGGTCTAAACCTCCTGGTGGAGAAGGCGGTGCATCAACCGAGGAGATGTTGAGAGCGATCCTTCAGAAGGTGGAGGAAGGGAGCAAGAGATTGTCATCCTTGGAGTACGATGTGAAGGAGTTGCATAAGAAGGGTGATCAACGAGATCAAGAGCTCCAGAAGATGAACGTTGAGTGGACTAGAACTCAACAAGAGAACAATCGAAGGTTCACCTCTTTAGAGCTCCAGATGAGCCAGATTGCAAAATCAGTGAATAGAATGCCGGAGGGGAACCCGAAAGAGCAGTGCAAGGCGATCCAACTGAGAAGTGGAACCAACTACGAAGGTCCTCAGATGCCTGCTGATTCTGAGACGCCCCAAGAAGAGATTGAGCCTAAAGGAGATGAAGTTGAGAAGGGGATTGAAAGTGAAGGAATTGAGAAGAGTGAGAGAGTTCCTAAGTGGAAAAAGGCAAAGGAAGCAAGGGAGAAAGTGAAAGTGACCGAGCGAGATGAATGGGGGGTACCCAAATCTGTGATACCCGTCCCGTATCCACAACGCTTCATGAAAAAGAAGCTTGATGAGAAATTCGCTAAGTTCCTTGATGTTTTTAAACAATTGCACATTAACATTCCTTTTTATGATGCTTTGGAACAGATGCCGCATTATGCGAAGTTTCTGAAGGACTTGATTGCAAAAAGACGGCGAGTGGATGAGCCGAAGTTGGTGCAGCTGAACCACGAGGTGAGTGCACTAGTGCACAAGGCGCTTCCACCAAAGCTGAAGGATCCCGGGAGCTTCACGATCCTATGTGATATTGGGAACGGGATCAAGAAGGGAGCGTTGTGCGACCTTGGAGCAAGCATCAATCTCATGCCCCTGTCGCTTTTCAAGAAGTTGGAAGGGTGTGAACTTCAATCCACAATGATGACGCTTCAACTTGCCGATCGGTCTATTACTCGACCTCAAGGTGTTGTTGAAGACGTTCTAGTGAGAGTTGGAGATCACATTTTTCCAGCCGACTTTGTAGTGCTAGAGATGGAGGAAGATGAGCACGTACCCCTGATTTTGGGAAGACCGTTCTTAGCTACGGCGGGGATGGTGCTAGACGTGGCGAATGGGAAGATCACGTTGAAGGTTGATGATCAAGAAGTGAAGATCTCCCTATATGAAGCCATGAAGCACCCGAAGGAGGATGAGAGCTTGTATTGCATGGATGCAATTGATCCTCGTGTTGAAGACACACCTTCTATCCCTAATCCTTCTGATATTCATGATTTTGTTAATCCTTCACTTGATAATTTAACCCATGAGCGTTATGATCTTGATTATTTTGATAGGGATGAAGTGAAGAAGTGGAAGGATGAAGAGGTGAAGAAAGTGGACGTGGTCCAGTTAGAAGGGAAAGGAGGAGTTAAGAAGAAAAAGTCCAAACTCAAGAAATTGTTTAGTGAGACTCCTCCAGATAGAGGCAAGAAGGAGTTGAGACCCATAACACTTGGGGATGAGAAGAGAGCAAAAGGGCTCATGATGGTGGGGCATCAAGGAAAGGAGTTCAAACACCACTCTTATGAGAGTAAGGGAGGTAAATTTGCGTATGATGTCCCATAAGCTCCTTTGAGCACGGTCCGGCATGAGGACCTTAAAAATAGCGCTGAATGGGAGGCAACCCATTTTTATTTGCTTTCATTTATTTTTAGTGTCTTTTTATATTATTAGGGTGTTTAGAGTCGTATGTCTAACCTCGTACTCGAGAGCTTTATTTTGTAGGCTTGTCTCGAAAGGAGTAAAGGTATCATGGAGTTATTTAGATTGAAGGAACCAACTTGAGACAAGGGAGTGTGCAAAGCTTTTGAGAGAAACTGAATTGTTCGGTTGAGGTAACCCACAACCCCAAACTTAGACCTCTAGCAAGGTCGAAGTTTGGGGGGGTGGAGTTTTATATGTTTTCTTGTTACATAGCACCGGAGCACCCCTTATCTTTGAGTTGAGTTAGTTATTTGGTGCCTTGAGATGCTCCTTGGGCTATTATTAATTTGTTTTGTTACTCAACATTTTATGCCTATCAATCACCTTATGCTTGTTGATTGCTATCTTTGAGTATGATTTGATGAGTAGGGTGAATTGTGAGGCTGAGTTAGGAGTTTTCTTGTGTGAGTGTTTGAGTTAGAGTTGATTTGAGAAAGAACTTGTATGCTTGTAAATTTTTCTTTTGAGTGCTTGTGTGATGAGAGTGAGAATTCACTAGGACTAGCATGGATGTGAAAGCCGTGAGAGTTGTGCCTTACGAGATTTAAATGCATGAATTAATCTCTTCGTTTGTGAGTGGATCGTCACCTTAGAGGATGCTAGAACTTGCATGTGCTCTTGCTTCTTGATTGTGTCTAGTTTGATATGCCGAATGTGATCTTAGGCCATCTTTGATTTAATTGAGTCACTTAGCCAGAATTTTCCTTACCAATGACATTGATCCCTTGTTAGCCCCTTTGAGCCTAAAGCCTATTTTATTTGCTAGCACATATGAACACTATTCCAATTCCTAAGCCTTTTTGTCCCAATTAGAGTGGAGAATAGGAAAGTGTGAATATGAAGGGAGTGAATTGAGTTGAAAAAGGAAAAGATTGTTTGTTGAGTGAATATGAGAAGAAGGAGTGATGAGATTTGAGATGTGGGAAAAAGAACAAAAAAAATTGAGAATGAGCAAAAGAAGAAAAAAATGAGCTCATGTGTTGTGCGAAAAAGAAAAAATGATGAAGTGATTGAAAAAGTGAAAAAGAGAGAAAGAAAAAAAAAATTGAAGTGTTGAGAGAATTGAAAGCGAAAGTGTAGTGATTGAATATGTTTGAAGTAGATCGTTTTTAATCTCGAATTACCGAAGTTTTGAATTTCTATTCTCCATTCACGTGAGTCACTTTACCATATTGTTATCCCACCTGTCCAAAGAGCCTACATTACAACCTTGAGAAAAGTCCTTTTTGATTCGGCATTGATTTCTAAAGTATGGTCGAAGTTGAGAGCATTTACAAGCCTATGGCTGCCAATATGTGTGATTGATTGATTGAGTGAGTCCCTTAAACACTTTTATACACTTGTGAGGGAGTGAAACACATCGTTGAGTGCACGTCCATGCTTGATCTTGGTGTTTCTTGTTATTATTGCATGAGTACGATAAAAGAAAGTGAGTGAGTATACGGGTGATTGATCTTTGAAGCTCGAGTTCAATTACTTGCATGATTTGATTCTTGATTCATTCCTAACAATTTCACTTGACTTATTATTTCGTTGCTTGAGGACAAGCAACATGGTAAGTTTGGGGGGGTTGATTAGGCGTGAAATTGTTATGTTTTGGTGCCCGATTTACTCATGTTTTGAGTGTTTTCGATGAATATTTAGAGTCAAATGAGCATTATTTCTATACATTGATAAATTTGTCTCTTTGATGTTCATAGATGGATAGAGGGCGAAAAGAGGAGTTCGTAGGACTTTGAATCGACTCAAACGGATGCCCGGATGAGAAGATATTGAAGAAATACGATCGGTATTAGTGCGGACGAGGAAAAGTATCATTTGGAAGGGTTTAGAGATCACTCGAGCGCATCACTCGAGCGCCACCGCTCGAGCGAATCACTCGAGCGCGCAAACATACAGAACCATTCTTGCGCTCGAGCAGCTCGAGCGCCACCGCTCGAGCGAATCGCTCGAGCGCCCAAAAGTAACAGTGTCAATTCAGCGCTCGAGCAGCTCGAGCGCGACTGCTCGAGCGAATGCGTCATTCGAGCTACACTGCTCGAGCGGGACCGCTCGAGCGTTTTGCTCGAGCGCCCCTATACTTTTGCCTCCGGATTCGTATTTTCGGCCCGTTAACTCCCGTTTCGACCCGGTGCCTATATATACCTCTTCCAAACACGAAACAAAGGATACCCAACCTTTAGAAATAATTTTAGACTTAGTTTTGGAGAGGAACGAGACGAGCAAGCTTTACTTTTACGTTGTTAAGGTTTTTCATACGAATTTTAGTTTCTTTTCAATTCTTAATTTCTTTTCATTAGTTCGTTACTTTGAACACGTTTAAATTTCGTTTTTATCAATTCAATTTCCGTTCTTCGTATCTATTTTCTTTTTAAAAACCCTAGTTTATGTTTACTATTTTCTTTATTCAATTCATCATGTTTATGTTCGTCGTTTCTTCTATTGCTTTTATTTTTGTTATAACCATGTCCGGCTAAAACCCTTGCGTGCTTAGGTTAGGATGAACTCGTAGAAGTAGGATGTGGGTACGTAATTAAGGTAATTGGTGACGTTAGTTTTAATTCTCTTAGTTAATGAATTCATATAATTAATCTTAACTCTACCTTTGAATTTAGTACGAAAGTGTTAGAGAGAGGACGACCGCATCACTCAATAACAATTAGTAGTCTTAACGAGAGGGTTTAGGAAAGGTTAATTCATCTACCGGTTTAGCGAAGGAGGACGACCGCATCACCTTAGTTAAATTAGGGTCTCATTAATTAAGCACTATCTATTAACTTGTTAGTGGATTTGTGAAGTCGATTGATAGGATAAAGTATTAGGGTGAGAAATCTTGAGCTTTCATTCTACGATCTTTTACTTAGGTTAATTCTTGGTTGTCACAATTACTTTGATTATGTACCTGCTCCGTTAGTATACGTAGGGATTCCTATCCTAAGCATCACCATCTCTTATTAGAAAACAACCCTTAGTTAATTCGTCTGCTTTATTATTTTAGTTTACTTAGTTTATTTTAGTCTTTTAATTAATCTTTCAAAAACCCAAAAAACATTACACTCATATTAACTACGACGCGTAGATCTTCAGGGATCTATTCGCATACATACCATCCCTTGGGTTCGATAATACTTGGTCCCTATACTTGCCCATACTACAGTGAACCCGTACTCTTGCGGGGTAGCTACTAGTAGAAGCTAGTGTAGTCGCTTCAAGTCAAGTACGATGATCTTTACCTTAGGCTAGGGATAAGCCTGAGGTAACATCTAATTCTGTGTGTGGTTGACATAGTGGTAGAAATCCTGAGCCAAGCTTAGAGTCAGCTAGAGAAATGAACCTTCAGATCTGTTTAGATCAATTGATGGTTGATTTCTCCAGGCTGCAGGAAACTAATGTCTTCTTGGTAGAGGAGAACTCAAAATTGAGTACTGAGGTTCAAAACCTGAATGATCAACTCACTCAGTCAGACCTGAAAGAGTCAGCTCAGATTGTGAGACTAACTCAGAAAATTGACTTGATCAATGTTGAGCGTCTTCCGAGAGAGAAGATTTTGAAAGATCTGGCTGATGAAGAACTGGTCAGAAAGGAAGAACTGAAAGCACTCAAAAGTAAGTTTGATGACCTCTTTGCCAGACATGAAATCCTGAAAAAGAGTGAGGACTCTCTCAAGAAAAAGGTTGCAGCAATGAATAAATCCCCAGTGGTTAGAGAGGAAATTAATAGCAGCCAGATTCTTGGAAATGAGAAAAAGGGACTTGGATATGTTCCTAAGAAATCCTTATAAGGTCATTCTCATGTTGCTTCAGGAAGCAACACTGAGAGAGTGTTTGTCCAGGCAGGCAAGGGTACAAAGAAAGTTGTATTCGAAGCCCGTAAAACTGATAAGGGTAAGGAAACTGCTGAGACAGTCAGAGTTGCCCCAAAGGTTGTCAAGCCAAAATCCAAGGGAAAGGTAAAGCAACCAAAGGAGGCCCTTGAGAGCTCAGGCCAGAAGAAACCTCAGCGCAAGCAGAGGAAGACTCAGGCTAAAAGCACTCAGACTGCTCAACCGGGTTATTATCATGCATGGCAATACCCTCAGGGAAGGCCAGACATGATAGCACCTCCATGGTTTTGGCATTCTGAAGCCTATAACTGCTTTCAATTCCCTCACTTGCCTAGGGGGAACCAAAAGCAAGACTCTCATCAAGGACAAACCTCAAGACCAGCTGCACCAAGGTCTAGGAAGAACATGAAGACAGCCTAAAAGGCACCCACTCAGGCTCCTGTGAAGCCTAAGCCTGACACTCATACACCATCTTCTTCTCAGGCTAAGAAGAAGAAAGTAGTGTATGTGGATGTTTCTGGGAAATAAATCTACCACTATGAGGCAATCAGGGTAGTGAAGCAGGTCTGGATCCCTAAAGGTACAACTGATACCATAGGACCCAACACCCAATGGGTGCCTAAAGCCTAATCTGTTTGCAGGCGGTTGTGGATCACAACAAGAGGAGAGGAGACTTAATCAAGGCTATTTGGTACCTAGACAGTGGTTGCTCAAGGCACATGACTGGAATGAAGAGTCTCCTCCAGGAGTTTCAAGCTAAGGATGGTCCACAGGTAACCTTTGGTGATAACTCAAAAGGTTTTACTAAAGGTTTTGGTGTTTTGAAAATAGGTACAGTCAGAGTGGAGAATGTGTCCTTTGTGGAAGGACTGAAGCATAACCTGTTTGTTGATAGGCGAACATCAATTTTAGCTTGGCGAACAAGAGTTAAGTCCAAAATGAAGATTATGAACAAAATATCCAAACCAGAGATGATTAACAAAGAAAATCAAAGGGGAGTGCATAAATTAATTCGGGAAGTGCATTTTGTGACGAACAACACTCTCGACGAACAACTTTCTTGCGAACAAGTCATAAGACCCGAGGCCAAATATGAACCCTACACCAGGTCATAAATGACGAACAACATTACCAACAGGTGGTGTACTTATCAGCTTATGAAGTATATGACATCAATCAACCTACCATGTCACCCTAGCTGTTGACGAACAAGTATAAGAGATCCAGAAGCTCACCCACCTTGAAACATCTGGGCGAGCAACTTGTAAACCATGTAATCAGAGAGTGAACAACTTCTACAGAAAAACTACAAGTAATGATCTACCAAGCAAGCAAGGACAAACAACAAAGGATCCGAGATAAGACCAAATACAAAACTTTGTAATTAAGTTTCAGCCTAGATAAGGTCAAATGTGGTCAAAAGGACACATGTCAAACATGCAAGCTTGGTAGTCTAAGAGTCATGTACACCACCTACTTGGTGATTAGTATAAATAAGTTGTTCTCCAGCTATAAAATTATGTTCAAATTCACAAATACTCCAATTACACACACTTATATACCTAAACATACACACACACAAAATAAATACAAATTTGATACTCGTATTTACGATTTAATAACCCGGATAATCGAATTTACCATTTACGGTGGTAATCAATCACACGTTCTTGTTTGGTGATCCTAATACCAGTTAAAAACAGCCACTAATCCTCACGATTAGAATCGATCACCAACAATTTGGAGCTAGAAGGAAGGTTCGAACCTCCGATTGAAGTGTGATTATCGAGAACTTCAAGTTTAAAACTTGAAGATTTGAAGGAATCCTCAAAAAATTCTTGAAGATTCAAACAATAGTGTTTTTAGTGTTCTTCAATATCAAATTTGAAGATTCAAAGATAGAGAAGATAATTCAAATTAGGATGCCTCAATCCAAGGAAACTAGGATTTCACATCCCTCGATGGGAGTTTCCCCAACCCGGGTCTCGTCCACTGATCATCAGGATCGTGATCCACGCCATGCGAATAAGGTTCAACCTTCGGTTGCAGCCCACGTAATGCCTCCAAATTTAGAGGCATTGGCTAGAAAACCCCAGGAATTGGCCAAAACAATAGCTGATCTCTAGGCAATTCAGAAGCAACAACAACAACATAGACCTTCACAAGCAAGGTCTAAGTCTCGCCAACTAGAAGTAGTGAGAGCAAGGTCTGTTCGTGGCGAGCAACATGAAGTCAATAGTACCCAAAATCGAGGGGACAAAGGCAAAGCTAAAATGGTCGACCAAACGGAAGGTCAAGCTGAGTTTGCCCATGGGCGAACAACAATGTCTAGCCATGGAGTATCTCGTTCCAGCACACAGGACAGGTTGGGCCGACCACAACCCCAACTAGATGTTGCTCGCCCAGAGCAAGGGCAGGAGCGAGCAACTTGTGAGCAAGGGCGCCCGTCAGTACATGAAAGGTTGACAAAATCTGCTTTTGGGCCCCTTAGGCCACATGCGGTGAACAACCCCAGGAGGCAGCCTCAAGAGATTCACCCTACAAGTGAGGGACTGCGACGAGAAAAAGGACATGGGTCCTTGCTCGCCGAACAGCCTCCAAGTCAGGAGGCATCTCTTAATGAGTTGTCCAGTCTGAGGAAAGCCGTGGAGAGTATGCAAGGACAACTTGACCAACAAAGAGGGATTGGGGCTACCAGCATGCCTTCCTCACCATTATCTTCAATCATTTTGAAGGCCCCAATCCAGAAGAAGATACAGTTTCCGGCAAGCTTACAATACGAAGGTATTGCTGATCCCCGTGTTCATCTAACAAAGTATTCAGATTACATGATCTCAGTAGGTGCAAGCGATGCAACTCAATCTCGGAACTTCTCTTAACTTTGGGGGACAGAGTACATAAGTGGGTTTCAGCAATGCCACCAGCATCCATCCACTCATTTGCTCAGTTAAGCCGAGAGTTCCTCTCTCGCTTTTCAACTGCAGGATCGTACCTTTCCCAGAAGCACCGACTATCAGATTTAAAATAAAATGATGACGAATCGGACCAGGCTTTCATGAAAAGGTTCGATAAAGTATTGTTGGAGGGGGAATCGGTTAGTGAAGATACAAAGATCGTAGCCGTCATGGCCGGGTTGAAGAAAGGATCAGACTTATGGAATGAGGTACGTCTGAAGTACCCAAAATGCTATGTTGAGTTCAGAAATCAAGCCGGCATATTCGTCTCCATGCATGAAGCTTTACAAGCAAACTTGGGGGACAACAAGGCTGATCCAAAGGAGAACAACAAAAAGCCCGGTGGAACAGGCTATCGAGTCCCTAAAAACATGAAGGTGTTCATTGAAGGGACAGAGCTAAAGGAAAAACTCAACCAAGTGCTAACAGTATCCATCGATATTTTGTACAACAACGTGAAAGAAAAAGAGTTGCTCTCCCCTCCTCGGAAGATTCGTCAAGAGACTGGCAAACTCAACCCAAACAAATATTGTGCCTACCACCAAAGTGTGGGGCATTTTATGAGTGAGTGTAGAGATTTGCTCAAGCAACTGTGGTGATTCTACGAGGAGGGAAAGCTCTCCGAATTTGTCAAAAGGCAACCTGGGAAAAGAGGTCGGGAGAGCAGCTCAGGAGATGAAATTGACAATCAACCTCCACGGAACAACAGACTTGGACGATAAGCCCCTGCCGCTGCTGCTCGTCCGGTGGAAGATGTATACATGATGGAACCCTCAGGACCTACTGGAGGGTGTTCTGATGGACGACCACCAATGTCTAATCGTAAGAGAAAGGCAGAATTACGAGCGATTGATCATGTACAAGAAATGGGGGTTAATCCATCCGTCCTACAAATATCGGAATTAACCTTTACTGAAAAAGACTTGGAGGGAATATTGACCCCTCATAATAACTCTCTCGTAATTTGTGCCAAGATTAGGGGGACCAAGGTGCATCGTTTGTTGGTGGACACAGAGGCTTACACTAACATCCTCTTCAAGAAGACACTCGATCAACTGGGGGATTATTCAAGCTATATCCAAGACTCAAATAATTGTATCCTAGGCTTTGGAAATGTTGTAACAATCCCTCTGGGAATAATTAGGTTGTCTGTGCAATTTGTAACGACCGAGGAACCCGAGAAAAATATCACAAGAATGGTAGATTTCTTGGTCATAGCTCAAGAATCAACTTATACTGGGTTTCTTAGTCGACCCTTTTTTAATAAATTCAAAGCCGCATGTTCAACCTACTATTATTGCATAAAATTTCCAACAACAAGTGGAGTTGGCACAATAAAAGAAGACCAAAGAAAAGCTCGTGAGTGTCTCCTACAAATGCAATCAAAAGAGGGACGAGTTTTCATGATGGAAGCCACCACCAGCTACCTAGTTGATGAACCATCAGTGCTGGAAGACGTGATGGAGGCAGGGGAGGACCATATGGATATGGACTAGCAACTCTTGCCTGCTGACGAACAACTCTTGGGCGAGCAACTTGTCACCACCAAGGAGGCACCTTCACCTGACGAACAACATTTGGGTGGCGATGAGCAACTTGCTACCAATGACTTGGAGGGCCGCAGTCTAGCAAATAATGATGAGCTAAGGCAAGCAACAATCTTGAACCCTGTCTGGATGCGGACCCAATGAACATCGAAAATGATTTCGACTTAGAGGGACCAATAATAGATCCTCGTTGGAAAGGGCAAAAACGACGAGCAACTCCAGTTGAAGAACTGGAGGCCATTAAAGTTAGCCCTGAGAACAAGGACCTAGAATTATACATAGGATCTGAGCTCCCTGAGCCATACAGATCCCGAATGAAAGAGTTCCTCAGAAGAAATCTAGATGTTTTTGCATGGTCTCATGCGGATATGATGGGAATATATCCAAAACATGCTTGCCACAAACTCAATATCAACCAAGCAAGAAGGCCAGTCCATCAAAAAAGAAGGAAGTACGGCCCAGACAAATACCAAGCTCTAAACGAAGAGGTGAAGAAGTTGCTAGACAATGATCTAATTCGGCAAGTACTTTGTCCATAATGGGTAGTAAACCCGGTCCTTGTGCGTAAACTGAATGGAACCTGAAGGCTATGCATAGATTTCACAGATCTGAATGCAGCATGCCCAAAGGACAATTTTCCTCTCCCGCACATTGATCAATTGGTGGACAGCACTGCGGGGCACGAGATGTTAACATTCATGGACGCATTTGCCGGATACCATGAAATCCCAATGCATTCCGACAACCAAGAAAATACAGCTTTCTATACAAATAAGAATTTGTTGTGCTGGAAAAGAATGTTATTCAGCCTCATCAACGCGGGAGCAACATATCAAAGGCTGGTGAACAAGATGTTCGATGAACAAATTGGGGACACGGTTGAAGTCTACGTTGACGATATCGTGGTCAAAAGTCCCCAGAAAGAAGATCATATCCAACACTTAGTCCAGGTGTTTGATATCCTCCGACATTACAATATGAAGCTAAATCCAAAGAAAAGTAGCTTTGGAGTACATTCGGGGAAGTTCTTAGGCCATCTTGTTAGCCAGCGGGGGATTGAAGCCAACCCAACAAAAGTAAAGGCCATCATGGATATGCAGCCTCCTCGTTCGGTAAAGGAAGTCCAAAGGCTAATAGGCTGCCTAGCAGCTCTGAACAAGTTCATATCCCGATCAGGAGATAAATGTCATCCATTCTTCGAAGCCATCAAAAAGGAAAGTTCACATGGACGAGCAACTGCCAGAGAGCATTTGAACAACTTAAAGACTACCTGGGAGATGTGAAGATACTATCAAAGCCCGTCCCAGGAGAAAAGCTCTATCTATACCTAGCAGCATCTGAAGTGGCATCATCTCTGTCTTAGTGCGCGAAGATGGTAAATTCCATCAACCAATCTACTATGTCAGCCAAGCTCTACATGAGGCGGAGATCAAATACTCACCAACTGAAAAGCTGGCATACGTACTTGTCATGAGTGTCAGAAAGTTAATGTAACGCCCCGACATTTAGATTTTTGAATGATGATGCTTTAGGGCTGAGGCGCTACTAAATACCATTAATAATCCCAATTCCAGAGTTAGCGAAACCAAATCCATATTTTGGAAGCGGAAGCTATAAATAGTTTGAAAAACAATAACCCTAAAGCAATCAGAAATCAAGGATACATATGTAAGAAAGACGAACTAATAAACTTCGCTCACAGGCGATAATTATACATAGGAAGTGGTAGAGTGACTTGAATCGAACTTTACCAGCTTTTACTAGAAGTTACTCTACAAGTGTACGTGTTCACTTTAGTATCAGCAAGTATAGGGACCAAGTATATCGTACCTCGGGATGGGTTGTATGCGAATAGAGCCCTGGGGATCTACGCGTCGTAATTAATATGAGTGTATATTTTTTGTTTTTAAGAAATAAATTAATCTAAACTATATTACTCTACTAACGGAAAAGAAAGAAATAAATCAATTATCTAAAGGTTTTGTTTCTAATATAAAAGGGTGATGCTCAGGATAGGAATTCCTACGTATACTAACGGAGTTGGTACGATAATTAAAGTAACCGTGATGTGCAAGAAATAACCTAAGTATAAGATTGTAAGATTAAAAGCTCAAGAATTAAACCCTACTTTATCCTATCAATCAACTTCACTAATCCAGTAAACAAGTTAATAGATTGTGCTTAATTAAAGAGACCCTAATTTAACTAAGGTGATGCGGTCGTCCTCCCTAGATAAATTGGTAGATGAATTAACCCCTTCTAAACCCTCTCGTTAAGCCTACTAGTTGTTAAAGAGTGATAAGGTCGTCCTCTCTCTAATAATTTTCGTACAAAATTCAAAGGTAAATTTGGGATTTATTTTAAGCGTTCATTAATTAAGAGAACTAAAACTATACATCACATGTTATCATAATTATGTACCAACGTCCTACTTCTATGAGTTCATCCTACCCAAAGCATACAAGGGTTTTAGCCTAACATGGTTTTAACGACAACAAAAGTAATCAAACAAGCAACGAACGAAAACATAATTAATCTAATTAAATAACTCAAGAACATAAACAAGGGTTTAAGAAATAATTGAAGTCTAAGAATAAAATCGAATTAAAAGGAAAATAATAAGTCTCAAGTATCAAGTTTCAAATAACGAAATATCAAAATAGTCAAATCCAAAACTAAACTACGAATTCGTAACGTAAAAACCTCGATCAAAAGTAAAATATGCTTGCTCGAACTCTTTGTGCTCTTCTCTCTCTCCATTCTATCTCTATGTGTAAGTGGTAGTCAGAATCGTGCTCGAAACGGATATATATAGGCCATGGGTCGATTCGGAAGTTAACGGGCCGAAAACGAATAACTCAAGTCATATCTTGCAAAATCTCGGTTGATAAAGGGGAAGGCGCTCAAGCTACTCAGCTCGAGGGGTGGCGCTCGAGTGCTGGAGCTCGAGCGGTATCAAGGCTCGAATGGGGTCCCTCGAGCTAGTATAGCTCGAGTGATATGGTCGCTCGAATGGGGTCGCTCGAGCTAGTCGAGCGCCCCAAACTCTCTGGATAAATCTCGCGTTCGAGCTGCATCCTTGCTCGAGTGGTTCCCTTCTTCATCAAACTGATACTTTTCTTCACTCGCACTAATACCATTCGTATTTCTTTCATATCTTCTCATCCGGGTATCCGTTTGAGTCGATTCAAAATTCTATGAACTCCATTTTTCACCCTCTATCCATCTATGAGCATCAAAGAGGCAAATTCATTAATGTATGAAAATAATACTCAATTGACTCTAAATACTCATCATTTTCACTCAAAATATGGATAAAATGACCCATGAATCATAACAATTGCACGCCTAATCATAGAGCAAAATACGATGTATCAACCAGTATACTTCTAATTATACATAAACTCGAAAGATTTTTATTTAAGTAGCAAAACTAAGAACATTTATTTATTTCACAATATCTCAACAAGGTACAGTGTTACATCTTTATCATTCTTCCACACCAAACTCGACATTTGTAACAATGTATAGGGGAAGGGGGGTGAGTGTCTCAAATACACTCAGTGGAACAATCTCAATGACTGCACTGTTAAAAGGCATATGCAAATAACACATAACATGAAAATGTAATTAATTAGAACATGAAATGTATTATCATATCACGGGCATCACCCGGCTTTGTATGCATATTAGATTCACGGGCATCACCCGGCTTGACATGAATGTTAGATTCACGGGCCTCACCCGGCTTGGCATGCAAGTTAGATTCACGGGCATCACCCGGCTTGGCATGAAAGTTAGATTCACGGGCATTACCCGACTTGGCATGAAAGTTAGCATACATACAATCTTCACATTGGTTACATAACCATGACATATATCAATTACATATCATATTTAGCATAACAATCATAACATTAAATGTTAAACTCAATTAAGAGTGGAAATCATCCCACCTTAGCGTGAAATGCACTGTGCTGGAGCACGACTGCTTTCTATAGTTCACAGTCTTCCTCTGGCCCTGTTGCTTTGAGGCGAAGTTTGAGTTGAAGTAATCCGAATCTCATTTTACCGTATTTATCTCCCTACCTATTTTATTTTCTTATTAATTTTATTTGTGTGATATATCTCTCTAATTACATTATCCAATCAAATTTAGTAGCTCTCCTAATTCTACTTGGTATATACTCTATAGCTAAATTAAAATTAAAGATTAATTTTTCTCTAATACTGAAATCTAATACTTGATTTAATAACTTATTAATAAATTATACGTAATAATTTTGGGGTGTTACAGTTAAGACCATACTTCTTCGACCACAGTTAAGATGTGAAAGTGAAGAACAAAAAAAAGATGAAGAGCAAATATTACAAGAAGAAATTTCAAAGAAATTCTAAGTCCTATTCTTGAAGTTGCTCACCTTGAGGAAGATCTTGGGCTTGGTTGGCGGAAGGATCGACAATCATGTCACTAGCCAAGTCCTCAACCGCTTTCTGCTCTTGCTCGGCGATAGTCTGTTCGTCATCAGCAGCTTGCTCACCTTCATCGGCTGGAGCTTGGGGGCGGGTAACGATGATGCTCGGATCAAGTTTGTCAATCTTGACCCCATAGTCGGCCATATCCCCCGTTGAAGTTCGATATTATTAGGAGGAGGATAGTGCTCGACAAACTCCGCCAGATCTTTACCCATCTCATCGACCAAATTGGGTTTCTCATATACATGTGCTAAGCGAATACAATCGGCATAAGCACAAATGTATTCCCAGATTTATGATGGGCCCAGATCGATTTTGCAGCTCAGCCTCCAGCTGCTCTTGAGTAAGCATATTCTTGATGATCTCATTA
The DNA here is from genome assembly GCA_947034835.1 of Ballota nigra. Lineage (NCBI taxonomy): Eukaryota > Viridiplantae > Streptophyta > Magnoliopsida > Lamiales > Lamiaceae > Ballota > Ballota nigra. The sequence goes on along the minus strand of OX344723.1, from coordinate 112,512,708 downwards.
AGACGAGCAACTTCAGCCTCAGACTCGGCTAGCTTCTGCTCGGCGGCAGATTTTCCTTTCTTCTCCACCTCAAGCTTAACATCCTTACTCTTGAGCTCGACCGACAACTTTTGATAATCTTCAACATATTTTTTCTCTATGTCATCGACATGCTTGAGTTGGTTGTTGAGGCGAGCAATTTTGGCCTCGTACTGGCCAACCAGACCATCTTTCTCTTCAGTCAATTGCTGAGCAGTACCTGCATAATGGCGAACAGCTTCTTCTAGATCGGCAAGCTGAGCCATCCCCTTTTTGGCCGTAACAAGTGAATTGGCATGCTGCATCATGGAAAGATGGAAGTTGTTCGCCACTCCTTGCATAGAGATGGTTTTCTCCATGGGTCTGGTCCATGCCCGGGAGATCAAACTCGGTAGCCCTTCGGACATGCTCGCCCGGAATTTCCCTTATGTTCACCGGAGTCTTTGAGCAGGCATATTGGTGGACAGGGTCTGCTTGCCCCGGTTGATTCTCTACCCGATACCTGCGAACAGGAGCATATATTATACTTAGAAAATTTTGAAAAGTATAAACCTTGTTCGGTAGATTAAGTCACAAAGTATACTTACTCGGCAAATTTTCTATCATCCCAGCCAAGGTGGGTGATATCTTTTGGGCCTCTAGGGGACTCGGTTTATTCTTCCCCGCCTTACCTGCTCGCTCAACCGGCTCAGTGGAAGGGTGACGAGCAGTCTCATCATGATGGGTGCGAGCATGACTTTGTCCCACTTTCTCTTTCCCCTTGTTACCGGGGGGAGCAGCCTGAGAAATATAAGTCTCATCTCCTTTCTTTAATCGCTTTGATCCGTGAGGAGAAGGAACTGGGGGAGATGGCGGGGTAGCCAACGGAGGTGGGGCAACTTACCGAGCAACAATGGCCCCTGTAGGTTTATTCGTTATTGCTAAAACTTTAGATGGCGGATCCCCCTTGACCTTTCATCCTTTTGGAGGCGCCATCTCGTGGACTCTCTGTTCGAGGAGACCGAAGCAGGGAGGAACGGCTACCGTAACTTGTTCGGCTAAAAAAAGAGAAGAGAAAAGTATGTTAGACGAGCAAGTTTTAAAACGTGAAACTATTGACGAACACGTTTATGTTTGGGGGTTAGAATTCTTTATACCTGGGGGCACCTCAACTTGTGCTTCAAGATGGTGGGGGTACGTGAACAGGCGAGCAGATTTTTTACACTTCTCCTTGTTCACGTGCTCGATGGTCCTATCAGTTTTGTCTCCCAGGGTGACCAAACACGAGGTGAAGAGGAACTCTGAGCCAATCTCTTCCTCTTCAGTGTTCCACTTGAGTAATCGGGGACCTGCGAGCAAACAAGAAGAGTTAAATTAGAACAACTTAATCCAAAGGCGAATAAAAATAAACTTACGTCTAATCTTCCCATAAGTGGTGGGAGAATATATGCGCCCAGCACCACCGTGTGGATCAAAAGATGCTCACCAATCACCCCCGATGAAGAAAAAGTGCTCTTTCCAGTTTCTAATTTTTTTCGACACTCCTTCAACCATTTTTAGTCTAGTCCGGGCCTTCAAATAATAGTAGCCCTCTTCACCCTTTGGACATTTGGTGATCTTCATTAGGTAGTTGACCTATTCAGCGGTAATACGATCAACATACCCTTCCAGGGCGAACAAACCCATGATGCCGAGCAAGTTCATCCACCCTATTGGTGTGATTTGGGTGATGGCAAGGTTGGTAGTCTCTAAAAAGCAACCAACAACCGGGGGCACTGGCAACCTTAGCCCAGTGATGAGGGTGTCGATATTGATCGCCGTACATCCTGGTGGGGGCCGATCAGCTCTTTCCTTCTTCTTCGGGGCCCACATATAGATATCGTATGGAATTTGATACGCCTCCTGGATTAGATTAAGTTCATCTTTGGGAACAACACTCCAGATCCTGCTCGCCTTGTAGTTAGTCCTCACCAGATCCAATACTTGTCGTGGAGGGCAGGGAAAGTTGTTCGCAAATTCAGCAGCGTATGCTCGCCATTCGAATGGGCGAGCAACACTAGAGGGGATTTCATTTTAGAGCATCTTGGGACTTGGGAATTCTATCCCCTCCAAAAATTCACGAGTTAGTTCGTCTAATTCCAGATCTAACTCGTCAGATACAGAACTTGAAGAAGACTCTTCGTCCAAATCCTTGTTCGCCGTAGCCGTAACCTCCTCGCCAGATTGACAAGCACCAATATCTTCCACCGATCTAACTACTGAATCGATATCGGAGGGAGTCACTGACGAAGCCTCAAAAGGCGGTTGATATTCCACGATTGGAAAAAGAGGGTCCAAACTCTCCTCGAAATTTCGATTACTTGAATGAGAGGACATGGATTTCAAGTATAATATGGGTTGAGATAGAAGAATTTATGAAAAATTGGTTAAATGGCAGAATCCGGCGATAATATCTTCAATTTAACGGCGACGGGTTTATACGGTGGTGGTGGCGTGATTCTTGAAGGAAAGAAAAATAGAAGAAAAAGAAGAATGAAACTAAACAAGTAAATGAAATAACTACCTTGGAAGAAAGTTAGAAACCAAAATTCGTGAAATCACGTCGGGAAAGTTTGAAGGTCGCTGGAGAAGGAAGCTTTCACCGGAATTTTCTGTAGCAAAGGAAAAAGAGTGGGAAAATTTTCATTTCCCACTCGCTTTTATACTGATAAGAAAAATGGAGTAATTCCTGTGTTATTCAAAGAATTATGGGGCCAAAATGAAAGAAAATGGGGTATAATTCGAGCAATTATAAAAATCGGAGGGCCTACATGTAATTATAGGGGCGCGTGGCCTTGGGCTTGGTCGCGCGTGGGTGGCGCATAATCATGCTACCCACGTCATCATTGGAGGACTCCTAAATCTCGGGAAGACGTAACGACGTCACTAAAGTTGCTCGTCAATAGCAAAGCTGCTCGTCTACTCTTATCACAAGAATAATATCCTGACCAAAGTTGCTCGATACAAAGTTGCTCTTTCAAAGCAACATCCGACCAGGATAGGGGGCAATTGTTGATAGGCGAACATCAATTTTAGCTTGGCGAACAAGAGTTAAGTCCAAAATGAAGATTATGAACAAAATACCCAAACCAGAGATGATTAACAAAGATAATCATAGGGGAGTGCATAAACTAATTTGGATGTGCATTTTGTGACGAACAACACTCTCGACGAACAACTTTCTTGGCGAACAAGTCCTAAGTCCCGAGGCCAAATATGAACCCTGCACCAGGTCATAAATGATGAACAACATTACCAACAGGTGGTGTACTTATCAGCTTATGAAGTATATGACATCAATCAACCTACCATGTCACCCCAGCTGTTGACGAACAAGTATAAGAGATCCAGAAGCTCACCCACCTTGAAACATCTGGGCGAGCAACTTGTAAACCATGAAATCAGAGAGCGAACAACTTCTACAGAAAAACTACAAGTAATGGTCTACCAAGCAAGCAGGGACGAACAACAAAGGATCCGAGATAAGACCAAATACAAAACTCTGTAATTAAGTTTCAGCCTTGATAAGGTCAAATGTGGTCAAAAGGACACATGTCAAACATGCAAGCTTGGTAATCCAAGAGTCATGTACACCACCTACTTGGTGGTTAGTATGAATAAGTTGTTCTCCAGCTATAAAATTAAGTTCAAATTCACAAATACTCCAATTACACACACTTATATACCTAAACGTACACACACACGAAATAAATACGAATTCGATACTCGTATTTACGATTTAATAACCCAAACAATCGAATTTACCATTTACGGTGGTAATCAATAACACGTTCTTGTTTGGTGATCCTAATACCAGTTAAAAACAGCCACTAATCCTCACGATTAGAACCGATCACCAATACTGTTGTCAGTAAGTCAGTTCTGTGACAAGGGTTTCAGTGTTAAGTTCTCATCGAATATATGTTCAGTCAAGAACAAATCAACACAAGTGCTTCTATCAGGTATTAGGAAAGGTAACGTTTATTTAGCCGATTGGAGCAGCACTGTTCTTAATACTTTCTTTGTTGCTAAAAGCTCTTCAGAACTCAGTTGGTTGTGGCATAAATGATTAAACCACCTGAACTTCAAGATTCTTAACAAAATTTCTAGACTTTCTCTTGTAGAAGGTTTACCTAATGAAGTTTTTAGCAAGGATCATGTGTGCAAGGCTTGTTAGGAAGGAAAGCAGGTCAGAGCATCATTCAAAGAGAAAGCTTCCTTCTCCACTGACAGAGTTCTTCAGCTATTGCACATGGATTTGTTTGGCCCTGTAACACCTGTGAGTATGAATGGTAGGAAGTATACCCTTGTGGTTATTGATGATTATTCTAGATACACTTGGGTTATTTTCCTGTTAAATAAGAAGGAAACACAAGTGAAGCTTCTAGAGTTGCTCAAGAGACTCAGCAATGAGAATAATCAGTCCATTACTAAGATCAGATCTGACAGGGGCACTGAGTTTATAAATTCATATATTTCTGATTTCTGTAATGAACTTGGTATTGCTCATGAGACTTCTGCAGCTAGAACCCCACAACAAAACGGTGTTGCTGAAAGAAGGAACATGACACTAAAGAAAGCTGCCAGGTCCATATTGGCTGAGTCAGGATTGCCTAAGAAGTTCTTAGCTGAGGCAATCAACACTGCATGCTACACTCAGAATAGATCCATGCTGAACAAGCAAACATGCACAGACTCCATATGAGACATGGAACAAGAGGAAGCCACGTATATCTTATTTCCATATATTTGGTTGCAATTGCTTCATCCTCAACAATGGGAAGACCCAATTGAAAGCTTTTGATAGCAAATCTGATGAAGGAATATTCTTAGGATATTCTGAAGTCAGTAAAGCCTTTAGGGTTTACAATTGTAAGACCCTTGTTGTGGAAGAATCAGCACATGTTGTGTTTGATAAATCTGTCACTGAGTCTAGGATAAGAGTGTTGGATCCTGACACTGAGGAGGTCACAAGGCTGAGCTTGAAGAATCAACCTGATCCTAAGGTCAAAACCGTGCCAATTCCAAGATGGGATGATGACGATGCTCAGGATGATGATACAAGAGCTACTCCTAAGCCTAGCGCATAAGGGATAGTTGAGCCTCAGACTGAGGAACAGGCTCAACCTGAGGTAAGCACCGTCTATGAAGATGCGGTCGCAGCTGAGACGGTTCCTGAGTCACCTCATCAAGGGAGAATCAATGTCCCTGACATTAAGTTGGTAAATCCCTTTAGTATAGACTCAGGATCATCCCCTTCTGTTCTATATCCTGAATTCTATGAACCTGTAGACTCTAACATTGCAGGTACTTCAGGAACAACTCCAGGCAAGAGAACATGGTTAGAGAGTCATCCCATTGACCAGGTCATTGGTGATCCAACTGAGGGAGTCAGGACCAGGCGGTTCCATGGTGAGAGTGCACTGCTCTGTTGCTTTCTCTCTGAGCAAGAGCCTCAGAACATTGAAGAAGCTCTCACTGACTCGAACTGGATCATAGCCATGCAAGAGGAGTTGAATTAGTTCACAAGGAATCAGGTTTTATGTCAGTTTTGATTAGATCTCAAAGCCCCTGAAAAGATGAGTTGCCTTAAACCCAAACTGAAACCAAAACCCTCTTGTCAGGTTTGTTGGTTGAAGTTAGTGAGTTAGGAAGGAAGTTAGCAAGGTCAAGAGTTATATTGATCTGGGTGCACCTTGTCACGTTAAAAACAAGCCAATCCCAAGTAGTGGATTCTCCTGTTAAGTCAGGGCAGTGTGTTGGAGTTATACGTGAAAGTATACTTTTACTTTGTATAACTAGTGTATCAAACACTTGTTTATGAGAATAATTCTTTTATCGCATATGCTTTAGATATGATTGAATGTTGAATATTTATTGCAAACAATCCTAAGCTTAGAAGTGATTATCCATCCTTAGCATAGCTTATCATTGTAAGGATAATCACAACCTTAGTTGGAAACAAAACTGAAACCAAAACCCTCTAGTCAGGTTTGTTGATTAAGGTTGTTAGTGAGTTAGAAGAAGGAAGTAAGGGTCAGTGAGTGTAGCTGATTCTGGTGCACCTTGGCACGTTAAAAATAAGTCAATCCTTAGTGGATTCTCCTGTTAAATCAGGATCGTGGACGTAGGAGCTTGAGTCTCTGAACCACGTTACTTCCTTGTGTTCTTTATTGCTTTGATTATTGCTCTTAATTGTTCATTCATTAAGTCAGTCATTGCATTGTTTATCAAGCTTGAATCAATCAAGCTGGTCATTAATCTGAGCACTGCCCTTCTAATCACTACTTCAGAAAAGAGTAATCAAGTTTTCAGAAAGTAAGCCTTAACAAGACTATATATAAACTTTCAGGGCTCACGCATTCCGTACTGAACTCAAGTTGACAGTTAGCCAACTGACCAGCATTCGTTTGCAGTGAGTAGGTGTGTTATCAACCCTGAGTTCTACACCACTCTGAGAAAGGGGACTCAGTCAGTTGAAAGAAAAGAAAAATTTAGATACGTGTACCCCCCCCCATACACGTATCTCTCAGTCTTGTATCGGGACCAACACATTGTTTTTGCATATTCGTCCTTCCTCTTCTCAGTATCAACAGATTTGATGATTCTTCCTTGTTCTCAAATAACTAATCAATTAAATATCTTGAGGAATGTTGTGGCGCTCTATTGAGGAGAACGATCGAGCGACGATGATGTAACTAAAGCAGTTGTTGATCGGCCCAGTAGGTGATTTAGTTTTCATTTGGATTTTGTTGATTGTGGTTTTCGGCTTTGATTTACTTGTGTTTATTAATCATGTTGAATTTGGAATTTTTCTCATAGAACTTGCGCATATATAATGGACAGGTAGCAAGATTACAGTAAATTTGTGCGAGGTTTATCTCCAATGTCACTTAGCGACAACTCAAGAATGCTTTAAGCCATTTCGGTAAGATTGTCGATTGCTATGTTTGAATTTATGTTGTATCATTGTGTAATGCACTGTTGTGTTCATTTCGGTACAATTTTTTTTTTTATCAGTAAAATAAATTTCATTACTTGCGGGTATAAGAGATACCCCCTCAAGCCTTACATGAAGTTTTTTAGAATTAGCAACACTGCAAAAGAATTCCAGCCTAGTCTAAAACACAATCAGCTAGACAAAACACGGCTTAACAACCCAATTGGAAAACAAATAACTTGTTTATTCGGCTTCTTCACCAAGAACCAGGACCAGACTCTAGCCTTCGTCTCTTCCAAAATCTCTATAACTTGAATTGATTTATTCTAAAAAAGAATCAAATTTCTTGCTTTCCATAACATCCAAACCCCACATTCCCATATGCAAGTCCCAAGTATTTTACCCTCCTTTCCCTTAAGTAACCTACTAATCATTAATAGGCCTCCTTTCCCATATGCAGTTTTTTACCCTCATTTCGGTACAATTTGACACATACCGGCAATAACAATCCGAAGGGGTTTGACTTTCTAAAAGTTTGGAGGCCTTTATGGCAATGACATTGTCAATAGTACCACTAAAAAACTGGACCTTAATGTCATTCTCAATTTTCTTATTAACAATATTGAAGTTTTTTACTTGTAATTCTTCCATTTTCATTTAATGAGATTGGAATTTAATTGGAAGAATATTGATGAAATCCTAATTGAGAAGAGTTGTTGTGTGAGTTCTTTCTTATTTGATAGGTTTTCAAGCCTACTTGGTGGTTCGATCATTTCAACTATGAAGAAGACTTTCTCCATATGAAGCTCGATAACTATTCTGGTATTATACACTACTCTATTTTAATCAGCTCAAACATCTCCATTGTGGACTGTTCTTCCCTCTTCTCAACCTAATTTTGTCCCAAAATGCAGGTGTTTAATGATTTTATTTTCAGGTTAAGTCCTTATATTCGAATTCAGGGATTTTTGCTGTAAAATAATTATCATGGAAGAAAGATGTGTCTTATTAATTACAAGGAAGATTAAAAAAATTTACAATTCATATTTCTTTGTAGAATGGCTTTCAGTGTCCATTTCTTATTGTTAGATGTTCTGGTGTAAAATTTAGGAGAGTTGGAGGACTTAGAGGTGAGAAATAAGAATCAAAATCATATTATGTGTCTTAGTGGTTATCCCTGTCCCTCTAGCACACATTTAATATATTGCTATGGTGTTGGATTATTTTGTTGTTATGATTGACGATTTTTTCGCTTCCAATCGTATGAAATATAATGTAAAATATATCTAAAAAAAACCCTCAACCGGTCAATGTCACTTATAAGGATGCCAAGAAGGATCCAACAGGTGATAATATCCGGGTGGTAATTATTTAGCTAACATGGTTAGTACAAAAAAATGATTTGATACTCTCAAGTTATTTTGCTCAAGTCGACAAAGATGAAGTTATGTTTTTTTGACCGAGGATCAACTGATGTCCTATTTATTAATGAAAATTCACTTAAGTGACATTCTTGAAGGATGGAGGCAGGGCACTTTCAGTTGGCTTACGTATTGTTTCTCTTCATAATCTAATAAATAGGTTATAAATTATTGCATATTCCCCTCCACTACTCATGACACATACGAATGAGGCAAGTGTGTAAACAATTATAGAACAAACTGATAATCAAGGTTTGGACTTGCCAGAAGAAACACCATTAGTAACAAGAGAAAATTTGTTGTGAAAGGGGTTCCTGGACATGAGATAAAAATAATGAATCTTAAATGTGTACACCAAAACTACTACTTATAATCATGGTTATTTTAGGAAAATTTTAGTTTGAGGTTTTTTTTTAATGTATAATGATATGTTTAATTAACATATATTTGTTTTACAGATATATTATTAGGTTTCCCTGGGGATGGATGCTTAATTTAAGAGAGATAAAGTGGTGGAATAATATTGATATTATAATATGAAAAAATGAGAGAAGCTTTAATTGGTAGGATGTAATAAAATATACTCCTCCATCCATGAAAAGTATGCTCACTATTTTTTGTGGACGGACAAATGAAGTAACCAAGATCAGTTTTTGTGGGTGAAGGGAGTATTAGTTAACTTAATTGAACCTTTTCATATGCCCCTTTTTTCATATGCTCATGAATAGTGTATTATTTTCCAATATTTGAAGTGTTTGGTTGCGCTTGGCATATGCGTATCTCAATTTTTCTTATCTGATATAGATCTTTTAATTTTTCTTAAAAGGTGTTTCTCAGTTAGATTCCTCGTAAGTTCACGTGATATTTTTTTTAAATCTCAATTTAATTTATTCTACAACACCATTAAATTTTTATATACAACGTTCAATGCACGTGGTATCCAACTAGTAAAATTTTAAAAAAACAATAACAATTTTTGGTTCATACAATCTCAATCACCAAGGGACGAAAACTGGTAGAATCTTAATAACCTTTGTTTGAACCTTGTCTAAATCCATCCAAGACTGCAAACTTACCAATATTACATTAGATGATAGGGATAAACAAACCTTATTTTTTAGTGATTTCAAATAACCCCACTAGCACTATATAAGAGAATATATAACTACACATTTAATAAGAGTTCCACTTTGGAATATAATAAATCTTGTCGAAACGAAATTCATTACACCACTAAACTTACACACTTGTTCTATTACCTGAAGTTTTCTAGCAAGATCCTCGTGGCTCTGCAATCCAACAACTCTACCTGGTGATGCCTTATTGCTATGTCGTTGAGTTTCTTCTGCTAGAAAGAGGGGGGGGGGGGGGGGGGAATGGTAACATCAGGACAAAATAGAAAAGAACATAGATTGTAGGTCATAAATGTTAATATATACAACCTTGATATAACATATCGACAAAGTGAGAATTAACTTAAAACAACTTTGTTGTTTGTACCCTTTGCCCAGACATTTAGTAGATAAATTAGAATATATTGAAATAATAAAAATATAAGGGGGTTGGGATATAAAACAAACCAAAAATGAATTATCGATGCCAATAACAATTCTTGGAAATCTCTCCCGTATCCACTATGACAGTTGTGTTAGCTCTTTCAAAGAATTAATATTCTCAAATATGCCATACTTGGGGATCCCAGAAGGAAAAATATATTATACTTCCCTAATATAAGACCTCAAATTATAGAAGGAATTCACATATTCTAGTCACAAATACAAGAAAAATAGTCACTGCTTGAGATAATCGACAATATCCACAGTTGAGAGTCATGGCCAATAATGAGATATTTGTCTCCCTGCACGATGAGCGTAATTTCTCATAATCAAATGAAAGTATTGCTAGTTTCTGATCCAATTAACAATTGAATATAAGGGAATAAGAGCAATATCCAACTGTGGAAGTTCTAACTTCCTAAGTCACTTTCTTCCAAAGGGACTCTATATTCGTCTGAAATTCCAACTCCAAACTTCAAAAAACACCATAGAGATATCATGAAAAATTCAAAAATAATAAATTAAACTCCTGGTGGCATATTAATTCTTATATCTCAAATACAAAAAAATCCAGATATTCAATGATTAAACAAGTAGGTATAGAAAAATAGTACTCCCTCCATTTTTTAATAAATGTCTTTTTGGAGTAAAACAACAAATTACGGTTATAAACTTTTGTTAATATTGCCCTTATAATCCTTACATCATGGGAGATATAAATGAAAAGATTTGAGGAAAATAGAAAATGAGTATAAGATAAATAAGGGTAATACTGAAATATTTGATGAAAAATTATCAAAATGACATGTATTAAAAAAATAATGTAAAAGCTAAAGTGACATCTAATAAAAAAGGGAGGGAGTACAAGATTTTTCGCAAAAATAGGTAGTGAGTCCTGGTTGTTAAACAATATTCCAGTTGGACTTTTAGGCTTAACCATTTAGTTGATAAATAATTACACTAAATCTCAAGTCACCTTTACATAATCGTAAACAGACAAAATTTTCCAAACTGGAAAGTTATTTATAATCTTCTAGTAATTTTTCATCCATCCCACCATCATATTCTGTATACCAAGCTAAGCTTGGTGAAATTCTATTAAAAATAATATTTTCAGAATCTTAAGACTATATATAATCCACATTTAACTTTAATATGACCGACAAATTCATTACATTATGAGGAATGCTGAAATTCAATTTTTCACAGGCCAAATTCATCCCGAGAAAATCCACAATAATATGAGAAAATTCCACCATAAAGAAGAAAAAGTGCACGGCCACATGTCTAAATGTTAGTCAAGATATTGACACAAAAATTGGAAAGGAGATAATCCCCTAGAAAATGAAGGACTTTAGGCTTTCACTAATCTTATATTATGGAAGAATTCATAATAGTTGCCTCTCTTTGTTACTTGTTTTAATAAGTTTAAGTTTATAAATTATTATGGTTAATGAGTTGTTAATTTTAATGTGAAGGAAATTATTTTTGTGATTAATGAATGATGAACTTTATTTGTGAGATTAATTTTGTTTTGTATTTTTATCGTGATAGTCACTGAGATAAATTGCTTGGTTAACATTTGATTTTGATGAATTTAATTTATTAATTCTTTTAAACTAGTATTAAAATTTTAAAAATTAAAGATTAATTGGTCAACTTAAATTTGCGGTCCACCAATAAGTGGATTGTCTCTGGGATTTTGAAGCCCGTCATATTCTGAACATTCCACCGAAAAAGGTGCTTTTACGAATTTTGGTCCGTCTCGTTTGTCCATTTCGACAACTCTAGACTGAGGTGAGCATTCATTCCTTTCAAGTTTCGACCTTCGAATATGTCAAAAAAATTCGAAAATCTCAATAATTACAAAAGAGTTAAATTTTGATTTAAATAAAAGGAAAATTGAGAAGATTCAATTTTATTTTTTTGTTCCGGAAAGAAATTGGGGCAGGATAAATACCCCTCCATAATTCATAGATTCACCGACTTTATTATTAAAGTACCAATTATACCCTCTAAATCCTAATACACCCTATATTTTCACCAAAACAGATTATCTGCCGTCATCAACGTGCAACATCTTTCCTCGCCTCCACGTATGTGTCGCTGCCACCGCTGCAAACAGGTTGCTGCCGCCGCCGTCAAACCTCTAAAGGTTTGCCTCATATGGCCGAAGCCTAACCACGCCGCAATTGCTCAGATTTGTTGTCACAGATCCCTACCCCCAATTCGACTCTACGATTTTAAACAACCTTCCAAAGAACCAGGTCCCTTTTTTGTTGTGTTTTTCGGAAAAAAATTACCGGAAGTTTTTGTTTTTTCAAAAGAATTCATTGCCGAAATTTGTGGTTTATTTTGAATTTTGCAGTTTTTCTTTTTCAAAATATGTGCGTTATTTCAAGTTTTTTAATTCCATGCTTCTCTAATTAATATGTTTCAGAAAAAATACCTGATGCGGCGGACTTGACGAGGAAATTTAAGTTGTTTTTGCGGTGGCCGTGAATCAAAGTGGGATGACGAAGACAACGGTGGTGAATCTATAATTTGTTGGTTATTTCGAATTGATAATTGAGGGTTTCATCTATCAAACTCAGTTCTAGGCATAAAAAATATGTCAGACCATTTGAATTTGAGGGATGAAACTGTAGGTTTTTTTTTTTTATTTGCAGCGGCGATCTTGGGAGGAAGTATAGGAAAGAGATGAATAGTCCATATCCCTTTGTTAAAGGGTGTTTACGTCTCTTTTTTATTAAAATAAAAATTTAGGAGGTGTATTTTCCAAGTATGGAGGGGTATTTAGCTGGGCCAAAGAATTTTTTATTAAAAGCAAGCTTACAAAATCATAAGGCTGGGGTGGGCTTCTCTATGGTTGTGTCAGCCCATCCATTCAAATCAAGCTAATATCAGAAGGCCCAGGTTATTTGAACTAACCTCTATGTTAAAGACACTAATCGGATGAATACATTTATTTTTGTTCGGAATTTTTTTCATTTTTTCGAACATTTTTTCCGAACATAATGAAATGAATAATATTTCGATTATATTTATTTTCGGAAGTTTTTGTCGAAAAAGTTGCAAATTTTCGAAAAAATAAGTAGGATAGTGTATTTAACACAGAGCTAGTGCAAATAACCGTAATAAAGTCGGGTCATTAGCCCAAGACCCGACCCAGTGGTAGAAGAAAAAGTTATCTTAGACATAAATAAGAATTCCCAACACAGCCCTTTTGCCTTCTCACTCACCCTGTGCAATCTTCAACGGCGAAGCCCATCGCCGCCGCGCCGACGATTTCGACACCTTTTCCACACTCTCAGAGGTAATACTTGCCTTATAATTATGAGGATTCCATTTATTATTTCAACCTATTAACTTCACTAAATTCAATTTACCCAAATTTGGGTTTCGAGTTCTGGAATTGACTTATCGGAGATAAATGCAATCCTTTATATGAATAATTGTTGTTTACGGGAATAAAGTTCTTCCTTCATTTCCCCTTTTCAATTTGTGAAACTATAATTACTGTGTTTGTTTGTTTGTGTAGAGTGGAAGTTGAAGCTGGAGTATGATTCTTAATGGATGTTATTTAAATTCTGGGGTTTTCAATGCGGTTCCTTACTGCAGAAAGCCATGTAGTTTTAGAAATCACATCTCACCAATTTCAAGCGTCTCAAATACGCAAAGGAAAGTTGTGTCTTCCCAGAGCCAATGCTCCTGGGATCCTCTAGGTAAATTCGGTTAATTCTGTGCCCTTTGTTGCATCTTCTGTACAACAAGTGTGATATTTTAGAATTATTATATCTTTTAGGGGGCGCTTGGTTAACAAATGGGAATGGGATTGGATATTAGCGTAATTAGCATAGTTCATGAGAACAAAATCACTAATTCTCCTCCTAAATAAGGTAATCACTACTCCATTTTGATTACCCTATTCTCTTTCTACAATCATCCTCCTCAATCACTCCCCCGTTCCTCCACCAACAACCATTTGTTGTTAACTTCTATTCCAAAATTGGGGCATGTCACTAGCAATGATGTCACCATTGGAACACTTCTTCCCCTAACATATCATTTTTCTTATGAGGGCATAGATGTAAATAAATTTTCATTCCCATTACCATTGAAGAATTGTTAACCAAACGCCCCCTTAGTCTTGTATACCTGTTTGTTAGTTTACACAAATGATTTTTCCCCTTGTGAGAGAAACTGTTGCCTAGGATATCTTCCAATTGCATACTTCGATATTGGGGTGATATTGTAGCACTAAATTTGGGCATGTTATCTAATTGAATTTATCCTGTTTTGGCCAATTTATCAACTGTTATCCTAATAGTTCTGACAGGTACTTTGATTAGGCATTTAGACTACTTTCACATTTGATCTTTGTGATTTTAGCAACCACTTTCAATTTCTATCTTTAAAAAAAGTGAGTGAGCAGTCTAGAAACCTAACAATGGTAGCTCAGTTTGAGGGTAGGCCTTGCTGTGTGTTCTTAAGTTATTGCTTAATAATTGGTTTTTTTGGGTACGCTTGGTTCAAATTCTTCAATGGGAATGGTAGTAGAAATTGTAGAACAGTGAATTTAAATGTTAATGATGGTTACGTTGGTAGTGTATTGCACAAATTTTGGAATAAGTTGAGAAAAAAATAATTGTTGGTTGAGAAATAGTAAATTGATTGAGTAATGATTATAGGGGAAGAGGTAGTTAATCGAAATGGAGTAATGATTAACTTATTTTGGGACTGACTCATTACCTTGTACGTAGTAGGATGATGGTGAATTAATCATTTTTATTCTCATTAACCACTGAAATTACCCTACATTAATTTTCATTTCCACTTAATAAATATCAGATGGATTACAAGGGCTCAGATGGGGGGTTGACTTGTATCTCTCTCAAGTGCAAATAATACTCTTTTTACAATGAAATCTTTCATAGATTCTCATAAGCTAAACATCACCACATTGCTTCTGGAATTTGATTAGTTAATTCTGTGCGCTCTAGACGTAATATTTTCATGTCTGAAATGTCCCAACAGGCGTTCAGCCTCTCCATCTTTCTGCTGGTTCAACACCACTTTTAAATGGAGAACAGGGTAGCCTATTACGAACTATTCCCTACTTGCCTAAACGACGTATTTTACCATCACCTCCAAGAGCATCCAAAGATGTGCCATACAGTTACAGATACCCTCCCATGGAAACGAAGCCAAAATGGTTTTGGAGAACTTTGGCATGCCTCCCGTATCTAATGCCTCTTCACGAGACATGGATGTACGCGGAAACTGCATACCATCTCCATCCTTTCCTGGAGGATTTTGAATTCCTGACTTATCCTTTCTTGGAGGCATTAGGGAGATTACCAAGCTGGTTTCTGATGGCATATTTCTTTGTTGCTTATCTGGGAGTGGTGAGACGAAAAGAATGGCCACATTTCTTTAGGTTTCATGTGGTTATGGGTATGCTGCTCGAGATTGCTTTGCAGGTTATAGGAACTGTGAGCCGTTGGATGCCACTTTCTCTATACTGGGGTAAGGTCGGAATGCACTTCTGGACAGCTATGGCGTTTGCGTATTTGTTCACCGTGTTGGAGTGCATTAGGTGTGCTCTTGCTGGGATGTACGCTGACGTTCCGTTTGTGTGCGATGCTGCGTACATTCAGATCCCGTATGATTAACGAGGGTTCGAAATTAGAGGATGGTGAAGGGAAGTTGCATTATGGTTTCCTTTTTCTTTGTAGAGATTGAGCTTAATGGGACTCAGTTTGGATTTGATGGTGTTCTGTTTGTGTTATCTATGAAATTGGTAAATCAAATGTAAAACTCTGTTTGTATGAACTTCTTTATTTACAATGGATTTCTACCAATTTTTTACACTATACTTTTTCATTTCATAAATCATACATTCACTACTTACTAATGTTAAATAGATAGAGAGGTAGACTTAAATAGATAGAGAGATAGATGGTGCTCTTCCATGTTTCTATACTTATAAACTCATTCGATACATTTCAATTGTTAAATAACAGTATATCAATGTAAATTGTGATCTTGTTCTTCTTTTATTTACATTGTCCTAGTTATTATATAATATATACACACACACAAACACGAAATACCAACAAATTGGAAATTTGATCATTTAATTTTCTTGGGCAGTGTTAATGATAATTATGTTAAAATAAAAATGTTTATCTTAAAAAAAAAAAGAACCTTGTTAATGATAATTATGTTAAAAAAAAAAAAAAACTTAAAGTGAACACTACTTATAAGCAGTATTTAAATAAGCAGATTGCAATATCTAATACTTTTACCTTTTTGTTTGATTACACAGTAGAATTTGTCATTTTTTATCATTATTAACGGGTAATTAGAAGCCAAATAATTGAAAGAAACAAAAAAAATATAGGAACCGGTTTGGATCGGGGGTATTGAACCCGACGTGAATCGAACACGCAACCTTCTGATCTGGAGTCAGACGCGCTACCATTGCGCCACGGATCCCGGTGGTATTCGTTCTTTCTCAATTTTAACTATATACAATAAAAGTTCATATTCGACAGTTTTTTTTTTTGCTTGGGTCAGTTCTAAATATTTAAAAACATAAATTTATGTAAATGTAGAATGCCAGTACAAGTAAAATATTATAACACCCTCTTTATATTAAAAGAAAACAAATCTGTAATGAAAAAACTCTGGGCACATTATTTGAAATTAAATAAGGTTGCTACTCCTGCTTCTTGTCTTTAATCTCTGTCTGTTTCCCCTTAACTAATTTGCTCTTGATTTTGCGCAACTTCTCTTCCATAATAGCAAGCAAATGTTGTGATTTCATTCTCAATCTTTCGCCAATATCTCGTATCCTCTTCTCATTCTTCACATATATTACAGGTATGCTCATTCCCCCCACAATTCCTGCAACAAAGATAATAAATTTACTAAAATACATATGTAACTATATAACCATAATCAAATAACATAAGTATTGATATGATGATTAACATATAAGAATTGTTGAAATTAAATTTACCTATATAGGAAATTGTGATAAAATCCAAGTAGGCTGCGACCACAGAAATCAAGTATAAGCAAGTGACAATTCCTGCAAACACGAACCATTCTCTTTCTCCACTCACATGCAACATCAATCGAATTACTGCTTCTGCCCTTTGTTTAAATAATTTAGCATACTCAATTGCTGTCTCCTCTTTAATTTCTAATTCCGACAGGTCCGGGGCCTCTCTGTGTATATGCATCACCACCAGAGACAGAAAAATTCCAACAATATATAATTTGATGAGTAGAGGAATTGTGTGTGTGTGTGTGTGTAAATATAAGCCAAACATAAACAAAGACTAAAAATTAGATATTTAAAGTATCTTAACAACGAGTATGATCGAGAAAATTTAACAATTACAATATAATACACAAATTAATGATACTTCGGATGAAATTATTAATACTCATGTTTAAATATTTGATACTTCAAATTTTTTTTCACAATAAGTTATTATAAACTATTTTCATATAATAGTCTATCATATTTTTTTTTTCTTTGGCCTGTTAAGTTTGCCTTGATTTTTGGTTTTGGATTCGATTTTTACCCCCTTTTGACTTTTGTTAAGTTAACTTTCATAGTTCAATTTTTTTGTCTTAAAAAAAGGCATGTATTATAAAAATATAAAAAACTTTATGTGAATGTTTGATTTGGGATGTCAAAAGCGAATTTGGAATTTCAAAATCTAAAAACTTATTTTAATATTAAAATTTCGTATCCTCCCCTAAATAGTTATAACCACACTAATCACCAATCATCACAACTAGTCTCCCACGATAACATAATATTATTTACTTTTACATATAAAATTAAATTCTATCATACTTGAATCTCAAAACAAATACATACTAAATTTTAAAAATCCTCCAACTCCCAAATTAGATATCCCCAAAAAAATACCACACCAACTCATGAAAACCGGTTTCATCACCGGATTTAGCGACTTAAAAAGACCAAAAACGACTAAAATAAATAAATCTTTGAGAGTCAACACAAAGAAGAAATTCAATTTGAAAATATTGGACAAACTTTGGGTACTAAAAAAAATATATATATACCTTTTCAAGAAGCGGTGCATATTGCCCCAAAAGAAGCAAGCAGCAAGAAGAGCCATGGCTGCCCAGGAAATGAGAGTGATGAAATTATATTGGTACACCTCCATCACTACCCATATTGCTGTTGCCACGCCTAGGATCCCAACGTTAAGTTTCTTCCTTCTCCATAAAATTATGTCACTCCCTAAATCTACCACACAAAAAAAAAAAAAAAAAAGAGTATTAATTAATGATCAAAATCCTGTGTGTGTGTGTGTGTGAGAGAGAGAGGGAGAGAGAGACCAGGCTCTGGCTTGTTGGGGAGGTGATCATGATCGAGGGTTGGAGGTGGAGAGGGTGGATGTTCAGGTGATGTTTCAGACATGCTTCAAAGTTCAAATTTGGAAAATTAACCAAATATATGATCAGAATATATATATATATGTGGGTGCTCAAATTTTGAAATTAAAGCGAGTTTAGACTTCAGATAATGAAGGGTGATAGAGAATGGGACTTGTTGGAGGAGGTATAGATAGCTACACGTGTACTATCCAAAGGTGCGTCGTGGACGACATGCACGCTTTTCCTTCCAACAATTTACACGCGCCCGACTTACATTGTGTTTTTTTATTTGTGTTAATAATCAAATGAGAAAATAACCAATTAGGTATTTGAATGTTATTCAAACTCAAACACATCGATCATAGATATATAATGAAGCATCTAAATCACTGGAATTATACCAGTTTGTCCACAACTAATACAATAGTTATTTTTCTACATTGTTAAATATATTATAAAAATTAATTAATTGAATTCAAACTAAATCAAGTTAAATGGACTGGGCTAAAAATTTACCTATCCAAATTAATTATAAATACAATAAGAATTTGGAGAAGACACTAAAAAAAAAATAAAGAACTGTCTACAAAAATTTTCCAACAAAAAAATTTGTAGTAAGAATTGTCTAAAATTTGCCTACGCAATTTTCTAATTATGAAAGCATCTGCATTTCTCAACCTAAAAATAATTTTGTCTACGGAATTAATTTGCCTACGAAATAGAATATCTAGGTATAATTACCTACAAGTCATTTGCCTACAAAATTTTACCTACATCACAATTTGTCTACGAAATTTCTTTAGGCATTTTTTTTTTCTTTTTTTAGGCGAGGAAGGAAAATGTCAATACAATTAAAAAAAAATTGTAGGCAATTCGTAGGTAATTTTCACTATAAATTTTTTTGTTAAAAATTTTGTAGCCATATTGATAAATTTTCGTAGGCAATTTTATGTTTTCTTATAGTGAGAATAGCACTGAACTCGATCGTGTTGGGTGCGCGTTCAGTGACAGAGATCCGCCCAAAGGAAATTGATTGTCAGTGATAATAATTATAATTTTATTTTTTTATTGACTAATTTAAAAGCTCTATGATTAAAAACAATCTTTTAAATTGTTATCATAATTTTATTTTATTTTATTTTATGGCTAAAAAGTCTTTTATGATTGAAAACCATCTTTTAAATTGTTATCATAATTTTAGTTATTTATTTTTTTTTTTGGCTAAAAGCTTTATGATTGAAATAAATCTTTGACAGGAT
Organism: Ballota nigra; assembly: GCA_947034835.1. Classification (NCBI taxonomy): domain Eukaryota; kingdom Viridiplantae; phylum Streptophyta; class Magnoliopsida; order Lamiales; family Lamiaceae; genus Ballota; species Ballota nigra. The sequence continues at coordinate 112,493,066 of OX344723.1, read as the reverse complement.
ATATAAGTGTGACCTATAGTAGATTATACACTTTTAACAACTCGATATTGTTAGTTACTATTAGGAGCAACATCATGTTTTATTTTATGAGTAGTTATTTAATATAATGAGGTTGTTTCACAATAAAACGTAGTATTAAACTGTAAATATGAAATATTAACACTTTAAAATGGAAGGTATATTAATTTGTATTAGTTTGTAGACTTTTTTTAACTCAAATAAATTTTTTTTTTATTCCTTAATTCTTTTTTGGAAGGGTGTACAATAATTTATATTTTGCTTTAGGAGCAACGGCAAATTATTAGTACAATGTTTGTTTCTTACTTTGATATAAATTGAAATGGTATCTCAATATATAAGACATTTTTGAAAAGCATGGGACTTGTACAAGAAATTATAATAACTAAATAAAAGTTTATTACTAAATTGTGATGGTGGAATGCCTCTTTGACGTTGAATTATATAATTATAAAACAAATCAATTCTATATACTTTTATTACTTACCCCCTTCGTCCAAAGTTGTCTTCCCACTTTTTTTTTAAAAAAAAATTGTTGATGTTGGCTCAATGTTGTACAAAATATTACAATATATTCTGCAACATCAGAATTTGTCATTTCTCCTAATACTAACTCAGATTGTTTCAATGTTGTTCTTAATAGAGGTTGACAACTTGAAAGTTACTAAGTCAAGTAGTTGCAAATTTTAAAGTGGGAAATTAAGAATGGATGGGTGGTTACCAAGTGTTGGGAAAATAGGGGTGCCCGGGAACTATTCGGGATGAAATTTAAATACGAATTTAAATACAATTATTACTAGCATGAATTAATCCTAATTAATTCAAATAATAATTCCAACAACAATTTTTATCATCATGCAGGTTAAATTAATTCACATTAAATCTATGGCGGAAAAACTAAGAAGTTATGTGATTTACGTACCTCTCGTAGATTTGGCCTTTGAATAATACGGGACAATCACGAACGCTTTATCAACCCAAAGACCTTCTCAAGTATTTCTCTTTCGTCTTACTTGATCACCGGTGGGAGATGCTTTCAAATAATTTAAATAACTAAGGAAAAAGAAAAATATATATGCTCTTGATTTTTCCAACACATGGAATTATGTACTTGAGGATGAAATAATCATCCCCTATTTATAATATGAGGGGGCCGAAAATATGAGTGAAATATGGGCTTGGAAAAAATCTTTTCTTAGACTCTAAGAAATCTTGAATATATCTCATATATTCTTTTCTCCATAATAAAATATTCCACAAAAATCTCATCCTCCATATTAAGGGGTAATTTTCGAAAATTATAGGATCAAGACACGAGATTTGGATCTTCTTGAATATATGAGATAATCTTGTATTCCAAGAATACTTATCTTCCATAATATCTTTCCAAGAAAATCAACAAAATCTTTTTTTTTCCTAATATTGCTATTTTCGAAAAAATCATCATAGAAAAATCAGCATTATATTTTCTTTTTATTTTAATCAACTTATCATTATTGGGCTACTTAATGGGCTACTTGAGGGGCCTTTAAGGAGAATCAAGATTGGACCTCCTAATGGACTTCTTAATTTCAATATTGAGCCCCAATATAATTCAATCCATTAATATTAATTATTACCACTAATAAATTAATATTGCACTATCCATCTTAATCCATATTACGATAATATGGGCTCCCGGTTATTATTTCCCGCGTTTAAGATTATCAAGTCCATTAATTAATTAAGCTTCTGAATAACTCTAAATTAATTAATATATTTCACCTTGGAGTAAAGACAGCTCAATATTATTATCCGTACCGAAGAAACTAATTCTTCACTTGCAAGATTTGGTACGATAAAACTTCTGAGCCCACCAATGGGACTAATCACACGAGCCGTACTCGCACGCATTTCTCCGTATTAAATCTTAGCAACCGTCGTATGATTAATATTACTGCCCAAAGCACAAGGTTCGAAGTCACGATGATTTTCACCCAACATGAATCAAAGCAGTAACCATTAAGCACACACAGTCCTATTTAAGTGACGGAGATTAAGAAATCAATAACCACTGAGGTCTAATTCTTCACATTTCAGAACAGAAGAATTTATCCTCGCTGTAGGTCCTCTTCAACACATACTAAATGTGCTAGTGCAATCTCTTAGTCAAGACAGACCAATCTGAGACTTACACATCGACCTTTCACGGCGGATTGTTCAATTCCAACTAGGTCGTGAATTTGTACTTTTAGTTACAAGGAAACCGTTAATGTGATCTTCCGTGATCGGGTCTCACCACATTAACTACAATGTAACAAGTACTATATATAAAGAACTGGTTGCAATAAATATTCAACATTCAATCATATCTAAAGCAAATGTGATAAAAGAATTATTCTCATAAACAAGTGTTTAATACATGAGTTATACAAAGTAAAAGCATACTTTCATGTATAACTCCAACAATCTCCCACTTATACTTAAAGTCTGCTTTTTAGTATACATCATGCATGTCTTAGTGTAGTTGCTCTACGTGACATCTCATGTCAACCTATACTAACCTAATAATTCCTCCCACTTATACTTAAAGCAGATTGGCAATAGTCTTGACTCCCATTCCATCCACATATCTCTCGAATGTACTCTGAGGCAGAACCTTTGTGAATGGATCAGCTAGGTTGTCTCCCGACGTTATCTTTGCCACCTCTATATCTCCTCTCTTAACGATTTCTCGTATAAGATGGTATTTTCTTTCTATGTGTTTGCTGGCCTTGTGGGCTCTCGGTTCCTTTGAATTTGCAACTGCTCCGGCATTGTCACAAAAGACAGTTATCATGTCGGGCAAATTCGGAACAACGTCCAAGTCCACTAAGAAGTTCTTGAGCCAAACTGCCTCTTTCGCTGCTTCACAAGCAGCTACATACTCGGCTTCTATGGTCGAATCGGCGATACATTTCTGCTTAACGCTTCTCCATGAAATGGCTCCTCCTCCCATGCAAAACACACTACCCGAGGTTGACTTTCTTGAGTCTATGTCTGATTGGAAATCCGAGTCCGTGTATCCCACGGGAACAAGACTATCTGACTGGTAAATCAGCATCCGCTCACGAGTTCTTTTCAGATACCTCAAGATGCACTTTACAGCTGTCCAATGGTCTTTCCCGGGATTACTTTGATATCTTGCCACCATGCCCACGGCAAAGAAGATATCCGGTCTCGTACACAGCATTGCATACATAAGGTTTCCTACGGCCGAAGCGTACGGAACACCTTTCATGTCATCTATCTCCGCTTGCGTCTTAGGGCTCATTTCTTTTGATAGATGGATTCCATGCCTAAAAGGTACAAAACCTTTCTTGGAATCTTGCATGCTGAAACGCTTCAAAACAGTGTCAATGTATGAAGCTTGCGATAAGCCCAACATCCTCTTCTTGCGATCGCGAGTGATCTTGATCCCAAGGATGTGACAGGCTTCCCCTAAGTCCTTCATATCAAATTGTTTTGACAGACATACCTTTACGTCTGACAATACCTTTACATTGTTTCCAATGAGCAGAATATCGTCTACGTATAATACTAAGAATACCACCGCAGTTCCGTCACGCTTCTTATACACACAACTTTTGAACTCGTTTTGATCAAACCCATAAGACTTAATCACTTTATCAAAACACTGGTTCCAAGTACGCAATGCTTGCTTAAGTCCATAAATGGATCTCTTAAGCTTGCACACAAGGTTCTCTTGACTTTTATCAATGAAACCTTTGGGCTGTTGCATATGGATATCTATCCCGTCAAGACTTCCGTTAAGGAAAGTTGTCTTGACATCCATTTGCCAAATCTCGTAATCTAGGTGCGCAGCGATCGACAAGAGAATACGGATGGACTTAAGCATAGCTACAGGCGAAAAGGTCTCCTCATAATCGATCCCTTCTTTTTTAGTATACCCTTTGGCCACTAGCCTTGCTTTGAAGGTCTCAACCCTTCCGTCCGGTCCTCTTTTCCTCTTGTACACCCACTTGCATCCAATGGGTTCTACCCCATTGGGTGGTTCGACCAACTCCCACACTTGATTATGATCCATCGAACCCATCTCGGCTTCTATTGTCATTTGCCATAACTCTACGTCTTTATCTTGGATTGCCTCATCGTTTGTCCATGGGTCCGATTCATCACCGGGAATCAAATCCAAAGATTCTCCTATTCCCATGAATCTCTCGGGTTGTCTAACAAACCTTCCACTGCGACGGGGTTCCGGTTGTGAAGGTGCGACGTGTGGTATATCATCTTGTATACTTGGTATAAGAGTTTGCCCTCTTGACTCGTCTAAGGTAATCTCACTTCTGGGCTTTCTTTTGTTCATATAGTCTTCCTCCAAGAATTTAAAGTGTGAACTAATCACAGTCTTTTAATCCTTGGGACTATAGAACATACACCCTTTCGTTCCTGTAGGGTATCCTATAAACAGCCTTAATTCCGAACGTGGATCCAACTTACCGGCTTCCTTGTCTAGCATGTATGCCGGACAACCCCAAATCCGCAAATATCTTAGACTGGGCTTGCGCCCGGTCCACAATTCCATTTGGGGTTTTAGGAACCAATTTGGATGGCACCAAGTTTAGAATGTAAGCTGCCGTTTCCAAGGCGTTACCCCAAAACGACTTGGGTAAATCCGAATAACTCATCATGGATCTGACCATCTCTAAAAGAGTCCGGTTTCTTCGTTCCACCACACCGTTCTGTTGAGGGGTTCCCGGTGCGGTTAACTGGGATACGATCCATTCGTCTGACAAGTAGTTCAAGAATTCATCGCTGAGGTATTCACCTCCACGATCTGATCGTAGAAACTTGATACTCTTTTCCCTATGTTTCTCGGCTTCGGCCTTAAACTCTTTGAACTTATCAAAAGTTTCAGACTTATGCCTCATAAGGTAAATGTACCCATGTCTTGAGTAATCGTCAATGAAGGTGACAAAATACTCATACCCCATTCTCGTTTTGATCGTCATTGGACCACACACATCGGTATGAACGAGTTCCAACACTTCCGTGACTCTATTCCCCTTGGCTCCAAATGCCCTCTTGGTCATTTTACCCTCTAAACAGGATTCACAAGTTGGAAACGGTTCGACTTGGAATGATTCCAAGGATCCGTCTTTCACCAATCTTTCTATCTGCTTTAGATTAATATGACCTAGTGTAAGATGCCATAGAAGTGTTTTGTTCATCTCCGAAGAACGCTTTCTTTTATTACTCGAAATGATCGACGTGTTATTAGATTCATTATTTGAGTGGTATGCCCAATTAATGGTATAAAGATCATCCAACAATGTTCCGGAACAGATAAACTCATCGTTTCAAGAAATAATAACATCTTTATTAAAAGAAACTGAGTATCTATTCAAAACAGTTTAGAAACTGAAGGTTGAGTTCTTTCTAAACTAGGAACATGAAGAACGTCTCTCAAGACCATAACTCTATCTTCACAAGATAGGCGCACTTCTCCCACTGCTTCAGCTGCCACTCTCGTAGCGTTGCCCGGTGTGATGGGGATCTCACTTCCTCTAAATTGTCTGGTTTGCTTGAACCCATGCAAAATGAAACAAATGTGATCAGCGGCTCACGTATCCACTGTCCACGAATGGACAGTATACACCACTTCACAAGTTTCGACGACTAAGACGTGTAAATTACCTAACTTTCCTAGCCTCTTAGGCTTGGAACAGGCAGACCTCCAATGTCCTCTCTCACCGCAGTTAAAACACACCCCCTTTGATGCTAGCCTTGGCTTTGCCTTTCGCAACAATTGGATTTGTTTGGGTCCGGCCTTTGGTTCTCTTCCTCTTTTTCCCTCCCTTGGGACCAAAAGAGGTAGACGGACCATTAGCCACCATAGCACTAGACTGGTGCTCCATTATCACCTCCATCGAAACTAAAGTTTGCAAGAGCTCGGGCAAATGACTTGTCCGTTCATTCATCTGACAGTTCAGTTGAAACTGCTCAAAGCTTTTCGGAAGAGGATGGAGTATGTAATCGACCTTAGAAGGGACATCAAACTACGCACCAAGTACTTCCATCTTGTTAAGGTATGCCATAATCTCGAGAACGTGCTCCCTTACGGGCGTTCCCTCCACCATTTCCAACTTGACCGAATCATGTTTGGTGAACTGATTAGTCATGGGTTTGATGTGAAGACATCTCTTCAAGGTTTTCCATTATTTCAACAGCGGATACAATGTCCTCATGAATATGCCTCAAATCCTCAGACAGAGATGTCAAGATGATGCACTTCATGTGTTCATTGTCACGCTTCCAATCATAAACTGCCTTTTCCCATTGCTTGACTTATCATTAGGCTTGCCGAGTATATTAACATGAATAACCCAATTGTGTTTTTGTGCAATAAGGACAAAATTTAAAATTACATTTCCAATCGATATAATTCTCTCCAAAAAGTTTATTAACTTTAAGTATATTAAACAGTGGATTAAAAGGTTGCGACATGATGAAATGAGAATAAAACATACATTCATATTAATATCTAGAAAAATACGAAATTATCACATAATTCGATCACATCAATTATATTGAAACCTTAAAACAATATAATTATGCATCAGTCAACATCTCGAAACAATTTAAATGTGCCACGAGGGGTGGTCTATACATTTAAACACATTCAAGCGGATCACAAACTTGAAAGTTACAAATCCTTAATTCAAAATTAATAGTTGGCTCCCACTTTGACCACATAAAAATTAACAGGGACTCCGAGGGGAGTAAGTTAATATTAATTTCTTATGCCTAAGTAATAACCATAATTAAATACAGGATTATTATTTCGTTTTGAGCAAGCCACTCGTGGTGAGGGTCAATACCGCCACTAGTAATAATCCACAATCATTCTTTCGGAATTTATTCATGTGAAATCCGTCTTTTTGGCCGATCTAAGGGGGAAATGTATTCCAAAAAGACTTCACAAATAAATAAATTATGGAGGCCAAATTAATCCAATTTTAATATCCGGAATAAAATTGCGATTAAAGAAACATACTTAGTAATTTTCGAAAGTAAGGTTTTTCTTGGACAATTAAAATCATGCAAACACATATTAACAAATAATAATAAGTGCACGAAATAAAACATCCATCAAAACAAAATTAAACACATTGGAGCACTCAAATCCAATTGTCACGGTTTAATTTCTTCACGTCTTGATGCGAAAAATCGTCCTTGTTGCTTTCCATTGTTCGTCTCGACACGCTCCCACTCGAACAGCAACACTTCATCAGAAACAACTTTGTTTGGGGCTCGGGACGACGTTTAAAATCACAACAAAAACAAAAACTGAAATTTAAAATTTCACGGCCCGAGATACGGCGTGCGTCGGCCCACGGAGTGGGCCCGCACGTCTCTCGGCACGGCACCGAGCAGCTGGCCGCCGAGCGCAGCCTACGTGCGCGCGCGCTCGCGCCCTGCCGCACCCGTCGTGCACGGGTCGTGCGCCTCGCGCACCCCGTGCACCGGATTTCGCCGTTCGTTCTCGTTTTTCACCCCGTGCATGATTTTACGCCCATGCATGCGCCACGCATGCATACGTCATCCCGGTACGCCGTCTTTAATTCTTCATTCTTCATCTCGATCCGGTTACAATTTATTTACAAAAATAAATACTAGATCTAGACTAGTCTATTACAATGATCAAATCAAAATAAAAATAACTAATCTACTCGTGGATTTTCTCACGAGAAAAACGAATTCGAACGAATCGAATTAAAAATAATTAAATCACACGCATGAAAAATTAACAACATTAAAACCATGACAATTGGATACCTGCAAAAAAGATCTAGCAATTCTACTATCCAATTTCAACTTAATGTTTAACAATTTAAATTCCAATTTAAAGATCAGAGCCCGAAACCGTGGCTCTGATACCAGTTGTTGGGAAAATAGGGGTGCTGACTTGAATCGAAAATACTAGCTTTTACTAGTAGCTTCCCCGCAAGAGTACGGGTTCACTGTAGTATGAGCAAGTATAATGACCAAGTATTATCGAACCCAAGGGAAAGTGTGTATGCGAATAGATCCCTGAAGATCTACGCGTTGTAGTTAATATGAGTGTGATGTTTTTGGGTTTTTAAGAAAATTAATTAAAAGAAACTAAACTATCCTACTAATGCAAAAGGAAAATTAATCTAAGGTGTGTTTTCAAATATGTGATGGTGATGCTCAAGATAGGAATCCCTACGTATACTAACGGAGCAGGTACATAATCAAAATAACCGTGACGCGCAAGAAATAACCTAAGTAAAAGAATGCAAGATGAAAGCTCAAGATTCTAAACCCTAATACTTTACCCTAACACTCGACTTCACTAATCCACTAACAAGTTAATAGACCGTGCTTAATTAATGAGGCCCTAATTTAACTAAGGTGATGCGGTCGTCCTCCTTCGCTAAACTGGTAGATGAATTAACCCTTTCTAAACCCTCTAGTTAAGTCTACTCGTTGTTAAAGAGTGATACGGTCGTCCTCTCTCTAACATTTTTCGAACGAAATTCAAAGGCAAAGTTAAGATTGATTTTAAGAATTTATTAATCAAGAGAATTAAAACCTAACGTCACAAGTTACCCTAATTACGTACCCGCATCCTACTTCTACGAGTTCATCCTAACCTAAGCATACAAGGGTTTTAGCTACACATGACGTTAACAAACATAAAAGCAATAGAAGAAACAACGAACATAAACATAATGAATTGAACGAAGAAAATAAGAAACATGAACTAGGGTTTTAAAAGAAAATAATTCTAAGAACTGAAATTTAATTGACTAAAACGAAGTTTAAAGCGTTTAAAGTAATCAAGCTAATGAAAAGAAACTAAGAAACGAAAAGAAACTAAGAATTCGTACGAAAAAACCTCAACAAAACGTAAGTAAAGCTTGCTCGTTCTTCTCCTCTTCCTCTCTCTAAAAACTAAGTCTAAAAGTGATTTGGTAAGTGATCTATGATGTGTTTTTCCCAAAAAAACGAGTTTGGAGAGGTATATATAAGCGTCGGACCGAATCGGAAACTCATGGGCCGAAAAAATGCATCCGGAAGCTCAACACGTGGAAGTGCTCGAGCTGTGTAGCTCGAATGGGGTAATCGCTCGAGCGTTACCGCTCGAGCTGCTCGAATGGTTCAGTTCTCTGGTTATTCTGGGGCGCTCGAGCGCATCCGCTCGAGCTGCTCGAATGAAAATCTTCTCTAGACGATTTGGGCGCTCGAGCAACATGCTCGAGCGCTGGTGCTCGAGTGATTGCTCGAATGACTCCAAACTTCTCCTAAGTAATACTTTTCTTCGTCCGCACTAATACCCATCGTATTTCTTCGATATCTTCTCATCCGGGAATCCGTTTGAGTCGATTCAAAGTCCTACGAACTCCTCTTTTCGCCCTCAATTCACCTATTAGCATCAAAGAGACAAATTCATGAGTTTATAAAAATGATACTCAAATGAATCCAAACACTCATCGAAAACACTCAAAATATGGGCAAATCGGACACCAAAATATAACAATTTCATGCCTAATCAACCCCCCCCCCCAAACTTACCATGTTGCTTGTCCTCAAGCAATGAAATAATAAGTCAAGTGAAATTGTTAGGAATGAGTCAAATAATCAAATCATGCAAGTAAATGGAGCTCAAGCTTCAAAGATCGATCACCCGTACACAAACTCATCCCCTTTCATCATACTCATGCAACAACAACAAGAAACACCAAGATCAAACATGGATGTGCACTCAACGATGTGTTTCACTCCCTCACAAGTGTATATCAATGATAAAGGACTTTTCTCAAGGTTGTAATGTAGGCTCTTTGGACAGGTGGGATAACAATATAGGTAAGTGACTCAAGTGAATGGAGAATAGAAAATCAAACTTTGGCACTTCGAGATTAGGAACAGAATACTTCAAACATTTTCAATCACAGACTTTCAATTCCAACTCTCAACACTTTAATTTTTTTTTTTCTAACTCTTTTCACTTTTTTTCAATCACTTCATTTTTTTTTACTTTTTCGCACAAACACATGAGCTCATTTTTTTCTTTTGCTCATTCACAATCTTTTCAATCTTTCCCACAACTCAAAACTCAATCACACCCTTATTTTATCACCACTCAACCATCATAGTTCCTTTTCTTAACTCAACTCAATCCCTTCACTTTCACACTTTTCCTATTCTCCACTCAAATTGGGACAAAAAGGCTTAGGAACTTGGAATAATGTTTAAATGTGCTAGCAAATGAAATAGGCCTAAGGCTCAAAGGGGCTAACAAGGGACAAATAACAATGGTAAGGAAAATTTTGGCTAAGTGACTCATTCAAATTAAAGATGGCCTAAGATCACATTCGGCATATCAAACTAGACACAATCAAGAAGCGAGAGCACACACAAGTTCTAGCATCCTCTAAGGTGACGATCCACTCACAAACGAAGAGATCAATTCATGCATCTTAATCTCAAAAGGCTCAAATCTCACGGCTTTCACATCCATGCTAGTCCTAGTGAATTCTCACTCTCATCACACAAGTACTCAAAAAGAAAACTCGCAAGCACACTAGTTCTCTCTCAAATCAACTCTAACTCAAACACTCACACAAAAGAATTCCTAACTCAACCTTACAACTCACCCTACTCATCAAATCATACTCAAAGATAGCAATCAACAAGCATAAGATGATTGATAGGCATGAAATATGTAATAACGAGTAACAAAACAAATCAAAATCAGCCCAAGGAGCATCTCAAGACACAAAATAACTAACTCAACTCAAAGACAGGGTGCGCCGGTGCAATGTTACAAGAAAACATATAAAAACTCCACCCCCCCAAACTTCGACCTTGCGAAGAGGTCTAAGTTTGGGGTTGTGGGTTACCTCATTCAAACAATTCAAGTTTCTCAACAACGTGTCACACTCCTTTGTCTCAAGTTGGTTCCTTCAATCTCCACTTATTTGGCACTCCTTCGAGACAAGCCTACAAAATAAACTCTCAAGTACGATGTTAAACGTACGACTCAACAACACCCTAATAACATAATAGAATACTAAAAATAAATAAAAGTGGGTTGCCTCCCACGCAGCGCTATTTTTAAGGTCCTCATGCCGGACCAAGCTCAAAGGAGCTTATGGGACATCATACTCATATTTACCTCCCTTACTCTCATAAGAGTGGTGTTTGAACTCATTTCCTTGATGCCCCTCCATCATGAGTTCCTTTGCTTCCTTCCCCACCTCATGTGGTATAGGTCTCAACTCCTTCTCACCTTTATCTGGAGGAGTCTTACTAAACAATTTCTTGAATTTTAACTTCTTCTTCTTAACTCCCCCTTTTCCCTCTAACTGGACCACGTCCACACTTCTCACTTCTCCATCCTTCAACTTCTTCACTTTATCCCTATCAAAATAATCAAGATCATAATGCTCATGGGTTAAATAATCAAGTGAAGGATTAACAAAATCATGAATATGAGAAGGATTAGGGATAGAAGGTGTGTCTTCAACACGAGGATCAATGGTATCCATGCAATACAAACTCTCATCCTCCTTCGGGTACTTCATGGCCTCATATAGGGAAATCTTCACCTCTTGATCATCAACTTTCAAAGTGATCTTTCCATTCGCCACGTCCAGCACCATCCCGGCCGTTGCTAAAAACGGTCTTCCCAATATCAAGGGCACATGCTCATCTTCCTCCATGTCGAGCACTACAAAGTCGGCTGGAAAAATGTGATCCCCAACTTTAACAAGGACGTCTTCAACCACACCTTGAGGTCGAGTAATAGACCGATCGGCAAGTTGAAGCGTCATCATGGTCGGCTAAAGTTCTCCACCTTCCAACTTCTTGAATAACGACAAGGGCATAAGATTGATGCTTGCTCCAAGGTCGCACAACGCTCCCTTCTTAACTCCATTCCCGATATCACATAAGATCGTGAAACTCCCGGGATCCTTCAACTTTGGGGGCAGCATCTTGTGCACTAATGCACTCACCTCGTGGTTCAGCTGCACCAACTTGGGTTCATCTACTCGCCGTCTCTTCGCTATCAAGTCCTTCAGGAACTTGGCATAATTCGGCATCTGTTGCAAAGCATCATAAAAAGGGATATTAATATGCAATTTCTTAAAAACTTCAAGGAATTTAGCGAACTTCTCATCTAGACTTTTCTTCATGAAGCGTTGCGGATATGGAACGGGTATCACAGATTTGGGTACCCCCCCATTCATCTCGCTCTGTCTCTTTTACTTTCTCCCTTGCTTCCTTTGCCTTCTTCCACTTAGGAACTCTCTCAATCTCCTCGAGGTCTTTGCCCTTCTGGGACTCATTGTTCTCTTTACTCTTCTGAATGCCTTCACCCTCAACTCCTTTCTCAACTTCCATCTCCTCAATTTCATCTATATCCTTCTCAACCTCTCCTTGGGGCGTCTCAGAATCAGCAGGCATCTGAGGACCATCATAGTTGGTTCCACTTCTAAGCTGGATCGCCTTACAATGTTCTTTCGGGTTCCCCTCGGGCATTGAAGGGTATTTACCCGGCTCTCTATTCAATGACTTTGCAATCTGGCTCATCTGGAACTCTATAGAAGTGAACCTTCGGTTGTTCTCTTGCTGAATTCGATTCAGCTCTACATCTCTCTTCTGGAGGTCTTGATCACGCTGATCAACTTTCTTATGCAGATCTTTCACATCGTACTCCAACGATGATAAACGTTTGCTTCCTTCCTCCACCTTTTGTAGGATAGCTCTCAACATCTCCTCAGTTGAGGCACCGCCTTCTCCTCCCTGAGGCTTAGAACCTGGATCAACACCTGGAGGAACTGTAATACCCGCTTTCGGGTTAGCATATGAAAAATTCTCGTTCTTCCTCCATTGGTTCTGAGGAAGCTGCTGGCCTCCTTGGTACCCTTGTGTGTTCCTCCATTGATTTTGTGGCGGCTGTGGACCTGGTGGTACAAATGGTTGGCCATAAGAAGGCCTTCCTTGAAAATTTCCACCTTGTGGATACCCATTCTGATTGTTATAAGGACCTCTCATATAATTGGCTACCTCTTGCTGAATTGTGGGCTTGTCCAACTGCTCATTTTCTGCTGCATTCTCTCCAACCATAGTCTTCCCCAACTCAAGGTTGTTAATCTTTTCCATCATGGCCATCAACAGCCTTCTCGTTCCTTCACCTTCCTCAACCTGATGAACTCTCTGAAAATCTGCGTCCACATTCCAAGCTCCGGCATTCGTGACAATGTTGTCCACGATCTCTCTACACATCACTATTCCTTGATTCAGGAATGATCCACTAGCACAGGCATATAGATGGTCTTGCCCAGCCTTGTTGGCACCACTATAGAAAAATGCCATGACATCTCCCTCATTGTACCCGTGCTGCGGGCACTCTATCAACATATTTGAGTATCTCTCCCACGCTTGACGTAGGTGACTTGAAGCGAATTACACTAACTCTACTAGTCGCTCACCCGCAAGCGAACGGGTTCACTGTAGTATCAGCAAGTATAACGACCAAGTATATCGTACCCAAGAGACAGTGTATATGCGAATAGATCCCTGAAGATCTACGCGTCGTAATTAATATGAGTGTATTGTTTTTGGATTTTTTTTTGAAAGATTAATTAAACTAAACTAAATTATCCTACGAATGCAAAAGGAAAATTAAACTAAATAACAAAAGATGTGTTTTCAAATATGAGATGGTGATGCTTAAGATAGGAATCCCTACGTATACTAACGGAGCAGGTACATAATCAAAATAACTGTGACACGCAAGAATTAACCTAAGTCTGAGAATGCAAGGTGAAAGCTCAAGATTCTAAACCCTAATACTTTACCCTAACACTCGACTTCACGAATCTACTAACGAGTTACTAGATTGTGCTTAATTAATGAGACCCTAATTTAACTAAGGTGATGCGGTCGTCCTCCTTCGCTAAACCGGTAGATGAATTAATCTTTCCTAAACTCTCTCGTTAAGTCTACTCGTTGTTAAAGAGTGATACGGTCGTCCTCTCTCTAGCACCTTTCGAACGAAATTCAAGAGCGAAGTCTAGATTAATTTTAAGAATTCATTAACCAAGAGAATTAAAACCTAACGTCACAAGTTACTCTAATTACATACCCACAACCTACTTCTACGAGTTCATCCTACCCTAAGCATGCAAGGGTTTTAGCTAGACATAGATTTAACGTAAACAATAACAATTAGACAAGTGACGAACATGAACATGGTAATTAAATCAAAGAAAAGATCGTACATAAACTAGGGTTTTAAGATATAAAAGAATAAACTGAAATTAATTGGCAAAACGAGGTCTAAACGTATTAAAGAACAAAAGATATTAAGAAACGAAACTAAAACGTGAAATCGTAATGTGAATTCGTAAGCAAAAACCTCAAAAAAATAAAATTAAACTTGCTCGTCTCCTCTCTTCCTTCTCTCTCTCAAAATCCTGTGTAAAAGTGATGTGTGCGTTCCGGAATCCTTCAAAACGTGTTTGGAAGAGATATATATAGGCAACGAGCCGATTCGTGAACTCGTGGGCCGAAAAACGTAAGCTGGAGAAAATGACTTGGAAGCGCTCGAGCAGACCCGCTCGAGCGGGTCGCTCGAGCTATGGTGGTCGAACGGATCAGGAGCTCGAGCGGGGCACTCGAGCTCTCTTGGTCGAGCGGTTCTGGTGCTCGAGCGGGGCGCTCGAGCTATCTCCCTCGAGCGGCCCAAACGTTCTGTATGTTTTTAGGCGCTCGATCTACCTCACTCGAGCGGGGCGCTCGAGTGACGATACTCGAATGGGTCTTCCTTCCTTTGCAACTAACACTTTTCTTCACACGTACTAATACCAATCGTATTTCTTTGATATCTTCTCATCCGGGCATCCGTTTGAGTCGATTCAAAGTCCTACGAACTCCGTTTTTCGTCCTTGATTCACCTATGAGTATCAAAGAGACAAATTCATCAATGTATAGAAATAGTACTCATTTGGCTCTAAAAACTCAATAAATTCGACCAAAACTAGGGCGTTTCTAGCTACGAATCATGACAATTTCACGCCTAATCAACCCCCCCAAACTTACCATATTGCTTGTCCTCAAGCAATGAAATAATAAGTCAAGTGAAATTGTTAGGAATGAGTAAAAAAATCAATCATGCAAGCTAATGAACTCAAGCTTCAAAAGTCAATCACCCGTATACTCACTCACTTTCTTTTATCATACTCATGCAACAATAACAAGAAACACCAAAATCAAACATGGATGTGCACTCAACGATGTGTTTCACTCCCTTTCAAGTGTATAACAATGATCAAAGGACTCACTCAATCAATCAATCACACAAATTGGCAGCCATAGGCTTGTAAGTGCTCTTAACTTCGACCATACTCTAGAAATCAATGCCGAATAAAAAAGGACTTTTCTCAAGGTTGTAATGTAGGCTCTTTGGACAGGTGGGATAACAATATAGGGTAAAGTGACTAACGTGAATGGAGAATAGAAAATCAAACTTTGGCACTTCAAGATTAGGAACAGAATACCTCAAACATGTTCAATCAACACCCTTTCAATTCCAATTCTCTCAACACTTCAATTTTTTTTTCTTTCTCACTCTTTCATTTTTTTTTCAATCACTTCACTTCTTTTTTTCTTTTTCGCACAAACACATGAGCTCATTTTTTCTTTCATTTGCTCATTCCCAATTTTTTCTCTTTTTCCCACATCTCATAGCTTCATCACTCCTTCTTCTCATATTCACTCAACAAACAACCTTTTCCTTTTTCAACTCAATTCACTCCCTTCACATTCACACTTTCCTATTCTGCACTCAAATTGGGACAAAAAGGCTTAGGAATTGGAGTAGTGTTTATATGTGCTAGCAAATAAAATAGGCTTTAGGCTCAAAGGGGCTAACAAGGGATAAATATCAATGGTAAGGAAAATTTTGGCTAAGTGACTCAATAAAATCCAAGATGGCCTAAGATCCTATTCGACATATCAAACTAGACACAATCAAGAAGCAAGAGCACACACAAGTTCTAGCATCCTCTAAGGTGACGATCCACTCACAAACGAAGAGATTGATTCATGCATCAAAATCTAATAAGGCTCAAATCTCATGGCTTTCACATCCATGCTAGTTCTAGTGAATTCTCACTCTCATCACACAAGTACTCAAAAGAAAAATTCGCAAGCATACAAGTTCTTTCTCAAATCAGCTCAAACTCAAACACTCACACAAAAGAATATCTAACTCAACCTTACAACTCACTCTACTCATCAAATCATACTCAAAGATAGCAATCAACAAGCATAAGATGATTGATAGGCATGAAATATGCAATAGCGAGTCAAATCAAAATCACCCCAAGGAGTATCTCAACAAACCAATAATCAATCAAACTCAACTCAAGGATAAGGGCGTGCATGCATGTGCAATGTAACAAGAAACATAAAAAAAAACTCCACCCCCCCCCCCCAAACTTCGACCTTGCTAGAGGTCTAAGTTTGGGGTTGTGGGTTACCTCAACCAAATAATTTCGTTTCTCTCACTAGCTTTGCACACTCCCTTGCTTGAGTTGATCCCTTCAATCTAAATAACTCCATGATACCTTTACTCCTTTAGAGACAAGCCTACAAACAACTCACTCAAATACGAGGTTAAACATACGACTCAAAATAACTCCCTAATAACTAAAAAAACTCAAAGCAAATAAAAATAATGGGTTGCCTCCCATTCAACGCTATTTTTAAGGTCCTCATGCCGGACCAAGCTCAAAGGAGCTTATGGGACATCATACTCAAATTTACCTCCCTTACTCTCATAAGAGTGGTGCTTGCATGTCTTTCCTTGGTGTCCCTCCATCATGAGTTCCTTTCCTCTTTTCTCATTCCCAAGTGTTATGGGTCTCAACTCCTTCTTTCCTTTATCTGGAGGAGTCTTACCAAACAAGTTCTTGAATTTTGACTTCTTCTTCTTAACTCCTCCTTTTCCCTCTAGCTGGACCACGTCCACTTTCTTCACCTCTTCATCCTTCAACTTCTTCACTTTATCCCTATCAGAATAATCAAGATCATAATGCTCATGGGTTAAATAGTCAAGTGAAGGACTAACAAAATCATAAATATGAGAAGGATTAGGGATAAAAGGTGAGTCTTCAACACTAAGATCAATGGCATCCATGCAATACAAGCTCTCATCCTCCTTCGGGTGCTTCATGGCTTCATATAGGGAGATCTTCACTTCTTGATCATCAACCTTCAACGTAATCTTCCCATTTGCCACGTCTAGCACCATCCCCGCCGTAGCTAAGAACGGTCTTCCCAATATCAGGGGCACGTGCTCATCTTCCTCCATCTCTAGCACTACAAAGTCGGCTAGAAAAATGTGATCTCCAACTCTCACTAGGACGTCTTCAACCACACCTTGAGGTCTAGTAATAGACCGGTCGGTAAGTTGAAGCGTCATCATTGTGGGTTGAAGTTCACCACCTTCCAACTTCTTGAAAAGCGATAACGGCATCAAATTAATGCTCGCTCCGAGGTCGCACAACGCTCCCTTCTTGATCCCGTTCCCGATATCACAAAGAATCGTGAAGATCCCGGGATCCTTCAGCTTCGGTGGAAGCGCCTTGTGCACTAATGCACTCACCTCGTGGTTTAGCTGCACCAACTTCGGCTCATCCACTCGCCGTCTTTTCACAATCAAGTCCTTCAGAAACTTTGCATAATACGGCATCTGTTCCAAAGCATCATAAAAAGGAATGTTAATGTGAAGTTGTTTAAAAACATCAAGAAATTTTGCAAATTTTTCGTCAAGCTTCTTTTTCATGAAGCGCTGTGGATATGGGACGGGTATCACAGATTTGGGTTCCCCCATTCATCTCTTTCTGTTTCTTTCACTTTATCCCTTGCTTCCTTTGCCTTCTTCCACTTAGGAACTCTCTCACCCTTCTCAATGCCTTCTTCTTCAAGCTTCTTGCTTGCTTGAGTGCTCTCATCCTCAACCTTCTTCTCAATTCCTTCACTTTCAATCCCCTTCTCAACTTGGGGCATCTCAGAATCAGCAGGCATCTGAGGACCTTCATAGTTGGTTCCACTTCTAAGCTGAATCGTCTTGCAATGCTCTTTCGGGTTCCCCTCCGGCACGGAAGGATATTTTCCCGGCTCTCTATTCACCATCTTTGCAATCTGGCTCATCTGGAACTCTATAGAAGTGAACCTTCGATTGTTCTCTTGTTGAGTTCTAGTCCACTCAACGTTCATCTTCTGGAGGTCTTGATCACGTTGATCACCCTTTTTATGCAACTCTTTCACATCGTACTCCAAGGATGACAACCTCTTACTTCCTTCCTCCACCTTCTGAAGAATAGCTCTCAACATCTCCTCGGTTGATGCACCGCCTTCTCCACCAGGAGGTTTAGACCCCGGATCAACACCTGCAGGAACAGTAATACCAGCTTTTGGGTTAGCATAAGAAAAATTCTCATTTTTCCTCCATGTGTTTTGAGGAGGCTGCTGGCCTCCTTGAACTCCTTGTGTGTTTCTCCATTGATTTTGAGGTGGCTGTGGGCCTGGAGGTACAAATGGTTGGTCATAAGAAGACCTTCCATACTGATTACCACTTTGGTAGCCATTCTGATTATAATACGGACCTCCCATGTAATTGGCTAGCTCTTGCTGTCCACTGGGCTGGTCTACTCTCTCATTCTCTACTGCATGCTCTCCAACCAAACTCTTCCCCAACTCGAGGTTGTTGATCTTCTCCATCATTGCCATCAACAGCCTTCTCGTTCCTTCACCCTCTTCAACCTGATGCACTCTCTGAAAATCTGCATCCACACCCCAAGCACCGGCATTCGTGACAATGTTGTCCACGATCTCCCTACACCTCTCTATGCCTTGATTCAGGAATGCTCCACCCGCACAGATGTCTAAATGGTCTTGCCCCGCCTTGTTGGCACCACTATAGAAGAATGTCATAATGTCTCCCTCGTTGTACCCGTGCTGCGGGCACTCAATCAGCATATTTGAGTATCTCTCCCACGCTTGGCGTAAATCCTCTCCAGACTTCTGGCGGAAGGAAGAGATCTCAATCCTAGCCTTGATCGTTCTCGATGGAGGGTAGAATCGCTCGAGGAACAGACGCTCGAGCTCGGCCCATGTGGTAATACCTCCCCGTGGAAGCGTATTGTCATACCACTCTTTGGCTATTCCCGTCAGTGAGAATGGGAACAACCTAAGCCTCTTGGCATCTTCAGACATGCCATTGTAATTAAATGTGGAGGCTATCATGAGAAAACTCCTCAGGTGAGTGTGAGGGTTCTCCTTCCCAACCTCCCCCTTGAATTGATTCTCGGTAAGCAGCTTGAGAATTCCTGGGGAAATTGAAAAGTTATTCGCCTCAACAGGTGGTAAAGCCACTCCATCGTAGTACCTCTGCGGTTGTGCCGC
Organism: Ballota nigra; assembly: GCA_947034835.1. Taxonomy (NCBI): domain Eukaryota; kingdom Viridiplantae; phylum Streptophyta; class Magnoliopsida; order Lamiales; family Lamiaceae; genus Ballota; species Ballota nigra. The sequence continues at coordinate 112,473,560 of OX344723.1, read as the reverse complement.
GAACCTACCCCGAATTGCCATATTCTGATCTGCATTCTGGGGCACAGGCTGAGGAGCAACAGGTGGTGCTTGTATGTGTTGAACTGGAGGTTGTTGGTACACAGGGGGTTGGTTATAGACAGGAGGTGGAGGGTACGGGTATGGTGGATAAGGGTATTGTGGGTATGGGTAATGTTGGTATACTGGGTTGTGGAAAGGGTTATTTGGGTTTTGTGGGTAAGCAGGGTTGTTCAGAGGATTTTGGACAAGATTCTGAGCTGGATTGTTTACATTTTGTGCACCCGGGTTCTGGCTCTGACTATCCACGAACTGGTCTTGATTCTGACCACCACTCCCTCCAGAGCCATCAACCCGGTCTACTGCCTGATTAAAATCGTTGGCAGCATCGTCCAACTCATTATTGATATCCATTGGTTCCTTCCCTAAGTCGGCAGCGTTCATCCTTCTAAAAAAAGCTTGGTTCCTTCTAGCTATTGTCTCAGGGTCCAACGGTATTCTCTCTTCGCTCGTATTGCCTTGTGAGCGTGTTTTTATAAACCTGACACACTAGCAGAAGGATCAAAACGCAACTGCCGAATAAATAAAAATAACAGTAAGAAATAAAAACAGAAAATAAGCACTCACTACTAACTACTAAGCTATCGACAAGTCCTATTCAAAGAGCATATAACGCCATCCCCGGCAACGGCGTCATTGACTTGAAGCGAATTACACTAACTCTACTAGTCGCTCACCCGCAAGCGAACGGGTTCACTGTAGTATCAGTAAGTATAACGACCAAGTATATCGTACCCAAGAGACAGTGTATATGCGAATAGATCCCTGAAGATCTACGCGTCGTAATTAATATGAGTGTATTGTTTTTGGATTTTTTTTTAAAGATTAATTAAACTAAACTAAATTATCCTACGAATGCAAAAGGAAAATTAAACTAAATAACAAAAGATGTGTTTTCAAATATGAGATGGTGATGCTTAAGATAGGAATCCCTACGTATACTAACGGAGCAGGTACATAATCAAAATAACTGTGACACACAAGAATTAACCTAAGTCTGAGAATGCAAGGTGAAAGCTCAAGATTCTAAACCCTAATACTTTACCCTAACACTCGACTTCACGAATCTACTAACGAGTTACTAGATTGTGCTTAATTAATGAGACCCTAATTTAACTAAGGTGATGCGGTCGTCCTCCTTCGCTAAACCGGTAGATGAATTAACCTTTCCTAAACTCTCTCGTTAAGTCTACTCGTTGTTAAAGAGTGATACGGTCGTCCTCTCTCTAGCACCTTTCGAACGAAATTCAAGAGCGAAGTCTAGATTAATTTTAAGAATTCATTAACCAAGAGAATTAAAACCTAACGTCACAAGTTACTCTAATTACATACCCACAACCTACTTCTACGAGTTCATCCTACCCTAAGCATGCAAGGGTTTTAGCTAGACATAGATTTAACGTAAACAATAAAAATTAGACAAGTGACGAACATGAACATGGTAATTAAATCAAAGAAAAGATCGTACATAAACTAGGATTTTAAGATATAAAAGAATAAACTGAAATCAATTGGCAAAACGAGATCTCAACGTATTAAAGAACAAAAGATATTAAGAAACGAAACTAAAACGTGAAATCGTAATGTGAATTCGTAAGCAAAAACCTCAAAAAAATAAAATTAAACTTGCTCGTCTCCTCTCTTCCTTCTCTCTCTCAAAATCCTGTGTAAAAGTGATGTGTGCGTTCCGAAATCCTTCAAAACGTGTTTGGAAGAGATATATATAGGCAACGGGCCGATTCGTGAACTCGTGGGCCGAAAAATGTAAGCTGGAGAAAATGACTTGGAAGCGCTCGAGCAGACCCGCTCGAGCGGGTCGCTCGAGCTATGGTGGTCGAAAGGATCAGGAGCTCGAGCGGGGCGCTCGAGCTCTCTTGGTCGAGCAGTTCTGGTGCTCGAGCGGGGCGCTCGAGCTATCTCCCTCGAGCGGCCCAAACGTTCTGTATGTTTTTAGGCGCTCGAGTGACGATACTCGAATGGGTCTTCCTTCCTTTGCAACTAACACTTTTCTTCACACGTACTAATACCAATCGTATTTCTTCGATATCTTCTCATCCGGGCATCCGTTTGAGTCGATTCAAAGTCCTACGAACTCCGTTTTTCATCCTCGATTCACCTATGAGTATCAAAGAGACAAATTCATCAATGTATAGAAATAGTACTCATTTGGCTCTAAAAACTCAATAAATTCGACCAAAACTAGGGCGTTTCTAGCTACGAATCATGACAATTTCACGCCTAATCAGTAGGTCCTCTCCTTGCTTCTGGCGGAAGGAAGAGATATCAATCCTTGTTTTGATCGTTCTGGATGGAGGGTAGAATCGCTCGAGGAACAGACGCTCGAGCTCGGCCCAAGTGGTAATACCTCCCCGTGCAAGCGTATTATCGTACCACTCTTTAGCTATTCCCGTCAATGAGAAAGGGAACAACCTAAGCCTCTTGGCATCTTCAGACATGCCATTGTAATTGAAAGTGGAGGCTATCATTAGAAAACTCCTCAGATGAGTATGAGGATTCTCCTTCTCGATCACCCCCTTGAACTGTTTCTCGGTCAGTAGCTTTAGAATTCCTGGGGACATCGAGAAGTTATTTGCCTCCACAGGAGGCAACGCCACTCCATCATAGTACCTTTGCGGCTGCGCTGCAAACCTGTCCCGAATAGCCATATTCTGATCTGCATTTTGGGGCACAGGCTGATTAGCAGGTGGTACGGGTACTTGTTGAACTGGAGGTGGTTGGTATACAGGTGGTGGCGGGTACGGATATGGGTGATAAGGGTATGGTGGGTATGGATATGGTGGATAAGGTAAGTTGTTTTGTGGGTAAGCAGGGTTGTTAAATGGGTTTTGTGGGTTGACAGGGTTGATGACTTGATTCTGGTTTTGGTTTTGGGTTTGAGTTTGTGCAGAGTTGTTTTGGTTTTGCAGGTTTGGGAGTTGGTTCTGAGTTTCCCCTATGGGTATCTGCTGGTTACTGCTCTCAACTCCAACCGCCTGCTCCACTATAGCATTGTACTCTGCAGCAGCTTTGTCTAAATCCCCAACTCTATCCAGATTCATGTTGTCTTTGTCTCCAGCAGTATTCATTCTTCTCAAGAAAGCCCGGTTTCTTCTTGCTATTGTCTCAGGATCCAATGGTATTCTCTCTTCGCTCGTATCTCCTTGCGAGCGTGTTTTCATATACCTGAAACACTAACAGAAGAATCACAACGCAACTGCTGAACGAGTAAAAATAAAACAGAAAGTAAAGCACTCACTACTAACTACTAAGCTATCTACAAGTCCTATTCAAAAAGCATACAACGCCATCCCCGGCAACGACGCCATTGACTTGAACCGAAAATACTAGCTTTTACTAGTAGCTTCCCCGCAAGAGTACGGGTTCACTGTAGTATGAGCAAGTATAATGACCAAGTATTATCGAACCCAAGGGAAAGTGTGTATGCGAATAGATCCCTGAAGATCTACGCGTTGTAGTTAATATGAGTGTGATATTTTTGGGTTTTTAAGAAAATTAATTAAAAGAAACTAAACTATCCTACTAATGCAAAAGGAAAATTAATCTAAGGTGTGTTTTCAAATATGTAATGGTGATGCTCAGGATAGGAATCCCTACGTATACTAACGGAGCAGGTACATAATCAAAATAACCGTGACGTGCAAGAAATAACCTAAGTAAAAGAATGCAAGATGAAAGCTCAAGATTCTAAACCCTAATACTTTACCCTAACACTCGACTTCACTAATCCACTAACAAGTTAATAGACTGTGCTTAATTAATGAGACCCTAATTTAACTAAGGTGATGTTGTCGTCCTCCTTCGCTAAACTGGTAGATGAATTAACCCTTTCTAAACCCTCTAGTTAAGTCTACTCGTTGTTAAAGAGTGATACGGTCGTCCTCTCTCTAACACTTTTTGAACGAAATTCAAAGGCAAAGTTAAGATTGATTTTAAGAATTCATTAATCAAGAGAATTAAAACCTAACGTCACAAGTTACCCTAATTACGTACCCACATCCTACTTCTACGAGTTCATCCTAACCTAAGCATACAAGGGTTTTAGCTACACATGACGTTAACAAACATAAAAGCAATAGAAGAAACAACGAACATAAACATAATGAATTGAACGAAGAAAATAAGAAACATGAACTAGGATTTTAAAAGAAAATAATTCTAAGAACTGAAATTTAATTGACTAGAACGAAGTTTAAAGCGTTTAAAGTAATCAAGCTAATGAAAAGAAACTAAGAAACAAAAAGAAACTAAGAATTCGTACGAAAAAACCTCAACAAAACGTAAGTAAAGCTTGCTCGTTCTTCTCCTCTTCCTCTCTCTAAAAACTAAGTCTAAAAGTGATTTGGTAAGTGATCTATGATGTGTTTTTTCCCAAAAAAATGAGTTTGGAGAGGTATATATAAGCGTCGGGCCGAATCGGGAACTCATGGGCCAAAAACACGCATTCGAAAGCTCAACACGTGGAAGTGCTCGAGCACACACGCTCGAGCGGTGGCGCTCGAGCTGTGTAGCTCGAATGGGGTAATCGCTCGAGCGCTACCGCTCGAGCTGCTCGAATGGTTCAGTTCTCTGGTTATTCTGGGGCGCTCGAGCAACACGCTCGAGCGCATCTGCTCGAGCTGCTCGAATGAAAATCTTCTCTGGACGATTTGGGCGCTCGAGCAACATGCTCAAGCGCTGGTGCTCGAGTGATTGCTCGAATGACTCGAAACTTCTCCTAAGTAATACTTTTCTTCGTCCGCACTAATATCAATCGTATTTCTTCGATATCTTCTCATCCGGGAATCCGTTTGGGTCGATTCAAAGTCCTACGAACTCCTCTTTTCGCCCTTAATTCACCTATTAGCATCAAAGAGACAAATTCACGAGTTTATAAAAATGATACTCAAATGACTCCAAACACTCATCGAAAACACTCGAAAACATGGGCAAATCGAACACCAAAACATAACAATTTCACGCCTAATCAGGTGCCCGGGAACTATTCGGGATGAAATTTAAATATGAATTTAAATACAATTATTACTAGCATGAATTAATCCTAATTAATTCAAATAATAATTCCAACAACAATTTTTATCATCATGCATGTTGAATTAATTCACATAAAATCTATGGCGGAAAAACTAAGAAGTTATGTGATTTACGTACCTCTCGTAGATTTGGCCTTTGAATAATACGGGACAATCACGAATGCTTTATCAACCCAAAGACCTTCTCAAGTATTTCCCTTTCGCCTTACTTGATCACCGGTGGGAGATGCTTTCAAGTAATTTAAATAACTAAGGAAAAAGAAAAATATATATGCTCTTGATTTTTCCAACACATGGAATTATGTACTTTGGGATGAAATAATCATTCCCTATTTATAACATGAGGGGGCCGAAAATATGAGTGAAATATGGGCTTGGAAAAAATCTTTTCTTAGACTCTAAGAAATCTTGACTATATCTCATATATTCTTTTCTCCATAATAAAATATTCCACAAAAATCTCACCCTCCATATTAAGGGGTAATTTTTTAAAATTATAGGATCAAGACACAAGATTTGGATCTTCTTGAATATATGAGATAATCTTGTATTCCAAGATTACTTATCTTCCATAATATCTTTCCAAGAAAATCAACAAAATCTTTTCTCTCCTAATATTGCTATTTTCGAAAATCATCATAGAAAAATCAGCATTATATTTTCTTTTTTATTTTAATCACCTTATCATTATTGGGCTACTTGAGGGGCCTTTAAGGAGAATCAATATTGGACCTCCTAATGGACTTCTGAATTTCAATATTGAGCCCCAATATAATTCAATCCATTAATATTAATTATTACCACTAATAAATTAATATTGCACTATCCATCTTAATCCATATTACGATAATATGGGCTCCCGGTTATTATTTCCCGCGTTTAAGATTATCAAGTCCATTAATTAATTAAGCTTCTGAATAACTCTAAATTAATTAATATATTTCACCTTGGAGTAAAGACAGCTCAATATTATTATCCGTACCGAAGAAACTAATTCTTCACTTGCAAGATTTGGTACGATAAAACTTCTGAGCCCACCAATGGGACTAATCACACGAGCCGTACTCGCACGCATTTCTCCGTATTAAATCTTAGCAACCGTCGTATGATTAATATTACTGCCCAAAGCACAAGGTTCGAAGTCACGATGATTTTCACCCAACATGAATCAAAGCAGTAACCATTAAGCACACACAGTCCTATTTAAGTGACGGAGATTAAGAAATCAATAACCACTGAGGTCTAATTCTTCACATTTCAGAACAGAAGAATTTATCCTCGCTGTAGGTCCTCTTCAACACATACTAAATGTGCTAGTTCAATCTCTTAGTCAAGACAGACCAATCTGAGACTTACACATCGACATTTCACGGCGGATTGTTCAATTCCACCTAGGTCGTGAATTTGTACTTTTAGTTACAAGGAAACCGTTAATGTGATCTTCCTTGATCGGGTATCACCACATTAACTACAATGTAACAAGTACTATATATAAAGAACTGGTTGCAATAAATATTCAACATTCAATCATATCTAAAGCAAATGTGATAAAAGAATTATTCTCATAAACAAGTGTTTAATACATGAGTTATACAAAGTACAAGCATACTTTCACGTATAACTCCAACACCAAGATCATGGAGTTTAGTGATGGACGGTTTTGCATCATGGGAAACCATGATTATCACTTGTTCACATGCTGATTTCGTTGCCTATATATACGACAAGCATGGAACACATTCATGCAAGCCAAATGAGACTATTGTATAATCTACTAAGTGTAGTTAGCTTTAGTTCGGTTGTCTTCGCTTTTTATGTTGGTAGATATTCTTAATATTCTACTCAACATTTGTAAACTCTATAGTGTTATGTTAGACCTATAATAGGTTAGTTTCACACACGTATAGGGTTGATGTTATGGTGATATGCTATGTATACTTCACCTTGTATTTAGATCTCAAGTTTGGATCTTGTTTATTATTTGTATCACGACTTGTTATTTGTAACATGAATAGGGTTGTCATAATGCATCATAGACTATAAATAATCTATGAAAAGTTTTGAATTTCATTTGTAATATATTTTTCAAGTCTTCCGCTGTGTATGTTGTCTTTTATGTTCCAACATTTTCCACAACACTTTGGAAAAACACCCCCTTCACTCGTACTGATTTAAGAAAATATATTTGTTTATTAATATATGATGAATTGAATGACATATGAATGAGCATTATTACGAATAATATTAACTGGGGATGAAATGTAATTATTGATTGAATCTATTTAAAATTATTGTTAGTACTAGTACTAGTTGGAATTAGTATTAATAATAATACTATTATTGATTGTTGAAATTTATATATATATTTTAATAATAATAGTAATATATTTTTATATTCTTATCATTATAAAATTAATTTTATTGATTTTAAGAATATATTCTTAATAATAATATATTTTTATTATTATTGATTTTTTATTTTTAAAATAATAATAATAATTCTAATAGTAATTAAATTGTTAAAAAATATTTATACTTTAATTAGTTATTTTTTATGATTATTATATTTATTATTTATCTTGTTGAAATATAATATTTTTATAATTATTATAATATTTCCTTTTATTATTTCTTATAATTAATTAAGTAGAATTATTTTATTCGTATAATTATTAAATAATAGTAATATTATAATTATAAATTATTATCATTATTGTTGTTGTTGATTGTTGCATTAGGAGATTATAATATTGTGATAATAAGAATAAGTGATGATGTTTTGTAAATAAAATAAAAAGTGCATTTTCTGAGATGTGAAATAAGTAAACTCATCATTATTCCTTATATTTTGGGAATCGTCATTCTTTTTGAAAAATTATACCAATCATTATATTTGTTCACTCTATACTTTGTCATTTTTCTTTTTTTCTTTTTTTATATTTGATTTATTTCGAATTTTCAAATATACAACTATTATTCAGTGGATGTTGGTGAGTGGTCATTTAGATTTTGAGTGCATTAAATTGGAAAAGGGCAATATTTATATTCACATTTAAGTAAAGTTAAAGAAAACTAATTAAAAAATGGTGCAATAATAATCTATGCCATTTTATAAGGGTTCAGGCCCATTTCTTGATGAGCCGATATCAGAAGGAAACCGAAAGCAGGCATTGTAAATTTGTAATTAAGTACCAAAACGAACAGAAAAGAAACAAAAAATTAAAAAATAGGAACCGGTTTGGATCGGGGGTTTGAACCCGACGTGAATCGAACACGCAACCTTCTGATCTGGAGTCAGACGCGCTACCATTGCGCCACGGATCCCGGTGGTGTTAATTCCTTCTCGTTTTTTAATATATTAAATTGTAATACATAAACTTGGTAGATTATTTGAACTTTTTGCTGCTTCTTGTCTTTAACCACCGGGAATTTTGGTCTTGATTTTTCGAAACTTGCCTTCCATTCCATCCCTCACTTGTGATTTTATTCTTAATCTTTCGCCATCTTCTCGGCCTCCTTAGTCGCATTGTATTTAATCTCCCATGTATATCTTCTCCTCCTCTTTGGCATTGTCTTTGATTTCCCTCGGCAATTTACCTCTTAATTTTCCGCAACTTAGCCTGCAAAATTTGTGATTTATTCCTCAATCTTTCGCCAATCTCTCTTATCTTCTCTGATTCTTCACCTATATTACATGTATGGTCATTGCCCTAACAATTCCTGCACAACTAAAAACAAATTCAATGCTTATGTATAGCCTACTAATTTAGTCGAACAAGGGTCGGATACCGAGTACCAATTTTTTTTTTAGTATTGATAAACTGATAAGATGATGCTCTTTCCATTTCACATTTCCCTTCTTTATTGGTCCCAAATTAATTTTCACATTCTAAGAAAGAAAATTTTCTCCAGATCTTATCTTAAAAATTTCCACTTATTTACCCTTCATGTTATTATTTTTCCTTAGAAAATTAATTTACAATCACACATTTTTTTATATTAATAAAGTTATGATTCGAATCAATGATCTTTGGGTTATAGATAGTGGAGTTCTAATCACTTCGTCACAACCACACAATTAAAATTGATTTGATTGAAATGACCCCTACTTATTAAAGAATGACCTTTCTTATTTTTCACACATGAGTCCACACACACCTCTAAGTTTAACAATAATGTAGACTTCTTTATAAGAACCTCATTGGTGCCTGGATTTGAAGATATTAAAGTATCTAATTTCTATATTGGGAAGTAGACAATGGGAGTCAGAACTAGTTCAAGAAGTTTTTGAGAATGAAGACTCAACAAAGATTTTGAACAGGACGCCTACTCCAATGGGTTTGGGAGATAAGGTAATATGGCACTACTCAAATGATGACAATTACTTGGTAAAAACAACATACACCCTCCGTCTCAAATACATTTTTATAATTCAATTTTCATCCCTTAAAAATCCATAAAATTGCATTTCATTTCATTATTAATTACACACAAAAATACATTTATTTTGTTTAATTCACTTTGTAAATACAAATTTCGTGAAAAACACGAAAATGGTTTACAACTTGAATTTCTGTCGGATCGAACCGAGAAATTTTGCAGGTTCTTGACTCTAAGTTTGCTCCTCTGATTCTTCTCTTCGGTTGACTTTGACTCGAACAAAATCCTCGTCTTCGATCTTGTTCAGAGTTGGATTTGTAACGTTTTAACGTTTTCTTCAAGGGTGGGATGCCTTGTTTTGGATTGAACGCTGATTTGTGGATGAACACCTTTGAATCTTCAAGAAGGTGTGAAGAACGTTCTTAGGGATTCTTCGAATCTTCAATGACAAACGCCAGATCGGAGGGGTTCTGAACCTTGATCTCTGATCTGAAGCTGTTTCTAGTTGATTTGAACTAAGAACGGCGAAGAACAACGACGAACACCTTTGAATATTCAAAGGTCTTGAAAAATACTGCTGGAGATTCTTCGAATCTTCTAATAGAAACGCTGGATCGAAGGGGTTCTGAACCTTGATCTCTGATCTGGAGCTGTTTCTGGCGAATTTGGACGAAGAACGGCGAAGAACGTTTTGAATCTTCAAGAACGGTTGCAGAAGATTCGCTTGATCGTCTGAATGCTCGTTCGCTTCGGTTGTGTTGGTGTGGAAATGAATGATGAAGGGCCCTATTTATAGGGTGGAGAATGACAAACCTACCTTTCCTGACGTGCCACGTGGCACGTTTTGATTGGCCCATGCCATTTGATTGGCGTGATTTGCGAATAAGTTTAATTCGCTTCCATTTTTTACGAGATATTATTTAATTCTCTTTCTTATGGTAAATAAAGCGTATTTATTACCCAATATGAGTATCGAACACTCATTTAATTCGATCGACTTGTACAGTGTACATTTAATATCATTTTAACTATTTAATTCGAGAATTAATTAAATTAAATTCCCAAAATGAAATAGTAAATTTAATTTGATATTAATATTTTCTAGCATATGCGTCATCATTTAATTGGGTGCAAATTTAATTTGCTTACAAATGCCCCCTTGTGCTTTGTTCACAGTCATTTTTGGACTTGATGTGAATGAAACACTAAATTTGTTTCAATTTATTTTCATTTGAATTTGGAGAATTGCACCAACATTAATTGACTTGAAGTTAGTCATTTTTATTTGGTCAAAGGAAAAGTTTAGACATTTTCCTTTAGTCAAATAGGCAAGAGGCCCACAACTTCTTTTCGAATTTGATCATTGTGGTAGGCATAATTTCCTAGTGCAGCCTTCAATTAAATGGCCTAAGCCACAGCCCATGTTGATCCTCCTTTTAGCATTTGGGCCAAGGTTTTGGCAGCTTTAACGCCTTTTTTTTAAAAAAAAAAAATTGGGTAAAGATTGGGCTGATTTAGTGCAGGCCTAAAGCCTACTTTTTTTTTTTTTTTTTACGAATTTAACTTTTCGGCCCAGGGTGTTTAGATCACAGCCCCTCTTCATTCACTTAATTGGCCCAAAAACTTCCCCCCTTTTTTTTTTCAGGCCCAATAAACTAAAGCTCCTTCTGTTGTCTTCTCCATACACAAATCAACAAGAACTTTTCCAGATTTTCAGCGGAAATTTTCCCTCAAATTTGCAGGGATACCAGGAATACTTAAATGAGCAGATTTTCAGCCTTTCAAGCGATTAATCTGCTCCAAGTAACGTGCCAATTTTGATCTTGCTGTGCGAAGAAGCCAAGTTTCGCAGGTCTGAAAAAATTTAAGATATGTGTTAATTTGCAGAGATAAAGAAGTACAAATACTGTGCATAAAATTTATGTGTACCCTCCGTGCTTCTCTTGTTATTGCTTCTTGTTTGCTGCTTGAATTGGGAGTGAAGAAGTGAGTCCTTTTATAGGTACAATATAACACAAAAAATTAAAAGGTACAATATAACACAAAAAATGGAAAATTTCTTTGGTTTTCAATTTTATCGTTACCCGCCATTTTTTCTTTTATTTCGTTGTTTGTATAACCAAAAGGGTCATTAGCAACCTGTCTCCCCTCCAAATTTGCACGACGGCCACTTTCATGTCACAGCTTTCATGCCGGCACACTCAACTTCAAAATTCATTGCCACAACAACTGTCATATCTTAATCGTCTGCTCATCATTAGTACCGCTACAACTACCGTCACGCAGCCTCAATACCACTGCCACTACCCTGGCTCTTCCGCGACAACTTACCCCCATATTCGGAGCATTTCTCCTCTCAGGCATTTCGTCGAGCATCTCATATGCAGGGCTGATAGATTGCTTGCGTGTGGAGACCGAATGATACGGCGGCAATCCTCATGAATGGCAGCAATCTCTATTGCGTCGAGTCCCAACCGCCGAACTTCAGCAAGATGGCGTCAGATTTCGACTTGACCATATTTGATTAAATATTAAGTGACAATTTAATAATCCATTTTGCATAAATGGATTTGGTTTGTTCGATTTCTCAAAACCAATTTTCGGGTGAATGAGAAATTAATGTCATTTAATATGTGGATAAATACATTAAGGAATGTATTTATAAAGGTAACAGTGAATGATTGTGACTAATAGACATGAATTTTGATAAAATAATTCCAAAGGTTGTATCTTTAAGAGATATACCTTTTGGTGAATAGTTGCTTATTTCCAAGAGTTATGAATATTGAAAAATTAATGTTTATAGTGAAGAGTCGCAACTATTACCTACGACCCTTGAAAATCTCTAAATAGGCCCCTCACATTTGTCATTTGGATCAATTCGAAAAGTTGATTTCATTTATTCGAAGTCAATATTATAAAATGTGCATACAGGCATGTTAGTAAGAGAGTTTGCATTAGAGTCGAGTCTGAAAGTTCCGGATATTTATTTGCGATTCGCCGATAGCTTCCGTTTCGTAGTGCAACGGGCGGAAGGCTCTAAAGTCGTTGTATCTTGGGGACCGGACAATAACTCCTTACGGAGAGCGAGTCAAACTCGTGCCTCGACTTCGTATTAGTCCGTGTCTTGCATAAGTCATCTTCGTCTACACACCGCCATTTATCATAATTTTTTTCAACAATCGTAAGACGTTATTCGTGTGTTTTCGAAGATGGCTTCTGTTTCCATACCATGCAGAGAGCAAAATTGAACAAAAGTGATTTCAGGAAAGTTTCCTTTTGTGAATCCGTTTTCCTGAAACAAATTTCTTACGCATTTATTTATGATTAATCTTTTGGATTATTTAATATGATATAAGTTTACCGATCAATATTATGCATAAGAGTTATTGGAAGAACAACAATGCTTTTCTTGAAAATATATATGTGCAAACCGTCGTGAGAATTTTATGGCTATATCATCATCAGTAGAATTTTTGACAAGCATTTGTGAAGGATGTTTAAAATCACAATTCGTTGTCAAATTCTATTTTAATTTGATGGAACTAACACCATAAGTTAACTAATAACTTTTAAGTTTTCTAAAGAGCTTATGCAGTACCATCCTCCAATGGACGAAGCCCTGTGGCGGCAACGAAAGAAAGAATTGGACACGAAGCAATACCATTACGGAGGCGGCACATCTCTTGAATCGATGGGAGAGAAACCTAACTGATGGCGGCAGCGCGGCTTCGCGACTGGTCGACGGCGAGGAAGTCTTGCGCCGGTATCGCTAAGCGACGCGGGCTGAAAAACAGGCGAAGCTAGCCATCTCATTCCAAATCCGGCAAGCGATTGGATAACCCGCCTAAGTCGGACGGCGGTGAATAGGGAGCGAATCTATGCGCTGTAATTGCGACTCGCGATGGTAAGATATGGGGTTTGGGTCATCGGTCTGACACGGCAGCGAGGAAGCCATTTTCCAGAGACGTCGTGCCCTTCCAACGCCGAAAAGGTGTAAAGAAATGAAAAAGACTATACCTGGCTGGCTCGAATGGACGTAGCTTTTCATAGACACAGGAAAATTATTTCTTCAATGGAAAGGGAATGATTTGAATGCCGATTACAAGGGAGACAGGTACGAGTTTTCCTTTTCATTCAAAAGTAAGAATTAGTCAAATCTCATATTTGGCTTTTATTAAATTGCCTTTCATTTGTCAATGAAATGGGCTTCATTTATTAATGTTAATTAATAACATTGGATTAATAGCAGTGAAAAGGGATGTGGAGCCTTTCTTTCTAATCCCTAATTTCCAATTAAATTGACGCCATAGCAATGTGATAAGGATTAATGGGCTCCTAATTTCGCTTAATTTTAATTTTAAATTAGGCCCTGATTGATGCCAAAATAATTAAATTGGGCTTATGTGGACCAAAATTAATTAACTTTTGGCTCGGACATGTTATGGAATTTATTTAATAAATACTTGACTCGTTTAATTTAATGGTGAATTATTGAGAGTCAAAGATGGCAATGACGACCACACTGAAAATTGAATTTAATTTGGTATATTGACCAAGATTAAACTTTGGGCTTGAAGTGTGACTTCAAACGTTTGGTTTTTCAATTTATTGCGTCCAAATTAATATTTGATGAAATATTAAGTGGAATGGACGGGCAATTCGAAAAAATATGGGAGTTAAATTCTCGCCATATATACATTCGAATGTGGGGGAAAGAAGTCTCTCCATGATATACATTCGGAATGTGAGGTAGCTGAGGCGTGACCTTGAAGCTAAATTGAAAACCGAGAGGCAGTGACCAAAGAGGCTAGTGGAAAAATTTCCACACGTGGATTTGTTCAATCTCGTTCATGAAAAATCACCACACAAGGAGATAAATTTGCATAAAGTGTGAGGATAAAGTGATCATACAATTATCTCGAAGTGTGGGTGACTTTAAAGAGATTGAAGCACTGGCAGTGTGCTTGTCAATGTTAGTGGAACAAATCATAAATTCCTGCGTGGAATTTTGTATTGAAATATCCAAATGTGTTGGAAGGATACACAAAAAGTAAACTGGATATTTTGACACCGACTCCGTGCCCATGATTGAAAATGTGGGGGAGTAGTATCATGAAAATCCTCTAAAAATATGCAATGGTAATTGCATTAAGACAAAAACCCGGCCGGTTAAAATTGAGATATTTTAGAGGACTACGGGTAAGGGGAATGAGGTTAAAACCCACACATAAAAAGAGTGTTCATAGCGGTAACTCAACCATGATGACTGGAGGATCCCAAGAACTTGGTTCAATGAGACAACTAAGTTATGAAACACTCAATTATGCACTTGAGAAACTTTTTGGCAACCCATTCTCGAATCCCTTAAAGTGCAACTTTGCGCCTTCAGGTGCAGCAAAACCTGCTGACGTGTGGTAAGGTTAAGCTTAACAACTTTTAATGATTCCTATATCCCAAGGGTGGGGTATTGCAGCTTACCCTTGATAGGAGATCACCTATATAAGCGTTGAAGTGGGGCCGCTTCTGACTGAGAGAAATTCAGTACACGCTTATGAATCCAAGATACGGTCCAGGGCCGAAATGGACAACAACGTGAGAACCAAAGGGTATCAGAATCGTTGCTGTGTATATGTCATTGTCTTGGTTTACACAAAAAACCGACCAGTTCAAGACATCATGTTCACTGAGTGGCGAGTAAATCCGATGGCATCATACTAGGGAAGGTTCAAAGTCAGTAGCTACCTATCCCGATGCAGTACCGGTTCGTCAGAACTTTCTTAGGGTGTCACATGCATTAATTTCATTCATGTGGGGGATTGTTGGAAAATATGGTTTTGACCATATTTGATTAAATATTAAGTGACAATTTAATTATCCATTTTGTATAAATGGATTTGGTTTGTTCGATTTCTCAAAACCAATTTTCTGGTGAATGAGAAATTAATATCATTTAATATGTGGATAAATACATTAATGAATGTATTTATAAAGGTAATAGTGAATGATTGTGACTAATAGACATGAAGTGTCGTGTCTTTTGATAAAATTATTCCAAAGGTTGTATCTTTAAGAGATATACCTTTTGGTGAATAGTTGCTTATTTCCAAGAGTTATGAATTTTGGAAAATTAATGTTTATAGTGAAGAGTCGCAACTATTACATACGACCCTCGAAAATCTATAAATAGGCCCCCCACATTTGTCATTTGGATCAATTCGAAAAGTTGATTTCATTTATTCGAAGTCAATATTATAAAATGTGCTTACAGGCATGTTAGTAAGAGAGTTTGCATTAGAGTCGAGTCTGAAAGTTTTTTTTCCCTCCACCCCATTGCCACATCATTATTTATGTAAGATTAACTACAATGGTGCAATTGTTATAACTCATCTCTCTCCTCCACATCGATGCAACATCACTATTCCAACAACATACACTAACTCTCACATTCATTCAAGAGTTATAACATATTTGTTGGGACCACTTTTATTATTTTATACCAAAAATGGGAATAAAAACAACATCAAGAACTAAAATGAATAAAAGAAAAATACTGTTTTGGGAAGAGTAACCGGTTACTCTGCAGTAACCTACATGAGAAGAGAGAATACAATTTTTTTTTTATAACCCTCATCCACAATGGTTATAACCATTCGAGGGAGAGTTATAACTCTCAATGTGTAATCATTGTAGATGCCCTAACATCTACAATGGTGATAAAAATTATAACTCATTTTAGGGGACCACCTTCATCTTATTTTGTTTCTATTGTTACTATTTTTAGACATTGCAGAGACACATTTTTTGGTTGAAGAGAGTTACTGCAGAGTAACTAAAATCAAGAGAGAGAAAATATTTTGGAGTTATAACTCAATTTACAATAATAATAACTTATATTTTCTAGAGTTATAACTATATGAGTTACAACAATTGTGGATGTTGTAATTGTGTGGCTCCCTTACGTTTCTTTTGCAATTCCATATTTGGAAAAAGTTGACAATATATTGTTGATTAAGCTGATATGATGGTGATTCATCATCCTCGAAGAAATTCCAAGATAAATGGACCGGGAATATTCGTCGTCCCTATCAGGAAGGAAGTCTCATGCAATGAATCTAGTAAGAGTGTCATGACATTTATAATTTTTTAAATAATTTTATTAATTTCGTTCGATTAATTTTCAAAACTGGTTAGTAATTTGCTGTAATCAGTAAAAAAAACAAAAAATTGAAGTTTGAAAGTTAAGAAAATGAAATTCTATTTTGAAAAATGAGCAAACGTACAAGATTAAAAATATATTATCACTTTAAAAAAAAATGTACAACAAGTTTAGAGATCCAATTAAGTGTTGTTCACAATATTATATTTCATTAAATATTCAGATGCCAGCTACGTTTTACTTTGTCAAATTCCTAACGACTTCGTCATGACGTATGGAGTTTTATGGAATTAAATTTCAGAAGAAAATTTTAAAATCCAAAAATTAATACCCTCCCCGTACCACATCAATTTACACCCTAAAAAATTACTTTTTTTTTTTAATTTGTGTTTTTTTAAGGATTAATTGCAAAAAAAATCACGAACTTTATATTCTTTATCAATTACAACATCAACTTTTAAAGTTTGCAATTCAATACATGAACTAATTTACTGTTGCAATTCGATAGATGATGTAAATTTCCAGTGATACTTATGCTTCAGTGGCATTCGGAGCCGCCACCAAAGACATGTCACACACCACAAACAATATTAGTTATTTTATTAAAGAGTGTTAAATGAAACTTATTAGTTGTTCTCATTAAAAAAAATTTAGTTCTTTTACTGTAAAGTATTAGTTGTAAATCAATCTCATGGTAGAACTAATTCACATGGGATTAATCATTTAAATAAATAGAGCATCTGACGTGGCGTGTGGCGTATTTTTAGAGGCGTCTCCGATTGCCATATATGTAAATATAAGTATCAGTCGAAATTTTCACCGTGTATCAAATTACAACAGTAAATTAGTTTGTGTATCGAATTATAAACTTTAAAAGTTTATGTTGTAATTGATAATAACTATTCCTGAATTATTTTGCAATTAATTTTTTTTTTAATAAAGTAGTGATATATGAGTAAATATGTTTATAAGAGCGCATGCAAATGAATGTTTATTTTTTAATAGTGTGCAAATTAATATGAGACGGATCAAAATAATAAGTGTGAAAATTAATGTGGAACTTGGAGAGTATCAAAGAAGTTCACATATTTGTATTGATTGACTTGTACAAATTTGAAACGACAGGTAGTTAGGAACCATGAGTTAGGGGTGAGCGTTCGGTCGGTTTTGGTGTGATTTTGAATCGAAACGAACAAACTGATATTTTAAAGTAAAAAATTAAAACCGAACCGAATTGTGTAAGAACATTATTTTGGATTGGACAACTATTATTAATTATTTTTATACAAAAACTTGTACTAATTAAAAAAGAGTATATAATTAATTAACATCACGAAAAATATTAAATTGAGATGAAAAATGAAACAAAGTCTAAAATGATGTTTACAAATTTCACAGGGCATCACAATACAAATAGTTTAACAAAAATCATCTAACACATGTTTAATATAATGATATATATATTATTTTCTTTTAAATATTTTTAGTAAAAGAGTTGTGAATTGTGTGATAATTGCATACTAAATTTACTAGTGATTAATTTAAGGTCAGTTTAAAAAAGTGTATATATATATATATAATTTACATATATTAATAAATTAATATAGTGATATAAAATACTTTTTAAATATTTTTAGTAATTCGGTTAATTCAGTTTATTCGATTTTTCAATGTTAAAGCCGAATCGAACTAAATAAATTATTTTTATGAAATATTAAAACCAAAAATCAAAGTCCTTATAAAAAACCGAACCAAACTAAATTAATCCGTCCAGTTCGATTTTTTGGGTTTTTTCGATATTTTGTTCACCCCTACATAAGTATGTATGTTGGGGTTGTGAAGTAAACCTATTTTTATTTTGAATATATTTTAATATTTCTATTCTTATTCTTTTAGGGTTTCTACTTCTTACTTTCTCAAAATAAGTGTTATTTTAGAGGTTAACTTTTGTTTCAAAATTATAAGTGTCATTTTAATTAGTTTTCACATTTTTTTAATTTACTCTAATTTTAATTAAAATTATAAGAGATCTTTTAAGAATTATTAAAATATAATATAGGTTTTAGAGATTATTAGAATATTAAAAAAATTATATATATATATATATATATATATAAAAGAGATCTTTTAAGAATTATTAAAATATAATATAGGTTTTAGAGATTATTAGAATATTAAAAAAAATTATATATATATATATATATATATGTGTGTGTGTGTGTGTGGATATATATATATATATATTTATTCTTAATTTGGCATATTTTTTTTAAAAAGACACTTACTTTGAAACATAGGGAGTAGTTTTTAGTTGAGGATGTTTCTAGTATTTCACTCGTATTTTAATTCTTTAATTATCTCTCATATCTTTTATATACTTTATTCTTTTCTTATGTAAAACTATTTAACTTAATTTTATTGTAAATTTCTAAAAGTACACCTAGGGTGTGTTTATTTTAGGAATAAGATTATGTGAGATATGATTATTTGAGATGAAATAAGAGGTTACAATTAGTTTTTATTATCTTATTCAGATAGTTTACTTTCATGTATTTGATATACTTGTATTTAAATATTTTTATATTCTCAATATTAATAGAAATTCATAAATATGTTAAATTATGAAAATACCTTTATAAATTAACAGATAATTCAATTGCCCAAATTGAGTGATAAGACAGCAATAAGTTTGGAATAGAAATAAAATGAGTTTTATCAATTTTGGTATGACTAATATGACTATGAAATAAAACGAGTTTTACCAATCTAAAACCCTAATATGAATCTGCATATGTTTAATGGAAATTTCTCGATCAAAATACATCCTTCAAATATCTCATTCCTTAAAACTCCTTCATTAGTTTAATATGTTACAATATTTTAGTTTATGACAATATAGTGGCAATATTTTATTATGTTACAAAATAACATTAGTTTATAATAATTTGTGACAACTTAGTACACTATCGATATTTTATTAAATATTTGTCATTATAAATACACATATAATGACAATAATTCATTAAGTTATCAAATATCAATATTTTAAGTTAATTTGTGACAACTTTATACACTGTCATTATTTTATTGAATATTTATCACTAATGCACATATAGTGACAGTAATTTAGTATGTTACAAACTAACTTAGTTGAGATTATTAGCGACAATTTTGGGCATTGTCACTATTTTATTGAATTCAGATAAAGAGAAAACCCTAATAAAATTGTGAGCAAAATTACCTACTTACAGGCACGAAACATGAATATATTGTATTCTATGTGATTGAACAACTGTTGAATCAAATTGAGATAGCACGAGCACGAGCGGCCATCTTTTCAAAATATTTCACCACTGGCACTCGTTTTTGCATAATGAATTTACTCCTCCTGTTCGCCCTGTTCTCCATCTCCGCCTCCTCCCCTTTTTGAAGGAACACTAACAATTGATATGCACTTAATTGAAAAAATAGTATATCCGAATTTTTTTGTCTGGTGTAAACCCTTGATATCACCTACTCTTCTTGTCCCTGCGATTTGATTTTAAGCCCCCGTGATCTATTTTGAAACTGATACACTCAATATCAGAGTTTAAAGATTTGAAGAAAAAAAATTGTGATGTAAATGATCTTTTTGTAAATGTACATCATATCCCCAAGTTTGAATTAATTATCACACCTATGTTGGTGTGATTTAATATCTAGGTTATGTAAAAAAAATCGGGTTATCCCCGGGTCAAGGGATTTAAAAAAAAACATCACTAAAAGTAAACAAATAATAATATTAATTGGATATTTGTTAATCATTATCCAACCATATCACTGAAAGTAAAGACACCCTTAATGCAAAAAAACAACTATAAAATAAATATATTCGAACATTCTCAAATATTGATGAATTCCGAAATCAAAAACAGAAGATATAGAAACATAGCTAAAGGAATTAGGTCTTTCTTCAATGCTCTGTTATTTCATTAATTGGAAAAAGAGCTGAGATCTTGTACATATACTGAGAAAAAATGATAGAAAGTAACCGCAATCAAAACGATGTCGTAATACGGAAAAGAAATAAAGGCCGTAACTGTAGAGTTGCTATAACAACTTTATTAATGAACCACGATTTATTCTGATAGTCAACAAATATACGAATAGAATACAATGAAGTCATATTATATTATTTTATTAGTCGAATTTTAGAAAGAATTATCATTCTAATTTCTTGAATACAATTTTTAATATTCAAATTTGACTATAGAATAAAATAAATTGATTTTCATACAACCTTACATAAAATTGACATATTTAGGAAAATTATCTCCAATAAACTCAATATGATTATAGGTCTCCTGTAACCCGAATTATATGAAGTCTCTTTCCAAAGCTAATATATTTTCGCATACAAAATAATAACTTTAATTAATGTATAACACTTTAAAAATAAATAGTCATCTTAAAATCACTAAAACATAATATTAATATTATTTCATTGATATTATGCAGGTCACTATAAAATTTATGTTAGGAATGATAATGGAGCGAATTTGTCATGTCCTAGGATCTGCTCCACCAGGCCCGTCAAGTATATGGACCCGTCGTAGATTACTTAGAGAGAGAAAGTGAGGTAGTGAGAGAATTTGCCGGATAGTTAGCAGGGGTATGGGTAGATTCCGGCAACCCTTTTCCGAGCGACCACCGGTGAGGCAAATAAGAAACCATAGGCACCCAATCCAACAGAGAGGCTATATTCGTGTTCATGGAAGCTCCAATTGGACCAATGTCCGGGATCCTTCCAAAGGATGTTTTACATTCTTCTTCAAAAACTTCCCTGACTCCTGTGACATGAAAGCTCTGTTCTTGAAGTTTAAGGCAATTGATACAGTGCGTGATATCTTCATTTCTAATAAGAGGGATAAGGATGGCAATCGTTTTGGTTTTGTGAGATTTGGGACAAATATTGATAAGCACAGGGTTGAACAAAAACTCAATGACATTTGGTTCGGTTCTTACAAACTCAGAGCCAACCTTTCCCTGTTTGGACGTAAAGCCAAGGCCGGTCGTGATAGTCGGATCAATGAGATTCGGCCTTATTCATTCCCTATTCCGGCCCGCAGAAGGGATCTTTCTTCTTACGCACAAGTTACTAGAACCCCATGCCTCAGAGTTTCTTCTTCTCCTCTCCCTGTTTTTGCGGACTCGGACCCCAATCGCCGCTCTACCCTTCTCCCTTCTTCGGGACACGTCCGCGAGGGCTTAAGTTTCTCCACTACCAGAGAGGAAAGAGAATGGTTAGGTAACTGTTTTATTGGGACTTTGAAGGGTAAGTTTCCGTGGTCGGAGATAGGCAATAACATTCAGGAGGATTGTGATCAGAATTTGGTCATCAAATATCTCGGAGGAGATCTTGTATTGCTTCAATCCCTGGATGGGGAACCTATCTCTAAGTTGGTTCTCGATAAAGTTTCGCCTTGGTTTGATTCTTTATTTCCGTGGTGTGAAAGGAGTGTTTGCAATAGAAGATTGGTTTGGACGAACTGGTTTGGCATCCCTTTACATGCTTGGAGCTCCAGATTCTTCAATCTGGTTGCGGTGAAATTCGGCACCATTGCAAAAGTGGACGAGGCTACACTTCGCAGGGAAAAATTGCAATCGGCTCGTATCTTGATTAGGACTTCCTGGCCTGAAATTCCTAGGAATCTGTTTCCAGTTCAAATCGACGGCAGATCCTTTTATATTCGGGTGCGTGAAGAAGATGAAATTATGTTTGATGTGGGGGATGAATGGCCTGCAAAAGATGTTTGTGACGATGATGATGATGATCTTTCATGGATTCAGGAAGAGGATCTTGCGGATGATTTGGTCGCCTCTCCTACCGGAGTCCAGTCTCGTGACGACATGAATGAAGCTTCTCCCCATGACGCTCCATCTCCCGCCGGTAATTTAATTCTCGCGCCGCATTCCGACGCCTCTTTCTCGAAAGGTGCAGACTTAGTTTCTGTGGGGCCTAGTAATCATTTTGTTCCCTATTCAAATTCTCCAAGTCCTAAGGGAAGGCGTGGGGCGGTGACCTCGAATAAGGTGCATTTGAGCAATCCAATTTCAAGTTCTGAATTGGGTCAAAAACAGCTTCCCAACTCTCCGGGAGTGTTGGGCCAAAAAAATCTTTGGGCTCACCTTCTAATTTGGCCCAACCCACTTTTCGTGTGAAAGGCCAAGCCCCCTCTCCCAATTCCCCCAAGTACCGCAAGCAACTAATTCCATCCCAAAATCCTTCCTTCAGTCCTTCGCGGTCACATGACTCAAAGATTAGGTCGATGGACGTCTCTTCTTTTTCAAATGAGGGCTCACCTGCATTTGCAGAAACCTCAAAATCAAAAGAGAAGCCTCACAGCCCTCCACAAAATAACAATTTGATCCCTTCTCCACCTTTTCACGCCTCCACTTCGGAGGAAAATTTGGAGAGTTTTGAAGAATCTCGCTTGTTCGATGCTCAGGGAGAGATGAAAATTACTGAGGAAGCTAGAAAAGCCTGGGAGGTGGGGAAAAAGCTTGGTCTAATTGGTAAAGTCTCTGATGAAGCTTTGATTAAAAAAATGGAGGCCCTTGAGCGTAGAGATGCTTCAAAGAAGAAAAAGGGCAAGAATCATAAGAGGTCAGGTTCTCTTCGTAATTATCAATGAAGATCATGAGTTATAATATTAGAGGGTTGGGGAAGAAGGAAAAAAGGAGTGAACTCAGAAATTTGCTAAGGAAATTTAAGATTGATTGTTGTTGTGTTCAAGAGACCAAACTAGAAAATTTGCAGGCTTCTCACTGTAAAGAAATTTGGTATGAAGGAAATTTTGATTGGGCTTATCAAAATGCAATTGGACGTTCTGGAGGAATGCTAACTATCTGGAATGACGATCTCTTCTGTAAGGTAAGTTCCTGGCACTCTCCTGGCATGCTAATTGTGAATGGGTTTTGGCGCTCTGATGGTACTTGCGACTGTATAATCAATGTCTATGCACCCTGTTACTTGCCTGATAAATTGATCTTGTGGGATTCTCTGAAAGCAGTATTGGAACAGAGCAATAATTTGTGTCTATGTGTAGTGGGAGATTTCAACTCGGTTCGTTCATTGAATGAGAGAATTGGCAGAGGTGATGGTGGAGACTTGAGAGATATCACAGCCTTTGATGATTTTATCATTGAAAGCAGTTTGATTGATTTGCCGATCTCAGGTAGAACCTTTACCTGGTATCGACCTGACGGATCTTGCAAGAGCCGTCTTGACCGTATCCTTGTGAATAACGATTGGGTCTCAAAATGGCCTCATCAAATCCTCAAAGGCTTGAAGAGAACTACTTCAGACCATTGTCCAATTTACCTCGAGGGGGCAGTTCGAGATTGGGGACCAAAACCGTTCAAATTCTTCAATAGCTGGATCTCACATCCTAGTTTCAAGGATTTTCTGAAGTCAAGGTGGGGGCAATATCAGGTTGGTGGTTGGTTCTCTTATGTGCTAAAAGAAAAATTGAAACTCCTGAAAAATGATTTGAAAGAATGGAATGTTAATGTGTTCGGGTTTCTGGATAAGAGTATTGAGGATAAAACTACTGAAATTGAACTTCTAGACAGAATCGATGATGTTTTTGGCTTAGATTCGGAGGAAATAATTCGCAGGAAACTAGTTTCAGCTGAGCTAATTAGAACTCTTCTTTGGAAGGAGAATTTGTTGTTCCAGAAATCGAAGGCGAAGTGGATCATGGAAGGGGATGTGAATTCCAAATTCTTCCATAACTGGATCAATAGACGCAACAAGTTAAATGGGATCGAGGGGCTTTTCATTAATGATCGATGGACTGAATCCGTTGAAGGAATTAGATCAGGTATACAGAGCCATTTTAAGCAACATTTCAAGTCATGTGGTGCAACAGGTGCTTTCCTTTCACCTAATCTTTTCCAGCGTAAATTGGATGAGTGTGGTAATCAATTTCTTGTAGCTCCATTCACTGAAGAGGAGATAAAAGAAGTCATTTGGTCTTGTGACTCGAATAAGAGCCCGGGCCCTGACGGGTTTACCTTCGGTTTCTTCAAAGAAAATTGGGAAAATATGAAATTTGAAATTTTGGGAATGATGCATGATTTCCACAGAAATGGTAAGTTCGTCAATGGCTTGAACCCCTCCTTCATTGTCTTAGTCCCAAAGAAAGATAGAAGTCAAACGCTTAGTGATTTCAGGCCTATCTCCCTCATTGGTTCTCTTTATAAGATCATTTCCAAAACCTTGGCTTCTCGTCTTAGCAAGGTGCTGGAGTCGGTCATTTCTGATACACAAACTGCCTTCTTGAAAGGTAGACATATTCTCGATGGTGTCGTCGTCCTCAATGAAATTATTGATGAAGCGAAAAAGAGAAAACTAAGTAGGGTGATTTTTAAGGCAGATTTTGAGAAGGCGTTTGACTCGGTAGATTGGGAGTATCTTGATGGCATGATGAAGGGGATGAACTTCTGTGATAAATGGAGAAAATGGATCAAAGCGTGCATTACTTCAGCCACCGCCTCGGTTCTTGTTAATGGATGTCCCACAGAGGAATTCAAACTTGAGAAAGGACTTAGACAGGGAGACCCCCTCTCTCCATTTCTTTTCTTGATTGCTGCTGAAGGCCTAAATCTTCTCATCTCAAAAGCAATAGAAATCAATATCCTTGAAGCAGTCTTGGTGGGTAAAGATAGATTAAAGCTCTCTCACCTCCAATATGCGGACGACACAGTGTTCATTTGCCCTGGAAAGATGGAGAATATTAAAGCTTTAAAATTCATTTTGAGGAATTTCGAAATCATCTCTGGGCTTAAGGTGAATTTCAGCAAAAGTTGTCTTGTGGGTATTAATTGTGACGCTAATTTGGTGTCCAATATGGCTGATTCTCTTTGCTGCGAAGTGGGACAGATGCCTCTTTCTTATCTTGGCCTTAATGTGGGAATTAACCATAGAAGCTCCTCTTCTTGGAACAAGCTGGTGGACAGGATTAAGAGGCGTTTAGCGATCTGGAATGACAAAAACATCTCTTTGGGTGGTCGTGTGACCTTGGTTCAGGCGATTTTATCTGCGATCCCAATTTATAGCCTCTCTTTTTATCGTATGCCCAAAAAAACCTTACGTGAGATTACCTCTCTTCAGCGAAATTTCCTTTGGGGTGGGAGTGCGAATAAAAGTAAAACACCATGGGTGAAATGGGATGTAATTTGCAAATCAAAGGAAAATGGGGGGCTTGGGATTAGGGATTTGGATTGTTTTAATGTAGCTCTGTTAAGTAAATGGGTTTGGAGATTTTTGAATGAGCATGACAGTCTTTGGGCTAGGGTGATTAAGTCTAAGTACGGGGGATTAGAGTTGCATATTTCTGGTAGTAGTCTTAGGAGTTCAAATGAGCGTAGAAGGGGTGTGAGTTCGAGTATGGTGTCGGGCTGGTGGCAAGAAATTTGTAATATATATTGTGATAATGAGGGGAGAGGGATGGTCAATGATCTATCTAGAGTGATAGGCAATGGGGAGAATATGTTGTTTTGGTCTGATAGATGGTTAGGCGAGTGTGCTCTTAAAAATTCTTTTCACCGTCTTTATAGAGTCAGTGAGCAGAGGGAGTCAAGGGTGTGCGAGATGGGTTATTGGGGGCCGAATGGTTGGGAGTGGGATTTGAAATGGATTAGAGATCTCCGTGGGAGGGACGTGTCTTTATCTAACGATTTATGTGCTCTTCTTAACAGGTGCAAATTAATCGAAAATGGTACAGATTTTTGGAGTTGGTCTCACTCTAGAAGCGGACATTTTTCAACAAAAGAAGCTTACTCGGTGCTCGCTGCCTCAAAACTGAGCCCGAATCCGGACAATCTTCATCGTAAAGCGTTCAAAAGGCTGTGGTCCAGTTACGCCCCCAAAAGGGTGCAAACCATTGTGTGGAAATTGATCAAACAAAGGATGCCGACTAGAGATATGCTGAGGAAGAGGAAGCTAATTGATGAAAATGAAGATGTTTCTTGTTCCCTGTGCAACGAAGCGGAGGAGGACATTCCCCACCTGTTCTTGGAGTGTCGATTTAGTGCACACATTTGGTCCAATATCTTCGCTTGGTTGAACTTTACCCCGTTTGACCATAGATCTCCTTCGGCCCATTTTCTTCATTTTTGCGCCATTTCTGGAACAGGTAAATCAAAACGCGTTGGGGCAACTATTTGGTTATGTGTAGCGTGGATGATTTGGAAACAAAGAAACGAGTTCATTTTTTATTCATGTGATATTAATGTTGAAAAGGCGACAGATGAAATAAAAGCTAGGTTATGGTCGTGGCTTTCCGTTAAGGTGACTTCTTTTAGAGCGCTACCTTTCCATAATTGGTTGAATAGCCCCAAGTCATGTTTTGGAGTTTAATTTGCTGCCGTTTTTCTGTGTATACTTGCTGTTTTTGGAGTTTAATCTAGCTTTGTTGAGCATGAATCGATTAGGGTACTATGTATTGTTGAGTTGTGGATCTTATCCTCGTTGTAATTTTCTTGCATTGTAAGGGTTGGAGTACCCCTTGTACCCCAAATAATGAAGTCTTTTTTTTTCCGATCAAAAAAAAAATATGGACCCGTCGGGTCTAATCCTCTTCCCATTTAAGTTTCTTATACTTTTAAATTAATTTTAATATACATAATATTTTCGTTTTGACATTAATTCCGATTCGAGCAGGATGGATTAAATCATTGTGGATTCGAATTTGTACCTAACTTATTGTCATTCCTAAAATTTATTTCACTCAATATATATTTTATACGCACAAACAATACTAAAGAAAGAGTTTGAGGCGCAACATTAACCTTAATTTCAACAAGAAATCATTTACTTGTGGTGAGTGACATAAGGAGGCCGGCCTGGGCTTGGGAAGAAATGAAATTATTAGCATAAGCGGCAACCTTTTGAAAACGATGCTAACAACATGTTAAATTTTTATTTGCTATACATACATGTATATATATATATATTCAACTTTGACCTAATTTTTTCTTTTGAAAATAATCTGGCCTAATTTTTTTAAAACATGCCGTTACAGGTAGTTTGCAACTTTGTATTGTACAAGTTATCGCTGTCATGTATTATTTTTACAAGAAATACGTATCATGAAAAATATCAAACCAAAAGAAGAAAATTTGATTTCTTTAAACGTGATATACAAAAAAAAAAAAGTTTATAATTACAAAATTTTAATTTGAGTTTATTAATTTCACAATGACAAAATTGCAAAACATATATGCCCGTCAGGTAAGAAGTAACAAAATTTGTTAATCGTGCTAGGGATAGGAATGTATGCCCCATGCATGTTATTAGTTTTTCACAATTTACTTCTAATTAATTTAATCGAAAAACTTTAAAATTAGCACGCGACATGTACATGATCGTCCTTTCACTGCCTTATGGAAGCCGCCATTCTGGCAAATCGAAAGATAGGTTGTTAGTCTCTCCAAATTCATCAATATAATACATTGGTCATTTTGTACGACAACTCTATGCATATATGTCTTTTAGTGATTACTATTCATTCACCAAGCATATATAAAATGCATGAGAAGGGTATTATATATACACAACTTTTGCATTGTATACCACTAACAATATTATCAGTTTTTACAAATAGTAGTTCTTATATGAACCATATATAACAATACTATCAGTTATGTACCATACTTTACCAAAATTCATTTGTGTATACGTTTGAGGTATTTGGTTACTAGGTGTTGATAGGCGAACATCATCTAGGTATGGAGCGGACAATTATTGAAGTCTAAAACAAAGAAAATCACGATTTGGGTGCATTAACCAGTCTGGGAGGTGTATTAAGTGACGAACAACTCTCCCGACGAACAATTAATGGGCGAACAGGTATTAAGGCCCGAGACCAAGAATGAGCCAACTGTGAAGTCATCCATGACGAACAACTTAGTCAAACTACGATACAACAAATAGCCAAGGAGGTGTGTACAAGTGAACAAAGGACAAAGATCCCAAAGCCAAGCTGAACAAAGCCATAAGGCGAGCAACTTCCAAAGTACAACCTCAAGAGGCGAACAACTTTCAGTTGGAGAATCAACAAGATCAATTAAGCCGACCTAGGCGAACAACAATGAGTCCGAGATAAGACCAAAGAAGACTTTGTAACTAAGATTCAGCTTAGATAAGATCAAAGGGACACATGTCAAGCATGCAGGCTAGGGAGACCAAGAGTCTTGGACACCTCATGCTTGTTAGTCTCTATAAATAGTTGTTCTCCAGCTTACTTAAGAAAAAAATTCGAATTTCAGACTAAAAAATACACACAAATACACCCAAACTTACACACATACGAAATAATTTCAATTTCGATCTTCATTTTACCCGAATTCATTAACCCAAGACTCGTTTTACCATTTACGGTGGTAATCAATCACACGTTATTGATTGGTGATGTAAAAATGGATTAAAACAGCCACTAATCCTCCCGATTAGATTCGTTCACCAACAATTTGGCGCTAGAAGAAGGGTTCGAACCTCCGGTTTAGTGTGATTACTCAAGAACTTCAAGTTGAAAACTTGAAGATTCAAAGGAAATCTCAAGAAATATTTGAAGATACAAACAAAAGTGTTCTTGGTGTTCTTGGTGTTCTTCAATTTATAAATTAAGAAGTAATTTAAATTGAAATGCCTCAATCTAAAGAGACCCAAGGATCACGTTTGTCGAAAAAAACATCTCAGACCCGAGCCACGTCGGCCGACCACCAGGACCGTGACCCGAGACATGCGAACAGGTCACAGCATACGGCCATAACACATAACCTCCCCCCTGAGATGGAGGCTTTGGCGAACAACCCCAACGAGTTGGCCAAAACCATTGCTGCTCTCCAGGCCCTCCAGAGGCAACAAGAGCAGGTTAGGCCAACACAAGCAAGGCCAAGGGACAAGTCCCTAGAAGTTGTTAGACCCAGGACCACTAGGGGCGAACAGCGAGAGGTTGATAGTGCCCAAGTCAGACGGAACAAGGGAAAGGCCAAGGTGGTCGACCAACAAGAAGTACAGGCTGAGTCTGGTCGCGGACGAACAACTATGTCCAGCCATGGGACAACACGTTCCAGTGCCCAAGACAGGCTTAGCCAACCCCAACGGGAAGCTGCTCGCCGGGGAGCAGCAGACGGGCGAGCAACTTTTTAACAGCCTCGCCCGTCAGTCCATGAAAGACTCTCCCAGTCAGCCTTCAGGCGCCTAGGGCCGAATGCGGCGAACAACATTAGGAGGCAAGCCCAGGAAGTGCCCACTCCAAGCGAGGGACTGCGACGAGCAGAAAGGTTAATGCCTTTGCTCGCCGAACAGCCTCCAAGTCAGGGGGCACCTCTTGATGAATTATCAAGCCTAAGGAGGGCTGTGGAGAACATGCAGGGGCAACTAGACCAACAGAGGGGGATGGGAACGACCAGCATGCCATCCTCACCTTTGGCAGCTCATATTTTGAAGGCCCCAATCCAGAAAAAAATTCAATTTCCGGCTAGCATTCAATATGAGGGCATCACCGACCCCCGGGTCCACTTAACGAAGTATACGGACTACATGGTCTCCGTGGGGGCCAGTGACGCCACCCAGTGCCGGAATTTTCCGTTAACATTGGGCGATCGGGTTCACAAGTGGTTTTCATCAATGCCGCCGGCATCAATCCACTCGTTCGTCCAATTAAGTCGAGAATTTCTTTCTCACTTTTCAACGGCGGGGTCGTATCTTTCCCAAAAACACCGGCTATCAGATTTGAGGCAAAATGATGATGAAACTGACCGGGCGTTTATGGAAAGATTCGATAAAGTTTTACTAGAAGGAGAACCGGTGAGCGAAGATACAAAGATCGTCGCTGTGATGGCCGGGTTGAAAAAAGGGTCGAAGTTATGGAAGGAGGTACGTCTGAAGTGCCCAAAGACTTATGCCGAGTTCAGAAACCAAGCTGGCATTTTCGTTTCCATGCACGAGGCCCTACAAACAAATTTAGGGGAGAACAAAGCTGATCCTAAGGAGAATAACAAAAAGCCCGTCGGGACAAGCTACAGGGTCCCGAAAAATATGAAAGCATTCACTGAAGGATCGGATTTGAAAGAAAAATTGAACCAAGTATTGACAGTATCAGTTGATACTGTGTATGAGAGTGTAAAGGAGAGAGAGTTGCTTTCCCCACCACGTAAAATCCGTCAGGATACTGGCAAACTCAACCCGAACAAGTATTGTGCCTACCATCAAAGTGTGGGGCATTTTACGAGTGAGTGTAGAGATTTGCTTAAGCAACTCTGGCGATTTTATGAGGAGGGAAAGCTCTCCGATTTCGTTAAAAGGCAACCTGGGAAAAGAGCCCGGGAGAACAACTCAGAAGACGAAGAGGATGGTCAATCCCAGAGAAACAACAGACCCGGGCGACCAGTTCCCAATATGCCAGCTCAACCTTTAGAAGATCTTTTCATGATGGAACCCGCAGGTCCCGCGGGAGGGTGTTTTGATGGACAACCACCTGAATCTAACCGGAAGAGGAAAGCGGAGCTACGAGCGATTGGCCAAGTACAAGAGATGGGAGTTAAGCCGTCTATCATGCAAACGGCAGAATTAACTTTCACCGAAAAAGACCTTGAAGGCGTCTTAACTCCGCACAATGATTCACTCGTAATCTGCGCCAAGATTATGGGGACCAGAGTCCATAGACTGTTGGTGGACACCGGGGCTTACACGAACATCTTATTCAAGAAGACCCTCGATAATCTGGGAGATTATTCGGGTTATGTTCGGAATACAACACATAGAATCGTAAGCTTCGGGAATACTGTGACAACACCGTTGGGAATTGTAACATTAGCTGTACAACTTGTAACGACCGATGAACCCGAAAGAAATATAACAAGAATGGTAGATTTCTTGGTTGTAGACCAGGAGTCGACCTATAACGGGTTTCTTGGCCGACCTTTTCTTAATGAATTTAAAGCTGCGTGTTCCACTTACCACTATTGTTTGAAATTTCCAACAGCTAGTGGAGCAGGCACAATTAAAGGAGACCAACGGAGAGCACGAGAATGCGTTCAACAGCTACGAGCAAAATTTGTACAAATATCCATGATGGAAGCAACAAGTTATCCCATCGACGAACCATCAATACTAAACAATATGATGGACATAGACGACCACATGGATGCGGACGAACAACACTTGGACGAGCAAGTGTTGGACGAACAACTCGTTACCACCCGCAAAGAACCTCCATCTGACAAACAACAAAGGGGTGATGACGAACAGCCTTCAGTGGAGGACTTGGAGGGCCAAGTACAAACGAACAACAATGGGACGGAGCCAAATGATGATCTTGAACCCCGCCTGGGGGCAGAGCCCATGAACATCGAAAATGATTCCAACCCTGATGAACCCATACTTGATCCCCGATCTTGAACCCCGCCTGGGGGCAGAGCCCATGAACATCGAAAATGATTCCAACCCTGAGGAACCCATACTTGATCCCCGTTGGAAGGGACAAAAACGACGAGCGACTCCAGTCGAAGAGCTGGAGGCGTTCAAAGTTAATCCCAACAGCGAAGATCTTGAATTATTCATAGGATCTGAGCTCCCAGAGCCTTACAGATCCCGAATGAAAGAGTTCCTCACCAAGAATCTAGATGTCTTTGCTTGGTCTCATGCAGATATGGTGGGGATAGATCCAAAACATGCTTGCCACAAGCTGAATATAAACCAAGCCAG
The DNA here is from genome assembly GCA_947034835.1 of Ballota nigra. Classification (NCBI taxonomy): domain Eukaryota; kingdom Viridiplantae; phylum Streptophyta; class Magnoliopsida; order Lamiales; family Lamiaceae; genus Ballota; species Ballota nigra. Next base: position 112,441,156 of record OX344723.1, on the reverse strand, counting down.
AAAGCCCGTCCATCAAAAGCGGAGGAAGTACGGCCCAGACAAATACCAAGCTTTAAATGAAGAAGTTAAGAAGTTGCTAGACAACGATCTCATTCGACAAGCACTTTGTCCACAATGGGTAGCAAACCCAGTACTCGTGAGGAAACCAAACGGGACCTGGAGGCTATGCATAGATTTTACGGATCTGAATGCAGCATGCCCGAAGGACAATTTTCCTCTCCCACATATCGATCAATTGGTGGACAACACTGCAGGTCACGAAATATTGACATTTATGGATGCTTTCGCCGGGTATCATCAAATTCCTATGCATCCAGATGATCAAGAGAACACGGCGTTTTATACAAACAAAAACTTGCTGTGTTGGAAGAGAATGCCATTTGGCCTCATAAATGCCGGAGCAACATACCAAAGACCGGTGAACAAGATGTTTGATCAACAAATTGGAAACACGGTTGAAGTCTACGTGGACGATATCGTGGTCAAAAGTCCCAGGAAGGAAGACCATCTTCAACATTTGACTCAAGTGTTCGAAATTCTTCGACACTATAACATGAAGTTGAATCCAAAGAAAAGCAGCTTTGGAGTCCACTCAGGGAAATTCTTGGGTCATCTTGTTAGCCAGCGGGGAATTGAGGCCAACCCATCAAAAGTTAAAGCCATCCTGGATATGCAACCACCACGTTCAGTGAAAGAAGTGCAAAGACTCACCGGGTGCCTAGCAGCATTAAACCGGTTCATATCCAGGTCAGGGGACAAGTGCCGTCCATTCTTTGAGGCCGTCAAAAAAGGGAAGTTTGCATGGACTAACAACTGTCAAGCGGCCTTCGATCAACTTAAAGACTACCTGGGAGATGTCAAAATCCTATCAAAACCAATCCCAGGAGAAAAGCTCTTTCTATACTTAGCCGCATCAGAAGTTGCCATCAGTTCTGTTTTGGTGCGGGAGGACGGCAAATTCCATCAACCAATCTATTACGTCAGCCAAGCTTTACACGAAGCAGAGATCAAATATGCCCCAACCGAAAAGCTGGCGTATGCTTTGGTTATGAGCGTGAGAAAGTTACGACCATACTTCTTTGACCATCAAGTCGAAGTTCTAACAACTTTCCCGCTCAGGCAAATTCTCCATCGCCCCGACACTGCAGGTCGTCTCTTAAGATGGTCACTAGAGATTAGCCAATTCGGGGTGACCTATGCTCCTCGAACAGCGATTAAAGGGCAAGCATTAGCCGACTTTATAGTCGAACTAACTTTCCCACCAGATCCAACGAGAGGACTTGATCATCCTTGGCATCTCTATGTGGATGGATCATCAACCAACATAGCCTCGGGGGCAGGAGTAGTATTAATAAGTCCAGACAGACAAGTATTCACCTCGGCGATCAGATTTGGTTTCATGGCAACCAACAACGAAGCTGAGTATGAAGCTCTTATTGCTGGTCTCCACCTATCACTCGCAGTTGGTGTCAGACGCTTGCAAATATTTGGCGACTCACAATTGATCGTGAACCAAGTCCGAGGTGAATACGAAGCAAAAGATGATCATATGGTCGAATATCAATGGATTGTTGCTCACCTGATGTCCATGTTACAGCAAGTTTTCATACAACAAATTCCAAGGACGAGCAACACTCAAGCAGACGCGCTTGCCCGACTAGCAACAAGTGAAGGCCCCGTAGAGTTGGCAGATATTATAGTTACAAAGATGAAAGACCCATCAACAGTAAGCTATAATGTCAATCAACTCGATGATCAAACCAGTGAAGAAGAAGACTGGAGAACAAGTATAGTCAAATACTTGAAAAGTGGGGAAAAACCAAACAATCCTTTTGAAGCTGCTAAGCTAATAAAGCGAGCCGCCAGATATACTCTGGTGGGCGAGCAACTCTTCAAAAGGGGAATATCAATCCCACTTCTCAAGTGTTTGCCTAGGGGGCAAGGGCAAGCAGTACTCGAAGAGATACATGCTGGAGTATGTGGAAATCATACTGGGGGGCAAGCTTTGGCATACAAGACAATCAGACAAGGCTATTATTGGCCGACTTTACGTCAAGACGCAATCAAAAAAGCCAAGACTTGCCATCAATGTCAGATTTTTGCCCCAGGCATCCATACCCCGGCTCAAGAACTTGTGTCAGTATACAGCCCATGGCCTTTTGCAAGATGGGGGATGGACATCATTGGTCCTTTCCCGGCTGGAGTTGGAAATGTTCGATTCGCCGTCGTGGCAGTCGATTATTACACAAAATGGGCGGAAGCAGAGGCCATGGTGAATATCACACAGCAGAAGATGATCAACTTTATTTGGAAGAACATTGTCTGTCGTTTTGGAGTTCCACAGGCAATTGTGACAGACAATGGTCCACAATTTGATGGACAAGAGTTGAGAGAATTCTGTACGAAGTGGGGGATCAAGAAACATTACTCCACACCTTATCACCCCCAGTCGAATGGACAAGTTGAAGCTATGAATAAAATCATAAAGCATACATTAAAAGTGCGACTGGCGGAGAGTAAAAGCAGTTGGTCTACAGAACTTCCGGAAGTCTTATGGGCATACAGAGTTTCTCCCAGGTCTAGCACCGGAGAAACACCCTTTGCAATGGCTTTCGGGACAGAGGCTGTAATACCAATTGAGTTAAAGGCCACTACATTTAGGACGACCAACTTTGATGAACAGGCGAACAACTCTGCTCTAAGTGCTGAATTGGATTTGCTCGAAGAAAAAAGGTTGAATGCCGAGCTAAAAAATGCCACATACAAGCAGCGAGCAGAACGTTACTATAATTCCCATGTAAAAGTTAGGGAATTCAGAGTTGGAGATTTGGTTCTAAGAAAGTTGCTCGCCCAACCTCCAGGTGTATTGGGACCAACTTGGGAGGGCCCGTATCGTATAACAGAAAAATACATCAATGGCGTATACGATATTGAGGACATGGAAGGCAAGCCGGCCCAATACTCCTGGAATGCTGTACATCTAAAGAAGTACTATCAATAAAGTTGGGCGAACAAATGTCTTGGGGGGCAAGGGATGCGTATGAGTTGAAGGAAGGCTAAGAAGGCTAAAAACTTGCCTAATTTTTTAAATTTTCTTAAGTATAGATTCAAAAGTTGCTCGGCACATTGTATAGTCTGGTGCTAGTTCTTTTGATTTTATGGATAGAATTAGAATTGCTCGGCAAAAAATATTATAAGCGAGCAAGTTTTAGTTTGTGTTTAAAGCTGTTCGTCAGATTGTATATGATAGTGATGGACAGTCTTACAACACTTGTAATTATTTTGCAATGTAAATATAATAGTTGTTCGTCGGCAAAAAATATTATAAGCGAGCAAGTTTTAGTTTGTGTTTAAAGCTGTTCGTCAGATTGTATATGATAGTGATGGACAGTCTTACAACACTTGTAATTATTTTGCAATGTAAATATAATAGTTGTTCGTCAAAAAAGGAAAAGTCCAAAAGCTCAAGGTACAAGTCCATTCAAAGGTTGTTCGTTTTACAAATGAACAGAACCTAAGGACCAAAGCCACTTGAAGGTTGTTCGTTTTTTAAAATGAACAGAACCTAAGACTGAACCCTGATTCCACTGAAGGCAAGTTCAATTCGAACAAAAGCCCAACATTATATGTTATAATTGTAAAGGCATTGACAGAAATGTAAAGGCAATTAACATATATAAGAAAATGAGCGAACATGAGAAAGACGTTCTATTAATCAAAGGCATTAAGCCTCAAAAATAGTACAAGCTGGAAGCAGCCATTACAAGTACTACAAAAAGGAGCGAACAACTATTACAAAGAAAACAGAAAAAAGCTAAGTCCTAAAACTACTGCTGTTCGGCGGGAGGAGGATCTTGAGGTTGCTCGGCAGAAGGGTCGACAATCATGTCTCGAGCAAGGTCTTCAGCTGCCTTATCCTCCGCCTCTTTAGCAATTTGCTCGTCCGCGGCAGCCGGCTCATCTCCTTGCTCGCCATCATCAACAATTGGTGGAGGATGAGTGATGGAAATACTAGGGTCGAGTTTGTCAAGTTTGACCCCAAGTACTGCCAAATCCGCCAGCTGAATCTCGATATTGTTCGGCGGAGGATAGCTCTCTAGAAATTCATTCAGATCCTTGCACATCTCCTCCACCATATCCTTGAAGTCATAAGCATCCGCCGTGCGAATGCTGTCCGCATAAGCGCATATATAACCCAAGTTTGAGATGGGCCCACTCCGAGCTTGAAATTCTTGCTCGGCCTCTTCCCTTGAGAGCATCTCAGACATTTGCTTCTTTAGCCGAGCAACTTCTTCTTCTGCTCCTTCTCTCCTCTTCCTCTCTTCATCCAGCGCAGTCTTTGAGGAGAGCAGCTCAGCCTTTGTATCTTTAAGCTCGCCGGAGACAAGCTGATAGTCCTCAATGCGCTTCTTCTCCAAGTCATCAGCCAACTTCAATTGATCCTTTAGGCGAGCAATCTGGCCATTGAAGTTGTTCGCCATTTTATCTTTTTCCTCAGTGAGCTGGCGAATGGATGCGGCATGATGACGAGCTGTCTCCTCTAGCTCGGCTACTTGAGCCATTCCCCTTTGAGCTGAGACAAGGGAGTTTGCAGCTTGGACCATTGATAAGTGGAAATTATCAATGGGGCCCTGGGCGAGGACCGCTTTGTTCAACGGCCGTGACCAGGCACGAGCAACAATTTCAGTTGCTCGGCGAACATGATCGTCTATAATATCACGGAAGCTCGTCGGCGTCCTAGAGCAGGCAAACTGATGAATCAGATCTGCTCGCCCAGGATAATCGTTGGGCCGGTATCTGCGAATAAAAAGAAGGTCAACACTTGAAAGATTTGGCAAATAAAAAACTTGTTCGACAAGAAAGTAGAAACTTACTCAGAAAATTTTCGCTCATCCCGGCCTAAGTATGTGATGTCCTCGGGGCCTCTGGGGGAACCTATATCTTTGCTCGCCTTGCCGGACCTCTCGGTGAGCTCGGCAGATGAACGGCGAACAACGTCCCCTTCTGGGCAAGCATGGCTCGAACCCACTTTTTCCTTCCCCTTGCCAGGGACATCGTGGGACAAAGGAGTCCCGTCAGCTTTCTTTAAACGTTTCCCCCCATGAGGAGGGGAAACGGGAGGGGACCGGATTTGGACTGGGGGGGCAGCCTGTTTTGGAACTTTAGCCCCCTCAGGCTTGTTCGACAGGGCGAGCACCGCTAGAGGAGGGTCACCTCTCCTTTTCTTCCCCTCTTGGTGGCCCCATCTCAAGGACCATTTGCTTAAGAAGAGTGTAGCTTGGGGGAACGGCAACTGTTACTTGCTCGGCTAAAAAAAAAAAATTGATGAGAAAAAGGAAATTAGGCGAGCAAGTTAAACAAGACAATGACGAACAAAGATTGAACCAGGAGTTAGAAATTTTCATACCTAGGGGCACCTCAGCTTGAGCCTCCAGGTGGTGAGGATAAGTCAAGAGGCGAGCAGCTTTTTGACACCTTGTTCGGCAAAGATAGTCAATAGTCCTATCTGCCCGGTTGCGGAGGCCGACCAAGCACGAGGTAAACAGGAACTCGGAGCTCAACTCCTCCTCTTCCGAATCCCACTTGGGTAGACGAGGGCCTGCGAACAGACAAAAAAAGTTAAATTAGAACAATTTAGCTCAAAGGCGAACAAGAATTGAACTTACGTTTCAATTTTCCATAGGCTGCTGGAGAATTTATTCGTCCAGGACCGCCGTGTGGACCGGAAGATGCTCGCCAATCACCCCCAATCCAGAAGAAGTGCTGCTTCCAGTCACGAACCTTGTTCGGCACCTCTTCTACCATTTTCAGCCCAGTCCTGGCCTTGAGATAGTGATAGCCTTCTTCTCCTTTGGGGCAGTTTGTGATTGTCATCAAGTAGTTGATCTCTTCCGCAGTGATCCGATCAACGTACCCCTCTAAGGCGAACAGGCACATGGAACCTAAGAGGTTCATCCACCCAATTGGAGTAATTTGGGTGATGGCCAAGTTGGTCGCCTCCAGGAATCGACCAACAACGGGTGGAAGAGGCAACTTTAGCCCGGCGATTAAAGTGTGAATGTTGATCGCCGTACATCCTGGAGGTGGGCGATCAGCTCTTTCCTTTCTCTGAGGAGCCCACATGTGGATATCATATGGGATCTTATAGTCCTTCCGGATAGAGTCCAGTTCATCTTCGCGAACAACACTTTTTATCTTGCTCGCCTGGAATCCAGTTTTCACCTTATCCATTATTTGTCTCTGGGGACGGGGAAAGCTGTTCGCATATCGTTCAGCATATGCTCGCCATTCAAATAGACGAGCAACCCCAGCTGGGATCTCACTTTCTCGTATCTTTGGGGATGGAAAATTGATACCCTCCAAAAACTCGCGAGTGAGTTCGTTAAGGTCTGGATCTTCAGATTCGGCGGAAGACGAAGAACTTTCATCCCGATTGTTGTTCGCCACAACAGTCAGTTCTCTCCCAGATGGGCCCACACCGGTGTCCTCCACAGAGCGAACAACTGAATCCACGTGAAGATCCGACGCCGAGGAAATCTCGAAGGGAGGTTGATCGACGGGGACCGCGACTGGAAATAGTGGGTCTAAGGTCTCCTCAGTCTTATTGCTCGAGTGCGAAGACATAGAAGAGGAAGAAAAATCCAGGCGGCGGTAGAAAGATTTGCAGACGGCGGCGCTATCCCGGAGAAGACGGTAGCACTCAAACCCACACGGCGGCGATGGCGTTTTCGAAAGAAAAAGTAAAGAAGAGAAAAGAAATAAGAGGATAACTACCTTGTTTCGAGGATTGGAAGCCAAACACTGGAAAAACAGATGCCGGAGAAGCTTGGAATCGCCGGAGAAGAAAGAATCGCCGGAGAACTGTAGCAAGAGATGAAAAAGTGGGAAAATTTTGTTTCCCCCCACTATTTATACCCCAAACAAAAACGGGGTCCAGGGCATAATTTTCCGAAAGTTCCGGGGCCCAACTGAAAGAAGGCGGGGTAAATTCCGAGCTAAACTAGAAGATGAAGGACCTATAAACAATTATAGGGGCGCGTGACCTTGGGGCTGCTCGCGCGTAAGCGGCGCGCAATCATTGCGCTGGCGTCATCTTCGTGATCTCCCCAGATCATGGGAAGACGAAATGGTTATTCCAACATTGCTCGTCACAGAGATGCTGTTCGTCCAAATCTTGGCCAAGACGATATCCTAACTACAGTTGCTCGCCACAAAATTGCTCGTCTGATGCAACATCTAGTCAGGATAGGGGGCAATTGTTGATAGGCGAACATCATCTAGGTATGGAGCGGACAATTATTGAAGTCTAAAACAAAGAAAATCACGATTTGGGTGCATTAACCAGTCTGGGAGGTGTATTAAGTGACGAACAACTCTCCCGACGAACAATTAATGGGCGAACAGGTATTAAGGCCCGAGACCAAGAATGAGCCAACTGTGAAGTCATCCATGACGAACAACTTAGTCAAACTACGATACAACAAATAGCCAAGGAGGTGTGTACAAGTGAACAAAGGACAAAGATCCCAAAGCCAAGCTGAACAAAGCCATAAGGCGAGCAACTTCCAAAGTACAACCTCAAGAGGCGAACAACTTTCAGTTGGAGAATCAACAAGATCAATTAAGCCGACCTAGGCGAACAACAATGAGTCCGAGATAAGACCAAAGAAGACTTTGTAACTAAGATTCAGCTTAGATAAGATCAAAGGGACACATGTCAAGCATGCAGGCTAGGGAGACCAAGAGTCTTGGACACCTCATGCTTGCTAGTCTCTATAAATAGTTGTTCTCCAGCTTACTTAAGAAAAAAATTCGAATTTCAGACTAAAAAATACACACAAATACACCCAAACTTACACACATACGAAATAATTTCAATTTCGATCTTCATTTTACCCGAATTCATTAACCCAAGACTCGTTTTACCATTTACGGTGGTAATCAATCACACGTTATTGATTGGTGATGTAAAAACGGATTAAAACAGCCACTAATCCTCCCGATTAGATTCGTTCACCAACACTAGGTAGTGCTAACTCTGAAAATATATGCAACTACTAGCCCAGATCCCCGCGTATTACGCGGGCTGATATTATATATATATAAAGTGTTTAAATTAAATATTTTAAATATTAATTCAATCAAAATATAGTATTTTTTTAATTTAATTAAAATATCAATTTGTAATTAAAAAACATAATAAATTATTCTAACTAACTCATGCAAATTAAAAAAGGTGGTTTATATAGTAAAAATAAGTGAATAGGGGTATGAATATAAATATAGGATATATAATATTACCAAAAATATTATAAAGTTATAGAATTATAGGATTTTGAAATAAAGGATTGAAAGAGGTGGAGAGATTCACAAATATATATATATATATATATATATATATATATATATATATATATATGCGTGCATTATAGATAAATGTGGAGTTTTTCGGAGATATAAAAAAATAGGAGTGGGTGAGAGTGGATTAATTCAAAGGTGGTAGTTTTTAATTTAATTTAAGTAATTTAGAATTTTTAAAATAGAAGTTAATAGAATTAATAAAATAGGAAGTTAATAGAATAGGAAGTTAAGAAGAGAAGTCATGTGATCGCAGGATTTTGAAATAATTCATGATGGGACATACCACGTAGGAGAGAGGAGATTCACAAATAGAAGAGGTAATGATATTATATAACAATTAGTATCAATAATATAAAAAAAGATATTGCATTGATACTTCGTAATGTTTTTCATATTTTAGTTATAATTTTTAGCTATTTTTTTTAAATGTAATGTCAGCAATACTTAATAGAATTTGGCAAGTGATGGAGTTCTTTTTTTTTTTTTTAAGAAGGTTTTAAAATCGGTAAGTACCAACGACACTTAGGGGAAGTTTGATAAAAATGAAGGAATGAGAAACACTATGAGTATCATTGGAGAGTGGAATAATATCCATACCTCATCTAATTGGGAGGTACGGTGGATTCCCCAAAAATGGAAAATACATTTTTTCACCATATGTTCATTCCATTGTCATTCCTCACCTTTCAAAGTATTCAACCAAACATGCCTCAATTTGGATTATTTTACAAAACAATAATGTGTTTGATTCGACGAGATTGACTTAATTTAATTAATCAACAAAATGAGATATAGTTCAAAGAGTAGGTCTTGTATGAGAGTCTCATGGCATGAGACAATGTGAATGAGTATAACTAGGGCATTAGCTCATTAACACTTTGGTAGGGTTGGATGTTAATTTGTGTTGTCACTACAAAAAAGACAGAGATTAGCGACGGAAAATTTACGACGGCCAAATTCCGTCGCAAATTCAGTGAATTTGCGACGGATTTTTGTAAGTCGTCGAAAAAAGTGACAATTTGCGACGACTTAGGAAGTACGTCGCAAATGTTAGTAATTTGCGACGGAAAAGCCGTCACAAACACTAGGGCCCACCACCTTCGTCTTGAACCGACAACATTTGCGACGGACAGGTCGTCGCAAATTTCAACTTTGAGTTTGCGACGGTCCATTCCATCGCAAAACATACCCGTTTAAAGGTGATCGTTCATGAAGCGACCCGTTTGACTGATTTGCGACGGAATTTGCCGTCGCAATTTTTAACTTTGTATTTGCGACGGACCAAAACCGTCGCAAATCTTACATTTATATTTGCGACCTTTCGGGAAACGGTCCATTGACTGATTTGCGACGGAATTTTCTTCGCAAATCCGAACCATTTTTACGCGTCTTCTCGGGAAACGGTGCGTTGACTGATTTGCGACGGAAAAGCCGTCGCAAATCAGTAAAAACGACGTCGTTTTGGCTTTGACAGGCGAAATTTGCGACGGATAGGCGTCCGTCGTAAATTTTTTTACAATTATAAATACTCTCCTCGCGAAGCAGACGGATAGTGCGAGAAAAAAGAAGAAGAGGAGGAAAACGTAAGGAAAAGGAAGGAGAAGTCGGGTTTAGTTGATTGTAGAGCCAATCCGTCCCCACCGAGTTCTCGTTTCGACATTTTCTACAAATAAATCGTAAGTTTTCTTCATTTTTACCGTTTAAAATTTAATTTTAAAGCATGTTTAGAGAATTGATTTTAGTTGAGAATTGATTTTAGTTGAATTGTTTGAATTATATTAGTAATGAATTGATTTTAGTTGAATTAGTTGATCGAATTTTAATTTAAAGCATGTTTAATTTTTGTAATTAAGTTTAGAATTGAATTAGTTGAATTGTTTGAATTATATTAGAAATGAATTGATTTTAGTAGAATTAGTTGATCGAATTTAATTAGTTGATCGAATTTTAATTTAATTTTAAAGCATGTTTAATTTTTGTTAAGTTTAGAATTGAATTAGTTGAATTGTTTGAATTATATTAGAAATGAATTGATTTTAGTTGAATTAGTTGATCGAATTTTAATTTAATATTAAAGCATGTTTAATTTTTGTTAAGTTTAGAATTGAATTAGTGGAATTGTTTGAATTATATTAGAAATGAATTGATTTTAGTTGAATTAGTTGATCTAATTTAATTAGTAGATCGAATTTTAATTTAATTTTAAAGCATGTTTAATTTTTGTTAAGTTTAGAATTGAATTAGTTGAATTTATAATTATTACAGATGAACCCAGGTCAAGATAATTTTCTCAGTGTCATCATAGTCGACAACAAGTAAGTATTTTTTTAATGAATTATGTATACTTTTAATTATATATATTAATATAATTAGCTTGATTTTTTAATTTTGTTGTCACAGACTGCTTCCAGCCCATGAGACTAGCTCAATCGTCTCACAAATCATTAGGATGAGACAGTTTGAGTATGGTGCCCACTCGTGGAGTCAAGTGTCCGAGCAAAAGAGGATGGAATACTTTGATGACTTCAATGTATAAAAAATTTATTTATTATGATTTTAATTTTTTAATTTATTCGTTAATATTCTATTTTTAATTTATTTGCAGAGACGGTGCATTTGGGACCCTGCCAACGATAGTATTATGTACCAATTGTTCTGTGCGAAAGCGCAAGAACGGTACAAAGATATTATCTACGGCCTGAAGAAGCGGTGGGAGCGTGGGAATCGGGTGGAGTTGGGTCGAGCACCAGACGGACGATCGATATGGGATGGTTTGGTGGATCACTGGAACAATGAACCATCATTCAGAAGAAGATCATGAAGAGAGAGAGAGAGAGAGAGAGAGAGAGAGAGAGAGAGAGAGAGAGAGAGAGAGAGAGTGAGAGAAGAGAGAGTCAGTTTGAACAATTTATTTATGTTTTTTGAACAATTTTTGGTAAAGACATTCCCGGTTACAAGGTTTCCGCCATTATTACAGAGATAATGAGGGATAATCTAGAGGAGAACGCAATGAAGTTCAAACCCGTCTCGTCGCAGCGGAAGCAGTACTACTTGGATGAGTTTCGGGTATATATATGCAAATATTTATAAACAATTAGTTGGTTAAAAATATTTGCATATATATACCCGAAACTCATCCAAGTTGTACTGCTTCCGCTGCGACGAGACGAGTTTGAACTTCATTGCGTTCTCCTCTAGATTATCCCTCAATATCTTTGTAATAATGGCGGAAACCTTGTGACCGGGAATGATGCTACAAATAGTATTTCAACAAAGATATTACTAATACAGTGTTAATTAATTAATTACTTGTAGCAAACATATACATGATCTTAGATGAATTAATTTGGTGAATTTTGAAAAAAAAAAGAGTCAATTTGTATACATATACAATTAATTGTATACAAATGAACGAATTATAAATTTAAGCGGGAGTCGAAATAAATAATTTTACCAAATAATAAAAATTACATGGCCCCAACATTTATAAAAACAAGTGAGAAACGAAAATGAATTAATTTGGTGAATTATGGAAAAAACGAGTCAATTTGGATACATATACAATTAATTGCGTACAAATGAACGAATTATAAAATTATGCATTGTCGAAATAAATAATTTTACAAAATAAAAAAAATAGTTGGGCAAAATATTTTTATAAACAACTTAGATACGAAAAGAAATTAATTTGGTGAATTATGGAAAAAAAAAGAATCAATTTGAATACATATACAATTAATTGCATACAAATGAACGAATTATAAATTTATGCGGGAGTCGAAATAAATAATTTTACCAAAATAATAAAAATTAAATGGCCCCAACATTTATAAAAACAAGTGAGAAACGAAAATGAATTAATTTGGTGAATTGTGGAAAAAAACGAGTCAATTTGGATACATATACAATTAATTGCGTACAAATGAACGAATTATAAATTTAAGCGGGAGTCGAAATAAATAATTTTACCAAAATAATAAAAATTAAATGGCCCCAACATTTATAAAAACAAGTGAGAAACGAAAATGAATTAATTTGGTGAATTATGGAAAAAAAACGAGTCAATTTGGACACATATACAATTAATTGCGTACAAATAAACGAATTATAAAATTATGCATTGTCGAAATAAATAATTTTACAAAATAAAAAAAATAGTTGGCCAAAATATTTTTATAAACAACTTAGATACGAAAAGAAATTAATTTGGTGAATTATAAAAAAAAAAGACTTAATTTGAATACATATACAATTAATTGCATAAAAATGAACGAAAGTAGCTTGTGCCCTAGTGGCGTGCGCCCCCCTCCTCTTGCACAAGAGGTCCCGTGTTCGATTCCCCTTGGATCCAAAAATAGATTAATTGTTCAAGGCCCAATAAGACTAATATAGAAGGTGGGCCGCATATAATAAGCAATGGGCCCAGTGGTCCGCGTCCGCCCCGCCCGCCCCGGGTGCCCGGGCTCGAACCACGCGAGCCACTTTTTTTTGTATAGGCTCGGTAATTGCGACGGCCAAATTCCGTCGCAAATATTGAATTTTGCGACGGAAAACAGCCCGTCGCAAATTATAACAGAAAAAAATAAAAAAAATATATATATAAATATTTGCGACGGAATGTGGCCGTCGCAAATGTTGTTGACCCGATCGGGTCTAACCCGAAAGATTTGCGACGGACTATTTTCCGTCGCAAATTCTGTGCGACCCAGCCGGGTCTGACCCGCCATTGTTGCGACGGATTTATCCGTCGTTAATTTGCGACGGACCTCCAAAATCCGTCGCAAAAATTAGCTACGGCTGTTTTAAGAACGGACACGTGTCCGTCACAAAATCCGTCGCAAAACACTGTTTGCGACGGATATTCCGTCGCAAAACAGTATTTTTTTTTGTAGTGTCTCATGCCATGAGACGGTCGGTCTCATACAAGTTTTTATCTAGTTCAAATGATAACAACACTACAATTAATAGATCAAACTGGTCAAGTCATCCCAGATACATGGAGAGGAGTTGTAGGAATTTTTGTTAACTTAATTCGTATCATTTGTAGCTACAGCCACATGATCTAAGATGCTCACAATAACACTATTCATATGTATTGCTAGTTGTGCATGACATTGAATGACTCCAATTTATTTTTGGACTTGTTTTTTAAATTCTACATAATCTTTAGATTTTTTATATTTTCAAAAGCTGTGAAAGATAGCTCTTGAAAAAAAAAAAAAAGTGATTTTTACTCATTTTTCGCAAACTCCATCCAAGTATATTTACTTCTCGCGTTAATATGCTTGGATACTGAAACGTATATATATTATACATATTTTGCGGCATACAAGATTAAAACCAATGTCTACATTTTATCTTTATTTGATGACAACATGAAAATGATTCATACATGAACCGTTGAAGGGTATTAGTTGTTTTTATAAAAAAATATTAATTATTTTTATTCAGAGATTTAATTGTTTTCACTGAAGAGTACGTATTAGTTGTTTATCGAAAACGAACAAAGGTTTTTAAGTGAAAACAACTACTCCCCCGTCCATGAAAAGTATGCTAATGTTTTTGCACGTGGTTTAATATCATATGTCGGAGGGTAGGGTATTGTGATCAGGTTCATTTATAAATAAAATAATTGTTTGTGGAAAGTATGTGTGACTTACTTTCCATAAATAATCACTTTATTTATAAAGGGACCTCACAATACCCAGTAATACCCTCTGATATATATATTATATTAAACCACTTGCAAAAATATGAACATATTTTTTGTGGACGGAGGGAGTAATATTTTTCAGTGGTTCATGTATGAACCAGTTTTCCTCTATACATACTCTTATTTGATAAGGTCGATAACTTTTTTTTTTTTCTGTATGTTCTAACTGTATTGCCTACCTCCTAAATAGCACAAATTAGAATTATCGAAAATAGAATTTGACAAAACACATTTAATCATGACACAAGAATATATACCTTTTTTTAGCTCAATTAGGTAATTAAACAATAGTTCATCCGCTACTTATGAAACTTGAAAGTATAAATTAAAGAAGAGCTGACTCCCCGGCCAAGAAACGTCATGAGTGTTCAGCATGCATTTATTTCAATCAAAATTCAGTTAGCAACACGTAATTAATCATCCATACTTATCTAGATGGAATTTTTTTTGTGATGCGTGGGAAGCATGATTTCTTAATTAGAGGATTTTTAAGTATAAACCGTACCCATTAATTTCTTCTATAAATACTAGATAACTTCTCATCATTTCATCATTGGATTAAATAGATTGATAAAAATATAATTAAAAACTACATAGCCTTTGACATTCTTCTAATGGCATCATCTTCTATGAAAATCTTGCCTCCTAATGGAAGATTAATCACTATTCTAAGCATCGATGGAGGTGGCATTAGAGGCATAATCCCCGCTAAGATTCTTGAATTTCTCGAATCCGAACTCCAGGTAAATATTATGTATTTAATTTTGTTGCGATTTTTATGCATGGATTCAATGGATGACAAAAACTCATCATTAAAGACTGTTTTCTATATTTTGAATAAAATAAAAATCCAGGTCAATTGCCTTTAGTGATTATTAACAAATTCGATTTCTTTCCTCATAAATCGACTAGAAATTAGACGGGGAAAATACTCGAATAGCAGATTACTATATTTTTGCATGGATTCAATGCAAGAAAATTGAGCTTTAATAACATAAATTTAATTCATCATTAAAAATTATTTCCTGTCATTAAAAAAAAAAAAAAAAAAGTCCATGTCAATTTCTTTTAGTGATTATTGACAAATTGATTTTTTTTTTTCCTAATAAATTAATCGACTAGAAATTAGACGGGGAAAATGCACGAATCGCAGATTACTTTGATGTTATAGCGGGAACAAGTACGGGTGGACTTATGACATCCATGTTGGTGACTCCTGATGAAAATAATCGTCCATTATATGCCGCTAAAGATGTCATACCATTTTATCTAAAAAATGGGCCTCGAATATTCCCACACAAGTGGTACGTACAAATGTGTAATTGTGTATATATAATTATTTTCTCAATTTAATTGTTTTTAATTATTCAAAATATTGTTGTTGTTTTTTAATCTGGTTAGTAATTAATGTCCAGGAATATACTAAGCAAACTCAATCAGTTAGGAAGACCAAAGTACGATGGGAAGTATCTGCAGGAGCTGATTAGAGATTGTTTGGGACAAACTCGATTGGATCAGAGCTTAACCAATGTTGTCATTCCAACATTTGATATCAATTATATGCAGCCAACTATTTTCTCAACCTTTGGGGTATTTCTCCCTCCCCTTCTCTATCTCTCACTATAAAAAGATATAAAATTGTCATCGAAAATTGTCAATATATGGCTGTAAATTTTCCAACAAAAAATTTCATGGTGGGTCGACTACGAAAATGTTTACCAATTTTTTTAATTATATAGACATCTTCATTTTTTACAAATTTTTCGTAAGCAAATTGCACTATAAGAAAATTAAGTGGTGACAACGAACCTGTTATGACCTGTCATTATTGTTACTCTAGTTAAAAGTCTTTAACGACTGGAAACCATCTTCTGTCTTTAAACATTTTTTTCTGTCATTAAAAATTTATAACTAGAGAAATAAATAATGACATGATAACTGTCACTAAAGGTCATTTTTCTTGTAGTGTTGTTTGTAGGTAATTAATTACCTAAAAATTATTTTCGTAGACAAATTACTTGTAGGTTGGGGAATAAAGGTGTCTACATGATTGAATTTTTTTTGTAGAAAAATTGTTGGTAATCCCAATAAAAAAAATGTTGAAAATTTTTGTAGCCAATTTTCAGTGTGTCTCTCAATTGCATGGAGAAATATAAATATGGGTAACTACTAACTAGTTAAGTTGTTCAGGGTACACGGTAAGCAATCTTTACGTTTAAATAGTACAAGGACGATAAGCTTTCGTATCAATCTTTAGGTTTTCTTATATTAGACAATAGATTTACAATTTACGTACAGTAGTAGAGCTATATCTTGTAGGGATAATATTAACTTAATTAATTCTTGATGCTAAGCTGTTATATTGTTCATGAATAATCATTTCCATCTTGAAAACTAATTTTGGATTATTTTGCACGAAACATCCAATGCATATCTCCATATGTCTTGAAAATAATTGATAGATAATAGATTTATACTGTATATTTCCATATATCTTGAAAATAATTGATAGATAATAGATTTATACTAGGAGTATAAAAAAAGTTCTATTATAATATTACTATATACTGTAGGGGATGACATAATTAATTAATTCCGCTCTTGATTATAAGAATTAGAGCAGTTCTAGTGCGCACTTGAGGGCATGATATGCACTTGGATTTCGAAAAAAATAGTAATATCCCAAGAAGACATCAGCAATACCCCCAACCGTAAAAAAACATACAATTCGGTGTGTTTGTGTGTATTTTGGAAAAAAATCAAAATTGAAGTAAAAATTGAGCTTAAAATCCAAGTGTATGTTATGCATCCTAGAATTTGTGTAAGACTTAAAGATGATAACCAATGTTGGTCAATTTTAACAATTTGGCTGTGGTTGTACGTTAGTAATTATATTCTTGATTTCTCATTAATGAAGTTTCTATCGTCGCGAAATAAAAAAAAGTAGTTACAATTGGTGCACACATGTTACTCTTTTCTATAATCATGTGTTTATGCAGATAAAGAAAATGAGTTATATGAACGCTCTATTATCAGACATATGCATTGGCACCTCCGCAGCGCCGACATATTTCCCGGCCTATAGCTTCACAAACACCGATGATTCCGGCCAATCTTGGGAATTCAATCTTATTGACGGCGGCGTAGCTGCTAACAATCCGGTAATTAATCATATATATGCACCAAATACACAATCAATTAGCATTAAAAATATATATGATTTTATGAGAAAAAATATAACTAGAAGTTGGTTTAATTTAAACAATATTATCGTCTAACTATTATTTTAGAGTAATTTTTTTAATAAAACAGCAATATTATCAAACTAATACATTTTAATGGAACAATTAATACTTTTAAAAATACACACAAAATACAAATCAGTTGTACGATAAAACTAATTTTAAAATTTCTTTTTCAATCATACATAACACGTCCAATGAGACAGTCTCATGTAAATTTTTGATTTAATTATATGTGTGTATTTATTTATTTTGTTTCAGACGTTGGTGGCATTAAGAGAAGTATTGAAAGAATCAAGCTTATTTCTTAGCCAACCAGTTGAATATGGTAGGTTTCTAGTGATCTCACTAGGCACTGGTTGTGCAAAAGAAGAGCACAAATATAATGCAGAAATGGCAGCTAAATGGGGCATTTATAGTTGGTTGATTCACGGAATTATATTTGATGTGTTCAACCAAGCTAGTAGAGATATGATGGATTATTTCATATCAGTCACTTTTCAGGCTCTGCATTCCCAAAATAATTACCTTCGTATTCAAGTAAATATCTCTCACAAAATTTACAATTTTTATTTGTGCTCGATATATTATAAAGTTTTGCATGATACGTTACGTTTTTTTATAATTTTTCTTTGATATTATTATAAATATTAATTTTAGGACAAAGTTTTATACAAAAATAGTTCATGATAAACTTATTATGAAATTGTTTTAAAATAACAAATATTTGATCAGAAGTATCAAAAATCTCATCAGAAAGTATAAAAAATTAAGGTTAGTGATTATTATATTGTAATTGTTATTGATTTTTTTACTCAAATTTCCTATTGAAATTTTTGATACTCTTAATCAAATATTTGATACTTTAAAATAATTTAATGATAAGCTTATAATGAGTTATTTTCTAATAAAACCTATTCTAACTCTAAAAAGATATCACAAAAGGTGCTGATATTATATTTACACCCTCGTTTCCTTAGAAATAATAAAATTAGGTCAAGCTTGTTCGAAAAGTCAAATGTACGTATCCAAATAAATACTCATCTTAAGGCTTTCTAAGGGTTATCTTTTAATTTTATGTTAATTTACCTTTTAAACTCGATAATGGAAATAAATAAACCTAAGCTCTAATATTATTTTCAAAGTCAAAAACTAGAGAAGAAAACGATCTTATGAAAGATATATATAATCCTTATAAATAAACGATCTTAGGAATGATTTTTACTTTTTAAGTAGATTTGGTCAAGTTTGATCAAAATATATTTTGACGAAATAAGAATGCGAATAGTCTTATATCATAAAAAATAAAAAATAAAATCTACAAAAAAGTTACTCCCTCCGTCCCAAACTTAAGTTCTCATTTGCCAAAAAGGTTCGTCCCATACTCATTGCTACATCTACTTTCGGCAAAAAAGTAACAATACTTTTTAATATTATATTCTCCATACACTAATGACCAAAACATCTACTTTATCATCACTTTAAATACTAATAAACAATTCTTTTCTTAATAACCGTGCAAACAGTAAACGGAAATTTAAGTTTGGGACGGGGGAGTAAATAATTTCATCATTAATTGATCAAAATAAAGTTTGATCAAAATATATTTTGACGAAATAAGAATGCGAATAGTCAAATAAAAAAAAATCTACAAAAAAGTTAAATAATTTCATCATTAATTGATAAATTTAATTATTTGTTCTTAATTAATTACAGGATGATACATTGACAGGGAAGAGCTCCTCCCTTGATGTTACGACGGAGCAGAATCTGCATGAACTTGTGGAAATTGGACAAAATTTGTTGAAGGGTCCAGTTTCTAGAGTTAATCTTCAAACTGGAAATTATGAGCCTATTCCTGATGGAGGCACAAATCGGGATGCTTTGATTAAGTAATTTTTTTTTATTACAGCTCCATTATTTCAGTTGATACTTAAGTAACTAAATAATTAGAAAGAAAAATTCAAATCGATCACTTAGTCGTTAAGTGAGAGTAGATATAAATCTGTCTAATAAGTGTAACTATATTATTTTGTCATGTTTGAGTTATTTTTAGTGAAAATTAAAACATCTAATATTTTTTCATATTGTAGGTTTGCAAAAATACTATCTGATGAAAAGAGGCACCGGAAGTAAAACAGTCTCAGTGACAGAACAACAAAGGGGGAGTTTGTCAAGATTTATAGATTACATTCATTATTTGGTAATTAATTCTTCATGTTTCATATGTACAATAAAATTTCTATAAATCAATATTTTAGGGATCAATTTAAAAATATCGAGACTATAAATTTACGAAAGTTTTATTAGATATACTGAATTCGAATATCAATGTCGATATGATTCATTAAACGATGAAAATTTGTAATTTTAAAGTTTCATGGAATGTAGTAGTAAACTTAAATACATAAATTTAACACAAAATTGAACAACATATACATTTATAATAAGTATACATAAATAAAACTATGTAATTTGTATTATTGTTTGAATTTAAAATTACTTGATAATATATGGGTTGATAATAAGATTTTTGTATGTTGAATAAAATATATTTTATGAAATTATTGTTATTATAAACTATTATTTATATTTTAAATTTTATCAAACAAAAATTTTAAAATTTGAAGTTCTAATTTTACCCCTCCTCATCCCTCCAAAAGACTTGAATTCATGACACAAAACAATGATGCACACCCAAAACTCGACCACTCAAGAAAATCCACCAAGAATTTAGAGTAAGTTACAAGGAGATAAAGTCTTCCAAACAAGTTTAGTTAAAGCTCAAAATATGCATGATCAATAATCTGAAAATTTGCTTGTTTCAAAATAATACAATAGGTGATCATTTATAGGCAATGTTTGAAACAATCTTTTCAGATGAGTCAAAAGTAATATAGGAGAAATTAAATATTTAAAATCTTGAAAATGAAGATAGTGCCTTTGGGAATGGGAGTGTGATGGCAAAATACTAAAACTTTTGAAAACTAGACTTTTTAGGAATAATTTTTTTTTTTAAGCTCTATCTTCTTTTTTGAAAACTAGACTTTTGGGTCTTTTCAATAACATATCGCGCTTGTATGTACTCCATTGATATGGTGGAATCACATAAGAATGAAATCATTATTTATCGATTTATTTCCAATTGTATAACTTTTTAATTGGAATTGTAATTTAATAAGAATGATTTTAAAAAATAAAGAATAATCATTCGTTGCAACACCTTTAATTTTAACTATTCAATTCTTTTCAATAATGTTTAAATTCCACAATAAGTTTTTCAGCGTTCTTTTTGGATATCCAAGCGTCTCACACCATATTTTGAAACTCATTTACCCAACAACATTAAGTAATTATCCCTACACATAATTTTATATACATCAAATGCCACCACTTCACTTTATTTTCTCTATTTTATCACATTACTCGTATTACACTCCATTTTATATTAACTAGATAATCATTCATTATCATATTATATGTTATATTTGAGCCTGAAAGAATATATATTTGATTAATGTATTAGTGTAAGTTTGCATCAAATTTTTCACAATTTTGTGATTAAATATGTTTCTTCGCTCTTTTATGCATCGATCCGAACCATTTTGTTTGTAATTGAAAATTCACTTCAATCTGTACTGAAAAATAAAATATCCATATTGTACCTACCGAATTTTGGGACAGACGGGACATTCAAAATTCTAAAATAACTGAATTACGGTATGAACACAGATATTTTTAAATATTCGTCGTTATGATCCATACCGTGAACACTCGTAGATATAGATTAATCTATTATCACTCATATAAACAATTATTTTATAAGTGGACCCCACAATAACATCACAACATACTTACTCAATGTTCTTTGGAAAATATGGAAAAATGTCACTTTAAGGTTTTCATTTTAAAAAATGTTACCCAATATTTTTTTTTTTTTTACAAAAATGTCTTGCACGACCCTTGTGCGATCCCTTGGATGGCCCTTCTGCGACCTTTTTTGTTGCATTTTTGTAAAAGAGAAAAATATTTCTAAAAATGAAAACCTGGGTGTGGTATGTATTTTTTCAAACTTAACATGTTCTTTATTCCATTTTTCTTAAAATTCATTTTCATTCCGAATAAAATTGGGGGATTAAAAGAGGAAATTGGATCATTCATGTGAGACGATGTCACAACATATCGATCCATTTGAAAGGACTCTGAGGAGAAGCCCATGATCATACTTTGCCCGTTTATAATTAACTTCGTTTGGTCAACTTAATTGGGCCTGTGTAACATACATTACATATTTCTTTAAAGGCCAAGGGTATATACAATCCTATATTTTGTAAATGCACTCCATACAAAAATTGTTTGGAAAATAAATATCTGAAAATGTAACAATTTTCAGAAAACTTTTCCGAAAATGCATATATTTAGTGATTTTATTTTTGCATTTTTGAAAAAAAAAATCAAAAAATTATCAAATTTTTCGAATATTTTTTATTGCGAACGTATTTTTTATGGAGTATATTAATAAAAGACATGACTGTATTTAACCTCAGCCTTCTTTAAAAGAAAAAATATAATTGGGCCTATGTAACATACATTACCTATACAAAGTATTTAATTGTGATATCGCCTAAGTATATAATTATATCCACACCGTTCAATTTTAATATATACCCATTTCAAAATCTGTTATTTTTTTTGATATGTTGGAGAGTATTATGCGGGTATTGAGATCTATTTATAAATAAAGTATTGTATTTTAATATAAATAATCAATTTTATTTTTTTTTCATAAATGAGTCTCACAATAACTCATAATACCCTCCAACTTATTACAAAGCACAAAAATAGACCTAATTAAATTGGACAGAGGAAATACTAATTTAATTCAGATTTCATGGAAATTATAACATTATGCAGTCTCATACAAAAAGTTGTGTTTATTAACATGTACTATGTTCATCCCGAAACTACTTTTAGAGATGACATATTTTTAAGAAAAATGAATAAGTGAGTGTAGAGTTAAAAAGTTTTTGATAAAAGTAAAATTATTTTATAGATTTTTAATAGATATTTTAGGAGTGAAAGTTTGAACATCCAAAATAAGATAAGTGTAATAGTTTGCGGGATAAAGGAAGGAATTAAAATAAATATCAAAGACCTTGCATTTTTATTGTACATTTATGAGTGATTCTTATATGCATTAAAGTGCATAATATACAATTGAATTTTGAGTTCAATTTTAAATTAATTTGATTTTTTCAAAATCTATTAAATAAATTGGACTTCGAAAAATTAAAATTAATTTAATATTGAACTCAAGATTCAAGTGTATGCTATGAATTTTGATGCATACAAGAATTTGTGTACATTCATAGTGCTTATTCTAATTAAACCCAAAAAGTTCTATAAGGTTCACATGAATTCCCTACTTGAAAGTATTATTATTGTTACGTTGTTCAACACATAATATATATATATTAATAATGATACTTAAAATACTTTATTTACAAAAATGATATAACAAAAAGAAAATTAACGTTATATTCGAGTTCCCGAGAGGTCTAACCCGAATTAAATACACATCATCATGCTTTCTTAACGTGTAAGCTAAGCAGCGTCCTCCGTTTGTGGCCGCTACTCAAAAGGTGACACTTTGAATTTTTGATACTATACTAAGTCAGCAATTAAGTATACTGCTATTTATAATTATACGATTGAATGGTTTTGAATCTTTTGATTATTGATCGTAGGTCACACTTGATATGATCTCGTATATAGATATTATTTTGCAGAACGAATTCTTGTTGACTGATAAATACTATCTACGGATTGAGTTCTCCAACAAAAAATGAAAGTATTGAAGAATACATACCAAAAAAATCATTCTTTGTAAATGTTGGCTATTACCAAATACAAATTGTGGGTAAGATTATGTTATAAAAAAAAAATTCTAGCGTCAATTTTTTTTAAAGAATTGTGTTAACATAATATTATCGAATTGTTGCTACTAAATGTCTTTTTTTTTTTAGCAATATTAACAAACAAAATTTGAAATAACATCTTTAATTTAATTACCTCTTAGTTCTTACCTATTCATTAGTTGTCATAAAAATTTAATGTTATGAAGAATTATATACTAACAGAGTAAAATAGAAATAAATGTAGTTACGCGTTATTTAGATTTTCAATTATTATCAATAAAAATAATTGTTATACGAATTTTTATGCCGAGACTTTAATAAGAAGGTAACAGGGTTAAGTATACGAAAGTGGAAACCGTGTGGCTCCCATCTTTCAGCACCGCTCAACCTTTTTTCTTTTTTCTTTTCCTTTTCACCTTTTATTAATATTCACAGAAATCAGCACTTAAAAGTTAGCATGGGGGGGGGCCATATATAATTATAGAATTTTCTGGTTTTCTTATTATCTTTTTCGTTTTCTTTCGTACATTTCAATATTTTTGTCTTTCTCGTTTTATTTTTACGGATAAATAAATATGTGAATATAGTATACAGGTCCTACATCTGTAGCAGTCTGTACTCTGTATTGTACTATTTTATTAAATCAGTATTCTACTTTATTTAGTATGGATTACGGTGCCATTACAAAACAATTTATCATATACTGCGTACTGAGACAATTAAAATGATAAATAATTCCATGCGGTTGGTATTACAGTAGTTCTCATGTGTGTTGTACAATTTAATTTTAAAATAATTACAAATACTATTTTGTATTTCTTATTTTTAAAATATTACTTCAAAAATTTCAACTTACATATACCACCATTTTATTTTTAATAATCCCAAAATATGAACCCGCACACATTCACCCCACTGCAGTTCTCTCCCCCTTATAAATCGGTCCCCCAATCCATTCCCTCATTCTCAACGATCCAGTCGTGTCTCCTTCACCACTCTTCGACAGCCGCCACCACCACTCTTCGACGGCCACTCACTCTAGGTTCGATGGCTGCCACGCCGCCACCATCACCACGGTGTTTCAACGGCCCCCATCGCTAGTGTTTCGCAACGGCGATGACAACGACGACAAAATTGTTGGAATTGTCGCCACCACCATGAGTTTTGACGTCCAAGCGCCGAACAGAGGCACCTGAATCAATGCGGATGAATATTATTTACCCGGGCTGCGAAAAATATTTTCTCTTACCGGACATTCGGAGCAATTAGTAGATAAATATCTATAACATATATAATAATCTCATTCAGTAATTTTGTTTGACGTTAGTTACAACAAAATGCATAAGATAATGTTCTTGAGAATTCTCCATATATAAGGAAGATATATCTTTGTATTTAAATATTTTTCATTCAAATGAAATTCAACTTATAATGGTACTTATTTATTATAATATTTTCACCTTAATGTTTAGGTTATCAATATTTTTATTATATGAGTTTTTTCTAAAGTGACAATACTGAATGTCTTTAGAAAAAAATATTACCTTTTAATGAACATTTTTAGCAATTAGTAGATAAAAAATATAGCTTAATTATGTAATATATTCATTCATGAATTGTGCTTAACGTTGTTTACAGTTTACACCAAAATATAAGGTAATATTTTTAGGCTTCTCCATATAGGGAAGATAAATCTTTATATTTAGATATTTATCAAATGAAATTCAATTTATAATGGTGCTTATTTGTTCTAATATTTTCAATATTGAATAAGATTCTATATATATATATATATATATATATATATATATATATATATGTATATATATATATATATATGTGTGTGTGTGTGTGTGTGTATATATATATATATATATATATATATATAAACTCATGTAAGAATAGAAGCATGCACTTCCATAATTTAAGTTGTTATTTTGTAATTACATTTTTTATTCTCTATTTGATAAAATTATGGTTTAGAAAACAGTTGTAATGTAAGCCCTTTTAAAGACAACCCTTTCTTGTTTTTATTGTAGTGGTACATTTTTTGTGTGACAATTTTTAGTGGTGAAATGTCTTAATTATTATAGAGAGTTGTATGTATACTTAGGGAAATTACACTTTTTTTTTTTACCTTTAACTTTGGTTTTCATCTTGTTAATTTCGATTTTCTCTTATAACTTACGAAAATTTATGTTTTTTTATCATGTTACCTGCTACATCAGGTATCTCTTCTGGTAAATCTGACGTGATACGTCATATTTACTGAAAGAGTTATCTGATATAGAAGAAAATATGACAAAAAATACAATTTGTGTAAGTTGTAGGATGAAATTCGAAAGTTCAAAGTTAACAGGACGAAAATAAAAATCAATCAAAGTTAAAGGATAAAAAAGTGCATTTTACCTAATTCTTATGTTCTAAATTTTTTTAATTAATTATTTTTAATGTCTTATTAATACAATGCATCCAGTATAATAAAGTTAAGTGCAATAGAGTCATGACATAAAACTTTTTTTTAGAAGATATACTCAATCTTATGTGTATTTGGTGGTCTACAAATAAAATGTCATGTGAAATTTTACATCATGATTTCTAACCTACTATTTATTATCATTGAAAACTAATGTTTAACAATTTAGAGTTTATAATATATATATATATATATATATATATGTTTCATTTTTTGTTGACTTATTTTTAAGACGTGATCAAATTCTTGGTATGATACATATAAAATAAAAGATTTAAACTTTTTTCTAATGTTTAAGGCCTCATATGAAGCTACAAATACATGTATTAAGTTTGGTTCTCAATATTCTTGCTATATGAGAACAATTTAAATTTCAATTTTTAGTATTGCTTTGTTTTGAGGAAAAAGTTAGGCAATATTCTTACCATACCATTATTTCAATTTCCAGTATTGATTTGTGTTGTCATGACAATAAATAAAAGTCAAGGTCTCTTTCCACTATAGAACTGTATTTTCTCAAGCCAAATTTCACGCATGGATATTTGTATGTGCAGTCTCCAGAGTTAAAAACAAGAAATGACTAAAATTTTTGCGTCTTCATGCTGAGGGTTAACTGTCCAAGTACACAACAAAGGATGTTTATAATAATTTTTTTTTTTTTTTTTTAGAAATTTGTAATAGTATTGCGAATCTAGATAAGGATACATATGTTTTATTTAATTTTTTATTTATATTTAAACAATATACTATTATTTATGGACAAAATACATGATCACAATGAGAAGTATAAATATTTCAAAATAAAATTCACAACATTAATTTCGTGATTCATAATAGAGTATGTATAAAGTGAAATTGGTTTATATATAAATCATTGAAGGGTATTAGTTGTTTTCACTGAAGAGTATTAATTGTTTTTACTGAAGAGTATTACTGGTTTACACTTAAGAGTCTTAGTTCATTTTCACCGAACAACTAAGACTCTTTAGTGTAAATTAGTAATACTCTTCAGTAAAAACAACTAATACTCTTCAGTGAAAACAACTAATACTCTTCACAGATTTATGTATAAACTAGTTTCACTCTATACTTTGTGTTCATAATATATTATATAATGTTTTTAAATTTTTTGAAACTACAAAAAAAAAAAAAAATTTATAAATCTGTGATAGTCGCGGGTTTAACACTAGGTGTGTATATATGTATATTTCCTATCTTCAATAAATGTCCTTTTAGATATTTATAAATTAAAAAAAAAGGAATAAAACTCAAACAAATTTATCCTCAATTTAGACAAAAATATTAAAAAGAAATTATGATAGAGTAATTCTCTTGGGTACTTGGTGTATGGTGCACCCACTCAACAGTTGTGATTGTTTACACTGAAAGGTATAATTTGATTACACTGAAAAATGTGGTTAGATCACACTAAAAATCAATTTTCAGTGTAATTTAACCACACTTTGTAGTCTAATCAACCTACACATTTTAGTGTAAACAATATCAATTGTTGAATGAGTGCACCATACTTGGTGCGTGTGTCTTTTATGACATAGTAGAAAAGACCCGAAAGATGAATAATAAAAATTGAAAATTAAATAAACATATTTAAAGGATTTTTAGGTGGGAAGAAAGGGGATGAAAACAGAAAAAGAATAAAACAAATAATTTGAAATAAAATTTAGGGGGTGTTGCAAATACAATTAGATGGGGTGGAAACACTATATTTTTAAATTAGCCCTTCGCAACTTGGACTTTTCAATTGGGCTCATAAACTTAGTTTACAAAATACAAACACTCCTTTAAAATCTAAAATGACTTTTATTAAAGAACGTGGAATTTATTATTTGATATTTAAAAATTTGTCTGTATAGTTATTAGGGTAAAAAAAATTTTAAGGACTGTAAGTTAGGGGGGGTGGCAAAACAAGGACCGTAACTTTTCGGGCTGGCAAAATAAGGACAATAACTTTTAAAAGTGGCAATTTAAGGACCGTAAATTTTAAAAATATCAATTTGAGGACAAATTAGCCCGGATTATTCTCTTTCGGTCTAATTTTGCACGATTTCGGGCTCAAATAGCCAGCGTGGATATTATCTTCCATTGATATTTGTCAGGTTTCGCGAGCTAGAATACACTCTTGAATAGGGTTGAATTAAACAAGATCAGCAGACTTTGGAATCAGTAGACTTTTGGAATCAGCGGACCTTAAGATCAGTAGACCTTAAGAGCTATCAGACGAGTTCAAAAACGAAAGCAACTCAACTGATGAGAATTTCAGTAGAGTTCAAAAGCACAAGACTCAGAAATTTATAGTGGTTCGATCCAATAGATCTACATCCACTTTGTGAGGCCTTTCACTATGTTGAAGAAGAGATTACAGAACTACAATGATATCCTCCAGAGTATAAGCTAAGAAAATAGAATCTAGCACTCAAAATATCACTCTAGCTAACAAGTTGAAATCTGCTTTCACCTAACAATGAGCTAGTTTATATATCAGCAACTGAGACACCCTTGAGCAGTTATGAGTTGAGAGTGATAGCCTGCCACGTGCTCTTCATCTTGCAACTCGAGTCAGTTATAACCTCCAAGCAGTTAGGAAGTTATGACCTCTTGAAGTTGGCACCAGATGACACTTGTAACTGTAACAGCTTTGCATAACTACCATTCGTAACCGAATAACTGTCAACTCTCTTTGCTTTTCCAGCTGTTAGGGTTCAAGAACGGATCTTCAAACTTCACACTTTCATATGATTAGAAAGATATTTACCAGATTTAGAGATAACACCTCTCAAATCTCCACCTTTAGCTCTAAATCAACAATAGCACCTTTAACAAAAGACCCTCACCACTGCTCCCTCAAGAGCAGCACCATCCAATGCTTTAATGCATTCCAATAAGCCTGAGACAAAGTTCAAACTTTGCCTTGGGCAATGCCTTTGTGAATCCATCTGCAGGATTGTCTTCAGTAGCTATTTTAGCTACATGCACCATCTCTTTCTCTACCATATCCCGTACAAAGTAGTACTTTACGTCAATGTGTTTTGTTCTTTCATGGTAGCCTTGATGTTTTGCCAAATGTATGGCACTCTGATTGTCACAGTACACTGTGACCTTTCTCTGATAAAGTCCCAATTCCTTCAGAATCCCTTTTAACCAAAGACTTTCTTTAACAGCCTCTGTAAGTGCTACAAACTCAGCTTCCGTAGTGGATAGAGCAACATTTGACTGGTGTGTTGATCTCCAAGACACTGCTGTTCCAAACAAAGTGAACACATATCCAGTTAAGGACTTCCTAGTATCAACATTAGCTGCATAATCTGAGTCAACATATCCAACTAATGCTTCTACATTTCCTGTGCACTTCTGAAACTTCAATCCCTTGTCAACAGAGCTAACAATGTACCTCATAATCCACTTCACAGCTTCCCAGTGTCCTATTCCAGGATCACTCATGTATCTACTAACTACATTCATGGAGTGAGTAAGATCAGGTCTGCAGCATACCATGGAATACATTAGGCTTCCCACTGAGTTTGCATAAGGAACCTTACTCATATGAGATCTTTCTTTGATATCCTTTGGTCTTTGCTGAATTGACAGCTTTATCTGCTGTCCAAGGGGAGTTGTTACTGGTTTAGCTTGATTCATTCTGAACCTGTCAAGCACCTTCTTCAAGTATGAGCTTTGACTGAGATGAATGGTATTCATGTCCCTCTTTATTTCCATTCCCAGAATCATCTTTGCTATCCCAAGGTCTTTCATTTCAAACTCTGATTTGAGCAGTTCTTTTACCTTGTTGATTCCTTCTTCATCTTCACTTGCTATAAGCATATCATCCACATAGAGCAGTAAGTAAGTCTTCAATCTGAGACCATCCTTGAAATAAACACAGCTGTCATACTTGCTCCTTGTGAACCCTACCGATGTGATAAACTCATCAAACCTGAGATACCACTGTCTTGGACTTTGCTTAAGTCCATATAGTGACTTCTTAATCAAACAAACCTTGTTAGCAGAATCAGGTATGTTCACTCCCTCAGGAATTTTCATATGGATGGGTTTATCTATCTTTCCATGAAGAAAGGCTGTGGTGACATCCATCTGGTGTAACTCCAGATTGTATTGAGCTACTAAGGCCAAAAGAATCCTTATGCTGCAATGCTTCACTACTGGGGAAAATATCTCATTAAAATCCACCCCTTCTCTCTGAGTAAAGCCCTTTGCTACAAGCCTTGCTTTGTATCTTATGGATCCCCCTTTCATAGCTTCCATTTTCTTTCTGTATATCCATTTGCACCCAACTAGTTTCTTATTCACAGGTTTATCCACTATCTCCCAAGTTTGGTTCTTCTCAAGAGAAAGTAACTCCTGCTCCATAGCTACAATCCATTTATCTCTTTCACTGCAGCTAATAGCCTGTGTATAAGTCTTAGGTTCCTGTTGCTCCACATCTTGAGCAACATACAGTGCATATGAGATTACATCAGCATGTCCAAATCTCTGTGGTGGATGAGTTTGTCTCCTGACCCTGTCCCTTGCTAATTGATAATCCTGGTATTCAGACTCACTGCCTTGATCACTCTCATGATCACCTTGATTCTCATGAGCATAGTTTCTTATATCCTGTGGCTCCACCTCAAGATGTGTAGTACTATCTTGATTCTCTCCAGAGCCTGCATTATCAGTCACCTTAAGAGGTAAACTGTTTTCATCAAAGGTTACATCTCTGCTTATGATACACCTTTCACTTCCCTTCTCAATACACCACAGTTTGTATCCCTTTACCCCTGTTGGATATCCAATCAGTACACACTTGAGAGCTCTTGGTTCCAGCTTGTCTTGCCTTATATGAGCAAAGGCCTTGCATCCATAGACTCTTAAGTTGGAGAAGTCAGGTTTATGTCCTGACCAGGCTTCCTCTGGTGTCTTGAACTTCAGTGGAGTAGATGGACTTCTATTTATGAGATAAGCTGCTGTAGTTACCACTTCTCCCCATAAAGACTTGGGTAATCCAGAGCTACTCAACATACACCTCACTCTTTCTAGCAATGTTTGATTCATCCTTTCAGCAACTCCATTTTGTTGAGGAGTTCCAGGTACAGTTCTGTGCCTTACAATGCCTCTCTCCTTGCAGAAAGTTGTGAATTCTTCAGATAGATACTCCAACCCGTTGTCAGTTCTTAGAACTTTTAACTTCTTGCCACTGATGTTCTCCACCTCAGCTAACCAATTCTTGAAACTACTGAATGCTTCAGATTTAGTTTTCAATACAGATATCCATACCTTCCTCGAGTAATCATCTATGAAGGTAATGAAGTATCTTCCTCCATTCCTTGTGGGATTCTTTGATGGTCCCCACAAGTCTGAGTGTACATAGTCAAGGATTCCTTTTGTGGTATGAGAAGCAGTGCTGAATTTCATCCTCTTAGACTTCCCATATATGCAGTGTTCACATATATTTATCTTTGAGATTCTGTCTCCACCTAGGAGATCTTGTTTGGCTAACTCTTGCAAGCCCTTTTCACTCACATGAGCTAGCCTGTTGTGCCACAACAGTGTGTTGTCCTTTTCATTTACAGAATTAGTACCACCAGTAACAGTCTTTCCCAGTAAGAAATAGAGATCATTCCTTCTAGTTCCTTTCATAACAGTATGATTATCTCTGGTAACTACTAATTCCCCATTTTCAGAAGTAAACTTGTACCCCATGTTATCTAACATGCCAAGAGATATGAGATTCCTTCTAAGATCAGGTACATACCTCACATTTCTCAGAGTTCTGACAGCTCCATCAAACATCTTCAAGTTTACAGAGCCAGTTCCTCTTACTTTACAGGTGTGGTCATTTCCAAGTAAGACTGATCCACCATTCTGGTGTTTGAACTCAGTGAACCATTCCTTCACAGGGCACATGTGAAATGAACAACCTGAATCCAGAATCCACTCATTCTTCTCCTCTGATGTGGTGATGGAAAGTACTTCAGCTAGTTCAAAGCTTGTGGAATCTTCAGTTTCTACTGCTTGATTTGCTTGTTTCTTGTCCTTCCCCGATTCAGCAACTCCTTTAAACTTTGATGACTTCTTCCACTTAGGGCAGTTTCTCTTGAAATGTCCTGTCTCATGGCAGTGATAACACTTCCTTCCTTCTCCATCATTAGAGGTTTCTGATGATTTCTTCTCAGGTTTCTTGCCTTTATCTTTAGGCCACTTCTTGAAGTTCTTCTTTGAATGGTTTTCCTTCACTGTCAGACTCTCATTCACCTTGGAACTACTACTAGCTTCAGATGTTTTCTGCAGTTCCTTAGACTTAAGGGCCAACTGCACATCTTCAAGGCTAATTGTATCTTGCCTTCCAAATAGTATAGTGTCCTTCAGGTTTTCATAAGACTTTGGTAAAGCACTTAACAGGATAAGGGCCTTATCCTCCTCTTCCAGCATGATTTCAATATTCTCTAAGTCATCCAGAATTTTATTGAAATCATCCAACTGCTCCAGGATGGGTTTGTCATCTGCCATCTTGAATGCATAGAGTTTATGCTTCATGTACAACCTGTTAGCCAAGGTCTTCACCATGTACAAGCTTGAAAGCTTGTCCCAGACCTCCTTTGCAGTTTTCTCCTTAGCAACCTCCCTCAGAACTTTATCACCAAGGCACAGAATGATAGTACTGTGTGCCTTTTCCCTGATCTTGGCCCTTTCTGCCACTTTCTTACTCGTTTCTTCTTCCTCGGGTTTTGCAGGTTCTTCAATGGCTTCAGCCAATCCTTGCTGAACCAGAAGGGCCTTCATCTTGATTCTCCAAAGCCCAAAGTCAGATTTCCCAGAGAACTTTTCAATGTCAAACTTTGTGGAGCTACTCATCCTTGCTTCTTGCCTTGTTTAGCTTCTTCCCACAGACGGCGCCAATTTGTCAGGTTTCGCGAGCTAGAATACACTCTTGAATAGGGTTGAATTAAACAAGATCAGCAGACTTTGGAATCAGTAGACTTTTGGAATCAGCGGACCTTAAGATCAGTAGACCTTAAGAGCTATCAGACGAGTTCAAAAACGAAAGCAACTCAACTGATGAGAATTTCAGTAGAGTTCAAAAGCACAAGACTCAGAAATTTATAGTGGTTCGATCCAATAGATCTACATCCACTTTGTGAGGTCTTTCACTATGTTGAAGAAGAGATTACAGAACTACAATGATATCCTCCAGAGTATAAGCTAAGAAAATAGAATCTAGCACTCAAAATATCACTCTAGCTAACAAGTTGAAATCTGCTTTCACCTAACAATGAGCTAGTTTATATATCAGCAACTGAGACACCCTTGAGCAGTTATGAGTTGAGAGTGATAGCCTGCCACGTGCTCTTCATCTTGCAACTCGAGTCAGTTATAACCTCCAAGCAGTTAGGAAGTTATGACCTCTTGAAGTTGGCACCAGATGACACTTGTAACTGTAACAGCTTTGCGTAACTACCATTCGTAACCGAATAACTGTCAACTCTCTTTGCTTTTCCAGCTGTTAGGGTTCAAGAACGGATCTTCAAACTTCACACTTTCATATGATTAGAAAGATATTTACCAGATTTAGAGATAACACCTCTCAATATTTAATTGGAGCTATAAATTAATGTATATTTAAGTAAATTCTGTAGCGAGATGGTGGTCTTAATTTTTTGGTGCTCCATTTATACTTAAATAGTAGTACTAGCACACAACATAATCAATTCTTCTAAGGACACGATTTCCATGCAATGAAATTAGCTACTTCTGTTTTCTTAATTTGTCAATGGCCTTCACTGCTGCGGGCTTCCCAAATTTCTCTCAATTTATAATTATAAACGATTAATGTTACTTACTATATAAAAAACTATAGTTCTTGTCACAATCAGAATCAATATGAGAGCCTAGTACAAAAATAAAAAATAAAAATTATTAGGCCTTTTGAATTTTGTATAGTTAAAAAAAAATGATGTTTTGATTAATATGAATATAATTTTATAATTATATAAATTAAATGAGTTGCATACTTATAAAATAATCGTCTCAATATATATATATATATATAACTTAAAGTTTGCTGAAAAATGAGCAAACTACCTATGCTAAAGCCACAAAAAATATACTAAAGCGTACTTAGAGTATAATTAATGAATTGGAAATTATTTCAAAAAATAAATGGGAAAAAATGAGGTGGAATATTTAAAAAAAGTAATTACATTCAAAATAATATCCACGTTGGCGATTTGAGCCCGAAATCGTGCAAAATTAGCCCGAAAGAGAGTAATCCGGGCTAATTTGTCCTCAAATTGCAATTTTTAAAAGTTACGGTCCTTAAATTGCCACTTTTAAAAGTTATTGTCCTTATTTTGCCAGCCCGAAAAGTTACGGTCCTTGTTTTGCCACTCCCTCTAACTTACAGTCCTTAAAAAAAAATTACCCTAGTTATTAGGAATAAATAATTTTAGAGAATTGTATCTATATTTAATATGTAGTATAATAAAATACACATATTGATGGTGCAATACTCTAATACATTATTGAACACTTAATAAGTATAATATAGAAGAGTAGGTTTTGTATGAGATCATGAGACAATGATAATGAGTATACTTAGGACATTGATTTATTAACACTTTAGTAATTAATTTGTATTGTTTCATACTATGAGACAGTCTCATACAAATTTCTTATAACTTAAAATAACCAAAATTGGTCCATAGGGTGAGTATTTCAATTTGAATAAGATAGTAGAATCAAGTCAACTGTTCCTAAGATTATAACTAAACAAAAGCACTGTATGAAATAAATTTGGCAAATAGATTCTTATTTGACTTGATTGGAGAATAGGCCATCAACGCCATCTGGCACATTGAAAGTATCCCAGAAAACAAAGCATGCATTATTTAAGTTCAACCTACCACAATTATAGTCATCCATCCACCATGTGTGCTCACTGCCTCACTTCCTCTATTTAGTAAGTTTATTTATTTAGAGCAAATTTCAAGGGATATAGGTAAATACGGCTGATAGTGTAAATAAGTTTACGGATGGCCTACTTTGATTTTATTTACATTTAATATTTATTGTGGAAAATAAAGCTAATTGATAAGTTACTGGTTTTAAATTATATATGTATGAGGTCACCGATAGTTTGCATCATTTTCTAGAAGCTGCTTGTAAAAAAATGTTAGAGAGAGAGAGTGGAGAGTGGTGAGAAGGGGAAGAAGGGTAGACCACTTCAACCTTAATTCCGAGAGATATCCGTCGAGGCAGAAATATCCCAACTATAGGTTAACCCAACCCCATCTGTTTTACTCTAGGGTCACTGGTAGTGCGGCGATGTTTGGTAGCAACCTTAGTGATGGAGAGAATAGGACAACCCAAAGAGATAGAAAAGTCTTCCCTTTAGAGGAGAATACTTGGTCTTTCATGTTTAAGAATTTCCCGGAAGATTGCAGTCCATCAACGCTCCGAAAGCACTTCAACATGATCGGGGAAGTGTTTGACACATATTGGCCGAGGAAAAAAGATAAAGAAGGCAAGCTTTTCAGTTTTGTTAGGTTTTCAAAGAGACACGATGAACGGAAGTTGCTAGAGGATCTCAATAACATATGGTTGGGGAGCTACAAATTAAGAGCCTTCATTCCGCGCTTTAGACTAAGATCATCAACAACCTATATCAACCCAACCTCTCAATAAATAATTCATTTTTCTCTCCTCCACATACTCAATTTACTACTCAACCCAACCTCAACTTTTTCATTCTTCATTAATAACCCAACCCAACCTAAATTAATTATTAATTTTATTATTTAACAATTATAATAAACACTATAATAATTATTTTTATTATATTATAAAAATGTAAAAAAATAATAAATTATATTATTCAACGCACCAGATTTTTAAAAAATAAATACCATACACTTAAAATAAACTACAATCTCAATAATAAAATTAAAATTACAAAAATTGAAATACAAATCATAAATAAATAAGTTAAAATACAAATAGTTGCGTAAAATAAAACATATTGAAGATACAAATTACATATCTAATTTCCATTGCCAAACTTTTGCCATATATGCTCAATCAAATCGTTTTTAAGAGCGGTGTGAGCTTCTCTATTGCGAAGTTGTTCCCTATTAGTCATATAAGCAGATAAGCTTGCAATGCGTTCAGTAGAGTATTGTGAATGTTGATCATCACCTGTGGGATCGTCCATAAGAAATTCTGTGGGATCATAATAAGTTTGGTACGTATCTCGTTCATCCTCCACAATCATGTTGTGCATAATGACACAAGCCATCATAATTTTTCCCATCAACGTTTTATCCCAGATAAGACACGGGCGTCGAAGAAATGCAAAGCGAGCTTGTAGAACTCCAAATGCTCGCTCAACATCTTTTCGCACAGCCTCTTGGTGTTGAGCGAACAACTTATGCTTTCGGAGTATTGGAGCTGTAATTGACTTAACAAATGCAGCCCATGAAGGATATATTCCATCAGTTAGATAATACGCCCTGCCATTTTCCCGACCATTCACAATATAACTAACCTTTGGTGCTCGACCTTCCAAGACATCATTGAAAACCGGAGATCGGTGGAGTACATTAATATCATTGCATGTACCTGGTGTTCCAAAGAATGCATGTCATATCCATAAACCATATGATGCAACAGCTTCTAGAATGATTGTTGGTTTTCTGCTTCTCCCTGCATATTGCCCCGCCTATGCACTAGGACAATTTTTCCATTCCCAATGCATGCAGTCATTACTGCCTATCATACCTGGGAATCCACGTTGTTCCCCGACATAGAGTAGTCTTGCTAAATCTTGTTCATTGGGCCTTCTAAGATATTCGTCACCGAAGCAGGAAATGACGCCTTCTACGAAATTCTCAAGAGCTTCCCGTGTCACAGTTTTACTCATTCGCAAGTATTCATCAACCGCATCAGTTGTTGTCCCATACGCCAACACCCTTATAGCTCCAGTACATTTCTGTAATGGTGAAAGACCCAGTCTACCTGTGGCATAAAAAAATTAATCAAACAACATAATTTTTTTATTAAACAAAAAAAAAAGATAAGGAACAAGTACCTGTAGCATTAGGTCTTTGTTGAAAATATTCGTTATTCGCAGTTACAGCCTCCACTATACGGAGGAATAATGATTTTCGCATGCGAAATCTACGTCGGAAGATCTCAGGACAATACGTAGGATTGTCAACAAAATAGTCATTCATCAAACGTTCTTCACCAAGCTCGCGTTGCCTTTCACAATACCTCCTTCTTGCTCTAGGTGTGGGATCTTCTTCATTCAAATTAAGCCTTTCCAAGAGCAGATCCTCAATGATTCGATTCATTTGACGATTTTGGTGAGCTCTTCGTTCTTCCCATTCCTCAAATTCAATGGAGAAAGAATCAAAACTTGAATCATTTTCTACCGATTGATTGTCATTGAGAGACATTTAGAAAGTGAAATGGGTAAAGCTTGAGATATATAGTGTGGAGATTGGAGAGAGGATATATATAGAGTGGAGATTGGAGAGAGGATATATATAGAGTGGAGATTAAAGATAGGATATATAGAGTGAAGATGAGATTATAGAGTGGGGAGAGAATATATAGAGTGGAGATGTGAACTTTAATAATGGAGCTGCATTCACATATGGACAATTGTGAATAGTATTATTATAGATGGTAGCATGTGATTTATTTTCTTTTGTTCAGAAACTGAGTTGATAAGAAACACTAGTGGGACATTATTGCATTGGACAGTGGGAAGAATCAAACTAGTGGGAAGAATAGTCCAAATTAAATGCATTGTCCAAAGAATAATGCATATCTACTGCATATAATGTGAATAATGCATATCTACTGCACATCATGTGAATAATGCATATCTACGTCTATATCTTGTGAATGATTCATATCTACTGCACATCTAGTTCATTAATAATGCATATGAATTAATTTCCAATTTAATTTCAATTAATTTTTTATTCACTAATTACTAACTAGTATTGAAACTTTTCATTCAAATTCATTAATTAGTACTGAAATAAATTACTATCGAGACGGAATAAAATTACTCCAATGAACATTTAAATAAACCACTAGTTAGAATGAAAATTACAACGATTTGATACAATGAAATTAACGAAAATCACACAAATTAAAAGTCTTACAAAACATTAATAGAAATTAAAAGACTTACATAAACAATGACCAAAGAGCACGTTTTCTCTCTTCTTCTTCTGGAGTTAAGTGCTCTTTCGCCAACAACGACATCAAAAGCGAGTGTTTCATCTTTACTTTCTCCAACTCCAATTTCTTTTCTAGAATACCATTTTCATTGTCTCTGGTGACCCTTAACGCACGAATTTCTGCAGCAACTTCAGTGTAGGGTGAAGATTCGGATGCCTTACCTTTTCCTTTTCCTTTTTTTTTCCGTTTTATCTCTACCCGTAGGACGTGAAATAAATGAATTGTCACTGGTTGGAGTTTCTGGATTATTGGGGAGAGAATAGTCCCCATCTTCACTGGTCTTATTTCTCTTTGAGCTGCCACCACTTTCTTCATTACACTGGTCATCTTCAACACGACGTCTTGAAGAAGGATCTAAATTTATTTGCCACTTGGGAGATTTGCTCATAACTTCATTAAATACATGCAAGTCCTGAAACTTGTGTTTACCTGCTTCGTAAAGTGTATGAGCTTCTTTCTCCACATCTTGTTGGCTCATTCCACTTCATTTTCGAGTATGTGCTTCAATGTTAGCAGCAATCCACTTTTGAGCATTTTCATTAAGTCGTTTATAACGACCTTTCATTGAATCTATATTCCTTTTCTTTATCTCCTCCGGATCTTCTCTTCGAGCTTGTTCATACATATTATGCACTTTTCCCCAGAACGAGCTACCCTTTTGATAGTTTCCACGTTTCTCATCTTCACTAACGCAAATCCAAGATGACATGAGAGCTACATCTTCTTTCACCGACCAATTAGTTTTTGCAGCCTTTTCGTGACTATCCCGGAACAAGTTGCGAGAGATATTTTGCGATGGTTGAACTTGTTCGGAGATAGGTTCTTGGTTGAGATTGGGAGAAAGTTGAGAATTTTGAAAAAATTGAGAATTTGGATAATCTTCGAGGTTAAGAAAATGCTGAAAATTTGGATAATTTTGTGAGTTTGGATAGCGTTGGGAGTTTGAAAAATAATTTGGATTATTTGGATTCATGATAGAAATGGGGAGAAATTAGGAGAAATAAAATAAATTTAAAAGAGAGATTATAGAAATTAGGAGTAAAATAGAGAATTTGATATCTTGATACAAAGTATATCAATATGGGTGTCTATTTATAGAGAAAAAAAAGTTACGAATTTTGGTATTTTTTTTTTTACAGATAATGTATAAAATCGAAAATCTTAATATTATCTCAACAAAATTACAAGAGCCAATGAGATAGTGCCATGTGTCAATACACATGGCACAACCTATCTCAACTTCACGGTTGGTACATGAAGGAGGTTGGCTTCTTCTTTTTTTTTTTCTTTTTTTTTTATTCAATTTTTTTGGCTTTTAGTGGGTTGTGGTTGGCTTGGGTCTTTGATGGACATAGTCTTAGGAGAAAACCTATTAAGGAAATGAATTCACTAAAAAAAAAAGGAGTTAGGTATGAAGGAGTCTAGAGGGGCTAAGGCAAAAATTTTGATTCTGAATACTTGAGAAAGTGGCGGATTTCTCACTTTTGCAGAAGTCCTTCTAGGAATTGGAAAAGACAAGGCCCCTTTCAACATGGCACAAGAACCGATCATCTATCAATCTGCAGATAATGAGAAGAAATGGCTTGCAGGATGTTATATAGGTTTTCTCAAAAGTGAATTCTCTTGGTTGGATCACCAAGGAGGAAATTTTAAAAGAATGTGGTGGAAATCTTAAAATAACTCAAATGGGCAACAATTTGCTATTAATCCAAAGCACGTTGGAAAAACCAACTAACGAGGCTATTGAGGGCTTTAACGAATGGGCGTCTGTTTTGTTCGAATGGCTTAGGCCCTGGAGAGATATTGATGTTAGCCCGAGTCGTGTTGTTTGGACAAGATGGTTTGGAGTACCTTTACATGCT
This sequence comes from Ballota nigra, assembly GCA_947034835.1. Classification (NCBI taxonomy): domain Eukaryota; kingdom Viridiplantae; phylum Streptophyta; class Magnoliopsida; order Lamiales; family Lamiaceae; genus Ballota; species Ballota nigra. Next base: position 112,401,317 of record OX344723.1, on the reverse strand, counting down.
TGGTCCGTTAAGTTCTTCTCATTAACTTGTGCAAACTGGGGACTGTTTATGAATCTAAATGAAGCATCCAAACATAAATCAAGGCTAGACTTCGTCAGAGCACAAGTATCGGTCTCACTATTGGCCCAAATAGATAGAGTTGTTAATGTCAAAGTTGATGAAGTTTCTTTTAAAATTAGGATTATGGAGGAACCACCGTGCGTATGCAATCCAGACATTAGTGATGAGTCAGATTCGGAAAGTGAGCTGTCGAATTGGTCTGAAGGGATCATGGATTCAAAAAGCCCTGCAAAATCAATTATTTTTTTACGGAGAGGAGGAAGATGATGTGTCCGATGTAAATTAACCAGAAATTCCCATTGTCACGCCGGAGTTAGGGCTTGCGGCTCAAACAAGCGCGACAATGATGGAAGTCAAAGGGACCTATTCGGATTCTGTGAAGGCGGTGCATGCAGATGAGTTATTAAGGAAATTAATTGCACCTCAATTGGAAGATGGAACTACGTTAATTTCGCTCCATGTTCAAGAGGAGAATATTCAAATTCTAGCTGCAAATGTCGAGAATGGTGTATGTGAGTTGGTTTCGGCAGATGTGACTGGGTCCCACGAGATAGAGGGTGATTTTGGAATTCATGCTATTTTACCGAGTCAAGAGCCGACTTTTAGGCAGGATGCGTTACCTTTGAATAACTATTTTTCAATTATTGATGATGAGGCCCAATCCAACTATAATGGGCCTGATGTTCCTTTTTGTAGAGGACAAGGGGCAAATTAGATTAAGTCTCTTTTTTGTGGGCCTGTTGGTTCGAATTTAATTAAGGAAAGGGAGGCCCAAGTGAATTCTTGCCTTGAGACTTTGGGCTTGGATCCTGTTACTTTGGAGAGGAGGCTTGTTAATTCTAATTCAGGGAAAATACAAAATTCATGTGAGTCGATTCCTTCTGAACAGTGCCAATCGGAGGAGTTCAGCAAATTTTTGGATCTATCCAAATTAGCGATTTCTCACCGAATTATTCCGACCTGAACGATGCAGGCTTCTCCAAATAATCTGGCTCATCTTGGCAACGTTCCCTCTTCTTCTAGATCGACTAAATAGAAGGGGTTCACAAAATTCCCATTTCTTAATCTAGCAAAATCTAGAATTCAGTCCAAAGATCAAAACTCTAGAAAGACCTTTTTTTAAATCCTTCTCAGATGAAAAAAAAAAAGAGTTTGCAACCTCCTGTGAAGAGCAAGCCGCAAGAATCTTTGAAAAAGGCGGGGAGAAAATCTCATTCCAAGCGAGTGATAGGAACAAACCAGAAGGAAATTGATCACAATACTGCAGTAATTAGATGCGGCTCTACCAGCGGAGATGAAGACCTGATAGCAAAGAAAATCAGGGATAAGGCAATTTTGACTTGGGATATGGGTAAGAGCAAAGGCCTTTCATTGGAGAATCAGGATGAAGTTATGGTCAATAAATTATCAGAAATGGAAAGGAAAGTTGTTATTAATACTGGGAAAGTCAAGGAGAAAAACAAGGTATGTTCTCAATGAAAGTCCTCTCGTATAATATCAGAGGGATTGGGAGTACTATCAAGAGAAAAGAAATTCAAGCTCTTGTTAGAAAATATAATTTTGATATTTGTTGTGTTCAAGAGACTAAAGATGAAAACTTAAGTGTGGAGACTTGCAGGAAGATTCGGGGTTTGGGGAATTTTGACTTTGCTAAAAGAAATTCTTTGGGTAGATCGGGTGGCATTCTGAGTATTTGGAATTCGGATAAAATTGTTGCTATTAGTACTTGGGATATGGAAGGTGTTGTTGTTGTAAATGGCTTTTAGGGTGTTAACAGAATCAGATGTTGCATTATCAATGTGTACGCCCCGTTGCCCCTCCCGGATAGAGTCAATCTTTGGGATAGATTACAAACTGTTATCCAGCAAAATGATGATTGTTGTGTGTGCTTGGTTGGAGACTTTAATTCGATTCGTGCAAGTAGTGAAAGAGTTGGGAGGGGGAATCCGATTTCCTCAAGTGATAATGCAGTCTTCGACAGTTTTATCCGGGATTCAAATATGATTGATTTACCTGTGTTTGGAAGGAAATTCTCCAGATATCAGCCGGATGGGAAATGCAAAAGCAGGATTAATTGCATTCTCCTTTACAATGCTTGGGTTACTTCGTGGCCTTCATCTTCTCTCAAAGGTTTGCCTAGAATCGTCTCGGATCACTGTCGTCTAGCTATGGAGACCAAGGAGATCAACTGGGGTCCGAAGCCTTTTAAGTTTATCAATGCTTGGTGCTCTCATCCAGATTTCTTTAAGTTTGTGTAGAATGTCTGGTCCAGTTATGACATCGAAGGATGGGGAGGATTCAAGGTCAAAGAAAAACTCAAGAGATTGAAAGAAGGTCTGAAGAAGTGGAATGTCGAAGTGTTTGGGTCATTGGAGCACAAAATCAACAAACTTAAAGGGAATATTCAAGAGCTTGATATTTATGATGATGTTTTTGGACTCGAGGAGGAGGAGGAGATGGTTAAAAGAAAATAGGTAACAACTGATCTTTTAAATGCTTGAAACAACGGAACAGCCTTCTAGCTCAAAAAGCAAAAATCAGATGGCTCAAGGAAGGTGATGTGAACTCGAAATTTTTCCACAGGGCGATAAATTTTAGAAGAAAAGGAAATGATATTGCTGGGCTTTTTCTTGAGGGACAGTGGACGGAGGAGGTTAATGCTGTGAAAGAAGGAGTTCATTCCTTTTTTAAGAAGCATTTTAGCAAGGAGAACATTATTCGTCCAAAAATGGCAGCACATCTTTTCACCAAAAAGCTGTCTAGTGCTGATAATTCTTTCTTTCAGCCCCATTCTCGGAGGAGGAGGTAATCTTGGCAATCGATAATTGTGATAATTCCAAAATCCCAGGGCTGGACGGTTTTACTTTCAAATTAATTAAGGTTTGTTGGGCTGTGATTAAAGGAGATTTTCTTGAGATGATTTCAGATTTCTACGAACATGGGAAGTTAGTCCGGGGGCTCAACCCATCCTTCATCGCTCTTATCCCTAAAAAAAAGACGCATCCTGCTTATCGGATTATAGGCCAATCTCCCTTATTGATTGTGCCTATAAAATTATTGCTAAATTACTAGCGTCTCGGCTCTGCAAAGTAATGGATAAACTGATCTCTTCTAACCAAAGTGCTTTGATAGGGAGGAGGAACATTATGGATGGGATTGTGATTCTCAATGAAGTAGTGACTGAGGCAAAGGGAAGAAAATTGGAGAGGGCCTTCTTTAAGATTGACTTCGCCAAGGCATATGATTCCGTGGACTGGAATTTTCTAGATATGATGATGGAAGGCTTCAACTTTTGCAATAAATGGAGATACTGGATTAAAGAGTGTGTTTCGAGTGCTTATACTTCCGTTCTAGCCAATGGTAGCCCCTCGGGAGAATTTAAGCTCGAGAGAGGATTAAGACAAGGGGATCCTCTGTCCCCTTTCCTATATCTTCTAGTTGTTGAAGGGCTTAGTCTTTTGGTCTCCAAGGAGATGGAAATCGGTGTGTTTAAATAGGTTGAGATTGGGAAGGAAAATAATCGGATTTCTCACTTACAATATGCTGATGACACAATTTTTATTGGAGCAGTGTGTAACCAAAATGCTTGGGCGTTGAGAAGAATCTTGAGAAATTTTGAATTACTGTCGGGACTCAAGATAAATTATAACAAATGTGTGTTTGATGGGTATGAATGTGGGTGAAAATAGAATGTTGGAGATGGCTAAAATTCTTGGATGCACTACAGGAGAGATCCTTTTTTCTTATTTGGGGATCCGAGTTGGAGCAAGCTACAATAAACCTACTGAATGGAGGACTCTAGTTCAGAAATTTTAGAAAAAAATAAAGTCTTGGGAAGATCATAATATCTCTTTTGGGGGACGTATTACTCTTCTAAACGCGGTGCTATCTTCTTTGCCAATCTACCAATTATCTTTTTAATAAAATCCCAAAAACTATCTTGAGTGTGTTGTCTTCTTTACAACGTAAATTCCTTTAGGTCGGGCGTGAGAACAATTCCAAAATTTGTTGGGTGAGCTGGAAAAATGTTTGTAAATCTAAATCTTGGGGGGGGGAGGGGGGCTTGGGATGAGGGATTTGGGGGTATTTAATAGAGTCTTATTGGGAAAATGGATGTGGAGGTTTTTTATAGAGAGTAAGAGTCTGTGGGTTAAAGTGTTAAAATCTTTGTATGGGGATTTAGATGTGGGCGAGATATGTATTATCTTTGAGGGTAATTGGAGTAGGATATCTAATTGATGGAAAGATGTTTTGGAGTGTGTGACAGGGGAGAGAGGGAAATGGATGTGGGGTAGTTTAGAGAGAAGGATTGGAAGTGGGGAGATTACAAGTTTTTGGGAGAGTCGGTGGGCTAGTATTGAGACGTTTAAAAATAGTTTCAGTAGGTTGTATCACTTGAGTGGTGCGAGGAATGCAAAAGTGAGTGAAATGGGGAGTTGGGATAATTGGGTGTGGAGTTGGGATTTGAAATGGAATAGGCCTCTCTTTGATCGTGAAATTTTAATTGTTAATTTTCTTAATTGCTTGATTAACAGGGTACGATTAAAGGAGGATGCGAGTGATACTTGGAGATGGAAATCGTCCCCTGATGAACAATTCAAGACGAAGAGGGCCTACAACATTTTGAGTGCTCCTGATATTCTGATCCATAGAAGGTCGAATCGGGTCCTCCTTAATCGAAGTTGGAACAAAATTTCTCCAATAAAAGTTTCGGCGATGGCTTGGCATCCACTACAAGATTGACTACCTACAAAAGAGAACCTCAACAAGAGAAATATTCTGCCCCAAAACAGCAACATAAACTGCCCACTTTGCAATATTCAGCCTGAATCTGCCTCTCACCTCTTCCTTGTTTGCAACGTGCCGGCCAAAATCTGGTATGCTTGCTATAATTGGTTGGGCATTTCAGGGGTGTTGGGTTTTTGAGGCACGAACACCATGTTCGGCGCAGCGGAAGATTACGATTCACCAACAACGAATCACAAACATGGTTGTATAACATAAAACATAAAGGATAAATAGCAAGTATATAAATCCTTACAGCGATTTGTACGCGGAATCCTCAACTATGGTATCCACGTAACGACTTTCTACCAACCCGCACCGATATGCTAGCGTTGAACCTCGAGACGAATTTGCTAGGAAAATTCCGACTAGAGATTTTATGGAGAAATTATATTTCTTATATTTTTTTCTGAATTCCCATGACACGTATTTATAGGGATTAACTTGGCTTAATTCCTAAGCAAGATATCGGGTCTAGCCCGTAATATAATCTCTACGGATTATATTTCCCTAGATACGTTCCTACGAATAATATCTTTATCATATCTATTATTCTTGTATAATAATATTCCAAATATTATTATTGGGATTTTATATTTAATTAAATCTAATTTAATTAAATAATAATAATAATTAATTCCAAATATAATTATTATTATATTCTCCATAAATTAAATATTATATCCAATACAATATTTAATCAACCAACTATAATTGGTAAATTGTCATTACTTGTTGTGTGACCCATAGGCCCTCGTATATCGAGCGATTAGTCAAACTAACGGTCTTAATTGAACCCTAGACAATAAATCAGACATTCTCAATATACGAGGTACGTTGCGAGGAAATCTGCAACTACCTGTAATACTGTAGGCTATTGTGATATCTTCCTTTCATTCGCGAATACTCGATTAAGCCTTGAACATGATGAAGTGTCTATTCAAATAACTTAATCATATTATCTCAAATCACTAATTGATCAAGTATATCACACTTAGCCACAAAGTCTAAGTTGATGCGCGTCGGCCGATGACTTAGATCCAATTATGATGAGAAGACAAGTATTCTCTCTAAATCCACATTGAGGAATGAATCATATTCTTGGCTCAACTACCACGCACATGCATTTCGTGATGAACCCAATCCATGCCATATCTACCCGTGGAAGGGTGCAAGCGTCGGTCATGGTCAAAGTTCACCACTCCACACATGTCGTGCGTATTGACCTCAAGTCAGAGGAGTATCACATCGCTCCCACTAACCGAGACACCCGTAGACACATTATGTGGAATTACATCAAACGGTTTCTCGGATGGGTATACCAATACCCTCTAAGGTATCTGTGCATCCATCATGAGATACCCCGTATCTCGTAGTAAGTGAGATCTTACTACACTCTCTAAGAGTATGATGCAGATCGCACACCAATCTCAATTGCATCATCAATATCACATTCTTGATGATCCTTGATCGGGGCTATTTAAGAATCATACTTAGGTCATCTGAGTTCTCACTCACTCAATGACAGTAGTGATTCATGGGAACACAAATAAGAATATATGCAAACAATCAAACATCATATTCAGATAAGTGTAACGTCATACATTTAATATTAAACCAATAATAATATTAAACCAAATCTGAATATTATCTTAGTATTATGTCCTTTCGATGGATTGTCTCTAGGACACTAACACTAACAATCTCCCACTTGGACTAGAGCCAATCACCTACATGTCTAACCCCTAGACCATCAAATGTCTAGTGTGTACATGAACAGTGAAAAGGATTTGCAAGATTATCCTTTATGGGAAATGTTTTAATTTCATTTCTCCTATCGATATGAACTCTCGGATCAAATGATAATGCCTCCGTACATGCTTATTTCTGTTATCAGATCTCGGTTCCTTTGCTCATGCAATCGCACCAATGTTATCACAATACAACTCTATTTGACAACTGGCACTCGGAACTACCCCTAGTTCTCTCAAGAACCTTAAAATCCAGAAAGCCTCTAAGGCTTCTGATACAGCAATGTACTTAGCTTCGGTTTGTTGAATCTGCGGTCAGGTCTTGCTTGGAACTATTCCAACTTACCGCCTCATCGTTGAGATTGAAAATATAATTTGACTGTGATTTGTAATCTTCACAGTCTGACTGGAAACTCGCATCAGCATAGCCCATAACGACTAGCTGTAGCTTCCTACCGTAGACAAGAAAATGTTCTTTAGTACGCCTGAGGTACTTCATAACATTCTTGACAGCAATCCGGTGAGGCTCACCTGGATTCCGCTGGTAAGTACCAGTGATGTTGACAGCGTAGGCCACATCTGGCCTCGTGCAAGTCATGGCGTACATGATGGAGCCCAACTGCAGATGCATATGGAACGTCCTTCATGTGCTTGACATCAGCTTCGCTAGAAGGACCATCCTTCTTCGACAGCTTTATCCCATAATTTGCCGGTAGAGATCCTCTCTTAGAGTTCTCTATCGCAAAACGCTTCAACACCTTATCTACGTAGGTGGATTGTAACAATCCTACCATCTTCTTGGATCTTGATCCCTAAGATGTAGCATGTCTTACCAAGATCCTTCATCATGAAGGTCTTTGATAACCAATCTTTCTCGGACTGCATTGGCGGGATGTTATTCCCTATAATCAATATGCCATTGACATATGCGACTATAAAGACAATACTCTTCCCGCTGCGTTTACGATAAACGCAAGGATCTTCCAAATTTCAGATGAAGTCAAGGATTTGACAGCTTCATCAAATCGGATATTCCAACTCCTAGAAGCTTGCTTCGATCCATAAATGGATCGTTTAAGCTTGCACACAAGATTAGATTTTGGCTTAGATGTAAAACCCTCCGGTTGAGTCACAAACACTCCCTTATCAATGTTACCATTGGGGAGAGCTGTTTTGACATCCATCTACCAAAACTCATAATCGCGGTGTACTGCTATCGCAAGTAACATTCAAATGGACTTGATCTTAGCAACTAGCGAAAAAGTCTCATCATAGTCAATACCGACTATAACCTTTCGCCACCAACCTATCTTTATAGGTTTGTACTTTGCCATTTGCATCGGTCTTACTCCTAAAGATTCACTTGCAATCTATGGGTCTAACCCCTTTCTGGCAACTCAATTAAGTCCTAGACTTAATTGGTGTACATCGAGTCCATCTCGGATTTCATGGCTTCATGCCACTTCTCTGAGTCAACATCTAATGTTGCTTCAGTATAAGTTCTAGGTTCGTCTTTATCCGGGATCTCCACATCATCATGTTCCTCCACGAGGAACCTATAATACCTAGTGGGTGGATTACGAATCCTAGTCGACTTATGGAGTTGTGGTTGTGCAGGCTGTACATTCTGATTGTGAAAAATTTTGTGGTGCAATGACTTCATCGTTGACCGGAGAGTCCTCAAGAGCGACACTTTCAAATGCCTCTTGGGCGGGAGTTTGAACTATGTTATTCTCATTCAGCCCACTTGGAGGTTGTTGCGAAGGCAATGCAACTCCAATTACGCTCCCACTGGCTGAAAGAGGATCATCTAGTGATAAACTTCCACCATGAGAGTCGCTGAATGCTCCCACTGATTCTTTGTCATGTTGCTATTGACAAATTATCAGTCTCTATGTTAATTCGTGGTTCTTGATCTCTTCAAGTTCTATCTTCTTACGGCTCTGTTCCTTAAAGACGTACTCGTCTTTTAGGAACTTAGCTTGCCTAGAAACAATCACTGTTTGTTTCTCCGGTAGATAGAAGTGATATCCTCTTGTCACCTTAGGATATCCCACAAAATAACTATTTTCACCTTCGGATTCCAACTTATCAGTTAGCATTTTCTTCACAGCTGCGGGCCAACCCCACGTTCTAATGTGTAGAAAAGATGGCATCTTGCCGTTCCATAGCTCGTATGGAGTCTGCTTAACTGATTTGGACGGAATCCTATTCAAAATGTAGATTGAGGTTTGTAATGCGTATCCCCATAAGAATGTTGGAAAAGAGGAAAAACTCATCATGGACCTTACCATGTCTAACAGGGTTCGGTTTCTCCTTTCGGACACACCGTCCATCTGAGGTGTTCCGGAAGGAGTCCACTGTGACTGGATTCCATGAAGCTTCAAGTAATCCATGAATTCATGGCTAATGTACTCACCTCTTCGATCCAATCGAAGAATCTTGATACTCTTGCCAAGTTATTCCTCTACTTTGTATATTAAGAACATCATGTTCATAACTCAACAAATGCCTAGCAGTTTGAACTATTAGTGAACATGTTTATCTTAACAACAACCATACTTGTTCTAGCAGCTAAAACACCTTGTGTTTTCTTCTCGGTTGCTAGAACCTTATAGTCCTACTTCTAATACCATTTCAATGCAGTGGGGAACATATCCTTATCAACCCGCTCTTACTTTTGAACTCCACCTTTTGCCTTCAGGAAGTTGGGCTTGAAGCCCTCTTAGCCTTACTCCTTCGCTTCTTCTCACCTTTCGGGTCAGAAGAAGTAGAAGCACTCACCATGAGCACGGGTTTTTCCTTAGCAGTGGAAGACTCAAAAGTCTTAAGCATGTTATGAGGCTCCGACATCGTCGCTTCCGTCTTCTTCATATTAAATTTACTACGAAACTACAATATGAATCGGGGAGTGACTTGAGGATAGCACATGAGGTAAAATCTTCCCTCTTTTCGCTAATCGACATCTGAATAGATCTCTTATCACTTCATAAATCTCAAACGAGATCTAGAATCAAAGAGATCCTTCAAATGCTTAAGCATCTCGAAGGGATCCATTTTCTCATGTTGCCTTTGCAATTCAGGAGTCATGCCGAGCAATCATAACATAGAGCTGGGAAGCATCATCTTGATGCTTCTTTGAGCCGTAACGTCAAACGTTGCAGCCTCAACTGAACCAACCTCATGGGTAAAGGGATTATCGTGTCTAACACATACTCAATCTCTTATTGCCTTAGCACCAAACGCACGTTTTAGTGCCAGTCCAGAAAATTTGGCCCAACCAATTTGTTCGTTTCCAAAACATTTCTCAATGACAAGTTATTAATTTCAACAATTATAGAGAAATAAACTAAAACGGGAATTAAACACATAATTCCTACGATCAATATTCAACAATCAAAATAAACATGGCCTTTTAATTTATTTTGTCTCCACTATTTTCACATACTCAACGACCTCATCGGAAGAGTACGAATTTATATCTAATATAAATTGTAATGGACTAGGATCCACATTCCTACTATTACAATGACTGCTTGGGCTGAACAATGCAACAGCAGAACTGGTAGGTCTCTAAACCAATTGCCTCACGCAATTCCTAGTTGATTGAACCTAGTTCAATCGGATGTCACCTAATTCTCGCTTTCCTGCTTGGGCTGGTGAAACAGAATTAAGTTGGTTTACAACCATTAAGCGGCGACAATCATGTCCCTATAAAAGTCCCGTTAGATGTAGATCAGAGCAAAAGACTTGGGCCTTAAATACTCATTGGAACGAAATCTCCGGTTTACTTTTAATTTTAATGGAAGACATCTTTCAATCTAATGAAAAACCATATTTTAGTGAGGATCATTTTTAAAGGCGGGGTATTAATTGCTTAATCGAGATCCGACATGATAACTACGTCACATTTGAGCAACTATTGGGCGCCGCCTACCCAAACATGATAAGTGCGGACAAACATATATTGGGCGCCGTCTACCCAAACATATAATACGGTCCGACAAATATTGGGTGCCGCCTACCCAAACAATTTAATGCGGACTATATAACTAATAATGTAAATATCGATTCACATAAGCAGTTATACAAGTGGGGAGCAACTAATCAAGTTCTCATGCTTTATTTCAAAATTTAAATTCGCATGAATAAAGCATCTAATAAATATTTAGCACATAAATCAAATAAACATGCAAAACATTTAATATTTATAAATAATCAATATTTATAAATAACACGTAAATCATATAAACGTGTTTAACAATTAATTATCCGTAGGTGAAATATTGCTAAAATTAGAAATATCAACAAGCTCCAAGCTTTTGATTAATTTCTAAAATCATTTTTCAAAATAATTTTGCCCAAAATATCAAAATTTGGTCCAACCAAACATCCCCTTATTTTAATTTCCAAAATTCTTAGAATTTGGTCTAACCAAACAGACCCTTATTTTTTCAGAATTTCTAAAATTCTTCAAACCAAATAAGGCCTTATGAACTTCCTGAATTTAAAACATTTATTTATTAAACCAAACATGGTCTTAAGAAATTTTTTCAGAAATTTAAAATAAGTTAAAAAAAAAAAAAAAACATTCCTTAAGTTGTTATAGGATTTATCAATTTAAATTCAAGCCAAACATTGCTTTAATCATTCAAAATTTTAAAATTAGATCCAGGGGTTTAATTGCAAATAATTTGTTATTGCATAGAAGGGTCTGGGGAGAATCCAATTCTCAACCCATACCCCAAATCAATTTAGGACCGAATCAACTAGGCATATCTCGCCGCTAGCCTTCACACTGCCACGAGTCCCTCATACGACCCAAAATCATCACAGCCGCCAGCAGCGCACCACCACCAGCCGCAACCAAGCGAAAAATCTGCCAGTGCGACTCCATGTCGGATCGAAGCCAGGAACGTCTGGCGGATCGAAGCCAGCGCCGCTGCCTACGGCGGCCGATTTTAGCCTCGGCGGCCGTGGTCGATGAGTGCCGCCTCCACCACCACAGGCGAGAACGGCCATGACCGGTGGTTGCTCAGTGCCGTCATCTATTCGGTCGCGGACCGTCATCGAAAAACACAGCGGTCCCCAGTGCAAAACCACCCCAGCGAGAGTTTCACGCCCAGCGCTCAACTCGATGCCTCAGAGTGCTCGCGGTAATTCCCGTAGCCGACCGTCCTTTGGGCTTGACAGAGAGACTCGCCAAGCGAATCTTCCTTCGATCAACAGTTATCTAGCGCTGCAGCCATCTCAAGCATCCTTTGATCCGTTCTTAGAAATTCGCACAGCGAGTTCCGGCTATTGATCGATCTCCGCATAGTACACGGTCATAGTCAAGTCCAGAACTACCAGAAAAATTGCTCGCCCAACGAGCTATCTCCGGTGGCAGTTTCAATTTACGGTGACTGTTCGACGGAGTTTGCCCAGCAAGCCTCCTCATCGATGCCAATTTAGATGGTTAGGGCGGCGCATATTTTCCGAACGGGAACCCAGAAGCCAAATAGCAATTCCCAATTTTTTTTTTTTAATTAATAAAATCAAATTTTATTAATCAAAGGTAAAAGAAGACTTTAACTATTAAAATCAACAACACCGTATGGACCAATTTTAGGGCAAAATTAATTCTTGAAAAACACACATAATTTACCTACAAATTAATACACAAAATTTTGTATACAACCGAGCCTGAAGCTCTGATACCACTGTTGGGTTTTTGAGGCACGAACACCATGTTCGGCGCAGCGGAAGATTACGATTCACCAACAACGAATCACAAACATGGTTGTATAACATAAAACATAAAGGATAAATAGCAAGTATATAAATCCTTACAGCGATTTATACGCGGAATCCTCAACTATGGTATCCACGTAACGACTTTCTACCAACCCGCACCGATATGCTAGCGTTGAACCTCGAGACGAATTTGCTAGGAAAATTCCGACTAGAGATTTTATGGAGAAATTATATTTCTTATATTTTTTTTCTGAATTCCCATGACACGTATTTATAGGGATTAACTTGGCTTAATTCCTAAGCAAGATATCGGGCCTAGCCCGTAATATAATCTCTACGGATTATATTTCCCTAGATACGTTCCTACGAATAATATTTTTACCATATCTATTATTCTTGTATAATAATATTCCAAATATTATTATTGGGATTTCATATTTAATTAAATCTAATTTAATTAAATAATAATAATAATTAATTCCAAATATAATTATTATTATATTCTCCATAAATTAAATATTATATCCAATACAATATTTAATCAACCAACTATAATTGGTAAATTGTCATTACTTGTTGTGTGACCCATAGGCCCTCGTATATCGAGCGATTAGTCAAACTAACGGTCTTAATTGAACCCTAGACAATAAATCAGACATTCTCAATATACGAGGTACGTTGCGAGGAAATCTGCAACTACCTGTAATACTGTAGGCTATTGTGATATCTTCCTTTCATTCGCGAATACTCGATTAAGCCTTGAACATGATGAAGTGTCTATTCAAATAACTTAATCATATTATCTCAAATCACTAATTGATCAAGTATATCACACTTAGCCACAAAGTCTAAGTTGATGCGCGTCGGCCGATGACTTAGATCCAATTATGATGAGAAGACAAGTATTCTCTCTAAATCCACATTGAGGAATGAATCATATTCTTGGCTCAACTACCACGCACATGTATTTCGTGATGAACCCAATCCATGCCATATCTACCCGTGGAAGGGTGCAAGCGTCGGTCATGGTCAAAGTTCACCACTCCACACATGTCGTGCGTATTGACCTCAAGTCAGAGGAGTATCACATCGCTCCCACTAACCGAGACACCCGTAGACACATTATGTGGAATTACATCAAACGGTTTCTCGGATGGGTATACCAATACCCTCTAAGGTATCTGTGCATCCATCATGAGATACCCGGTATCTCGTAGTAAGTGAGATCTTACTACACTCTCTAAGAGTATGATGCAGATCGCACACCAATCTCAATTGCATCATCAATATCCCATTCTTGATGATCCTTGATCGGGGCTATTTAAGAATCATACTTAGGTCATCTGAGTTCTCACTCACTCAATGACAGTAGTGATTCATGGGAACACAAATAAGAATATATGCAAACAATCAAACATCATATTCAGATAAGTGTAACGTCATACATTTAATATTAAACCAATAATAATATTAAACCAAATCTGAATATTATCTTAGTATTATGTCCTTTCGATGGATTGTCTCTAGGACACTAACACTAACAAGGGGTAGGTCATAATCAATTATCAAGTCAATTTCTTGCTCCTGTTGGCATGCTCCTGGGGAAAAAAAGGTAATTTGTTTGCAACTAGTCTGTGGAATTGTATTGTCTGGGCCATTTGGAAGGGCATAAATAATCTGGTATTTGAAGGAAAAAAAATTGTCTGGGAGAAAATAGTAGAAGAAATTAAGGGTAGATTTTGGAGTTGGTGCTCAGTGAAAATTTCTCTATTCTGTAATTATTCTTTTTCAGATTGGTTAGATAATCCTAGGAAGATTCTTGACTGTTAAGACCGTGTAAAGTTGTAAATTCTATACTGGGCTTCTTGCCCTTTTCTTCTAGCAATAAAAGAAATTTACTTATAAAAAAAAAAGTGGAGAATTTACGATTTTAAAGTTGATCGTTAAAAAAGTGGCGATCAACAAAGTAAATCGTCCTCTGTAAGGGAGATTAAAGCTCTTGATCGCTCCTCATATAGCCAATTAAAGGGGACAACCAAAATTTATTTTTATTTTTATTCTTCTTAATATCAAATTTACTTCATTTTAAAAAATAAAAAAATAGTACTCCCTCCATTACGCGATTATTTTCACACTATTTTTTTTTTTTGTATTTTAGCAAACGAGTTGTTTATTAGAATTTGAAATGATAAAATGACTTTTAAGGTAAGGTATGATAGATCTATCACTCTACTATTATAACGTGATTTAACTAGTAATAAAAAAATCGCTCGCTAAAACATGAGAAAACGATAACTATGAAAGTAATTGCGGGACGAAGGGAGTATTTATTAAATAATAGATGCAAAATTCTAAAATGACATTTATTTTAAAATAAGAAGAGTAATCATAATGTATTAGTTTAATGACGAGTGATAATTATTTTAAAATTATAGACATAAAAATATCATACCATTATTGAAACCCCAAATGACCACCATGCCACATTGTGCCGGACGTCTATCACGAAGACTACGACGAGGTGGTAGTTCATTTTTGGCTTGGTCTAGTGTTTTCACTTGTGCCCGCAAATGGTATAAGCGATAAAGGTAAGTTGGCGTTGCGATGGTAATTGAGCTTCATAGGCATTCATATCAATATTTATCTCTAACAATTGAGAATATGTTCCAGTCCATGATGTAAGAATATTAGTCACAAATTTAGTGAATGTAATATATATATATATATATATATAATTTTATAAGTTGATATTACATACTATTGTCATTTCAAATTTTTAGTGTAACTTTGATAATATTGAATTGCATACCATATGCAGTTGGTTGTGTGTAACTAGGGATGATGACAATTTGTCAATTTGGCCCGCCTCACAGTTGATCCGCCCTACCCCGATCTATTTAGGTCTCCCCGCCCTGTAACCTGCAGCGGGACGGATATGGGTACTACCTCTACCCTGCCCTGCCCCACCCCGCCCCATTCTGACCCGCATATAATATAAATTTATAAATATATTTTATATTTAACATTTATGATATACATATAAAATATAAATTATTATTATATTTGTCATATTTATTAGTATTATATAATATAAATGGTGATAATTCAATTTCAAAAGTATGTTTTAGGTCTATATATATATATATAATACAATATGACCGCAATTAAAATTTAATACTGATATTAAGAGGTAAAATAAATCCATTAATACGTTATAATATCATTTGTTTATTTTTCCTATTGATGTAGAAATATATATGTCACACGTTATAAAAATATATAATGATTAAATAAACGTAATCTCTTGAAATTTCTTATTAACAAGTAGAATTCCGTAAATTGCACATCATTAACAAGTGTAATTTTGTAAATTATATACCTTAAAAGTCATTTTATCATTTCAAATACTAATAAATAACCCGCTTCCTAAAATAGGAGAAAAAAATATAGTGCGAAAATAATTGCAGAACGGAGGAGTACTAATTTTTTATTCAATAAAAAAAGTAAATTTGATATTAAAAAAAAAAAGCAAAATTTGGTTGTCCCCCTTAACTTCCACACTGTCAACCCTATTTACACAATACCCTCTTAAATTTGCTATAAATAAATAAATATACCCTATATTTATCTATCCACTAAAATGTATCACTTCTATATTTATCTGTCTACCAAAGTGTATTTATTTCTTATTCGTCAACAATCACTTATTTTTATACTCACAAAATACTCTTTCTGTCTCACAAAGATAGACTTATAGGTATTTTCACACAGACTAATAAATGCAATTTATTATAGTTAGAGCATTTTTTTTTTACCATTTAGCCCATATGACTACTCATTTTCCAAGAGAATTACATAGGGAGAAATACATTAAATAAAGAGAAATATGGAAATGCAAATTTTATAATTTTTTAAATATAGTATCAAGTCTATCTTTGTGGAACAAATGAAAATGAAAATTAAGTCTATCTTTATGAGACAGAGGGAGTAATATTTTATTTATATTTTATCTATTTTTTCTTAACATTTATGCTCAAATAAATAAGTACAATTATCGTGGACGGAAAAAGTAATTTACTTATGTTGCATGGGTGCAGGGACGCGAGTGCAAGAGCGATACGGTATAGGTTTGAAGATACGAGTATGTATAGAGTGAAATTTTTTCATATATGAATCATTGAAGAATATTAGTTGTTTTCACTAAAGGGTATAATTATTTTCACTGAAGAGTCTTAGTTTGTTTTCAATAAACAACTATTACTCTTCAGTGAAAACAACTAATACCTTCTAGTAAAAAAGATGGATAGAGAGAGAAAGTTTAGAGTGAGAGAGAGTTGGAGAGGGAGAGGGAGAGGGGTAGTTTCAAGGCACCCTTATGCTGAGTGGACACCGGTGAGGCAGAAACCTAAACCATACCTTAACCACAACAGACCATCGTTCCGGATAGGTAGAGCAAAAGTGGAGACAGAGACGAACCGAGCGAGATATTGGGAGGATGCCATTTTTTGGGAGAAATGTAAATGGGGAAGGGGAGAAAGCACTCATACTTTTTTATTCAAAAACTTTCCGCCGGAGTGCACAATGGAATGCCTTGTGAACAAATTCAGGGAGGTTGGGAAGGTAGTGGATATCTTCTGTCCAGGTAAAAAGGATAGGGTGGGCAAGCTATTTGGTTTTGTAAGGTTTCCTGCAAGACTTGATTCGAGGCGTCTTCTAGAGAATCTAAACAACTTATGGATCCAAAGCTTCAAACTGAGAGTTATAATTCCCAGGTTCAACAGAGAAGATAAGGGAGGTAGTAGGTCACAACATGTTACTTTTGAGGCAAATAGTGGTGTTCGATCCCCGGATAAGTCATACAAGATGGTTCTGCAGAAGAAGGAGGGTGGGAGAATAGTTCAAGAGATTAGAGGGGATAAGTTGGGAAAAGGCAAAGAGATAGTAGAGTCAAGGATCTACAATAAATCTGTGAGACCTACGATGGTAGAAGGAGATACACGGAAGGAGATTCTGTTGCACTTTACTACAAGACCCGCGGATAAAGAAAGGTTAAAAGAATGTCAGACGGGACTGTTAAAGCAAGAGTTTTCATGGGAGAATCATGGGGATGAGATCCAAAGTGAATGCGGAAATTATATGAAAATCAGATTCATGGGTGATAATGTGGTGTTGTTACAAACCTTGGAGGAGAAACAGGGTCTCGATTGGAAAAAGGATCTTGACGAATGGGTAGAGCACTGGTTCGAGTGGATTAGACCTTGGAGGCCAGAAGACGTTTGCCATAAAAGATTGGTTTGGACGCGATGGGTGGGTGTTCCACTACATGCCTGGACGATTGAGTTTTTTGACCAAGTATGCGCTAGCTTGGGGTCTGTTGTGAAGATGGATGTGAGCACAGGAAATAAATCAAGATTTGATTTTGCAAGGATTCTGATGTACGTGGGTTACCTATGTGAAGTTAACCGCATTATCAGGGTTGAGATTGACGGACGTATTTATCCCATTCGAATTATCGAAGAACAATGGGGTAATCTGGAAGACGATAGATGGAGGGGAGATATGTCGTTAGACGATGATCAGTCAAGTTGGTCGGATTTAGTGATTGGATCATCGTGTGATGAACCGGCAGAGGCGATTGTTATGGAGGAAGATTGTAATTTTTCGAGCAGCCCATCGGTGGCCGGAAAATTAAACGAAGTGGCAGCAGTGGCCGATTCCAGTATCAGGGTTGGCGGCGGATCTACATCGGAGAATGGAAAAGATCATAATGATGGAATCGAGACGTGCAATTATTTCTCAGCTTTGGAGAAAGAGAATTTTGTCCATATTCTTGAATGTGATAAAGAGAATTCTGAGTTCATCATTAATAATGGCAGTAATGGCTCCACTCTTCTTGGAAGTGGAGAATGCATGCGGATTAAGGAACTTGTGGGACCACCCCAACTGTTAAACAAGGAGGTGGTGGGCATTTGTAATGGGTATGCAGAAGTTGAAGTGGGCCAAGCCCAATATAAGATGAACAATACAAGTAGCAGCCCAATTGATGTAAACAATGCCCACAAGTGTATCCAGGGTGATCCAAAAAAGAGAAAAAAGGGCCCTAGCTCGAGAATTGGGGTTATTGGGCAGGATACAGAAGTCCGGAATTTTGATAAACCAGGATCGGCCCTTGCGACCATCAGAGTAAAACCTGGCATTAATCCCCAACCTGTTCAAAAAGTGAGAGCAATTAGCCTAACAAGAGGGGATCGTGCGCTGCTGAGAAGAAAGCAATTTGCAGAGGAGAACAAGCAAAAAAAAAAAAAGCAATTGAGTGAATCATGGAAGGCTTTCGTTCGCAATATGGAATCGGAAGAGGAAAATACACCTGATGCGAGTAAAAAGGAGGCGACGAATAGAGCAGAGAGCGGCGAAAGAGATACAGAAATTGAGGCCAACACTTACGAAGCTTTGGAAACATGGAAAATGGGGAAGGCACTAGGTTTAGTAGCAACGGGATCAGAGGATGAGGTCATCAACAAGTTACGCCAGATGGAAGAATCGAAGGAGAATTCGGCAGGAAAAGGTAAGGGGAATGATAATTTTTGTTCTAAATGAGGATTTTGTCATATAATGTGAGAGGGCTGGGGAGTTCAGTAAAAAAAGCTGAAGTTAGGGAATTAATTGTGCAGCAAAAAATTGACTTTTGTTGTTTGCAAGAAACGAAGCTTGAAAACATTTCTGATATTACATGTAATTCAATATGGAGCAGGGGTAAATTTGGGTGGGTTTTTAGGGAGTCTTAAGGGAGATCCGGTGGTTTGTTATCTATGTGGAATTCTGAGATTTTCACTGTTATTAGTTCCTGGCATATGAAGGGAGCTATTGTTGTGAGCGGCCTTTGGGGGAGGGAAAGAATTGAATGTTGTGTGATAAATGTTTATGCTCCATGCGATGTCCATGAAAAGGAGCAACTTTGGGACAAAATCTCATACATTTTGGACCAAAATTCTACAGCGTGTATTTGTGTAATCGGGGATTTTAATGCAATCAGAAGACCTTCAGAAAGGGATGGAAGGGGGGGTGATAATCAACAACAAGGATATGTGTGGGTTTGACAGCTTTATAAGAAATTCAGGGCTGATTGATCTTCCGCTGCACGGGAGGTCGTTCACTTGGTACAGACCAAATGGTAGGTGCAAAAGTCGGTTGGATAGATGCCTGGTAAATTCATTATGGATCAACAAATGGCCAAATATGGTTCACCACGGGCTGAAACGATTGACATCGGATCACTGCCCGATTATGATTGGAGTTAAGGTTAAAGATTGGGGTCCAAAGCCGTTTAAGAGCCTTAACGCGTGGTTTACTCATCCAGAGTTCAAGGAATTTATCAAAAGAAAATGGCAGAGTTATTCGATTGATGGATGGAGAGGCTATGTGCTGAAACAAAAACTCAAGTTACTTAAAGCTGATCTGAAGAAGTGGAATAGAGAAGTCTTCGGCTCGACGGAAGAAAGGATAGAGTGTCACAAACAAGAGATCTCAAAGTTGGACATACTGGACGAGGTATTTGGGCTAGAAGAGGAAGAAATATCTAAGAGAAATGTAGCAATGGCCAATTTGTTCATAGACCAGAAGAGGAGGATAAGCATACTGGCGCAAAAGGCATGAAATAAATGGGTAAAGGAGGGTGATGCAAACTCGAAGCTGTTCCACAATTTCATAAACCGTAGGAGGAAACGAAACGAGATTGATGGGATTAACATTGATGGACAGTGGATTGAGGAAGTAGAAGAGGTAAAAAATGGCATCTTCGAATTTTTTAAAAATCACTTTAAGAAGGAGGATGTCCAGAGACCCACCTTGGCTCATGATTTCACGAGCAGCAAGATGTCAGAGCTTGATAATCAGTTTCTCATATCACCGTTCTTGGAGGAAGAAGTTAAGGAGGCATTATGGTCTTGTGAGGGATCAAAAAGTCCAGGCCCCGACGGATTCAATTTCAACTTACTTAGGGAGCTGTGGAGTTCGTTCAAAATTGAGTTCATGAGTATGATGGCAGAATTTCACAAAAATGGCAGGTTGGTTAGAGGCTTCAACCCATCATTTATCGTACTCTTACCCAAAAAGGAGGAGACTTCGAACCTGGGAGATTATAGACCCATCTCTTTAATAGGCGGTTTGTACAAGATCATCTCGAAAGTTTTGGCAAATAGATTGAGCAGGGTTCTGGATTCGATTATAGCGGAAAACCAAAGTGCATTTATTGGAGGAAGACAGATCTTGGACAGCGTGGCAGTTCTAAATGAGGCAATAGATGAGGCAAGAAAGAGGAAGATGGAGCGAGTATTCTTGAAGATCGACTTTGCTAAGGCATACGACTCTGTTGATTGGGATTTTTAAACACAATGATGGAGCGATTTAGTTTCCATCAGAGGTGGAGGAATTGGGTGATGGAGTGCATCAAAACGGCATCAGCATCGGTATTGGTCAACGGCAGCCCTTCTGAGGAGTTTCGTTTAGAAAGGGGGCTGAGACAAGGGGATCCTTTATCCCCCTTTCTATTTATTATTGCAGTCGAGTGTCTAAGCATTCTTATGAAAAAGGCGACAGAAGATGGGTGGTTCGAAGCAGCAGAAATAGGGAAAGGGAAAGTACGCGTCTCACACTTACAATTCGCAGACGATACTATCATGATAGGTGCTGCTAATATTGAAAATGCTCGTGCTTTGAAGAGAATCCTCAGAATGGTGGAGATTACTTCGGGTCTCAAGGTGAATTTCGATAAATGCAGTCTAATTGGAGTTAATGTGGAGGATACAAAATTGAATGATATGGCGAATATTATTGGGTGCAAGTTAGAGAAGCTACCTTTCTCTTACATGGGCATTAGAGTGGGCGGTATTCATGGTCAGGTATCGGAATGGGCAGGAGTAGTACAGAAAATTAGAAAGAGGCTCAGCTGCTGGAAAGATCGAAAACTCTCATTTGGTGGCAGAATCACACTATTGAACTCGATACTATCTGCTCTACCTACGTTTTACCTATCTTTTTACAAGATTCCGAAGAAAACTTTGAGCGAAATAGTTAGCCTTCAACGCAAATTTCTTTGGGGGGGGGGGTGGGGAGAGCGTAAAGAAAATTCCTTGGGTTAAGTGGAAAGTTATTTGCAATCCAAAATTTTTGGGGGGTCTCGGGGTGAGGGATGTGGAGTCTTTTAATATAGCCCTCCTGGGAAAATGGAGGTGGAGGTTCATAAGAGAAAAAAATTGTTTATGGGTCAAAGTCATCGAGTCCAAATATGGGGAGGGGCGGGGAAGGGGGCTAGATATTTTCCCGAGAGGAGTAAGTAAATGTATGTCGGGTTGGTGGAGGGATATAGTTAAAATTTCGTCGGGGTCGGAAGGGGAATGGTTCCACGGGGGATTGGAGAGAGTAGTAGGGGATGGTAGGCAAACCTTGTTTTGGGAAGATGTGTGGCATATGGGGGTTTTGCTTAGAGAAAAGTTCCCTAGGTTGTTTAGTATTAATCTAGATAAGGGGGAAAAAGTGGGAAGTTTGGGTGAATGGGAGGGGAATACTTGGAAGTGGAAATGGAGGTGGAGACGTACTTTATTTGATAGAGAGCTAACCATGCTCAATTGCCTTGAAGATTCTCTTGACAGGTTTCAATTAAAGGAGGGAGTTGTTGACCAGTGGAAGTGGACTAGAGCTCAGACGGGATGCTATTCAACCAAGGAGGCATATGAATTCATACAGGCTCGACATCGATCATCAAATGAACTTGGAGTTAAAGAGAGGTGCTTCAAATCAATCTGGAAGAGCTGGGCTCCAACAAAAGTTATTGGACACGGTTGGAGGTTGCTTCATGATCGCTTACCTACCAAGGAAAATCTAAGAAGACGCAAAATAATGGACTCGGGAGACATCTTAAGGTGCGTATTCTGCAACGATAAGGAAGAATCATCCAAACATGTTTTTTTCGAATGCAACAAAGTGTATGTCATATGGATGGAGATTGCCAAGTGGCTTAATTTTACAACGGCTTGGCATTCCAACCCATTTATACATCTTGCGGAGTTCGAAAGCATGCTTGGAAGAAAAAGAGGCAAAAGAATTGCAATAACTGTGTGGCTAGGAGTTAGTTGGGTCATTTGGAAATGGAGAAACGAAATCATCTTTAAGAATGCGGAGTTTTCTTGTTTGAAAATGGTGGACGAAATCAAAGCGCGGTTATGGAGTTGGATTGTTGTTAGAGACTAAGGTGTAGCTAGTTTTGCTTTTATTGATTGGTTAGATAACCCAAGATTGATTTTGTGAAAGCAATGTAGTTACTGCTCAAAGTTGTAAGGAGACTTGGTACTGCTTGTACCACTCTTTTTTATAAAATTTATTTTTCTGATAAAAAAAAAAAAAAAAACTAATACCCTCTAGTGAAAACAACTAATACCCTTTAGTGAAAACAACGAATACTCTTTAGTGAAAATAACTAATACTCTTCAGCGATTCATGTATTTCATGTATGGATCATTTCCACTCTATAATTTGTCTAAAGATACGTATTTTTAAAAACTATAGCTTATTATGAGAATATTTTTAAATATCAAATATTTGATCAAGAGTTTCAAAAATCTTACCAGGAATATAAAAAAATCGGAGTTAATGGTATTATATTATAATTGTTGTTATTTTTTTATCCTAATTTTTGATACCCCTAATAAAATTATTGATATTATTTATTAAATATTTGATACTTTAAAACAATTTTATATTAAGTTTATTATGAGTCATATGTATAGAATTCACATTTTCTCTCACCTAAAACTTAAGCATATTCAATAATTTAATATAATTAAGTAACAAATATGAATTTGAATTCCATTATTTCAATACATAAATAGTAATAGTGAATCCAATCTCAAATGAGTGTCATATTGTCAATATAAACTATATCATATAATAAAATTAAATTGAAATATCATATTTAATTATTAACAAGTTGGATTCATACAATGGTTCAAAAATTCGTTAGTTAAATTCGTCAAATGGCAAATGATTCGCCACGTAGCGAATCAAATACGCAGATATAAAAACTACATTCCTTTTTTTTAGGGTGGGTACAAATTCTATATTGCTTAGTAATTTTTTTTTTTTTTTTGTTTTTTTGTTTTTTTTTTTTTTTTTTGAAAATCTATGCATCATAGCTTTTCTATAAATTTCACTGGAGACAGAATAGAGCAGTGTCGGAGATGTGGGCATTTATTTATGATTCATGTGACTGCTGACACCCAAATCTGTCCC
This sequence comes from Ballota nigra, assembly GCA_947034835.1. Classification (NCBI taxonomy): domain Eukaryota; kingdom Viridiplantae; phylum Streptophyta; class Magnoliopsida; order Lamiales; family Lamiaceae; genus Ballota; species Ballota nigra. Next base: position 112,377,702 of record OX344723.1, on the reverse strand, counting down.
ACTTAATTTAAATACATCACCCACCCCATCCATGAAATAAAATAAAGTGAGAAATGAAATATTAAATTACACATTAATGAACGTAATCAATGTCTATCTTTACTATATTTGTTAGATAATGATTTAATGAATGCGCTAAGGACAAACCTACTCAGGATTTACTCAATTTAGAAGTACCCATGAGAAGATATATATCAGAAATGTTATTATAATTGAGAATTTCTCCAACCCATCATTTTATCCTTTACGACTATCATTCAAAAATAAAATTAGAAAAACCAAAATCGTTTGGATTTGGGTATTTTTGTTTTTATAAATCAATCCTTTTAAAAAAGTTTTAAAAAATAGGATAAATTTGCTGGGTTTATAAACATTGCAAGATAATAGAAGTGTGAAAAATGATTTTTTAAATGCATTTTCTTTTTTATAAAGTCATTATCTATAATAGCGTACACATCACAATTTTTTTTTTCTTTCTAAAAGACTCTCATTACAATCTAAACAAGAGGGTGAGAGAATCATAAAACAAAATGTCAAACAACTAACTAATTAATCGAATTTGGAGTAATTCTTGTGTGTACTCAAATGCATAACATGCATTTGGATTTTGAATTTAATTTTGACTTTTTAAAGTACAATTTACTTAATGAACTTTGAAAAATCAAAATTAATTTGAAATTGAACTTAAAATCCACATGCATGTTATGTATTTGAATTCATACAAAAATTTGTGTCGAATTTGATTTTTCAAAGTGCAAATTTTATAGAAAATCTTTATTGATTGAGGAGTGGGGATTGTTTGTTAGCATCATGAAGAGAAAAATGAAAATTCTGCACAAATAGTATTGAGTGAAAAAAGATCCATCTCCCGTGTCGAACATCTTCACACAAAAAGCTCACGTAAATCGATTGTAAAGGTGCAATTTATTTTCATTTTACATATATTTTTAAATAATATTAATTATTTTATTATAACGTGTTGATTTGTATTTTAACGATACTTAAAAAAATTAATTGTTTATTAAAATAAAATTGATTTGTCTGCATTAATTATTTCATTAAAAAATATTATTTATTATAAAAGAAAATGATAATTGCACATTAATTGTATGATAAAATTAGAGTTTTTTGCACTTTTGGTCCCATAGGAATATTTTTTGGCACTTTTAGTCCCAAAAGTTCCAAAACTTGCAAAATTAGTCCCAAACTTAACGGAACCTAACGGCTACTAACGGACCTGCACTTTTGGTCTCATAAGATCACTTGCAGATTTGGTCCCATAGGATTAAAAAATTCATATATTTTTTTACTATTTTTACCAAAATAATTTTATTAAAAGAAATATGATTACAATATACATACAAATTTATTTTTATTTTATAATTATTTATATATATATATATACATATTATTTTAATAAAAAAATTAATTAGAATAATTTAATCTATATTAATTATTTAAAATTAGAACAGTTTTTTTAACTTTTGTGTCATCTTTTAAATAATAATAATAATTTAACATCTTATTTAATTAATAGTTCACTAATTATCCCCTATAAAAATCTCTAAATCATTTCACTAACAATTGCACATAAGAACATCTTTCTTTTAATTTGTTTCATTCCTAAAATTTAACAATGCACCCATATAAAAACTATATTGTCCATTTTTATGCCGATTGTTCAACAATAATAATTTACCCTATGTTTTATTTAATTAAAAAACAAATAAATATTTATTTTAAAAATTAGAATAATTTAATATTATTTTAATCTAATTCAATTTAATTTTTAATAAAGTTTTTATTAATTATTGTAATTTTTAGATATATAATAAATACAAATTATAATAATTTTTTTAAAAATAAATAAAAATTATAATAATTTTTTAAAAAAAATTACTCACTCAGTCTCATAATAACTTGCACATTTTCTTATTCGAATATTTTAAAATAACTTGCACACCACAAAGTTAGAAAAATCATCCACAGTCTCCACCTTTTAATTTTCCATAGTCTCAACTAGAGCTGGCAAAATTGGCCCGGCCCGCCCGGTATATGGGCCGGGCTGGGCCAAGAATATAGCGGCCCAAAAAAATCGGGCCGTTTTGGCCCGGCCCGACTGGCCCGACGGGCCAAATGGACTCGGGCCGGGCTGGCCCGGTCATTATGTTTTTTTTTTTTTTTTTTAATAATTAAATCTGTTATTACTTTTTACTTATTAGAATTTAGAATATTAATTATTAGAAATAAGTAAAGAAGAAGTAACACGTTTGTGTATTTTCCTTTTTGACTGTTCCTATAAAATGGATAAGAGAATATGCGGTCCTTAAATATCTAGTAATACTTATTCTTTTTTTACCTTTTTTTTTTCTTCATATTCCTCATTTCTTGTGCTTTTGAATAGGTAGTAAAATCATGAAGTAATTTGCACCTATCATTACTCTCTGCTTTTCCCACAAATCATGAAGTAATTTGCACCTATCATTACTCTCTGCTTTTCTTAATTTCTTTATTTTTGAGTGTACTATTCTTATTTATGTTAGTTGCATTATTTATTTATAATTCTAAATACATCTTATTAGTTGTATTGCTAATTTATTGAAATAGTTTAATAATACATCCTAAATGACTCCAGTATATGCTAAGCCTATACTCCAGTATATCAATATGTCAATTCAATCATTAATAATAAAAAAAAAAAATTAAACGGGCCGGGCTGGCCCGATAGCCCGTGGGCTAAGGTGGGCTGGGCTGAGTTTTTTTGTGGCCCGATTGCAAATGGGCCGGCCCGACCCGACCCGCAAACAGTATTTGGCCCGATGGGCTGGGCCGGGCCGGCCCGGCCCGCCCGTTTTGCCACCTCTAGACTCAACCACAGAAAAATTTAGGTAATTTAGAATATGAGTGTGCGTATTCGTACCAAAATTTTAGTACATGTTAGTACCAATTTTTGTACGGTTCAGTATTATAACATAGCAAAGATTTTTGTACTTGTTAATACAATTTTTTGTTCAATTTTATTTAATAACGTACTAATTTTTGAATGACATCAACGTACCAATTTATAAACATTTTTTGTAACATAGCAATATTTGTACATGTTAAAAACCTTATTAAAAATTAAATTGAATTAAATTAAATAAAAATTAAATTATTATATTTTTAAGAACTATTTATTTATTTTTTTAATTAAATAAAACATAGGGTAAATTATTATATTGAACAATCGGCATAAAAATGGATAATATAATTTTTATGTGAGTACATTGTTAAATTTTAGGAATGAAAAAAAAAAAGATGTTCTTGTGTGTAATCGTTAGTGTAATCGTTAGTGAAATTATATGTAATTTAGAGATTTTTATAGGGGATGATTAGTGAACTATTAATTAAATAAGATGTTGAGAAAATTATTATTATTATTAAAAAAATGGCACAAAAGTTAAAAAAATTGTTCTAATTTTAAATAATTAATATAGATTAAACTATTCTAATTAATTTTTTATTAAAATAATATATATATATATATATATATATAAATTATTGTAAAATAAAAATAAATTTGTATGTATATTGTAATCATATTTCTTTTAATAAAATTATTTTGGTAAAAAAAAAGTAAAAAAAATGAATTTTTTAATCCTATGGGACCAAATCTGCAAGTGATCCTATGGGATCAAAAGTGCAAGTCCGTTAGTAACCGTTAGGTTCCGTTAAGTTTGGGACTAATTTTGCAAGTTTTGGAACGTTTGGGACTAAAAGTGCCAAAAAATATTCCTATGGGACCAAAAGTGTTTTGGGTGGGACTGAAAGTAAAACATTACATGTTCAATGGGACCAAAAATGCAAAAAACTTGATAAAATTATACACACAAACTTCTGCACACTAGATGTGTCATACATGTGCAATTTAAATCAACTTTTTACTCATTTCAATGGGTGTTGTTATCTTATGCAGGATCCAAGAAAATGAAATGAAAAATAATAGTCCACATAGAAAAATATTAATCAATATAAATAAAATCATTGTTTTGTATAATGAACAATATTGACATTTTCAGTATATTCTTTTTGCAAAATATATAATAAATTGTTTAGTTGAAATTTTTTGGGTCAAATGAAATCAAATTGCATTAATTGCGCACTGTAGAAATTAAAATGGATATGCAAAATATTTCTCAATGAATAGTTTAGTTGTATAATTTGAAGCTCGATTTGATTCACAAATTAAGCTCATTCCAAGTTGAGTGAGCTATGAAAGTATCTTAAACAAAATTCAGCTGATAAACTCCTCCATTTTCCTCCTAGGAAGTAGGAAGTAAATGACATTCTTGATTGGATATGCCTTCGCCAAATTCGGGGGAAAAGTGGAGGTACAACTTTATCAATGTTCAATTGTTATAAATTTTTTGGATGTAAAGAGAGAAAATTTCCGACCCAAAAGGAACGACGCTAGAGGATAATATGAAGATATTGAACGATATATTAGTGAGAGTCATTTATCACGTTCCTAAAGCTCGCAGTATGGTGACACATGCATGGGTGAAATTCCCTTTTAACCCTTGCTCACGATTGGTTCAGAGTAAAAGTTCCAAGATGGATCGAGAACTTAACCCTCTATATTTTGTTTGGTGTTTATTCGTTTTCGTTTAAAAGAGCGTTGTTTCTTTGAAAAAAGAAAAAAATACTCCCTCCCATTTTTTTTTATTGTTTAAGAATGTTTACATAAATAAAAAAATTATAAATAACCACAGATATATGAGTAATGCTATTATTTTACCCTTTTATCTATATATAATAAATATATAATAACGCTAACCGGCCTACATTTGGAAACCATTGAATTTTCCAGCCAAAATTATTGCTAAATATATTAATATATGTTTTAAGGCAAAGTATTGTATAGACTATTTTCATGGTAAGGCTTATGCTGAACCACTATTCATTTATACTTGGGTTAAATTAGCGGGTTAATGAGTTAGATTAACGGGTTGCATAAATACAGTACAGATGATCGATACTGCCGCCCATATTATTAATACTCCTGACCATATTACTGATACTATTGGCAAAGATTAACCATTAAGAGTAGAGACTATGCACATCAACTGAATTGCCGTGAATTCAGTGCCCCAAGATCATTGCATTCCAGGTAACAAACATTCTATCAAAGATAAACCTACCATATACACTCCGAGGTCAATATTCACATTCTTTTTTCCTTTTAAACGAGTACAATATAAATGATACTCCTGACCCAATAAATAATACTTTTGGCCATATTATCGATACACCTGGAAGAATAATTGATACTCGTTTAAAAGGAAAAAAGAATGTGAATATTGACCTCGGAGTGTAAAAAATAAACTGAATGATTTCTAGTTATAACACATATCTCCATTTAGTTAGGAGTATCAATCATTCTTCCAGGTGTATCGATAATATGTGCAGGAGTATCGTCACTTTGGCCAAAAGTATCATTTATACTGTAGAAGGTCTAATAGATTAATAACACGATACCCTTGACCCAATATTAATAACATGATACCCTTTCAGCTGTATATCCTCAAACCGGTACTTTTGCTACGGCGCTAGTGTATCGGTTTGGACGTTTTGATCTCGACCGGTACAAAAATTCCCAAACCGGTGCTGAGCTCTCATTTCCGGCATGGCGGTGCGGCTCTGCTTCTTTCCATTTTCCGGCATCGTGATTTCTGGTGTCGGCTTCGGCTTCGAGCGACAAAGTTGATCTTCAGTTTCCGGCGTATCTCCATTAATACCGGCGGAGAGGAGAAGATTTTCGGCGTCAAGCCTGAAGCTTAATTGCTCCATTACCTTTTTTATCTCTCTTCGTATAAGGAATGAAGATGAAGATGGGCTGAACGAATTGGGTCACGCTTGTGTAGATTTACTTGATTTGTATATTTAATGGGTTGGGCTATATATTCATGGGCTGGATCAAAAATTAAATGGGTCAAATGAAAAAAAATGGATAGTAGTTCATAGTATGAACTAATTTCATACAATACCTACTCATGTTTTAAATCCTTTTAAATGTTTGGTATATATCTTTTAAATATATTTTATTATATTAATATATTTTTGAAATATAAACTATAATAAATATTGAGAAATAATATAAAAATATATTGAATATATCTTTGAGATATATATTAAGATATTTTAATTATTTGAAAATAGTGAATGATCAATGTATAGAAATAATTCGATATATAGTTTGTAAAATTTATTTTTAATAGAAGTTATTAAAATAAATATGTATTAATCTAAAAAAAATAAAATAAGATTACTCTTTAATTTTTGGCAAAGTATAGAGTGAAAATGATTTGTACATGAACCATTTAAAGTGTATTGGTCGTTTTTACTAAAGGGTATTTTTTTCACTGAAAGATATTAGTTCTATATGGTATTCATTGTTTTTATTGAAGGGTATTAGTTAAAGGGTATGGAAAATATTAATTGTTTAACTAAAGAGAATTAGTTGATTAGATTAAATGATATTAGTTGGTTATTCTAAAAAGTATTGCAACATAGTTTATGTATGAACCAATTTCACTTTATACATATTCTTAATTTTTTTTCAAGAAAGATATTATCTAAATTAATTACTTCGAAAAAAGATTATAATAATTATATAACAATTAATATATCAATGTATTCTATTGGGCGAATCACAAAATACATATGAACATATCTATCATATTGGAATAAGTTTGAGATATATCTTTGAGTTAATTAATTAATATACAAACAATACAAAAGTTAACTGTATGGAGTGATCCAACACAGGAATGGATAGAAATTAAGGGTTTCCAACCTCAAACTTAGATTAAATTTGGAGGATATAAAATAATGTTAGTTATTTATTTATGAAATATATGTTGAATGTATACATACTTAAATTGCATAATTACTTTAATTCGTTAATTTATCTAAATATTATAAAAATAAATTTTAAAAAATTAATATGTACGAGTAACCGTATGAAAGGAAGACTTTATAGATGAATTATTTAAATAAAAAAAAGAAAGAAGTAAACAAACTCCATAGATAATATTTAAATTGTTTCGTTCAAAGTGACACTTGAAGAATATTGTGAACTATCTGAATTATTTGAAAGACAAAGTCATACTTACACCTACTCTTTGAATAACTTTAAGAGTTACGGTGTGTCTTTGGGATAGAGGGAGTAATATTTATAAAACTTTATTTTTACAAAAGTTTATCGACATCTGCATTACTTTCTCTTTAAAAAAAAAGTAAACCTTCAAATTAAAAAGTAATAATATTATCTATTTGAACTAAAAAATACTTTATTATAAATACTAATATAACACCCTGAAATGAAACAAACAAATTTCAATATGAATTGAGAACCCAAAAATTAATTGTACAATTATGATTGTGAATCGCACGGGTTCAATTACTAATTTACTAAAATAGTCATTAATGGACATTATCACAAAATTAAATAAAATGATAAGAAAAATGTAATGTGACATTTAATTTTTCGAATTAATGCAAAATAACAGTTATTTACACAAAGAATATATTATAAAAAGACAAATAGAACGCATATGATGGAGTATTGATATACATAACAAATATACTCCTGTAACATATTAATGGGAAAAATTGCGTCAAACCCCGCGTGGTTTAAAAAATCAGAGTGAAACCTCCCTAATTTTATACTTTACTTAAAAAATTGCGTGAAATCTCCTTATAATTTTATAAATATAGCATAAGATCCACTTTTTTTTTTTTAAAATAAATTAATAACGTTAATTTTTAACCCGTGTGACCCGTTATATACTTCTGACTTGTTGATGTTCTTTCACAAAACACCAGAACGCACATTAGGGTTTATCTCCAAGTAAAAAATTTAAAATTAATATAGAAAAAATTAGAAATCTGTGAATTTCTTGAAGTTTTTTTTTTTATTGTGAACATATAAAAACCTGATAAAAAAGAATTTTTTGTTGTTGTTGATACTTGTTTATTTTAGAACGAGCAAGATGGATTTCAATTTTTTTTATTTTTTTATTTGTATTTTCCTTAATATTTATAACTACGAATTAATACACAAATTATTTACTAAATGATATATTAATATATAATTAGATATAAAGAGGACTTTTTAAAATTATTTCTCACTTCTCATCTATTTATATTATTTTATAGACAATAATTATTAAATAAATGAACTATATAAATGTATAAGATTTTTTTTAAAACTCATAATAGATGGATATTTATGTCAATATTTAAAAAAAAAATCCACTAAAATTCGCATGAAGCGTGCGTGTGTTACACTAATGTTAATTTTAATAGAATTGGGGTTTCATGCTGTATTTATAAAACCACAAGGAGATTTCATGATATACTTTTAAAACCACAAGAAAATTTCCTGCAATTTTTAAAGTATGGAGGGGTTTCACGCTGATATTCCAAACTACAAGAAAGTTTGATGCAATTTACCACATATTAATTATGAAAATGTGAATATTAAATATGGTAATTGTAAATCTTAAATAGATACCATTTAGTTTTTTGCACACATTTAAAACACTTATTTTTTTTAAAATACTACTCCCTCTTTCCACCAAATTTTTACCCACTTTCTTTTTTAGGTTGTCCACCAAATTTTTACCCATTATCTTTTTGGAAATAAACACCACTCACAAACAAATAAATGAGTCCCACAATACCCACCGCAATACTCTTACTTTATCTACTTATCTACTTTTTCAATAAAATATTAATTTTCATTAAAACTATACCCAACAGTAAATGAGTAGAAATTTCATGGACGGAAGAAGTATTAACTAATACTCCACTCCTACAACAATAAAAGACAAACTTGTCTTAATTAAATGTCCCATTATAACATTAACTACATTATATCCTAAATTGCCCCTACTTAATGAAATAAAGTGCCTATATATAATTTCATAATTTTATTAAATGAGGATAGAAACGAAAATTCACTTTAAATTAAATGAGTTTATCATAAATTTTATACTACATACATTAACTGTTTGCACATTGGTCCAATAAAATCCACATGCTATTTGCATTGAAAAATATCTAAAAGAATTAATTTGATTTTTTTTTCTTTTCAAAACCATATATATCAAATAAAAGGTTAAAATAGCATTAATTTAAAATTGGATGGATTTAAACAGAAGTAGCGGCGTTATTTCTGCAATTTAACCGCCAACCACCGCAATGGCGCTACTCATCTTTTGTCGGCGCAAACAATATTTAATTAATGGATAACAATTAAACAACTCTGATTAACTACTTTAATTACGTAAATCTTCATTAATAATAACGCGGAAACGCGTGAATATAATTAGCGCAGAAACGTGAGTTGGCAATGGGCAGACAGGCGTTCTCCATAATAGGAGGATTATACCTTTTTCCCATTTCTTTTTCAAAGAAAAAAAAAAGGAACACTGTCAGTGTGTTTATATATACGTATTCCACTCAGCTAATCACAACACTGATTTTTGAAGAAAGATTCCCCTTCATTCTTTTATTCTTTCTACTTTGAGCTTGTTTAATCGCTCAAATAAACCTGGTATGTTTCCAAATCTCTCAATTTTATCCTGCTTTTTTTGTTGGGGGCTAAAACCCATTTCAGATCTAGTGTTGTTTGGTTTTGTGACTATACATTTTGTCAAGATTCGATTTTTCTTGTTATTTTGCTGTTTTTAGAACCCATTAATGTGTAATGCGCATAGATAAGTGAATAAATTTTGATACATTTGAAGTGGGATCTTGCAGATTTGGGTGGTTTAAATGGGGCGAGCGGTTTTTGTAATCCTGCTTGCGATTTTGTCATTTTGGAGTGGGTGTTTAGTTAGAGGAGAGGATGATTACAAGTATTACACATGGACTGTTACCTACGGCACTGCTTCTCCACTTGGCTCTCCTCAACAGGTTACCCATTCTTCATTCTTTTTTCTCTGCTTAACAGATTATGTGTGTGTTTGTGTGTGTGAGAGAGAGAGAGATAACAATGGTTCATGCTTTTTGCTCTGCTAAAACAGATTTTTTTTGTTTTGTTTTGGTGTTAATAGAAGTAGAATGGAAAACTGAGAGATTTAGATGATGATTTGCAGGTGATACTCATAAATGGTCAATTTCCAGGACCTACCCTTGTGACTGTGACAAATGAAAACATAGTCCTCAACGTTGTCAATAAGTTGGACCAGCCTTTCCTTTTGACATGGTAAGTCACATTCCAAATCACATGTTATTGGACATCATTGCTAATACTCCATGTTTGTAATGTTAATCCCAAGAATCGTTTCTTTATATGATATTCTTGATTTTGTTGTGTTAATTTCAAGAATCGTTTCTTTGTGTGATATCGTTGGGAGTTTTTAGATAAGAAAGTTTGTGAATTGGTTAATGTTGTTTGGAGTAGGAATGGGATCAAGCAGAGGAAGAACTCGTGGCAAGACGGGGTTCTGGGGACTAACTGTCCCATCCCTCCAAATGGAAACTACACATATAGGATCCAACCGAAGGATCAAATTGGTAGCTACACGTACTTTCCATCAACTCTGATGCACAGAGCTGCTGGAGGTTTTGGTGCACTTAATGTGTACGCAAGATCCGTGATTTCAGTTCCGTATGCCAAGCCCGATGGCGATTTCAGCCTGCTTATTGGTGATTGGTTCAAAACCGGCCACAAGGTGAGGCTTCATTACAAAACATAGTTTCGATTTTGTAATGATGTCTGTTGAGATTTTAGTAGAATGATATGTGGCCAATCTTTCCTTTGTTTAACTTAATAAGATAATGGTAAATGCAACAAATGCTGAATTAACAAGATTTTACTTTCGATTGGTGAATATGAACAGAGCTAGTCCTTTTATGATGCCAAGAGATTCTTTGATTAAGGCCCATAAAATTTTTTAAGGCTCATTTTTTTCCCCCACATATATATGTATAACTTATGTATTATGTACTTCTGATGGAAGTTAGACCTTATATTATACATATATACATGGTTATCAATACTTATAAGTATGTTATTGCAGGGATTGCAACAGATACTGGATTCAGGAAAGGCATTGCCTTCCCCCGATGGGATCCTTATCAATGGCGCGGGTCGATCTTCCTTCACTGGCAATCAAGGTCGGCTTCTTACACTTTACATTTGCTATTCTTTGTTCTGGCATGTGCTGACAGCGTCTTGTTTTATCTCCAGGCAAAACATACATGTTCAGGGTTTCAAACATCGGGCTTTCCACCTCGTTCAATTTCAGAATCCAGGGGCATAAACTGAAGCTTGTTGAGGTCGAAGGGTCTCACGTCCTTCAGAACATATATGATTCTCTCGACATCCATGTTGGTCAATCGGTGACGCTCCTAGTCACGTTGAATCAACCTCCGAAAGACTACTATATCGTTGCGTCAACAAGGTTCGCCGAAAAAGTTCTCACCACAACTTCTGTTCTCCACTATGCGAACTCTGGGGCTCCCGTTTCTGGCCCCGTCCCTGCTGGTCCACCCAACGAAGTTGGATGGTCTATGGATCAAGCCAGATCTTACAGGTAGATATCTCGTGATGAACGAGTATTAGCTGTTTTGTTTTATGTAAAACTGTTTTACACAAGTCCGACTCATATTTTACTTGTGTATGTCTTAGGTGGAATCTTACCTCAAACGCAGCGAGACCGAACCCACAGGGCTCCTTCCATTATGGGAAGATAGTTACAACGAGGACAATCGTGCTTGCGAATTCGGCCCCTATTATCAACGGAAAGCAAAGATACGCCGTCAATGGGGTCTCTTACATCAACCCTGATACTCCTCTCAAGCTCGCAGATCATTTCAACATCCCGGGTGTTTTCAGCGTTAATTCTCTCCCGAGCTCTCCGTCTGGCGGCGGTGCTACCTTAGCCACCTCCGTGCTGGGATCTTCTCACCATGATTTCATCGAAGTCGTCCTCCAAAACAATGAGAATGCCATTCAATCGTGGCATCTTGATGGCTACGACTTCTGGGTTGTCGGGTAGGCCTACTGATAATTGGAGTTTACTCTACGGATGTAATGTTTACGAATTTTTAACACCCTTCGTCGTTTTTCAACAGATTCGGTGCTGGAAAATGGACACAAGATAGCAGGAAAACCTACAATCTAGTTGATGCTTTGACTAGACACACCACACAGGTAAACCTCATTAGCCAAGTTTACTTATCAGTTGTTCTGCTGTAAAGCGATGGTTGTCAATCAATTGCACGGTAAAACTGTTTTACATAAGACCAATTCTTGTGAAATCCAAACAAAGCTAGGTACTAAAGTTGGTGAAATTTGGCAGGTATATCCAAATTCTTGGACAAGTATATTAGTATCTTTGGACAACCAGGGGATGTGGAATATGAGATCTGCAATATGGGATAAGCAATACCTGGGACAGCAGTTCTATCTCAGGGTCTACAATCCAACGCAGAATCTTGCGAACGAATACGACATGCCGTCCAATGCTTTGCGCTGCGGTAAGGCCGTGGGCCATTAGCATCCTTAGTTGGAACATTTTATTGAGAGCTTCTGTTGTTTGTTATCCAGTCATAAGAGATTGACTGCTAGTATTAGAACATACCACACATATCAATTTCAATTACATTTGTATATTTATAATGACAGTGGGGATGAGCTTTTGTAGTGACAATTGGTTTGAGATTCATGTGTGCATTCGGTAAAGTGCACTCTATATGAAGGCTACTTGCTAAAACACTCTATTTCCCACAAATTTTTACCAAATTATGATATTATTTTACAAATTGAGCATTTTTACCAAAATAAGCAAAAGCTCCTTTGTTTTGTATCTCATATTGAAAAATCAAAACTTTTACACTAGTTTTTACTACGATTGGACAATGAATGTCAACACTTTCACAGCAATGCTCAAGATGTACTTAATTCTGCATAGCTATTTTTTCTATAACAGCAGTATCGAAACATAAGTACTAACATTTTGATTTATGAACTTTAACAATCAATCAAATATGTAAAATGATAAATTCCACAATCTTTTCTTAGCTCGCTAGTGTATACACAATCAATATTAACAAAAAATCAACACAATAGCTAAAGAAAATCAACAAGATATTTACACGTTTTGGTGGAAGAAGATATTTACACATTCTAATATAGTGAAAGACTAAATATTCACATGTCTTTCACATGTGCTAAATTAGTGGAAGACTGAATATTCACATAATATATTTTGGTTTCCATTACTCCCCTCAAGTTGATGTGTGAAGATTTCGAACACTCAACTTGCTTAGTAAAACTTATAATTGATAATGCCTTTGCAAAAATATCTGCAATCACATGCATAACGCATTAAACCGGAACAAAGAAGTGATTGAACATAAGAAAGACGAGTTCAAATCAAGAGACAAACTTCGATCAACAATGTCTCAAAGTCAAAATAGATTGACTGATGCAAACTGACTTTGCTTCCATATAAATGAAGCCAAATTTAAACTCTACTCATGGCTCTATTATTCCTAGGATCGACCCTGCAGCTAGAGCTAGATAGCAACTTCCTTATCTTGTGCAATTCAATTACGACATCAGTCATCAACATTCTCTCCGTCGGCATCTCCTTTGAACATGAGATTCCAATGCCTAGGACAGCAGCTAGGCAATTCTCCATCTTTTCATCGTTGCTCTTGTGAGGTTCTGTTTGAAGTTGTGGGTCAATTATTTCCATAACTCGATCTGGAAAGGCTGCATTGACATAACCTTGGAGATTAATATGATCCCCAAAAGAATCATCTGTTGGTCTTTTGTTTGTGAATATCTCCAACACAACTATCCCATAACTGTACACATCCCCCTGTGTGGAGACAGTGTTGCTTGTGCCGTATTCTATGCACGAATAAATAAAGAAAATTAAGATCATAACAGTTTGACAAAGTATAGAGTGAAAATGGTTCATATATAAACCATCGAAGAGTATTAGTGATTTTCACTAAAGAGTAGTTGTTTTTACTAAAGGGTATTAGTTGTTTTCACCGAAGAGTATTAATTGTTTACTGAAAATAAACTAAGACTTTTCAATAATAGCAACTAATACTTTTCAGTGAAAACAAACAATAGCCTTCAACGATTCATATATAAACTAATTTCACTCTATACATACACTTAACAGTTTTACTTTGCAACCATTCACAACTATCACTTTAGTGTAAAACAAGTATTACTTAATTTATAGTGAACAATTAATACTATTATACTAATTCGTTTTAATGAAACGATCAATACTATCAGACTAATATTGTTTAAAACCGTACATTAAATGCAAACAAGTTGCACATCAAAACTGGTTTATATAAGAATTTGTTTGTTTAGTTTAGTGGAGATTAGACATTAAAATGATCATACCTGGAGGGACATAGCCTATGGTACCTCTGATTCCAATTGAACTATTGCTTTCATGTGATGGAACTGTGTCCGAAACAATCTTGGCTAATCCAAAATCACCAACACAAGCAGTCATTTCATGATCCAGGAGAATGTTACTCGGCTTCAAATCACCATGAATGATACACGAATCTGTGCCCGAATGAAGGTATTCGACTGCCTGAGCAATATTGATAGCAATATCGAGCCTCTGGATCGCCTTGAGGACGTTGCTCATCTCTACATTTTGTTCCCCTTCCTCTTCCTCTTCTTCTTGTATATTGTGGTACAAGAATTTCTCCAGACTCCCATTAGCCTTGAATTCGTAAACCAAGGCTACAAAATCATTCCCCTGGAAGTCTATGCTTTCACACACACTCACTATTTTCAATAGGTTCCTATGCCTCACATTTCTGAGTGCATTGCATTCCGCCACGAAGCTCTTGGAGGCTCCTCTAACGAACAGATTAAGCACCTTCACCGCGACCAAATTCTCTCCATCGATGAGCACCCCTTTGTACACCTTCCCAAATCTCCCGCCGCCCAAAAAGTTAGCCTCGGAAAACTCATCAGTCGCTTTCAAGAGATCCGCGTACGAAAGCCTCAAAAACTCGACCCCGGTGAACGAGGGCACTAACGGAATTGCACTTTTCCGCGACATTCTTAACTTGAATGCTAAAAGCACAAGGCACGTGCTTCCAATGACCAATATCGGGATCAAGATTTTCAGCAAAGTTTGCAACTTTATCTTCCTGGATTTGTGCAAAGAGCAACGGGGAAGCCCCAACGCCAACACTCCTCCACACAAATGCTCGTTGCCATCGAGTGAAAACGAAGTTTTATTCCCAAAGACACCTCCGGTTGGGACCTCCCCTTGCAGCTCATTGAACGACAAGTTCAATTTTTTAAGATTGAGCTTCTCTACAAAACTCGGGATCGGACCAGACAAATTATTTCGCGAAAGATCCAAGTCCTGCAAACCCATCAAACCACTGATTCCACTCGGAATTTCTCCCTCGAGTAAGTTCCCCTGAAGGTGAAGTATTTGCAAGCTCACACAAGAGCTTAAAGAGTTTGGAATTTCTCCGGAAAATCTATTGTTAGACAAGTCTAACGCTTCGAGGTTTATCAAAGAAGACACTTGGTACGGGATTGAACCCTGGAGAGCATTGTGTGAGAGATTGAATACAATGGTAACAGAGGAAAGACGCATGAGCTCTCTAGGTATAAGGCCGTTGAAGTTATTGCGGGATAGATCAAACTCCAGCAAGTTGGGAAGGTTTCCAAAAGTTGAAGGAATGTTTCCGGAGAAGTTGTTATGATTCAAATACAAGCGACTCAAAAGAGTAAAGTTTCCAAAGGAAGGCAGAGTACCAGTGAAGTAATTTCCTCCCGCAATAAAGAAGATCAACTTAGAAAGCTTTGCAATGCCTAAAGGAAGTGGGCCTTCAAAGTAATTATTGAAAAGACGAAGGGTCTCGAGATTGATAAGTTTTCCAATATCCGAAGGAATCTTGCCGTGGATATTGTTTGATTCTACAGCAAGGCTGATAAGATGAAGGGAAAGATTCCCTATCAAATCTGCAGGGAACGAACCGTGTAGTCGATTCTTACCCATTTCGAGATACAAAAGCTCACTTGAATTTGTTAATGATGAAATCACAGTAGAGATATCATCTTCGACATCATTTTCCCCGATTAAGAAATTTTGAAGATTTGTGAGCCTTCTGAGACTGGGCACTCGTCCCGTGAAATAATTAGCATTCAGCTCTATTAGTTGAAGCAACGAAGCATTCGAGAGGGAAACTGGAATGGGCCCACTAAATCGGTTACCAACCAGAAGAAGGCTCTCCAAGTTAGGAAGTGTGAGGCCAATGGTAGTGGGTATGACACCTTCCAGACTATTAAAGTATAGTACAAGGTGTTGCAAATTTGACAAGTTAAAGATAGCACTAGGAATTGTACCAATTAAAGCATTATCACTCAGCTGGAGAAAACTCAGATACCGGAGTTGGGCAAATGATTCCGGTATTTCTCCTTTCAAGCCACACCTTGATAGTGAGAGTCTTCGGAGTGAAGTTAAGTTTCCAATGAAGGGAGGAATAGGCCCTGGAAAATTGTTCATAGCCAAGCCTAGAGCTTCAAGTTTGTTCAAAGAAACGAGCTCGAACGGTATGTTTCCCGAGAGCTTGTTGTCAATGAAGTTAATATAAACGAGATTGTGGGACAAGTTTCCGGGTATAGAACCGGAGAAAGAGTTATTACTCATCTCAATGAGCTTAAGTCTCCTTAAGGCAGTGATTTGTTCCGGAATTTGGCCATGGAAGGTGTTGTTTTGAAGAATTATGGTATTAAGGAAAGAAAGGTTACCTATATGAGGAGAAAGGGAGCCCACCAATCCTTGAGAGCTCAGCTGTATTACAACGACTCTGTCGCGATGCCTTTGGCTGCATTGGATGCCGTTCCAGCTGCAGTGGTGTTGAGTTTCGTTCCACGAAAGCAGAGCTCCGGACGGATCGAGATCAATGGAGGCCTTGAAGGCTAGCAGTGAGAGGAAATCGGTTTCGTTGCTGCATGATGTTGGTGGTGGGAGGAGGAAACTAGCGATGATGATGAAGAATATTATGAGGGAATTGGCCATACTATAATGTGTGTTGCTGCTGCTATGTTTATGCAGAATAAACACATTTATGATATAATATAGGATATGAACCAACCATGCATATGTCATTAATTCGTCGAGAAATTTCATTGAAAATTTCCTGCCTTGAACCCAACTGCGGGCTACCCCATCCTATCACCAAAGCCAGGATTCAATTTATGGGATGCCTTGACCCCTGAGCAAAGTTGGTTGGGGTCTCGTTGAGATCGATCATTCTATACCTTATTATTTTGACTTGGATTATTTTGTATCTGACCGTGAATGTAGCTAATACAATGTTATTGAACCACGTAAATGTATGTCAGCTTTACTTTACATTAATGATTTTTTCTCTCGTTATAACAACTTTTTACAAGTATAAATGTTTAGAGTGAATTGATATGAGCTCTTAGTATGATCAGAGTAGTTAATATCACATATCGTGGCGTAAACTTTCAAAGAATCTTGTGACTTTTTACCTTTTCAATTATAATCTTTTTTTAATTAATTTTAGTGATGTAGATCCTTGTCAAATAAAAAATAAATAAATTTAGTGATGTAGATGGAAGCACGATAAACATGTAAATCGTCCTTTAATTTTGATAATATTTGGGTTTATATGTAGAACATGATTACCCTTTAAATCTGTTGATTCAATTTGAATATTGGGAAAATAAATAAAAGAGATAAAACCAAAATATTTTCTACTCTTTTACAATCCATCTAACCAACTTTGATATTAGATACTCAAGAGTCGCATCGGTTGCAATTCTAATTAAGAGTCGCATCGGTTGCAATTCTAATTAAGAGTTGCATCAAAAGATTCACTATAAAAGAAAATTGACATTTAATAACAATAATTCTGTCATTATATTTTTTTATTCAAACAAATTTAATGACAGAAACAATCTTTAATAACAGGACCCTGTCATTAAAATGATTTCCTTTACTAAAGATTTATAATTAGAAAAGTTAGAATGATAGAACATGACGAGATTACTGTCTCTAAAAGTCAATTTTATTGTAGTGTTTGTTTAAAGGTTGCACGCAAAGGTTGCAACTTTGAAAAACACTTTCACTCTAAAAAAATGTTCTTTTATTAAGAGTTTCCCGGGATTTAAACCAAATTCGTCCTCTATCTTTTCACCTTAATTGAAATGGTTCTCTATTTTTTTTATCAATTTAGTCATGTATATATTCAAATTTTGCTAATTAGATCATAATTGGGTGGAAAATGTACAAAATTTTACCAATTTGGTCTTTTATTTATTTGCTTGATCTATTTAGTCCTGTAACTAGTCATATTTTGCTAACTAGGTCCTAACTGGCCAAAAAAAATGCACAAAACACCACTGTTTCGTTCATGTGCATGTGTTTTCTGGCTGTTGGTGATTACCTGGCCGATGACCTGATTTTTACATGTAGCATGCTAAATGGCAATTTTCGCCTTTAAAAAATGTAAAAGAAAAGGTAAATTCCAACACATAAAAAAAAATTGAAATAAAGATAAAACATAAAACTAAAACAATATTTTTTTTATAAAAAAATTCATCTTCTTCATTTGTGCAACCTTTTTCACAATTGTTGCAACAATCCAAACAATTTTAGATTTAAGTAATTCAATCCAAGCAAATAAGAGTTAAGTTTGACTTTGAAGATTTATTTATGTAGAGATCTAGTGAATACTCTCAGATCCAAAGAAAAACAAGACCGGGTGTAGCTACCAAATCTAGAAACCCTTTTAGAATATGAAACATTTGTTACGATTGACACAATATTATACAAACTTTGTTTGGGTACGTGGGGTGGGGGTGGGGGGTTGATTTTTGAAAGTTTACAAAATACTTTCATATATATTTATTTGGATTGATTAAATGAGTTGATTATTGGTATTTTATTTTAGAAAAAAAATTAATTGGTGAAGCCTGCCACTTGACGTGCCATAAAACCCCACATCGTATGCTTCCGCCAGAAAACTAGTGCACGTGATGAGCATGTGACCAAAACGGTGACATTTTGTGCAATTTCCATCCAAATAGGACTTAGTTAACAAAATTTGAATAGATACAAGACTAAATTGGTAAATAAATAGTGGACCGAAACAGTGGTGATTTATGCATATTCCGGCCAATTAGGACTTAATTGGTGAAATTTGAATAGATGCAAAACTAAATTGATAAAACAAATAAATAGAATACTATTTTAATAAAGATAAAAAGATAGAGAATGAATTTGATTTAAATCTCGAGTTTCCCAACTAATTGCACCTAGGTCGTCGTAGGGAGACTTCATGCTTTCTAAGTCTTCCGTTGGTTGTGGCTAGGAATCTCCCGTGATTTGTCTGCCTCTTCCAAACAATATGGCGCCACATATTCAAAATTTATAATTTGACCATAAAATTTAATCCATAGATAATAGTACTTTGGATACTTTATGTTACATAAATTAATTTGAGTCTCTTATTTAGATTGTACGTACATATTAAAACATCATGATTTTTTTCGTCTATACATATATACAAATTAAAGCTGAAATTTTCTTTAATGTCTGTTCAAGCAAGTATAGCTACACTACTTGTTTTATGTTAGGTATAACCTACAATTTATAGGTAAATTGCGCCAAACCCACTTGCAATTTGGAATATCAACGTGAAGCTCTTCCGTGCTTTGAAAATTACGTAAAACCCTCTCGTAATTTTATAAACATAAAATCCCCTTATGGTTTTATAAATATAAAATAAAATTTTTAATTCTATTAAATTAACAATAGCGTAACACGCTCAATGCGAATTTTAGTGATTTTTATTTGATTTTTTAATATATTGACACAGTTATCCCCCTAATAACTATACTAAACACTCCTTCTATTGTGGGTTTTTTTCAATTTCTTTTTTATGATCTTATGCTTTTATATACTTAATTTATTTAATAATTATTTTCTATAAAATATTATAAATAAACGAGAAGTAATAAATACTTATACAAAGTTCTCTTTATATCTAATTATATATTAATATATCATCTAATAAATAATTTATGTATTAATTTGTAGTTAGAAATTTCAAGAAAAATACAAATAAAAAAATAAAAGAATTTGGAACCTACCTTGCGCACTTCTCATTCTAAAGAAAATCAGTATCAACAACAATATTTCTTCTTGGTTAGGTCTTATATGTTCACAATAAACAAGTTTCTTCAAGAAATTCACATATTTCTAATTTTTTTTTTTTATAAATTTTGAAACTTTACCCGGAGATAAACATTAGTTTGTTTTATGGTGTTTTATGAAAGAACGTCAATAGGTCAACAATATATAACGAGTCATACAGATTAAAAATTAACGTTTACGAAAAAAAAAAGATTTTGTGTTATATTTATAAAACCACAAAGAAGTTTCACACAAATTTTAAAGCACTGAGAGGTTTCACGCCAATTTTCTAAACCACAAGAGGGTTTGGTGCAATTTAACCTACTTTAAAAACTTAATTATAGATCCAACACACATTTCCCTATATTGCATAAACTTACAAAAGGTGGGACCCAACCTTCTCCAACCACTGCTACGATTGGACAGAGACATGCTTTTTAGCTTCTTTTTTTATTTTTTATTATTGTTTCATCCACATATTTGTTTGAATTTTGAGACTTTTTCTTTTCTTAGAGCTTATTTTTTGGGCCATTTATATGTTTGACAATACATTAATTTTTTTAATCAATAATAGAAATAATTTGCATAACAAAAAAAAAATATATATTTACACAATTCCAAAAATATGTTGAACAATAATATTATTTTTGGGGCAACTTTCAAATATTCTACACAATTAAAATTTTAAAATTACATCATTATATTTTAAATTTACATAATTAAAAAAAAAAATGAAGGTCTTCATGTATTTTCATTCTTCCATTCCTGAATCTTTCATTCTTCCATTCCTCCATTCCTCAATATATACATAAGCAAAAAATTTATATGCACAATTCAAATACGGACCCTGAATACTTGAAAACACGCATATATGTGCAACAAAAGATGTAAGACTGGGTTTTTTTAGGGGGAAAAATAGTTAAATGAATTAATTTTCACCTTTTTTTAAGTTTGAACTTTTAGATATGGTGGAATGCTTTCATGGTATTAGCCAAAAAAGGCTCACGCCCAAATAAAGATCCTGAGTTAGATTGCCCCTGAGAGCAACTTCACCTATATTAAATTGTACAGTCATTGAGTCTCCCCAAAGAAAGAAAGTTGAGTTCAATCCATAAGTGAGGGGGAGTACAAGGGAAATAATTAAATGAAGGCAAAAACTTGTGTGAGTCCGTCTAAAGGCATGACACAATACAAATTAACACCCATACCCCTACCAAAGTGTTAATGCGCTATAACCAATTTATACCCCATCCCAGTGTGGTTTCACACAAGACCTACTCTTAAATGAATTAATTTCACACCTCTCTACAAGTTCGGAATTTTAGATGAGATAAAATTCTTTCACTTTTGTTATTTATGTTCATGAATGAGATGCTAAAATACAATTATTGTTATGGATATTATAGGAACATATTGAACAATATTACGTGCTATTTTTGCAGCTGGGATTTTCGTATGCAGCGATATCAAACCAACTCATGAGGTGCCCAAGAAAATGATTGATTTAATGAAACAGTTACAAGAGTGCCAAAACTACGTTGTGTTATTTAAGGGTAAAATATTTTGTCAGGATTGTAACTTTGAGAGGGTGGCAAACAAGGAGTGTAATTTTTCGAGCTGACAAAACAAGACTGTAACTTTTTTGGATTGACAAAATAAGAACCGCAACTTTTGAAAATAGCAAAACAAGGACTGTAATTTTTAAAAGTAGCAATTTATGGCTAAAATAAGTCCAAATTACCCACTTTGGGGCTTACTTTCCATATGAAAGTCACGTGGGCCCATTTTTGGGCTCAATTATACTTGAACTGACGTCTAATTGACACCCAAGTGTGTGATTTGCGCCAAAAAATGGACTGGTATTCCGAGTCAATTTTGCCGCAAATTGCTACTTTAAAAAAGTTACCATCCTTGTTTTGCAACCATTAAAAGTTACCCTTGTTTTGCTACCTTTAAAAGTCACGGTCCTTGTTTTGCTACCTTTAAAAGTTACGGTCCTTGTTTTGCTACTTTTAAAAGTTGTGGTCCTTACTCCTTAGTTTACCAGCCTGAAAAGTTATAGTACTTATTTTGCCAACACCCTGCTATTCAATGTGTTTTTCTTTCATGTATAATTCTTCCTCTGTGGCAATTTAGATTGCTCTTTACTATAGAAAAATAATTTTACCCTCTAAACAATTTAGTCAACTAATATTCTTAAAATAATTATAATGAGTTTAAATTTATAAATAATTATATTTATTATTACTATTGTTATACAATTATATAATACTATACATACATACATATATATATATATTTAACCGAATAATTAATCGAATATTTACGAATATCGAATCGAATATTATAGTTTTGTATTTGCATTTGATAACTGATATAAAAAATTATACTCAAATTCAAGTTATAAAATTTCGAATACGAATATCGAATTTCGAATATAAATACCAAATCGAACCAATATTATATGATTCTTTTATAAAAAATTTATTCATAAAAATATGTCATCTTCTATTATAAAGTAATTTAGATTGCTCATTACTACGACAGCCCAAGTGGCGAATTCAAGATTAAAAGAAGCATGAGACAAGGTGATCCCCTATCACCTTTTCTCTTCCTGATCATGGCGGATGGGTTAAGCCTTTTGGTGAATAGAGTTGTGTTGGGAAAATAAGGGGTGTCCGGATCTATTCGGGATGAAATTTAAATACGAATTTAAATCTAATTATTACTAGAATGAATTAATCCTAATTAATTCAAATAATAATTCCAACAACTAATTTTATCATCATGCATGCAGAATTAATTCACATGAAATCCTAAAGCGGAATATCTAGGAATTCATATAATCACGTACCTCTTGTAGATATGGCATTTGATAACAACGAGACTACCACGATCGTGCTATCAACCAAAAGACCTTCTCAAGTATGTACCTTTCGCGTTGCTTGTTCACCGGTGGGAAGTGCTCACAAACAATTAGAATAATAAGGGAGAAAGAAAAAATATTTTTGCTCTGATTTTTCCAACACATGATATTGTGAAACTGTAAACTGGAGATGAAATAATCATCTCCTATATATAATAATGAGAGGGCCGAAAATATGCACATGAATATTAAGGAAAAATCTTTTTCTTGGTTTCCAAGAAATCTTGAATATATCTCATATATTCTTTTCTCCATAATAAAATATTCCACAAAAAATTCATTTTCTCATATATATATATTAATTTTCGAAAATTATAGCTTAGAATCCAAGATTTGGATTTTCTTGAATTTATGAGATAATCTTGTATTCCAAGAATACATATCTTCCATAATATCTTTCTAAGAAAATCAACAAAATCTTTTCTTTCCCATATATGCTATTTTCGAAAATATAAGGAAAAAATCAGCAATAATAATTTTCTTTTATTTTAAACACCTTATTATTATCAGACTACTTAATGGGCTACTTGAGGGGACTTTAGGAGAATTAAGATTGGACCTCCAATGGGCTTCTGAATTTCAATATTGAGCCCCAATATAATTCAGCCCATTAATATTAATTAGTACCACTAATAAATTAATATTGCACTATCCATCTTAATCCATATTACGATAATATGGGCTTCCGGTTATTATTTCTCGCATTTAAGACTATCTAGTCCACTAGTGCGTACCCACGCGAATTTCGCGTATTGGAAAAAATATTATTTTTATTTTCTACAGACATTTAATATAAGAGTAATTTTGTCTAAAAAATTTCGGGGTTTATTTAGCCGTGGCCCGTGCCTTTCACTAAACCCTATAGGCTATATCCTACAAACTAAAAAATTAAAAAAAAAAAAAAAAACAAAATCCACATAAATTAATAATAATTATGGAATAACATTACTTAGACTAATAATTTAATAATAATCAATTTCCATTTCAATATTGAATAATTTATTAATTAATCAACATTATTAGTTATTGGGAGTATACGGTAAGAAATTAATTTATGTAAGAAACAATACAAAATTTGAAATAAACTTTAACGTTAAAATACCTGTTCATCGATCAAGATGAGTTCCAAGTAGAACTTGTCTCTATTAAAATCATTAAAAAATATTGTCCAACTTTTTCAATCCTAACTTTAACGGTCAATTTTTGGCTCTCACTCTTGATATTAAAAACCAGAGAAAATTGAGGTGTCATACTCTTGAAATCTAAAATGAGATTTAAATTACAACAATTAAAACATCATAATTATTCAGATAAAAATATATGGTATAGTTAAATATATTATTTTTGCATATGAAGAATATTTAAACCGAATGATGTAGAGCATAAATCAATAATCATTATTACATTCATATTGATATTGACATCTAAATCTAATCAAATTGTGAGCACTTAAAATGATGAATTTAATTATAAAATAAATATACTAATAACAATAGATATATAACTAACCAACAATTGATCGGAGAAATCTCAGCAAAAGAGTGGAACAAATGAAACTTTGATGTGAAGAAATGAAATACAATATGCTCTTATTTATAATAAAAAAAAAATGCATGCAGTATTATATCTTGTCCATAATAAGAATATATCACATAAGAATATTCTTTGGAATATATAACTATATACCTTTTATGTTAGGAAAAAATAATCGAACATTATATTATACTATATTTGCTAACTCAAATTTAGAAAAAATAAATTTAGATTCATTCACTAAGTAGATCATATTTAATTACATTAAGGTTTGGAGAAATAAGATGTATAATAAATTCCTAAAATAACTAAATAAAAAAATGGAAAAATATTTGTTTGCATTAATTACGCAAATATAAATTAATGGTTTATATTTAATGGTATAGAACGAAAGGTCGAGATTAAAAGTTTAGCCAACTTTTAATGAGAGCGCAATATTTCAAAATGGAGAGATTTGAGACATGCCACATCAGCCTAAGAATAAGGTGGTGTTGACACATCATCTTGGAGAGGTTTGAAAATATATTATTATAAGATTAATTAATTAAGCTTCTGAATAGCTCTAAATTAATTAATATCTTTCACCTTGGAGTAAAGACAACTCAACATTATTATCCGTACCGAAGAAACTAATTTTTCACTTGCAAGATTTGGTACGATAAAACTTTCGAGCCCACCAAGGGGATAAATCACACGAGCCGTACTTGCACACGTTTCTCCGTATTAAATCTTAGCAACCGTCGTATGATTAATATTACTGCCCAAAACACAAGGTTCGAAGTCACGATGATTCTCACCCAACATGAATCAAAGCAGTAACCATTAACCACACACAGTCCTATTTAAGTGATGGAGATTAAGAAATCAATAACCAATGAGGTCTAATTCTTCACATTTCAGAACTGAAGAATTTATCCTCGCTGTAGGTCCTCTTTAACACATACTAAATGTGCTAGTGCAATCTCTTGGTCAAGACATGCCAATCTGAGAATTACACATCGACCTTTCACGGTGGATTGTTCAATTCCACCTGGATCGTGAATTTGTACGTTTGGTTACAAGAAAAACTGTTAATGTGATCTTCTGTGATCTGGTATCACCACATTAACTACAATGTAACACATACTATATAAATTGAACGGGTTGCAATAAATATTCTACATTCATTCATATCTAAAGCAAATGTGATAAAAGATTTATTCTCATAAATAAGTATTTAATACATGAGTTATACAAAGTAAAAGCATACTTTCACGTATAACTGATTAGGCGTGAAATGTCATGATTCGTCACTCGAAATGCCCTAGTTTTGGTTGATTTTGTTGAGTATTTAGAGTCATTTGCGTATCATTTTCATAAACTAATGAATTTGTCTCTTATATGCTCATAGATGAATAGAGGGCGAAAAGAGGAGTTCGTAGGACTTTGAATCGACTCAAACGGACGCCCAGATGAGAAGATATCGAAGAAATACGAAAAGTACTAGTTCGAGGGAGCAAAAGTATCATTGGAGTGCACAAGCTAGAGGAGCTCGAGCACTAGCGCTCGAGCAGTCGTGCATAGCGCACGAGAGGATGCAACTCGTGCACGAGTACTCGTGCATAGCGCACGAGCAAGAGAGTCAGTCGTGCACTAGTGCACGAGCTAGGCTGGTCGTGCAGTTTTGGCTCTGGATGATTTAGTGTGCTCGAGTTGAAGGAGCTCGTGCACTAGTGCATGAGCAGTGCACGAGCAAGCGCGTTTTTTGGCCCATACGTTCCCGATTCGGCCCGATGCTTATATATACTTGTCCCGAGCACATTTTGGAGGATGACCACTTACCACCACTAGATTTAAGAGCATTTTTAGAGTTAATTTTTGGAGAAGAAGGAACGAGCAAATTTACTTTACATTTTTGAGGTTTTCTTACGAATTCACGTCACGATTTTACTTTTTAGTTTCGTTTCTTCATATCTTTGTTCTTGAACACGTTGAGACTCGTTTTATTGATTTAATTTAAGTTATTCCTTTATTTCTTGAAACCCTAATTTATGATTGAGCTTTTCATCGTTGCAATTATCATGTTCATGTTCGTCACTTATTTAATTGTTCCTGTTTACGTAAAACCCATGTCTAGCTAAAACCCTTGCATGCTTGGGGTAGGATGAACTCGTAGAAGTAAGTTGTGGGTATGTAATTAAGGTAACTCGTGACGTTAGGTTTTAATTCTCTTAATTAATGAATTCTTAAAATCAATCTTAACTTTTCCTTTGAATTTCGTACGAACGTGTTAGGGAGAGGACGACTGCATCACTCTTTAACAACTAGTAGACTTAACTAGAGGGTTTAGAAAGGATTAATTCATCTACCAGTTTAGCGAAGGAGGACGACCGTATCACCTTAGTTAAATTAGGGTCTCATTAATTAAGCACAATCTATTAACTTGTTAGTGGATTAGTGAAGTCGAGTGTTAGGGTAAAGTATTAGGGTTTAGAATCTTGAGCTTTCATCTTGCATTCTTTTACTTAGGTTATTTCTTGCGCGTCACGGTTATTTTGATTATGTACCTGCTCCGTTAGTATACGTAGGGATTCCTATCCTGAGCATCACCAACTCTTACTTGAACACAAACCTTAGTTAATTCGTCTTCTTTAGTATTTTAGTTTAATTAGCTTATTTTAGTTTCAATTAATCTTTCCAAAAAAATCCAAAAACATTTCACTCATATTAACTACGACGCGTAGATCTTCATGGATCTATTTTGCATACATACTTTCCCTTGGGTTCGATAATACTTGGTCGCTATACTTGCCCATACTGCAGTGAACCCGTACTCTTGCGGGGAAGCTACTAGTAGAAGTTAGTATTTTCAATTCAAGTCAATGGCGCCGTTGCCGGGGATGGCGTTGTATGTCTTTTGAATAGGACTTGTAGATAGCTTAGTAGTTAGTAGTGAGTGCTTTATTTTCTGTTTTATTTTTATTTTCATTCATTCGGCAGTTGCATTTTGATCCTTCTGCTAGTGTGTCAGGTATATGAAAACACGCTCACAAGGCAATATGAGCAAAGAGAGAATACCGTTGGACCCTGAGACGATAGCTAGAATGAACCGAGCTTTCTTGAGGAGAATAAACACTGGCGGAGGAGGGAAAGAACCAATGGACATCACTAATGAGTTGGATGATGCAGCTAATGAGTTTAATCAGACAGTAGACCGGGTTGACGGCATTGGAGGAAATGGTAGTCAGAACCAAGATCCGTCAGGGGAAAGCCAAAGCTAAAACCCGGGGACACAGAATCAAAGCAGTCCAGCTCATAATATTGTCCAAAATCCTCAGAACAACCCTGTTTACCCATATCCTAACTTACCACAAAACAACTTACCTTATCCACCTTACCCATACCCACCATATCCGTATCCACCATACCCGTATCCTCCACCTCCTGTTTACAACCAACCACCAGCTTATCAACCACCACCACCCCAACAAGTACATGTACCAGCTGCTAATTCTCAACACATCCCTCAGAACGCAGATCAGAATATGGCTATTCGAGGAAGGTTTGCGGCGCAGCCGCAACAGTACTATGATGGAGTGGCATTACCTCCACTAGAGGCAAATAACTTCTCGATTTCCCCGGGAATTCTTAAGCTGCTTACCGAGAACCAGTTCAAGGGGGTGATCGGGAAGGAGAATCCTCATACTCATAAGGAGTTTTCTAATGATAGCTTCCACTTTCAATTACAATGACATGTCTGAAGATGCCAAGAGGCTTAGGTTGTTCCCATTCTCATTGACGAGAATAGCTAAAGAGTGGTACGATAATACGCTTCCACGGGGAGGTATTACCACTTGGGCCGAGCTCGAGCGTCTGTTCCTCGAGCGATTCTACCCTCCATCCAGAACGATCAAAGCAAGGATTGAGATCTCTTTCTTCCGCCAGAAGCAAGGAGAGGACCTACGTCAAGCGTGAGAGAGATACTCAAACATGTTGATAGAGTGCCCGCAGCACGGGTACAATGAGAGAGATGTCATGGCATTTTTCTATAGTGGTGCCAACAAGGCTGGGCAAGACCATCTAGACGCCTGTGCTAGTGGATCATTCCTGAATCAAGGAATAGTGAGGTGTAGAGAGATCGTGGACAATATTGTCACGAATGTCAGGGCTTGGAATGTGGACACAGATTTCCAGAGAGTTCATCAGGTTGAGGAAGGTGAAGGAACGAGAAGGCTGTTGATGGCCATGATGGAAAAGATTAACAACCTTGAGTTGGGGAAGAATATGGTTGGAGGGAATGCATAAGAGAATGAGCAAGAGGACAAGCCCACAATTCAGCAAGAAGTAGTAAATTATATGGGAGGTCCTTATTACAATCAAAATGGGTATCCACAAGGTGAAAATTTTTAAGGAAGGCCTTCTTATGGCCAACCATTTGTACCTCCAGGTCCACAGCCGCCTCAAAATTAATGGAGGAACACACAAGGGTACCAAGGAGGCCAGCAGCTTCCTCAGAACCAATGGAGGAAGAACGAGAATTTTTCATATGCTAACCCGAAGGCGGGTATTACAGTTCCTCCAGGTGTTGATCAGGTTCTAAACCTCCGGGTGGAGAAGGTGGTGCCTCAACTGAGGAGATGTTGAGAGCTATCCTTCAGAAGGTGGAGGAAGGAAGCAAAAGATTATCCTCTTTGGAGTACGATGTGAAAGATCTGCATAAGAAAGTTGATCAGTGTGATCAAGACCTCCAGAAGAGAGATGTAGAGCTGAATCGGATTCAGCAAGAGAGCAACCGAAGGTTCACTTCTATAGAGTTCCAGATGAGCCAGATTGCAAAGTCATTGAATAGAGAGCCTGACAAATACCCTTCAATGCCTGAGGGTAATCCTAAAGAGCATTGTAAGGCTATCCAGCTTAGAAGTGGGACCAATTATGAAGGCCCTCAGATGCCTGCTGATTCTGAGACGTCCCAAGATAGAGATGAGATTGAGGAGGTAGGAGTTGAGAAGAAGGTTGAGGATGAGAGCACTCAAGCGAGCAAAGAGCTTGAAGAGGAAGGCATTGAGAAGGTTGAGAGAGTTCCTAAGTGGAAGAAGGCAAATGAAGCAAGGGAGAAAGTGAAAGAGACCGAGAGAGATGTATGGGGGGTACCCAAATCTGTGATACCCGTCCCATATCCACAACGCTTCATGAAAAAGAAGCTTGATGAAAAATTTGCTAAATTCCTTGATGTGTTTAAACAATTGCATATTAATATCCCTTTTTATGATGCTTTGGAACAGATGCCCAACTATGCAAAGTTTCTGAAGGACTTGATCGCGAAAAGACGGCGAGTGGATGAGCCGAAGTTGGTGCAGTTGAACCATGAAGTGAGTGCATTAGTACACAAGGCGCTTCCTCCAAAGCTGAAGGATCCCGGGAGCTTTACCATCTTATGTAACATTGGGAACGTGATCAAGAAAGGAGCGCTATGTGATTTAGGGGCGAGCATAAATCTTATGCCCTTGTCGCTTTTCAAGAAGTTGGAAGGTGGTGAACTTCAGCCGACAATGATGACACTTCAACTAGCCAACTGGTCTATTACTCAACCTCAAGGTGTGGTTGAAGACGTCCTCGTGAGAGTTGGAGATCACATTTTTCCAGCCGATTTCGTGGTCCTAGAGATGGAGGAAGATGAGCACGTGCCCCTGATCTTGGGAAGACCTTTCTTAGCAACGGCTGGGATGGTGTTAGACGTGGCAAATGGGAAGATTACATTGAAAGTTGATGATCAAGAAGTGAAGATTTCCCTATATGAAGTCATGAAGCACCCGAAGGAGGATGAGAGTTTGTATTGCATGGATGCAATTGATCCTCGTGTTAAAGACACACCTCCTATCTCTAATCTTTCTCATGTTCATGATTTCGTTAATCCTTCACTTGATAAGTTAACCCATGAGCATTATGATCTGACTTATTTTGATAGGGATAAAGAGAGGAAATTGAAGAATGAAGAAGTGAAAAAGGAGGACGTGGTCCAGTTGGAAGGGAAATGAGGAGTTAAGAAGAAAAAATCCAAATTTAAGAACCTGTTTGGTAAGACCCCTCCAGATAAAGGTGAGAAGGAGTTGAGACCCATAACACTTGGGGATGAGAAGGAAGAAAAAGAGCTCATGATGGTGGGGTATCAAGGAAAGACATGCAAGCACCACTCTTATGAGAATAAGGGAGGTAAATTTGAGTATGATGTCCCATAAGCTCTTTTGAGCTCGGTCCAGCATGAGGACCTTAAAAATAGCGCTGAATGGGAGGCAACCCATTTTTATTTGTTTTTCAGTATTCCTTTTTAGTTATTAGGGTGTTGTTGAATCGTAAGTTTTAACCTCGTACTTGAGAGTTTTATTTTGTAGGCTTGTCTCGAGAGAATAGAGGAATCATTGAGTGTGAGACTTGAGCTTTATGAGATTGCTATCTTTGAGTGTGAGACTTGAGCTTTATGAGATTTTGATGCATGAATTAATCTCTTCGTTTGTGAGGGGATCGTCACCTTAGAGGATGCTAGAACTTGTGTGTGCTCTTGCTTCTTGATTGTGTCTAGTTTGATATGTCGAATGTGATCTTAGGCCATCTTTGATTTGATTGAGTCACTTAGCCAAAATTTTCCTTACCAATGACATTGACCCCTTGTTAGCCCCTTTGAGCTTTAAGCCTATTTCATTTGCTAGCACATTTGAACACTATTCCAATTCCTAAGCCTTTTGTCCCAATTTGAGTGGAGAATAGGAAAAGTGTGAATGTGAAGGGATTTAATTGAGTTGAAAAAGGGAAATGTTGATTGTTGAGTGAATATGAGAAGAAGGTGTGATGAAGTTTTGAGTTGTGGGAAAAAGAAAAAATTGAGAATGAGCAAAAAAAAAAAGAGCTCATGTGTTTGTGCGAAAAAGAGAAAAAAAAAGTGATTGAAAAAAAAAGTGAAAGGAGTTAGAAAGAAAAAAAATTGAAGTGTTGAGAGTGTTGGAATTGAAAGTGTGCTTATTGAATATGTTTGAAGTAGTCTGTTCCTAATCTCGAAGTACCGAAGTTTGATTTTCTATTCTCCATTCACTTGAGTCACTTTACCATATTGATTCCCACCTGTCCAAAAAGCCTACATTACAACCTTGAGAAAATCCTTTTTGATTCGGCATTGATTTCTAGAGTATGGTCGGAGTTAAGAGCGCTTACAAGCCTATGGCTGTCAATATGTGTGATTGATTGTTTGAGTGAGTCCCTTTATCATTGATATACATTTGTGAGGGAGCGAAACACATCGTTGAGTGCACATCCATGTTTGATTCTGGTGATTCTCGCTGTTGTTGCATGCGTATGATGAGGGAAGATGAGTGAGTATACTTGCGATTGATCTTTGAAGCTTGAATTCAGTTGCTTGCATGATTTGATTCGTTGACTCATTCCTAACAATTTCACTTGACTTATTATTTCGTTGCTTGAGGACAAGCAACATGGTAAGTTTGGGGGGGGGGGGTTGATTAGGCGTGAAATTGTCATGATTCGTCACTCGAAATGCCCTAGTTTTGGTTGATTTTGTTGAGTATTTAGAGTCATTTGCGTATCATTTTCATAAACTAATGAATTTGTCTCTTAGATGTTCATAGATGAATAGAGGGCGAAAATAGGAGTTCGTAGGACTTTGAATCGACTCAAACGGACGCCCGAATGAGAAGATATCGAAAAAATACGAAAAGTACTAGTTCGAGGGAGCAAAAGTATCATTGGAGTGCACAAGCTAGAGGAGCTCGAGCACTAGCGCTCGAGCAGTCGTGCATAGCGCACGAGAGGATGCAACTCGTGCACAAGTGCACGAGTACTCGTGCATAGTGCACGAGCAAGAGAGTCAGTCGTGCACTAGTGCACGAGCTAGGCTGGTCGTGCAGTTTTGGCTCTCTGGATGATTTAGTGTGCTCGAGTTGAAGGAGCTCGTGCACTAGTGCACGAGCAGTGCACGAGCAAGCGTATTTTTTGGCCCATACGTTCCTGATTCGGCCCGATGCTTATATATACTTGTCCCGAGCACATTTTGGAGGATGACCACTTACCACCACTAGATTTAAGAGCGTTTTAGAGAGTTAGTTTTTGGAGAAGAAGGAACGAGCAAGTTTACTTTACGTTTTTTAGGTTTTCTTACGAATTCACGTCACGATTTTACTTTTTAGTTTCGTTTCTTCATATCTTTCTTCTTGAACACGTTGAGACTCGTTTTATTGATTTAATTTAAGTTATTCATTTATTTCTTGAAACCCTAATTTATGATTGAGCTTTTCATCGTTACAATTATCATGTTCATGTTCGTTACTTATTCAATTGTTCTTGTTTACGTAAAACCCATGTCTAGCTAAAACCCTTGCATGCTTGGGGTAGGATGAACTCGTAGAAGTAGGTTGTGGGTATGTAATTAAGGTAACTCGTGACGTTAGGTTTTAATTCTCTTAATTAATGAATTCTAAAAATCAATCTTAACTTCTCCTTTGAATTTCGTACGAACGTGTTAGGGAGAGGACGACCGCATCACTCTTTAACAACTAGTAGACTTAACTAGAGGGTTTAGATGGGGTTAATTCATATACCAGTTTAGCGAAGGAGGACGACCGCATCACCTTAGTTAAATTAGGGCCTCTTTAATTGAGCACAATCTATTAACTTGTTAGTGGATTAGTGAAGTCGAGTGCTAGGGTAAAGTATTAGGGTTTAGAATATTGAGCTTTCACCTTGCATTCTTTTACTTAGGTTATTTCTCGCGCGTCACAATTATCTTGATTATGTACCTGCTCCGTCAGTATACGTAGCGATTCCTATCCTGAGCATCACCATCTCTAATTTGAAAACACAACTTAAATTCTTAGTTTAATTTTCTGTTATTTTTTGTTTGCATTCGTAGGATAGTTTAGTTTATTTTAATTAATTTTTTCAAAAATCCAAAAAAATATTTCACTCCTATTAACTATGACGCGTAGATCTTCAGGGATCTATTTGCATACACTTCATCCCTTGGGTTCGATAATACTTGGTCGCTATACTTGCCCATACTACAGTGAACCCGTACTCTTGCGGGGAAACTACTAGTAGAACCTAGTACATTCGATTCAAGTCAATAACTCCAACAAGCTGTTCAAGAAGGGCTCCTTGATCCTATTTTAATCGGCAAATAATACAATCCTTTTGGCTTCAACTGAATCAAAAAACACATGGGCGTGGAAGTGCGTATTAAAGAACTTTGAAGCTCTTTCTGGTTTGAAGGTGAACTACAACAAGAGCTCTCTCTTAGGTATGAATGTTCAGAATGAGGTGTTGGTTAAAATGGCAAATATCCTGGGGTGCTCAATCTGTTCAATCTCATTCAAGTACCTGGGCATAAAAGTGAGGATGAACCATAAGTCCGTCTCTGAATGGGATTCTTTGATACACATGTTGATAGGCGAACATAAACCAATGATGGGCGAACAAGGATTAAAACCTTAAAAAGGATTATGAAGAACCAACCTCGAATCAAAGGTGATTATTAAAGAAAATCAAGGTGGGGTGCATGAACCAATCCATGGAGTGTATAAACTGACGAACAACTCTACCGACGAACAACATATCGACGAACAGGCTTAAGAAACCGAGGCCAGATATGGGCATTCCACCAAGTCACTGATGACGAGCAACATTATAAAAAATGGTGCATCTACCCGCTTAAGAGGTGTATGGAAACGAACAAAGGACCCAGATCCCAAAGCCAAACAGTGTAAAACACAAAGGCGAACAACTTCTAAGCCATGCACCCAAAAGGCGAACAACTTTTATGAAAAAAAACCATTCAGGATATGCTAAGCCGACCTGGACGAACAACAATGTAGTCCGAGATAAGACCAAAGAAGACTTTGTAACTAAGGTTCAGCTTAGATAAGGTCAAACTAGGGTCAAAGGACACTTGTCAAGCATGCAGGCTAGGGAGACCAAGGGTCATAGACACCTCATGCTTGCTAGTCTCTATAAATAGTTGTTCTCCAGCTTAAGAAATACAAGTTCAATTTGACAAATACTCCCAAAACATACACTAATACACCTAAACGTACACACATACGAAATTAATACGATTTCGATTTTCGTATTTATTATTTCATATCCCGAATCTACGATTTACCATTTACGGTGGTAATCAATCACACGTAATTGATTGGTGGTCTTAAACCGAATTAAAACAGTCACTAACCCAATCAACTAAATTTGATCACCAACAAATTGGCGCTAGAAGGAGGGTCCGAACCTTCAATTCAGTGTGATTACTCAAGAACTTCAAGTTAAAGACTTGAAAATTTGAAGAAAGTTTCAAGAAATATTTGAAGATTTAAATAGAAGTGTTCTTGGTGTTCTTCATCACAAGAACAAAGACAAATTAATTCGGAATGCCTCAATCAAAGGAAACCCAAGCATCACGCTTGTCAAGGATAGCATCTCCCACCCGAGCTTCGTCGACCGACCACCAGGATCGTAATCCTAGACATGTGAATAGATCGCAGCATACTACTATAACTCATAATCTCCCGCTTGAAATGGAGGCCCTGGCGAACAACCCTAACGAATTGGCCAAAACCATTGCTGCTCTCCAGGCTCTACAGAGACAGCAAGATCAGAATAGGCCTTCACAAGTGAGGCCTAGGGACAGACCCGCAGAAGTCGTTAGGGCTAGGTCAACCAGGGGCGAGCAACATGAAGTGAACAGTGCCCAGATTAGGCGGGATAAAGACAAAGCTGAGATGGTCGAGCCGAGAGAGGGCCAGGCTGAATCTGTTCGTGGGCGAACAACAATGTCGAGCCATGGAACTACCCGTTCCAGTGCCCAGGACAGACTTGGCCAACCCCAACAACAAGAGAAAACTGCTCGCAAGGGAAGTTGAGCGTGGGCAAGCAACATTTGAGCAACCACGCCCATCAGTTCATGAGAGACTCTCTCAATCTGCCTTCAGGCGTCTAGGGCCAAATGCGACGAGCAACCCTAGAAAATAGCTCCAGGATTTGCCCACTCTGAGTGAGGGACTGCGACGAGCAGAAGGGTTAGTACCTTTGCTCGCCAAATAGCTTCCAAGTCAGGGGGCATCTTTGGATGAGCTATCAAGTTTAAGAAGGGCAGTGGAGAGCATGCAGGGACAGTTGGACCAACAAAGAGGTGTGGGGACAACCAGTTTGCCATCCTCACCACTATCACCTGTCATTCTGAAAGCCCCGATTCAGAAGAAGGTCCAGTTCCCGGCAAGCATTCAGTATGACGGTGTTGCTGATCCCAGAGTTCATCTAACAAAGTATTAAGATTATATGGTCTCGGTGGGGGCCAGCGACGCCACTCAATGCCGAAACTTCCCCTTAACTTTGGGGGACCGGGTACACAAATGGTTTTCGGCGATGCCACCCGCATCTATCCATTCATTCACTCAACTAAATCGAGAGTTCCTTTCTCATTTCTCAACGACGGGGTCGTACTTGTCCCAGAAACACCGATTGTCGGACCTAAAACAAAATGACGATGAGTCGGATCGGGCATTTATGGAGAGGTTCGACAAAGTGTTGTTAGAAGGTGAACCCGTCAGTGAGGACACGAAAATCGTTGCTGTTATGGCCGGGTTAAAGAAAGGTTCAAAGCTATGGAAAGAGGTACGTCTGAAGTGCCCAAGAAGTTATACCAAATTCAGAAATCAAGCCGGCATATTCGTTTCCATGCACGAGGCCCTGCAATCAAACTTGGGGGAGAACAAAGCAGATCCCAAGGAAAATAATAAGAAACCTGGCGTAACAAACTATCGAGTCCCTAAAAACATGAAAGCATTCACTGAAGGGACGGAGCTCAAGGAAAAATTGAATCAAGTGCTAACAGTGTCAGTCGATACTGTTTATGAAAGTGTGAAAGAGAAGAAGTTGCTCTCCCCTCCACGGAAAATCCGTCAAGACACCGGCAAACTCAACCCTAACAAGTATTGTGCCTACCATCAAAGCGTGGGACACTTTACGAGTGAATGTAGAGATTTTCTCAAGCAGCTGTGGCGGTTTTACGAGGAGGGCAAACTTTCTGACTTTGTTGAAAGAGAACCCGGGAAGAGAGTCCGGGAGAACAACTCTGAAGATGAGGATGATCAACCTCAGAAAAACAATAAACCAGCACGACTAGTTCCTACCATTCCTACTCGTCCGTTGGAAGATTTATACATGATGGAACCTGCAGGTCCCGCAGGAGGATGTTCTGATGGACGACCACCAATCTCCAACCGAAAAAGAAAGGCTGAGGTACGAGCGATCGATCAAGTTCAAGAAATGGGGGTTAAACCGTCTATCATGCAGACATCCGAATTGACTTTCACCGAAAGCGACTTGGAAGGAATATTAACTCCGCACAACGATTCGCTCATAATCTGCGCAAAGATTATGGAAACACGGGTCCACAGATTGTTGGTAGACACTGGAGCCTACACCAACATCCTGTTCAAAAAGACGCTCGATCATCTTGGAGATTATTCGGGCTATATCCGGGATTCGACACATAGAATAGTAGGCTTTGGGAATGCTGTAACAGTCCTATTGGGAATAGTTACTTTAGCAGTACAAATTGTAACGGCCAACGAACCCGAGAAAAATATTACAAGAATGGTTGACTTCTTGGTTGTAGACCAGGATTCAACTTATAATGGGTTTCTTGGTCGACCCTTTTTAAATGAATTCAAAGCCGCATGTTCCACTTATCACTATTGTTTGAAATTCCCAACAGCAAGTGGAGCAGGTACTATCAAAGGAGATCAAAGAAAGGCCAGGGAATGTCTCCTACAGTTGCAGGCCAAACATGCACTGGTATCCATGATGGAGGCCACAACCAACTATTCTGCTAATGAACCATCAATATTGGAGAACATGATGGACATAGATGAAGACCACATGGATACTGACAAACAACATCTTGACGAACAAGCGTTGGAAGAACAACTCCTTACCACCCATGAGGAACATCATTCTGACGAACAACAAAAGGGTGGTGACGAGCAACACTCGCCAGATGACTTGGAGGGCCAGGTGTTGACTAACAACAATGAGTCAGAACCAACAGGTGATCTAGACCCCCGCCTGGGAGCAGAGCCCATGAACATCGAAAATGATTTCAACCCTAAGGGACCAATACTTGATCCTCGTTGGAAAGGACAAAAACGACGAGCAACTCCAGTTGAAGAACTGGAGGCGTTCAAAGTTAATCCTGAAAACCAGGATCTCGAATTGTACATAGGATCTGAGCTTCCTGAGCCTTACAGATCCCGAATGAAAGAGTTCCTCAGCAAAAATCTAGATGTTTTTGCTTGGTCTCATGCAGATATGGTGGGAATAGATCCAAAGCATGCTTGCCATAAACTTAACATCAATCAAGTAAAAAGGCATGTCCATAAAAAACGAAGAAAGTATGGCCCAGACAAGTATCAGGCCTTGAACGAAGAAGTAAAGAAGTTGTTAGACAACGACTTGATCCGACAAGCACTCTGTCCACAATGGGTAGTAAACCCAGTCCTTGTGAGGAAACCAAACGGGACCTGGAGGCTATGCATAGATTTTACAGATCTGAATGCAGCATGCCCGAAGGATAACTTTCCTTTTCCTCACATTGACCAGTTGGTGGACATCACTGCAGGTCATGAGATGCTAACATTCATGGATGCCTTTGCCGGGTACCATCAAATTCCAATGCATCCAGATGATCAAGAAAACACAATATTTTATACAAATAAAAACTTGTTGTGTTGGAAGAGAATGCCCTTCGGTCTCATCAACGCCGGAGCAACATATCAGAGATTGGTGAACAAAATGTTCGACGAACAAATCGGAGATACGGTAGAAGTCTATGTAGACGATATCGTAGTCAAAAGCCCCGGAAAAGAAGACCATCTTCAACATTTGACCCAGGTGTTTGATATTCTTCGACATTACAATATGAAACTGAACCCGAAGAAGAGCAGTTTTGGAGTCCATTCCGGAAAGTTCTTGGGTCATCTTGTTAGCCAACGAGGGATTGAAGCCAATCCAACAAAAGTCAAAGCAATCGTAGATATGCAACCACCATGTTCAATAAAAGAAGTGCAAAGGCTTACGGGATGCCTAGCAGCATTGAATCGGTTCATATCCAGATCGGGGGACAAATGTTGTCCATTCTTTGAAGCTATCAAGAAAGGACAGTTCACATGGACTAACAACTGTCAAAAGGCATTCGACCAACTCAAAGACTACCTGGGAGATGTTAAAATCCTATCAGAACCCGTCCCAGGAGAAAAGCTATATTTATACTTGGCAGCGTCAGAAGTGACCATCAGCTCCGTTCTGGTGCGAGAAGACGGCAAATTTCATCAACCTATTTACTACGCCAGTCAAGCTTTACATGATGCGGAGATCAAATACTCTCCCACCGAGAAACTGGCGTACGCACTTGTCATGAGTGTGAGGAAGTTACGACCATACTTCTTTGATCATCAAGTAGAAGTGCTAATAACTTTCCCACTCAGACAAATTCTCCATCGCCCCGACACAGCTGGTAGCCTATTAAAGTGGTCATTAGAGATTAGCCAATTCGGGGTAACCTATGCTCCTCGAACAGCGATCAAAGGGTAAGCGTTAGCCGACTTTATTGTCGAACTAACCTTCCCACCAGATCCGACGAGAGGACTTGATCACCCCTGTCATCTTTACGTTGACGGATCTTCAACCAACATAGCCTCGGGGGCAGGAGTGGTTCTAATCAGTCCAGACAGACAAGTATTCACCTCGGTAATCAGATTTGGTTTCATGGCAACCAACAACGAAGCTGAGTATGAAGCTCTTATTGCTGGTCTCCACCTATCTCTTGCAGTAGGTGTTAGACGATTACAAATATTCGGCGACTCACAATTGATTGTGAACCAAGTCCGGGGTGAATACGAGGCGAAAGACGATCATATGATCGAGTATCATCGAATTGTTGCTTACCTGATGTCCTTGTTAGAACAAGTCTTCATTGAATAAATTCCAAGGACAAGCAACACGCAAGCAGATGCGTTGGCCCGACTAGCAACAAGTGAGGGACCAGCAGAGTTGGCAGACATTATAATTACAAAGATGAATGATCCATCAACGAGAAGTTATAATGTCAACCAACTTGATGAACAAGCAAGTGAAGAAGAGGACTGGAGAACAAAGATAGTCAAATATTTGAAAATTGGGGAAAAAGCAAACAACCCTTTTGAAGCTGCCAAGCTAACAAAGCAAGCCGCCAAATATACTCTGGTGGGTGAGCAGCTTTACAAAAGGGGAATATCAATCCCACTTCTCAAATGTTTGCCTAGGGGGCAAGGACAAGCAATACTCGAAGAAATACATGCTGGAGTATGCGGAAATCACACTGGGGGGCAAGCTTTGACATACAAAACTATCAGACAAGGCTATTATTGGCCAACTTTACGTCAAGACGCAATTAAGAAAGCAAAGACTTGTCATCAATGTCAATTTTTTTCCCCAAACATTCATACCCCGACCCAACAGCTCGTATCAGTTTATAGCCCGTGGCCATTTGCAAGATGGGGGATGGACATTATTGGTCCCTTCCCAGCAGGAGTTGGAGGTGTTCGATTTGCCGTTGTGGCAGTCGATTATTATACAAAATGGGCAGAAGCAGAAGCCATGGTAAAAATTACGCAGCAGAAAATGATCAACTTCATTTGGAAGAACATTGTCTGTCGCTTTGGGATTCCGCAAACCATCGTAACAGACAATGGTCCGCAGTTTGATGGAAAAGAGTTGAGAGATTTCTGCATAAAGTGGGGAATCAGAAAACATTACTCTACGCCCTATCATCCCCAATCAAATGGACAAGTCGAGGTCGTGAACAAGATAATCAAGCATACATTGAAAGTACGGCTAGCGGAGAGCAAAAGTAGTTGGTCTGAAGAACTCCCGGAAGTCCTGTGGGCATACAGAGTTTCTCCCAGGTCAAGCACCGGAGAAACACCTTTTGCAATGGCTTTTGGAACAGAAGCTGTAATACCAATTGAGTTAAAGACCAACACATTCAGAACGACCAACTTTGATGAACAGGCGAACAACTCTGCCCTAGCTACTGAGATGGATTTGCTCGAAGAAAAAAGACTGAATGCCGAGCTAAAAAATGCTACCTATAAGCAGCGAGCAGAACGTTATTATAATTCTCATGTTAAAATTAGGGAATTTAGAGTTGGAGATATGGTTCTAAGAAAGTTGCTCGCCCAACCTCCAAGTGTATT
The DNA here is from genome assembly GCA_947034835.1 of Ballota nigra. Classification (NCBI taxonomy): domain Eukaryota; kingdom Viridiplantae; phylum Streptophyta; class Magnoliopsida; order Lamiales; family Lamiaceae; genus Ballota; species Ballota nigra. The sequence goes on along the minus strand of OX344723.1, from coordinate 112,336,738 downwards.
GGGACCAACTTGGGAGGGCCCGTATCGTATAACGGAAAAATTCGTTAATGGTGTATACGATATCGAAGATATGGAAGGCAAGCCGGCCCAATACTCCTGGAATGCTGTACATCTGAAGAAGTACTATCAATGAGACGAACAAGTTCTTAATTGGGCGAACAAATGTCTTGGGGGGCCAGTGAACCAAGTGAGGCAAACCAAACCAAAAACTTGCCTAATTTTTTGAAAATTTTGCTAAGTATAGAATTTAAAGTTGTTCGGCACATTGTATAGTTTAGTGCTATTTCATCTTTTAATTTTAGACAAAGTTGCTCGGCAAAAATATTATAAGCGAGCATGTTTTTTAGTTAGTATTCAAAGTTGTTCGTCAGGTTGTATATGTTAGTGACGAGCAGTCTTACAACACTTGTAAATTTTTCATAATGTAAATATAGTAGTTGTTTGTCAAAGAAGAAAAGTCCAAAAGCTCAAGGTACAAGTCCATTTTGAGGACCAAAGCCATTTAAAGGTTGTTCGTTTTAAAAAAAAATGAATAGAACCTAAGGCTAAACCCTAATTCCATTAAAGGCAAAGTTCAATTCGAACAAAAGCCCAACACTATATGTTATAATTGCAAAGTCATTGACAAAAATGTAAAGACAATTAACATATAAAGAAAATGAGCGAATATAAAAAAGACATTTCATTAAACAAAAGGCAGTGAGCCTAAAAAATAGTACAAGGATAAAGTACTACAAAAACGAACAACTACGAAGAAGAGCCTACTGAGCAACTATTACAAAATAAAGACTATCCTGTCCTAAGAACTATTGCTGCTCGGCGGGAGGGAGATTTTTGGTTTGGTCGATAGGAGGATCAACAATCATGTCCCTAGCCATGTCTTCAGCAGTTTTTTGCTCCCTTTCAGCTTGCTCGTCCACGGCTGCCGGCTCTTCCTCTTGTACCTCCTCATTAACTTGGGGTGGAGGATGGGTAATAGTGATACTGGGGTCAAGGCTGTTAATCTTGACCCCTAGTTCGGCAATGTCCCCCAATTGAAGTTCGATGTTGTTCGGCGGGGGGTAGTTCTCAAGGAATTCGGACAAGTCTTTGCCCATCTCTTCCACCATATCCTTAAAATCGTATGCATCAGCCATGCGAATGCAATCGGCGTAGGCGCAGATATATCCTAAGTTCGAGATGGGGGCAGACCGGGCCTGGAGCTCAGCCTCAAGTTGATCGCGAGAAAAAGAGTTGGCCTCTACCTCCCGCAGACGAGCAACCTCCACTTCAAGCTCAGCATTTCTTTGCTCGGATGTGAGCAGTTTCTTCTTCTCCTCGCCGAGCAAGGCATCTTTGCTTTCCAATTCACCAGATAGACCCTGAATTTCTTCAAGGTGTTTCTTTTCGGTATCAATGTAAACTTTGATCTGGTTATTGAGACGAGCAAGTTTGGCCTCGTGCTGGCTGATTAAGCCATCTTTTTCCTCCGTGAGTTGCCGAGCAGTGCTGGCATAGTGGCGAGTAGCTTCTTCTTGCTCGGCAATCTGGGCCATTGCCCTTTGAGCCATGACGAGGCCGTTGGCATGAAGTATCATGGAGAGATGAACATTGTCCGCCAGCCCCTATTGGAAGACAGCTTTGTCCAGAGGACGTGTCCAAGCTCGGGCGATCAGCTCTGTCGCCCTGCGAACGTGATCGCCGAGAATCTCCCTTATGTTGACGGGAGTCTTCGAACAAGCGTACTGGTGAACAACACTTGTTCGCCCAGGGTGATCGTCAGCACGGTATCTGCGAATAAAAAAAAACAAATGATACTTAGAAAAATAAAAAAAAAATTGAATCTTGCTCGACAGAGGCGAGGGTAAACTTACTCCTGGAATTTTCGATCATCCCAGCCCAAATGGGTGAGATCCTCAGGACCGCGAACAGGGATGGAGTCCCTGCCCGCCTTGCCTTTCTTCTCCGCAGGCTTAATGGAGGAGGGGGGCGAACAGCTTCCCCCTCCGTGTGGTGGCGAGCATGGCTATGCCCCACCTTCTCCTTGCCCTTGGTCCCGGCAGGAGCAGTCTGGGACACAAAGGTCCCATCCCCTTTCTTTAAGCGCTTGGCACCGCGGGGAGATGGTGCCGGGGGGGGGGGGGGGGAGAAGGAGGTATGTTGGATGGAAGCACGGCCTGGCGAACAACTCTCGCCCCCTCCGCCTTGTTCGTCATCTCCAGTACCTTAGATGACGGGTCACCCTTCTTTCTCCTACCCTTTGGTGGAGCCATTTCAAATACTCTCTGTTCCAAGAGTCCGAAGCAGGGAGGGACGACGACTGTGACTTGCTCGGCTAAAAAAAAAAGAAGAAAGGAAAAAGAGTTAATGCGAGCAAGTTATAATATCAAAGGACGAACAAAGTAATGAAGGAGGAGTTGGAAATTTTTCATACCTAGGGGCACCTCATCTTGTGCTTCCAAGTGATGGGGATAGGAAAACAAACGAGCAGCTCTCTGGCGCTTCTCGTTGCTCAGATACTAGATAGTCCTATCAGCTCTATTGCATAGGCCGACCAAGCAGGAAGTGAATAAAAATTCTGCCCCGATCTCTTCCTCCTCCGAGTTCCACTTGGGCAACCGAGGGCCTGCAAGTAAACAAAAAAAGTTAAATTAGAACAATACAGTTCAGAAACGAACAAAGATAAACTTACGCTTAATAATTCCATAAGCGTCGGGAGAGTTTATTCGCCCAATGCCCCCGTGTGGATCGAAAGATGCTCGCCAATCACCCCCTATGAAAAAGAAGTGTTGTTTCCAGTCCTTGATCTTGTTCGGCACTCCTTCTACCATCTTGAGTCCAGTTCTGGCCTTGAGGTAGTAGTAGCCTTCTTCGCCTACGGGGCATATGGTGATTGTCATAAGATAGTTGATCTCCTCCGCAGTAAGGCGATCAACATATCCTTCAAGGGCGAACAGACACATGGCGCCGACCAAATTCATCCACCCAATTGGTGTGATCTGGGTAATGGCAAGGTTGGTCGCCTCGAGAAAACAACCAACAACTGGAGGCAGCGGCAACTTCAGACCAGCCATCAAAGTATGAATGTTGATCGCCGTGCATCCTGGGGGTGGGCGATCAGCTCTCTCTTTTCTTTTGGGGGCCCACATATGAATGTCATACGGGATCTTGTATGCCTCTCGGATCGAATCAAGATCCTCCTCGAGGACAACGCTCTTGATTTTGCTCGCCTGGAAGTCATTTCTTATCAAGTCCATTATTTGTCTTTAGGGGCGAGCAAAATGGTTCGCATATTCCTTAGCATATGCTCGTCATTTGAAAGGCTGAGCAACTCCAACTAGGATCTCGTTTTCCATTATTTTTGGAGATGAGAACCCTATCCCTTCCAGAAGCTCGCGGGTCAATTCGTCAAATTGGGGATCTTCCGATTCAGCGCTGGACGAAGAGCCTCCGCCGGAATCCCTGCTCGCAACAACCACTATTTCCCTCCCAGATGGGCGAGCACCAGTATCCTCAACTGAACGAACAACCGAATCAACGTGGGGATTTGACGCCGAGGAAATTTCAAAGGGAGGTTGATTGACGGGAGCCGCGATTGGGAAAATAGGATTGAGGGTTTCTTCGAATTTGTTGCTCGAGTGGGAAGACATGGAAGAAAAATGAGAAAAAACCAGACGGCGGCGATGAAGGTAGCAAACGGCGGCAATTTCCCGAGGAAGATGGTGGCGCAAGGTCACACACGGCGGTGATGGGGTCCAGAAGAGAAATAAAAATAAAATCAAGTGAATAAAACAAAAGAACTACCTTGAAACTATGCCGGAAGCAAGAAATTGAAGAAAAAACTCGTCGGAAAAAGCTTGGGATCGCCGGAGATGGAGAATTCGCCGAAGCACTGTAACAAGAAGTAAAATTGAGGGAAAATATTCATTTCCCTCCACTATTTATACCCCAAGCAAAAAACGGGGTATGGAACATAATTTCCTACAAAATGTGGGTCAATTTGAGAGAAAACGGGGTGATTTCCGAGCAAGTTCAAAAATTGGAGGGCCTATATGCAAATATAGGGGCGCGTGGCCTCGGGGCTGCTCGCGCGTGGGCGGCGCGCAATCATGCCGCCCACGTCATCCTCGTATATCCCCCAGATCTTGGGAAGACGAAACGGTGAACCCAAAGTTGGTCACCTAATTCAATGATGATCGTCCAAATCCTCACCAATATAATATCCCAACTACATTTGCTCGCCACAAAGTTGCTCGTCTGGAGCAACGTGTACTCAGGATATGGGGCAATTGTTGATAGGCGAACCTAAACCAATGATGGGCGAACAAGGATTAAAACCTTAAAAAGGATTATGAAGAACCAACCTCAAATCAAAGATGACTATTAAAGAAAATCAAGGTGGGGTGCATGAACCAATCCATGGAGTGTATAAACTGACGAACAACTCTACCGACGAACAACATATCGGCGAATAGGCTTAAGAAACCGAGGCCAGATATGGGCATTCCACCAAGTCACTGATGACGAGCAACCTTATAAAAAATGGTGCATCTACCCGCTTAAGAGGTGTATGGAAACGAACAAAGGACCCAGATCCCAAAGCCAATCAGTGTAAAACACAAAGGCGAACAACTTCTAAGCCATGCACCCAAAAGGCGAACAACTTTTATGAAAAAAAACCATTCAGGATATGCTAAGCCGACCTGGACGAACAACAATGTAGTCCGAGATAAGACCAAAGAAGACTTTGTAACTAAGGTTCAGCTTAGATAAGGTCAAACTAGGGTCAAAGGACACTTGTCAAGCATGCAGGCTAGGGAGACCAAGAGTCATAGACACCTCATGCTTGCTAGTCTCTATAAATAGTTGTTCTCCAGCTTAAGAAATACAAGTTCAATTTGACAAATACTCCCAAAACACACACTAATACACCTAAATGTACACACATACGAAATTAATACGATTTCGATTTTTGAATTTATTATTTCATATCCCGAATCTACGATTTACCATTTACGGTGGTAATCAATCACACGTAAGTGATTGGTGGTCTTAAACCGAATTAAAACAGTCACTAACCCAATCAACTAAATTTGATCACCAACAACACAAAGTGTAGATGAAACTGAAATCCTGGGAATACAAGAAGATTTATTTTGACGGAAGAATTACCCTTTTAAAGACAATGCTTCTGGCGATGGTGTTGGGATATATTTAGTTTTGATGATTTTCCAAAACCACTTGTAATAGGTTTGAAAGTAGTCAAGATTGTATCTTTTTTTTCAGGTCAGTCTAGGTTATTTCTCAGTAGAATAGGTTGTCAGTTGAGAAGAAACCAATTTGAGGGAACACTCAGTTGAGGGGGAACTCAGCGAGGGGGAACTCAACAATACAGCCTGAGGATATCAAGATGACATCAAGAAGAACTAACCAAAGCCATGCCAGAGACCTGAACCTGAAGAGAAGTCTGAAGGATGTCCCGCTGAGTGTAAACCTGGCTGATCTAAGCTAAGTCAGGTGGACCACTCAGTGAAGAGCATGATCAGGAGGATCAGTGCTGCACCAAGTAGGCCATGAAGGAGTCAGACTACTGTGGTCAGGGAAGTTTGTCATTCAGCCTTATGACAAACTTCTTGGAGAGATCTTCAAAGAGTCACTAAAGGACAATAACACTGAAGACATTCAGTCCACTGAAGATCATCATGTCAGTGAAGGAGGAAGCTACCTAAAGTCAGTGGGTCTTGGTCAACTCACTGAGTCAAAGATCCGTTGGATGCAGTCCACGTGGACCAATCAACACGAGGCAGCAACTCTGACACTGATAAGGCTGCATTCCAAGAAAAGTGGTTGAAACCATTAATTGTATGGATTCAAATGTAATTTCCTCCAACGGTTACATTTGAATCCACACTATAAATACAAGCTCATAGCTTCGTTTCAAAAGTATGTGAAGAAAGAAAAGAACAACACCTACAAGCTATAAGGGTGTGTGAGTTGTTAGGGAGTCATAAGGAAGTGTTTCTCACACCCACGACACTGACCTTTAGGGTTTTCACTAATATACATTGAGTGTCAAGCTTGTAACTCTTAGCTTAGAGAGGTTTTTCTAATCTTAGCTGTAAGCTAACATATTGTAAAGGAAAACCTCACCTAGTTGGAGAAACCAAACTGAAACCAAAACCCTCTATTTAGGTTTGTTGGTTGAAGTTAGTCAGTGAGGAGAGGTAGCCCAGGGAGTGGCGTGAGTCCAGTGTTTTGTGCACCTTGGCACGTTAAAAATAAGAATATCCCAATTAGTGGATTTCCTGTTAAATCAGGCCGTGGATGTAAGAGCTGAGTCTCTGAACTACGTTAAACTAAGCGTTCGTTTCATTTAACGTATTTACTAAAGTGTTGTGAAAATCTGCTCACTGAGAGCATTGTTAAAAAGGAAACTTTGGTTAAATATTCAGGTCAGGGAGAATCCTTCTCACTGACCAGTTCATGCAACGCACTCGAGAGTTCAGCATCTCGAGTCACTGCCTTGCTTAGAGCATGAGCCTCCAAGTCTCCGCACTGACTTGGTAGCTCAGCCTCTAAGCAGAGCAGTGACTTGAAGTGTAACCTCTCGAGTCACTGTGTTGCTAAGAGCATGAGCCTTCAAGTCTTCTCACTGACTTGGTAGCTCAGCCTCTTAGCAATGCAGTGACTTGAGTATTATTCACTCTTGCTGAACTCCCCGAGGAAAAGTTTTAAAAAAAAAATTTGCTTCTGAATTCCCATTTTGCCCTTCGAAAATGGGACCATCAATTGGTATCAGAGCGGGTTGTTCACATGACCACTGATCCAGTTTTATTAAGATAAATGGTCTACCGAACAGATCTTAAACGTTTTAAATTATGGGAATTCCTGCATATTTCAAACTATTACTTGTGTTCTGACATTATTCTTGTAATAGAAAATCATTTGGTTAGAAGTTTTGGAATCATCAAAAAGGGGGAAATTGTTGGGATATGTTTAGTTTTGATGATTTTCCAAAACCACTTGTAATAGGTTTGAAAGCAGTCATGATTGTATCTTTTGTTTCAGGTCAGGCTAAGTTATTTCTCAGTAGAATAGGTTGTCAGTTGAGAAGAACCCAATTGAGGGAACACTCAGTTGAGGGGAAACTCAGCGAGGGGGAACTCAGCAACACAACCTGAGGATATCAAGATGACATCAAGAAGAACTAACCAAAGCCATGCCAGAGACCTGAACCTGAAGAGAAGCCTGAAGGATGTCCCGCTGAGTGTAAACCTGGTTGAAGTGTAACCTCTCGAGTCACTGTGTTGCTAAGAGCATGAGCTTCTCACTGACTTGGTAGCTCAGCCTCTTAGCAATGCAGTGACTTGAGTATTATTCACTCTTGCTGAACTCCCCGAGGAAAAGTTTTAAAAAAAAAATTGCTCCTGAATTCCCATTTTGTCCTTCGAAAACGGGACCATCACTATGTTGGTCCCACTAGATAGATTAATTGCGGAAGCTTTAAGTTTATGTCTTAACAAACTTCTTTTTATAAGAGCACATGATAGGTAAGAGATAAAATAAACGAAAGCAATAAATAACACCGGATATATAGTGGTTCGGATCTGAATATCCTACGTCCACTCTCCCTTTTCTCCAAGGGGTCTCACTATCAACCAACCAACTTACTTACGTACTGGAATTTTCGAAGTACCAGTTCCTTCTTACAACTCCTTTAGATCTAACCACAATCTAAAGTAATCAACCTTCAACCTTATCTTAGAGATGAACAGGTTAAAGTTCAACAACTCCTTAAGAGTAGATATGTAATGTGAACAATAAGAGTGCTAAGAGTGATTATCAAAAGCTTGGAATGTGACTTGTGCGCGTAGGATCTCTCTAGAGCTTTTTCTTGGAACTGCACTCTTGTATTTATATAGGAGATTAGGGTTAGCCGTTGGAGAGCTAATCCAATCAGATCCTCTATTTAAGGAAGCTTCCAATCAATCAATTCCCTAATTGATTGATTGGGTTGGTGGGAACCTTGGATTGATTTACTTCAAAATACTTTCCAATCCGATCTTGTTGACTTGATTTGAATCACCAACGGTCAAATGCTTCCTTTGCCTAACTCCGATTCTCTCCAGAGAAGGCAAGACCAGATACCAGGCAACCTGAGTGTCTTCTGGTCCAGATCTGGTTAACAACCAGAATACTCAGTAGAAACAGGGGATCAAACTGAGCATCTTTTGTTCCACCAGACTCGTCTGGTCTGGGGAAGGTTCTCTGCCTCTGGTCAGATCTCATCTGGTGAAGTCTTCTGGTGAAGTCCTCTGGTGGGGTCTTCTGGTGGCTCTTCTGGTGAAGTCTTCTGGTCTGGCAGTTCCCCCTAGACTAAGTCCTAATCTAGATCATCATCTGGCTAACAGGTCCAGATGGTCCTATTACATCTGGTTTGTTTTAACTCATCAAAACTATACAATATTTATCCTAACACACTATCTATCACCTTTTGTTTTTACCTTCCAAAATCAACCCTGAGTGTTTTAAATTATATATTTAGGAATTTTCTGTGGGGGGAGGGGGGAGAAGGAGAGGGGAATGTAGGAGAGAGTAAGATTACTTGGCTTAAATGAGAAAAGATCTGACGTGCTAAAACTGTAAAGGGTTTAGGAGTACGAGACTTGGACTGCTTTAATAGAGCCCTTATGGGGAAGTGGATTTTGTGATATTTAGTAGGAGGGAATGAATCATGGGTAAGGGTTATTTTTTCTATTCATGGTCATTTGAAAGTGAGAGATGGGGGGTTAATTTTAGGGGCGGGTCGGTTATTAGATCAAAGTGGTGGAAAAAGGTGGTAGAGCTAGGAGAGTGAGACGGTGGCAAGTGGTTTTTAGATAATTTGGTGAAGAGGGTAGGGGATAGAGGAATTGTTTGGACAATTCTTCTCTTAGAATGCAGTATCCAAGACTTTTTCATCTGAGTAGAGACAAAGAATGCTCCATTAAAGCCATGGGGGCCTGAGAGGAGGGAAGTTGGGTGTGGAAGTGTGTTTGGCGAAGGAATCTATTGGAGAGGGAAGATGAACCTGTTAATGAGTTTATTCATCATTTATATTCTTGCAGGTTGAAAGAAAATGAGGAAGATACTTGGACGTGAACGCTCAACCCGGGAGTGTATACAACAAAGACAGCCTATAATTTTTTGAGCTCACAACAAATGGAGATAGGCCGGGAGCAATACAATAGAGAGAAGTTTGATCTTATTTGGAGTAAAATAGCTCTTGCTAAGGCCACACCAATGGCATGAAGACTACTTCATGATCGTCTACCCACTAGATGGAACCTAGTTAGGAGAGGTTTGCTCGCGACAGACATTGAAACGACATGAGGAGGATGAGACCGCTGATCACTTCTTCACGACCTATTCACACTCACGACCTATTCACACGCTACTAGTGCCTGGAACAACATCATGCAATGGCTTCAAGCTCTAACTGCATATCCCAACAAAGTCATCGATCATTTACTCCTTTGTTTTAGGCCTCTAGCGCAGGAAAAATGTAAAGAAATTGCGGTGACTATTTGAGAATGTGTGGTTTGGACATTATGTAAATTTAGAAACAAACTCCTTTTTTAAAACAAGGAAATTATTTTGAATAGGGTGGTGGATGAAATTAAAGAAAAATTAAGGAGCTGGTTCTTAACTAAGGAAGTGATTCTGTGTATTGCCTCTCTAAATACTTGGTTAGCCAATCTTTGGGCAATTCATAATTTTTAAGCTCAAATGGTGCTTCTTTTCCCTGGTTATATCTTATGCCTACAGGAGTTTTTTTAGAAATAAAATTTCCTTTTAACTGATAAAAAAAAATAGTTCGACAACTGAAGTAGTAAATTAAATCAAATTTTATTAATTTCCAATAACACGTTAATTGACACCATCGATCTAATTTCCCAAACATATTTACCTAACTTCTTATCCCAAGTCCCAACCTCATTCTCATCAATGAGAAATATCCGCATAGTTTCTCAAAACCAAATGTCAACCACATCAACACCATCTTTTCTCCAAAATCTCCACCCACCGCCACCACCACAACTCCACCCACCCACCACCACCGCCGCCGCCGTATCAACCAGAAGACGCATCACACTCACAACCCTTCTCCTCTCCACACAATCCCTCCCCACAAAACCCGCCGCCGCCTTCGACTTCCGAATGACCGTCCCCGACCAAACCGTCGAACAAGCGCTCTCCGGAATCAACCCCCACGCCCAGAGCCTCGTCAAAATCAAGGATTTGTTAATGGAGGAGCGCTGGAGAGAAGCCCAGAAAGACCTCCGGAAAAGCTCTGCGCTGTTGAAACAAGATATCTACACCATTATTCAAGGAAAGCCGTACGGGGAGAGGCCGCGGCTGAGGGAACTCTACGCCGATTTGTTCAATGGAGTGACCAGACTGGATTATGCGGCCAGGGATAAGGATAAGACTAGGGTGTGGGAGAATTACCATAGTATTGTATTATCACTTGATCGTATTTTGTCTGCAATTTTGAATAAATAGTTTTGGTAATTTGGGGTTAAGTCTTGTTACTCTAGAACATTATTGGAATATTTTTTCGTGCTATACTTTCGTTTGAAATGGAGGGAGTTGTATTCAATTGAGATTTTTTTGGATTTTAAAAAGTCTGTGGATTTAGAAAATCCATAGATTTCATGCAGAGTTTGACTGACTTTTTTAATGATTTATATGGATTTTCATAGACTTTACAGGATTTTGGAATACACTTTTTTTATTGATTTACATAGATTCCTATAGACTCCGGCACTAATTGATGCAAATGTATATAAAACACACTTGTGTATATATAAAAAAAATTATTCAAATTATTTATAAAAGTACCAAAAATGCATTAATTAAAAAAAATTATTATTCATCACTATTGTTCTCATCTTCATTCTCATCATCTTCATTTCCATCACCGTTATACCTCGGCCTCATTTCCCACATAGCATTAGCAATACTTGTTCTCCATGCATTTGCTTCTGTTCTTTGTTGTAGTTGGCTTTGAGAAAGTAATTCCAAATTTTCCTCTTCCATTTAAACAAATATATCAATTCAACCACAAATTCAAGGATTCATATATTCAATGCATACATATTACTCAAATAATAATAAAAATACGAAATTTATTAATTTCAAATATGTGATCAAAATAAAGTCTTAAAAAAATCCCCAACAAAATAGTGATAAAAAAAGAAAGTCTTAAAACGATCCCCAACAAAATATAGCATAATATCTAATACATGACTCAAATAATCACTATCCTCTAATCTTGTAAGCTATCCAATTAGCTCTTTCCTGAATAGTCATCTTCATAAAACCATCTTTTTTTGACTTGGTGTCAAGCAAGTCAAATGCTTTGAGACGAATATCTTCATCCAAATTTGGGATCTCTTTGATAGCATCCCAAGTTGTATAAGCTCTTTCTCTTTCTCTTTTCTCTAGTATTATATCTCTTTTCTCTAAGAGGCTATGAACTCCTTCAAAAGTGCTTGTTAGTTTTTTTTATCTCTTCCATGAGATCATTCTGAGGGATATTTTCAGTAGAACTAGAATTTGCTTCATACTGAGTTCTACTTCTTTTGGGTTGACTTCTTCTTTGAGTGGAGACCTCGGACACATCAGGGAATCCTGAAGGTGGTGTGGAACCAAATGGTGAATCATTTTGAGATAGTCCTACAAACATCTCATTTTCAGCATTATAATTCAAATCTTCTATGCGTACATCTCTATTTTCATCATCTCCTAATGTCCTTGCATCAGTAGCACTACCCAACCCAATTGAGCTTTTTCCTACAGCAACACCATTTTCTACAACAATTTCCAAGTCCTCATAATCAAGACATTCCCCATAGCGCAAGTTCGCGTCTTTTGAGTGAGCCTAGCATAAATAAAGATTTTTTTATTAATTCACTATATTCTCAAAATAAAATTCTATAATATTTATTGTAATATGATGCTTAAGAAGCTTACCTCTAAGTACACATCCCATACTTCATCGGTAGCTGTAAACTTTTTAGTAGTTTGGTCATACCCAAAACCAGAGCTAAACCTCATAAGGTTTGAATAAGATAACCAACGATTTTTAAACTATTTGAGGCGGCTTTGATAATTGTTATATGTCTTATTACACACAAGTCTTTCATTCAGAACAAGAAGTATTCTTTCTTCCACCGTTTTGGTAAAAATACCACTATTATCACGCCATCCCCGAGTTGCAGCATCAACCATGAGTTCTAACAATAAGTCGCTTTGTTCCTTAGTCCATTGTTCATAGGATGACTTCTTTTTTGTATCTTGTTGTGAATCCCCTATGATAATATTAATATAATAATAGACACAAAATAACTTATTATGATATATACGTATATAGTATATATTAGTTAATACATTAAAAGTTTATGCATATCTCAAACCACAAAATGAAGAAACTGAGACTTTTACTCCCTAAACCTCACTCACATTATTATACATATTCCAAAAACTAAATAAATGAAATCAAGACAATAATTAAATAACTCAAGTAATTATGAATAGTGGAGGACCAGTAATCAAAAACTGAAAAAGGAACCATATTAGTAAGCTAGATGTTTGCACAAGACAACTCTAATAGCTACTGCTGTATATGAAAAAAAAAAAATACTAGCTAGCTACCTCTCCTAATATTTCATTTTATTGCATAATTTTGGAAGTCTTGCGATGCATTCTGCCCAAACCTTTAGTACATGTGTAACTTGGTATTTCTAGACAATAGTGACCAGGAATAGGAAGAGGTTGTTTAGATTTTGGATTACGTGTTCCATCCTGTAAAATTCTTGTAAGTTGAACCACTATTGGTTCTAATATGGATTTTTTTTTTTCTGCCGCACCTAAATAATATTTACCTAATTACTGTGCTTTGAGTTAGAGGGCAAACTAAAAATTACCAGTAACTTCAACCTCGAATAAATCTAAGAGAATTAATTATGGGAAATATGTTTGTACAGGGTAGAAAAAAAACACACACACATATTAAGCAATATAAATGTCACTATCTAGAATTAAATTTTCCTATAAAGCCAGTTTATTAATTAATTGAAAGTTTGGACATGTGAATAAGGAAATATTAATAGACAAAAAATCAACCAAACAGCAGCCGAAACAAACAGGGGTAAAAATCACAGCAACCAAAAAAAATCTGGAAGAATTAGACCGAACCAGCAATTAGCAGAGTGACGGTGCTTGAATAAGGCTAGCATCGGCAGTCGGTATCGGGATTCGTTTGGATGCGAGCGTCGGGCACGGCGATTCGATGACACTGCTGTGAAGGGTTGAAGGCAACGACAAGACGCCTCTCGTAGACGACACTGGCACAGTGAAGAGAGGAAGGCGACGGGCTGACGACTGTGTCGTGCGTGTGGATTGTGCTATGTTTCGTGGGCACAGTGCGAGAAGGGTTGAGAATTCTACGTGAGGGGGCTGCACGATTTTGTTAGAGAAAATAATACATAGAAATCTTTGGTTATTAGAAAGAGATTTTGGAGAGTGAAATGTATTTATAGTTTTGGAAAAGAATCAAATAAAATCCATGGATTGTTAAACTCTATAGATTGTTGAATACCTAAATATTTTTTAAGACTTTTTAAAATCCGTATTGAATACCTCTAGATTTTTAAAGACTTTTTAAAATCCGAATTGAATACCCTCAAACTTTGAAAGTCCAAAAAAATCCAACAAAATCTCAATTGAATACACCCCTGAGTTCATAATATTATAATATTTATTTGTTATAGTTTCATAGGATGAATAGTGAAGAAGTTGGGCTGACACCAACTCTTTTTTTATTGTGTCGGGAGTTAAAAAAAGGTTTTTGGATGTATAACTTGTCTGCTTTTTAATTTTGATCTGAAATGGAGTAATTTTTTTCGATTTAGTCACTAACTCACTCTATTAATTTTTTTATTAAATTGTGATTTAAAATCACTGAAAATTTGAAAAATAGTGTCAATTTATATCATACAAATGTCCAATTTTAGTATCCAATTAAATCTTCACAATGGTATCTAGGGATGTAAACTGTTGTAAATCTGGAAGATTTAATATTTCAAATTTAGGAGATTTGGTGTGGACATTACTTATGGACCAAGAAACCCAATGAACTTTATTTATTAGACTATGATTTTAGTATTATAAATATACCTTTGTATTCATTATTGTAATCACTCATACACAAGAATAATAGTGGAACACCTGACTTGGATCGCCTCCAGACGTAGTCGTTCCCGACGAACTGGGTCAACAAACGCTGTCTCTTTATTTACACACTTATTTACAACACGTTATCAGCACGAGTCTCTAACCGAGATTATACGGTACGCGTTTAATTTATTTTGTATGAATCACATGATTTGTTGTGTACTTTGAAATTTAATTTCGTTCCAGAATATACCTGCGAATAATTATTTTTTGTGAAAATTATTTTTTGAATTGAATCAACGTGCGACGGTCGTCGCCCCGAAGACAACCGACCGCCCCCGACCCGCAGTAGCCACCGCCTCCGGTGCGCCGTCGCGCGCTGCCGCCTTGTTGCGCGAGCAACCGCCGCCCCGAGTCGCGCGCGCTGCCGCCACGAAGTGCACCGCCTCCCCGAAGCGCCGCGCGCTGCCGCCGTAAGCCGTCGCCCGCGTCACGTCATGTGCCGCCGCCCGTCTGCACCGTGCGCTGCCTCCCCGCGCCACACGCACGCCATCGCGTTGTGCCGTTGCACCATGCGCCGCCGCCCCGAAGCGCTGCGAGCTGCCGTCGCGCCGTGCGCCGCCACGCCGAGCGCTGCCGACCTCGCCGCGCCGTGAGCCCGCTGCCGCGTAGCGAGTGAGCCACCGCCCCTCCACGCCGCTGCTGCCGCCCCGTCGCGCCGCGAGCAGCCGCCCCGTCGCGCCGCGAGCAGCCGCCCCGTCGCGCCGCGAGCAGCCGTCCCGTCGCACCTCGTCGCCCGTTCCCATACGCAACACTCGCGGTGTTTTTTCAGATTTTGGTGATTTACGTTCTTCATCCTTGATATCACATATCCGTGTTTATTCTTATTTTAATCCTGAAAATATTTCGTTAAATTGCGTTAATATACATGAAATAATTATTGTTATGACTATACCCTCTGTCTATTAAATCGTATATTTTCTAGAAATTATTTTCATGTGATTGTCTCCCTTATTTGTTTTTGCATGTTTATGTGATTTAATTATCCTACGTGCATTACTTTTGCGCACATAGTTTATTTTATTTATAGTCCGCATATTATGCCCGGGTAGGCGGCGCCGGATATTTGACGGACCATAAATTTATCCCTTGGGTAGACGGCGCCCAGTACGTGCATCTATGTGCCTTAGAGTAACTAAATAAATCCTTGTCTCCCCGTTGTCTATATTTTGGTCAATCCTCTTACCCATGTCACTTTAATTATAGTGAATAATGTCTGATGTTGAAATACATCTAGCCTCAAACAACCTTAGCGGCACGATTGTCGATGATCCAAAATCAACTGACGCCCAGAAGGCGAAAGCTTTGATTTTCCTTAGGCACCATCTCAATCAGGACCTGAAAAATGAGTATCTCACAGAAAGAGATCCTGGAACTTTGTGGAAGTCCTTGAAGGACCGTTTCCAACAACAAAATGATATACTCCTCCCTCAAGCCCAATACGATTGGT
Source organism: Ballota nigra (assembly GCA_947034835.1). Taxonomy (NCBI): domain Eukaryota; kingdom Viridiplantae; phylum Streptophyta; class Magnoliopsida; order Lamiales; family Lamiaceae; genus Ballota; species Ballota nigra. The sequence goes on along the minus strand of OX344723.1, from coordinate 112,321,029 downwards.
TGAACCTCAGTTTCCAAGACTTTAAGTCCGTAACGGAGTATAACTTAGCCCTACATCGTATTGTGTATCAGTTAAAGTTATGTAAGAAAACGATAACTGAGGACGACTTAATCCAGAAGATTTTGTCGACTTTCCACGCAAGCAACCTTGTACTCCAACAGCAGTATAGGGCTAAGAACTACATTGTACACTCCGAGCTGATTTCTGCACTCCTAGTAGCGGAAAAGCACAACCAGCTCCTTATGCAGAATTATAATGCGAGGCCGGTTGGCTCGAAAGCGGTGCCCGAAGCACATGCTGTAGCTCAAAGTGATACAAGAGGTCGCAGGCGTGGAAGGTGGAGAGGAAGTAAACGAACCGTAGCCAAGGCCGAGGTCGTAATAAATCCGGTTGGTTCAGGTGCCTTGAATGACAATCAAGCTCAGGTTCGTGGGAAGACTGCATCTAACACGAACTCCGCTACCCGAAAATCTAATAATCAAGATAAGGTTGAGCAGTCCTGCTATAGATGCGGATGCAAGGGCCATTGGTCTCGCACGTGTCGCACTCCCAAACATTTGGTCGAGGCTTATCAAAAGCAGCAGAAGGACGATAAGGGAAAGACTCCTAGAGTTGAATCTCACCATGCCAGTCTGCCCGAAGCAGACTCTGACCTAGACAATGCAGATCATATGGGCAATGAGCTTAAGGATTTTGGAGATGACGAATAGATTTACGTATTTAGTTATTCCTAGTATTTTGTTTTCTGAGTAAAACAATTTCTCATTATGTTTTAGATCCTTTCTTTCGGATATTTTATTTATGAATGAATTTATTAGCTTTGATATGTTTACCTTAATAGCTGTCCATGTGTTTATTTTGGATATCGATGTTCTCATTTATGGCTTGTAAACAAATCAACTATTAGGTTTGGACTATTTCCTCTTGCATGATGGACGCCCATAGTGATTTATGTCTGGTAGATAGCGCCACCACACATACGATCCTAAAGGATAGGAAGTATTTTCATAAATTGATAGAACGTAAGGGGAGTATAACGATAATTTCTAATGATAGTTCGTTGATAGTGGGCTCTGGAAGAGCTTCCATTGTCCTCCCCATGGGTACCGAATTAATAATTGATAATACTTTATTGTTTCCACAATCTAAGCGTACCCTACTCAGTTTTAGAGACATTAGGATAAACGGGTATCATATTGAAACTAAAACTGAGAACGATAACAAATACCTTTTGATGACTAGTACTCGAGGTAGCCGTAAACAAGTTATAGAAAAACTTCCTTCCTTCTCCTCCGGTTTGTACTATTCCTACATCCGGCCGTCTAGTTCCCATCTAGCGATGAGTATGAAATTCCATGACCCAAATTCCTTTAAATTGTGGCATCAGTGGTTAGGTCATCCGGGACAAACAATGATACGTAGGATTCTATCTAATTCAACTGGTCATAATATTTTGAATAATAGAATCCCTATCGTCGATGAATATTTTTGTGATGCATGTTCTAAGGGTAAGTTGATAGTGCGTCCATCGCGCACCAAGGTTGGACTAGAGTCTCCAGTTTTCCTTGAGCGAATTCAAGGAGACATTTGCGGACCAATTCACCCAGCATCAGGACCATTTCGTTATTTCATGGTCCTTATTGATGCCTCCACTAGGTGGACATTTGCATGTTTGTTGTCCACCCGTAATCAAGCTTTTGCGAAGCTCATTGCGAAGACTATCGAGCTTAGAGCTCAATTCCCGGATTATCCAATTAAATCGATTTGCATGGATAATGCAGCTGAGTTTAGCTCGAAGGCCTTTACAGATTACTGTATGGCCCTGGGAATTAAAGTGGAGAATACGGTCCCCTACGTCCATACCTAAAATGGTCTTGCTGAGGCGCTAATAAAACGTATCAAATTTATCATGAGACCATTGCTTATGAACTCTAAACTACCCACCTCATGCTGGGGGCATGCAGTCCTACATGCATCACACTTAATTCAAATCCGTCCAACTGCATATAATGATCATTCCCCCCTACAGTTAGTGCGTGGGAAAGAACCTAGCTTTTCCCATCTGCGTATTTTCGGATTTGCGGTATACGTACCAATAATGATACCCAAGCGAACCTCTATGGCCCATAAAAGTAACTCGGTATTTACGTTAGATTTGACTCTCCATCCATCGTAAAATACCTCGAGCCTTTGTCCGGGGATTGACTTGAAGCGAAAATACACTAACTTCTACTAATCGCTCACCCGCAAGCGGACGGGTTCACTGTAGTATGAGCAAGTATACTGGCCAAGTATTATCGAACCCACGAGATGGAGTGTATGCGAACAGATCCCTGAAGATCTACGCGTCGTAGTTAATATGAGTGTGTTGTTTTTAGATTTTTGGAAAGATTAATTAAAAGACTAAAATAAACTAAGTAAACTTAAATACTAAAGAAATCAAATTAACTAAGGGTTGTGTTCTAATGAGATATGGTGATGCTTAGGACAGGAATCCCTACGTATACTAATGGAGCAGGTACATAATCAGAATAACTGTGACACACAAGAAATAACCTAAGTCTAAGAATGCAAGGTGAAAGCTCAAGATTCTAAACCCTAATAATTTACCCTAACACTCGACTTCACTAATCTACTAACAAGTTAATAGATTGTGCTTAATTAATGAGACCCTAATTTAACTAAGGTGATGCGGTCGTCCTCCTTCGCTAAACCGGTAGATGAATTAACCCTTTCTAAACCTTCTCGTTAAGACTACTAATTGTTATTGAGTGATGCGGTCGTCCTCTCTCTAACACTCTCATACGAAATTCAAAGGTAAAGTTAAGGTTAATTATAAGAATTCATTAATCAAGAGAATTAAAACTAACGTCACGAATTACCCTAATTACGTACCCACATCCTACTTCTACGAGTTCATCCTACCCTAAGCATGCAAGGGTTTTAGCCTAACATGGCTTTGACAAACATAAAAGCAATAGAAGAAACAACAAACATAAACAGAATGAATTGAACGAAGAAAATAAGAAACATGATCTAGGGTTTAAAGAAATAAATACTAAGAACTGAATTTGAATTGATAAAAACGAAGTTTAAAGCATTTTAAGTAATCAAGCTAATGAAAAGAAACTAAGAAACGAAAAGAAACTAAGAATTCGTACGAAAAACCTCAACAAAACGTAAATAAATCTTGCTCGTTCTTCTCCTCTTCCTCTCTCTAACAACTAAGTCTAAAATTGATTTCTAAAGTTCGGGCCCAGTGGTCGTTTAAAACGAGTTTGGAAGAGGTATATATAGGCACCAGGTCGAAACGAGATCTCATGGGCCGAAAAACAAAATTTGGCAAATAAGCCTCGGAAGTGCTCGAGCCGTCCCGGTCGAGCGGGGCGCTCGACCCTTCTTGGTCGAATGAATTAATGGTCGAGCGGGGCGCTCGAGCCTGTCTGGTCGAATGGTTCAAGAGCTCGAGCGGGGCGCTCGAGCTGTGCCCCTCGAGCGGCAAAAACTCTCTGTAAGTCCGAAGCGCTCGACCTACGTTGCTCGAGCGATGGTGCTCGAGTGATGGTGCTCGAATGGCCTTCCTTCCTTGCAACTAACACTTTTCTTCTCACGTACTAATACCAATCGTATTTCTTCGATATCTTCTCATCCGGGCATCCGTTTGAGTCGATTCAAAGTCCTACGAACTCCGTTTTTCATCCTCGATTCACCTATGAGTATCAAAGAGACAAATTCATCAATGTATAGAATTAGTACTCATTTGGCTCTAAAAACTCAATAAAATCGACCAAAACTAGGGCGTTTCTAGCTACGAATCATGACAATTTCACGCCTAATCAACCCCCCCAAACTTACCATATTGCTTGTCCTCAAGCAATGAAATAATAAGTCAAGTGAAATTGTTAGGGATGAGTCAAATAATCAATCATGCAAGCTAATGAACTAGAGCTTCAAAAATCAATCACCCGTATACTCACTCACTTTCCTTTATCATACTCATGCGACAATAACAAGAAACACCAAGATCAAGCATGGATGTGCACTCAACGATGTGTTTTACTCCCTCACAAGTGTATAACAATGATCAAGGGACTCACTCAAACAATCAATCACACAAATTGGCAGCCATAGGCTTGTAAGTGCTCTTAACTTCGACCGTACTCTAGAAATCAATGCCGAATCAAAAAGGACTTTTCTCAAGGTTGTAATGTAGGCTCTTTGGACAGGTGGGATAACAATATGGATAAGTGACTCACTTGAATGGAGAATAGAAACTCAAACTTTAGTACTTCGAGATTAGGAACAGACTACTTCAAACATTTTCAATCAACACTCTTTCAATTCCACTTTTCTCAACACTTCAATTTTTTCTTTCTCACTCTTTTCACTTTTTTTCAATCACTTCATTTTTTTTTCGCACAAACACATGAGCTTTTTTTTTTCTTTTGCTCATTCTCAACCTTTTTTGTTCTTTCCCACAACTCAAATCTCATTCACACCCTTATTTTATCACCACTCAACCATCATAATTCCTTTTTCTCAACTCAACTCAACTCAATCCCTTCAACCTTCACACTTTTCCTATTCTCCACTCAAATTGGGATAAAAGGCTTAGGAACTTGAAATAGTGTTTAAATGTGCTAGCAAATAAAATAGGCTTTAGGCTCAAAGGGGCTAGCAAGAGATACATGTCATTGGTAAGGAAAATTTTGGCTAAGTGACTCACTCAAATCAAAGATGGCCTAAGATCACATTCGACATTTCAAACTAGATACAATCAAGAAGCAAGAGCACACACAAGTTCTAGCATCCTCTAAGGTGACGATCCTCTCACAAACGAAGAGATCAAGTAATGCATAAAAATCTCATAAGGCTCAACTCTCACGGCTTTTACATCCATGCTAGTCTAATGCATTCTCACAATCATCACACAAGCACTCAGAAGGAAAATTTGTAAGCATACGGGTTCTCTCTCAAATCAACTCTAACTCAAACGCTCACACAATAAAACTCCTAACTCAACCTCACAACTCAACCTACTCATCAAATCATACTCAAAGATAGCAATCAACAAGCATAAAATAGTTGATAGGCATGAAATATGCAATAACGATTCAAATCAAAATCACCCCAAGGAGTATCTCAACAAACCAATAATCAATCAAACTCAACTCAAAGATAAGGGGTGCATGTATGTGCAATGTAATCATAAAACAAATAAAAAAAACTCCACCCCCCAAACTTCGACCTTGCTAGAGGTCTAAGTTTGGGGTTGTGGGTTACCTCAACCAAATAATTCAATTTCTCTCAATAGCTTTGCACACTCCCTTGTCTCAAATTGGTTCCTTCAATCTGAATAACTCCATGATACCTTTACTCCTTTAGAGACAAGCCTACACAATAAAACTCTCATGTACGAGGTTAAACATACGACTCAAAATAACTCCCTAATAACAAAAAAAAAACTCAAAGCAAATAAAAAAAATGGGTTGTCTCCCATTCAACGCTATTTTTAAGGTCCTCATGCCGGACCAAGCTCAAAGGAGCTTATGAGACATCATACTCAAATGTACCTCCCTCACTCTCATAAGAGTGGTGTTTGAATTTCTTTCCTTGATGCCCCCCCATCATGAGTTCCTTTGCTTCCTTCTCATCCCCAAGTGTTATGGGTCTCAACTCCTTCTCACCTTTATCTGGAGGAGTCTTACCAAACAATTTCTTGCGCTTGGACTTTTTCTTCTTAACTCCTCCTTTTCCCTCCAACTGGACCACGTCCACTTTCTTCACCTCTTCATCCTTCAACTTCTTCACTTTATCCCTATCAAAATAATCAAGATCATAATGCTCATGGGTTAAATAATCAAGTGAAGGACTAACAAAATCATGAATATGCGAAGGATTAGGGATAGGAGGTGTGTCTTCAACATGAGGATCAATGACATCCATGCAATACAAACTCTCATCCTCCTTCGGGTGCTTCATGGCTTCATATAGGGAAATCTTCACTTCTTGATCATCAACCTTCAACGTAATCTTCCCATTTGCCACGTCTAGCACCATCCCCGCCGTAGCTAAGAACGGTCTTCCCAAGATTAGGGGCACGTGCTCATCTTCCTCCATCTCTAGGACTACAAAGTCGGCTGGAAAAATGTGATCTCCAACTCTCACGAGGACGTCTTCAACAACACCTTGAGGTCGAGTAATAGACCGGTCGGCAAGTTGAAGCGTCATTATTGTTGGCTGAAGTTCACCACCTTCCAACTTCTTGAAAAGCGACAAGGGCATGAGATTGATGCTCGCCCCTAAATCACATAGCGCTCCTTTCTTGATCCCGTTCACAATGGCACATAGGATCGTGAAGCTCCCGGGATCCTTCAGCTTCGGTGGAAGCGCCTTGTGCACTAATGCACTCACCTCGTGGTTCAGCTGCACCAACTTCGGCTCATCCACTCGCCGTCTTTTCGCAATCAAGTCCTTCAGAAACTTTGCATAATGCGGCATCTGTTCCAAAGCATCATAAAAAGGAATGTTAATGTGAAGTTGTTTAAAAACATCAAAAAATTTTGCAAATTTTTCATCAAGCTTCTTTTTCATGAAGCACTGTGGATACGGGACTGGTATCACAGATTTGGGTACCCCCCATTCATCTCTTTCTGTTTCTTTCACTTTATCCCTTGCTTCCTTTGCCTTCTTCCACTTAGGAACTCTCTCAATCTCCTCACTTTCCTTGCCCTTCTCGGACTCATCCACATCTTTATGCTTCTCAATCCCTTCACTTTCAATCCCCTTCTCAACAGTAACACCTCCATCTTTCTTGTGTTCTCTTTCCCCCATTTCAGCTTCCCCTTGGGGCGTCTCAGAATCAGCAGGCATCTGAGGACCTTCATAGGTGGTTCCATTTCTAAGCTGGATTGCCTTGCAATGCTCTTTCGGGTTCCCCTCCGGTATGGAAGGATATTTTCCCGGCTCTCTATTCAACGACTTTGCAATCTGGCTCATCTGGAACTCTATAGAAGTGAACCGCCTATTGTTCTCTTGTTGAGTTCAGTCCACTCAACGTTCATCTTCTGGAGCTCTTGATCACGTTGATCACCCTTTTTATGCAACTCTTTCACATCGTACTCCAAGGATGACAACCTCTTACTTCCTTCCTCCACCTTCTGAAGAATATCTCTCAACATCTCCTCGGTTGATGCACCGCCTTCTCCACCAGGAGGTTTAGAACCTGGGTCAACACCTGCAGGAACAGTAATACCAGCTTTTGGGTTAGCATATGAGAAATTCTCATTCTTCCTCCATGTGTTTTGAGGAGGCTGCTGGCCTCCTTGAAATCCTTGTGTGTTCCTCCATTGATTTTGAGGCGGCGGAGGACCTGGAGGTACAAATGGTTGGCCATAAGAAGGCCTTCCATACTGATTTCCACCTTGGTAGCCATTCTGATTGTAATACGGACCTCCCATGTAATTGGCTACCTCTTGCTGTCCACTTGGCTGGTCTACTCTCTCATTCTCTACTGCATGCTCTCCAACCAAATTCTTCCCCAACTCGAGGTTGTTGATCTTTTCCATCATGGCCATCAACAGCCTTCTCGTTCCTTCACCCTCTTCCACCTGATTAACTCTTTGGAAATCTAGATCGCCATTCCAAGCCCCGGCATTCGTGACAATGTTGTCCACGATCTCTCTACACCTCTCTATGCCTTGATTCAGGAATGCTCCGCCCGCACAGGCGTCTAAATGGTCTTGCCCCGCCTTGTTGGCACCGCTGTAGAAGAAAGCCATAATATCCCCCTCATTGTACCCGTGCTGCGGGCATTCTATCAACATGTTTGAGTATCTCTCCCACGCTTGACGCAGGTCCTCTCCCTGCTTCTGGCGGAAAGAAGAGATATCAATCCTCGCTTTTATAGTTCTTGATGGAGGGTAGAATCGCTCGAGGAATAGACGCTCGAGCTCGGCCCATGTGGTTACACCTTCCCGTGGAAGCGTGTTGTCATACCATTCTTTAGCTATTCCCGTCAGTGAGAATGGGAACAGCCTAAGCCTCTTGGCATCTTCAGACATGCCATTATAATTGAATGTGGAGGCTATCATGAGAAAACTCCTCAGATGTGTATGAGGATTCTCCTTCCCGATCACCCCTTTGAACTGATTCTCAGTCAACAGCTTTAGAATTCCTAGGGAAATCAAGAAATTATTTGCCTCCACAGGTGGTAAAGCCACTCCATCGTAGTACCTCTGCGGTTGTGCCGCGAACCTACCCCGAATTGCCATATTCTGATCTGTGTTCTGGGGCACAGGCTGAGGAACAACATGTGGTGCTGGTATGTGTTGAACTGGAGGTGGTTGGTTGTAAACAGGAGGTGGATGATATGGGTATGGTGGATAAGGGTATGGTGGGTATGGGTAATGTTGGTATACTGGGTTGTTGAAAGGGTTATTTGGGTTTCATGGGTAAGCAGGGTTGTTCAGAGGATTTTGGACAAAATTCTGAGCTGGATTGATAACGTTTTGTGCACCCGGGTTTTGGCTCTGACTATCCCCTAACGGATCTTGGTTCTTACTGGTGTTGCCATCAGTGCTGTCAACCCGGTTCAACCCCTGGTTAAACTCATTCTCGGCATCTTCCAACTCATTAGTGATGTCCATTGGTTCTTTCCCTAAGTCGGCAGCATTTATCCTTCTCAAGAAAGCTCGGTTCCTTCTGGCTATCGTCTCAGGGTCCAACGGTATTCTCTCTTCACTCGTATTTCCTTGTGAGCGTGTTTTCATATACCTGACACACTAGCAGAAGGATCAAAACGCAACTGCCAAATGAATGAAAATAAAAATAAAAACAGAAATTAAAGCACCCACTACTAACTACTAAGCTATCTACAAGTCCTATTCAAAAAGCATACAACACCAACCCCGGCAACGGTGCCATTGACTTGAAGCGAAAATACACTAACTTCTACTAATCGCTCACCCGCAAGCGGACGGGTTCACTGTAGTATGAGCAAGTATACTGGCCAAGTATTATCGAACCCACGAGATGGAGTGTATGCGAACAGATCCCTGAAGATCTACGCGTCGTGGTTAATATGAGTGTGTTGTTTTTAGATTTTTGGAAAGATTAATTAAAAGACTAAAATAAACTAAGTAAACTTAAATACTAAAGAAATCAAATTAACTAAGGGTTGTGTTCTAATGAGATATGGTGATGCTTAGGACAGGAATCCCTACGTATACTAACGGAGCAGGTACATAATCAGAATAACTGTGACACACAAGAAATAACCTAAGTCTAAGAATGCAAGGTGAAAGCTCAAGATTCTAAACCCTAATACTTTACCCTAACACTCGACTTCACTAATCTACTAACAAGTTAATAGATTGTGCTTAATTAATGAGACCCTAATTTAACTAAGGTGATGCGGTCGTCCTCCTTCGCTAAACCGGTAGATGAATTAACCCTTTCTAAACTTTCTCGTTAAGACTACTAATTGTTATTGAGTGATGCGGTCGTCCTCTCTCTAACACTTTCATACGAAATTCAAAGGTAAAGTTAAGGTTAATTATAAGAATTCATTAATCAAGAGAATTAAAACTAACGTCACGAATTACCCTAATTACGTACCCACATCCTACTTCTACGAGTTCATCCTACCCTAAGCATGCAAGGGTTTTAGCCTAACATGGCTTTGACAAACATAAAAGCAATAGAAGAAACAACAAACATAAACAGAATGAATTGAACGAAGAAAATAAGAAACATGATCTAGGGTTTAAAGAAATAAATACTAAGAACTGAATTTGAATTGATAAAAACGAAGTTTAAAGCATTTTAAGTAATCAAGCTAATGAAAAGAAACTAAGAATTCGTACGAAAAACCTCAACAAAACGTAAATAAAGTTTGCTCGTTCTTCTCCTCTTCCTCTCTCTAACAACTAAGTCTAAAATTGATTTCTAAAGTTCGGGCCCAGTGGTCGTTTAAAACGAGTTTGAAAGAGGTATATATAGGCACCGGGTCGAAACGGGATCTCATGGGCCGAAAAATTAAATTTGGCAAATAAGCCTCGGAAGCGCTCGAGCCGTCCCGGTCGAGCGGGGCGCTCAACCCTTCTTGGTCGAATGAATTAATGGTCGAGCGGGGCGCTCGAGCTTGTATGGTCGAATGGTTCAAGAGCTCGAGCGGGGCGCTCGAGCTGTGCCCCTCGAGCGGCAAAAACTCTCTGTAAGTCCGAAGTGCTCGACCGATGGTGCTCGAGTGATGGTGCTCGAATGGTCTTCCTTCCTTGCAACTAACACTTTTCTTCTCACATACTAATACCAATCGTATTTCTTCGATATCTTCTCATTCGGGCATCCGTTTGAGTCGATTCAAAGTCCTACGAACTCCATTTTTCGTCCTCGATTCACCTATGAGTATCAAAGAGACAAATTCATCAATGTATAGAATTAGTACTCATTTGGCTCTAAAAACTCAATAAAATCGACCAAAACTAGGGCGTTTCTAGCTACGAATCATGACAATTTCACGCCTAATCTGGGATCAATTAACGGCCCGGTTCGCTGATTACACGTTCGATGAAGATTACTTCCCGGCATTAGGGGGATATCCGAATTCAAAATTGAATAAATGTCGGGAACTTACATGGAACGTACGTAATCTTCAGTATCTAGATCCGCGCACTAATCAATATGAACTGGAAGTTCAGAAGATCATTAACCTGAAGAACTTAGCAAATAACCTGCCAGACGCGTTCACTGACCATAGAGGTGTGACTAGATCGCATATACCTGCAGTAAATGCTCCCCAAAGGGTTGAGGTCCCAAGCAAAATGAGTACTCATGGCCCCACATACCAAAAGCGTAAGGGACCCTCAAGAGATAGTAACACACCTAAACGAAAGGCTAGCAAATCTGGTCAGTCGAATGGAAAATCTCTAGAAGAGATCCGTCTAGATAACTCCAAGTCTCTAGGAGACGAGAGTCCTAGTGATGAAACACGTGCACAAAATATTCCATGCACTGGGACCGTGGAACGACCAGACCCAGATACAATGGGAAATGAGGAAGGTCTGGTTGACGTAAACGTTGAAGTCTCTGTGAACTTCACAGATACAGGAGAAACATATAATAGAAATATTACTGTCGTCGATGACACATTTGCAGCGTCAATCACCCTTTCATTATAAATGATCTAGATCCAGAACCCAAAACAATCGCCGAGTGCTGGAAGCGCTCCGATTGGGTTAAATGGAAAGAGGCAATTGATGCAGAGCTCGTCTCGCTTAACAAAAGACAAGTATTTGGCTCTATCGTTCGTACACCCGTGCACGCTATCCCCGTAGGATATAAATGAGTATTTATACGAAAATAAAATGAGAACAATACTGTGGAGAGGTATAAAGCGAGGCTAGTAGTACAAGGGTTTTCGCAGAGACCCGGGATTGATTTTGATCAAACCTATTCTCCCGTCATGGACTCAATAACGTTCCGCTACTTGATATCTTTGGCAGTTAAGTTGAATCTCCAAATGAGATTAATGGACGTAGTAACTGCGTACTTATATGGATCACTTGATGCCGACATTTATATGAAAATCCCAGATGGATTTGACATTCCTCAGATGAGGGATGGTGAAAACCGCAGTATGTATTGCATACAACTGCAAAAGTCGTTCTATGGCCTAAAGCAATCAGGCCTCATGTGGCACAACTAACTTAGTGAATTCCTTCAGAAGAAGGGATACACATTCGATAAAGCTTTCCCATGCGTATTCTCGAAGAAATCGCAAGACGATTTTTGCATCATATCCGTATATGTTGATGACCTAAACATAATCGGAACATGCAAAGAGATTGAAGAAGCCAGTTCAATCTTGAAAGCTGAATTCGAAATGAAGTCCTTGGGTAAAACTAAGTACTGCCTCGGCTTGCAGATCGAGCACCTCCCAGAAGGAGTACTTATTCATCAGTCGACCTATGTAAAGAAGGTATTGGAGAGATTTCACATGGATAAATCTCATCCATTTAGCACCCCGATGGTTTTCCGATCCCTCGAAGTGGATAAGGACTCATTTAGGTCAAGAGAAGATTCAGAAGAATTCTGGGGCCAGAAGTTCCTTATCTTAGCGCTATTGGAGCTTTGCTCTATCTCGCAAATTGCACCTGGCCGGATATTGCATTTGCTGTCAACTTGCTTGCGAGATATAGCGCTTCTCCTACGAGGAGACATTGGAACGGTGTTAAGCACGTTCTACGGTACCTCCAAGGATCTCAAGATCTTGGACTGTTTTACCGTAAGAACCAAGCCAAAACCTTAGTAGGCTATGCGGATGCTGGCTATTTGTCTGATCCCCACAATGCCATATTCCAGACTGGTTACGTTTTTCTCTGTGGTGGAACTGCGATCTCATGGAGATCGGTTAAACAATCCATGGTTACCACGTCTTCAAACCACTCATAGATAATAACTTTATTTGAAGCCGCACGAAAATCTGTTTGGTTAAGGTCCTTGGTAAAACACATTGGTGACTTGTGTGGTATCGCCAAAGGCGATACACCTCCCACCGTTATATTTGAAGACAACGCTGCTTGCATCACACAAATGAGTAATGGGTACATCAAGGGAAACCTGACGAAATATATTTTACCTAAGTTTTTCTACCCATACGAACTCCAGAAGAATGACATGATTACAATTCAAAAGGTGCAATCTAGTAACAATCTAGCAGATCTGTTTACTAAATCCTTACCTACGTCTACTTTTGATAAGTATGTCTGTGGTATTGGGATGGAAAGACTTAAAGTGTTGTTATCTTCAGGGGAAGCGGTAACTTCGAAATAAATCTAGAAGATTTAGATCTAGAAAATCGATGACATTCCTCCCTACTTATTATTTGGCCGATCCCTAGCACGTGGAGTTTTCATGACAAGACATTTATGTTATGTCGTAATGTCCAAGAGGAGTGTTGTAAATCTGGAAGATTTAATATTCCAAATCTAGGAGATTTGGTGTGGACATTACTTATGGACCAAGAAACCCAATGGGCTTTATCTATTAGACTAGGGTTTTAGTATTATAAATATATCTTTGTATTCATTATTGTAATCACTCATACACAAGAATAATAGTGGAACTCTTGGCTTGGATCGCCCCCAGACGTAGTCGTTTCCGACGAACTGGGTCAACAAATGTTGTCTCTTTATTTACGCACTTATTTACAACATAAACGAATCGAGTCGAATACCATTGTGTTTGAATTCGTATTTGTGAAATTATTTCAAATATCGATTTCGAATTGAATATTTTTCGAACAGTAAATGTGATTTATATTTGATTTGAAACTCATATCGAATTATTAGAAAATATATGAATACTTGAGTCGAATATGCGAATCGATTTTTTTCTCAAGCATGTTCCTAGCAAATAATATTCAAGAGAAGGTATTATATGAACAATATTCACAATGAACCTTGTTTGAAGGGTATTGTTAAATTAAACTAAAAGTATCAGTGAATTGCACTAAAGTTATTAGCTCCAAAGGGTATTTAGTTGTTTTTATTAAATATATTAGTTGAAGTGGTATTAGTTATTCCCACTAAAGGTATTAGTTGTTTCAACATAAGATATTATAATTTTTTATCAATAAAATTGTGACTCGAATTCATAACCTTTGTATCATCGGTAGTGTGATTTTAACCACTTGAGTTACACCATTTTGTCAGATATTAGTAATTTGTTGTTCACAGTAATAGTTATCGCGAGTACTATTCACATAACAAGTAAGTAAATGAAAAAAAAATTAATTATCAAATTCATGGAAAAACACTTTAATAATCAAATTAAGAGTGTTGACCTGCAATTCTTTTTTAATTTGTTAAGTTTTTAATAATTAAATTACATTAAATATTTTAATTAAAATATTTAATTAAGAATTGCCTAAAATCTCACTAATTGGATGAAGTTGTAAAGGTTAATATTCTTAAAATAATTATAATGGACTTAAATTTATAAATAATTATATTTGTTATTACTATTATTACATAATTATGTAATTATATATTTAACCGAATATTTACTCGAATATTTATGAATATCGAATCAAATATCATAGTATTTATATTTGTATTTGATAACTAATCGAATAAAAAAAAATATTTGTACTCGAATTCGAATTATAAAATTTCGAATACGAATACCGAATTTCGAATACAAATACCAAATCTAATCAAAATTATTTAATTTGTTTACAACCCTAATGGTATCCATAATCCAATGTGACCTAAAACAAAGTTTTCAAATAACGGCGATTTTTGGGTCATAATGGACCTATTTTTATATATTTGACCTAAATTGAATAAAATTTAACATTAACCTATGTGATTTGTTTAAAAATAAAACAATTTTAACAAATTGTTTCAACTTTCAAAGGGACCTTTTTTCTAGGTTCTAGCTGTTGAAAAATAAAGGGAAATATGAAAATATGCCATTTTAAGGTTTTCATTTAAAAAAATGTCAGCCAATTTTTTTTTACAAAAATACCCCACGTGATCCTTGTGCGATCCTCTGCGCGACCCTTCTGCGACCTTTTCGGTGGTATTTTTGTGAAAAAAAAAATGTTGGGTGACATTTTTCTAAATTTTCCAAAACTAAATTGCGGTAATCCGGTTATTGGCTTTCAATCACAAGTTAAATACAATCCTATATTTTATTAATACACTTCACTAAAAAAAATTTAGCAAAAAATTCAAAAAACTTAACAAACTTTTAATTTTTTTTCTTCCAAAAAATGCAAATAAAATAAAATAAAATAAATAAACCAAAACATATGAATTTTTGGAAATGTTTTCCTTTAAAGTGCCATGTTTTTTTATTTTATATTTTTTCCGAGCATTTTTTTTAGGGTATATTAACCAAACAGTCAAGGTTATATACAATCCTATCTTTTATTAATACACTCCATCAAAAAGTGTTTGAAAATAAATTCGAAAATTTTGATAATTTTCAGAATTTTTTTCCAAAAATGCAAAAAAAAAAAACACTAAACATATGAATTTTCGGAAAAAATTTCCGAACATTTTTTGGGTGGGGTGTATTCACAAAACATGGGAATGTACCTGGGCCTAACCAAATATAACACTGTACCTGGGCCTTCAATCGCAACCACCCAGCTTATTCCACATCAAATAACCTCGTTGGGCCTGATTTTCGTAATGCTTCCAAGGCCTCTGAATGTTTTAACTCCCAGCCGACTGATTTTATTCCTAATGTGTGTATAATATGATAAAGTCTTGGATCATTTAAAATGTGTATTATAATTTAAGATTGAAATAATTTTTGTCTTTCAAGATTTATTCACAAAATAAAATAGGGAATATGCTTTGCTATACACAAACTCTCTTCTTAAGTTTGTTCATAGTGTGAAATTGATATCATTACACGTATTTGCTGACACCATTATATTGCATTCGTTGATACCATTAGACTTATAAACTAAAATTATAGTATAATATGTTATATTATCATTGAATGTATATAATTGTATCTGTTTCATATTATGAACAAGTTTCATAGAAAAAGTGACTCTTTAGTTATATTAGTGAAAGATAACAATGTCGCAAATTACAATAGTAGAGATGGTTCCCCTCAAAGTGTAAAATTATATATAACACGTTTTTTGATATAAAATTCAAATTGATCAGTTTGTATATTTATTTATTTTTTGGTTTATTTTTGTATTTCAATTTTTGGTGCACGATAAGTATGCAAGATGCATTTTCATAACAGTTTAAATTTTTAGTAACAATAATATTGGTAATTATTCTGCACCATTTTTTTTTTTCATTCTTGATGTATTATTCATTCGGTGCTACCACTAATTTTATAAATTTATAATATCAATACCATTTTATAAAGTGATATTAATATAAGTGCAATGATATCATTAAATGAATGTTATGATATCACTATGGGCGGATCTATGTGTAGGCAAGGCAGGGCAAGTGCCCCACCTGGATTTTAGTTGTTATATATAATTTCTATGACAATTTGATTGGGTAAGTTATTCATAGCATAGTGGTTGGTCTAGCTTATGGAATACCTAGTGTGTGGGTTTGAATCCCACGTTAGGCTTTAACTTTTAATTTTAACAATCTTGTTAATTTGCTCAAGAAATTTATTACTCTTTAACTTTTTTTTATTATTATATATTTTAAGTAATTTCTTATATATATGAATTAATATTTTTTTGTTATTTTTCTTTAAGAAATATCTTAATCTAGTATCATTTTTTGTTATTTTGCTTTATGTATTTTTTTTATATACTTGATTTCATATTATGGAACTAGTTAGTTAAAACATCTGATAATATTATTTAGTGAAACAATTAATATTATTTAATTAATACACTTTAATAAACAATTAATAACTTTTAAATTAATACCTTATAGTAAATAAACTAATACTCTCAAGACAAGTTTTACTGTGAAACTAATTCACTCAATACTTTCTCTATATACATATATTAATTGCATATGCTTATGATCAAGTGGTGTGAATTTATTTTCATTTTTTTTTAATTTTACTTTATATTGTGCCCTCCCTGGATTTAATTTCTGCGTCCGCCCCTGGATATCACTTAATTAATATAATGATATAAAATTCATATTAGGAATAAGTTTTATATATGAATTTGTGATTTGACATTACACCATCTAATACGCAAAATTGTCATTACTAATTAAACAACACAAATAATCTTTGTTGCACCAGTCTACAATATATGCACATGGTGTAACTTCACTTTGATCACAACTCAAGCTATTTTAGACAGATTATCATACGTACGGAAATATTTCGAGCAAGTAAATTGATATTAAAATCAAATAAATTTTAGACGCTAAACAAAACCTAATTATCGCTGATTTTAAGTAGTTTTGGGGTAACTTAAAACTAAATTTGAAAATCATCCTTTACGGTTCTTGCATCCCTCTTACTTAACCATTTGAGTTCGTTTACTACCATGCGTGATTTTCAACTTGTTAGTTAGATTGAAATTTTGATAAATAAAATATGAGTAACTCTCTTGTGCACTCGATGTATGGTGCACTCACTCAACGGTTGAAACTGATTACACCGAAAAATTTGTTACAATTACATTGAAAAGTGTGGTTGAATTACATTGAAAAGTTTACATTGAAAATTAGTTTTCAGTGTAATACAACCACACTTTCCAGTGTAATTAAAACAAACTTTTCTGCATAAATAATCTCAACTGTTGAGTGAGTGCATCGTGCACTTGATGCATATGAGAGTTTGCCTTAAAATATATATTTTTCAAAAACTCACACACTCACAAAACATATATCACTACAAAATACTTTTTATTTAAAGAGGGATTTAAAGAGAGACACATGGTTAAAGAGGGATTTAAAGAGGGGGAAACGCCCTCGACAAAATAGGCCTCGCCAGGCTATCCCTCGGCTCGCCCTACGCCAATTAACGAGGGGAGGCGGCCTTCGTCAACTAACAAGGGGAAAGCCCTCGCCTGGTACAAAATGCGGGCCCTCTTCGAAACCCTCGTCAACTAACGAGGGGGCTTGCCCTCGTTCAGGTTAGCGTGGGCGGAGCCCTCGTCTCGGGCGACTGAAGTTTGGTGAGTGCGACAGCCCTCGTCTAGCGCCTGAGAACGTGACCCTTGTCTCGCCCCTCGGCAATGCACGAGGGGTATGCCCTCGTCAACCAAATTTTAAAAAAATCGCATATTGCACCCGCAAGCGACCCGCGCGCAGCATGTCTCGTTTTTTTTAATATTTCTTTGGGAGAACTTATTCATTTCGCCTTACTGTTTGGACAAGGCTTGTTAATCGAAATGATTTATATTGTAATAGTATATGTATTATTTCTTATTTTGATTTCTTTGTTAAAACATTTAATTCCTATTTTGTTTACACTTTTAATAATTAATATTATTATAAATCATTTTATTTATGGTAACACCTTCAAAATTAATTAGATTAATATTATCATTTTAAATTACATGATTTTCATATTTTGATTTCTTTGTTAAAACTTTGAATTATTCTAATAATTTCTATTCTGATTACACTTTTAATTAATTATTATATATCATTACAATTATGGTAACAACTTCAAAATGAAATTTATATTATTCTCACATATAAAATAAAATTAACACTTGCAAAATTAAATTTTCACTTATGTATATAATCTTTTTAAATATCAATAAATTAACGCCCTTGTGCATACACATATATGTATATATATATATATATATATATATATATATATATATATTATTTTTTTAATTAAAAGATTTTGAATATATTATGGATAAATTAATCAAATATTACTTATAATTAAAACACATACACAAATTAACATAAATAATTTATTAAAAATCTTACTAAACACGATAGCTCCCGATTTCAATCTTACTAAACACGATAGCTCCCGATTTCACAAACATTAGAATTCAAACATTCATGAAAATAAACATATCAAACATAATAAAGACGATGCACAATAATTCATACCACACGCAATACTCTCAAACATTCAAGAAAATAGTTAATCATTCTTCAACAGTTTTAACTTCAAGATGATTAGGATCTCGGTCCCTTGTCACGGCTCGAACCCGATCCTTGGGGTGGGGGTGGGGGATAACCATCGGATGGAGGCGGGGGTGGTGGGGGATAACCATCGGATGGAGGCGGGGGTGGTGGGGGATAACCACCAGCTTGTGGGACGCTAGGTCTGGATCCCTGTTGTGATGCCCGCAACCACTCGGTAAACTGATTTTGGAAGTTCTGGGTCATCTCCTCGCGTAGTTGCCTGTTTCTCTCTTCCACTTGCTCCAACAATCGTCAATTCTCCTCAACCGTCTCTCTGCGTGTTCTCTCACGCTCCTCAGCGAGTAAACGGTCCACATCAATTTGACTGTAGGCTCCAAAATGAGTCCCAACTGATGTCCCGCTGACTTGAACACAAATTACTAGTCATACTAGTAGTTACCCCACAAGAGTATGAGATCACTGCAGTATGAGCGAGTATAGGGACCAAGTAGTATCGAACCCAAGGGAAAGTGTATATGCGAGTAAATCCCTGGAGATGTACGTCTCGTAGCTAATATGAATGTATGTTCTGGGATTGAGAATTGTATTATACTACTCTATACTAATAATTAAGTTAAACTAAATAACTTGGGTTTAAATGCAAATATGGGATGGTGATGCTCGGGATAGGAATTCCTACGTATACTAACGGAGTTGGTACAGTAACTAGAATAATCGTGATGTGCAAGTAATATTCCTAAGTGTACTAAAACTAGGCAATCAACTTCCCTAATCTAGTACAAGATTGAAAGACTAAAAGCTCAAGAATTAACCCTAATACTTTGTCATATCAACCTACTTCACTAATCCACTAATAAAGTTATATGGATCGTGCTTAATTATTGAGACCCTAATTTAACTAAGGTGATGCGGTCGTCCTCCCTAGATAAACCGGTAGATGATAAACCCCTTCTAAAACCATTTCGTTAAGCCTATTCGTTATTAAAGAGTGATGCGCCCATCTTCTCTCTAACAATTTTCATACCCAATTCCAAGATAATTCTAGGGTTTATTTTAAGAATTCAATTAATTAAGAGAACTAAAACTAAACATCACGAGTTATCCTAATTATGTACCAACGTCCTACTTCTACGAGTTCATCCTATCCTAAGCATGCAAGGGTTCTAGCTTAACATGGTGATTATGATAACTAAAACAATTAAACTAACAATAAATATAAACATGACGAATATAAAGAAAGAACTCAAGAACATAAACTAGGGTTAACAATAAATTGAAGTCTCAAAACGAAACTCAATAAATTACGAAAACTAGGTTCAATAGTATCAAGTGTTGAAGAAAGAAAAAAACTAAATAAAACTCTAATCTATGAATTTGTAAGATCAAAAACCTCGATCACACGTTCAAAACTCTTACCAAACTTTCCCAAGCTCTTCTCTATAAAAAACTATCTCTAAGTATGAAGTGGTATCCAAAATTATGCTTGGAAAGGAATATATATAGGCATGAGCCAATTTAAAACGTCTTGGACCGAAATCTTCACGTACCCACTCGAGCTAGATGCTTACTCGAGCGCTTAGTGTTCGAGTTACATCCACTCGAGCGCTCAAAACTTGCAGAACGTATGAACCGCTCGAGCAGGGCTACTCGAGCACCTGGCGCTCGACCCGCGTTCACTAGAGCGCCCGCTCGAGTGCTCGAGCACTTAGTGCTCGAGTTGACCTTGCCCGGGTGCTCTTCACTTCCAGAACCAAAATAGTGCTCGACCTCCTTATGCTCGAGCGCCTCGTGCTCGACTTGAATCCACTCGAGCGCTCGCTCGAGTGCTTGAGCACTTGGTGCTCGAGTCGTCTTGCTTGAGCACCTCCAATTGACACTTTTGCTTTCTCGAACTAATACTTTTCGTATTTCTTCAATATCTTCTCATCCAGGCATCCGTTTGAGTCGATTCAAAGTCCTACGAACTTCATTTTTCGCCCCCTATCCATCTATGAGCATCAAAGAGGTAAATTCATTAGTTTATGAAAATAGTACTCAATTGACTCTAAATACTCATCGAATTCACTCAAAACTCAGGCAAATCGAGCTATAAATCATAACAATTTCAAGCCTAATCAACCCCCCAAACTTACCATATTGCTTTTCCTCAAGAAATGAAATAATAAGTCAGTTGAAATTGTTAAGAATGAATCATAGAACCAAATCATGCAAGTAATTGTATTAAAGCTTCAAAGATCGATCACTCACACACTAACTCACCCCCTTCATTATACTCATGCATAAACAATAATAACCACCAAAATCAAACATGGATGTGCTCTCGACGATGTGTTTCACTCCCTCATAAGTGTTTAGCAATATTAAGGGACTCACTCAATCAATCAATCACACATATCCGCAGCCATAGGCTTGTAAGCATTCTCAACTTCGACCATACTCTAGAATCCATGCCAAATAAAAAAGGACCTTTTCAAGGTTGTAATGAAAGACTCTTTGAACGGGTGGGGTAACTATTTAGAATAAGTGACTCAAGTGAATGGAGAATAGAAATCAAATTTCAGTACTTCGAGACGAGGAACAGAATACTTCAATCATCTTCATGTAATACACTTTCAATTCCACTACTCTCAACACTTCAATTTTTCTTCTAACTCTCTCACTTTTTTCAATCACTTCACTTTTTCCTTTCTTTTCACACAATGTATGAGCTCATATTTTCTTTTGCTCATTCTCAAAATATTGTTCTTTCCTACAACTCAAAACTTCATTACACCTTTCCTCAAATTCGTTCAAGCATTAATAATTCTCCTTCTCAACTCAACTCGATCCCTTTCTCATTTACAACTTTTCCTATTCTCCACTCAAGTTAGGAAAAAAAGAGTTTAAGAATCTGGATAAGTTCAAATATGCTAGCAAATAAAATATGCCAAGGTTCAAACGGGCTAACAAGGGATAAATGTCATTGGTAGGGAAAATTTGGTTAAGTGACTCAACAAAACAAAGATGGCATAAAATTATTTTAGGCATTTCAAACTAGACACAATCAAGAAGCGAGAGTACTCACAAGTTCTAGCACCCTCTAAGGTGACGATCCACTCACAAACGATGAGATCAATAATATGAATTTTAATCTCTTAATAGACTCAAATCTCACGGCTTTCACATCCATGCTAGTTCTAGTGAATTCTCACTTTTATCACACAAGCATTCAAAAGGAAAATTCGTAAGTATACGAGTTCCCTCTCAAATCAACTCTAACTCCTACACTCACACAATATAGTACCTAACTCAACTCCACAACTCACAAACTCATCACTCACACTCAAAGATAGCAATCAATAAGCACAAGAGAGTTAATAAGCATAAAATATGTAGTAGCACCCAATTAGTTCACAATATAGCAGCTCAAGGAGTATCTCAGGGCACAATATATAGCCTAATTCAACTTAAAGAGAGGGTGTGCGCCTGTGCAATGTCAAATAAACCTCTCAAATGCGTCGGTGCATATGTATACCATAAAACATATAAATACTCCACCCCTCAAACTTCGACCTTGTGAAGCGGTCTAAGTTTGGGGTTGTGGGTACCTCATACGCATAATTCCCGTTTCACTTGGCAATGTAGCACATCCCCATATCGAGTTGCTTTCCTCATCTCTCATTGGAAACTCGTGCATTCTCGAGACACGCCTACAAAAAACTCTCAAGAACGAGGTTAAAACTTACGACTCAAAACAAAAACTCTAATAACTAAAAATACTCAAAAGCAAATAAAATTGAGTTGCCTCCCACTCAGCACTATTTTTAAGGTTCTTATGTCGGACCGAGCTCAAAGGAGCTTATGGGACGTAATACTCAAATTTACCTCTCTTATTCTCATAAGAGAAGTTGTCTAAGTATTTCGCTCGATTCCCATCCTCCTTCTTCACCTCGGGCGGTGGTTTTACTTTCTTTTTTGCTCTCCACGGAGGTACCCACTTCTTGACTTTTGGCTTCTTTTTACCTACTCCTCCTTTTCCTTCTACTTTGGCCACTTCTATACTCTTAAGCTCTTCAATCTCTTCCTCCGTCGGATACTTCATGGCCTCATATAGGGAAATTCTTACTTCTTGATCATCAACTTTCAACATGATGTTCCCATTCGCCACATCTAACACCATCCCGACCGTAGCTAAGAAAGGTCTTCCCAAGATCAAAGGCACGTGCTCATCTTCCTCCATCTCTAGGACCACAAAATCAGCTGGGAACACGTGATCACCCACCTTCACGAGGAAATCTTCAACAACGCCTTGAGGTCTTATGATAGACCTATCAGCGAGTTGGAGAGTTATCATCGTTGATTGAAGATCTCCGCCATCCAACTTCTTGAATAGAGATAAAGGCATAAGATTGATGCTTGCTCCAATTCTTGACTCCATTCCCGATATCACATAATATCGTGAAACTACCGGGATCCTTCAACTTCGGGGGAAGCGCTTTGTGAACTAATGCACTCACCTCATAGTTCAACTGCACCAGCTTTGGCTCATCAACTCTCCTCCTCTTAGCTATCAAGTCCTTCAAGAACTTGACATAATTCGGCATCTGCTCCATAGCATCATAAAAAGGTATGTTAATATGCAACTTTTTAAAAACATCAAGAAACATAGCAAAATTTTCATCTAATTTCTTCTTCATGAACCGCTGCGGATATAGGACTGGAATCACAGATTTTGGTACTCCCCATTCATCTCGCTCGGTTTTCTTCACGTTTTGCTTTGCTTCTCTAGCCTTCTTCCACTTCGGGACCCATTCTTCGTCTTTCTTCTCCTTCTCTTGCTGAGCTTCTTCCATCACAACCTCTTCACCCTCTTTCTTCTCTTTACTCCCATCCTCGATCTCTCTATGGACTTCCTCCACATCAACAGGTAGTGGAGGTCCGTCATATGTGGTACCACTTCTTAACTGGATCGCCTTGCATTGCTCTTTCGGGTTCCCCTCCGGCATAGAAGGATATTTCCCGGGATCTCTACCCAATGATTTTACGATCTGACTAATCTAATACTCCATGGAAGTGAACCGTCTATTATTCTCTTATTGGATTTTGTTTAGCTCCATATCCCTCTTCTGGAGATCTTGATCTCGCTGATCATTCTTCTTAATCATCTCCTTCACATCATACTCCAAAGTGGATAACCTCTTACTACCTTCCTCCACCTTCTGAAGAATGGCACGTAACATCTCATCAGTGGTAAGACCCCCTTCTCCTCAGGGGAGTTTTGAGTCAGGGTCGACATTTTGAGGTACAGTTATCCCCACTCTAGGATTACTGTAGGACAAATTATCATTCTTCCTCCATTGATTCTGAGGGGGCTACTGTCCTCCTTGATACCCCTGATTATTCCTCCACTGATTCTGAGGAGATTGTGGACCAGGTTGTACAATCGGTTGACCATAAGTTGGCCGCCCCTGATAATTTCCACCTTGATAGCCATTCTGATTATAATTCGGCCCTCCCATATAGTTGACCACCTCTTGCTGGCATCCTGGCTGATCCACTTTCTCACTCATCACACTATTCTGCCCAACTTCTAGATTGCTGATCTTCTCCATCATCGCCATCAACAACTTTTTTGTCCCCTAACTTTCTTCCATCTAATAAGCCCACTGAAATTCTTGATCCTCATTCCATTGCCCCGCATTCTTGATAATGTTTTCAACTATCTCTCTGCACTGAGCTGCACTACGGTTCAGGAACGCTCCACTAGCACATGCATCGAGGTGGTCTTGAGCTGCCTTGCTGGCTCCACATTAGAAATAGGCCATGATGTCACCCTCGTTGTACTCGTGCTGTGGGCACTCAATCAACATGTTGGAGAATCTCTCCCAAGCTTGACTCAACTCCTCTCCATGTTTCTTCTTGAATGAGGAGATCTTCTTCCTCGCCTTCACCGTTCTGGACGGAGGGTAGAAACACTCAAGGAACAGACGCTCAAGTTCGGCCCATGTAGTCACACTACCTCGTGGAAGTGTGTTATTGTACCACTCTTTAGCAATCCCACTCAAAGAAAACTGGAACAATCTGAGCCTCTTCGCATTCTTAGTCATCCCGTTCTGATTAAAGGTTGAGGCTATCATCAGAAAATTCCTTAAGTGGGTGTGAGGATTATCTTTCCATACTTCTCTCCTAAACTGGTTCTCAGTAAGCATCTTTAAAATCCCTGGAGAAATAGAGAAGTTATTCGTCTCTACTGGTGGCATTGCTATCCGTCATAATACCTTTGAGGTTGAGCCTCAAATCTGCCTCTAATTGCCATACCAGGAGGATCAGCGTTCTGAGGAACGTGCTATAGATAAACTGGTGGTGGAGGTATATGTGGGATTGGTGGTTGGTTATAGTTAGGTTGTGGGGGGTAGTATGGTGGATAAGGGGATGGTATGAGTTATTGTGTTGGTAGACAGGGTTGTTAAATAGGTTGTTTGGGTTTTACGGATTTTGGTTGACGACTTGATTCTGGATTGGTGCGGGGTTATTGTTAAGAGGGGGATTTTGGTTTTGGGTTTTCTGATCCTGGGGTATTTGGTTTTGGGCATTTACTGCAGTCACTCCTTCCCCCCGTTCGTCATTCTTAGCCACTCCCTCTCCATCCAAATCTAATCCTCCGCCCATGTTCAGATTCTGGTCATCATCCCCTGCGGTATTCATTCTCCTCTGGAAGACTCGATTCCTCTAGCTATAGTCTCAGGGACCTGTTTAGTTCTATCCTCGCTAATTTCTCCCTTTGAGCGTGTTTTCATATACCTGAGTACTCAACAAGAACGATCAAATGCACCAGACTACAAGTAATAAAATAGAAAATAAAAGCACTCACTACTAACTACTAAACTATCTCCAAGTCCTACTTAATGAGCATACATCGCCTTCTCCGGCAATGTCACCATTGACTTGAACGCAAAATACTAGTTATACTAGTAGTTACCCCCCAAGAGTATGAGATCACTGAAGTATGGGCGAGTATAGTGACCAAGTAGTATCGAACCCAAGGGAAAGTGTATATGCGAGTAAATCCCTGGAGATGTACGTCTCATAGCTAATATGAATGTATGTTCTGGAATTGAAAATTGTATTATACTACTCTATACTAATAATTAACTTAAACTAAATAACTAGGGTTTAAATGCAAATATGGGATGATGATGCTCGGGATAGGAATTCCTACGTATACTAATGGAGTTGGTACAATAACTAGAATAATCGTGAGGTGCAAATAATATTCCTAAGTGTACTAAAACTAGGCAATCAACTTCCCTAATCTAGTACAAGATTGAAAGACTAAAAGCTCAAGAATTAACCCTAATAGTTTGTCATATCAACCTACTTCACTAATCTACTAATCAAGTTATATGGATCGTGCTTAATTATTGAGACCCTAATTTAACTAAGGTGATGCAGTCATCCTCCCTAGATAAACCGGTAGATGATAAACCCCTTATAAAACCCTTTCGTTAAGCCTATTTGTTATTTAAGAGTGATGCGGTCGTCTTCTCTCTAACAATTTTCGTACGCAATTCCAAGATAATTCTAGGCTTTATTTTAAGAATTAAATTAACTAAGAGAACTAAAACTAAACATCACGAGTTATCCTAATTATGTACCAACGTTCTACTTCTACGAGTTCATCTTATCCTAAGCATGCAAGGGTTCTAGCCTAATATGGTGATTATGATAACTAAAGCAATTAAACTAACAATAGACATAAACATGAAGAATTTAAAGAAAGAACTCAAGAACATAAACTAGAGTTAACAATGAATTGAAGTCTCAAAACGAATCTCAATAAATTACGAAAACTAGTTTCAATAGTATCAAGTGTTGAAGAAAGAAAAAAAACTAAATAAAACTCTAATCTAAGAATTAGTAAGATAAAAAACCTCGATTACACGTTCAAAACTCTTGCCAAACTTTCCCAAGCCCTTCACTATAAAAATCTATCTCTAAGTATGGAGTGGTATCCAAAATTATACTTGGAAAGGGATATATATAGGCATGGGCCGATTTAAAACATCTTGGGCCAAAATCTTCACGTACCCGCTCGAGCTAGGTGCTTACTTGAGTGCTTAGTGCTCGAGTTACATCCACTCGAGCACTCAAAACTTGCAGAACGTATGAACCGCTCGAGCAGGGCTACTCGAGCGCCTGACGCTCGACCCACGTTCACTCGAGCTCCCGCTCAAGTGCTCTTCACTTCCAGAACCAAAATAGTGCTCGAGCGCCTCGTGCTCGATTTGAATCCACTCGAGCGCTCGCTTGAGTGCTTGAGCACTTGGTGCTCGAGTCCTCTTGCTTGAGCACCTCCAATTGACATTTTTGCTTGCTCGAACTAATACTTTTCATATTTCTTCAATATCTTCTCATCCGGGCATCCATTTGAGTCGATTCAAAGTCCTACGAACTCCATTTTTCACTCCCTATCCATCTATGAGCATCAAAGAGGAAAATTCATTTGTTTATGAAAATAGTACTCAATTGACTCTAAATACTCATCGAATTCACTCAAAACTCGGGCAAATCAAGCTATAAATCATAACAATTTCATGCTTAATCACCCGCCTGGGCCGGAGACTATGCGCCTGGACTTTCCCAATTGTCCGAGCCCACGAACTTTACCGTGCTTTTTTCCCACAGTCTTGATGTACATCTGAGATAACTCTGTAAGACTAGGTTCTGGAGGTTGCTCGTCAGAGTCAGAGGTAGGGTGCAGTTGGGAGACTCTCGCTTGTACATCAACCTGCACATTTTTTTAGAAAATTATTTTCGTAGATATTTAAATATTCATATTATTGTAACATGTAATAAGAATACTTACCGGTGTATCAGATATAAGGTCGTATGTATACTGTCCTGGACCACGGTAGTGGAAGTGCTCCATAATTTCCCAATCTGTGGCGGGGCGTCCCTTCTTCCTCTCCTATAATTTAGAACATGATGATTAAGACTTAAAATATATATATTATAAAAATTAAAATAGTGTACTATCAACAAATGACTTACAATATCCAGGGCAACCTCGACGACACCACGAGATCCACCTTTATGGGTAGAGATGCCAGTACTCGGGCCAACAGGCTCAGATAGTCAGCTCCGTCTACATTATGCGTATTTGACTTTCACGTCATCTATGTTTCAGTACGCGAGCAAGGCCTTCCACACTTTTGTATCCCACTGTGGCTTCTTACCCTTCAACTCCAATTTTCTTTTCACGGAGTTCAACAGATCTACGTATCTTTCTGCAGCTCTTTTTAGGAACAAGTGATGCACATACTGTGTGGAAGTGACAGTAGGATCCCACCTAGTCTCTTTCTGATAAAAAAAAGATGTTATTATATCATACAATAATATATTTTAAATCAAATGAATATATACCTGAAACGTCTCTTCCAATACTCCTGCAGCCTTTCTTTGGATATCATCCTGAAGGTGAAGGCGCCCAACTCCATATGTCTAGCCATGATACATCTGATTAGCTTGGATACCGGATTCGAAGGCATCAATTTGCAAAACAAGTTTATAATACTTAATTCATATTCAGAGATATGTCTTCCTCAAAATTTATGAAAATAGTAAGTCTAACATACGTATCGTCGGCAATATACACATCTAGTCGCTGCCTGACCATTTGTGAATCCGATTGTTCTTCAGAATCAGAGTCGGTATACTGATCAGCTTCCTCCTCATCAGTCGTGGGGATCACTGGCACTGGTATGTGTGGTACAGGCTCTGTGTTCCGCGCCCCACTAGATCGGCCCTAACCCCCGCGACCTGTACTCTGTCGCCGTCCCCCGCTAGAGCTACGATCGGATCTGCTCATCTGTAAAATTTTAAATATAACATATTAATTTTCACATAAATATAACCTAAATAACATGAATATGTAAGAGTGAGTATAACATATATAACATAAATATAACATCATCCATCGGGATATCAATTAATATAACATACTATCACATAAATGATCAATCAAAGTTTAGGGTACATTAAAACATTTCTAACATTTTAAAATATTACTAAACTACTCAATCTTCATCTGAGTATGAATTATGTACATCATCATCATCGTCGTCTTCTTCTTCCTCTTTTTCCTCTTCCTCTTCTTCCTCGTCTTCCTTGTCTTCTTCTTCCTCCTCCTCCTCCTCCTCCTTCTCCTCCTTCTCCTCTTCCTCTTCCTCTTACTTTTTCGAATGTGCCCATCTGTAAAATTTTAAACATAACATAAGTGCGTGTGTAAAACTTGAATGCATTCACGTAATACCCAGGATATATGGTGACACAACTCACAGGACCGCTGGAGAGATCACGTATCCACCGGTTCTGAATATTGTTTACTTTAACCTATAGTTGACAAAATATTTAATCCCGAGTCTATATATATATTTTGTTAGAGTGAAAGCATCAGTGTATTCACCACAGTAGGGACAAACTGTCCGTCCAGTTGTGCTCCATCCAGACAACATTGAGTAAGCTAGAAAGTCACTGATGGTCCAAATTAGTGCAGCTCACATCAGAAAATTTTGCTTTGTAGCAACATCATACGTTTCCACCCCAATTTCCCATAAATACATCAAATTACGGATCAACGACTGTAAAAAGATATCCAATTTATCCTTAGGATTTTTAGGACCAAACACTAGTACCGTAAGAAACATGAATTGATCTTTCATACACAACAACAGAGGTAAATTGTACAGTGTCACTATCACTGGCCATGAATAATATTATTTCCCCAACTGTTCGAATGGTTGAAAACCATCGATGCTTAGTCCCAACATTATGTTCCGAATCTCGGAAGCAAATTCAGGATACGAATTATCCAGGTGTTTCCAAGCCAATGAGTCTGCAGGGTGACGCATAACACCAGAATCATCATTAGAGCAACTTGTATGCCATGTCATATCTTTTGCAGTAGCACTGGACTGATACAATCTTTGCAATTGAGGAATAATAGGAAATTAGAACATCTCCTTGTAAGGTTTTTTCTTTTTCCATTGACCATCAACACCACGTTTACGGGATTTAAACCGTGGATGACCACAAACCTTACAATGTTCAAGTTCGCTATCATTACCCCAATATATCATACAATTATGTGCACAACAATCAATCCTCTCTACCGGAAGACCCATCCCACTCACTAATTCTTTGCTATCAGAAAATTTCCTGGGCACTAGATTTTCCGGAGGAACAATTTTCCGAATCAAGTCAACAACTTGATTATAACCCCTCTTAGACAGTCTGTTTTTAATTTTAATGTTCAACAGTCGGACGTTGAATGATAATTGTGAGTGTGTTTCGCAACTAGGATACAAATCCTAGTTTGCTGCACGAAGCATGTCATAAAATTGAGCAGCATGCTCATTTGGGGGTTCCTCATTAATGGGCTCATCTTCCACATTTCCAAAATAAGGTTATGACCAGTTAGGTTTGTGATCATGTCATGGTACGAGGTTGACCCTGCAGTATCATCTACTCCATACGAAGTCGACACCGACTGATCATAGTTTTGATGTGGTAGATGACCCCAATTTTGTTCACCATGTAAAACCCAATTGTGATAATTGGGCATAAACTCACTTATATACAAATGTGCTTTCACGTCAATTGGTGCTCTAAACCTTTGATTCCTACATCTAAATTTCGAGCAGGGACACCTACTATCTCCTTCGCTCATCCAATTATGATTACTAGTAGCGAATTGTATAAACGATTCAAGACCACTAAGAAAATCGGGAGCTATCATTCCATTAATTGTTCTTGGACCATACATCCAACTACGACTTGAATAACTCATATTTATAATTGTTTCAAATTAAAGAATATTCAAAATTTAATAAAATTTCAATAAATCGATCCATTATATATATATATATATATATTTATCCTGTTTTTAATTTAATATAGATAATCTAAAATTTTCGGCAGAGTTTCGTTTATTTTTATCGTATTCTCCAGTTAACCAATCTCTTATAGTGCATCTATTTCCGACTTAATAAAAATTAATCAAGTCCGAACACATATTCTACAGCTAGCAAACAACCAACAATATATTCATCAACCCCCTCTACTCCAACATAATTAATTAATTAGAATTTAAACATATATAACTATACAACATTCATCAAATAAATAATTAATGTAAATAACCGAACATCAGTATTCATCACATATATAATTAATTAAATATATATCATGCAAAATTAATTTAAATACAACAAATATTAGTAATTATTTCTAATTAACATAAGTATATTATCAAATTTATAATTAATTACATACTAATTAAATAACAAGCTAAACACTATATAATTAACAACTAATTAACACCTATACATACATATATACATACATATAAACATATACTCCCTCCGTCCCACCATTATTCGCACATATAATTATTATTTAAGTCACTTTATAATAGAGGAGAAATAGCTCTATCATACTCTGCCTTAAAAATTATTTTATCATTTCAAATACTAATAAACAACTCGCTC
This sequence comes from Ballota nigra, assembly GCA_947034835.1. Taxonomy (NCBI): domain Eukaryota; kingdom Viridiplantae; phylum Streptophyta; class Magnoliopsida; order Lamiales; family Lamiaceae; genus Ballota; species Ballota nigra. Next base: position 112,289,918 of record OX344723.1, on the reverse strand, counting down.
GCTAAAACACGAAAATAAAAGTAGTGTGCAAATAATCATGGGACGGAGGGAGTATATACATAAAGGAATTTGCATTTTACAAATAATTTAATTAATAAATTAACGGATTAAAACGAAAAATGTTACCGTAGAAATGTTCATGGGGACGAGTAGGCCAAAACCCGACCGGTGGAGTGACATTTCCGGCGATAGCGGCGCGACAGTGGAGGCTGCGGCGACTGAAAGTGGTGGAGGGGGGGGGGGGGAGGGGGGTTTGATGCTGAAAATGGTGGGTGGGGTATTTATATTAAAATTTACCGAGGGGGTTAAAGAGGGCAAACCCCCTCGGTAAGAATCTAGATTTTCACGTGGGCGAGGGGCCTCACCCTCGGCAAATTCACGAGGGGGCTCACCCTCGGCTCACTGAGCTGCGCAGTCTGGGCGAGGGGCCCGCACTCGCCTTTTCACGAGGGCCTAGCCCTCAGCTCGTGCAATTTTCAATTGGACGAGGGTCCACCCTCGTCAACTAAAGAGGGGTCCCACACCCTCGTCTACGCCCTTGCCTTGCATCACCCTATTTTTGTTTCCCCTCGTCTCGGCCCTCTTTAAGGACGAGGGAAATCTGTGCCCTCTTTACCAACCCTCTTTATTTGAGGCTTTTTTGTAGTGTATGTTTCAAAAACTCACACACTCACAAAATACACACACACTCACAAACTTTCTAATGAACATGTTTCATAGCATGAAATTCATACCGTTACATATATTCATTGATACTATTACATACATTTGTTGATATCATTACATATATTCACTAATACTATAACATTTCATAATGTAAAATTCTATGACATTGGTTTCATACTATAAACACAATTAACAATACACTATACGGTTTGAGTATGTATAGAGTGAATTTGGTTCATACATGAATTATTGAAGAATATTAGTTTTTTTTTCAATAAAGAATTTTAGTTAATTTCACTGAAGGATATGATCAGTTGTTTATACTGAAGAGTATAAATTTGTTTTAACTAAATAACTAATACTCTTTCGTGAAAACAACTAATACTCTTAAATGGTTCATGTATAAACTTCACTCTATACTTTGTCATGCGGTTTAGGTTAAAGTTTGACATCCAAATCATGATTCATGATTTCAGTTTAAATCGAGAAACCGCAGGCTTGTTTGCCGGATCGATTTGGTTGAGCAAGTCTATATAATAGATTGTTGGATGTTAGTGAATTTTATGGACTCATTTTGGTTACCATATGAGTTGACCAGAATGGACATTAAATTACCTAAATTAAATTTACCGCCATATCTCGTTACCCAACGAAGGAATGGCATTATACTTGTTCCACACGAGCCTCCCAATGTCCTCTTTTCTTGCTTTCCATGTGATGAAGCGTGTTTTAATTAATTAATTAATTAATTAATTAATTATATATCCTTCTCAAAACCTAATTAACAGTAATTAATATGATCCGTCCTCGACTGCGGCCTTCTCGCTTTTTGACCCCTCACCAAACTCCACCGACAAATTTCATCGAATTTTATGACACAAAATTCTCAGCGCCAAACTATTCATATAAATACTTTAAGTGCGGATTAGCGCTTATGAAATTTATTTATAGTACAAATAATATGACACGAGTACTCCGACCATGAGTTTATACAAAATTAACAATTAACTTAATGAACTCTAGCATTTTATTTTATTAAAAAATTATTTAAATTTATTGAATACATGAATTGATTACTACACATCTACGAGCTCGACCTTTTAATTGAACTGAAATTCGTTTGTGGTATAAGAGTGTTTGGTTCATGCTATGTATAGTGTTTATATCTCACTTAAAGTAATTTCACGTATATTGAATTGTTCACTCTATGATTTGATGCAATATTTACGTCCACAAGAAGTAGTTAATTGGTCTTACAAGACATCGGTCCACAATATAATATTTACGTAGCCAAATTTCAAAATTGGTAACATCTATTCTACTAAGTTAGCTAGATAAGAATTAATTACATAATAGAAAGCTATGATATATATAAAAATGATTGACTAAACTATAGTTACAAAACAGATAACTAGTATAATATAAAAATTATGATTAACTAAACTAAATTAACTAATTAACTTTGAGCTGAAGAAATGAGACTTACAAGAAATGTTGTCAATAGAAAAGGGAAGCTAGCTAGCGTTGAGAAAAGAAGCATTAATGAGCAAGAAGTACGGCGCAAATGAGCTCTAGATTTCTTCTAGATAACCGAGCACCACACCATTGCATGTTACCATGCAAGCTACGTTGCTTGCATTCATGGAACGTTAATAACAACCTTGTTATATATACTCCTCTTTTTTGCAAATCTTCTCATTCCACCATTCTTCTTGTTTTTTTCCTTTTTCTTTGATTTCGTAAGTTCACATATTTTAATTTCATCAAGTTATATTATTAAAAATGTAATATATTTTTTTTTTTAATGTTTGAATTGCCATCGCAGGGTGGAGAAAAATGGGAAAGGCCATTGTCCTGAATTTTTTACTAGGAGTTTTGGCCTATTTGAGTTATGTTTCATATGTAGAGGCTGAAGATCCATATGTGTATCTCGATTGGGTCGTTGCATATGGACCAATTGCACCTCTCGGAAACAATCAAAGGGTAAAATTTCATTTCATCTAAAGAAACGATGGTATAGAGTGTCTTTTACATCATTATTACTTCTTACACGCGTGCTTTTTTGTGGACTTAATTCGCAGGGGATACTTATAAACGGACAGTTTCCGGGCCCCACCGTTAACGTTGTAACGAACGACAATGTGATCGTTAACGTTATAAACAAATTGGACGAAGCCCTGCTCATCACATGGTGAGTTTCAATTAGAACTCGTTTGACTAAACTTATTTGAAAGTTCTAACATCTTATAAGTTGTTTTAAAAGTTTATACGATGTAATTTTTAAGTAACTTATAAATTGTTAAAGTGTTTAGTTAATACAATTTATAAGATTTTTGAGAATTTATAATAAATATTTTTTAAATTTTAATTTTAATATAATTTTTTTTCCTTATATTGAGGTAATGGTGGGTGGGGGCAGGTGATGGGTGAGATGGTTCCAGGATGGGGTGGGAGGTTGGGGGTGAAGGTGGTTCCAGGATGGGTTGAGAGGTTGGGGGTGGAGATGATTAGGAAAATAAGTAGAAAAATTCCAATTTTTTTTTTTTTTTTACAACTTATAAGTTGTTAAAATCTTATTTTATGATTTTATAAGCGGTTAAACATCTTATTTTGCCAAATATACAGGAACGGCGTGAAGCAGAGAAAGTCGTCGTGGCAGGACGGAGTACTCGGGACGAACTGCCCGATTCCTCCGAACGGCAACTGGACCTACAGAATGCAAATGAAGGATCAAATCGGAACCTTCAACTACTTTCCTTCCACATTGATGCACAGAACTGCAGGGGGGTTCGGCGGGTTTAATATTCTTGCTAGATCTGTCATTCCTGTTCCATATCCCAAACCTTATGAGGAATTCACTGTCCTTATCAATGATTGGTGGAAGAAAGACCACAAGGTTTATTCATTTTCCCCTCATTTTTTTTTCAAATTTAAATTTGTTATGTTTTCTAATACTTATCAATAACAAACAGGAATTGCAACAAATTCTTGATTCAGGGAACAATTTACCACTCCCTGATGCCATTCTCATAAATGGGAAACCTAGTTCTTTTCTCTTTAATGTTATCCCAGGTACATATAAGTCACTACTAATTAATTTATATATATTAGTATTTTTGATGAGTAATTAATTTTGGGGATTATAAATTCAGGACAAACGTACTTGTTCAGAGTGTCAAATGTAGGAATCACAACTTCAATCAACTTCAGAATTCAGGGGCACACGCTTCGCCTTGTTGAGTGCGAAGGGTCCCACACGGAGCAGGAAATATACGAGTCGCTCGACCTCCACGTGGGCCAATCGAGCTCGTTCTTGGTCACCTTAGATGGCATTGGAAGCCCGAAGGACTTTTTCGTCGTTGCCTCGACTCGTTTTACAAAGCCTATTCTAACATCCACTGCGGTTCTCCGCTCTCAAGGCTCCAAATCTGTAGCCTCAGGGCCCTTACCGGTTGCACCAACTTACCACATTCATTGGTCCATGAAACAAGCAAGAACTGTGAGGTAACAATCCAGTTATTTTACCCTGCAATTGGTTTGCAACTCTTATTTATAATACAACTAACTAATTTTTAACTATCAAACTTATAAAATACTGAATATAGTTGAAATGCAAATCAATTACACGGTAATACTATTTTACAGTCACTGAGTCACATTTGTTTTGACATGTACACATATATAACCACTTTTTGGATTTTCAAATCCGACTTCCCAACAAATACACTTGCACACTTAATTCCTTAAAAAAATCAATATAATCATATTATTATTTTCCCCTCGTTAGCTCATTCTCTATTCTACTTGCATTTTATGATATAAGACTAATTTATCCTCTATTTTTCTCTTACACACTCTCTCCTAATTACAATTACATTTTCATTCTTTTTATCATACAATCAATGCAATTACATTATTATTTTTAATTTAATATAAAACTTCATCGATCTCTACTCATTAATTTGTAACCCCACACATATTATCATTCACTAACTTAGCCACGTCCACCTTCACATCTCATCTATCTTCGCCCCTAAACACCACTAAGACTTTGCCTGAAGTAGCTGCATTAATTTCACCCTAGTATACAAAATTAATTATCGAATTCACGTAACTGACCCCAAATACTCGACAACTTAATTAGAGAGATCTTGTATGAGACCATCTCACAAGTTTTATTTTGTGTGACGGTCTATTTTGACGCATTCAAATTAACCCAATCCACTTCTTTCTTTAATATCACAAATTCAACCATTAAATACAACCATCCCACACAAATATTTTCCTATTAATTAACTGGCGCGTACGCGCAGATTGAACTTAACGGCGAACGCAGCAAGGCCGAATCCACAGGGATCGTTTCACTACGGTACAATACAAGTTATGAGGACCATACTGCTGGAAAACACTGCTGAAACAATCAATGGGAAGCTAAGATATGCAATTAACAAAGTCTCTTACCAAAATCCAGACACACCACTAAAATTGGCAGATAACTTCAACATCCCAGGCGTGTTTACCTTAAACTCAACAAAGGATTTACCCCCTGTTGGCCCTGCAGTTCTTGGAGTTGGAGTTATAGGCACTGCGTTGCACGATTTCGTCGAAATCGTGTTCCAAAACACCGAATCCACCGTACAAACTTGGCATCTCGACGGCAGCGATTTCTGGTCTGTTGGGTATGTTGTTCTGTTATCAAATTTACGCGATCACCTAATTTTATTTTATTTTTTTGCAACTGGGATTTGTATGATCTGATAATTAATTAATATTTTAAATTTAGATTTGGTGGTGGGAAGTGGAATACTACGTTGAGGAGACGCTTCTACAATTTCAACGATGCATGCACTAGACATACGGTTCAGGTACGTACTAGTTTCTACGAAAAAATTGTATATTAATAGATTTTAGGCATTTAATACAAATAAACACATTTCTCTATAAGTTTAAATCCTACTAAAAACGACTTCTTCCATATTAGATTGTTAACACTATGACCTTCTTCCCGAAAGGTAGAGTAGAGAATTCAACACTAAGAAGAAGAATACTTGTAAATTAATATAAATCGATCCTCCACCTCTTCACAAATTCAAACTTTTAAATTAGATAAAATTATTTCCATCAAGACCAAATCTAATGACATGAAGCGGAAGATTTAAATCTTATTTATACTCCCTCAAATTCATTATAAATGTCGTCTTAATTTTTCCATATAATTTACAAATTAGATGATACTTTGCATTTTTCAATATATATTAGTTACTTTTTTTTTTTATTTCTTTTCAAAATTAACCTTAATGTTATTAAAAGGCTTATATATATGCATATATTATTTTAGTGATGAAGAACTTAAATATTTATTATATATACGTGTATTCATCTGGAATGACATAAATTTTTAATAGGAGAGAATATTATTTAATTTTTGGTATAATGTATTTAAAGGTCCCTATATTATTAATTTTTATTTCAAAAGACCCCTGAATTTTTTTTTTTCATGAGGCCCCTGGTCACGAAAATTTACGGATTTTTAGTGAATTAGTTTAATGTATTTCATTAAAAAATGATGAATCAATCAATTTTAATGTTGTTAAAATTGAATTCTAACAAAAAAATGTGTCATATGGATTGTAAAAAAAGATCTTATGAAACAAAAATTATACTAAAAGTCTTTTATAAATAAAAAATAGTTCGAGTGCCTTTCGAAACAAAAATTTATATATATTATGTGGACTTTTCAAAATAAAAAATAGTTTAGGAGTCTTTCAAAACAAAATTTGATATATAGTTTATGGACTTTTGTTATATGCCTTAATTTTTTCAGGATTATGTGATATTAATTTGTGCGTGTGTATATATAGGTGTACCCCTTTTCATGGAGTGCAGTTCTTGTATCATTGGACAATAAGGGAATGTGGAATTTGAGATCTTCAAATTGGGCAAGAAGATACCTGGGACAAGAATTGTATATTAGAGTGTGGAATGACGAAAAGAGCCCCTTCACAGAGTACGATATTCCACCAAATGCACTGAAATGTGGCAAGGCTATTGGGCATTGATGTAATCTTGTTCTTTCGATAAATATGTTCTTTGTGTGTTTCTTTTATACTATCAGTCACGAGGGGGTGACTGTGTCTCAAAATCATAAAATTATAGAAATTATCTGATCTGAAAAAAACAAAAAAACACAAAAAACAGAGGAAAATGGATCATAATTTCTTCATTAGTTTAGCAATCAGTTGTATTGGTCAATGGTCATCCATCAATTGATGACTACAATTACTTTATTTGAATCTTCCCATTTTATTTTTTCTTTCTTCTCCACTGGTATCCTTTATATTTGTTGTGATATATCTTTAACGTGTTTTATTGATAATATAATGTTTTAAATTTGAAATGTATGAATATTATATCATGCAATACTCTAAAACATAGAAAAAAATATTGATTCCTGTATGCACTCGTGTTCTTGTAGCTGTTAGTTAGAAGTACACATAGGGCTTTAGTTAGTAACCAATTAACAAATTGTTAGTTAGTGTTAACAAAATTTGTTAAATATCTTCTGAAGAGTTTAGAGTTATTTTATCCCTAATATTGTATAAATGGGAGAGTTCAATTGTAAGATAAATTCTAGGGTGCGCACTTGTGCACTTGGGATTTAAGCTCAATTTTGACTTCAATTTTAATTTTTTTCAAAATACACACAAACACACTAAACTGTGCTTTTTTTTGCAGTTTGGATATTGCTGATGTTTTTTTTGGATATTAATGATTACTTATTGGGATATTGCTGATTTTTGCTTGAAGTATTTTTTTCAAAATCTAAGTGCATACCATGCACTCAAGTGCACACTAGAACTACTCTTAGTGTAAAAATGCAGAAAATATATTTTTCAATTCTCTACACATTCAAATGCATATGCACATTTGAATTTTGAATTTAATTTCAAATTTATTTTGACTAACAAATTTTTTAAATGCAGCTCTTTGCAAGCTGGAAACATTTCTTTAAAAAAAAAAAAAAAAATCAGTATATTGAAAATGGTTGTTAAGAGCGACGTAGAAAACGTCATCTCAAGTCCTCATTTGTGCACTTTCACGGTGGGCCGAAGTAATGGGCTTAATAAGCCGTCCTCATTTCTGTACTTTAATGATGGCCGCATTAGTGGCATAGGCATTAGGGCTTTAATGTATATATATCCTACCAACAAAAAGGCCACGGTTATTTGGATCCATTGGTATGTTAGTACACCCACGTTTAATTTTAATTTTAATATGAGGTGTCCAAAATACCCTTCATTTTTTTAATTAAAATGTCTTACTAAGTACACCCACCTCTACCATATATACTAGCTCAAACGTCGATCATACTCTGAGAAAAGAGAGTGGCAAAAAAAATTCTTCACTTCTAACCATAGAGGTCGTCCGACAGGTTGTATACACTAGATTTTGATCAGATATTTTAAGAATGAAGTCGTCCAGTAGTGCTGAATATACATATTTAAGCTCTTTTTTAAGGAAAAAAAACTAGGTTTGTTTCTAAAAATATTTGGGATAACGTTTATGGTTTGATTTATGCTTTAATATGACTATCATAGTAGTATGCTTAAATAATATAGGTTGAGAACATGAATGTGATAGCAAAAAGGATCCACCACTTTTTTTTTTTTTTTTTTTTTGCTTTGACGCATTTGAATTTTTTGCATCTAATTCTTTGAAAAGATGAAGTGAGATCATTTTTTTTTCTTTTCCGAAAAAATGACTAATTCTTGGAAAGTTTTATTGAATTTTTCACTTAGCCATTATTATGCTAAAAAAATCCGAAAATGGTATGAATGTTCATTTTTTTTTTCCTTTCGAAAAATGGACTAATTTTTAAAAAATTTTACTTAATTTTTTGCGTAACCCTTTTTCTATCGACCTTCTTACTGTATTGGAAAAAAAATTTCCGGCCATTTTTTGGTTCCGATCTATTATTTTCATAGTGTTCTTCTTCTCTCTCGGATTACCCTTGCGCGTCTAAGCCGTTCTAGCCCGTCGATTATCGTCCGTCGCCTGCCTACCACCGCCGCCACGCCCTACTCGCAGAGGTCCGAGTTGATCCAGATCTGCGACTCAGTGAGCCACTTGACTGAGTTGATTGAGTTAGCCCGAGTTTGACCGAGCTGTTTCCGGTTTTGTGCTCCCTGGGCTCCGTCATTTCCGGATTGCTTGGTGCTCCAGCTGGGTCTAATGGATCAATCTAATCCACCGGAGCTACGGTGACCGGTGGGTGGATCTATTAATTAGACTATTTTTATTTATATTTTTTATTAGGTCCCTACTGTAGGATTTTAGTTGTGAGTGTTCCTTTGTTTTGTTGTTCTTTGGGTTTATTTATTTTTCTGATGTAATGCTCTGGTTCATGCACCCTCGGTCATCTTCGTGAAACTGGATATGCCTTAGTGTAGGGCTTCTCCATGTTCCCTGTGCTCTCACCTTGGATGTGCACTGATTGTGTTCTTGGGCTGGTTCTATGCACCCTTGGTTTATTCTTCTGGAAATTGAGTTGCCTTAGTGTGGGGCTTCTCATTGTTCCTCGCGCCTTCACCTTGGATGTGTATTTGTGCTGGTTTATTCCTTCTCGTTTCCTCACGATTGGTTCGAGGTAGGCTTTCTTCAGACTCTCTGTGGTCTCTTGGACTGGACTTATACTTTACATTTGATTCCTTGTATTGCAGTCTATTTTTTCTGTTAAAAAAAAAGAGGAGGAAGATATGAGTATTTTAGGTCTTTCTTGGGTGGTGTACTCAATAGATGGGGTATGTTAAGCGTGTGTGTTTACTTACACATAAGTGGGGTCTAAATAACCTCGGCCCATCTAAAAATAGTACAAGTAATGCCTCAATTTTTTTTACCTAATTGCACTAGATCCATCAAACTTTTTTCTTTTTCTTTTTTTGGCACTGATATACAAACTATAAAAAATTTTCAAATAAACTACTAAACTTAGTTTATTATCAATTTGCAAACACTAGTTTTTACTTCCAATACTATATAAAACAACTTTTGATTAAAAATTGGATAAACAACTCTTCTAGTTGCATTCCAACTGTGTTGTTGATTCAATTTAATGATTTAACCACTTACTAGAAATATCCCTAGGCTCACAGACATGTATCTCAGGGTAGAATTCGAAACGTCTCTCGAAGGGTAGTAAAGAGATCCTTATAATCAAGGTTACTGTTCAGCCTATTGTTTTTCACTATATGCCATGTTTCAAATCTCCTAGCTAATAGTATTATTGATGATATTACTAGGATGATTAGAGCCTTGTGGTGGGGTCAAATAAAATGATAAAAAAAAAGTGCACTGACATTTTTTGGCCCGCTTACTCGGAAGGAGAATGAATGGATTTTAAGACTAAAAGGATTTTAAACATTGCTCTTTTTTCTGAACGAGGGTGAAGAATGCTTATGGAATTACACTCTCTTCTAGTGTGGGTCTTTAAAGCAAAGTATTTTTCTTGGGACTCTTCTCCCACAACACAGCCTGGTGCGCAACCTTCCTAGAGATGGAGGTTAATTATGGTAGAAAGAACCACTGCTGTAGATAGATGCCACAAAATTATTTACGCAGGTTCAAATATAAGTATATTCAATGAAGTTTGGGCTCTAAGATTTTACACTCATGTCATTCAATATTCGATGTATTCTTTTCCACTAGATTCAAGATCTTCATGATTATGTGAAGAACAAGTTTGATCATTGTAGCATTTCATGTATTTTCTTGGCTATAGCAATAGCCATAAAGGTTTAGGAGTTACGACCCTTCAAGCTTCAACACCTATATTACAAGTCATGCTAAGTTTAATAAAATTTGGCATCCATTTTTTGTATCTTCACATAGGTCCAAGATACAATTGGATATGTCTAACTTTTTATATACATATTATGGCTTACATGTTTGCATTCATTGGCGTCATCTCAGTCTTCAACTCCTAAAGCTCCATCTTTGCCTTATGTGCAATTCGAAGGGTGACAAATGCCCTAATTCCATTTCACCATTGGTTCTACCTACTCACATGTCATCTATTCAAGTTGAGCATACATCTCCTCCTCCAGCTACTCGTGTGTCTTGCTTCTCAGTCATCTAATCCAATGATAATTAGAGTGCAAGGTGACATATTTAAACCATGACATTTGCTGATATTTCTCACTTTGCACACTACTCAACCTTATCCTCAGTTTATGAACCTACGGGGTTTCGTTTTACTATAAATTGACTCTCATTGGCCCATGTCAATGATGAAGAGATGGTAGCTCTTTGTTCCTGTTAGAAACTGGGTATGAATATTTCGAAAAACTGAAAGTGGGAGAAGAGTGAGCACAAAACGAATTCGTGTAAAACCGAGTCTAGGTGAAACCTATGCCCGCAAGATCGAATACGCCCGTACAGTGCTTACGGATTATGCGTACGGATCCCCAAAGGTAAAACGGTTTGTCTATTCAGACCGGTAGCACTACCGTGTATGAATTTCCGGCGAACGAAATCGGAATTATAAGCTGAACGGGATTTTCTGGAGAGACAGAATTTCGGGAATTTCTGGGTTCGTAAGTTAATCTGAAAAACTGGACGAAAGGGGGTATATATAGGCGGAATTCCGACCCTTTAGAGGGCTGCTGGAGTGGAGTACGTGGTGATCATGGATCACCCACGTTCTGTCGTGGAGAGAAACTGCGTTTCTCAGGATTGGGAAGCAAGAAGGAATATTCCAGATGCTCTGGAGTGTATTAATCAAATTCGTAGTGTATTAATCAAGTTCGTGGGCCGACCCAATTCTAAGTGGGCCAACCGAAATGGCCGACCCAATTCCATACGGGTCACCCAATCCGATTGGATCCAAAAAAAATAATGGGCTATTTCATATTTTTGGTACTCTAAAAATATAGGTATGGCACCAAAGCCCACCCAAAGCCCAATTGCCAAGAACCAAGACCCGGTCCCGGGCGCGGCTCGGGCGGGGCGGGGCGGGCGCGCGCGCGCGTGTGGTCCATGGTTAGGGTCCCCATGTCCCAATTTAGAGAGCATGAATAATTTCCTACTTATATACAAGACAAACTTCTTGTAATTTTCCAATGTGGGATGGAACTTTATTTTCCATTCCCATGGAATTATTCAACACACATGATTAATACTTCAACTTCCCAAATTAATTTCTCACTCACCGGAAATCGGTTTTGAGATATTAAATATACCACGCTCATCTACTCCGCGAGTAGAACAACATCGTTAATTTTATTTTCCCAAAAACTAACGTTTTTACTCCTCAAAAAATTGATCAAAGTAAGGGTATGAACCCTTTACAAAACCAATTTCCAACAGTTCCAAGTAAACATGAGATCTTGTTCCACGTAAGTGAAACACTAATATTGTAGGTTGCAAGAGAGTTTCACACTAAATTTCTTTATGGTGGCAAGATTGAAAAGTAGAAGCTCGTTTAATCACTCAGTATTTTATTCAACTTCCCGACTTTAACTACTCACATAATTTCAGTCCAGAAGTAAAAGCTTCTATAGTTTGGACAATTCTTTCTCCAATTAATGGTCATGCATAGTTGGCCTATTTATCAGTTAGATGTGAAAAATGTAATTGTGCATAATGTTATGGACACAATGGCTTTTATGGACCTCCAAGGTATGTTGATCCATGTTACCCTAATCATATTTTTCGCCTTAAAAAGGCATGGCTTCAAACAAACACATGAGTCTTGGTTTCAATTCCTATGTGATTTCCTTCTCAGTGTTGGGTTCAAATGCACTCTCTCAGACTCTTCTCTTTTTGTCCTTAAATATGGCAATTATCATATATATATGTGCTCGTCTATGTTGATATTTGTATCCATTTTATTATCATCATTCATAGCACATTTTAAAGGAAATTTGTAGCAAAGGATTTTGGTTGTCTAAGTTATTTTCTCGGTCTAAAAGTTACTTATAAATCTAATGGTATCTTTCTAAATCAATCCAAGTATTCCACATTACATATTTCACCGAGAGATTCATTAAGCATCTCTCGAGGATTGAAAATTAGTCTCCACACCAATTGCCCTTGGTTATTTTAGTTCCTATCATAAAAACCTTTCCTGATCTCCGACTTTATTAGTCCGTGGTTAGTGTTCTTTAGTATCTCACACGTCATGGTCTTTTTTATGCCATAAGCTTGGTTAGTCAGTTTATACAGCAGCCTACTGAAAAAGATTTTTAGACGGTTGAGAAGATTCTTCACTATGCCAATAGTACTCAAAATTATGTCATTTCATTCTCCAAGAAATCCTCTTTATCTTTGGCAGAATATTCTGATATTGATTGTGCTCTGTCTAATGTTGATTGGGCCCATTACATTGAGACTCGACATTCAAAGTATGAATACTCAGTTTTTCTTGGAGATTGTCTTATCTCTTGGAGTGCTTGAAAGCAATCAACTATAGCTCGGTCTAGTGGTGTGTCCGAGTATAATGCCTTGCAAACACATCTGCTGAAGTTGTGAGGATTCTTCAGTAACTACACGAACTTCACGTTCACCTTCTTAATTAACCAATTTTGATATGTGACAACAATAGTATTCTGCTTTTGAGCCGAAAACACAATTTCTAATCAACGTGCCAAACAAACCGATACAAATTTTTTCTTTGTGATCCTAAGCTTATTACGTCTGGATGACTTGAAACCCAGTTTATACATTCTGATCTCCAAGTTCCTAGTATTTTTGTTGGAAATTACAATGTGAAGTAACTAAAGAAAACTAAAAAAAAATTACAAGAAAAAAATTACAATTGAATTTTCTTGAATATTTGCACAACTTGGTTCAACACTCCAAATTTTGAACAGTGCTAGAACTGAAATTTACCTTTTGAAAGCTACAAACACACTCGAATTGAAAAATTTCCTTTGAAAGATATGAATACTCATACTTGAGTTCTCCACACACAAGGCAAGTCGAGTTAAGGAAAATCTCTTTGGCCGCAAAGTGAATATGTTCCAACTAGGTGCTGTTAGAAAACAACGTAGCACTCTCAAAGGTAAAATTACTCTCATCCGTTTAGGTGTAGAACCACAAACAAATGGCTTTGATGAACTAAAATCGACGCGAAGATTGTTGTGACCATAATAATTACGAGCCCGAGACGAGTAATACAAAGAAGATCCAGAGGTCGGAAATTGACCTCCAGCGAGAGAAATGAAGCCGGCAAGGGATCCCATCCCCCATTTCAATCGGCCTAGCTCTCTAATAAATCTTGCCGACCTCATGAAATTTACCAAGAGGTTGGTAGGGGTGTGCAAAATACGGTCCAAACTGGACCAACCCGTAAAACTGGATCAAATCGAACCGAAATTTGAAATTTTGGTCCAAATTTCGGTTTACGGTTTGAAAAAAAGAATATATTTTTTTCTGTTCGGTTTCAGTTTTTATTAATAAAAAATCATTCAAACCGAAATAATTATAAAACATATAAAATTATATATTTATTAAAAAAAATTAAATGTAGGGGTACGAAATCAGAAAATTCAGAATACAATATGGAGTGGCCATTCTCCCTCCGCGCCTGACTGTCTTTCCTCCGTCGCACATCTCCCATCTGCTGCCGAATCTCTCCTTTCTCGAATTTCAATTCTGAAGGAAATTACGTTTTCTGGATTTCATCTAGAATAGGTAATGTTTAATCTTACTTTTCACATGGTGGAGTTTCTGCCCTAGTAATCGAGTACTTTTCACACTCAAGTCTCACGCCTCTATCTCAAATAGTGCTTCCGGCGGACTAGTGGCGTCGGTGAAGTCCTTTCCACTCCTCAAGCAAGTTGTTTACTCCGTCTCGAATCGCGCGGCGCTGTTGAAGAGTTCCAACTGGTAAGGTGTTCTTTCTCCTGTAAATTAATTTTTGAGGAGTGGTATGAAATTTCTATCTGTAAATTAATTTCTTTGGGTAGCTTAACAAACGAGAATCCGTCGATGGAATACATTCTTAGGATCCAACTCTCCCAATTTAGCCCTAATTAATACATTCTTCATCATTACCCCTTTTCCATTGTTTTCTTTTTAACCGTGTTTGAGTGGTAAGCCCTCTGCTGTAAACAGAGGTAGTGTAACTGATTAACTCTATAGGTGAAAGTTGTATCGATTCTCTTATGATATTAGGAGCTAATATCTTAATCAGTTTGTATAAATATGGCTTTTGAATATGATTTTCTTTTTCCTGATAGTTTAGTAAATATATGTAGTACTAATCACCAGATTAGTGTTGATGCAACCTTTAAGTGATATCTTCTAAGAATGAATAGTTGCTTGTTAAATCCTGAAAAAATTCGAACAATAATATATATGGGTGGTACATAATTTTTTAATTGTGATGCTTATGGCTCATCAATTTGAAATATTCTTAAATCTTAATAGATGTCAAACTCACAAGAAGAAGACGAATTTGTTGAAAACAGCGTGGGTCAAGAAAAACCTCCTCAACCTTCAAATGTTTCAACTGGAAACTCAAAATGGAAAATGAAGCAAATAAAAGAACGATCTGAGGTGTGGGAATACTTTGAGAAGATCAAGGATGACAATGGCATCATTTATGAAGTTAAGTGTATGGAGTGCTCTAAAACTTATAAATATGAGTCCAAAAGAACTGACACTACATCGCTTCGTAACCATATGTTGGCGTGCAAGGACAAATTCAACAACGAACAACCCCATCAATCATTGCAAAGCTTGCAGCCTACCAAACACGATGGTGGCGCTAAAGTAGGTACGTCGTCTAATTGGAAATATGATTATGATGAAATTAGGAAAGTCATTGCATGCATGATTATTGAAGATGAAGTGCCATTCAAATTTGTGGAAAAGAAGGGATTTAGGAATGTTATGAAGAAAGCATGTCCTAGGTTTATTGTTCCTTATCGATGGATTATCACACGTGATTGTTTTGATTTATATACTAGTGAAAGGTCTAGGTTGACATCATTTTTGAAAGATAATTGTCAAAGAATTAGTCTTACCACTGATACATGGACTTCTACACAAAGGATGAATTACATGTGTATTACTGCTCATTTTATTGATGACAATTGGACGTTACACAAGAAAGCTTTGAATTTTGTGGAAGTCTTTAGTCATAAGGGTGACTACTTGGGAAACTCGATCGAAACGTGTCTCGTAGAGTGGGGGTTGAAGAATATATTCACCATAACTGTGGGCAATGCCAATTCGAATGATACATCTATGACCCACTTGAAAAAGAGGATGCTAAATTGGGAGGGTAGTGTGGCAGCTTGTAAGTACCTCCATATGAGATGCATTGCACATATAATTAATTTGGTGGTTATGGATGCTTTGAAAGATGTTGATGACTCGGTGAAACGTGTGAGGGATGCCGTGAGATATATTAGAAGTTCTCCTTCTAGACTTCATAAATTCAAAGAGTGTGTGAATTATGAGAAGATAGAAAGCAAGAGCCCGTTGTGCTTAGTTGTAGCTACAAGGTGGAACTCTACCTATGTAATTGATAAGTCGTAATTATTGAGTAAATTGTGTGCTTTAATTCGTTGTTTTATAACAACTATTTTATATTTTACTCGTAGTTATTCGACTTATGCTATTATGGTCGGTGCATTGATTTTATATTTTTCTATTAATTTCAGGATATTTTGGAACTTTTTGAGTGAGAGGAGAAAAATTATTGGGCCTGATAAAAATGAGCAATGGAGAAGAGTCTTGAACCATGTGAAGTGTCTCAAAACTGGAATCGCAATGGAAAAAGAATCGAGTCAAACGGAGTTCGGGAGGTCAAGTTATGGACAAAACAAAATAGATGTGCAATAGCCCAAAATACTGCGCGAATCAAAGCGAAAATAAGCCCAATAATTTATTAATTCGGCCCATGTTGAGCAGATCACTTTCACGAACCGGCATTGCAACTTCTTGTGGGAGAATTACCTTATCTTGGAATATTTATTATATATGGTCTACTTTCCTTAAGATGATTCGGGAGATCCATACGTGAGCCACAAGAATGGCCTAAACCCATATCTTTACCATATTAAAGTGATAGAGGTAGATCATATTTTTGGAGATATTGATGTACACAAGGAATACCTAGCAGCCAAGATATATACCAATATACGCACGCATACATTCACACATTCATCTGCCACATATTCCGCCTCCATACTCCAGGAACCACCAAGCCGGCCTGCACCTCCATGCATACGTGAAGTACCGAAGCACGCACGATACCGTGAAGATGATTTCTATGGAGATGTCTCCACCTACTTCTAGTTAGTTTGTTTTTATTCCGATTCCAGAGATTTTGATACTTGTGTTTTTTATGATTGCTATTTGAACTCGTTTTATTCGTGAGACTTATTATACAGATTATTTATATCATCTAATTTTACCGTTTAATTGCTCGAGTAATTAATTTAGCTTGATCACCTTGGTTAATTATTTTGTGCATGTTTGCTAGTTCATATTTCGCAATCCGTAATTGTTACGATTATATGACAATTGGTAGCAACTAGTATTTTACTAGGGTGATATAAATCGAATTCTTTTGAACCGAGCTTGCGTGTTTAGGAATTTGTTTGATCTTTATCCTAGGACTTAATGCTTCTACCAAATTAAATCTATGAGCGTATCTAGACTGTTTGGTTAGAAAGGTTCGTTGGAGAGCTTGTTTCAATTGAATAATATTAAGGGATAAAATCGATAAATAGAGCTTGTTGTTTGTCGAGGGTCAATAATCCGTAAGATAAGTTGAGCGAATAATACATTTGGGTAGCATAGTCAAAACCAAGTGGGGATTGAACCGCGAATTGTAATCCATTAATTAATTGAATTTATATTGTGTTATTTGTTTGCTTAGTTTATTTAATTTATTTCTTTAGTAGTTTTAGAAAAATCATTCCAAACTCTCCCCTACTTATTTGTCCCATTAATTATTTCAAAAGACATAATTTTGATTTCTACGTTCCCCATGGATCGACCCCTTGCTTGCCACTACTACGAGTTAGTAGAGTAATTGAGGGTTATTTATTTATTGTAATTTGGCGCGTCTCGACAGCGCAACGCTAAAAAATTTGAGAGAGCATTTGAAAAGTAATAAATGGATGAACCAAGTTACATTTCAGCTTTGAAGGAAAATGGGCATCTAACACCTGCTGATTGGACTCGTGTTCGCAAGATTGCTGATTTATTGAAGATCTTCTATGATTTGACTTTACGTATTTCTGGTTCATTATATGTCACTGCTAACTCATTATTTAATGAGATTAGTGAACTTTGTGGTATTTTGAATGAATGGAAGAAGAGTGATGATATATTTGTGAAGGAGTTAGGTAAGAAAATGATGATAAAGTTTGAGAAATATTGGGGAGATCCGGAAAAAATGAACAAAGTGATTTTTTGGGCTAATGTCTTTGATCCACGTTATAAGTTTGAATTCTTGAACTACTCCTTATGTGAGATGTATGGGTCTGAAAAGGGTGAAAATGTGATTCGATATTTGAAGAATGGACTTGCAGATTTGTTCAAAGAATATAATCAAAAGTATCAGTCGGGAAGTGAGGCAAATGCAAGTGGTAGTCTCTCGTTTCGCTCGAGCCCTAACTTGACTGGTGGTACTAATCGTGGAATAATTTTCGGGTTCAAGAAGCGGAGAAAAAAAACTGGTAGGGGAAGGAAGAAAACAAAATTAGATACCTACTTGCATGAGGACATTGTTGAGGATGATGAACTAGATGTGTTAATGTGGTGGAGAGCAAATTCTTCGAGACTTCCGATTCTTGCAAAGATGGCTCGGGATATATTGGTTGTTCTTATCTCAACTGTGGCATCAGAATCTGTATTTAGTACATGTGGAAGAGTACTAGATGACTTTAGGAGTTCTTTAACTCCAAGACTTGTTGAGATTTTAATATGCACTCAAGATTGGCTATGAGATTCAGAAAGTGAAGTAAGTGATGCAAAGTTGGACGAGCTTGAGAGATTTGAAAAAGGTTATTCCTAATTATTTAAATCACTAGTACATTCGTTATATATCTTTTTTTTATGTGTAATTTAATTTGTTTTAACACTATGTTCATTTTATATTTGCAGATTTGCCTAAAGTTGGTCTATTGTCATCGTCAAACACTAACAATTAGTTACTAAGTTCTCCTTCTAGGTACCCTAATATATTATTACAAAATGAGCAACGAACAATGCATTATATGAGTTGTCTTATTTATTCTTTTAAATTATGTAGGCAGAAGTAGTTGAAAGATTTGAAGAGAAAAGCTATTGAATGGAGATGAAGTCTTGAAGGCAGAAGCTAATCGTTATAGATTTAAGTTGAAGCTTGTGCTTATTTATCATTTGACTCATTACTTGAGATTGTTTGGATTGTTATTTGTTTTAAGCTTTAAGACAACTATTGTACTGATACTTAAGATGTGGGGTTTGGAGGCTAGCTTTTGGAACCTACTAATGCTTAACCTTTTGTAGTGTTTTTGGGGTTTGGAGGCTACCAGATTGATGCTTAAATTATTATTATTGTTTTTTTTACTGTGGTTCATGAAAAAATCGTATGTTTTTTGTCCTTACTTTTGAAAAAAAAATCGGTTTTTGGACAAAATAGACCGGACCGAACCGAAATATTTCGGTTTCGGACCGTTCGGTTTTTACAAATACGGTTCGGTTTCGATTTAGTTAAAATATTTCGGTTAATATTTCAGTTTTATATTACGGTTTGGTTCGGTCCACCAAACCACCTTTTGCACTCCCCTAGAGGTTGGCACCGACCACACAAGAGCAAAGCCCGACCACAGGACGGCCACGGAGGCGATCCAGTCAAGAGTCGCTCGTAGAGCCCGGCAACCGACCTCTATCTAACCTCCGTCTTCGTCCAATCATCGAGAGATCCTTCGAGCACGTGATCGAATCCGACAAGATCGGCCCAAATATGGCAAAGAGTTGTCTCCGTACGCAGGGACAATGAGAATATTCCACATAAATTAAGAAATTGTTCAGAGAATCGTCCTTCAGAGACACGTGGAAAAATCGGAGTGGTCGGACGCCTGAGAGCAAGGACAGACGAGCGCCCGCGCGATTTTAGGGATTGGCAGGCATTAAATGCTACGGTTCCCTCCGAGGTCGGAAATGACCTAAATACCCCCCATATGTAAAACCTATAAATAGGTCCCCCACTTGTACAAAAATACAATTATTCATCAATACACAAGAAAAACACACACGTTCAAGTCCAGGGACTAAAAATCCCTGACAAATCTTCATCCATTTATTGCTTTTGTTACTTCTTCTTCATCATTAATCAACATTGATAAGCATTAAAGCATTAATGGAGTTATTCAATATCCACTTTATTGATGTTTTAGCCTAAATCTCTCACATACTCACACAAATCCAGCCCTAGTTTTTAGGCTAACAACAAAGATGGATATCACTATTATAGTGAATATGCAATGGTTTTCAAGATGCAGATAATTTTTCGTCTTTTTGGGTATAAGAATGCAATGAAATACATGTCATATTAATTTATAGGCTCCACCTGAACCTATGTGGGGAAGTTGCTTGATTTTTGGGCAAAAATGTCAACTGACAAACTTGGACACTATGCAGTTCATTGCATTCAATCAATACAAATTGAGGTAACCAATTTATGGGGAATGGTTGATTTCTTCAATTAAGACAATAAGTCAGTTATGACTCATCCGATGAACCTAGACAAAGTCAGATATGACTCATTGATGAATCACACTTTATATTTTGGGATGGATTTTGTTTTGGGCTCCAAAATTGGTGAACCTCTTGAGCACAAATTTCAAGTCTCCTCAACTCCATTTAATTATTCACATCTACACTAAGTTAAAGTGTCTTTTCATCTTAATTTTAATTTCTCACTCGTCAAATCCGATTTTGAGAGTTTATATACGTTCATCTACTCCGCGAGTAGTTCGATTTCACATCGTTTAATTTATCAAAATTAAATTTATAGCCCTCATGTAATTAATAGGATTGTACACTTCTATATATTAATTACGAATTGAATATTTATTTTAATTAGTAACAAACTAATTAATTATTCAATTAATGGGTTATAAGTCCAATTTCTCCAACAATTTCTACCAAGAGTCTTGCAAGATTATTGTTCGAATTATTTTGCTCCAAACTTTAAGTTTGTCCGCAACCCACTTCTCACTTGAGGGGATGATAGCAAGAAGCTAATAATTCTTGCACAACTATAGGAATATTCTTTTATATGTTTTTTTGAATAGAGATTGTGTATCTTCAATTGCTTAGTCAACATTCTTATCATTTGCATATATATATATGTATATGTAATTAATACCAAATTACTCATTGTGAGTAAAATATTCATCACATGCTCAATAGTCTCTCAACATATTAATCAAAACTATATATCTATATAACAATGTGATTTTACATGAGTTTGTACGTTAAATCCTTTTAATTCTTATTATTACTTTCGTTTCTATAATTTTATTTTTAAACGTTCAAATGGGAAATAGGAATGGGAAATAAAGAATTCACAATAGTTAAAAAATAATTCTCTATCACACAGAGCTCACATCCTTAACGGTGTTATATAGTAATAAGGAGATACGGAAAATTTGGAAAATATATGATACAATCAAATCATATCAAATCGTATCTGTGTAAATATTGTAGACGGTTTTATTTTCTTTGTATATCTCGTTCCTTTATTTGTAAATCTGTTGTAATCCCTTATTATAAATAGTGAGAATATCAGTCACCATTTCACACGGTGATCAAATCATTCGTCTCTTATATAGAATTAGTACTTAGACGTATACGGTGACATGTATATATAGTTAAAGTCGTGTATACATGCATGTATGTGTTTTTAGTCTTGTCAGAGAATATATATATCATATCATAATTTTGTGTAAAAAACATTTATATGAATTTTTATTATTTGTTTTGCAGGTGGAATGGAATCCTTCCAACTGTAAGAATCACATTGCAGATTTCAGGAACCTCATCCCAAAAGGCTGCTTCAACATCATCGATGTATATATATATATAGCCTTCTTCATTATTTAATAATAATAATTATTATTATTATTAATAAAGAAACAAGTTAAGAATCTTGCATTTTTGGTTCACCAGTACGCATGCCTCACAACGAACCCACAACCGCTGGAAATAGACAGTATCTTTGAGTAAATCAAGAAAATATTAATATATATTTAAAATTAAACCGAGGATTTTAAGCATCTATACATATTGTACTTTAGTTGTCTTTTAAGAAGATTGTGATTAATTATTCTACTAATAAGATATTGTCCAAATCTTCTTTGTGTGGAGTGAATCTTCTCGAATATCAAGAATATTATTATATATACACTGACACTATTTATTCTAACATATCGTTAATTGAATTGAAACGTAATAGTAATTTTAATTAAAACATCCAAATACATATAAAACAATCATAAATAAATAAAAGTTGATACTATTGAAATGCAACATTGACTTTAATAATTGAAACGCAACGAGTGCATAATGCATGTGAGATCTACTTGGTGTTTTAACATGAGTCCCATCAAAAAAAAAAAAAAGGAAATAAACACTTAGTTAAATTAAAATACCTAAATTCACACAACCTCAATTCATACAAACACACACTTACATGAACAGAGCTAAAATTGAAGATCTGCAAAGTAAAGAGTAAAAAAAAAACATGATGATTGCTAGAGTCATATCATATACCCCACCCAACATGAAACAAAAACACCAAACCCTAGCTTTTCTAAACCGAACCTATCATTGAAATATTAAAATTGTAACTTATAAACTAATTATAATTAACACTACTAATTTATAATTATCAAGGATATGCAGAATCAGTGGGCCAAGAAAGCTGAGTAGGGTTCCAAAACCCCATTTCACCTGCCGCAACTGGAGACGAGTCAAGAATAGCCGAAGAAGTCATGTTTCCAAGAATCAACGGTGCATGATCAGGATAGCAGTTCCCGGATGATCTCAGCCGTTGATACGCTTCCTGAAGATTCTGATCGCCGTACATGATGCCTTGGCCCGACGGCAGGGTTTGGTTTCTGTAGAACGGGCTCGGTAAATGGGCCGGGCCGAGATGGTCGAGGCCCAAGGCCCGAGCATGCATGCTATGAGTAACAGAATCCGAGCTCACGTGAGGAGAAGCGAAGAGCGAAGCAGCGGATTCCTCCTTGATAGGGATGGCATTTTGGTGATTAGGGTTTGTTCTGAGCAAGGAGAGGAAATGGGAGTTTTGTGAGGAAGCCCAAATCATGGGGTTTGAGGAAAGGGCTTCACTTACCATCTCATACGACATCGTTTTGGCCCTTGGGGGGGGACCCGCGGGGGTGGGCTTCCCGACGGCGGCGGTGATGGTGGAGCTCTTGTTTTTGCGGCATCCGCCGCCGATGGGGACGTTGCGGAGGGCGCCGCCTTTGGTCCAGTAGCGGCGGCACGTCTTGCAGAAGTGGCGCGGCTGGGTGAGGTTGTAGTTGTTGTAGTAACAGAATTTCGTGTTCGAGGAATCGCACCGGGGGCACCGGAGATTCTCCGGGGTTGCGGCGGCGGCGGTGGCTGCCGCCGCGACGGCGGGGGAAGAGGACGGTGAGCGGGAGGCGGAGGGGGAATTGTTTCTGTCGAGTATGCCAACGTTGCTTCCACCGAAGAGTTCTTGGATCATCTTAATTTTCTAGTGAGAGAAGGAAAAGGAAAGGAAAGGATGGAATGTTTAAGAAAGTAGGATTTTAGTGAGAGAAAGGAGAGAGAGAGAGGAAAGTAGGTAGGAACATGAAAGAGTTGAATGGAATTTGGATTTGTTGAAGGCAAATTTTATGGGGTAGAGGTAGCAACAGAAGATCTGAAGGAGGTAAAGTTTAAAGGGACAGTCGCATATTGTCTATTCTCGAAAATTATTGGTTTTTTAAAGAGTCAGTATCAGTGCATTATAATTTAATTTTTTTGTTTTGTTTTTATTTATACTTTTCATCGAAAATTATGAAATTTTTTAATTTACATCTCATTTTATTAATATTTACGCACAAAATTACTTTTGTATTTTTGTTTCATTCATTTAAGTTGAACAAGTTTTCATCATAAAAAAACTATTTTATTCATTTAAATACTACTCTCATACTAAAGTCCCTAAAAAGACAACAGTGAAAACTAATTTGAGACGGAATAAATTAATACAATTATTCTTCCTTGTACTTTAAAAAAGATTGTATTTTCAATGAAAATAAATGATAATGTTAAAATATATATTTGTTTTTATCTGTATATTTTTCAGTGAAAATAATTGGTTTTTTATTGGCAATATCGATGCGATAAAAAAAATCAACTATGTACAAATATTTATTTTTGTAAATTTGGATTTTAGTTGTTTTTTTATTTTTTACCATTGGATTTTAGTAGTTGTTTTTATTCTGTATTTTGATTTTGGTGGGAAGTAGAGGGACAACCCTACTCGGCTACTCCCATTATTTTCTTTCAATTATTTAGATAGTATAGGACAACCTGCGGTGCTACATCTGAATTAATAATTTACTTTTTGTGTTGATACAAACCACTTTTCTCAGTCTTTTCTTTTTACAATCCAACGTATTTCTTTTCATCTTTCTTAACAAAAGTAAGTAATAACAAACTACAACACCCCTGGTTTACGAGTGATTACGAAGGAAAGAGAATAAAATCGCTCATGAACAATGAAAATCGTTTTTCATTTTTAAAATTGTGAGAATAGCTTAAAAAATTTGATTATGATCTCTCCATTTGAATTTGTATACTTCTCATTCGCCCCTTATTAATTTTCATTGACACACTTTAAAAATAAATTATTAACTTTTAGAACGAATGAATAAAGAGTAATTTGAAATAAAGTAGATACTATATTAGTGTTTAATTTTTATATTTGGGGTGTGAAAATTATTGTGGTATGTACCATAAAAAAAATGTGAAGATAATTAGGGGACGGAGGGAGTACTATATAGTGGAAATTGGTAAATTAAATAGTCTTTTAAAAAAAATTATATCATATATTTTGCAAGTATATGCATACGGTGAACCAGTTTCATTGTGAAATTGATTTGTATTTTTTGTATTATTTTTAATAGTATTAATTATTTTGTTATAATATATTAGTTTGATAGTAATACTATATTATAAAAATAATTAATTATTGTTGTTTTTAATTGTACCGTAGAATTGGTGTAAAAGAGTGTTACTCCATTTTTCTAACGCTTTGCAACCTATTTTTTTTTTTTTATTGAAAATGTCATTAAAGACACTATGGACATGAGAAACTATTTCACTAACACAAAACACTATTTGTGACACGAAGTATTAAACATATTTTTGGTAAAAGTAACGAATAAACTAATTTCAGTTTACAATTTTAATACTCCACTGACCGATAGTTTCCTGAGTTTTAGAAAAGTCAGTGTTTGGGTGATTTTGTTTAATGCCGTTGGGGTATTATCATCTTTTATTTGAGCAAATCATATTTTACCTTTTGTTTTCAATAAAATTCATTAATTAAAAGGAAAAGAATCTTCTATTTTGTAAAACATAATATGTGAGAGCCAATTTTAAGTAAAATTTGAACTGCTCTGCAACGGAACATGTCCGAAACGAACTAACTATGCAAATTAATTTCATTACAATAATCAGTACCAATGAAATTGTTTTTTCCCGCGCCATTAATTAATTTATAAATACAAATTAGTATACATGTCAAGCAATTGTTTCCATGAGTATTTTAACTTTATTAGTTGTTTTATTAATATGTATTACTGTATTACTTTGAAAATAATATTATATAATAAAAACACTAATATCGTTTACCAGAACTTAATTAATCACAAAATGATCCATATTACATGGCGCGATCGTAAAATTAATTAAATCCCATTCCCTTAAAAAAGAAAGGAGTAATTTATACATCCCATTAATTAATTCAACATCTAATTCCTGATTAATTAAGACCAACGTAAGAAAACACACATCTCACATGCTAATTGAAACAGTTATTCTCCAACGAACAGGAAATTTGTGTCATGGAATTGTCCAAATCCAATTCTTTCTTGTGAAGTGTCAAATCATGAGGAATTTTCTTCCTCTATTATTCATAATAATTTATAACACGTGCCACCCAGCAACATCAATACAGTTATGCTTCTATTAAATTATGATGATGGGAATAATAATTAAAGCAGTTAAGTTGGCAGAGCGTGGTGTTTATAATCCCAAAAATTTTGAATCTTTGAACGTAGATTAGCAGTATTCGAAATGGTCTAATAAAGAAAGTTTTTTTAGTTGGAAGTGGGATGAACAGCGGGGAATTTAGAATTGGGAAAATCACATTTTTTAGGTCTCTGATGTAGGAATCGTGTATCTTATAATATTATAATATTCTAAAATATAATAGTTCTAGTTTGAACATGAGCGCATGTATCTACTTAGATTTAAAAAAAAAAAAAAAACTCCAAGGAAAAAAATTAGTAATTAATACCCTAAAAAATAATTAGTAATATTTAAAGAGGGGTAATCAGTAATACTAAAAAAAGTATCAGTAATATCCCAATTGCAAAAAATATAAAATTCTACTTGTTAGTGTGTATTTTGAAAAAATCAAAATTGAAGTTAAATTTTTTAAAATCTAAATGCTTGCTAAATTTTGTATTTAAAATATATAGATAAAGAGTTAAAGTTAGCACAAATCGGCTTAATCACACTTGAATAACACGATTTTCTTACATTTATATAAATGTAATGTATGACGCTATGTTTATTAAATATGTAAATGTAGGAAATCATACAACTCACGCTATATTCGGCCAATTTGAATTTATTCGGTCTCAATTTATTGTTGAATATTTAATTTATAGACTGAGTAGGTTTTATATGAAAACGCTTCATAATAAGCTTAACATGAAATAATTTTAGAGTATCATTAATCTCATCAGGAGTATCATTAAACATGTCAGGGGTATCATTAATCTGGGTCAGTGGTATTATATTGTAATTGTTTTAAATTTTCTTGAACTCAGACTAATGATACCCCTGATGAAATTAATGATACTCCCGATTAAATTAATGATACTTTAAAACGGTTTCATGATAAGCTTATCATGAACTATTTTCATATAATACTTTGCCTTATACTCCCTCCTATTTAAAATAGGTGTCATTTTAGATTAATGCACACATATTAAGGTAATCATTGAGTTCCTTCAATACCCTTAATTAATAGCTTTGAGATTCTACATAACACTTTGAAACCTATCATTATCTAAGTTATTTTTAATGATTTTAGGGGTAATTTTGGAAGAAATATAATTAATTAACCTTGAAAAGTGCAAAGTGACATCTAAATTGCAAATGATGTGAATAGCTAAAATGACATGTATTTTAAATTGGAGGGAATAGATTTTATGACATATTGTTCTACATTCACACACTCATAAAATTATTATGCTTAAAAGACAATCCCGGTCTATAAAAAATATTGTTCTCATTTAGAATGATAAGGGCAATCAGTTTGGGATTAAGAATTATTAATTAATCTTGATTAGGGGGTTTTGTGCTTTATAAGGCGATGAAAAACAATGATTACGAGTTCAAGAAAGCGGGCATCAATGCGTGGATATACGTGTAAAGGCTAATTTGGAACAACCCTCCACAGGAGCGTTCACAATGCCAGTAAATTTATTTTGTATCATTATATTTTGGGTTTTTAAAATTAAATATAAAATTGCGCTTTATTAAAGAAAATTAATTATGCAATTATAAACGGTATCAACCGATTATTTGTAGTTTTGATTTAAAATAAATGTGCACATGAATTTAGAGGGGTGTATTCAATTGAGATTTTATTGGATTTTTTTGGACTTTAAAAAATATGTGAATTTAGAAAATTTATAGACTCCATATAGAGTTTGAATGATTTTTTTTATTGATTTACATGGATTTTCATAAACTTGATCACAATGTACATATTTGATTGAATAATATCTCAAACTTAATTGCTATTTGCTGAAACAATTCATTCTCTTGTTCAATCTATATTTCTATAAATGATAATATATATAGCAATATTATTTTTTGTAATAATATTTCTACACTAGTATAATTATATCTCATATTATTATTTTACACATATTAATTTATATTTATTAATTAAACTAAATTTAAATTTCAGTGGAAAATACTATAAAAATTAACTTTAGAATGGAGGGAGTATACATTTGATCAGACGAAAGAAACTTTTATTCACACAATTTGATTGTAATATATAACCAAGCAAAGAATTACCAATGACTTTTAGACTAATAAGACTACAGAATTTTCTAACCAAATATTTAAAAGAGCATTACAATATTACACCTTTCACCAAAAACCAACTCCATAATTTACTCTTAATCTAGTTCGATCTAATTACCGAGATTAAACTCCAAACCTTAAAATCAAAAACCAACTCCATAATTTACTTTTAATCTAGTTCATCTAATTACCGAGATTAAACTCCAAATCTTAAAACCAAAAATCAACTCCATAATTTACTCTTAATCCAAAAATCAACTCCATAATTTACTCTTAATCTAGTTCATCTAATTACCGAGATTAAACTCCAAGCCTTAAAAAAAAACCTTGTTTCTAGCCTTCCAAAATATCCAAATGACACAATCCTAAACATCAACCGTAAATTTTCTTCCATTTTTTCAAAACAACATCCCCGAAAACATTTTAAAATGTTCTCTAATTTGATTTTGTGGTGCTAGATAAACTCCAAGCCATGCGTAGAACCCTCTTCAAACTTTGTTTGCTCCCGTTCAATTGATAAAAACGTGGTCAATTATATCCGCAAATGGGAGAATTGGTATTATCGTTTGTCAAGATTTTGCCTTCTTGCAAGTTCTTCCTCATAATTAGATGATTCAAAAGTGCTCTCCAAATCAAGAAATTAAATTTATAAATGAAAAAATGTTAAAATTTTGAGACATCATAAGAATAATTAATTTGTTGAGGGTTAATTTTATGAAAAAATAGATCGAAAGGGATTGAATATGATATAATCACAACATATCATTGTTGGAGAAATTAGTTTATTATTTAATATTATTATTAATGAGGTTGTATAACGCTCATGTTTAATAAATTAAATAATTGATAAAAGTTTAATTTTTGATAAATTAAATGTCCACTACTACACATTTGGACTTGGAGATCTATACTTGGAGAGCTATTAAAAAAACCGCTCTCCAAAACAAAGCTTGGAGAGCGATTTTACATAATTATATTAAAAAAAAAAAAGCTAAGACAGCGGTTATTAACCGCTGTCTTAGGGTTAGTCTAAGAGAGCGGTTTAAAACCGCTGTGTAAGATGGGAGATGCAAGAAAGCGGTTATAAACCGCTGTCTAAGTGAGGACTTAAAGAGCGGTTTTAAACCGTTGTCCAAGTGAGGACTTAAAGAGCGGTTTTTAACCGCTGTCTTAGGATTTTACTTGCATAGCGGTTATTAACCGCTGTCTTAGAGTTTGACCCAGTTTACCCCCTTTGACCACTAAAATCCCTAATATCAGACGCGTAATTTTCTTCCTCCCCCACCAGACGACGCGGTTCCCCCGCCGCCGTCGTCGAACTTCCTCCACCACCGCACCAGTAGCCTCTTCATCCCCTGCCGCTGTGACGCCGCCCAGCCACCGCCGCTCTCTCCGCCGCCGCCAGTCCGCCGCTCAGCCCTCCCCCGACGCGACGAGCCCCCGACACGACGAGCCACTGCCGCCCTCTCCGCCGCCTCCTCCAGGTATGTATATAATACATTAATTTTAAATGTATTAATATATATATATGTATGTATATGTATATATATATATATATATGAATATGTATATATATGAAAATGTAATGTATGAATATGTATATATATATATGAATATGTATGAATATGTATATATACATATGTATGTTATTGGTGAAACATTGGTTAATTGAAGGCTTTTGGATTAATTTTAGATGAAATTGTTGCAAGTTAGGTTTAATATGTTAAAATTATTTTAGATGAAATTGTTAGAATTTGTTAGAATTTTAGATGGACATATTATAATTTTTTAGAATTTTAGATGTATATATGTTAATTAGTATTAAAATGTTAGACTTTATTTCAAGAGGTTTATAGATATGAAATATTGAAGGCTTTAGGAATAATTTTAGATGGAATTGTTAGAATGCATGTTAGGATTAATATGTTAGAATTTTAGATGAAATTATTTTAGTGTGCATGTTAATTAGTATTAAAATGTTAGAATTTATCTCAAGAGGTTTATAGATGGAAAATATTGAAGGCTTTAGGAATATTCTTAGATGAAATTGTTA
This sequence comes from Ballota nigra, assembly GCA_947034835.1. Lineage (NCBI taxonomy): Eukaryota > Viridiplantae > Streptophyta > Magnoliopsida > Lamiales > Lamiaceae > Ballota > Ballota nigra. Next base: position 112,259,815 of record OX344723.1, on the reverse strand, counting down.
GAATGCATGTTAGGATTCATATGTTGAAATTTTAGATGAAATTGTTTTAGGGTGCATGTTAGGATTAATATGTTAGACTCAACACGTGTACTTTTCGGTTAATCTATATAGGCATCTCTAGTTCTATATGAATTGAAAGTGGGTTTAGGCAAATAGATTATCAAAGGAGTATAGGAATGGGCTGGAAGAGTTTTGTAATCATGCAATTAGACACTGTACCGACCACCGATACATTCTATGTCCGTGTTGGAAATGTATGAATGGAAAAACTGTTAGTGGTCGAGAAAGTTTGTTTGACCACTTGATGTGTCACGGTATTGATAAAACATATACCGTTTGGACATTTCATGGTGAGAGAAGAGATGGATGTAGCTCAAGCAACATAAGAACTGACTTTAGGTTTGAAGATACAGTGGATGAGGATAGTTTCGGAGATGTACCGAATGTTGATACATTGAGTGGGGATGACACAAATCTGCGAGATCACCCTTATATGTCAGAAAAATTAAGGGATGACGCTGGATTGCCCCTTTGGCCCGGGTGTAAGAAGGCAACAAAAGTGTCAGCTGTGTTGATATTGTTCAACCTAAAAGCAACACACGAGTTATTCGATGAGTGCTTCTCAAGTATGCTGGAAGCAATTGGTGGTCTATTGCCCGATGGAAATGTACTGCCTACGAAAGCATATGAAGCTAAGCAAATGCTTAAGTCCATCGGGTTAACACATCAGAAAATTCATGCTTGCCTAGGTGATTGTATCTTATTTCGGAAGGAGTATGAAGACCTCGATGAATGTCCCAAGTGTGGGAAGAAGAGATATCTGAAGAATAAATCTCCAGCGAAGGTGATGTGGTACTTCCCGATAATACCAAGATTCAGGAGAATGTATAGTAGCGGTGTGGATGCTAGAAATTTAACTTGGCATCATGATGATAGGATCGATGATGGAATGCTAAGACACCCTGCTGATTCACCCCAGTGGAAGACATTCGATGCCAAACATCTAGAATTTGGTGACAAGCCACGACACTTGCGTCTTGCACTCTCAATTGACGGAATGAATCTGTTCGTATCCAAAGTACCAACCACAGTACATGGCCAGTGATTCTGATGGTTTATAATCTTTCACCGGAGTTGTGCATGAAGCGCACCTATATGATGTGGTCTATATTGATATCAGGACCCAAATAACCTGGTAACGACATAGATGTATATCTGGCTCCTTTGATACAGAACTTGAAGCTCCTGTGGGATGAGGGTGTCGATGTGTATGATGCTTATAGAAAGGAGAATTTCAAGTTGAAGGTCATGTTGTTTGGGACTATCAATGACTTCCCCGCTTATGGGAATGTATCTGGATATAGTGTGAAGGGGGTCGATGCATGTCCTTGGTGTACCACGAACACAGATCACATTCGTTTACGTCATTGTAGGAAGACTGTTTATATGGGGCATAGAAGATGGTTGGAGCCAACACATGAGTACAGAAGAATGGCCGATGCATTCGATGGTACAATCGAGGAACGTGGAGCACCACGTTTATTGTCAGGTACAAATGTTCTGAATGAGATGAAGAATGTCAACACACAATACGGAAAACACTTTGCAAAGAGTCTCCCAACTAGAGGCTGGAAGAAGGAATCAATTTTCTTTCAATTGCCATATTGGAAAGAGTTGTATGTTAGACACTTTATTGATCTAATGCACGTTGAGAAAAATGTTTGTGCTAGATTGTTCAATACTCTGCTAGCTAATAACAAGTCCAAGGATGGGTACAATGCAAGAATGGATATGGTTGATATGGGTATAAGAGCAGAACTGGCACCTGTGTATGAAGAAGTAAAACCACCGAAATTACCTCCTGCTGCACACACCTTGTCCAAGAGTGAGAGAAAAAATCTTCTTCAAACACTAAAGGATGTGAAAGTACCAAAGGGTTATTCCTCCAACATACAGAGACTTGTTTCAGATGATGGCGTGAAGTTGATGAATCTGAAATCGCATGACTATCATGTCATCATGGAGAATTTCTTGCCCATTGCAACACGTTCTATCTTGCCTGAAAATGTGCGCATAACCATAACAAAGCTTTGTTGGTTCTTCAAGGCAATGAGTGGCAAGTTTATTGATCCTAGAAAATTGCTTGGTTTTCAGAGACAGATTGTGGGGATGCTTTGTGAGCTTGAAATGTATTTTCCTCCTTCATTTTTTTATATAATGATTCACCTAACCGTTCATTTGGTACACGAGACAAGGATGTGTGGTCCTGCTCGTATGCGATGGATGTACGGTGTAGAGAGATATATGAAAGCGTTGAAAAGGTATGTGATGAATATGTTCAGGCCGGAAGGATACATTGCAGAACGTTATTTAGTAGAAGAAGCAGTCGAGTACTGGTCTGAATTTATTCCGAATGTCGATGCAATTGGACTTCCAAGTACCCGATACACCAATAGGATGGATGGTGAAGGCATTACCGATGGCCAACCTGTAAGTGTTAGTATGGATGAGCTAACACGGATGCACTTGTGTGTACTTCACAACACGGTCGACGTGCTTCCTTTTATTGACGTGCACATGTAGGAACTTTCTGAGTCATTTCCCACCAGAGCTAGATCATGGGTTGAAGCTGAGCACAATCGCACATTTGTTGACTGGTTCAATGATTATGTTGCAAATATGTTGTCAGAGAATAAAGAATCAGTGAAAGAAAGAGTTAAGTGGTTATCCAGATTGCCTGATAGGCATGTGTATTCATACAAGTGTTACCTTATTAATGGATACACGTTTTATACCAGAGATCATGATGCCACAAGTACAATGCAGAATAATGGGGTGTCTATTACTACAACTGCATGGAATCAGTCGAATACCACTTACTTTGGACAGATTATCAACATTTGGGAACTCGACTATGTTGGTCACCGTGAGCCAATTTTCGATTGTAGTTGGGTGAGGATTCCAAATGGGGTCCAAGTTGAATCTTCTGGGTTCGTACGCGTTGATTTGAAGAATGTGGGATACAAAAATGACTCTTACATAATGGCCAGTCAAGCTCAACAAATTTTCTATGTCCCCGATCCAGTTAACAAGAAATGGTCAATTGTGCTTCTGTCAAACAAATTTAACCATAGTTACCAGATCAGTGACCACGTCGATGAAGATGTTGACATGATTGATGATCCTTTTCAAAACTTCACTCATTCTGTACCCTCTTTCGATAATTCTGCAAATCTCCGTCCGTACCAGAGAAAACTTAGAAGTGAGGATGAGTATATCAATCCGGATCTTGTTAACATTCATGGCCACGAACAAGAAAAGTCAACCAAAAAACGAAAAAGAAAAACCAGTGCTAAAAAGAAATGTATGACTTTATTGAATGTTGTTTTTTCTGCTTTATTAAATGTTGTTTCTTTTTATTTATTTCATATTTTTTATTTTATTTCGCAGGATCATGGATTTTTTGCCCTATGATGGAGATGATGGAAATGATCCAGGTTACTTTCCATATGATAGAGATGATAGAGATGATGGAGATGATCCAGATGATGGAGATGATGACGTGAGACAGGATAACACTAATGCTCACACCTCTAGCAGCTCTGGAGAGAAGCGCAAGAGGGGCATAGTCACGATGACTTCATTGAAGAAAGACTGTAGCAAAGGAAAATTACTGAAGGTAATTTTAATACAATTGAATAGTTTAATTTTTATTATATTAATTGTCATAATGATATCATTGAATTGCAGTTATCATTCAATGAGTTTGGGCAGCCGATAGGACCATAGAGTGCGAAGTTGGCGTACTTCCTTGGGGCTGCAGTCAGGAGAATGGTCCCTATCGTGCTGCCATGCAATGACTGGCGTAAGTCTGAGATGACTCCTTTCAAGGAAGTGATATGGGATGAGCTCGTGGTATGTTAATTAATTGTAGTGCATATTAAAATTGTTGTATAATTTATTTTTATATGTGAAATTACTAAATATAAATTGTTATATTCTATATGTATATGCAGACTACATTCATCGGCCTTGATCACACAAAGAAGCATGATATACTTAAACAAGCTGGAAATAAGGTAAAAAAAAATTCGGACTTTTCTGAGGAATAATGCACGAGACTTGAAGACTGGTTTGTATTCGTCTACGCCGCCTAAAGACTATGCAGAATCCCCTATGGTGGCTCCATATTGGAAGGAGTTTGTGCGTAGATCTATGCTTGATGATTTCAAGGTAAAATTGATTAATGTTATTTCATCTATTCTTTTTTTTTTCAGTATTTATCGTATTTATATTACACTGTAGGAAAAAAGTAACAGAAATAGCATACAAGCTAAGAATATGGAGGCGCGATATCGTGGATCTTCCAGAGGTTATGCACGCATTAGGGAAGATTTGGTGAGATAAAAAGGCTTATTTTTAATTTTTTTATGATCATTCACTCTTAATATATATTCAATTTTAATGATTTTTGATATGTTTATCATTTTCGTAGAAAGAAGTTCATTTGCCCCCAAGTGTGTTGCATTTTTGGTGATAGGACACAGTCAATGACCGACATTGTTCATCATATGTTGAAATATAGAGGGAGAGACCATCTCATTTTTTGGCCAACAAATGTGGGGTAAGTATAATAAATATTTCATAAAAAATTTATTTATACGAACAAGCGATTAGTTTTAATATTGTTAATATAATGTAGTGAACATTGAGTGTTGGTGGCCATAAAAATGGAGGATCTTACTGTGTATTATATGGATCCAGCTAAGGATGGGGTGTATACACGTCGTCCCGATCTTATGGCTTTTATGGAAGGGTACGTAAGTTAATTTTTAATATTATCATATTATGATTTGTTTTACTTTTAAGATTATGAATATCTAATCTATATTTATTTTTTAAAATAATTATATAGTGTGATGGGAATGTATCGGAGTAGCCTTCCAGGTAAAAAATCAGATACCACCAATATTAGTAAAGTGCTGCGGAAAAACATTAAGGTAAGTTACTTTAGAAAATTATAAAATCAATAGAAAATAATCATAGTTATAGTACGTGATTGTAATTGTTAATCAATAGGTTCCAAGGCAGAAAGATGACAATCACTGTGGACATTTTGTGTGTTGCTACATTGAAGATATAATCTTGACTTCTCAGACGACCATTCCTGAAGAAGTAAGTCGATTTATCGATTTATTTCAAATATTATTGATTGAATAAATAATTTTTATTATTTAATTAAATTTTCAATGTAAATTGCAGTTTGTGCATAGGCCTCGGATCCCTTTTTACAACCACGCTAGAATGGAGAAATGGAAAATGGATTGGATTGGGTATCTTTACAATCGATTCTTGTAAACATTATTATAACTTTTGGTAGCATGTAACTTATATATTAATTTGTGATGAATATTTCATGTTATTGGATATTATATTATATTTATTTGATGTTACGAATAAATATTAGTATATGTGTTTTGGTAATCTTGAATATATAAGCAGGTGTATTATATATATATATATATATATATATATATATATATATATATAGTTGAAAAAAAGCGGTTAAAAACCGTTGTCCAAATAATTAAAAAAAATTAAAAAAAGATCTTGGAGAGTGGTTAATAACCGCTATCTAAGAGTGGGGCTTGGATAGCGGTTTATAACCGTTGTCTAAGTGTTGCATTTGGAAAGCGGTTAAAAACCGCTGTCTTAGTTGTTACTCTTGGACAGCGGTTCAAAACCGCTGTCTTAGTTCCTACTTTGCACAGCGTTTACTAAACCGCTCTCTTAGACTTAGATAGCTGTTTCTTAGAGAGCGTTTTTAACCGTTTTCTAAGTTTAAATATAACAGCTTTCTTAGACCACTTTTGTACTAGTGGACGTAGGATCAATCTGCTCTCCGAGTAGATGATCGTGGTATATTTAAAATATCAAAATCGAATTTCGGTGAGTGAGAAATTAATATACGAAGTTGAAACGTCATAAACGCTACAGAAATTACAGTCCGATAGAAGGTCTGACCCAATGTCCGGAAAGCCTGATAGCTTATCGATGATAGCATATCTGGTGTATCACATAGGCTATCATGGTAGTGCGTGAAAGGTGGCAACATGGAGTAATTCGTGATACAGCGTAAGTCAAGGTTTGACTTAAGGAACGTTGTCTGCGAGCGTATGTGAATGTGAGTTTTAACTAGATTTGTGATGTCGGTTACAGGAGGGATTTACGCCCTCATTATCCGAATAAAATCCAATTTAACTCCACTTTTCTCCGTTACAAGTGGCTTAAAGCCTATAAATAGGGCTCTCATATCCTTGAAACACCATCCCAGAAAATCCAGCCAAAACAACCTTGTCTCCTGCATGCATGCATATTTTCTACTACTTTGCATGTGTTTCTAAAAAGTGCATATAGAAATCAGTCCAGTTCTCGACGTTTTAACTTTTGTTTGTTGGAGCTTTTACACTTTGTGGTGCAGCTAGTGTAAAAGACGAAAATCATTTTACCTCTTGGAACATTACGTCAAATCGTGTGCACTAGTCGGGACGTATTTGTTTTGCGGGAAAAGGGATTTCCTTAACTCGACTTTACTCGTTCTGCTGGTGAATAATTCTTTAATCGTGGTTACAGTTTGTTCGAGTTCGTGTTGGCGAGTTTTTTAATCTGGTGTGCGATTTATTTTCAGTTTAATAAATAATTGTAATTCTCTTTTTCTCCAATTATTTAATTTTTCTTTATTATTTTTTCTGTCATCTGTAAGCCATCGTTGATGCACCTATAAACCAATAATCATGAGCTAGCTTTTGTTACTTGCGAAGAATGAGGATTAAATCATGAATGAGTTTTGTTACTAATTAGGTGTGAAATTGTCATGAATTATAGCCCGATTTTCCCGTGTTTTGTGTGTTTTTATGAGTGTTTAGAGTCTTTTGAGCATCATTTTTATAAACTCATTAATTTATCTCTTTGGTATTCATAATTGGATAGAGGGTGAAAAAAAGAGTTTGTAGGACTTTGAATCGGCCAAAACAGACTCCCGGTTGAGAAGATATGAAGGTTTTTCGAACATGTGTACAATAGCCGAAAAGTGTTCGACCAAAAGAGGTCGAGCGCCACTGCTCGACCGAGTGCATTGCTCGAGCGCCTGGACTTACAGAGAGGTTTTGCTGCTCGACCAGCATAGCTCGAGCACCATTGCTCGACCAAGAGAAGTGCTCGACCACATTAGCTCGAGCAACACTGCTCGACCACCACTGCTCGAACGAATCCCAGAGATGCGTGAATTTTAGCCATTTTACCCCTTTTTCGGCCCGATGTTATCTAAATTGGCTCATGCCTATAAATACAACATTCTAAGCTCGTTTTTAGACACCACTTGATACTTAGAGACTTTGATTTATTGAGTTAAATCTAGCTTATTTTTTTTAGTTCTACAATTAAATTCATCATGTTTATGTTTATTGTTCATTCAATTGATTTTGTTATCGTATTCAACATGTTAGGCTAGAACTCTTGCATGCTTGTGGTAGGATGAACTCGTAAAAGTAGGATGTTGGTACATAATTAGGATAATTTGTGATATTTAGTGCTAGTTCTCTTAATTAATTGAATTTTTAAAATAAACCCTAGAGTTATCTTGGAATTGAGTACGAAAATTATTAGAGAGAGGACGATCTTATCACTCTTTAATAACTAATAGGCTATACGATAGGGTTATATAAGGGGTTTATCATCTACCGGTTTATTTAAGAAGGACGACCGCATCACCTAAGGTAAATAAGGGTCTCATTAATTAAGCATAATCCATATAACTTGTTTAGTGGGTTGTGAAGTAGGCTGATATGACGAAGTATTAGGGTTAATTCTTGAGCTTTAAGTCTTTCAATCTGGTGCTAAATTAGGGAAGTCGATTGCCTAGTTTTAGTACACTTAGGATTAGTACTTGCACATCACGGTTATTTTAGTTGTCGTACCAGCTCCATTAGTATACGTAGGGATTCCTATTTTGAGCATCATCATCTCATATTTTATTTAAACCCTTAGTTATTCGTTTGATTTCATTATTTGCATTAATAGAAGTAGACTTTAGTGTAGTTTAATTTCATTCCTTAAACCGAACATTCATTCATATTAACTACGACGCGTAGATCTCCAGGGCTCTATTCGCATACATACCTTCCCTTGGGTTCGATACTATTTGGTCCCTATACTTGCACATACTACATGAATCCCATACTCTTGTGGAGTAACTGTTGGTGATCAATTTTTATCGGATGGATTAGTGACTGTTTAAGTTCGGTTTAAAGATCATCAATCAATTATGTGTGATTGGTTACCACCGTAAATGGTAAATCGAGGGTCGGGTTATGAACTTGTAAATGTGAAAGTCGAAATCGTAATAATTTCGTATGTGTGCACGTCTAGGTATTTAAGTGTGTGTTTTTGGAGCATTTGTGAATTTGTATTTCTTAAGCTGGAGAACAACTATTTATAGAGACTAGCAAGCATGAGATGTTCCTGACTCTTGGTCTCCCTAGCCTGCATGCTTGACATGTGTCCTTTGACTCTAGTTTGACCTTATCTAAGCTAAATCTTAGTTACAAAGTCTTCTTTGGTCTTATCTCGGACTTCATTGTTGTTCGTCCATGTCGGTTTAAATCGATCCAGGATAGTTCTTTCAAAGAAGTTGTTCGCCGTTTGGGTGTATGGCTCAGAAGTTGTTCGCCTTTGTGTCTTGCACAGATTGGCTTTGGGATCTTGGTCCTTTGTTCGTCAGCATACACCTCTTAGGCTGATAACTGTAACATTTTTACCAATGTTGTTCGTCATTATTGACTTGGTGGTGGGTCCATATTTGGTCTTCGGTCTTTATACCTGTTCGCCAATATCTTGTTCGTCGGTATAGTTGTTGGTCACTTTATACACTCCTTGGATTAGTTTATGCACCCCGGCTTGATTTTCTTTATTGATTTGATTTGGAGTTGATTTCTCATAATCCTTCTTATGGCTTTAATCCTTGTTCGCCCATCATTGATTTATGTTCGCCTGTCAACAATTGCCCCCTATCCTGGCTATATGTTGCCCCAGACGAGCAACTTTGTGGCGAGCAACTATAGTTAGGATATTATACTGGTGTGGATATGGACGAACATCTTTGACCTGGGCGAGCAATTTCGGATCTGCCTCTTCACCTTCCCACGATCTGGGGGATGTACGAGGATGATGTGGGCGGTATGATTGCGCGCCGCCCACGCGCGAGCATTCCCGAGGTCACGCGCCCCTATAATTGCACATAGGTCCCTTGATTTTCAACCTTGCTCGATAGTAACCCTGTTTTCCTTCAATTGGGTCCATATTTTGGGGTGAATTACACATTGAACCCCGTTTTTTTCTTGGGGTATAAATAGAAGGGAAAACAAATTTTTTTCCCACTTTTTCATTTCGTGCTACAGTGCTCCGGCGATTTCATCCTTCTCCGGCGATCTCGAGCTCTTCCGGCGTCCGTTTTTCTGGCAATTGGCTTCTAATTTCAAGACAAGGTAGTTACTTTTTTTCTTCACCTCATTTCTTTTATTTTTCTTCAAAAACCTCAATCGCCGCCGTGTGGGGCTTTGCTCCGCCGTCTTCTCCGACGAAACGCCGCCGTCTGGTTCTTCTTCTCCCTTCTCCTTCCATGTCTTCGCACTCGAGCAACAAATCCGAGGAAACTCTTGAACCCCTCTTCCCCATTGTGGCACACGAGAATCAACCTCCCTTTGAGATCTCCTCGGAGTCAAATCCTCACGTTGATTCAGTTGTTCGTTCAGTTGAGGATACTGGTGCTCGTCCATCGGGGAGGGAAGTGGTGGTCGCTGCGAGCAGAGATTCCGACGAAGACTCTTCGTCCAGCGCTGAATCGGAGGGTCCCCAATTCGACGAGTTGACTCGCAAATTTTTGGAAGGGATAGGGTTCCCATCTCCAAGGATGATGGAAAACGAGATCCCCGTTGGAGTTGCTTGGCCTTTTGAATGGCGAGCATATACTGAGGAGTATGCGAACCACTCTGCTCGCCCGAAAAGACAAAAAATGGACCTGGTAAAAACTGATTTTCAGGCGAGCAGAATCAAAAGTATCGTCCTCGAAGAGGATCTTGATCTGATCCGAGAGACCTACAAAATCCCTTTTGACATTCATATGTGGGCCCCTAAGAGGAAAGAGAGAGCTGATCGCCCACCTCCAGGATGCACCGCGATCAATATTGACACATTGATCGCTGGTCTAAAGCTGCCACTACCCCCAGTTGTTGGTCGCTTCCTCGAGGCGACCAATCTTGACATTACACAGATCACACCAATAGGGTGGATGAATTTGCTCGGCGCCATGGCTTTGTTCACTTTAGAGGGATATGTTGATCGCCTTACTGCGGAGGAAATCAACTATCTCATGACAATCACCAAGTGTCCCGTTGGTGAAGAAGGCTACTATTACCTCAAGGCACTGGACTCAAGATGGTAGAAGGGGTGCCGAACAAGATTAGGGACTGGAAAGAGCACTTTTTCTTCATTGGTGGTGACTGGCGAGCATCTTCCGGTCCACACGGTGGCATTGGGCGAATAAATTCTCCCGCAACTTATGGAATAATTAAGCGTAAGTTTATCTTTGCTCGCCTTCGAATTGTGTTGTTCTAATTTAACTTTTATTGTTTGCTCGCAGGTCCTCGACTACTAAAGTGGAATTCGGAAGAAGAGGAGATTGGTGCGGAGTTCCTGTTCACATCTTGCTTGGTCGGCTTGCGCAATAGAGCGGACAGGACCATCCAATACCTAAACGACGAGAAGCGTCAAAGAGCTGCTTGTTTGTTTACTTATCCCCACCACTTGGAAGCACAGGCTGAGGTGCCCCCAGGTATAAAAATTTCTAACTCCTTGAACCAACTTTGCTCGTCATTTGATTTCCACAACTTGCTCGTCTAATTCTTTTAACTTAACTTCTCTTCTTCTCTTTTTTTTTTTAGCCGAGCAAGTTACTGTTGTTGTTCCCCCCTGCTTCGCCCTCCTCGAGCAAAGAGTCTTTGAGATGGTGCCTCCAAAAGGCCGAAAAAGGAAGGGTGACCCGCCTACCAAACTGCTGGGAATGACGAACAAGGCTGAGGGAGCCAAAGTTCCTCGGTCTGCGGCACCTTCTGGCCATGCTCGGCCAGCTCCTCCGATTTCTCCTCCTCAAGGGGGGAAACGTTTAAAGAAAGCGGATGGGACTCCGCTGGCCCAAGATGTCCCCGATGGTGGCAAGGGGAAGGAGAAAGTGGGCCACAGTCATGCTCGCCCAGAGGGGGATATTGTTCGCCACTCATCCGTCGAGCCTCTGGAGACGACGGGCAAAGCGGGCAAAAGCGTTACCCCAACTCGCGGCCCTGAGGACATCACTATACTGGGTTGGGATGAACGAAAGTTCCATGAGTAAGCATATCTAACACTATGGCCGGCGAACAACTTTTAAGAACATCTTGTAACTTTGATTTTTGTTCGCAGGTATCGGCCTAACGATCATCCTGGGCGAGCAATTGTGGTCCACCAATACGCCTGCTCAAAAACTCCGGTGAACATTCGAGAGATCCCGGGCGAACATGTTCGTCGGGCTACTAAGTTGATCGCCCGATCGTAGACCCGGCCACTGGAGACGACCGTTTCTGCTCAAAGCATTGCGGACAACTTCCACTTTTCCTTGATGCATCATGCAAACGGCCTTGCCATCGCCCAAAAAGGAATGATCCAGCTCGCCGAGCTCGAAGATGCTGTTCGTCTACGTTACGCCAGTACTGCTCGGCAGCTGACCGAAGAGAAGGACGGCCTGGTCGGCCAGTATGAGGCCAAAGTTGTCCGTCTCAACAATCAGATCAATGTTTACATTGACTCTGAAAAGAAATACCTTGAACAAATTCAAGGTTTGTCTAGCAAATTGAGAGGCAAAGATGCCATGCTCGGCGATGGGGAGAAGAAGTTGTCTGCGGCCGAACAAGAGATCGCTGATCTCAAAGCGGAAGTTGCTCGTCTTCGGGAGGCGGAAACCAACCTCTTCACACGCGAGCAACTTGAAGAGGAAGTTCAGGCTCGGACCGGCCCCATTTCTAACCTTGGGTATATCTGCGCCTACGCGGACAGCATCCGTTCGGCCGATGCTTATGACTACAAGGACTTGGTGGAAGAGATGAGCAAGGACTTGAATGAGTTCATGGAGAACTATCCACCGCCGAGCAATATTGAAATTCAGTTGGCGGATTTGGCCGTACTAAGGGTTAAACTTGACAAACTTGACCCCAGTATTGTCATCACCCACCCTCCTCCTCCAGTTGATGAAGGCGAACAAGAGGAAGAGACGGCTGCAACCGACGAGCAAAATGCTAAAGAGGCGGAGGATAAAGCAGGTGAAGACTTGGCCCGAGATCTGATCGTTGAACCTCCCGCCGAGCAAACTCAAGATCCTCCCCCTGCCGAGCAACAATAGTTTTTAGGGCTTAACTTTTTTCTTTCCTTCGTTGTAGTTGTTCGTTCTTTTTGTAATACTTTAGTAATAGCTTTCCAAAGCTATACTATTTTTGAGGCTTAATGCCTTTTAATTAATGGAATGTCTTTCTTCGTTCGCTCATTTTCTTGTATATGTTAATTGCCTTTACATTTTTGTCAATGCCTTTACAATTATAACATATAGTGTTGGGCTTTTGTTCGAATTGAACTTTGCCTTTAGTGGAATCAGGGTTCAGCCTTAGGTTCTGTTCATTTTAAAAAATGAACAACCTTTAAGTGGCTTTGGTCTTTAGGTCCTGTCCATTTTAAAAAACGAACAACCTTAAATCGGACCTGTACCTCGAGCTTTGGACTTTTCCTCTTGACGAACAACTATTATATTTACATTATGAAAAATTTACAAGTATTGTAAGACTGCTCGTCATTAACAAATATAATCTGACGAACAACTTTGAACATTAACTAAAACATGCTCGCTTATAATATTTTTGCCGAGCAACTCTTTCTATAAATAAAAGATGAAACAACACTAAACTATACAATGTGCCGAACAACTTTACATTCTATACTTAGCAAAATTTTCAAAAAATTAGGCAAGTTTTTGGTTTGCCTTACTTGATTCACTGGCCCCCCAAGACATTTGTTCGCCCAATTAAGAACTTGTTCGTCTCATTGATAGTACTTCTTCAGATGTACAGCATTCCAGGAGTATTGGACCGGCTTGCCTTCCATATCTTCGATATCGTATACACCATTAACGAATTTTTCCGTTATACGATACGGGCCCTCCCAAGTTGGTCCCAATACACCTGGAGGTTGGGCGAGCAACTTTCTTAGAACCATATCTCCAACTCTGAATTCCCTGACTTTAACATGGGAATTATAATAGCGTTCTGCTCGCTGCTTGTAGGTAGCATTTTTTAGCTCGACATTCAGTCTTTTTTCTTCGAGCAAATCCATTTCAGTAGCTAGAGCAGAGTTGTTCGCCTGCTCATCAAAGTTGGTCGTCCGGTACGTGTTGGTCTTTAACTCGATTGGTATTACAGCTTCTGTTCCGAAAGCCATTGCAAAAGGTGTTTCTCCGGTGCTTGACCTGGGAGAAACTCTGTATGCCCATAGGACTTCCGGAAGCTCTGTAGACCAACTGCTTTTGCTTTCCGCTAGCCGTACTTTTAACGTATGCTTGATGATTTTGTTTACGGCTTCGACTTGTCCATTCGACTGGGGATGGTAGGGCGTAGAATAATGTTTCTTGATCCCCCACTTCGTACAGAAATCTCTAAACTCTTTTCCATCAAACTGCGGACCATTGTCTGTCACGATGGTTTGTGGAACTCCAAAACGACAGACAATGTTCTTCCAAATAAAGTTGATCATTTTCTGTTGCGTGATTTTCAACATGGCCTCTGCTTCTGCCCATTTTGTATAATAGTCGACTGCCACAACGGCAAATCGAACTCCTCCAACTCCCGCTGGGAAGGGACCAATAATGTCCATCTCCCATCTTGCAAATGGCCACGGGCTATAAACTGATACGAGCTGTTGGGCCGGGGTATGAATGTTTGGGGCAAAGATTTGACATTGATGGCAAGTCTTTGCTTTCTTGATTGCATCCTGACGTAAGGTTGGCCAATAATAGCCTTGTCTGATGGGTTTGTATGCCAAGGCTTGCCCCCCAGTATGATTTCCGCATACTCCGGCATGTATTTCTTCGAGTATTGCTCGTCCTTGCCCCCTAGTCAAACATTTGAGAAGTGGGATTGATATTCCCCTTTTGTAAAGTTGCTCGCCTACCAGAGTATATCTGGTGGCTTGCTTAATTAGCTTGGCAGCTTCAAAAGAGTTGTTTGGTTTTTCTCCACTTTTCAAATATTTGACTATATTTGTTCTCCAATCTTCTTCTTCACTTGCTTGTTCACCAAGTTGATTGACATTATAACTTCTTGTTGATGGATCATTCATCTTTGTATTTATAATGTCTACCAACTCTGCTGGCCCCTCACTTGTTGCTAGTCGGGCCAACGCATCTGCTTGCGTGTTGCTTGTGCTTGGAATTTGTTCAATGAAGACTTGTTCTAATAAGGACATCAAGTAAGCAACAATTCGCCGATACTCGATCATGTGATCGTCTTTCGCCTCGTATTCACCCGTGACTTGGTTCACAATCAATTGCGAGTCGCCAAATATTTGCAGCCGTCTAACACCTACTGCAAGGGATAGGTGGAGACCCGCAATGAGAGCTTCGTACTCAGCTTCGTTGTTGGTTGCCATGAAACCAAACTTGATTGCCGAGGTGAATACTTGTCTGTCGGGACTGATTAGAACTACTCCTACCCCCGAGGCTATGTTGGTTGAAGACCCGTCAACGTAAAGATGCCAGGGGTGATCAAGTCCTCTCGTCGGATCTGGTGGGAAGGTTAGTTCGACAATAAAGTCGGCTAATGCTTGCCCTTTGATCGCAGTTCGAGGAGCATAGGTTACCCCGAATTGGCTAATCTCTAGTGACCACTTTAATAGGCGACCAGCTGTGTCGGGGCGATGGAGAATTTGTCTGAGTGGGAAAGTTGTTAGTACTTCAACTTGATGATCAAAGAAGTATGGTCGTAACTTCCTCACACTCATAACAAGTGCATACGCCAGTTTCTCGGTTGGAGAGTATTTGATCTCCGCATCGTGTAAAGCTTGACTGACGTAGTAAATAGGTTGATGAAATTTGCAGTCTTCTCACACCAGAACAGAGCTGATAGCCACTTCTGACGCTGCTAAGTATAAATATAGCTTCTCTCATGGGATGGGTTTTGATAGGATTTTTACATCTCCCAGGTAATCTTTGAGTTGGTCGAACGCCTTTTGACAGTTGTTAGTCCATGTGAACTGTCCTTTCTTGATAGCTTCAAAGAATGGACGGCATTTATCTCCCGATCTGGATATGAACCGATTCAATGCTGCTAGGCATCCCGTAAGCCTTTGCACTTCTTTTATTGAACGTGGAGGTTGCATATCCACGATCGCTTTAACTTTTGCTGGATTGGCTTCAATCCCTCGTTGACTAACATGATGGCCCAGGAATTTTCCTGAATGAACTCCGAAACTGCTCTTCTTTGGATTCAGCTTCATGTTGTAGTGTCGAAGGATTTCGAACACCTGGGTCAAATGTTGAAGATGGTCTTCCCTTCGGGGGCTTTTGACTACGATATCATCCACATAGACTTCTACCGTATCACCGATTTGTTCGTCGAACATTTTGTTCACCAACCTCTGGTATGTTGCTCCGGCGTTGATGAGGCCGAAGGGCATTCTTTTCCAACACAACAAATTTTTGTTTGTATAAAATGCTGTATTTTCTTGATCGTCTGGATGCATTGGAATTTGATGGTACCCGGCAAAGGCATCCATGAATGTTAGCATTTCATGACCTGCAGTACTGTCCACCAACTGGTCAATGTGGGGGAGTGGAAAGTTGTCCTTCGGGCATGCTGCATTCAGATCTGTAAAGTCTATGCATAGCCTCCAGGTTCCGTTTGGTTTCTCACAAAGACTGGGTTTGCTACCCATTGTGGACAGAGTGCTTGTCGGATTAGGTCGTTGTCTAACAATTTTTTTACTTCTTCGTTCAAAGCTTGATACTTGTCTGGGCCATACTTTCTTCATTTTTTATGGATTGGCCTTTTTGCTTGATTGATATTGAGCATGTGACAAGCATGTTTTGGATCTATCCCCACCATGTCTGCATGAGACCAAGCAAAAACATCTAGATTTTTACTGAGGAACTCTTTCATTCGGGATCTGTAAGGCTCAGGGAGCTCAGATCCTATGTATAATTCAAGATCCGGGTTTTCAGGATTAACTTTGAACGCCTCCAGTTCTTCAACTGGAGTTGCTCGTCGTTTTTGTCCTTTCCACCGAGGATCAAGTATTGGTCCCTCAGGGTTAAAATCATTTTCGATGTTCATCGGTTCTGCCCCCAGGCGGGGATCTAGATCATCTGTTGGCCCTGATTCGTTGTTGTTAGTCAACACCTGGCCCTCCAGGCCATCATATGAATGTTGCTCGTCACCACCTCTTTGTTGTTCGTCAGGATGATGTTCCTCATGGGTGGTGAGGAGTTGTTCATCCAACACCTGCTCGTCATGATGTTGTTCGTCAGTATCCATGTGGTCTTCCTCTATGTCCATCATGTTCTCCACTATTGATGGTTCATTAGTAGGACAACTAGTTGTGGCTTCCATCATGGATACTGATACATGTTCGGCCTGCAACTGTAAGAGACATTCCCTGGCCTTTCTTTGATCTCCTTTGATAGTACCTGCTCCACTTGCTGTTGGAAATTTCAAACAATAATGGTAAGTGGAACATGCAGCTTTGAATTCATTTAAAAAGGGTCGACCAAGAAACCCGTTATAAGTTGAATCCTGGTCTACAACCAAGAAGTCAACCATTCTCGTAATATTTTTCTCGGGTTCGTTGGCCGTTACAAGTTGTACTGCTAAAGTAACTATTCCCAATGGGTCCGTTACAGCATTTCCGAAGCCTATTATTCTGTGAGTCGTATCTCGGATATAGCCCGAATAATCTCCAAGATGATCGAGCGTCTTTTTGAATAGGATGTTGGTGTAGGCTCCGGTGTCCACCAACAATCTGTGGACTCGTGTTCCCATAATTTTTGTGCAAATTACGAGCGAATCGTTATGTGGAGTCAATATCCCTTCCAAGTCATTTTCGGTAAAGGTCAGTTCTGTTGTCTGCATGATAGATGGTTTGACCCCCATTTCTTGGACTTGATCGATCGCTCGTAATTCAGCCTTTCTTTTTCGGTTGGAGATTGGTGGTCGTCCATCAGAACATCCTCCTGCGGGACCTGCAGGTTCCATCATATACAAATCTTCCAATGGACGAGTAGGGATGGCAGGAACTGGTCGTGCCGGTTTATTATTCTTCTGGGGTTGATCATCTTCGTCCTCAGAGTTGTTCTCCCGGACTCTCTTCCCGGGTTGTCTTTTGACAAAGTCGGAGAGCTTTCCGTCCTCGTAGAAACGCCAGAGCTGCTTGAGCAAATCTCTACATTCACTCGTAAAGTGCCCCACGCTTTGATGGTAGGCACAATACTTGTTAGGGTTGAGTTTGCCAGTGTCTTGACGAATTTTCTGGGGAGGGGAGAGCAACTCCTTATCCTTCACATTCTCATAAACAGTATCGACTGACACTGTTAGCACTTGGTTCAGCTTTTCTTTGAGTTCTGTCCCTTCAGTGAACGCCTTCATGTTTTTAGGGACTCGATAGCTTGTTGCACCAGGTTTCTTGTTGTTCTCCTTGGGATCAGTTTTGTTCTCCCCCAAGTTTGATTGCAAATCCTCATGCATGGAAACGAATATGCCGGCTTGATTCCTGAATTCGGCATAACTTCTTGGGCACTTTAGACGTACCTCTTTCCATAGCTTTGATCCTTTCTTCAACCCGGCCATAACAGCAACGATTTTCGTGTCCTCACTGACGGGTTCACCTTCTAACAACACCTTGTCGAACCTTTCCATGAATGCCCGATTTGACTCGTCGTCATTTTGTTTTAGGTCCGACAATTGATGTTTCTGGGACAAGTATGATCCCGCCGTTGAGAAATGAGAAAGGAATTCTCGACTCAGTTGAGTGAAAGAGTGGATAGATGCTGGTGGCATTGCTGAAAACCACTTGTGCACCTGATCCCCCAAAGTTAAGGGGAAATTTCGGCATTGAGTGGCGTCGCTGGCTCCCACCGAGACCATATAATCTGAATACTTTGTTAGATGAACTCTGGGATCAGCAACGCCGTCATATTGTATGCTTGCCGGGAACTGGACCTTCTTCTGAATTGGGGATTTCAGAATGACAGGTGATAGTGGTGAGGATGGCAAACTAGTTGTCCCCACACCTCTTTGTTGGTCCAACTGTCCCTGCATGTTCTCCACTGCCCTTCTTAAACTTGATAGCTCATCTAAAGATGCCCCCTGACTTGGAGGCTGTTCGGCGAGCAAAGGTACTAACCTTTCTGCTCGTCGCAGTCCCTCACTTGGAGTGGGCAACTCCTGGAGCTATTTTCTAGGGTTGCTCGCCGCATTTGGCCCTAGACGCCTGAAGGCAGATTGAGAGAGTCTCTCATGAATTGATGGGCGTGGTTGCTCAAATGTTGCTCGCCCGCACTCAGCTTCCTGGCGAGCAACTTTCTCCTGTTGCTGGGGTTGGCCAAGTCTGTCCTGGGCACTGGAGTGGGTTGTTCCGTGGCTCGACATAGTTGTTCGCCCGCGAGCAGATTCAGCCTGACCCTCTCTTGGTTCGACCATCTTTGCTTTGCCCCTTCCCGCCTGACCTGGGCACTGTTCACTTCATGTTGTTCGCCCCTGATTGATCTAGCCCTAACAACTTCCACGGGTCTGTCCTTAGGCCTCACTAGTGAAGGCCTATTCTGATCTTGCTGTCTCTGTAGAGCCTGGAGAGCAGCAATGATTTTGGCTAATTCGTTAGGGTTGTTCGCCAGGGCCTCCATTTCAGGTGGGAGGTTATGGGTTATGGCCGTGTACTGCGATCTGTTCGCATGTCTGGGATTACGATCCTGGTGGCCGGCCGACGAGGCTCGGGTGGGAGATGCTCTCCTTGACAAGCGTGACGCTTGGGTTTCCTTTGATTGAGGCATTTTAATTAGATTGTTCTTTAATATTTATATTGAAGAACACCAAGAACACCTTTGCTTGAATCTTCAAAAATTTCTTGAGGTTTTCTTTGAATCTTCAAGTTTTCACCTTGAAGTTCTTGAGTAATCACACTAATTCGAAGGTTCGATCCCTCCTTCTAGCGCCAAATTTATTGGTGATCAATTTTTATCGGATGGATTAGTGACTGTTTAAGTTCGGTTTAAAGATCATCAATCAATTACGTGTGATTGGTTACCACCGTAAATGGTAAATCGAGGGTCGGGTTATGAACTTGTAAATGTGAAAGTCGAAATCGTAATAATTTCGTATGTGTGCACGTCTAGGTGTTTAAGTGTGTGTTTTTGGAGCATTTGTGAATTTGAACTTGTATTTCTTAAGCTGGAGAACAACTATTTATAGAGACTAGCAAACATGAGGTGTTCCTGACTCTTGGTCTCCCTAGCCTGCATGCTTGACATGTGTCCTTTGACTCTAGTTTGACCTTATCTAAGCTAAATCTTAGTTACAAAGTCTTCTTTGGTCTTATCTCGAACTTCATTGTTGTTCGTCCATGTCGGTTTAAATCGATCCAGGATAGTTCTTTCATAGAAGTTGTTCGCCGTTTGGGTGTATGGCTCAGAAGTTGTTCGCCTTTGTGTCTTGCACAGATTGGCTTTGGGATCTTGGTCCTTTGTTCATCAGCATACACCTCTTAGGCTGATAACTGTAATATTTTTATCAATGTTGTTCGTCATTATTGGCTTGGTGGTGGGTCCATATTTGGTCTTCGGTCTTTATACCTGTTCGCCAATATCTTGTTCGTCGGTATAGTTGTTCGTCACTTTATACACTCCTTGGATTAGTTTATGTACCCCTGCTTGATTTTCTTTATTGATTTGATTTGGAGTTGATTTCTCGTAATCCTTCTTATGGCTTTAATCCTTGTTCGCCCATCATTGATTTATGTTCGCCTGTCAACAGTAACTACTAGTATAGCTAGTATTTTGCGTTCAAATCATTTACCCGTAGTCTTAGTTGATGAATGAGAATAATTAGAAATTTAGTATTTGTACTTCATACAAAATTATTACATGTCTATCGGTGGGCACAAACTTATATACCCACCGTGAATTATTAATGACACATAAACAAATATAAATAATCAATTAAAATAATAGAGAGCCTCCTACTTGTGTGTCATTAACACATTCACGGTGGGTATATAAGTTTATACCCACCGGCGAGTATGTGACAATTTTCGATACTTCATATTACCCCAGTAGGGTAAAACTCAATAAATTCATATTCTATAAATTAATAAATTCTCTAAAACAATAATTTTCTCCGTTCCTAACTCGAGCCGATTCAAAATTTTATAAATTTCAAAAAGATAATAAGAAAATAAATTTTCAATAAACTACTACATAAATTAGTGGTCCCATTAGTATCATAAATTAATAATTTTTTAAAATTATAAAAAATATCTATGACAATAGTAAAATAGGAATCTACTGTTGATTGCTTCTTAAATTTCAAATCTACTTGCATTTTTTTATCGGGTTGTGCCGCTTGACATCGCCTCAAGATACTCAAATGATATTGTGACTAGTCAAATGATATTTTTCATCAAAACACAATACCAAATTTTTATGAGTTTGTGTAGGGTGATCCATTTAGTAATCACACAATGCTTTACGAATTTAATACACCATTATTGATTTTAGAACACTTTAATTTTAGATGAAATTCATTGTCTTGTATGATTTTTATTCATCATAAACTGAAAAAACACTCTTTAAAATAATAAATTAAAAGCTCTCTAAAAATAATAAAATTTTCTAGTTCCAACATTATTAGTTCATAGAGGTTTTACTTCTCATTTTGTCATTTTTGTCCGTCCCTCTATATACTTCTCGTTTCTTATTTTTTAAAATAAAATATAATGATACATTCTCATACTTTGCTCCTTACACATCAATAATAGTTTATCTATATAATATTATATATTCTTTTATCTCTTCATCACATCACTGATACTATATCTATATTACTCTATTTATATTAAAACTGGTAACAAAATATTATGAGAAGCAAATAGGGAAATATGAGTAGTATCTATATCTATATTTTATCCTCAAACCATATTTCTAAAAAGTAAAAAGTCTTGTGCTAACATGACTTCGTAATATTTTGCCTTCGGTCACATCTTTTATTTATTATAATTTGGTAATATTTCTTTGATTTGTGGTATAAGAGTATTTGTTTAGGATATAATATTATTTGAGGGTATTTTGATTCTTGAAGCGAGTTTAGAATTGTTGTGGGTAGTGCAAGTAGTGCGGCCCCATATTAACACTATTGTACCATGTATATTTAATGATATACCATCAAACAATTTTTAACATATAATTATTAATTTATTATGGGGAAAAACTTGTATGAGACCACACAATACCCACTCCCATCAAAATGCTAATAAGTCAATGCCCTAGTTACACTCACTCCCATTGTCTTATGCCATGAGACGATTTCATACAAGATCTACTCATTATTATAATTAATAGGTGGTCTAATATGTTAAAGACGGTCATGGAAAATGGAGCAGATTAAAGCAATTAATCAAAAAGAAAAATCAAATTGAACTAGTAAATAATTAAATAAAATACAACCCACCGAACATTACAACTTACTAGAAAATCAAAATCAAAATGTTATAATGGAGAGTTGAAATTGCAATGTGGCCGAAATTTATGCCTTAAATTTGGCTTCGATCTCATGATCAAGGGAATTTAACTACTATACAAATAATAATTGTTCACTGTTTGGAACACGGGTGGAGGGTTGGGAGGGTGATTTCTTCTTTGGTAATTATAATTACTAATTAAGGATTCATGTGTTTGTGCGTGTGCTTGAATCAATCTTTGTTCCATGTAATGATGCATATCAATGAGTGACCACGTCTTTACTATCAATCAGATTATATTATTAGACAAAGTATAGAGTGAAAATGGTTCATATATAAATTATTGAAGAGTATTAGTTTTATTGAAGAGTACAATTGTTTAATGAAAACAAACTAAAACTTTTCAGTGAAAACAACTAATATTCTTAAATGAAAATAATAATACTCTTTAGTAAAAATAACTAATACCCTTTTAATGATTTATATATGAACCAAGTTCACTTTATACATACTCATATATATTATTATCCCTGATTTAGTATTTAGAGTATGTATAGTGTGTACTTGGTTCATACATGAATCGTTGAAGGGTATTATTTGTTCCACTGAAAAGTATTAGTAGTTTTCACTAAAAGGTATTAGTTGGTTTCACTAAAGAGTTTTAGTTTGTTTTCACTGAACAACTAAGACTCTTCAGTGTAAACCGATAATATTCTTCAGTGAATAAAACTAGTACCCTTCAGTGAAAATAACTAATACTCTTCCATGATTCATGTATAAACCATTTTCACTCTATATTTTGCCTAGTGTTTATATACTACTCACCACATAGTACACATAAATTCTGGCATGAAATGGTGCCTCATGCATGAATATAATATTCAATTAGGTTATTTAATACTCTAATTTTTAAATATCACAAACTTAAAATTTGCAAAAGTTGTTGAATCAATCTTGAGGATGTAATTATTTGATTAATATATCTTTGGTCATTTGTTGTGTAAGTGAAGTAGAAATAAATTAATTTTATTGATTAACTAAGAGTTAATTGAATCAAAATTAATGTGTTGAAATTTGATCTAATGGGGTCTTATCAGACCCTCCTAGTTTTTTGATGTAACATTGCACCATTCGGTCAATAAGAATAAAAAAGTTGGTCAAGCATAGAATACCAAGTTTCACTAAAGTGTGAATGAATAGAATATTACGCGAATAATGCAATATCCTATACAATGCTGACTGGGAACCCCAAAAAATTACCTAAAACTGAATTTATTCTCTAGGAGGGAGAGCTTATAACACCATTTTTTTTAAGAGGACAGAGTATTATATGCAACGAGTGCTCCATGTAATTGAAATATATTTGAAAAATTACTTCTACTATTATTGAAAAATTCATTTAATAAGACATAATTTTTCAATAACAACAAGAGTAATTTTTCAGTAATAAAATATTTTTTAAAAAATACACTTAAATTACATGGTGTATTTAATGTACAAGAGAGTTACTCCTCAAAACAGAGAAAGCAAATTAGTTTCTGAAAATAGTACTTGTCCCAGGAAAACTAGAGTTTAGTTTTGTTTATTTAGTAATTCTCTTTATCTTGTATATGATCATGTTTATCGATCTTTCTTAATTAATTTTTTCAGCGTAAAACTTAAAATAATATTAGTTTTATTAATGAAATACTAATATTGTAATATACATACATATATATATATATATATATATATATATATATATATTTAAAATGTAAACAAGTTTTCTGATACGACTTGATTCAAAGTACACTTTGTTTTTTTATCATGAAATTCCAATAAAGTATACGATTTTTACTTACTGCATTAATTATATCACGGAGTTATATTCTGACAACCAACTATTGACGTGATAATCATAGCGCTAATAAAACTTATGCAAAAACTTGTAATTAAATTGATCGCTAAATTACCATATCGCTAATAAATCTTGTAATTAAAATTCCGTTCAAAAAAAAAAAAAAACTTGTAAGTAAATTGATCGCTAACTTTTAATTATTTCCCTGACAATAAAAAATATGTGTACTTTATTTTAAGGGTAAAACTCCATACATTAATAATATAAGATCGTGAAAAGATCATACGTACTCCTTCCCAAACATTGTTAACTTATTTATTGTTTGCAATTCTAAACTAAATTGAATTTAATTAATAAATGTAAATTAATATGTGTAATGTATATAATATGGGATGTAAATATAATAGTGTAGGATAATTAAAAAATATATTTTTTTGTCATTTATGAAAATATCAATTAAGCAAATGAATGAATATTCTTGATAAATACTCATTAAGCATAAGACAGAAAGAATAATTTTTTTATACAACTATATATCCCAAAAATAAATTCATATAAGCCTAGCTATAACTTGGGTACATGTTATACATATCCACTCGGTGAATTTCATCGTATATTTCTATTTGTATACAAAATACGCATATCTATGTATTCGCGTAAATAATTCCTAGTTACTCCACCTATAGTGACGGTTTTTTTTTTTCGCCAGAATTTGTTTTAAACTCGTGCAATATGTAAAAACACACAAGCAAGTTTTGTAGGCGAGCTCGATCAAAATGGTAGGTTAAAACATATGAGTTGTCTATGATATTTCATCGTTATGTATGTTCACCGTTTATAACATGACATTAAATATAGCATACATATAAAAGTATGGATGGATCCAGAAGTTCGTCCCAAGAAGTGTGATAGGGTACGTAAAATATTATAATTCAAGGAGACGTAATGATACAATTTTATGAATTTAAAACATAAATAAAAATTAATATACATATATAGTAAATAAAACTCCCAAGGGCGCAAATCCACCCCTGTAGCAATTAAATAATATAGACCCAAAGATTCCTTTTTGGTTAACCTAAGCTAAAAGAAGGTTGAGATAATTTTTTGAACTGCATAAACGAGAGAGTTGTAACCAATGATACCTTAAAAAAAATCATTTTATAATTAAATTAACAAATAAAAATTGTAATTTAATTGACCGCATAAATTAATTATCAAGAGACAAGATTGCAGTAAATGAGTGGGAGTGTGGGACGGGAGTGAGAGGTTGAAAGCGAAAAATGAAGGAAAAAAGCTAACAGGAAAAGACCACTATATCAAAAACCCATGCTTGTATTTTTGTTCAATGCTAGCGACACATCAATTATAAGATCTGGGTCCATAAATTACTTTATGAAATAATCACTTTTTATTTTCCGGTTTATGGTATATGCATACAAAATTCGTTTGTTTTTATTTTGATGTTTTTTGCATGGTGGTACTTCTAAATTGGTACAGATAAGAGATATTACGTACACCTGACCAGACCTGACCGCGCGTGCCGTCCGGAACTCCACACAGAGATAGAGATAGAGAGAGAGAAGGCAGGGAGGGAGAGGGGCTTGAGCAAGTCTTTGAACCGAATTCACATAATATTTATTTTTTAAATATCACTGCTATATATATATAATATCATTATTATACATATCTACTATTGCTGTTTTGAAAATACTTATTTTTTAAATATGGTAATTGATAGGCAGAACAATAATAGTATATGTGCATAATAGTGATACTTGAAGAAATCGAGTTCCACACAAGTATTTTTAGATCCGAGTTCACGTAAATTTAATTTTCTCAAATATCATTGTTATGTATAAATAATATCAGTCTTATGGTTATCCACCGTTAGGGTATGCTCTTTTTAGATCTTAAATGACTTTTAAAAACCGAATTGTAAAAACTAGTGGATTTTAAAATTTGTATCATTTGTGGATTTTGAGTAGGGTGAGTTTTAATTTTATGGTGTAAGAATTGTATTATTATATTATTTGTTTAGTGTGATTGTAATGATTAGGTGATTGTTATTATTTTAAAATATGAAAGAGATCAGTATGTGTAAATTGATATTGGATGGAGTAATAGTAATTGATAAGTTTTATAGGTTATTTATAGTGGTGTAGTATTAAGTTTTTAAAAACCAGATTTTAAAACCCAAATTAGAGTGAGTTTTAGATCCAAAATTCAAATTCTAATTTTTAAGACCCAAAAAAAATATCACCTTAGTGATAGTGATAGTTGATATACATAATAGTGATAATTGAAAAAATAGTTATTGTCAAATAGTTTTATCAGAAACACGGAGTGTAAGATCACGTGCCCCTCTTTGAATCAGTGACTTTTTGGTTGATTATGATAAGGTTATTTTTTGGGGTGGTGGTGGTGGGCAGATAACGACGGGAGAGGGGGGTGGCCGGGCAGGCCCGGCCCGAAGGGGTACTATTGTCCACGTCAAATAATGCAGTAGTAATGGTGCTGGTGAATGAATTGTTTCCTCGATTTTCGGGCTATCTTATACTTCTCTTCTCTTGTTGTGTTTCTACTTTTGCATGCGGCCCACCCGTAATACTACACACCCCCCGCTCCGTCACTTTCGTGATAATACTTTGATTTTTCTTGATTTCCAATTAATCCTTTTTTGGGGTGGGTGATGTTTTGTGTTTGATATGATATCAACCTTACCAACCATTTTGATAAATATGGCAATCTAGTATGTTCGATTTGGAATTTAATTAGGAGGGACAAATTTTAAAATTAGTGGTTTCAAAATTCATAAATAGTAACAGTATTAGTTTATTTTGAAATTTGAATAGGGTATATGGTGTGATTTTGTGTAAAATTAATGTATAAGAGTGTCAGATATTTTATTACTGAGTAATTTTTGTGTGCACCTAACTGAATAACATGCACTTAAATTTTGAGTTCAATCAATTTTAATTTTTCAAAGTTTATTAAATAAATAGATTTGAAATTGTACTCAAAATTAAAGTGAATGCTAAGCATAAACATTCTGTGTAATTTAGTATATAACATTTTAATAACTTCAACATGCTAGCTTAATTTATTTTGAAGTCTTTTATATACGTGGAGGCTTTTGGATAAATGACCGACTTTGATATTCAAACACAGGGCCCTTCAATTATTTGGCACTTCAATTAATATATCATTTTAAATTAATTTCCATACTATATTTTAGATAAAAAAGAAAAGATAAAAGAAAAAGTATTATGTGAATGATATTGACGGTAATTATTACCGTGAACAACAATATATTAATACCTTATTTTGAAACAATTAATATCTTTAATGAAAATAATTAATAGCACTTCAACTAATATATTTAATAAAAACAACTAATACCCTTCACAATTAATAAATTTAGTGTAATTTATTGATACTCTTCAAATAAATTTCACCGTATATATCATTTACATAATACCATTCTCAAATGAAATATGTAGCATGCTTTTGATTTCCATGCATTCAAACACTGATGAAGGAATCTCTACGAACCCCCACTTTTCCTAAGGGAGATCGAGGGGATGCAAGGTTAATTGATCCCATGTTTTTATTGGACATGAATAATTTTACTTAAAATAATATCAATGATCCTTTCATCTAAAGACATAATAGAATAAATCTTGATTTATTTAATACCTACTTGCTAATCATGATTATTGTTGCTTTAGTAATTTGTTTTTTCTGTAATTAACTGTTGAGAGAGTGAACTTTTAGGTACTGAAGTGTAATCAAAGTCATTAGCTTAACTGGTTGATGATCTTGATCATGGGTTTGAAAAGGCAATTTGTCTTCATATGTGCCGACGGAGTAGTAGTAATTATTAATTAATTGTTAATTTTACTACTATATCTTGTTTTTCTTTTTAATAATTCTCTTCAAGTTCAGTCACTAAATTATGGACTACACGGCAAAAAGTGCATTCTTATGCCACATCCCTAGACTGTTAAAACATTGACAAGAACACGAACCAGTTTCTGTTGAAATTATTGGTGTTTACCAATATTAATATGTGAGTGAAAATTAAAAAGAGAATTTAATTGAGATTGGATTGAAGACATTGGACATTGGACCTTGGTTATTGGTCCTTGACAATTGATCTTTGAATTGTATTTGGGCCTTAGAAGAGTTTTCTAAGTTTGTTGTGCCCAAAGTTTGAACTTAGCCCAGCAATCTGGAGAGTCCAGATTCGTTGAAGAGGACATGAAAGTGCATGATAAACATGCAAAACATGTGATAAAATTCAATTGTTAGCAAATTCCCTGATTTTCGTTTAATTGGGAGCGAATTACGCCTCCCTTATTTTGGTTGAAACGAACCAGAATGCAGAAAGGTCCAGGTTCGTAGTTTGACTAACAATCCTTCCATGCATGTGTGAGTCTTGGAGGCCTATAAATAGGTGTCTTCATGCATAGTTTCTGGCGTCACACATAAAATCTCTCTCACTCTCTCCCTAAGTATTCTAGCATATATATAGAGTCTTTAAGAAATCAGTCCAGTTCATACGTTCTTTCTGTTCGCCGGAGCTTCAAGACCTGCGGTGCTGCACTCTTGAAGATGAAAGTGTCGTTTTACCTTTGGGGACGTATTTCCAGAACCGAAGAGCACTACCGGGAAACTTTCGTCTTGCTGGAAGAGGTCTTCCTTGACTCGACACACTGCAGTCTTACTTTTTTCGTATTCTATGTAAATTTAAGTTTCGAGTTGTAATTTTATTTATTTAATTTTTTGTGATCGAATTATTATTTCTACAGTCATCAAGATTCCAACAGTTTCAATGCATATTTTGTTTTTATTTTGGGTGTTTTTTAATAGTATTTAGTTGTTTCACTAAAAGATATTTGTTTGATAGTAATAATGTATAATAAAAGCAATTAATACCATTTTAAGTTGTACAGAAAAACATATTCACAAGAACCTTGCTTTTTTTTTTTAGATTTAATTATGCTCTATATCGTGTAAGAGAAGAGGTTCATTTTTCGAACATATAATATTTTGGGGAGTTACCTAGAGGTACACCATATATAAGAGAAATTACCAATAGCTAGTTTACCCAATTTAGTTTTCTACCCACTACATTTGTCCTTTTGTAGCATGGTGTAATTTCGTGAAAAATAAATAGACATTTTATACTGTTCACTGACATTGATTTCACAGTTGTGTGCATTATATCATATTTTAGTGTACTACAGTGTAATTGTGTATACCATTGTTAGATTCTGTATATTACACTGATATTCGATATACTCATGCAACTGTTTTCTCTTATACTATAATTATGTCCAATATATTATAATTGTTATTATTTATATTATAGTTATATTTAATATACTGTATAATTTTTTTATTATACTATAGTTATATTTAAATATACTATACTATTCTTTCTTGTTCTATAGTTATATTTAATATAAAAAAGTAGAGTATAATTATATTCAGTGCACTATAAAAAAGTAGTACACTATACACTACAAAAAAAAGTGTGGATTAGTGACCGATTTATCGACTGATTTTTTATCACAAAATAGAATTTGTGACTGATTTTTGACTGATTAAGATCGTTCGCTAAAACACGGGTAGCTAATATTAGCGACCACCTTTTTAGATCGGTCGCTGATCAGCGATCCTCACAGTTGTTGCTAAAATTAGCGACCGCCTAAGGCCAGTCGCTGATTCGGCCGGGTATGACCCGGGCCGTGGGTGTCTGGCGGTCGCTACCCTTATTTTTTAATAAAAATAATTGTTAAATTTAAATTTTACGATTAGCGACCGATATGGCGGCGATCGCTAATCGTCGAACCTGCAAAAAAATCAAGCTCAGTATGTTCGAACCGCTGACCTCCGGGTAAGAGGAGGCATGGACCGCTCGAACACTTGCTTTTATTGTTCATTCTTATGCATTTAGTATATAACTTCAGATTGAGTCTTTTTAAAAAAAAAATAAAAAAATCACCAAATTAATTCCATTTTGTTTCTAATTCATTTATATATATATATATATATATATATATATATATATATTTACTAACTTTCTTTTTACTTTGTAAATTTAATATTTTAGACTAATATAAATTATTAATTTATTCATTTTTTATGCATTTAATTGTATATAACTCCAAATTGAGTCTCGTTTTTTTAATTCATCAAATTAAATCTTTTTTTTCTAATTCATTTATATAGATATTTTCATATATCAATATTCATACAATATATGCAAATCTATAATGATTCATAAAAATTATTTATAAAATCATAATAAAAACATAATAGAAATATTAACTCCAATTGAAGAATCTGAAATATTCAACAAAAAATATAAAATATTCAAAAAAAACACAAATTAAAGAAATTATTTGTTATTTCTTCTCTCTTTTCTCTGTCTCTCTCTCTCTTCTCTCTCTCAAATCTGATGATCACCTAATCATCATCAGGTCTGAAGTAGCTCTCCTCTTGTTGGTCATCCTTTGATGGGGTCCTACCCTCGCTACCTGCCCCACTCCCTGCTCCCCCCGACATCAAGCTCTGGTGGAGGTGGAGGAGTGACTGCCATCGAATGAGAGACCGAGGAGCACCAGTGAAGAAGAATTTCCTTGTAGCTTGTTAGGACCTCCATCTTCTTCCGGACATCTCTCAGATCACGCTCCACCTGAGAGAGAGCAGAGTCGATCAAGGAGGACTAGGGTTGTAATCGAATCGAATCGAAATGAATATCACAATATTCGATTCGTGAAACTATTGAAATATTCATATTCGTATTTGTTTACTATTCGAATATTGATATTGATTCGTATTCAATTCGAAATTGTTATTCAAATGATTTGAGTAATCTATCGATTTGAAATTTTATTTTTACTATAATTATTTAGACAAAATCTATTGTATTCTTACATTTTGAAATTAACCAGAAAATGAAGATAATTACAAATGCTCTTCGATTTACAAGATCAAAAATTGTAAGAGTACAGAGTCCTGTGAATCTATACAGCTTTAGAACTCAAAATTGCAAAAGAAGAAAAAGAAATGAATAAAACCAAATCTGTTTTCTTCCCAAATAATCTAAAAAAATAACAGATCTGTTTCAATTAAAAAATCAGACTAAAAAATTCAGACTCCCAGCAAATCAAGCAGCCTCTACACAATTCATCAGAAATATACAAGATGAAAACGATATGTGTCTCAATCATACATTTGGTGTCCATTTTGCTAAAAAAAAAAGTAGCTGGTAAAGTGTGTTTACAATGGAAGAAGAGGAAGTTTGAACGGAGCCGAGAGACAACGGGTGAGAACTTAAGAGGCTGAGTCTTTGGCCATCGTAGGCGAAGAGTCGAGATGCACCAATCGTGGAAGGGAGCGTCCGAGAAATAGTCGGTGAAAACTGAGAAAGCGCCGCAAGTGTGGATGAATGGTAGAGAGAGCAAAATATTATTTAGGGTTTCTATTCTACTGAAGGTGTTAATTACAAACTCTTCAAGCCTTCAACTTATATTTTATATTTTCAAATAAACCATATTGGGCTTGGAATAAGATAAATGTTGATCTTTAAATTGATGGGCTGAATTTTAAAATCGGTTATTTCAGCTACTGGGCTGGAATTCATTAGTGGGTGGATAAGGGGCCTACTAATAAGATTATTATTATTATTATTTTTATATTTTAAAATAATTATTCGACTATTTACGAATATCGAATCGAATATTATAATTTTGTATTCGTATTTGAATAATAATCGAATTCGAACCATAAAATATTGAATACGAATACCGAATCGAACAAAAATTATTTAATTCGTTTACAACCCTAAGGAGGACGATCCACTGGTCGGGCGATGTGATTGCAGGACGACCTTACTGTAATCGCGCTGCCCAACGATCTTTCCCTTCTTGATTCCGGCCACATCTAAATAAATACGATCCTCGTCAATTGGGGGTGGGGTGGCGTTCTCCCCGCTGTCGCCGGTGGGAGCCACCTGATGTAAGGCCTCGACAAGACAATCATTGAACTTGTTTTGAAATTATATAAATAAAATACAAATTGTAATTCAATTACAATTATAATTAAATTAAAATTTAAAAAATACTTAAGTGGATCTCGGTGGTGCGGGCGTAGGTAGACGTCCCAGTCGCTGGGTTCACTGGATGGGAGATCTCCATCTGCTCATAGAGAATGGGCCATCGTTTGTGTTTCTTCTCCTATTACGAACCAAATTCAATAGATAATTTAATACTAAGCATTTAAATTTTTTATTTATATTCAAATGTAAATAAAAATTATAATACTTACAAAGGCGAGGGAGTGCTCATAGATGGACCGGGATCCAGCCCGATGTCTAGCGATACCGTGCCCAGTGCGGTCCTTCAACCGGTTCTCCTTGGCCTTCGTGGACTTGACTCTGAATGAATCACTATTCCAATGATCCACCATAGCGTCCCAGATGGAACGCTTGTCCGACGCTCGGCCCAGCTCCACCACCTTCCCCCCTCCCACTGCTTCTTTAGCATGCACATAATATTTTTGTACCGCTTCTACGCTTGCGTGCAGAACATGCCGTATATAACACTATCGTGGGCAGGGTCCCAGACGCACAACTTTTACAATTAAATTAAAAATAAATTCAAAATAAAATATTAAAAATTAAATCATATTAAATAAAAAATTTATACCTTGAACTCCTCGAAATACTTCATCCTCTTTCGCTCGGACACCAGAGTCCACGAGGAGGCACCAACCTCGAACGGGGTCTTCTTAATAACCTTTGAGACGCGAGAGCCAGTCTCATGGTCTGGAAGCATACTGTGACAACAAAATAAAAGTTCAAGATAATATTAATATAATTAAAAGTTTATAATTTATTAAAAAATACTTTCATGTTCTCGACGGGGACAACAGTAAGACGGCTATCCATCAAAGGATGCTGCCGTGAAGTCGAAGATCCGACTGCTGAAGAAGAGCCGACAGCACTAGACTGCTGTGAAGAAGATGGTGTCATCTCCGGGGCCCGTCTAATCTCTGGGAACTCCGGTCTCAACGATCCCGACCTCCTCTTACCACTCCCTCTCCCCTGACCCCCACTCTGATCACTGTGATCTTGAGAGCTCATCTGTAATAATTATAAATTCAACATATCAATATACCATGTTGTATTTATACTTATTCAACTAAATTCATACCTACGTATACCAAACAAATAAATTCATACCTACATATACAAATAAACTAAATTCATATCTATGTATACCAATCAACTATATTCATACCTACGTATACCAATCAACTAAATTCACACCTACATATACTAATCAACTAAATATATACCAATCAACTAAATTCATACCTACGTATACTAATCAATTAAATTTATATCTACGTATATCAATCAACTAAATTCATATCTACATATACTACTAATTTCATACCAATCAACTAACATATATATAAAATTTCATAACATGTAAACATATATATGAACTAACGTATCAATCAACATGTAAACATGTATATTCCTAACAACATATATAATTTCATATATAAAACATGATTTAAAAATCATTTAAACGGTTAAAATTTAAAAAACTTACGGTTATTGCGTAGATGGGGATGCAACAAGTGTTTTGACCGGAAAGAATTCCTCGATGGAGACGGCGGCGGAGGAAAAAGTTTGATGGTGAGAGAAAATGACGTACGAATTGTAACAACCCAAAAAACTCCATAAGTAGAGTCGTATTATTCTTATTCTTATTCTTATTATTAATATTATTTTTATATGAAAATAATTTGTATAATTATTGAAGAATAAGAAAAATAAATTACATGATATAAAATATAGTACGTTATTGTATCATTAATCAATTTATTTTATTACATGACTAATGTTTAGAGATAATAAAGTTATTGTGGGCTTAGAACTAGATGACATTTTCCCTTAAAATTTTATTTAGGGAAGAATCCCATATTAAAGATAGGTTAAGAGTCTTTTAGGGCCCAATAAGGAAGGAACCCTAGCCTTGAGGGACACTATAAATAAGGGTTAGCAGCCACTTTTGCACACTTTCAGCACTTCGCTTACAGGGTAAGTCATCCTCTCTCACACACACAAACTCACACATACACAAAAATGTTTGAACTTCCAGTAGCTTTCCGGAAAACTTTCCAGTGTTCAATCAATGATCAGTCGGTACTATTTGAAAGCTGACATTAAGAGCTTTCTGGAACATCTTCCCGTTGCTCAATCGGAGTTCTAGATCTCTGGTTATCGCCGGTCAAAATTGGGGGGATGCTATTGTAGGCGGACCAACTTCTAAAGACCATAACTCTATTTTCGTTGGTTCAAATTTTTTGATTTTAGTTTCATTGGAAATTTGTTATTATAATCTTTCCAAAACATCTTTTCTTTTGCAATTTGAAGTTGTAGAACTCTAGTTATGCTATATTGAAATTGGAGGGATGCTATTTAGGCGGACCAACTTCTACAGCTCATAACTATTTTCTCATTTATCCAAATCTTTTGGTTTTAGTCTTGTTGGAAAGCTGAAATTGAGAGCTTTCTAGAACATCTTCCATTTTTCAAATTGGAGTTATATAACTTCAGTTATGTTTGGTCAAAGTTTCAAAAATGAGTTCTTAGGTTTATCTTCTCTCACTTCACTTCAATCTTTTTCTCTCTCCCGTTTTCTGTTCACATCCACCACACTGCCGCCACCTATGATAGTTGTTGGTGTCATCTAAGTTTCTGGTGGTGGTGGTGGTGGAAGAGGAGAGGTGAAAGTAATAGTTATATTTTATTTTATTTTAAATTCCTTAGAACTTCTAATGTACCTAAAAAGTTCATTTTTCATCCGTTTTAGACGAAATTAGTGGTGTTTTATCACAAATTTTGCAAGCTACTATTTTTCTATCAGTTTAATATAAGCTTGTAGGCAGCCCCAAAACTTGAGCAAAATGTATAGTATTTTAGTACAAATTCGTTGTCTTATATCTTGACTCATATTTTCACAATTTTGAGTACATCGTCTCAATCACACACACTAATTAAATTACCATTATCACTCATATAGTGAAAACTAAGAGATAATATTTTTGTGGAAGGAATTGGGGATCGAGAAGTAGAAAGAGTTTAGGAACTAGGAGGAGACGATACGGCTTAACCCGTGCAAACTACTAGGTGGGGTAACTCTTAGTGGATCTTTCATTGTCTACTTTTCTATCATATGATTTATTGTTTTAAATATCATATGTGAATTGTCGTATATGATGTGTTGAAATGTGAAATGTATGCTTTATAGATATGCAAATGATTACATGTATGCATGATCAAATGTGAAGATGTATGCTTTATAGATACCTAATTATCTATATATGCATGCTATAAGGATAAGATGTATGATATACGGTTGAGTCCGTACAATGGTATGATATACGGTTGAAATCGTACAATGTGTATGATATTCGGATAATACCGTAATAGCTATGATAAGATCACGGGTAAAACCGTACAAGATTTGATCGAAAGATCACTTTTGGGTCGCTCCCAAACAAGATGCTTGAGCAGGGTAAAATGTGCCCCAACAAGATTGATGTGCTCTTATGTGTATTACCTATTAAGTATACAATATATATATTAACATATGATGTTGAACATGCCCTATGATTGTTGAGACTTGAATGACACAATTCGAGTTAAGTTTATGTGAACTTGATGCTATGATTTGTTATTAAATTTATCTCTAATTGTCTTTAATTAGAGTATAAGATGATTCATGTACATGACTTTTATATCAATATTTTGTATGATTTTAGAGTGGGCAATCGAGTGAACACACTGAGTGTTTTCGAACGCTCACCCCTTCCTTTTTCAGGTGAGAACGGGCGGGAAAATTGAAGATGACGTGAGCCCTCGATCTCGAAAGTGCAACACTCTTTAGTTATGCTTTGAACTTGTAATTTTTGTTATCTATTCAAAAAAATTTGTTTACTATTGTAAATTTTCTTTAAGAGCATATTATATTATTATTTTTGTTGCTACTAATTTAATGAGTAATAACATTCCCTTACATTGATTCAAGTTTTTTAAAAAATTATCATTGTTATTTTTATTTTAATTTTAGGGTCGTTACACGGATTGCCGGCCATTAATGAGCCTCAATCATTTCCAAAAACGGGTCAAACTTAACGGTCTGCAACCGCCACCTGGCGGTCGCTGATTATAAAATTAAAATCAACGACCGCCTTAGTGGTCGATGATCGGACGGTTAAAAATTATGGGTCCTTTTGACCGACCTTTAGACTTAGCGAACTAGGCGGTCGTTAATAGTGTTCGATTAGGGACCAACCTTCCCAGGCGGTCTCTAAATATTCGGTTCTAAGATCCATTTCATAGGCGGTCTCAGTTTTTTTAGACTAACAGTCAATCTCAGTCGCGGATTGGTCGCTAATACATGATTTTGAGACCGATTGTGAGGCGATCGCTAAAATTGGTCAAAAAAATGCGTCTTTTTTGTAGTGTATATAGTACATTTTCCAACACAAAATACCTTGCTACATCATTACTATAGTTAAATTCAGTGCACTATAACATTTAATTTTTTAATACTATTTTGAATCATAAATCAAAGCAAATTCAAAGTAACCTGAAGTAAGAATTGAAGCAAAATCAAAACAAAATAATTAAAGCAATCCATAGACCATCACTTTCAAACATCTCCATGAATAATCAACTCCAAGACCCTACAAGGGACATCACAATGTTTAAAATTATAGCTATAGAGAACAAATCCATGAAAGAAATCAAATGGAGTAAAACCATCTCTCTCCCAGTCTCCCACAAAAAAAACCACCTTAACCCTTTCTCTCTCTTTCTAAAAGAATGGGTCGTGTGATTAGGCGTAAAATTGTCATGATTCGTAACTCGAAATGCCCTAGTTTTGGTTGATTTTGTTGAGTATTTAGAGTCATTTGAGTATCATTTTCATAAACTAATGAATTTGTCTCTTTGATGCTTATATATGGATAGAGGGCGAAAAGAGGAGTTCGTAGGACTTTGAATCGGCCAAAACGGATTCCCGGTTGAGGAGATATAAAGATTTTACGAACAAGTGTACTGCTGCTGAAAAGTGCTCGAGCGAGAGCACTCAAGCGCTTCCGCTCGACTTCATGATCCGCTTGACCAATGCACTCGAGCGCCTCCGCTCGAGCTCGACAGCTCGAGCGTCCCAAACTTACAGAAACTTTTTGCTGCTCGAGCACAACTACTCGAGCGCCTCTGCTCGACCGCCTGCCTCATTCGACCACTTAGCTCGAGCGCCTCCGCACGAGCGGGACAGCTCGAGCGCCTCCGAGAGCAAATTTCCAAGTTCGTTTTTCCGGCCCATGAGATCCCGATTCGGCCCGATCCTTATATATACCCTCCCGAACACGTTTTGAAGCAATTATCACTTACCATATCACTTTTAGACTTAGTTTTGAGAGAGAGAAAGAGGAGAAGGAACGAGCAAGCTTTACTTTTACGTTTTTGAGGTTTTTCTTTATGAATTCATAGTACAATTTTGCTTTTTAGCTTCATTTCTTTAGACCTTTGTTCTTGAACACGTTGAGACTTTGTTTTATTGATTTAATTTCAGTTTATTCCTTTATTTATTGAAACCCTAGTTTATGTTTGATCTTTTCTTCGTTCTAATCATTATGTTCATATTCGTTATTTATTCAATTGTTCTTGTTTACGTAAAAATCATGTCTAGCTAAAACCCTTGCATGCTTAGGGTAGGATGAACTTGTAGAAGTAGGACGTGAGTACGTAATTAAGGTAGTTCGTGACGTTTAGTTTTAACTCTCTTAATTAATGAATTCTTAAAATCAATCTTAACTTTTCCTTTTAATTTCGTACGAACGTGTTAGGGAGAGGACGGCCGCATTACTCTTTAACTACTAGTAGACTTAACTAGAGGGTTTAGAAGGGGTTGATTAATTTGCCGGTTTAGCTATGGAGGACGGCCGCATCACCATTAATTAAATGAGGGCCTCTTTAATTAAGCACGATCTATTAACTTGTTAGTGGATTAGTGAAGTCGATTGCTAGGATAAAGTATTAGGGTATTAAGTCTTGAGCTTTCATCTTACAATCTTTAACTTAGATTATCTCTTGCGCGTCACAATTATTTTGATTATGTACCTGCTCCGTTAGTATACGTAGAGATTCTTATCCTGAGCATCACCATCACATACTTGCATACAAATCTTAAATTCTTAGTTTAATTTTCTGTTAGCATTCGTAGGATAGTTTAGTTTATTTTAGTTAATTTCTTCTCTAAAATCCAAAAACATTTCACTCATATTAACTACGACGCGTAGATCTTTAGGGATCTATTTGCATACACACTTTCCCTTGGGTTCTATAATACTTGGTCCCTATACTTGCCAATAATACAGTGAACCCGTACTCTTGCGGGAAAGCTACTAGTAAAAGCTAGTATTTTCGATTCAAGTCAATGGCGCCGTTGCCGGGGATGGCGTTGTATGTCTTTTGAATTGGACTTGTAGATAGCATAGTAGTTAGTAGTGAGTGTTTTATTTTCTGTTTTATTTTTATTTTTATTCATTCGGCAGTTACATTTTGATCCTTCTGCTAGTGTGTCAGGTATATGAAAACACACTCACAAGGCAATACGAGCGAAGAGAGAATACCGTTGGACCCTGAGACGATAGCTAGAAGGAACCGAGCTTTCTTGAGGAGAATGAACACTGCCGGAGGAGGGAAAGAACCAATGGACCTGAGTAATAAGTTGGATGATGCAGCTAATGAGTTTAATCAGACAGTAGACTGGGTTGACAGCACTGGAGGAACTGGTAGTCAGAACCAAGACCCGATAGGGGACAGTCAGAGCCAGAACCCGGGTACACAAAACTTAAACAATCCAGCTCATAACATTGTCCAAAACCCTCATAACAACCCTGCTTACCCACATCCTAACTTACTACAAAATAACTTACCTTATCCACCTTACCCATACCCACCTTATCCGTATCCACTATACCCGTATCCTCCACCTCCAGCTTACAATCCACCACCTGTTTACCAACCACCACCCCAACAAGTACCCGTACCAGCTGCTAATTCTCAAAACGTTCCTCAGAACGCAGATCAGAATATGTCTATTCGAGGAAGGTTTGCAGCGCAGCCACAACGGTACTATGATGGAGTGGAATTACCTCCAGTAGAGGCAAATAACTTCTCGATTTCCCCGGGAATTCTAAAGCTGCTTACAGAGAACCAGTTCAAGGGGGTGATCGGGAAGGAGAATCCTCATACTCATCTGAGGAGTTTTCTAATGATAGCCTCCACTTTCAATTATAATGGCATATCTAAAGATGCCAAGAGGCTTAGGTTGTTCCCACTCTCATTGACAGGAATAGCTAAAGAGTGGTACGATAATACGTTTCCACGGGGAGGTATTACCACTTAGGCCGAGCTCGAGCGTCTGTTCCTCGAGCGATTCTACCCTCCATCCAAAACGATCAAAGCAAGGATTGAGATCTCTTCCTTCCGCCAGAAGCAAGGAGGGGACCTACGTCAAGCATGGGATAGATACTCAAACATGTTGATAGAGTGCCCGCAGCACGGGTACAATGAGAGAGATGTCATGGCATTTTTCTATAGTGGTGCCAACAAGGCTGGGCAAGACTATCTAGACGCCTGTGCTAGTGGATCATTCCTGAATCAAGGAATAGTGAGGTGTAGAGAGATCGTGGACAACATTTTCACGAATGCCGGGGCTTGGAATGTGGACACAGATTTCCAGAGAGTTCATCAGGTTGAGGAAGGTGAAGGAACGAGAAGGCTGTTGATGGCCATGATGGAAAAGATTAGCAACCTTGAGTTGGGGGAGAATATGGTTGGAGGGAATGCAGCAGAGAATGAGCAAGATGACAAGCCCACAAT
Organism: Ballota nigra; assembly: GCA_947034835.1. Taxonomy (NCBI): domain Eukaryota; kingdom Viridiplantae; phylum Streptophyta; class Magnoliopsida; order Lamiales; family Lamiaceae; genus Ballota; species Ballota nigra. The sequence goes on along the minus strand of OX344723.1, from coordinate 112,220,141 downwards.
TCAGCAAGAAGTAGACAATTATATGGGAGGTCCTTATTACAATCAGAATAACTATCCACAAGGTAGAAATTTTCAAGGAAGGCCTTCTTATGGCCAACCATTTGTACCTCCAGGTCCACAGCCGCCTCAAAATCAATGGAGGAACACACAAGGTTACCAAGGAGGCCAGCAACTTCCTCAGAACCAATGGAGGAAGAACGAGAATTTCTCATATGCTAACCCGAAGACGGGTATTACAGTTCCTCCAAGTGTTGATCCGGGTTCTAAACCTCCAGGTGGAGAAGGCGGTGCCTCAATTGAGGAGATGTTGAGAGCTATCCTTCAGAAGGTGGAGGAAGGAAGCAAACGTTTATCATCTTTGGAGTACGATGTGAAAGATCTGCATAAGAAAGTTGATCAGCGTGATCAAGACCTCCAGAAGAGAGATGTAGAGCTTAATCGAATTCAGCAAGAGAACAACCGAAGGTTCACTTCCATAGAGTTCCAGATGAGCCAGATTGCAAAGTCATTGAATAGAGAGCCGGGTAAATATCCTTCAATGCCTGAGGGTAATCCTAAAGAGCATTGTAAGGCTATCCAGCTTAGAAGTGGAACCAATTATGAAGGTCCCCAGATGCCTGCTGATTCTGAGATGCCCCAAGGAGATGTTGAGATAGAGGGGAAAGAACATAAGAAAGATGGAGATGAGAGTAGGGAGGTAGGAGTTGAGAAGAAGGTGAGGGTGAAAGCACTCAAGCGAGCAAAGAGCTTGAAGAGGAAGACATTGAGAAGGGTGAGAGAGTTCCTAAGTGGAAGAAGGCAAATGAAGCAAGGGAGAAAGTGAAAGAGATCGAGAGAGATGAATGAGGGGTACCCAAATCTGTGATACCTGTCCCGTATCCACAGCGCTTTATGAGGAAAAAGCTTGATGAGAAATTTGCTAAATTTCTTGATGTTTTTAAAAAGCTGCATATTAACATTCTTTTTTATGATGCTTTGGAACAAATGCCTAATTATGCCAAGTTCCTGAAGGACTTGATAGCAAAGAGAAGAAGAGTTGATGAGCCGAAGTTGGTGCAGTTGAACCATGAGGTGAGTGCATTAGTGCACAAGGCGCTTCCTCCAAAGCTGAAGGATCCCGAGAGCTTTACCATCTTATGTGACATTGGGAACGAGATCAAGAAAGGAGCGCTATGTGATTTAGGGGCGAGCATAAATTTGATGCCATTGTCGCTTTTCAAGAAGTTGGAAGGTGGAGAACTTCAGCCCACAATAATGACGCTTCAACTTGCTGATCGGTCTATTACTCGACCTCAAGGTGTAGTTGAAGACGTCCTCGTGAAAGTTGGAGATCACATTTTTCCAGCCGATTTCGTGGTCCTAGAGATGGAGGAAGATGAACACGTGCCCTTGATCTTAGGAAGACCCTTCTTAGCTACAGCCGGAATGGTGCTAGATGTGGCAAATGGGAAGATCACGTTGAAAGTTGACGATCAAGAGATAAAGATTTCCCTTTATGAAGCCATGAAGCACCCGAAGGAGGATGAGAGTTGTTATTGCATGGATGTCATTGATCCTTGTGTTGAAGACACACCTCCTATCCCTAATATTTCTTTTACTCATGATTTTGATAATCCTTCATTTGATGATTTAACCCATGAGCATTATGATCTTGATTATTTTGATAGGGATAAAGAGAAGAAAGTGAAGGATGAAGAAGTGAAAAAGGTGGACGTGGTCCAGCTCGAGAGAAAAGGAGGAGTTAAGAAGAAAAAGTCCAAATTCAAGAAAATATTTTGTAAGACTCCTCCCGAAAAGAGTGAGAAGGAATTGAGACGCCCACCGTCTGAGGTGAAAAAGAAAGATGGGAATAGAGCAAAGAATTTAGACAACTTCTCTTATGAGAGTAAGGGAGGTATTTTTGAGTATCATGTCCCATAAGCTCATTTGAGCTCGGTCCGGCATGAGGACCTTAAAAATAGAGCTGAATGGGAGACAACCCATTTTTATTTGTTTTTCAGTATTTTTATGTGATTAGGGAGTTTTTGAATCACATGTTTTAACCTCGTACTTGAGAGTTTTTTTGTAGGCTTGTCTCGAGAGAGTAGAGGAATCATGGAGTTATCCAAAATGGAGGAACAAAAGCAAGGGAGTGTGCTGCGTTGTTAAGAGAAACTGAATTGTTTAGATGATGTAACCCACAACCCCAAACTTAGACCTCTTCACAAGGTCGAAGTTTGGGGGGGTGGAGTTTTTTTTTTTTATGTATCTTGTTACATTGCACCGGGGCACCCCTTATCTTTGAGTGTGTTTGGTTATTTGGTGCCTTGAGATGCTCCTTGGGGTGATTTTGATCTGATTCGCTGTTGCATATTTTATGCCTATTAATCATCTTATGCTTGCTGATTGCTATCTTTGAGTATGATTTGATGAGTAGGGTGATTTGTGGATTTAAGTTAGGGACTATTTTGTGTGAGTGGTTGAGCTAGAGTTGATTTGAGAAAGAACTAGTATGCTTGTGATTTTTTCTTTTTGAGTGCTTATGTGATGAGAGTGAGAATGCACTAGGACTAGCATGGATGTGAAAGCCGTGAGATTTGAACCTTATGAGATTTTGATGCATGAATTAATCTCTTCGTTTGTGAGTGGATCGTCACCTTAGAGGGTGCTAGAACTTGTGTGCGCTCTTGCTTCTTGATTGTGTCTAGTTTGATATACCGAATGTGATCTTAGGCCATCTTTGATTTGATTGAGTCACTTAGCCAAAAAATTTCCTTACCATTGACATTCGTCCCTTGTTAGCCCCTTTGAGCCTTAAGCCTATTTCATTTGCTAGCACATATGAACACTATTCCAGTTCCTATGCCTTTTTGTCCCAATTTGAGTGGAGAATAGGAAAAGTGTGAATGTGAACGGATTAAATTGAGTTGAAAAAGGAAAATGTTGCTTGTTGAGTGAGTATGAGAAGAAGGTGTGATGAAGTTTTGAGTTGTGGGAAGAAAAAAAAATTGAGAATGAGCAAAAGAAAAAATGAGCTCATGTGTTTGTGCGAAAAAGAAAAAAAAGAAAAAAAAAAGTGAAGTGATTGAAAAAAGTGAAAAAAGAAAGAAAAAAATTGAAGTGTTGAAAGTGTTGGAATTGAAAGGGTATTGATTGAAAATGTTTGAAGTATTCTGTTCCTAATCTCGAAGTGCCAAAGTTTGACTTTCTATTCTCCATTCACTTGAGTCACTTATCTTAGATTGTTATCCCACCTGTCCAAAGAGTCTACATTACAACCTTGAGAAAAGTCCTTTTTGATTCGGCATTGATTTCTAGAGTATGGTCGGAGTTGAGAGTGCTTACAAGCCTATGGCTGCCGATATGAGTGATTGATTGTTTGAGTGAGTCCCTTTATCATTGATATACACTTGTGAGGGAGTGAAACACATCGTAGAGTGCACATCCATGTTTGATTTTGGTGATTCTTGCTGTTGTTGCATGAGTATGATGAGGGTGTTGGAGTTATACGTGAAAGTATGCTTTTACTTTGTATAACTCGTGTATCAAACACTTGTTTATGATAATAATTCTTTTATCGCATATGCTTTAGATATGATTGAATGTTGAATATTTATTGCAAACAGTTCATAATAGTACTAGTTACATTGTAGTTAATGTGGTGATACCCGATCACGGAAGACAACATTAACAGTTTTCTTGTAACTAAACGTACATTTTCACGACCTAGGAGGAATTGAACAATCCGCCATGAAAGGTCGATGTGTAAGTCTCAGATTGGTCTGTCTTGACTAAGAGATTGCACTAGCACATTTAGTATGTGTTGAAGAGGACCTACAGCGAGGATAAATTCTTCTGTTCTGAAATGTGAAGAATTAGACCTCAGTGGTTGTTGATTTCTTAATCTCCGTCACTTAAATAGGACCGTGTGTGCTTAATGGTTACTGCTTTGATTAATGTTGGGTGAGAATCATTGTGACTTCGAACCTTGTGCTTTGGGTAGTAATATTAATCATACGACGGTTGCTAAGATTTAATACGGAGAAACGCGTGCGAGTACGGCGCGTGTGATTAGTCCCCTTGGTGGGCTCAGAAGTTTTATCGTACCAAATCTTGCAAGTGAAGAATCAGTTTCTTCGGTACGGATAATCATGTTGAGCTGTCTTTACTCCAATGTGAAATATATTAATTAATTTAGAGTTATTCAGAAGCTTAATTAATTAATGAACTTGATAATCTTAAACGCGGGAAATAATAACCGGGAGCCCATATTACCATAATATGGATTAAGATGGATAATGCAATATTAATTTATTAGTGGTAATAATTAATATTAATGGGCTGAATTATATTGGGGCTCAATATTGAAATTCAGAATTCCATTAGGAGGTCCAATCTTAATTCTCCTTAAAGGCCCCTCAAGTAGCCCATTAAGTAGCCCAATAATGATAAGATGACTAAAATAAAAAGAAAATATGAATGCTGATTTTTCTAGTATTTTTCGAAAATAGGGTATATAGATTGAGAAAAGATTTTGTTGATTTTCTTGGAAAGATATTATGGAAGATAAGTATTCTTGGAATTCAAGATTATCTCATATATTCAAGAAGATCCAAATCTTGGATATTCTCTCTATAATTTTCGATCAATGTGGGCATGAAAATAAGAGTGAGATTTTTGTGGAATATTTTATTATGGAGAAAAGAATATATGAGATATATTCAAGATTTCTTAGAGACTGAGAAAAGATTTTTTCCAAGCCCATATCTCCTCATATTTTCGGCCATTACCCTCTATAAATAGGGGATGATTATTTCATCCCCAAGTACATAATTCCATGTGTTGGAAAAATCAAGAGCATAGATATTTTTCTTTTTCCTTAGTTATTTAAATTATTCGAAAGCATCTCCTACCGGTGATCGAATAAGGCAAAAGGGAATACTTGAGAAGACTTTTGGGTTGATAAAGTGCATACTTGTTTGTCCCGTTTTATTCAAAGGCCAAGTTCTACGAGAGGTACGTTAATCACATATTATCTTGTTTTTTCCGCCATAGATTATATGTGAATTAATTCAACATGCATGATGTTAAATTGGTTGTTGGAATTATTATTTGAATTAATTAGGATTAATTCATGCTAGTAAAAATTGAATTTAAATTCGTATTTAAATTTCATCCCGAATAGATTCCGGGCACCCCTATATTCCCAATAGAGGGAAGGTGAGTGAGTATACTTGTGATTGATCTTTGAAGCTCGAGTTCATTTGCTTGCATGATTTGATTCGTTGACTCATTCCTAACAATTTCACTTGACTTATGATTTCATTGCTTGAGGACAAGCAATATGGTAAGTTTGGGGGGGTTGATTAGACGTGAAATTGTCATGATTCGTAACTCGAAATACCCTAGTTTTGGTTGATTTTGTTGAGTATTTAGAGTCATTTGAGTATCATTTTTATAAACTAATGAATTTGTCTCTTTGATGCTTATAAATGGATAGAGGGCGAAAAGAGGAGTTCGTAGGACTTTGAATCGGCCAAAACGGACTCCCGATTGAGGAGATATGAAGATTTTACGAACAAGTGTACTGCTGCTGAAAAGTGCTCGAGCGAGAGCACTCGAGCGCTTCCGCTCGACCTCATGATCCGCTCGACCAATGCACTCGAGCGCCTCCGCTCGAGCTCGAGCGCCCCAAACTTACAGAAACTTTTTGCTGCTCGAGCACAACTACTTGAGCGCCTCTGCTCGACCGCCTGCCTCATTCGACCACTGAGCTCGAGCACCTCCGCTCGAGTGGGACAGCTCGAGCGCCTCCGAGGGCAAATTTCCAAGTTCGTTTTTCCGGCCCATGAGATCCCGATTTGGCCCGATCCTTATATATACCCTCCCGAACACGTTTTGAAGCAATTGTCACTTACCACGTCACTTTTAGACTTAGTTTTGAGAGAGAGATAGAGGAGAAGGAACGAGCAAGCTTTACTTTTACGTTTTTTAGGTTTTTCGTTACGAATTCATAGTACAATTTTGCTTTTTAGTTTCGTTTCTTTAGACCTTTGTTCTTGAACACATTGAGACTTTGTTTTATTGATTTAATTTCAGTTTATTCCTTTATTTCTTGAAACCCTAGTTTATGTTTGATCTTTTCTTCGTTATAATCATTATGTTCATATTCATTATTTATTCAATTGTTCTTGTTTACGTAAAACTCATGTCTAGCTAAAACCCTTGCATGCTTAGGGTAGGATGAACTTGTAGAAGTAGGATGTGGGTACGTAATTAAGGTAGTTCATGACGTTTAGTTTTAATTCTCTTAATTAATGAATTCTTAAAATCAATCTTAACTTTTTCTTTGAATTTCGTACGAACGTGTTAGGGAGAGGACGACCGCATCACTCTTTAACAACTAGTAGACTTAACTAGAGGGTTTAGAAGGGGTTGATTAATTTGCCGGTTTAGCTATGGAGGACGGCCGCATCACCATTAGTTAAATGATGGCCTCTTTAATTAAACACGATCTATTAACTTGTTAGTGGATTAGTGAAGTCGATTGCTAGGATAAAGTATTAGGGTATTAAGTCTTGAGCTTTCATCTTACAATCTTTAACTTAGATTATCTCTTGCGCGTCATAATTATTTTGATTATGTACCTGCTCCATTAGTATACGTAGGGATTCCTATCCTGAGCATCACCATCACATACTTGCATACAAATCTTAAATTCTTAGTTTAATTTTCTGTTAGCATTCGTAGGATAGTTTAGTTTATTTTAATTAATTTCTTCTCAAAAATTCAAAAACATTTCACTCATATTAACTACGACGCGTAGATCTTCAGGGATCTATTTGCATACAAACTTTCCCTTGGTTTCGATAATACTTGGTCCCTATACTTGCCAATACTACAGTGAACCTGTACTCTTGCGGGGAAGCTACTAGTAAAAGCTAGTATTTTCGATTCAAGTCATCGTACCAAAATTTTCCCTTTCTCTCTCAGATCGACGGCTATGGTAGACGGCGACACCAACACGTCCACTGTCTTTCTGAAAAAAAGAACCACACCAAAAAAATTAAAGATTTATCTATCAAAGCAAGATTGAAGCAAACAACCAAAAATCAAAGAAACCCCCAAAAATGGAGGCAAAATCGAAGCAATATTGAAGTAAAATCGAAACAAAATCAGTGAAAAATCAAAGCAAAGGTAGATCTTCATGACAAACCCTAAAAATCAAAGAAAAAACAAAGAAAAAACCTAGATCAAATGTGTCGAAGCCTAACCTCTTTGACGTCCTATGCGCCACCATTCACTCTTCCGAAGCCTCCACCGCACGACGACCACATCTCCGCCCTCCTTCTTCTCGGCGAATCCTACCGCTCCATTGTCTCCTCCATAATTGCTGCCCTCGTGGAACACGAAAACCTAGATATGTCTTATCTTCACGCCACTGCCTACGCGAGCCACACCACTCTCTCACAATTTCACTTCCTTCCTCAATCATCCATTGTTGTACTCCTCTCCTAAATGCCCTCATCTTCTCGACACCACCAGTGCGCCGCCAAACATGCTGCATCCTCTATCGCCGTCTGTGTCGAAACCCACCAATATGAGTTTTTTTTGTTTAATTACGTTTATATTTAAATAATTTCTTTGTGAATCTAATATGAAGTGTATCCTCTTTTACAACTACAAATGTCATCCAAGATTTATCTTGAACTAACATCTTGTCCTCAACTTAAAAAGTAAGATTATATATATGATTCAGGGGGTGGGTGCAGTTTTTTTCGATGGGCAGAAGATGTCATACCCCCAAGAACACTGCGTATGATTCAATCTTTGCGGGAGCAAACATGTGAACTTTTCTCCGAGTTAAAAAAAGTCCAGAAGATTGGTCAATTGTCTAAAGATTGCACTAATTGCATCTTGGGTTTTATTCTTATCAAAGTGGCCGACTACATAAATTGAACATTGTTGTTTTTTGTATGCTAGTTAGAATGCTAGTTCTTGGTATGTTGTAATAGTTAGTTATGTTTTGACTTTATGTTGTAATGGTTAGTTCTTGGTTTGTTGTTAATAGTTAGTTATGTTGTGACTTTCTGTTGGGTGAAGACTGTTGGTTTGTATCATTTAGCCTACTCCTTAAACTTATAACTTGCAGCTCATGATGTATATCTGTAATTACATGTGTATTGGAGAAAGTCAATATTCGAGCAAAAGATTAGTTTCTAGGCAAAAAACATCAATTTATAACACGAAAGCTTTTTTGGGGACTGAGGTTAAGATTCATATAAAACGTTCCTACCACTATGGACGATTAGAACCAAACAGTAAGTATTGTTAGACTCACTGTTTTGTCAATTTATTTTTTCAAATCTCAAGAAACACCACTAAAGCCAAGTGATGATATAAATGCATTCATCATTCCTCAGGACATGCAGACCCATTCTTCAAGTATTTGCATATTTAGTTTTTTGTTTTCAATTATGTTACAGTTAGTATGCTGCCTTATGTGAAGTGAAATGGGTAGATACCAAATTATATGTAGGTGAAAGTTAGGTGGGTATTTTATGGAGTAATATCTGATAATTATCACAACAAACCATTGGACTCATCTGCATGTATAGAGCATGGTGTCGGTCTTTACTAAAGCAATTGAATGCACAATCTGATCATAAATCTCTATTTGGTAGCATGAAAGAGATAAGACTTTTTTGTATGTGGTTCAGTTGCACATAGCTGCAGTCTAGTCTAGCATAACAAGAAATTTTATCTATTCCATATCTCATGAATATGGAGGTATGAGGAAATAACATTTTAATTGGAATTTTAATTGAAAATTTACCAGATTTGTAAAAGAAACTTGTATAAATACAGAGATGAAGAATGTTTGAATTGTTAACAAATGCTTTTCTCTCTTGTTGTTAATTTTTCTTCAGTTGTTATATTGTTGATTGTATATCCTTGGTTTGATTGTTGTAAACTGATCTTTAGATACTGATGTGCAAAATATAGAAAAACAACATCATAATAAAGGAGAAAATTGGATGTAAATACAAACCTTATAATGTTTTATTTACTTATTTATTTGCTTCACACAGCTTAATCAATCACAATACTCACAAAACCAATAAATGAATTTCCCTACTTATTTGTAAAAAAAAAATGTTTTTCTCTTGCTATTAAATTACCACATCTGAAAGATAATCTTGAGTCCAAAACTAAGATGATATGAATTCTAACAAACTGTGATTCCCAAGAGTTAAGAGCTGATGGTCAGTCAAATAATTATTGGATAACGGAATTGCTGCTCTTTTTTATTCGATGATCGGAGTGAGTAATTGATGTCTTTGAGAGTTTAAAGTTTATAGTTGAATCTGTTATCAACGATATGATTGAATTTTGCCTAATTTTTTTTTTTGGAATCATGTTGGTGTTGTACATTGAAATTCACTATTTATCCCCTTATATTTGTAGTTCAGTGATTGTAAATGGGTGTGGGAAGTAATCCTCTAAGCTTCTGTTTGAGCTTCAATAATTAAGAGTAGTATCTAGGAATTCAAAAACAACACAAGATCTCTTTGAATTCAGGTATCCTGCTAATATTTTCTTTTTAATGCTTTAAATGCCTGATTTTCAACATTAATGTCTTGCTGTACGTACCCTTTGTTGATTTCTTTTAATCTGACTTTGATTGTTACTCGTGGTTAAATTTGTAGTAACGTTTCTAGTTGTGCATTTGAAAATTTTAGTTTATAGTTGGTGCTGCTGGTTTCTTGATTAAATCCTTATGAGTTTCATTTGTCTAATCCATGCATCTTCTATCTTCTACTATTTATTAGTAGATGTTATGAATATGATGCAGTCCATCTGTTTCTATATCAATATTGCACAGCTCTTGAAGATTCTAGCTAGTTTTGTGTAGTACCTAGGCAAATTGTTATTGCAATATTAAGCCAACACTTAATATAATACGAATATGGCTCTACTGTAAACTTAACATTGTTGAATATACAAGTTGTGTAATACCTAGGAATCGTTGGACTCTCTTTAGATTTCCAGAGTTCACCAATTCTGACTTGCATTTTTTCTCATAATTCAGATTAGGAAAAGATCAATAAATATCATTTCGTCCCCCTTCACATGGTAATTAGTTGGTAACTAACAACTGTATTTTGTTACTAAGTTATTACTCCACTAACCCCCCACCCCCTTATATATAAACACACACATATACTGTCAAACACCATGTCCACATGTCATTACAGAGAGCAAGAACAGAAGAATATGTTTCAAAAACATTATTACTGCAGTGACAACCTAGAAAGATATTTTCTTTTCCTGTAGCTCCCCTAGCTGCTTGTAAATGGGTCCAAATCCTCCCTCTCCAAGCTTGTTAACTGCACTCAAATCATTTGTTGCGGCTCTAATTTCTGAATAGCTAAAAATGTATGGTTTGGCTTCCATCCCCATGAACACTGAATTAAGACAGACAATTATGATGTTAGAAGATAATCACAACTATGACGAATTAAGGGTGTTGGGACAATGTCAGTTTTGATTAGATCACAAAGCCCCTGAAAAGATGATTTGCTTTAGTGTGTTTTGGTCAGGCTAGTTTTGGTTAGAATTGTACTTAGTTATTTTACATTTCACAGGAACTCAATGAGACGAGTACTCATTGATGACAATCAAGACTGAAGCCTGAAGACACAAGAGTACCATCCTGAACTTACGACAGTCTCTCTAAGTTGGCTGAATAAGTGTCAGAGATGAAGAGTTTGACCCTGAGGTCATTACTAACTCAGTCCTGTAGAAAACAGGATGATACTGAGTAATGGGAAAAGACTTGGAGTAGGGCCAAGCAATGAAAAAAGAATGTCAGCGTCAGGACAAGACCATTGTGCTTGAGACAAAAAGAACTTAATAAGACAAGCCTGAAGCATAGGAATGAGTTCTGACATTCTCACCAACCTGATGATGTGGAACAATCCAGGAAGGACACGCACGTACGGACCTGATATGAAGACTGAGTTTAGACTGCACTTTTCAACGGACAAGTATTAAATGGAGCATTGAATGCAATTATCAAATCCATTCAAGGACGGCTGCTGCATGGGAGTTGTATCCGTTGAACAGACCCTACGTAGATGACCTAGAAGGCTATCTCTTCCAACAGATAGTTTTCAAAGTTGCCTATAAATACAGAAGACCTTGAACCTAATCAAGGTTACGGGAAATTTCCAAGCCAGAAATTACTCAAACTCTCAAGCGTTCAAAAGCATTCAACGTTCAAAGAAGCACTCGAAAAACATAAATTTCCCAAGTGTTTCTTAGCAAAGAGAGTTATTTTGTATTCCACTAAGTGTTCATTGTAATATCTTCAACTTAGAAGTGATTATCCATCCTTAGCATAGCTTAGTCTTGTAAGGATAATCACAACCTTAATTGGAAACAAAACTGAAACCAAAACCCTCTAGTCAGGTTTGTTGGTTGAGGTTGTTAGTGAGTTAGAAGAAGGAAGTAAGGGTCAGTGAGTGTAGTTGATTCTGGTGCACCTTGGCACGTTAAAAAAAAGTCAATCCTTAATGGATTCTCCTATTAAATCAGGACCGTGGACGTAAGAGCTTGAGTCTCTGAACCACGTTACTTCCTTGTGTTCTTTATTGCTTTGATTAGTGCTCTTAACTGTTTATTCATTAAGTCATTCATTACATTGTTTATCAGGCTTGAATCAATCAGCCTGATCATCAAACTGAACACTGCCCTTCTAAACACTACTTCAAAAAGAGTAATCAAGTTTTCAGAAAGCAAACTTTAACAAGACTATAAACTTTCAGGGCTCACGCATTCCGCATTGAACTCAAGTTGATAGTTAGCCAACTAACCAGCATTCAGTGCAGTTAGTAGGTGTATTATCAATCCTGAGTTCTACACCACTCTGAGTTAAGGGGACTCAGTCTTTTGAAAGTCAGAAAAATTTATATACGTGTATTCCCCGCTCCCCCCATACACGTATCACCCAGTCTTGTACCGGGACCAACAAAGGGACATTATGAATTGCTTAGGAACTATTGGTGGTCGCTGAACAAATCTGAGTTTGCTTCTAATAAAATTTACATCATCATGACTTCGAGGAGACTTGAAGCTTCATTGCCTGAATTTTCTGTTGCTAACTTTGTCTATTGGAAGTTTAGGCTTGAGGCACATCTAGATGTCATCCATGACCAGATGCCGCGAGTTATTAGGGATGGACCGATCAAGATCACCATCCAAAATGTCAAAGGACTGGGATATGATGATCTCGACATTGGTGTACAGGTTCCTAAGGAGAGGAAGGATATGACCAATGATGAGATCAAGATGGTGGGACTGGACAACGTGGCCATGAATATTATTCTTCATACGGTACCATTCGAGGAGTCAGCGAGGCTGATGAACTTAAAGACGGCAAAAGAGGTCTGGGATGAGTTGACCAGCACGTGCGAGGGCTCAGAAAAGATAAGGAGAACAAGAGAAATATTGTCATTCAGAAATTTGAAGTGTTCGAGATGCTGCCTGACGAATCTATTGATCAGATGGAGTCAAGATTCATCAAGATGATGAATGAGTTGGTGATGCTGGGAAAAGAGATTCCCAAGAGAGAAGTTGCTTCTAAAATCCTGAATGCTCTTCCTGAGAGATGGGATAATAGTATCATTATGTTAAAAAAATACTCAGGATATGAGTAATATAACTTCGGCTTTACTTTTTTCAGAGCTCAAAGCTTTGGAATATGATCTGAACAAGAGAAAGAAGAAACTTCAGCCTGAAGAGGAAGAGAAAGCACCTAAGAAAAGTGTGGCATTCAAAGCCAGGTCAGAACCTGTCGAGTCTTCATAAAAGTCACTGATGGAGATGAGAAAAGAAGAGCTCGCTGAGGAGTACAGCCTGATGGCCAGACGCTTTAAAAAGCTTAATTCTAGGTTTGGTCGTTATAAGAAATATTATCAGGATACTCGTGATAGGAAACCAGAAGGAAGCCACCAAAGTTCTCGGAGATATGAGGAAAGAAGAAACACTGAACCAAGACATGATCGTGGTAATGAAATGAGGCAGTCAGATCCAAAGCCCGATCATAGAGATGAGCAGAGATGTACTCATGATGATAGTCACTCAGGAAAAGTTGAAAGCTCATCAAGACAAAGGGAACCTGACTCAAGAAGGAACCCTGAGCTAAGAAAGGAGAGGGGAGATGAGCAAGCTACATATTACAAATGTAACAAAGGTGGGCATTATCAGTACGATTGCCCAGAACTGAGTGCACGGAAAAGAGAAGACAGGAGGGCCAAGAGAGACCAGAGGTATGCTGACAGGAGAGCCATGCTCGCTGAGGAAGCTACAGACTCGGATGGTCCTGAGGAGAGGTCGCCTGAACTCTTTTCCTATGAGGAGTACGATGACTTGTGCCTTATAGCTAGAGATGAGCCTGAGGTAACTTCAAATTCTATGTGTGGTTAACATAGTGGTAGAAATCCTGAGCTCAGCTCAGAGTCAGCCAGAGAAATGAACCTTCAGATCTGCTTAGATCAATTAAAGGTTGATTTCTCCAGGCTGCAGGAAACCAATATTTTCTTGGTAGAGGAGTACCAGAAACTGAGTATTGAGGATCAAAACCTGAATGATCAACTCACTCAGTCAGATCTAAAAGAGTCAACTCAGATTGTGAGACTAACTCAGGAAATTGACATGATCAATGTTGAGCGTCTTTCAAGAGAGAAGATTCTGAAAGAACTGGCTGATGAGGAGTTGGACAGGAAGGAAGAACTGAAGGTACTCAAGAGTAAGTTTGATGACCTCTTTACCAGACATGAAATCCTAAAAAAGAGTGAGGACTCTCTCAAGAAAAAGGTTGCAGCAATGAATAAATCCTCAGTTGCTAGAGAGGAAATTAATAGTAGCCAGATTCTTGGGAATGAGAAAAAGGGATTTGGATATGTTCCTAAGAAATCGTCACAAGGTCAATCTCATGTTGCTTCAGGGAGCAACACTGAGAGAGTGTTTGTCCAGGCAGGCAAGGGTACAAAGAAAGTTGTATTCGAAGCCTGCAAAACTCATAAGGGTAAGGAAACTGCTGAGACAGTCAGGGTAGTGCCTAAGGTTGATAAGCCAAAACCCAAGGGAAAGGCTAAACAACCAAAGGAGGCCCCTGAGGGCTCAGGCTAGAAGAAACCTCAGCGTAAGCCGAGGAAGACTCAGGTCAAGAGCACTCAGACTGCTCAACAGGGGTATTATCATGCATGGCTGTTGGGACATTGTCAGTTTTGATTAAGACCTCAAAGCCCCTGAAAAGATGATTTGCCTTAGTTCGTCTTTGTCAGGCTAGTCTTGGTTAGGTTTTGTACTTAGTCATTTTACACTTCATAGGTACTCAGTAAGAGGAGCACTTACTGATGACAATCAAGACAAGAGCCTGAAGACAAAGTTTACCATCCTGAACTTATGACAGTCTTCTAAGCTGGCTGAGTAAGTGTCAGTGATGAAGAGTATGACCCTGAGGTCATTACTAACTCAGTTCTGAAGGGAACGGGATGATACTGAGTGTATGGGAAGACTTGGAGTAGAGCCAAGCAACGTAAAGGAATGTCAGCATCAGGACAAGACCGTTGTGCTCGAGATAAAAAGAACTTAATAAGACAAGCCTGTAGCCTAGGAATAAGTTCTGACATTCTCACCAACCTGATGACGTGGACCAATCCGGGAAGGACACGCACGTACGGAACCTGACAGAAGACTGGCTTCAGACTGCATATTCAACGGGCAAGTATTTAATGTGCATTTAATGCAACTACCTAATTCCATGCAAGGACGGCTGCTGCATAAAGATATGTCCGTTTGAGCCACTCTACATAGTTGACTAGAAGGTTATCACTCCAACGGATAGTTTTCCAAATCACCTATAAATACAAAAGACCTTGAACCCATTCAAGGTTACGGGAAATTTTCAAGCCAGAAATTACTCAAACTCTCAAGCACTCAAAGCATTCAGTCTTTAAAAGAAGCACTCGAAACCATCTAAATTTCCCAAGTGTTTCTTAGCTATTTAGAGTTCTTCTGTATTACAAAGAGCAAACTAGCATTATCTTAAGCTTAGAGAGGTTATCCAATCCTTAGCATGGCTTTGCCTTGTAAGGATAGTCTCAACTTAGTTGGAATCCAAACTGAAACCAAAACCCTCTAGTTAGGTTTGTTGGTTGAAGTTAGTTAGAGAGGAGAGGCAGCCCAGGGAGTGCCGTGAGTCCAGTGTTTTGTGCACCTTGGCACGTTAAAAACAAGAATCCCAGTTAGTGGATTTCCTGTTAAATCAGGCCGTGGATGTAAGAGCTTGAGTCTCCGAACCACGTTAAACTGAGCGTTTTTATTTTTTAATGTACTTTCTAAAGTGTTGAGAAAATCTGCTCACTGAGAGCATTGTTAAGAAAACTTTGGTTAAGTATTTAGGTCAGGGAGAATCCTTCAAATTGACTAGTTCAGGCAACGCACTCGAGAGTTTAGCATCTCGAGTCACTGCCTTGCTTAGAGCATGAGCCTCCAAGTCTCCACACTGACTTGGTAGCTCAGCCTCTAAGCAGAGCAGTGACTTGAAGTGTAACCTCTCGAGTCACTGCCTTGTTAAGAGACTGAGCCCTCAAGTCATCACACTGACTTTATATCTCTGACTCTTAGCAATGCAGTGACTTGAGTACTATTCACTCTTGCTGAACTCCCTGAGCTAAAGGTTTAAAAAAAATTCTCCTGAATTCCCATTTTACCCTTCGAAAACGGGACCATCAATTGGTATCAAAGCGGGTTGTTCATATGACCACTGATCCAGTTTTGTTAAGAAAAATGGTCAACCGAACAGATCTTAAATGTTTTAAATTATGGGAATTTTTGCATATTTCAAACTATTACTTGTGTTCTGACATTATTCTTGTAATAGAAAATTATTATGTTAGAAGTTTTGGAATCATCAAAAGGGGGGAAATTGTTGGGATATACTTAGTTTTGATGATTTTCCAAAACCCCTTGTAATAGGTTTGAAAACAGTCAGGATTGTATCTCTTGTTTCAAGTCAGGCTAGGTTATTTCTCAGTAGAATAGGTTGTCAGTTGAGAAGAACTCAGTTGAGGGAACACTCAGTTGAGGGGGAACTCAGCGAGGGGGAACTCAGCAACACAGCCTGAGGATATCAAGGTGACACCAAGAAGAACTAACTGAAGCCATGTTGTAACCTGAATCAGAAGAGAAGCCTGAAGGATGTCCCACTGAGTGTAAACCGGGCTGATCTAAGCTAAGTCGGGTGAACCACTCAGTGAAGAGCATGATCAAGAGGATCAGTGCTGCACCAAGTAGGCCCTGAAGGAGTCAGGCTACTGTGGTCAGGGAAGTTTGTCATTCAGCCTTATGACAAACTTCTTGGAGAGATCTTCAGATAGTCTCTGAAGGACAACTACACTGAAGACGTTCAGTCCACTGAAGATCATCAAGCCAGTGAAAGATGAAGCTATCTAAAGTCAGTGGGTCTTGGTCAACCCACTAAGTCAAAGATCCGTTGGATCCTGCCCACGTGGACCAATCAGCACAAGGCAGTAAATCTGACACTGACAAGGCCGCATTCCAAGAAAAGTGGTTGAAACCATTAATTGTATGGATTCAAATGTAATTTCCTCCAACGGTTACATTTGAATCCACACTATAAATACAAGCTCATAGCTGCGGTTTGATGTGTGTGTGAAGAAAGAAAAATCAACACTTACAAGCTGAGAGGGTGTGTGAGTTGTTAGGGAGTCATAAGGAAGTATTTCTCACACCCACGATACTGACCATTAGGGTTTTCACTTATATTCATTGAGTGTCAAGCTTGTAACTCTTAGCTTAGAGAGGTTTTCCCAATCTACCTTGAGGCTAATACATTGTAAGGGAAAACCTCACATAGTTGGAGAAACCAAACTGAAACCAAAACCCTCTAGTTAGGTTTATTGGTTGAAGTTAGTTAGAGAGGAGAGGCAGCCCAGGGAGTGGTGTGAGTCCAGTGTTTTGTGCACCTTGGCACGTTAAAAACAAGAATCCCAGTTAGTGGATTTCCTGTTAAATCAGGCCGTGGATGTAAGAGCTTGAGTCTCCAAACCACGTTAAACTGAGTGTTTTTATTGTTTAATGTACTTTCTAAAGTGTTGAGAAAATCTGCTCACTGAGAGCATTGTTAAGAAAACTTTGGTTAAGTATTTAGGTCAGAGAGAATCCTTCTCACTGACCAGTTCAGACAACACACTCGAGAGTTCAGCATCTCGAGTCACTGCCTTGCTTAGAGCATGAGCCTCCAAGTCTCCACACTGACTTGGTAGCTCAACCTCTAAGCAGAGCAGTGACTTGAAGTGTAACCTCTCGAGTCACTGCCTTGTTAAGAGACTGAGCCCTCAAGTCATCACACTGACTTGATGTCTCTGACTCTTAGCAATGCAGTGACTTGAGTACTATTCACTCTTGCTGAACTCCCTGAGCTAAAGGTTTAAAAAAAATTCTCCTGAATTCCCATTTTACCCTTCGAAAACGGGACCATCAATGGTAATACCCTCAGGGAAGGCCAGGCATGATAGCACCTCCATTGTTTTGGCATCCTGAAGCCTATAACTGCTTTCAGTTCCCTCACTTGCCTAGGGGGAATCAAAAGCAAGGCCCTCATCAGGGACAAACCTCAAGACCAGCTGCACCAAGGCCTAGGAAGAACAGGAAGTCAGCCCAAAAGGCATCCACTCAGGCTCCTGTAAAGCCTAAGACTAACACTCATACAACATCTTCTTCTCAGGCTAAGCAGAAGAAAGGATATTTCAGGGAAACAAATCTACCACTCTGAGGCAATCAGGGTAGTAAAGCAGGTTTGGATCCCGAAAGGTACAACTGACACCATAGGACCCAACACCAAATGAGTACCTAAAGCCTGATCTGTTTGCAGGTAGCTATAGATCACAACAAGAGAAGAGGAGACTCAATCAAGACTGTTTGGTACCTAGACAGTGGTGGCTCAAGGCACATGACTGGAATGAAGAGTCTTCTCCAAGAGTTTCAAGCTAAGGATGGTCCACAGGTAACCTTTGGTGATAACTCAAAAGGTTTTACTAAAGGTTTTGGTGTTTTGAAAATAGGTACAGTCAGAGTGGAGAATGTGTCCTTTTTTGAAGGACTGGAGCATAACCTATTGTCAGTAAGTCAGTTCTGCGACAAGGGTTTCAATGTTGAGTTCTCATCGAATATATGTTCAGTCAAGGACAAATCAACACAAGTGCTTCTATCAGGTATTAGGAAAGGTAATGTTTATTTAGCTGATTGGAGCAGCGCTGTCCCTAATACTTGTTTTGTTGCTAAAAGCTCTTCTGAGCTTAGTTGGTTATGGCATAAACGGTTAAACCACCTAAACTTCAAGATTCTTAAACAAAATCTCTAGACTCTCTCTTGTAGAAGGTTTACCTAATGAAGTTTTTAGCAAGGATCATATGTGCAAGGCATGTCAGGAAGGGAAGCAGGTCAGAGCATCATTCAAAGAGAAAGCTTCCTTCTCCACTGATAGGGTTCTTCAGCTCTTGCACATGGATTTATTTAGTCCTGTAACACCTGTGAGTATGAATGGTAGGAAGTATACTGATTAGGCGTGAAATTGTCATGATTCGTCACTCGAAATGCCCTAGTTTTGGTTGATTTTGTGAGTATTTAGAGTCATTTGAGTATCATTTTCATAAACTAATGAATTTGTCTCTTTGATGCTCATAGATGGATAGAGGGCGAAAAGAGGAGTTCGTAGGACTTTGAATCGACTCAAACGGACGCCCGGATGAGAAGATATCGAAGAAATACGAAAAGTACTAGTTCGAGGGAGCAAAAGTATCATTGGAGTGCACAAGCTAGAAGAGCTCGAGCACTAGTGCTCGAGCAGGTCGAGTATAGTGCACGAGAGATGCAAGTCGAGCACTTAGTGCTCGAGTCGGTCGAGCAGTGTGCTCGAGTGGAATCCAGTCGTGCATTAGTGCACAACAACGTATGGTCGAGCACTTTTTGTTGGGAAAATGTACAAGACTTAAGTTTTGATTAGATGCCAAAATGTTCCTCCTAAGTTGTTTTGTAAGTAAAATATTCAGTAGAGTTAGTACTTAGTAAATCAGTTCAACTGTTAAGGAACTGAAGTACATTTAGTAATTATTAGAGTGTATTTAAGAATGAAGTCTGCTGAAGATTAAGTCCACTGAAGTGAAGTCCGCTGAAGACAAGTGATCTGAGAAGAAGTCTAAGTCTTGAATGTTTTCTAAGTACATTCTCACTAAGACTAAAACTATCAGGAGAGGACCAAAGTCCACTGATGGGAACTAACAAAGCACATTCAATGCTAAACATATTAAAAACTGTTAGTTAATCTGGTTGGAACAAGGCAAAACGAATTACATTGAAGCTTACAATAAATGAAGGAATAAGAAGGTTCTCTCAGAGGAGTTCCACCTTAAAACAAGACAAGAATCTGGGCATACAGACTAAAGGTCCAATGAGAAGATGACACGTCAGTGTACCTTACTGACAGCCGACCTGCTCTGGACTGACAAGTACCAAAAGTCTTTCCCTAGCTATCTACAGAAAGTTGGTGAACAGGCATGGTCTTTCAGCCGTTTCTTGACAAGACTTAAAGCTTCAAATAGTGTCGTTTGAACCAATCAGATACAAGAAGACTTACTTGAGAAGATTCAAATCCAACGGGAAGATTTTCAAGGAAGCCTATATATACAGAAGGACGTGCTCATTTCTATGCACGGGAAACTCACAAGATCAAAGCTATCTCTACATTCATAACAACTAGAAGCACTCGAAATTACCTTTGTTTTCCAAGTGTTTCACATTTGTAGAGAGCCTAACAAACCTTCTGTAACCAAGCTTAAAAGCTATATCCAAATCTTAGAAAGATATAATCCAATCCTAAGCCTTGAGCTAAACTTGTAAGGATTATCTCAAAATAGTTGGAACCAAAACCCTACTCAAAACCCTACTCAGTGTTTAGGTTGAGAGCTAGTGTTAAGTGGTGTTAGTAAGCTGATTGTTGTATCAGTCTGAAAGCTGGTTTGTTTTGGGAACTAGGACCTGGAATTTCCTAGTGATCAATCATCCTAAGAGAGGATTAGTTGATCAGTGCACCCTGGCACTATAACACAAGGAATTCCAAGTGAAAGGAATTCTCCTGTTTGATCAGGACAGTGTGTTGGTGATAAAAAATTTTCGAGTGGATTAGTGACTGTTTAATTACGGTTTAAAGATCATCAATCAATTACGTGTGATTGGTTACCACCGTAAATGATAAATCGAGGTTCGGGTTATGAAATCGGATATACGAAAGTCGAAATCGAAATAATTTCATATGTGTGCACGTTTAGGTGTGTTTGTGTGTGTTTTGGGAGTGTTTATGAATTTGAACTTGTATTTCTTAAGCTGGAGAGCAACTATTTATAGAGACTAGCAAGCATGAGGTGTTCCTGACTCTTGGTCTCCCTAGCCTGCATGCTTGACATGTGTCTCTTTGACCTTATCTAAGCTGAATCTTAGTTACAAAGTCTTCTTTGGTCTTATCTCGGACTCACTGTTGTTCACTTAGGTCGGCTTGACGGATCTTGATGATTCTCCAACTGAAAGTTGTTCGCCTCTGGAGATTGTACTTTGGAAGTTGTTCGCCTTTTGGCTTTATTTAGCTTGGCTTTGGGATTTGTCCTTTGTTCACTGGTACACATCTTAACTGTGTTGTATCATAGTTTGACCAAGTTGTTCGTCATTGGCGACTTCACAGTTGGCTCATTCTTGGTCTCGGGTCTTAATACCTGTTCGCCTATTTGTTGTTCGTCGATGGAGTTGTTCGTCATTTTAAGTACCTCCCGGATTGGTAGATGCACCCCAATCCTGATTTTCTTTGCTCAAGCCCTTAATTCTTGTTCGCTTCATGCTGGATGATGTTCGCCTATCAACAATTGCCCCCTATCCTGACTAGATGTTTCTTCAGACGAGCAACTTTGTGGCGAGCAATTGTAGTTAGGATATTGTTCTGGTCAAGACTTGGACGAACAACATCTTTGCGACGAGCAACATCGTGGCATCCGTTTCGTCTTCCCACGATCTGGGGAGATCACGAAGATGATGCCAACGCAATGATTGAGCGCCGTTCACGCGCGAGCAGTCCCGAGTCCACGCGCTCCTATAATTGTCCATAGGTCCTTCGACTTTTAGTTTTACTCGGAATTGACCCCTTTTTCTCATAATCCAGTCCCTGAATTTTTAGGAAATTAGGCCTTGGACCCCGTTTTTGCTTGGGGTATAAATGGTGGGAAAACTGAAAGTTTTCCCACTTTTTCTTCTCCAACTACAGTGCTCCGGCGATTTCCTCCTCCCTTCGGCGATTCCAAGCTTTCCGACGTCTGCCTTCCAGCATTTGGTTTCAAATTCCAATTCCCAGGTAGTTATTCTTTTTTCTCTCTATCTTTTTCTCTCGAAAATTTTTCTGCCGCCGTGTGGATCCGAGCGCCACCGTCTTCTCCGGGACAGCGCCGCCGTCTGCAACACTCTCCGCCGCCGCTTGGATTTTTCTCTTCCTCCTATATCTTCGCATTCGAGCAACAAAACTGAGGAGACCTTAGATCCCTTTTTCCCACTGTTGCTCACGATCCACAACCAGTTGAAGTTTCTTCAGCGTCGAATGCTCACGTGGACTTAGTTGTTCGCTCTGTGGAAAACACTGGTGTGGGCCCATCTGGGAGAGAACTGACAGTTGCGGCGAACATTAATTTGAACGATGACTCTTCGTCTTCCACTGAATCTGAAGATCCAGATCTTGACGAACTCACCCGCGAGTTCTTGGAGGGTATTAACTTCCCATCCCCAAAGATGTTGGAAAATGAGATTCCAACAGGAGTTGCTCGGCCGTTCGAATGGCAAGCATACGCTGAGGAGTATGCGAACAGCTTTCCTCGCCCACAGAGGCAAATTATGGACAAGGTGAAAACTGGGTACCAGGCGAGCAAAATCAAAAGTGTTGTTCGCGAAGATGATCTGGACTCTATCCGTAGGGACTACAAAATCCCATTTGATATTCATATGTGGGCCCCTCGAAGAAAGGAAACAGCTGATCGCCCACCCCCAGGATGCACGGCGATCCACATTCATACCTTGATCGCTGGATTAAAGCTGCCTCTTCCACCCATTGTTGGTCGATTCCTGGAGGCGACCAACTTGGCCATCACCCAAATTACTCCAATTGGGTGGATGAATCTTCTAGGATCCATGTGCTTGTTCGCCTTGGAGGGGTACGTTGATCAGCTTACCGCGGAAGATATCAACTACCTGATGACAATTACAAAATGTCCCCTAGGAGAAGAAGGTTACCACTATCTCAAGGCCAGAACCGGGTTAAAAATGGTGGAAGACGTGCCGAACAAGGTTTACAACTGGAAGCAACACTTCTTCTTCATTGGGGTGATTGGCGAGCATCTTCCGATCCACACGGCGGCCCTGGACGAATAAATTCTCCAGCAGTTTATGGAAAACTGAAACGTAAGTTCTTTTCTTGCTCGCCTTTGGGCTAAGTTGTTCTAATTTAAATTTTCTTGTTTCTTCGCAGGCCCTCGTCTACCCAAGTGGGATTCGGAAGAGGAGGAGTTGAGCTCCGAGTTTCTATTTACTTCGTGCTTGGTGGGCCTCCGCAATAGGGCAGATATGACTATTGACTACCTTTGCCGAACAAGGTGTCAAAGAGCTGCTCGCCTTTTGACATACCCACACCACTTGGAGGCCCAGGTCGAGGTGCCCCCAGGTATGAATTTCTAAATTTTGGGTTTAAGCCTTGTTCGTCATTGAGTTTCCTAACTTGCTCGTCTAACTTTTTTTTTTTTAGCTGAGCAAGTGACAGTTGTCGTTCCTCCCTCATACGCCCTCCTTGAGCAAAGGGTTCTCGAAATAGCGCCGCCAAAAGGGAAGAAAAGGAGAGGTGACCCCCCACAAAAGGTGCTCGCCATGACGAACAAGCCCGAGGGGGCCAAAGTTCCAAGACAGGCTGCCCCCCAAATTCAAATCCATTCTCCTCTCATTTCCCCTCCTCGTGGGGGGAAACGTTTAAAGAAGACAGACGGGACTCCATTGTCCCATGATGTCCCTGATAAGGGGAAGGAGAAGGTGGGCTCGAGCCATGCTCGCCCTGAAAGGGATGTTGTTCGCCGCTCATCCGTCGAGCTCACGGAGAGGTCTGGCAAGGAGAGCAAGGACATAGGCTCCCCCAGAGGCCCAGAGGACATTACATACCTAGGCCGGGATGAGCGAAAATTCTCTGAGTAAGTTCTTATTTTCTTGCCGAACAAGTTTCTTTTTTGCCAAATTTTTCAAGTGTTGACCTTCTTTTTGTTCGCATATACCGGCCCAGCGATTACCCAGGGCGAGCAGACCTGGTTCACCAGTTTGCCTGCTCTAAGACCCCGGCGAGCTTCCGTGACATTCCGGATGAACATGTTCGTCGAGCAGCTGAAGTCATTGCTCGCGCCTGGTCGCGGCCGCTGAACAAAGTCGTCCTTGCCCAGGGTCCCATTGATAATTTTCACCTATCAATGGTCCAAGCCGCCAACTCCATTGTTTCCGCTCAAAGGGGAATGGCTCAAGTTGCCGAGCTAGAGGAGACTGCTCGTCATCACGCCGCCTCCATTCGCCAGCTTGCTGAAGAGAAGGAGAAATTGGCGAACAATTTCAATGGCCAAATTGCTCGCTTAAAGGATCAATTAAAGCTGGCCGACGACCTAGAGAAGAAGCGCATCGAGGACTATCAGCTTGTCTCTGGTGAGCTTAGGGATACAAAGGCCGAGCTACTTTCCTCTAAAGCTGCGCTGGACGAAGAGAGGAGGAAAAGGGAAAAAGCCGAAGAAGAACTTGCTCGCCTGAAGGAGCAAATGTCTGAGATGCTCTCTAAGGAAGAAGTCGAGCAAGAATTTCGAGCTCGGAGTGGGCCTATCTCAAATTTGGGCTACATTTGCGCCTATGCAGATAGCATCCGCACGGCCGATGCTTATGACTTCAAGGGTTTAATGGAAGAAATGGTCAAGGATCTGAATGAATTCCTGGAGCACTATCCTCCGCCGAATAATATCGAAATTCAGCTGGCGGATCTGGCAGTACTAGGGGTCAAACTTGACAAACTCGACCCTAGTATTTCCATCACTCACCCTCCGCCCCCAACTGATGAAGGCGAACAAGAGAAGGGGTGGCCGTGGTTGACGAGCAGAATGCGAAAGAGGCTGAGGATAAGGCTGCTGAAGATTTGGCCCGAGATATGATCGTTGAACCTCCCGCCGAGCAGGCTCAAGATCCTCCCCCCGCCGAGCAACAATAGTTCTTAGGACTTAGCTTTTTTCTTTACCTTCTTTTCTGTAATAGTTGTTCGTTTCTTTTGTAGTACTTGACTTCTCGAATCATTGTACTATTTTTTAGGCTCAATGCCTTTTGATTAATGGAATGTCTTTCTCATATTCGCTCATTTTCTTTATATATTAATTGTCTTTACATTTTTATCAATGCCTTTGCAATTATAACATATAGTATTGGGCTTTTGTTCGAATTGAACTTTGCCTTTAGTGGAATCAGGGTTCAGCCTTAGGTTCTGTTCATTTTAAAAAACGAACAACCTTTAGGTGGCTTTGATCCTTAGGTTCTGTTCATTGTAGAAAACGAACAACCTTTAGGTGGACTTGTACCTCGAGCTTTGGACTTTTCCTCTTTGACGAACAACTATTATATTTACATTATGAAAAATTTACAAGTGTTGTAAGACTGCTCGTCACTAACATATACAAACTGACGAACAACCTTGAACACTATCAAACATGCTCGCTTATAAGATTTTTGCCGAGCAACCTTATCTAACATATAAAAAAGATGAAATAGCACTAAACTATACAATGTGCCGAACAACTTTAAATTTTAAACTTAGCAAAATTTCAAAAAATTAGGCAAGTTTTTGGTATGCCTTACTTGATATACTTGGTTCCTCTGCCCCCCAAGACATTTGTTCGCCCAATCAAGAATCTGTTCGCCTTATTGATAGTACTTCTTTAGATGTACAGCATTCCAGGAGTATTGGGCCGGCTTGCCTTCCATATCTTCGATATCGTATACGCCATTAACGAATTTTTCCATTATACGATACGGGCCCTCCCAAGTTGGTCCCAATACACCTGGAGGTTGGGTGAGCAACTTTCTTAGAACCAAATCTCCAACTCTGAATTCCCTAAGTTTAACATGGGAATTATAGTAGCGTTCTGCTCGCTGCTTATAGGTAGTATTTTTTAGCTCGGCACTCAGTCTTTTTTCCTCGAGCAAATCTATTTCAGCAGCCAGAGCATAGTTGTTCGCTTGCTCATCAAAGTTGGTCGTCCTGATTGTGTTGGTCTTTAATTCAATTGGTATAACAGCTTCTGTTCTGAAAGCCATTGCAAAGGGTGTTTCTCCGGTGCTTGACCTGGGAGAAACTCTGTATGCCCATAAGACTTCCGGAAGTTCTGTTGACCAACTGCTTTTGCTTTCCGCTAGCCGTACTTTTAACGTATGCTTGATGATTTTGTTTACGGCTTCGACTTGCCCATTTGACTGGGGATGATAGGGCGTAGAGTAATGTTTCTTGATCCCCCACTTTGTACAGAAATCTCTCAACTCTTTTCCATCAAACTGCGGACCATTGTCTGTCACGATGGTTTGCGGAATCCCAAAACGACAGACAATGTTCTTCCAAATGAAATTGATCATTTTATGTTGCGTGATTTTCAACATGGCCTCTGCTTCTGCCCATTTTGTGTAATAGTCGACTGCCACAACGGCAAATCGAACTCCTCCAACTCCTGCTGGGAAGGGACCAATAATGTCCATTCCCCACCTAGTAAAAGGCCAAGGGCTATAAACCGATACGAGCTGTTGAGCCAGGGTATGAATGTTTGGTGCAAAAATCTGGCATTGGTGGCATGTCTTTGCTTTTTTGATTGCATCCTGGCGTAAAGTCGGCCAGTAATAGCCTTGTCTGATAGTTTTGTATGCCAAAGCTTGCCCCCCAGTGTGATTTCCACATACTCCAGCATGTATTTCTTCGAGTATTGCTCGTCCTTGCCCCCTCGGCAAACATTTGAGAAGTGGGAGTGATATTCCTCTTTTGTAAAGTTGCTCGCCTACCAGAGTATATCTGGTGGCTTGCTTAATTAGCTTGGCAGCTTCAAAAGAGTTGTTTGGTTTTTCCCCACTTTTCAAGTATTTGACTATACTTGTTCTCCAGTCTTCTTCTTCACTGGCTTGATCACTTAGTTGGTTGACATTATAACTTATTGTTGATGGGTCATTCATCTTCGTAATTATAATGTCTGCCAACTCTGCAGGTCCTTCGCTTGTTGCTAGTTGGGCTAATGCATCTGCTTGAGTGTTGCTCGTCCTCAGAATTTGTTCAATGAATACTTGATCTAACAAGGACATTAGGTGAGCAACAATCCGTTGATATTCGATCATATGGCTGTCCTTCACCTCGTATTCACCTCGGACTTGGTTCACAATTAATTGTGAGTCGCCGAATATTTGCAATCGTCTGACACCTACTGCAAGGGATAGATGGAGACCAGCAATGAGAGCTTCATACTCGGCTTCGTTGTTGGTTGCCATAAAGCCAAATCTGATTGCCGAAGTGAATACTTGTCTGTCTGGACTAATTAGAACCACTCCCGCCCCCGAGGCTATGTTAGTCGAAGATCCGTCAACATAAAGATGCCAGGGGTGATCAAGTCCTTTCGTTGGATCTGGTGGGAAGGTTAGTTCGACTATAAAGTCGGCTAACGCTTGCCCTTTGATTGCTGTTCGAGGAGCATAAGTTACCCCGAATTGGCTAATCTCCAATGACCATTTTAATAGACGACCAGCAGTGTCGGGGCGATGGAGAATTTGTCTGAGTGGGAAAGTTGTTAGCACTTCAACTTGATGATCAAAAAAGTATGGTCGTAACTTCCTCACACTCATGACAAGCGCGTACGCCAGTTTCTCGGTCGGGGAGTATTTGATCTCCGCCTCATGCAAAGCTTGGCTGACGTAGTAGATAGGTTGGTGGAACTTGCCGTCTTCTCGTACCAGAACGGAGCTGATGGCCACTTCTGATGCTGCCAAGTATAAGTATAGCTTTTCTCCTGAGACGGGTTTTGATAGGATTTTTACATCTCCCAGATACTCTTTGAGTTGGTCGAACACCTTCTGACAGTTGCTAGTCCATGTGAACTGTCCTTTCTTGATAGCTTCGAAGAATGGACGGCATTTGTCCCCCGATCTGGATATGAACCGATTCAATACTGCTAGACATCCCGTGAGTCTTTGCACCTCTTTTATTGAGCGTGGTGGTTGCATATCCACAATGGCTTTAACTTTTGTTGGGTTAGTCTCAATTCCCCGTTGACTAACAAGATGACCCAAGACTTGCCTGAATGAACTCCAAAGCTGCTCTTCTTTGGATTCAGCTTCATGTTGTAATGTCGAAGAATTTCGAACACTTGGGTCAAGTGTTGGAGATGGTCTTCTTTATGGGGACTTTTGACTACAATGTCATCAACGTAGACTTCCACTGTATCTCCAATTTGTTGGTCGAACATTTTGTTCACCAGCCTCTGATATGTTGCTCCGGCGTTGATGAGGCCGAAAGGCATTCTCTTCCAACACAACAAATTTTTATTTGTGTAAAATACTGTGTTCTCCTGATCATCTGGATGCATCGGAATTTGATGGTACCCGGCAAAGGCATCCATGAATGTTAGCATTTCATGACCTGCAATGCTGTCCACCAGTTGGTCAATGAGAGGAAGAGGAAAGTTGTCCTTTGGGCATGCTGCATTCAGATCTGTAAAGTCTATGCATAGCCTCCAGGTCTCGTTTGGTTTCCTCACAAGGACTGGGTTTGCTACCCATTGTGGACAGAGTGCTTGTCGGATTAGGTCGTTGTCTAACAACTTCTTTACTTCTTCATTTAAGGCCTGATACTTATCTGGGCCGTATTTCCGTCGTTTTTTATGGACAGGCCTTTTTGCATGATTGATGTTGAGCTTGTGACAAGCATGTTCTGGATCTATCCCCACCATGTCTGCATGAGACCAAGCAAAAACATCTAGATTTTTGCTGAGGAACTCTTTCATTCGGGATCTGTAAGGCTCAGGGAGCTCAGATCCTATGTATAATTTGAGATCCTGGTTTTCAGGATTAACTTTGAACGCCTCCAGCTCTTCAACTGGAGTTGCTCGTCGTTTTTGTCCTTTCCACCGAGGATCAAGTATTGGTCCCTCAGAGTTGAAATCATTTTCGATGTTCATCGGCTCTACCCCCAGGCGGGGATCTAGATCATCCGTTGACCTCGATTCGATGTTGTTAGTCAATACCTGGCCCTCCAGGCCATCGTGTAAATGTTGCTCGTCGCCACCCCTTAGTTGTTCGTCAGGATGATGTTCCTCATGGGTGGTGAGGAGTTGTTCGTCCAACATCTGCTCGTCATGATGTTGTTCGCCCGTATCCATGTGGTCATCTTCTATGTCCATCATGTTCTCCAATATTGATGGTTCATCAATTGGATGGCTGGTGGCGGCTTCCATCATGGATACTTGCGCATGTTTTGCTTGCAGTTGTAAGAGGCATTCCCGAGCCTTTCTTTGATCTCCTTTAACTGTGCCTGCTCCACTTGCTGTTGGAAATTTCAAGCAATAATGGTAAGTTGAACAGGCAGCTTTAAATTCATTCAAAAAAGGTCGACCAAGGAACCCGTTGTAAGTTGATTCCTGATCTACGACCAAGAAATCAACCATTCTAGTAATATTCTTTTCGGGTTCCTCGATCGTTACAAGTTGTACAAGCAAAGAAATTTCTCCCAGCGGGACTGTTACTGCATTTCCGAAGCCTAGGATTCTATGGTTTGAGTCCCGGATGTGGGCTGAAAAGTCCCTAAGTTTATCGAGTGTGCTTTTAAATAAGATGTTGGTATAGGCTCCGGTGTCCACCAACAAGCTGTGGACTCGCGTTCCCATAATCTTTGCGCAGATTACGAGCGAATCGTTATGTGGAGTCAAAATTCCTTCTAAGTCCTTTTCGGTGAAGGTCAGTTATGCCGTCTACATGATGGATGGTTTGACCCCCATTTCCTGGACTTGATCGATCGCTCGTAATTTAGCCTTTCTTTTCCGGTTGGAGATCGGCGGTCGTCCATCGGAACATCCTCCTGCGGGACCTGCAGGTTCCATCATGTATAAATCTTCCAATGGACGAGTAGGGATGGCAGGAACTGGTCGCGCCGGTTTATTGTTCTTCTGAGGTTGATCATCTTCGTCCTCAGAGTTGTTCTCCCGGACTCTCTTTCCGGGTTGCCTTTTGACAAAATCGGAGAGCTTTCCATCTTCGTAGAAACGTCATAGTTGTTTGAGCAAATCTCTACATTCACTTGTAAAGTGCCCCACGCTTTGATGGTAGGCACATTATTTGTTCGGGTTGAGTTTGCCAGTATCTTGGCGAATTTTCCGGGAAGGGGAGAGCAACTCCTTATCCTTCACATTTTCATAAACAGTATCAACTGACACTGTTAGCACCTGGTTCAACTTTTCTTTGAGTTATGTCCCTTCAGTGAATGCCTTCATGTTTTTAGGGACTCGGTAGCTTGTCGCACCAGGTTTCTTGTTGTTCTCCTTGGGGTCAGCTTTATTCTCTCCCAAGTTTGACTGCAGGGCCTCATGCATAGAAACGAATATGCCGGCCTGATTTCTAAACTCAGCGTAGCTCCTCGGGCACTTCAGACGTACTTCTTTCCACAGCTTTGACCCTTTTCTCAGTCCCGCCATAACAGCAACAATTTTTGTGTCCTCGCTAACGGGCTCACCTTCCAATAGCACCTTGTCAAACCTTTCCATGAATGCTCGATCTGACTCGTCGTCATTTTGTTTTAGGTCTGACAACCGGTGTTTCTGGGACAAGTACGACCCCGCCGTTGAGAAATGAGACAGAAACTCCCGACTCAGCTGAGTAAATGAATGGATGGATGCTGGTGGCAATGACGAGAACCATTTGTACACCCGGTCCCCCAAGGTTAACGGGAAGTTTCGGCATTGGGTGGCATCGCTGGCTCCCACCGAGACCATATAGTCCGAGTACTTTGTTAGATGAACTCTGGGATCAGCAAGGCCGTCATATTGTATGCTTGCTGGGAATTGGACTTTCTTCTGAATCGGGGCTTTCAAAATGTAAGTTGATAGTGGTGAAGATGGTAAGCTGGTCGTTCCTACACCTCTCTACTGGTCCAATTGTCCCTGCATACTTTCTATTGCCTTCCTCAAGCTTGATAGCTCATCCAGAGATGCCCCCTGACCTGGAGGCTGTTCGGCGAACAAAGGTACAAACCTTTCTATTCGTCGCAGTCCCTCGCTTGGAGAAGGCAAATCCTGGAGCTACTTTTTTGGGTTGCTCGCCGCATTCGGTCCCAAGCGTCTAAAGGCAGACTGGGAAAGTCTTTCATGGACCGAAGGGCGAGGCTGTTCAAATGTTGCTCGCATATGTCCTTCTTCCTGGCGAGCAACTTTCTCCTATTGCTGGGGTTGGCCAAGCCTGTCCTGGGCACTGGAGCGTGTTGTTCCGTGGCTCGACATTGTTGTTCGCCCGCGAGCAGACTCTGCCTGGCCCTCCCTTGGCTCGACCATCTTAGCCTTGCCCTTGTCCCGCCTGACCTGGGCGCTGCTCACCTCACGTTGTTCGCCCCTTGTTGACCTGGCCCTAACAACCTCCAAGGGTCTATCCTTAGGCCTTGCTTGTGAAGGCTTATTTTGTTCTTACTGCCTCTGGAGAGCTTGGAGAGCAGCAATGGTCTTAGATAATTCGTTAGGGTTGTTCGCCAGGGCCTCCATTTCAGGGGGGAGGTTATGGGTTATGGCCGTGTGCTGTGATCTATTCACATGTCTGGGATCACGATCCTGGTGGTCGGCCGACGAGGCTCGAGTGGGAGATGCTCTCCTTGACAAACGTGATGCTTGGGTTTCCTTTGATTGAGGCATTTCAATATAAATTGTTTCTTTAATTTTAATATTGAAGAACACCAAGAACACCCTTGCTTGTATCTTCAAATATTTCTTGAGGTTTTCTTTGAATCTTCAAGTTTTCAACTTGAAGTTCTTGAGTAATTACACTAACCGGAGGTTCGAACCCTCCTTCTAGCGCCAAAATTATTGGTGATCAATAATTTTCGAGTGGATTAGTGACTGTTTAATTACGGTTTAAAGATCATCAATCAATTACGTGTGATTGGTTACCACCGTAAATGATAAATCGAGGTTCGGGTTATGAAATCGGATGTACAAAAGTCGAAATCGAAATAATTTCATATGTGTGCACGTTTAGGTGTGTTTGTGTGTGTTTTGGGAGTGTTTATGAATTTGAACTTGTATTTCTTAAGCTGGAGAGCAACTATTTATAAAGACTAGCAAGCATGAGGTGTTCCTGACTCTTGGTCTCCCTAGCCTGCATGCTTGACATGTGTCTCTTTGACCTTATCTAAGATGAATCTTAGTTACAAAGTCTTCTTTGGTCTTATCTCGGACTCACTGTTGTTCGCTTAGGTCGGCTTGACGGATCTTGATGATTCTCCAACTGAAAGTTGTTCGCCTCTGGAGATTGTACTTTGGAAGTTGTTCGCCTTTTGGCTTTATTTAGCTTGGCTTTGGGATTTGTCCTTTGTTCACTGGTACACATCTTAACTGTGTTGTATCATAGTTTGACCAAGTTGTTCGTCATTGGCGACTTCACAGTTGGCTCATTCTTGGTCTCGGGTCTTAATACCTGTTCGCCTATTTGTTGTTCGTCGATGGAGTTGTTCGTCATTTTAAGTACCTCCCGGATTGGTAGATGCACCCCAATCCTGATTTTCTTTGCTCAAGCCCTTAATTCTTGTTCGCTCCATGCTGGATGATGTTCGCTTATCAACATAGTGGACGTAGGAGATTCATCTCTGAACCACTTTATACCTTGTGTTCTTATTATCTGCTTTCCTAAGTGTGTGTTAATCTCCAAGTTTATCAAAGTAAAACGAGTTTTCTAAAGGGCTCACTAATCCGCATCTGAAAGCTAATCAGATAGTAGTTCAACTGAAAGTCTTGAGCTTTCAGTGGAGGTATTATCTCAGTAAGCTTTCACAAAGTAACTCTCAGCAGACCTCAAGTCCACTGACGAGCTACTGTCTTAAGTAACCTGATAAGTTTTAAAAGAAGTTTTAATTTGTAACCACATGTGTATTCCCCCCCCCCATACACCTGTTTACTCATTTCGGGACCAACAATTGGTATCAGAGCAGTGGTTCAAAAGACCATTGTTCTAAGTATACCTTGTGCTTAAAGGTATTTTCAAGGTCACCTGAATTGATCTTCTGATAAACTTGTTTTTATACTATGGCTGACAATGCAGCTAGGGTAGCACCACCAGCAGAGAACAACATGGGAGTTAATCCCTTGAACCATATGTCTCATCACAAGCTTCCACAATTCTCAGTGGAAAACTATGACTTCTGGAAGATCAGAATGAGAGCTCATCTTGCCTGTGTGCATGATGAAATGCTGAGGGCTATTACTAAAGGTCCATTCATTTTTATGACACCTAACCCCAGAACTACAGCTGAAACTATTGCAGATCCTAGAGAAGAATGGCCCAAGGATGAAGATAACTTCACTGCAGATGAGAGGAGGAGAAACAACCTCAACTTCATAGCCATGAACATTCTCTACACCACCATTCCAGATTCTATAATGGTAAGAGTGATCCACTGCAAAACTGCAAAGGAACTATGGAACACTCTTGCTCTCATGTGTGAAGGAACTGACAAGATAAAGGAGAACAAGCTTTCAGTAGCTGTTCAAAAGTATGAGCAGTTCACTATGGAGCCCACTGAGACTATTGACCAGCTTGATGGGAGGTTCACTGACATCATGAATGAGATAAATTCTCTGGGAAAAGTCTATACCAAAAGGGAGGTTGCCTTAAAGATCCTGAGAGGTCTAACCTCAAGATGGGATGTGTACTCTGTGATGATGCAGAATACCAAGGATCTATCCAGCATGTCTATGCAACAGGTATTCTTTGAACTCAAGGCTTATGAGTTTGATCTGAACAGGAAAAGGGCTCCTGATGAGACCTCAGCTGAGAAGGGAGTAGCCTTCAAAGCCAAGGAATCTGAGCCAAAATCCCCAAAGCCTCAGAAGAGTACAAAGGCAAGCAAGTCTCAAAGCAAGGCTGAGATGCAGGAGGAACTCAGCCTGATGGCTAGAAGGTTTGAACAACTTAACAGCCGGTTTGGTAAGTATAAAAGATTTTACAGGGATAACAGGGAAGGTAGAAGTTATCCACAAAAGAACACCAGAGAAGGAGAGAAAAGCTCATCTGAGCTGGAAAAGAAGAAGGAATACAAGAATTACACCAAGGCTGAAGGATCATCATCAAAGACCAGAGAGTCCACTGAAGAAAAGAATGATGATGCCAACAGGTGTTTTCAGTGCAAGAAGATTGGGCACTTTCAATATAATTGTCCTCAACTGAGCACAAAAGAAAGAAAGGAAAGGCAAGCCAAAAGAGACAGAAGATATGGAGAAAGGAAAGCCATGGTGGCTGAGGATGTGGATGAAAATCTGGAGTCATCTGATGGACTGTTCTCTGACAGTAGTGATGATGACATGTGCCTCATGGCAAGAGAAGAACCAGAGGTACAATCTAAACCATCCATTTCTCTAGAACACACACCTGAGCTAAGCTCAGAGTTAACTGAGGAACTCAATCTTCAATCCGCTTTGAAACAATTGATTATTGATTTCTCAAGGTTGCAAGAAGCAAGTTTCTGTCTTCAAGATGAAAACAAACAACTCTTGAGTGAAAACTCCAAGTTAATCGAGTCTGGGAATCAAGCAGACCTGAACTCAGCCAAATCTACCATTGAACTGACAAAGGAGGTGGAAACCCTCAGGAGTCAAGGAAATGGTAGAGATCAACTGATAAAAGATCTCAATGAATCTAAGACAAAGTTAACTGAAGAGAATTTAAAATTGGTAAGCCAAATAAAGGATTCTCTCCTGAAAATTGATGTCTTACAAAAATCTGAAGAGACCTTGTTAAAAAGGATTGATGCTCTAAACAAACCCTCTCTTGCCATAGAGGAGATTCAAAATTTTCAAATTAATCCTAATAACAAGTGTGGGATAGGATTTATTCCAAAACCTTCAGAAGGCCCTCTGAGTGTTGCTTCTTCAAGTGGCACAAATAGAGTTTTTGTTAAGTCTGTGACATTTCATTCATAGACTGTGGATAAAGGAAAAAGACCAGCTGAGATCACTCAAAAGAAAAGTCAATCTAAGCCAAAACCAAATGGAAAGGCTCAGGTGACTTATCAAACTAGATCTCAGCAGAGGTACTATCAGCCGAGGTCTTCACAGATGAAGCAACCTCAGCTGAGAGCACCTAGGCATGAGCAGTCCTCAAGGAATGACTCATATGGAAGACCTATTTCTTTTGTGCCTAAAGGAAAAGGTCCTTTATACCTTTATCAACAAAGACCAAGGCCAGGTGCACCCAAGCCAAAAAGAAAGATTGAAAAGAAGGTTTCTGTTCCTTCAAAGGCTGACACCCATAGAAAGTTTACTCCCAAGGCACCAAGGGAGATAACAATCTATGTATATATTTATGGAAGACAAATTAGCCAATCTAAAGTGATTAGAACTGTGAGGCAATTTTGGATTCCGAAAGGTACAGCTAACCTGGTAGGACCCAACACCAAATGGGTACCTAAAGCTTGATTTGTGATTGCAGGGCTCAGTGGACCTCAACAAAGGAGATGCTCTTAAATCTTCAGTCTGGTACTTGGACAGTGGATGTTCTAGGCACATGACTGGCAACAAAGATCTCCTGATAGAATTTGTTGAGAAAGAAGGTCCACAAGTCACCTTTGGTGACAACTCACAAGGAGCCACTAAAGGTTATGGTACTTTAATCATTGGCTCAGTAAGGGTAAGCAATGTATCCTTTGTCAGTGGACTTAAGCATAATCTTCTGTCCATTAGTCAATTATGTGATAAAGGATACAGTGTTGAGTTTTCATGTAACCTGTGTTTTGTCAAGAATATATCTTCACAACAGGTATTACTAACTGGGTCAAGAAAGGGAAATATCTATCTTGCAGATTGGAAGTCTTGCATACCAAATGCATGTCTTATTGCTAAGAGCTCAACTGATAATAATTGGCTGTGGCACAAAAGACTAAGTCATCTGAACTTCAAGATGATGAACAGGATAGCAAGACATGGACTGGTAGAAGGAATGCCAAATGAAGTATACAATAAAGAACATATCTGCAAAGCCTGTCAGGAGGGAAAGCAAGTAAAGGCATCTTTCAAGAGCAAAGTAGCAACCTCTACTGACATAATACTTCAACTGTTACATATGGATCTCTTTGGTCCAGTAACCCCTGTAAGTATCAATGGGAGAAAATATACACTTGGTGTTGTTGATGATTTCTCCAGGTACACATGGGTGATATTCCTAGCAAGCAAAAAGGAGACTCAACTGAGGCTGCCAGAGCTCCTGAAGAAAGTTAGCAATGAAAAGAGCCTGAACATTGTAAAGATAAGATCAGATAAGGGCACTGAATTCATTAATTCTATTATATCTGATTATTGCAAAGAATTAGGTATTGCACATGAGACATCAGCTGCAAGAACTCCACAACAAAATGGAGTAGCTGAAAGAAGAAATAGAACTCTCAAGGAGGCAGCAAGGACAATGCTTGCAGAAGCTCAAGTTCCTAAAAGGTTTTGGGCTGAAGCTATCAACACTGCCTGCCACACTCAAAATAGATCCATGGTAACCAAACATCAAGGAAAAACTCCATATGAATTATGGAATGGCAGAAAGCCACAGGTATCCTATTTTCATATTTTTGGTTGCAAGTGTTTCATTCACAACAATGGGAAAACTCAACTGAAAGCTTTTGATAGCAAAGCTGATGAAGGAATTTTCTTAGGATATTCCCAAATCAGTAGAGCTTTCAGAGTTTACAACTGTAGAACTCTTGTTGTGGAAGAAACACCTCATGTGGTCTTTGATGAATCTACTTTTGAGTCCAGGAGTAAGGAGAATGAGGAGGTAATAAGCAAAAGACTAACTAGACTAAGTATCAAGTCTAAAGGCTATCCTGAGAATTGTGTTGACTCATACATCCAAACCTGGGATAATTTAGAAGATCAACAATTAAAGGAGGTCACTCAAAGTCAAACCACTCCTCAAAGCTCACCTGAGAGCTCTCCTGAACAAGCAACTGAACTGATGAACACTATCCCAGTTCAAGAGGTAAGTAATGTCAATGAAGATGTGGTCACAGCTGAGACATCCACTGAACCCATCATTCAAGGGGGAACCAATGAGATTACCATTAAGAATGATAATACCTTGAATGATGACTCAGGACTTCAACCCTCTGTTTTATTTCCTGAATTTGATTTTATTCCTATATCTAGTGACTCAACTTCAGAAGAGTTAAACTCTACTGAAGGGCATCAACCTAGGAGAACATGGCTCTCAGATCACCCTGTTGAGCAAATTCTAGGTGATCCTTCCTCAGGAGTCAAAACTAGAAGTTTTCATGGAGAAAGTGCTTTGTTTTGTTGTTTCTTATCAAACCAGGAACCAAGTTCCATAGCAGAAGCACTTCAAGATTCCAACTGGATCATTGCCATGCAAGAAGAGCTCAACCAGTTCACAAGGAATCAAGTTTGGGAGTTGGTGGACAGACCATATCACTGCAATATGATAGGAACTAAGTGGGTATTCAAGAACAAGAAGGATGAGAATGATATCATAGTCAGAAACAAAGCCAGACTTGTTGCAAAGGGCTATTCTCAAGTTGAAGGATTTGACTATGATGAAACATTTGCCCCAGTAGCCAGATTGGAGGCAATAAGGTTATTTCTTGCATATGCTGCTCACAAGAAATTCAAAGTGTACCAGATGGATGTTAAAAGTGTCTTCTTGAATGGAGTACTCAATGAAGAAGTCTATGTGGAGCAACCCCCAGGTTTTGAAGAATGTCACAAAGTATATAGACTGAGAAAAGCTCTATATGGACTGAAACAGGCTCCAAGAGCTTGGTATGATACTTTGTCACAATTCCTTTTGGATCATGGTTTCATCAAAGGGAGAGTTGATAGAACTCTATTCAGGATCACAAAAGGAGAGGACACATTGCTTGTACAAATCTATGTGGATGATATCATTTTTTGGTTGTCTCAACCAAGTCCTCTGTGAAAAGTTCTCTCAACTGATGAAGGGAAAATTTGAGATGTCTATGATGGGAGAAATAAATTTTTTCCTAGGACTTCAAGTTAAGCAGTCCCCTGAAGGAATCTTCATCAATCAAGCCAAATATACAAGGGAGCTGATCAACAAGTTTGGATGCCAGACCAGCAAAGTAGCAAGAGTTCCACTCAACACCAACACCAAGATGGAACCAGATGAAGATGGTGAATCAGTAGACCAGACTCATTACAGAGCCATCATTGGATCTCTACTGTATCTCACAGCAAGCAGGCCTGATATCACATTTGCAGTTGGGATTTGTGCAAGATATCAAGCCAACCCCAAGAAAAGTCATCTGGAAGCTGCTAAGAGGATTCTCAAATATCTTAAGGGTACTGTGAATATGGGATTGTGGTATCCCTCAGATGACAATCTGGAACTCATAGGATACTCAGATGCTGACTATGGAGGATGTAGAATTGACAGGAAATCAACCTCAGGCACTTGTCAATTCTTGGGAAATCAACTGAAGCTGAGTACATGGCAGCTGGAAGTTGTTGGGCTCAAATTCTTTGGCTAAGACAACAACTAAGAGATTACAATATCTTTGCCAATGAAGTCCCTATTTTCTGTGACAACAATAGTGCAATTGCTATTTCAGAAAATCCAGTTCTCCACATAAGATGCAAACATGTGGACATAAGGCATCATTTCATCAGAGATCATGTGGAGAAGAAGGACATCAAAATGCTCAAAATCCACACTGACAAGCAGAAGACAGATATGTTCACTAAACCCTTGGCTGAAGCAAGGTTTCAAGAGTTGTCAGTGGAGCTTGGACTCCTAGATCCAGGAGAGTAAAGAAAGGATTTAATCTCAGTAAAGTTACCTTCAACTCAGTGGAGGTTCATATTCAGAAGAGGACCTCTCTCAGTAGAAGCTCCTCATCTCAGAAGAGTCCTGAATATCAGACGAGGTCGAACCTCAGTGGAGGTCAAAAGTTTATACTTATGATTTTCTCAAATATAAAGCCTCTTAGTTTTTAAAATATATATTTTGATTCAATAGAATTTCTAATGAGTGCTTTCTGAAAATTAAATCTTTCTTACACTTTTTCGAAGAGATTTTGGTATGGCAATCATTTAATGCGCGTTGTACACGTCAGGTTTACTTTTACAGTTACCTATCTCACGCGCCTTAAAACCCGGACAATGTGACCTTCCGGCTACCAACCCTTTCAATACATACCTTTCATTTTAGGCGGTTCTTTTCTAACCGTCAAGATATCTTAAAAACTCCCCACTAAACTCTTGAACTATCCACGATCTCAAACTAAATCAATCTCAGACGTTGATTTTTCAGTCAATCTCACCGTTCATTTCTCATATAAAAACTCCAAACTTACACTTGTAAACTTTTTCGAAATCACTCACAAGCAAAACTCCATTCTCTCTATCCTATACACTCTGCAAATTTTCTCTCAAACCCTTTTCATTCAAATGGCAAAACTAAATCTTAGTTTTCTTACCAATAAGGAAAATTTCTGGTATGAACCCATCGTGGTTTTTTATAAAATCCTGAGATAGAATCCAAACCAGAATTTGCTCATATCAAAGAAGCCCTAGAGTTGCTTAAAACTACTGGGTTAGAGAAGTTTTTGTCTGTTCATCCTAAGAACTGCTTTGACAGGCAGGTTCTTGAGTTTTTCAATCATATATCCAATTTTGATTCAAGGATCAGGTCTCATCTAATACTCCAGAAAAAGAAGAAGGTGATGAGGGACGACATGGAAATAGTTGAACACCAGAAGATAAGGAAGGAGATCCGTGTCAGTGGTGATGATTTGAAGGAGTTGTTTGATCTCCCCTCTGAAGGTCCGAATCCAGATACTTGCATCGCGGATGAAGAGGAAGAATGTGTCAATACCATTATGCAAAGGAAGGTGAAATACAGTCCAACAATGAACATAAATGTGCTCTTGCCAGTATATAATGTTCTCTGTGAAGTTGTTGGAAAATGTATACTGAGAAACCAAGGAAGCACAGAGCAAGTGAGCAAGCTCAAGCTCAGACTAATGAAGGCGATTGTGGAAAGCAAGGAGAAGTCATACAACTGGCAACAGTTCTTTTTTAGGGCATTGAATAAAGAGCACTCAAAAGTCCAACCTGATAAAACTCCCCAACTATCTAGTAAACTCAATTTTGCAACAAAAATCTCCTATCTGATAGAGAATGTAGATCTGGGAGTGGACTGGATTCCAGACAGGAAGTGGAGTAATCTCAAAGCCTTATTTAAGTCTGGAAAGGCTCTGGAGACAAGGATGATCAAGCCTGCTGAGGAGAGCCCAGAGGCAGTTGAGGAAGAGGAAGCTAACCCTACTGAAGGGAAGAAAACCAAGCTGAAGAGAAGGCTGGTGAGGTTGAGTGACAAGATGGCGCAGCACAAAGAAGCAGAGGCAGAGAAAGCTTCTAAAAAGGAGAAGAAGAGGTCTACTGAGGCGGAGAAGGACAATGCCTCCAAGAAAGTCAGAGTCTCCAACTCTACTGATGAATCTTCATCAGGTAACCCAGACTCTTCCCCTATATTATCTCAACTGAGTCTGACTTAGATGTCCCTGCACCCACCCCCATCAAACCCAAAACAACTAAACCAATCACTCCTGCCAAAACCAAACGTATCTCCTCAATAACCAAAACCCCCACTGAAGGCTCTCAACAACCAGAAAGTGGATCCCAAACAACCCCCACTGAACCCATCTCAACCCCTACTGAAACCATTCCTTCAACCCCTACTGAACCCATCCCCTCAACCCCTTCTGAACCTACATCCTCAACCCCCACTGAACAAAACCCAACATCCACTGATACTCAAAACCAAACCTCTTCTGAACCAAACGTTCCTGATTCGCACTCAACTCACCTAGAGTCTATCCCAGAGGAGCCAACAGAAAGCAGATCCCCTACCCCTTCCCTTCCTTCAGACGATGAAGAAGAGTACTCATTCCTAGACACTCTCAAGGATGAGGTAGCTTACTCTTTGGAGTCTAAATACCCTGAACTTGACAACTTTCCCACACTCAAGGCCATGTTCTTGAGACTGAGACTCATTGTCCAGCTCAAGGATAGAAGACTTGGTGAAATCCTTCTGGCTGTCAGAGGTAGCAATGCAGAGGACTGGAAGAAGAAGGAGGTGGAAGTACTGCAGTTTGCTGGGATGCACAAAACCAGACTTATCTGTGATGAGAAGATCTTTGAAAGTCTGGTTCTGGAGAAGATAGCTGAGGCCAGGAAGGATGTAGAGGTGGAAAAGGTTGCTGAAGGAGAGACAGAGAAGCCAGCTGAGCCTATATCAGAAGGAGGAGCTGATATTGAGCAAACTATTGAGGCAGCTGAGAAGGAGAAGGAGAAGGAGAAGAGTGATGAGAAGAAGGAGGAAGAAACTGAACAAGGAGGAGGTGTTTCACCAAAGCAAGGTGATGGTGAAACAGCCAAGGATGTATCCATGGCAAGGGATACTGAGGCACAAAATTTGCCACAGGAGAGCTCAGTAGAGGTATCTACTGAAGCTCTCCCACAACAGCCCTCAGTGGTGGCTAAGGAGTCAACTGAGGTGTCTGGTTCTGGTGGATTTGAAAAATTAAATGAGAAAGAAAATGAGGTGGAGATAAATGGAATAAAGAGTGGAGAGATAAGAGCAATCATCCCTGTAAAGGGTGAATTGGCTGAGAAAAATATAGTTGAAAAAGTAAGTGAGGATGAGAAAAGAGAGAAGAGTGAGGAGGAGGGAGTCCCTATGGAGGTAGAAGCATCAGAAGATCTAGGTGGTGAGGCTGAGGGAGTTAGAGCTAACATTATTTGCCATGCAGGTACTCAAACTGTTGAAATTCCCCCAGCAGAGGTCAACCTAACTCCTCTGAGTGATGCTGTTCACTCACTCAAAGAAGAAAGCCTTCCATCTCTCCAAGCACAGCTGAGGGATGTCCAGGAGATTGTTCAAGAAGAAATGGATGAGATGGTTATCCTCTCAGACCACGTTGATGAACTCATGGAATCCACAACAACATCACTTCAAAATCTCACTCTAAAGGTTGAAGACTCTCAGCAGATGGTGATTGATGTCGTTGAAGGACAAAGCGTGTCGGTCATAGATGCCCTGAAGAAGCTGGAGCAGACTGAAGAAGAGGCCAGAACTAAGTTTCTCAAAGACTCAGTGGAGAACGTATCCATCAACCTAAAGTCCTCAGTAGAGGCTTTCTCAGCGGACCTACTTGGGAAGGTTGAAGGGTTATGGAATTCTAAGCTGACTGAATTCGAGGCCAAACATGCTGAGTTAGGAGCTAAACTAGGAGAAGTTCTGAAGAAGGCAGCTGGAGACTTCCCCACTCAGGAGAAAACAAATGTGCTGATCGATGAGAAGCTTGCACAATTTGTTCAATTTGGGCAGACAGCTGGAGCGACCCTGGAGAGGCTTGAAGATGAGGTAGATCATTGCTCAACTGAGCTGAAAGCTTTAGCCCATGATCAACTGAAGCTCAACATCACTGTGGCTGAGTGCATGATTAATGCCGGAAAGGGGGAAAAGAGGATAAATGCTAAGGATATGAAGCTTGATCCAAAGAATAAGATGAACATTATCCTTGAAACCCCTGACTTTGAGAAAGGCCAACAGGTGAAGAGCACTCTGAAGAAGGTGGATGCTGAAGCACAGAAGATTGCAGAAGCCAAGAAGGGCAAGGAGACTTCCTCAGCTGACCTATCAAAGTTCAAAGAAGAGCATCTGAAGGAGAAGGAGGAAAGAGCTGCAAAGAAGGGGGAAACCACAAAGATAAAGGCATCTGATGCCCTCTCAGTGGAGGTAGCCAAAAAGACAAGAACCTC
This sequence comes from Ballota nigra, assembly GCA_947034835.1. NCBI lineage: Eukaryota > Viridiplantae > Streptophyta > Magnoliopsida > Lamiales > Lamiaceae > Ballota > Ballota nigra. The sequence goes on along the minus strand of OX344723.1, from coordinate 112,177,923 downwards.
AGGAAGGTTGGCAGCTAAGTCCACAACCTCTACTGATGAAGTTCAGGTACTCCACATTCTCAATCCTTAACCCTTGTCATCTGAACCTCCTAAGTCTGCACCCACAAGAGTCACAGAGCTCACTGAGCTAATCAAAGAGGCTGGAGGGATGAACGAAAGAACAAGGAAGCTAACAGCTCAGCAGCAGGAAAGGAGAGACAAGGTGGTTGGGAAGATAGAGACAATTGCTGAGCTAGCTGAGAGGAAAAGGAAGGAGAGACTGGCCACATTTGATAAAACTACTTCAAAGAAGTTCAGGAGTGGTTATCAAAGGTGGGCTGCTAAGCTGAAGAGAGACAAAATTACTCCATCTCAGAACAGATTTCCTCATCATGATGCTTGGGTCCCTAAGAAGCTCAATGATGCTTGGGAGACTGCTAAAAGGGAATTTGTGTATTCCTTTTATATCAGTGTAGAGTTAGGAATAGATAATGCTCAAGAAGTTTTCAACTCATGGTTGTTTGATGCCTATCCTAAACTCTATCCTGAGATCAGTGATGCTTGGAATGATGCCTTCCCAGATCAAGCCCTGAAGGCCCCTGAGCAAATCACCTACTGGCCTCCTCAAGATGCAACTGGTGCTGTTGATAGAGAAAGGATCACTGAAGAGTGGACATCCTTGTTTGAGCATCTTGGACTCAGAGGACATTCAAAGGAGATGATGGAGAGGAAGAACGAGCTGAAGATCAGAGTATTCAAGCAGTATGGACTTGAACCCATTTTCGAATCCATCTGAGAAGTTAGTATTTTTGTTGGGCATTTGTTTATAAGTCCCAGGTGTCTTTAAGTTTGAAACTTTTGATGGTAGACTTCATGTAATATATACTTCACCATTTATCAATGAAATGAACTCTACTGATGTTTTGCCCAAGATAATATCTCATTATCATTTAGGCTTATGTACTTGAATGTTTTTACTTACAAAATCTGTGAACTTTGTATGTCATCTGAAGAACCTCTCTGAAAGAAGATATGTAATAAGATAGGTTCCGGCATAATCAAAAAGGGGGAAATTGTTGGGAAAATGTACAAGACTTAAGTTTTGATTAGATGCCAAAATGTTTCTCCTAAGTTGTTTTGTAAGTAAAATATTCAGTAGAGTTAGTACTTAGTAAATCAGTTCAACTGTTAAGGAACTGAAGTACAGTTAGTAATCATTAGAGTGTATTTAAGAATGAAGTCTACTGAAGATGAAGTCCACTAATGTGAAGTCCGCTGAAGACAAGTGATCTGAGAAGAAGTCTAAGTCTTGAATGTTTTCTAAGTACATTCTCACTAAGACTAAAACTATCAGGAGAGGACCAAGGTCCACTAATGGGAACTAACAAAGCACATTCAATGCTAAACATATTAAAAGCTGTTAGTTAATCTGGTTGGAACAAGGCAAAACAAATTACATTGAAGCTTACAATAAATGAAGGAATAAGAAGGTTCTCTCAGAGGAGTTCCACCTTAAAACAAGACAAGAATCTGGGCGTACAGACTAAAGGTCCAATGAGAAGATGACACGTCAGTGTACCTTACTGACAGTCGACCTGCTCTAGACTGACAAGTACCAAAAGTATTTCCCTAGCTATCTACAGAAAGTTGGTGAACAGGCATGGTCTTTCAGCCGTTTCTTGACAAGACTTAAAGCTTCAAATAGAGCTGTTTGAATCAATCAGATACAAGAAGACTTACTTGAGAAGATTCAAATCCAACGGGAAGATTTTCAAGAAAGCCTATAAATACAGAAGGACGTGCTCATTTCTATGCACGGGAAACTCACAAGATCAAAGCTATCTCCACATTCATAACAACTAGAAGCACTCGAAATTACCTTTGTTTCCCAAGTGTTTCACATTTGTAGAGAGCCTAACAAACCTTCTGTAACCAAGCTTAAAAGCTATATCCAAATCTTAGAAAGAGATAATCCAATCCTAAGCCTTTAGCTAAACTTGTAAGGATTATCTCAAAATAGTTGGAACCAAAACCCTACTCAAAACCCTACTCAGTGTTTAGGTTGAGAGCTAGTGTTAAGTGGTGTTAGTAAGCTGATTGTTGTATCAGTCTGAAAGCTGGTTTGTTTTGGGAACTAGGACCTGGAATTTCCTAGTGATCAATCATCCTAAGAGAGGATTAGTTGATCAGTGCACCTTGACACTATAACACAAGGAATTCCAAGTGAAAGGAATTCTCCTGTTTGATCAGGACAGTGGACGTAGGAGATTCATCTCTGAACCACTTTATACCTTGTGTTCTTATTATTTGCTTTCCTAAGTGTGTGTTAATCTCCAAGTTTATCAAAGTAAGACGAGTTTTCTAAAGGGCTCACTAATCCGCATCTGAAAGCTAATCAGATAGTAGTTCAACTGAAAGTCTTGAGCTTTCAGTGGAGGTATTATCTCAGTAAGCTTTCACAAAGTAACTCTCAGCAGACCTCAAGTCCACTGACGAGCTACTGTCTTAAGTAACCTGATAAGTCTTAAAAGAAGTTTTAATTTGTAACAACTGGTGTATTCCCCCCCCATACACCTGTTTATTCGTTTCGGGACCAATACTTTTTGCTCTCGGGAAGAATGGGGTGCTCGAGTTGGTTTTGCTCGTGCACTTAGTGCACGAGTAAGTGCACGACCTGTCGCGTTTTTGGCCCATTAACTCCCGATTCGACCCGTTGCTTATATATACCCCTTCCGAACACGTTTTTTTACAACCACTTGATACCATACTACGTTTTGAGACTGAGTTTTTAGGGAGAGAAAGAGGAGAAGAAACGAGCAAGCTTTACTTTACATTTTGTTGAGGTTTTTCATACGAATTCTTAGTTTCTTTTCGTTTCTTAGTTCCTTTTAATTAGCTTGATTACTTTAAATGCTTTAAACTTCGTTTTTATCAATTCAAATTCAGTTCTTAGTATTTATTTCTTTAAACCCTAGTTCATATTTCATATTTTCTTTCTTCAATTCATCATGTTTATGTTCGTTGTTTCTGTTATTGTTTTCGTTATCGTTATAGCCATGTCTAGCTAAACCCTTGTATGCTTGGGATAGGATGAACTCGTAGAAGTAGGTTGTGGGTACGTAATTAGGGTAACGTGTGACGTTAGGTTTTAATTCTCTTGATTAATAAATTGTCAAAATTAATCTAGACTTTACTTTTGAATTTCGTTTGAAAAGTGTTAGAGAGAGGACAACCGTATCACTCTTTAACAACGAGTAGACTTAACGAGAGGGTTTAGAAAGGGTTAATTCATCTACCAGTTTAGCGAAGGAGGACGACCGCATCACCTTAGTTAAATTAGGGTCTCATTAATTAAGCACAATCTATTAACTTGTTAGTGGATTAGTGAAGTCGAGTGTTAGGGTAAAGTATTAGGGTTTAGAATCTTGAGCTTTCATCTTGCATTCTTTTACTTAGGTTATTTCTTGCGCGTCACAGTTATTTTGATTATGTACCTGCTCCGTTAGTATACGTAGGGATTCCTATCCTGAGCATCACCATCTCTCATTTAAAAACAACCCTTCGATTCTTAGTTTCATTTTGCTTTTTTGCATTCCTAGGATAATTTTAGTCTTTTAATTAATCTTCAGAAAATCCAAAAACATTACACTCATATTAACTACGACGCGTAGATCTTTAGGGATCTGTTCGCATTCACTCCATCTCGTGGGTTAGATAATACTTGGTCATTATACTTGCTCATACTACAGTGAACCCGTCCGCTTGCGGGTAAGCGACTAGTAGAAGTTAGTACATTATCATCAAGTCAATGGTGCCGTTGCCGGGGATGGCGTTGTATACTTTTTGAATAGGACTTGTAGATAGCTTTGTAGTTAGTAGTGAGTGCTTTATTTTCTGTTTATTTTTATTTTTATTCAATCGGCAGTTGCGTTTTGATCCTTCTGCTAGTGTGTCAGGTTTATGAAAACACGCTCACAAGGCAATACGAGCGAAGAGAGAATACCGTTGGACCCTGAGACGATAGCTAGAAGGAACCGAGCTTTCTTGAGAAGAATGAACACTGCCGGAGGGAAAGAACCGATGGACATCACTAATGAGTTGGACGATGTCGAGAATGAGTTCAATCAGGCATTGAACCGGGTTGATGGCACTGATGGAAATACTAGTAAGAATCAAGATCTGTTAGGAGAGAGCCAGAGCCAAAACCCGGGTACTCAGAACCAAAATAGCCCAGCTCATAACCTTGTCCATAATCCTCATAACAACCCTGCTTACCCACATCCTAATTTACCACAAAACAACTTACCCACCATACCCACCATATCCTTACCCACCATTCCCGTATCCTCCACCTCCAGTTTTCAATCAACTACCTGTTTACCAACCACCACCCCAACAAGTACCCGTACCAGCTGCTAATCCTCAGCACGTTCCTCAGAACGCAGATCAACATATGGCTATTCGAGGGAGGTTTGCAGTGCAGCCACAGCGGTACTGTGATGGAGTGGCATTGCCTCCTGTGGAGGCAAATAACTTCTCGATTTCCCCGGGAATTCTTAAGCTGCTTACAGAGAACCAGTTCAAGAGGGTGATCGGGAAGAAGAATCCTCATACTCATCTGAGGAGTTTTCTCATGATAGCCTCCACATTCAATTACAATGGCATGTCTGAAGATGCCAAGAGGCTTAGGCTGTTCCCATTCTCACTGACGGGAATAACTAAAGAGTGTTATGACAACACACTCCCACGGGGAGGTGTAACCACATGGGCCGAGCTCGAGTGTCTGTTCCTCGAGCGGTTCTACCCTCCATCCAGAATGATCAAAGCAAGGATTGAGATCTCTTCCTTCCGCCAGAAGCAAGGAGAGGACCTACGTCAAGCGTGGGAGAGATACTCAAACATGCTGATAGAGTGCCCGCAGCACGAATACAATGAGGGAGATGTGATGACATTTTTCTACAGTGGTGCCAACAAGGCCGGGCAAGACCATCTAGACGCCTGTGCTAGTGGCTCATTCCTGAATCAAGGAATAGAGAGGTGTAGAGAGATTGTAGACAACATTGTCACAAATGTCGGGGCTTGGAGTGTGGATGCGGACTTCCAAAGAGTGCATCAGGTTGAAGATGGTGAAGGAACGAGAAGGCTGTTGATGGCCATGATGGAAAAGATTAACAACCACGAGTTGGGGAAGAATTTGGTTGAAGAGCATGCAGCAGAGAATGATAGAGTAGACCAGCCAAGTGGACAGCAAGAGGTAGCCAATTACATGGGAGGTCCGTATTACAATCTGAATGGCTACCAAGGTGGAAATCAGTATGGAAGGCCTTCTTATGGCCAACCATTTGTACCTCCAGGTCCTCAGCCAGCTCAAAATCAATGGAGGAACATACAAGGATTTCAAGGAGGCCAGCAGCCTCCTCAAAACACATGGAGGAAGAATGAGAACTTTTCATATGCTAACCCAAAAGTGGGTGTTACAGTTACTCCGGGTGTTGACCCATGTTCAAAGCCTCCGGGTGGAGAAGGCGGTGCATCAACTGAGGAGATGTTGAGAGCGATTCTACAGAAGGTGGAGGAAGGAAGTAAGAGGTTTTCATCCTTGGAGTACAATGTGAAAGAGTTGCATAAAAAGGGTGATCAGCGTGATCAAGAGCTCCAGAAGATGAACGTTGAGTGGACTAGAACTCAACAAGAGAACTTTAGAAGGTTCACTTCTATAGAGTTACAGATGAGCCAGATTGCAAAGTCGTTGAATAGAGAGCCGGGAAAATATTCTTCCATGCCGGAGGGGAACCCGAAAGAGCATTGCAAGGCTATCCAGTTAAGAAGTGGAACCAACTATGAAGGTCCTCAGATGCCTGCTGATTTTGAGACGCCCCAAGATAGAGATGGGATTGAAAGTGAAGGGATTGAGAAGAAGGTAGAGGGTGAAAGCACTCAAATGAGCAAAGAGCTTGAAGAGGAAGGCATTGAGAAAGTTGAGAGAGTTCCTAAGTGGAAGAAGGCAAAGGAAGCAAGGGAAAAAGTGAAAGAGACCGAAAGAGATGAATGGGGGGTACCCAAATCTGTGATACCCGTCCCATATCCACAACGCTTCGTGAAAAAGAAGCTTGATGAGAAATTCGCTAAGTTCCTTGATGTGTTTAAACAATTGCATATTAATATCCCTTTTTATGATACTTTGGAACAGATGCCCAATTATGCAAATTTTTTGAAGGACTTGATCGCGAAAAGGCGGCGAGTGGATGAGCCGAAGTTGGTGCAGTTGAACCACGAGGTGAGTGCATTAGTGCACAAGGCGCTTCCTCCAAAGCTGAAGGATCCCGGGAGCTTCACCATTCTTTGTGATATCGGGAACGGGATCAAGAAGGGAGCGTTGTGCGACCTCGGAGCGAGCATTAATTTGATGTCGTTGTCGCTTTTCAAGAAGTTGGAAGGTGGTGAACTTCAACCCATAATGATGACGCTTCAACTTGCCGATCGGTCTATTACTAGACCTCAAGGTGTGGTTGAAGACGTCCTCGTGAGAGTTGGAGATCACATTTTTTCAGCCGATTTTGTGGTCCTAGAGATGGAGGAAGATGAGCACGTGCCCCTAATCTTAGGAAGACTGTTCTTAGCTATGGCGGGGATGGTGCTAGACGTGGCAAATGGGAAGATTACATTGAAGGTTGATGATCAAGAAGTGAAGATTTCCCTATATGAAGCCATGAAGCACCCGAAGGAGGATGAGAGTTTGTATTGCATGGATGCCATTGATCCTAGTGTTGAAGACATACCTCCTATCCCTAATCCTTCTCATATTCATGAATTTTATAATCCTTCACTTGATGATTTAACCCATGAGCGTTATGATCTTGATTCTTGTTAGGATAAAAATTTGTTAGTTTTGATGAGTTAAAACAAACCAGAAGATGTAATAGGACCATCTGGACCTGTTAGCCAGATGATGATCTAGATTAGGACTTAGTCTAGGGGGAACTACCAGACCAGAAGACTTCACCAGAAGAGTCACCAGAAGACTCCTCCAGAAGACTTCACCAGAGGAGATCAGACCAGAGGCAGAGGACCTTCCCCAGACCAGACGAGTCCAGACCAGACGAGTCTGGTGGAACAAAAGATGCTCAGTTTGATCCCCTTATTCTACTGAGTATTCTGGTTGTTCACCAGATAAGGACCAGAAGACACCAAGGTTGCCTTGTGTCTGGCCCTGCCTTCTCTGGAGAGAATCAGAGTTAGGCAATTGGAAGCATTGTTCCGTTGGTAATTATTCAAGTCAAAACAAGATTGGATTGAGAAGATATGAAGACAATCAATCAAGATCTCACCAACCCAATCAATCAATTAGGGAATTGATTGATTGAAGCTTCCATATATAGAGGATCTGATTGGATCAGCCTCCCAACGGCTATGTCCCCAATCCCCTCTATATATACTTGAGTGCAGATCGGAAAAAGCTCTAGAATTATTCACGCGCATATAGCCATACTAAGCTTTTGATCACTACGCTTATTGCACTCACACTTTGTTCTTAATTACTCATCTACTCGTAAGGAGTTCATATACTCAACCTGTTCATCTTGTTAGACAAGGTTGGAGTAAGTCTATCTTTAGATCAAAGTTAGATCTAAGGAATTTGTAAGAAGGTGCTGGTACTTCAGAAATTCCAGTGAGTAAGTTTGTGAGTTGGTTGATAGTGAGACCCCTTGGTGATAAGGGAGAGTGGACGTAGGATATTTATCCGAACCACTATATATCGTGTGTCATTTATCGCTTTATTTTAATTATTATTTATTGCTCTCTTATAAAAGATTTTGGAAAGACATCATTACATAAGCTTCCGTAATTAATCTATCGAGTGGGACCAACAAGTGGTATCAGAGCAGTGTGTCCACGACCACTGCTTTGAAAAGCTTTTGGTGGTCACCGGGCAGATCCATTGCTCTTTAGTGCTGTTATTCAAGTTCTTGTTATTTCCCTAAATTTCTTATCAATATGTCTTCGAAATCTTCTTATAAGAGTCGCAAACTGCCAGAATTCTCGTTCGAGGATTATAGCCACTGGAGCTTCATGATGAGTAATCATCTTGGAGTTATTCACCACCGCATGTTAGATGTGGTTGAAAGTGGCCCCATTAAATTTTACTGGACTCCTATTGATAGTGGCAGGTCTGAGTCCAGAGAAGAAACTAGCGACGCTGCAGAGGATAGAGTTCCCAGACAACGAATCCTCAAAAAGAAAGACGAACTTGACAACGATGAGAGAAAGCTACATAACCTGGACCAGGTGGCGAGGACAGAGATTATCAACACTCTTACTAAAGAAGTAATTGAAAAGGTCAGGACGTGCACCACTGCAAAAGAGATGTGGGACAAGTTAGCTCTGCTATGTGAAGGAACAGAGAAGATTAAAGATAACAAGCTCCAAGCTGTTCAACACTCTTTTGACACATTTAAGATGAAACCAGACGAGACCATTGACCAGCTGGACATGCGTCTCACGAATCTCTTAAACAAGGCCAGTGCCTTAGGTAAGACCTATTCTGAAAAAGAGATTAATAGTAAAATATTACGTTCACTAACAAGCAGGTGGAGAATTAAAGTCACTGTGATCAAGGATAACAAGGATCTCAACACTCTGGATCACCATCTTCTGTTGTCTGATCTCAAAGCTTACGAATATGATCTTCAAGAAGAGGATCAAACATAAGAGGTTTCCTCTTCTGGTCAGAAAGGAGTTGCATTCTCTTCAACTCTCAAATCTGATGCCAAGCCAAAGGAGTCTACTGCAGATGACTTGAGCCTCAAGGAGCAGGTAGCACTTCTAACTCATAAATTAGACAAAATGAGTTCAAAATATGGCAGGTACAAAAGGCATTGGAAGGAGTCTACCAGAAACAGGAAGAGTTCTTTCAAGCCTGCAGAGAAGGAGAAGACATCTGGAGACTCAAGGGAGACCAGATTCAGAACTCCAGAGAGGAGGAGAGATGACAACCCTGGCAACTCTGGGAGATCAGATCATCAGAGGAGGGATGGTAGCTCTGGCAGACCTGACTACCAGAGGAGAGAGAGTAGCCCTGCCAGATCAGAATACAACCAAAGGAGGAGAGAGCCAAGTCCTAGTCCCAGAGGAGACAATGCCTGCTACACATGCAACAAGACTGGTCACTATAGTTATGATTGTCCTCAGCTTACTCCTAGGGAAAGAGAAGAGAAAAGAATCAAGAGAGATAGGAGGTATGCAGATAAGAGAGCACTGCTGGCAGAAGCAGAGGAGGAGGATACTAGTTCCAGTTCTTCTTCTTCTGACTTTGGATCAGATGATGATGTGTGTCTCATGGCAGACATCACTGAGGTAAATGAAACTACTCTTGTTTTATCTAATTCCAAATGTACTGAATCCTCTAATTCATCTGGTAACTCCAGAGAGTCTGATATGCAACAAATGCTATCAGATCTCCAAAACTGTGTCCAACTCTGTCAAAAACTTGAGAAAGAGAATGGTAGGCTCAGAGCTGAAGTTCAATCTCTCTCTCATGAGCACAAATCCACCAGAGAACTCATGAAAGATCATTCCAAAGAAGTCTCTGAACTTCAGGAAAAGATCACAGAAAGAGATACTCTGGTAGATCAACTCATGAAAGAAAGAAATTCTCAAGAGGATGAGATCACTGAACTCAGAGCCAAATACCAAACTCTTATCAAGGGAAAACAAGTTGTCCACAACATAGAGGAGATACCTATGCCAAGAGAAGCTCATAAGATACCATCTGTTGTATCTATCATATCAGAGTCTTCTCAGCGCATTTGTGATAAGAGTGGTTTAGGATATTCTGGAATTACCACTAAGACTCACAAGTACCTTTATAACAAAGACAAGTCTGTAAGAGCTGGTAAACTGGTAGAAATCTGGAATGATAAAGACTTAACTGATAATGGTTACAAGGTGGTTCACAATCCTGATTGGAAAAGGAATCACTCTGTTAATCACATAACAAATGGTCCAGAAGAGTTGACTGTTCTGGAAGAGAAGATGTTAGAGAATAAGTGTCAACAAGGGGAACCATTAAAGATTGATGGTTCTGTGAACAATGAGTCCCAAGGAGTAGATATTACTCAAATTGGAGGACCCCAGAGAAATCCTCAAAGGGAACCTAAACAGATTAGGGGACCTCAAAGGAAATACTCAAAAAGGGGGAATACAAATCAGAGTAATAACTACCAGAGAAGGAACAATGTTCAACAGAACCAGGTACCCCAGAGACAATTTTCTCAGAAGAATCAATTCCAGAATAGGTATACTCAAAGGAACTATAATCACCAGAACAGGTCTAATTATCAGAACCAGAGGAGGTCTTCCAGACCCATCTCTAGAAAACCAACTGATCTGGGAAGTTATGACACCAGAGATGGTTCTTCTAGGATGTACCCTTACAACCAGACCTTTAAGACCATGTCTTTGAGGCAGGCCATTCCAAAGGCCAGATTTGAGAAAAGGTACACCAGACCTGTTTATAGGAAAGGTGTCCTTATCAGACCAGTAGCTCAATATGTCATAGTAAGAGGACATGTACTGGTAGATAGATTTGGAAGGAAGATAAGATCTCCTCATCCATCAAGGGATGATCTTTATCTATGGATTCCTACAAAACCTGCAACTAACCAATCAGGACCCAGCACTAGTAGGGGACCTAATTGATCTCTCTGCAGGTAGATAAGAGTCCATTGGAGAAAGGATTTTCAAGCAACCATGTCTGGTACATTGATAGTGGATGTTCCAAGCACATGACATTCCAGAAGGATAATCTCCAAGATTTCAAGCCATTAAATGGACCAAGAGTGATGTTTGGTGACAACAACTATGGAGTCACCAGAGGAGTTGGAAAGTTGACCTTCAATGGAGTATCTGTAGATGAAGTCTACTACGTAGAAGGACTCAAGCATAATCTGCTTTCAGTATCCCAATTCTGTGACAAGGGATACTCAGTGAAGTTTTCTAGTGATTCATGCACTGTTTTCTCTTCAGATTATAATGATATCTTGCTAATAGGCTTGAGGAAGGGTAACATTTATCTTGCAGATTTTAGCAGTTGCCCAAGAAATGCTTGCCTGGTTGCTAAAGGATCTGCAGAGAACAGCTGGATTTGGCACAAGAGATTGTGTCATCTTAACTTCAAAACATTGAACAAGATTGCCAGAAAAGGTCTCATTCGAGGTCTTCCTAATGAAGTGTTTAAAAAGGATCAGGTTTGTGGTTCATGCCAGAAGGGTAAACAACCCAAGACTTCCTTTAAGGATGTCCAGAGCACAACCACAACCAGAGTACTTCAACTACTTCACATGGACCTGTTTGGACCTGTTTCTCCTCTTAGTTTCAGTGGAAGGAAGTACACCTTAGTAATAGTAGATGACTTTTCAAGATACACTTGGGTAGTGTTCTTGTTTAAGAAAAATGAAACTATGACTAAGCTGCCAGAGTCCTTCAAGCAGATTCAGAATGAGCAGAACCAGAGCATAGTCAGGATCAGGAGTGACAAAGGAACAGAGTTTTTGAATTCACATATTGCAGATTACTGCAAGGACCATGGGATTTTTCATGAGACATCTGCTGCCAGAACACCTCAACAAAATGGAGTTGCAGAAAGGAGGAATAGGACTCTCAAAGAAGCTGCAAGAACACTTCTGGCAGAGTACAACACTCCACAGAGATTTTGGGCAGAGGCCATCAATACAGCTTGTTACACTCAGAACAGGTGCCTGATTGCCCAGAGACATAATAAGACCCCATATGAGGTATGGAAAGGTAAAACCCCATCTGTTTCATATTTTCATGTTTTTGGATGTAAGTGTTTCATCCATGACAATGGGAAATCTAAATTAAGAACCTTTGATGCTAAAGTGGCTGATGGAATATTTTTGGGATATTCCAGCACCAGTAAAGCTTTTAGAGTTTTTAATAAGAATTCACTTTGTGTGGAGGAAACACCTCATGTTGTTTTTGATGAATCTACTTTTGAGTGCAAGGTGGATTCTAAGTCTTCAGATGAGACCCAAAATCAGACTACACCCAGAGTTATCAAAGTTAATCCACCTATTCTTGATTCAGATTCAGATGATGACCCATCTCCTGGTTCTCTGAAGCAGCAGCCTTCACAAGGAGCAGAACCAGAAGAGGTTGGAACTCCTGTAGGGGGAAGCTCTTCTGCAGGTGGTGATAATCACCAAGGTACTGCAGAAGATGATCACCCAGGCAAGACCACGGGAAGGAGGACCCTGGTTGATCACCCCAATGACCTGATCTTAGGAGATCCAACTAAGGGTGTCCAGACTAGGAGAACTCTTAACTTAGCTGCCTTCTTCAGTTGCTATGTGTCCTTGATTGAGCCCAAGAACATCAAGGAGGCACTGAAAGATTCAAATTGGATTGTGGCTATGCAGGAGGAATTGAATCAATTCACCAGACAGGATGTTTGGGAGCTGGTAGACAGACCAAGTCATCAAAAGGTGATAGGCACTAAGTGGGTTTTCAAAAATAAGAAAGATGAGATTGATGTCATTACTAGGAACAAGGCAAGATTAGTGGCCCAGGGCTATTCTCAGTCTGAAGGTATAGACTATGATGAGACATTTGCTCATGTTGCCAGACTAGAAGCCATCAGATTGTTCTTAGCATATGCTGCTCACATGAAGTTCAAAGTATACCAGATGGATGTGAAATCTGCCTTTCTTAATGGGATTCTCATTGAGGAAGTGTATGTTGAACAACCTCCTAGTTTTGAACAAGGTGACAAGGTGTTTAAGCTTAAGAAAGCTCTTTATGGGCTGAAGCAGGCACCCAGAGCATGGTATGACACTCTTTCTCAATTTCTTCTGGACAATGGTTTTACTAAAGGTAAGATTGATAGGACCTTGTTTAGGAAAGTAGAAGGAAAGGACATCCTTCTGGTCCAAATATATGTTGATGACATCATATTTGGATCCCCTAACAAGAAGCTGTGTGAGAAGTTTGGTGAGCTCATGCAGGGACAGTTTGAGATGTCCATGATGGGAGAATTGAATTACTTTTTGGGTTTGCAGGTTAAGCAATCAGAGAAGGGAATTTTTATTAATCAAGCTAAGTACACCAGAAACATGTTAGAGAAATTTGGAATAGGATCTAGCAGAGCAGCCAAGATCCCTATGATGACAAATTTCAACATGGATCCAGATGAGTCTGGAGAGAGTGTGGACCAGACTCAGTACAGAGCACTTATTGGTTCTCTTTTGTATCTGACTGCAAGCAGACCAGATATTACTTTTGCTGTAGGAGTTTGTGCCAGATTTCAAGCTAACCCCAAGAAGAGTCACTTGGAAGCAGCTAAGAAGATATTGAAATATCTTAAAGGAACTGTGAATTTAGGATTATGGTATCCTACAGATGACAACTTGGAATTGAGTGGTTATTCAGATTCAGACTATGGTGGGTGCAGAATAGATAGGAAATCTACAAGTGGAACATGCCAATTTTTAGGGAATAAATTGGTATCCTGGTTTTCCAAGAAGCAGACTTCAGTTGCTACATCAACAACAGAAGCAGAGTACATGGCTGCAGGGAGTTGTTGTTCTCAACTTCTTTGGATTAGTCAACAGCTTAGGGATTACCAGATTAGAGCTAAGGATATTCCTATTTTCTGTGATAGTAATAGTGCCATTGCAATCACCCAGAACCCAGTTCTTCATACCAGATGCAAACATGTTGATATAAGGCATCATTTTATCAGAGATCATGTTGAGAAGGGAGATATAAGGATGGAAAAGATTGCAACAGAGAGGCAGAGAGCAGATATTTTAACCAAGCCTTTGGCTGAGACCAGATTCAGAGAATTAGCCTTTGAGTTAGGTTTGTTGGATCCAGAGACAGATTTGATTTAGGGGGAACATCAGAGAAGTATCCTTATTTTATCAATTTTCCTTCATAAATTTTTCTTATGCTAACATACCTGCAGATTAGATATATCAGAGAGGGTATACTTCCAGATGAGGTATACACCAGGTGACACTTATCCCAGATGAGGTGATGAGTCAGAGATATGTCCACAGTCCTTACTGACCAGGACCAGATGAGTTCACTCAGAGGAGAAGTATCACCAGACTAATTGTGGTATCATCTGGTTACAATATCAGGTGACAGGTATGTCTTTTCTACTCTGGCCTCTGATCATTGGGATACACTTTTCAAATTAGTAAGTACACTCAAAACCTTTCAACTTCGGAGTGTATTTAAGACTAGGGTATAGGGTCTAGGCAATCATTTCACTTTTTCTCTTGACTGCCACAAAACCCCTTTATGCCCAGTCCCAATGACTATGCCAACGCACCAGATTAAATCTGTATTTCGCCTTTCATCATGGCCATCGGATTTAATCACTGTGCAAAATGTCAATCAATGCTAAAATTGATTCTGTTTCCTAAAATGAATTTGAAACAACACGCGTTCACTTCATTTAATTTTCAAGCCACGCGTATTACTCTATTTAAATCAATTTTGTTTTCAATCTGTCCTTTCACGTTTCTATACTATTCAAACCCTAACCTCTCTCTGCAAAGCATTCTCTCTCTCTCTCTCTCTCTCTCTCTCTTTCACAGTTATGGCACCCAAGTGCAATTTCGATCCAGACTATGTCTGCAAGAAACTCAAGACAGAAATGGTGGTGGACTTCTATTCCACTAAGAATCCGGCCGCTTTGGAGATTTTGGAACTTCTCCGACGTTCTGGGCTGGAGGAGTTGATCTCAAAGGTTCCCAAGGATCTGCGTACCTTGGATGGATATGCTGCACAGTTTCTTATCCGGATGAAGATCCACGAGGACTATATTTCATCCAAGATTGATTCAGAGGATCTTGTTTTCTCTAAGGCAGACTTCTGTGGTCTTTTTGGTAACCTTTCTGCGGAAGGTGTGGACCCACTGAAGTACAGAGAAGGAGAGGCGTTGGAATCCTTCAAGATGTTTGCCAGAAATTCATGCCAGAATATTACTAAGGGTTTCTTGGACAAGCATCTTAGGCAGAAGTATAAGGTGCTTTTTGACATTGTGGTGAAGATTCTCATGTGTGAGAGCCATAGCACAGATGCCATCTTCGTTGGCAGGCTCTGTGTTATGAGGGCCATTCTGGATGGTGTTCAATGTAACTGGGCTGAGTTCTTCTGGGGGGTGCTGAGGAAGAACAAGGTGAAAATCCAGAAGGAAGAATGCCCCCCGTTGCCAGGAGAGCAACAATTTGTGTTCAATGCTAATGTTTCATTGGGCACAAAACTCACCCTAATTCTGGATTCAATTCTTCCAGAGAAGAAATGGAGACAATCCTGGTGTAAGGGCTTTCATAGGTCCAAGATTATGTTCTCCAAGGACGGTCCTCTCCACGGCCATGCCGACTCTGATGGAGAGCAAGCCATCCCTGCCCCTCCTATTCAATCTATTCCCTCTCCTCCTAAGGGGCAGAGAAAGCAGCAGCAGCAGCAGCAGAAGACACAGAAGAAAGCTGCTGTAGCAACTGGTTCTTCAACCGTTGCCTTTTCTGGTTCCTCAGAGGAGGACCAGATTCCCCTTCTTGATGTGCTTAAGAAGAAGGGTGATGATGATAAAGCTGTAAAGAAGGCTGGAGCAGCCAAGAGAAAGCAGCCAGATGAGGCCAGGAGACATTCTGCTAAGAAGAGGAGGATTAGCAGAAAGGCAAAGAAAACCCTTCTGGTGGATGAGCCATCAGAAGAAGAAGAGGAAGAAGATGAAGTACCTCTTGTGAGGAAATCCAAGGCCAAGAGAGCCCTTCTTCAAGATCCAGACTCTGGATCTGATCTTGGAGAGGCCTTGGAGAAGGCCATTGAGGATGCCACCCAGATGATGGAGGATGCTCCAGAGTCTGTTGTGCCTGCTGGTGTTGACCCAGCAGAGGTAAACCTTTCCTTTCCCTCTTCCTCCCCCATAAATCTTGTTTCCCCTTCTACCTCTCCCCCAGATAACATTCCCCAAACCCCATCTGCCTCTGGTAACCCCATTCTTCCACCAGAGCAGACTATCCCAGATACCCCCGTCTTTACTCCCTCTACCATCCCTACTCAAACACCCTCTCCCCCAAATTCCCAAACACATATCCCCACTAACCCCTCTCCCCCACCTTCTGTATCAGAGGTACCCTCAACCTCCTCTGGTGCAGAAGTCCCCCCATCAAACACTTCCACCTTCCACATCCCTCCTACACACTCTGTACCAGATATTCCTTCCTCTTCTGGTGCAGAGCAACCAATCCCTACCACCTCTACTTCACAAAATCCAAACCCTCCCCAGACCCATACTGACCAGGACCCAACCATTTCTATGGCCCTGGGATTCGCTGGCCCTCCCCGCCCTCCAACCTGTTTAACCAACGATGATAGTGAAGATGAGGAAGCTTCACTTGAGCCTGTTGACTTAGCCCCTTCCTCCTCTGCCTCTGGGCCCAAACCCTTCACTTTCTCATCTGCAGAAATGGGTCCCATTAGGCAGAGTATGAGTGTAAGTGCTCAGCTCTGGCTAAGAGAGCATTTTCCAGTTCTTCTGGAGCACTTACCACTTCTGGCAGAGCTTACTGATGCCAAGGTCTGTAGCAAGGCCAGACTTGAAGATGTGGAGGACCTGATGCTATTGCTTGAGGAAATGGGTGCCTCCAACTTCACTGCTTGGGAGATTGAGCTGAAGCAGAAGATGAACATTCAGAACCCAGCAGAGCTGGAAACTCCTGGTGCAGCTAAAGTCTTGATTCACACCCTGCTCATCCAGAGAGGAGTAATGCTCACTCCAGAGGGCCCAACTTACAAGTTTGGTCCTCACTTTGTCTTCCCTCCAGAGCTTTATTCAGACGAGGAGGACTTTGAGATGTCTCCTGCTGTGCTCCAGAAGATGAAGGCTTTCTTCAACGAGCAGATCATGCAGATAGGGCGCTTTTCCAAAGCAATTCAACATATGGCCCCTGCTATGATAGAGCATCAGATTAAGCAAGAAAGGAGAATCTTCCTCAAGCAGATCAAATCCACTCTGGCAGAGGTTAAAGCTTCATTCAAGGCTAATGGCTTGTTTGTCAAATTAGATGTTATGCACAGCCAGAAGCAGCTGCTGGAGCAGTTGAGGCCAGTCTCTGTTCTCAAGGTGGAGATGGCCAGCCAGATGATTCAGACTGCAAAGCTGAAAGACTCCCTCCAGGAGATGTTGGAGACGCAAGAGAGACTTGTTGCAGAGTCTAAAGCTTATCTGGAGGAAGCCAAGCAGCTTCGTGATCTTCACTCTTCCTCCAACACTGCCTTGCCTGATCTTATAAGGCAGGTAGTGGAGCCCCTCCTTGATGAAGTTAAAAAAAGGGGAAGAGAAGGCCAGAACTGATCTGGCGAAGACCACAAATGAGACTCTTTTTAGCCATGGAGCTTGTCTGGACCTGCTGGAGAACACATTGGCCCACGCTGAGTTGCAGAAGAAGAAGAAAGAAGAGTTGAAATCTCTATCTATGGCTAAACAGCTTGCTGCAGAAGAAGAGTCATCTGAAGCTGAGCAGGATCCTTCTACCATTCCTGGTCCTGCCAAGAGGAAGATTAGGAAAGTAAAGAAGAGTTTCCTTGAATCTGTTGTCGAAGAA
Source organism: Ballota nigra (assembly GCA_947034835.1). Taxonomy (NCBI): domain Eukaryota; kingdom Viridiplantae; phylum Streptophyta; class Magnoliopsida; order Lamiales; family Lamiaceae; genus Ballota; species Ballota nigra. The sequence goes on along the minus strand of OX344723.1, from coordinate 112,160,305 downwards.
GCAGAGAAGAGATACAAGGAAGAGACTCCAGAGGAGAGGCAAGCCAGAATAAGGAAGAACATAGATGAAGAGCAGAGGCTCAGATATGTTAGGAGACAGAACAAGAAGGCCAGAGAAGCTGGTATTCCTTCTGGTGCAGGTGGCTCAGGTCAGAAGAGGAAAGCTCCTGTGGAAGTTATGAACATCTTGCCACTAAGGACAGAAGGGTCTTTTGACTCTACTGTGCCATATCCTCTGATTGAGAGATGGAGAGAAGCCAAGACCCTCTGGTTCATTCAGCATTATATCCAGAGGCCAGCACCAGAAGATGATGAGCTGATCAACAGAACCTTCCATTCTTGGATGCAAGCCTATGATGCAGACTTGTACAAGCAGCTGATGGATTCAACCATTGAGTTCAACCTGGAGGTGACTGCTCCTGAATTTACTTATCTTAACACTCCCATGATTGGGCACCAGGTAGATTGGGCAGAACTGAAGAAGCTTTACAAGACCAAGGTGTTGGTGAATTTCACCCCAACATCTTCTGCAGAGTTGAAGGCCGTCCAGGATAGGTTCCTTGACTGGTTTCTTGTCCCTAAAGAGAACAGAAGATATGCCTAGAATAGGACAATGAACTTCAATGTAATTTGTAATTATTTTGTCCTCTGATTATTAATGAAAAATACATATCTTCTCTGTTCTAAAGACAACTCCTTGTTGTCTTATTATTTGCCTGATGAGATCTATTCTAAGGTCTCATCCCTTTATTGTTTTCTTGCTTAAGTTTTACTTTTGATCAGTTCTGGTAGTGTTTTAACTCCATCAAAAAGGGGGAAATTGTTAGGATAAAAATTTGTTAGTTTTGATGAGTTAAAACAAACCAGAAGATGTAATAGGACCATCTGGACCTGTTAGCCAGATGATGATCTAGATTAGGACTTAGTCTAGGGGGAACTGCCAGACCAGAAGACTTCACCAGAAGAGTCACCAGAAGACTCCTCCAGAAGACTTCACCAGAGGAGATCAGACCAGAGGCAGAGGACCTTCCCCAGACCAGACGAGTCCAGACCAGACGAGTCCAGACCAGACGAGTCTGGTGGAACAAAAGATGCTCAGTTTGATCCCCTTATTCTACTGAGTATTCTGGTTGTTCACCAGATAAGGACCAGAAGACACCAAGGTTGCCTTGTGTCTGGCCCTACCTTCTCTGGAGAGAATCAGAGTTAGGCAATTGGAAGCATTGTTCCGTTGGTAATTATTCAAGTCAAAACAAGATTGGATTGAGAAGATATGAAGACAATCAATCAAGATCTCACCAACCCAATCAATCAATTAGGGAATTGATTGATTGAAGCTTCCATATATAGAGGATCTGATTGGATCAGCCTCCCAACGGCTATGTCCCCAATCCCCTCTATATATACTTGAGTGCAGATCAGAAAAAGCTCTAGAATCATTCACGCGCATATAGCCATACTAAGCTTTTGATCACTACGCTTATTGCACTCACACTTTGTTCTTAATTACTCATCTACTCGTAAGGAGTTCATATACTCAACCTGTTCATCTTGTTAGACAAGGTTGGAGTAAGTCTATCTTTAGATCAAAGTTAGATCTAAGGAATTTGTAAGAAGGTGCTGGTACTTCAGAAATTCCAGTGAGTAAGTTTGTGAGTTGGTTGATAGTGAGACCCCTTGGTGATAAGGGAGAGTGGACGTAGGATATTTATCCGAACCACTATATATCGTGTGTCATTTATCGCTTTATTTTAATTATTGTTTATTGCTCTCTTATAAAAGATTTTGGAAAGACATCATTACATAAGCTTCCGCAATTAATCTATCGAGTGGGACCAACAATTCTTTTAATAGGGATAAAGTGAAGAAGTTGAAGGATGAAGAGGTGAAAAGTGTGGACGTGATCCAGTGGAAGGAAAAGGAGGAGTTAAGAAGAAAAAGTCCAAATTCAAGAACCTGTTTGGTAAGACGCCTCCAGATAAAGGTGAGAAGGGGTTGAGACCCATAACACTTGGGGATGAGAAGGAAGCAAAAGATTTCATGATGGAAGGGCATCAAGGAAAGGAATGCAACCACCACTCTTATGAGAGTAAGGGAGGTAAATTTGAGTATGATGTCCCATAAGCTCCTTTGAGCTCGGTCCGGCATGAGGACCTTAAAAATAGCGCTGAATGGGAGGCAACCCATTTTTATTTGCTTTCATTTGTTTTTAGGGTGTTGTTGAATCGTAAGTTTTAACCTCGTACTTGAGAGTTCATTTTGTAGGCTTGTCTCGAGAGAATAGAGGAATCATGGAGTACTCGAAAGGGAGGAACTCAAGCAAGGGAGTGTGCAACATTGTTGAGAGAGACTGAATTGTTTGGTTGAGGTAACCCACAACCCCAAACTTAGACCTCTTCGCAAGGTCGAAGTTTGGGGGGGTGGAGTTTTTTTTATGTTTCTTGTTACACTGCACCGGAGCACCCCGTATCTTTGAGTGTGTTTGGTCATTTGGTGTCTTGAGATGCTCCTCGGGGTGATTTTGATTTGATTCGTTGTTGCATATTTCATGCTTATTGACCCCTTCTACTTATTAGTTGTTATTTCTGAGCATGTTTGATGAGTAGAGTAAATTTGTGGATTTGAGTTAGGGACTTCTTTTTTGTGAGTGTTTGAGCTAGAGTGGATTTGAGATAGAACTTGTATGCTTGTAAATTTTTCTTTTGAGTACTTATGTGATGAGAGTGAGAATTCACTAGGACTAGCATGGATGTGAAAGCCATGAGATTTGAGCCTTATGAGATTTTGATGCATGAATTAATCTCTTCGTTTGTGAGTGGATCGTCACCTTAGAGGATGCTAGAACTTGTGTGTGCTCTTGCTTCTTGATTGTGTCCAGTTTGATATGCCAAATAGGATCTTAGGTCATCTTTGATTTTATTGAGTCACTTAGCCAAAATTTTCCTTACCATTGATATTTATCCCTTGTTAACCCCTTTGAGCCTAAAGCTTATTTTATTTGCTAGCACATTTTAAATACTATTCCAAGTTCCTAAGCCTTTTTGTCCCAATTTGAGTGGAGAATAGGAAAAGTGTGAATGTGAAGGGATTGAATTGAGTTGAAAAAGGAAAATGTTGTTTGTTGAGTGAATATGAGAAGAAGGTGTGATGAAGTTATGAGTTGTGGGAAGAAGAAAAATTGAGAATAAGCAAAAGAAAAAAATGAGCTCATGTGTTTGTGCGAAAAAGAAAAAAAAAAGTGAAGTGATTGAAAAAAATGAAAAGAGTTAGAAAAAAATTGAAGTGTTGAGAGTATGGAATTGAAAGGGTGTTGATTGAAAATATTTGAAGTATTCTGTTCCTAATCTCGAAACACCAAAGTTTGAGTTTCTATTCTCCATTCACTTAAGTCACTTACCCATATTGTTATCCCACCTGTCCAAAGAGCCTACATTACAACCGTGAGAAAAGTCCTTTTTGATTCGGCATTGATATCTAGAATGTGGTCGGAGTTGAGAGTGCTTACAAGCCTATGGCTGCCAACATGTGTGATTGATTGTTTGAGTGAGTCCCTTATCATTGATATACACTTGTGAGGGAGAGAAACACATCGTAGAGTGCACATCCATGTTTGATTTTGGTGATTCTTGCTGTTGTTGCATGAGTATGACGAAGGAAGGTGAGTGAGTATACTTGTGATTGATCTTTGAAGCTCGAATTCATATACTTGCATGATTGGATTCTTTGACTCATTCCTAACAATTTCACTTGACTTATTATTTCGTTGCTTGAGGACAAGCAACATGGTAAGTTTGGGGGGGTTGATTAGGCGTGAAATTGTCATGATTCGTCACTCGAAATGCCCTAGTTTTGGTTGATTTAGTGAGTATTTAGAGTCATTTGAGTATCATTTTCATAAACTAATGAATTTGTCTATTTGATGCTCATAGATGGATAGAGGGCGAAAAGAGGAGTTCGTAGGACTTTGAATCGACTCAAACGGACGCTCGGATGAGAAGATATCGAAGAAATACGAAAAGTACTAGTTCGAGGGAGCAAAAGTATCATTGGAGTGCACAAGCTAGAAGAGCTCGAGCACTAGTGCTCGAGCAGGTCGAGTATAGTGCACGAGAGATGCAAGTCGAGCACTTAGTGCTCGAGTCGGTCGAGCAGTGTGCTCGAGTGGAATCCAATCGTGCATTAGTGCACGACCACGTATGGTCGAGCACTTTTTGCTCTCGGGAAGAATGGGGTGCTCGAGTTGGTTTTGCTCGTGCACCTAGTGCACGAGTAAGTGCACGACCTGTCGCGTTTTTTGCCCATTAACTCCCGATTCGACCTGTTGCTTATATATACCCCTTCCGAACACGTTTTTTTACAACCACTTGATACCATACTACGTTTTGAGACTGAGTTTTTAGGGAGAGAAAGAGGAGAAGAAACGAGCAAGCTTTACTTTACATTTTGTTGAGGTTTTTCATACGAATTCTTTATTTCTTTTCGTTTCTTAGTTCCTTTTAATTAGCTTGATTACTTTAAACGCTTTAAACTTCGTTTTTATCAATTCAAATTCAGTTCTTAGTATTTATTTCTTTAAACCCTAGTTCATATTTCATATTTTCTTTCTTCAATTCATCATGTTTATGTTCGTTGTTTCTGTTATTGTTTTCGTTATCGTTATAGCCATGTCTAGCTAAACCCTTGTATGCTTGGGATAGGATGAACTCGTAGAAGTAGGTTGTGGGTACGTAATTAGGGTAATGTGTGACGTTAGGTTTTAATTCTCTTGATTAATAAATTCTCAAAATTAATCTAGACTTTACTTTTGAATTTCGTTCGAAAAGTGTTAGAGAGAGGACAACCGTATCACTCTTTAACAACGAGTAGACTTAACGAGAGGGTTTAGAAAGGGTTAATTCATCTACCAGTTTAGCGAAGGAGGACGACCGCATCACCTTAGTTAAATTAGGGTCTCATTAATTAAGCACAATCTATTAACTTGTTAGTGGATTAGTGAAGTCGAGTGTTAGGGTAAAGTATTAGGGTTTAGAATCTTGAGCTTTCATCTTGCATTCTTTTACTTAGGTTATTTCTTGCGCGTCACAGTTATTTTGATTATGTACCTGCTCCGTTAGTATACGTAGGGATTCCTATCCTGAGCATCACCATCTCTCATTTAAAAACAACCCTTAGATTCTTTGTTTCATTTTGTTTTTTGCATTCCTAGGATAATTTTAGTCTTTTAATTAATCTTCAGAAAATCCAAAAACATTACACTCATATTAAATACGACGCGTAGATCTTCAGGGATCTGTTCGCATACACTCCATCTCGTGGGTTCGATAATACTTGGTTATTATACTTGCTCATACTACAGTGAACCCGTCCACTTGCGGGTAAGCGACTAGTAGAAGTTAGTACATTATCATCAAGTCATATACCCTTGTAGTTATTGATGATTATTCTAGATATACTTGGGTTATTTTCTTGTTAAATAAAAAGGAAACACAGGTGAAGCTTCCAGAGTTGCTCAGGAGACATAGCAATGAGAAGAATCAGTCCATTACTAAGATCAGATCTGACAAGGGCACTCAGTTTATAAATTCATATATTTCTGATTTCTGTAATGAACTTGGTATTGCTCATGAGACTTCTGCAGCTAGAACCTCACAACAAAACGGTGTTGCTAAAGGAGGAACAGGACACTGAAGGAAGCTACCAAGACCATGCTGGCTGAGTCAGGATTGCCCAAGAAATTCTGGGCTGAGGCAATCAACACTGCATGCTACACTCAGAACAGATCCATGCTGAACAAATAACATGCACAGACCCCATATGAGACATGGAACAAGAGGAAGACCCGTATCTCTTATTTCTATATTTTTAGTTGCAAGTGCTTCATCCTCAACAATGGGAAAACCCAGTTGAAAGCATTTGATAGCAAATCTGATGAAGGAATATTCTTAGGATATTCTGAAGTCAGTAAAGCCTTCAGGGTTTACAACTGCAGGACCCTTGTTGTGGAAGAATCACCACATGTTGTGTTTGATGAATCTGTTACTGAGTCTAGGATAAGTGTGTTGAATCCTGACACTGAGGAGGTCACAAGGAGAGTGACGAGGCTGAGCTTGAAGAATCAACCTGATCCTAAGGTCAAAATTGTGCCAATTCCAAGATGGGACGATGATGACGATCAGGAAGATGACACAAGAGTCACTCCTAAACCCAGCGATTCAGGAATAGTTGAGCCTCAGACTGAGGAACAGGCTCAACCTGAGGTAAGCACCATCTATGAAGATGCGGTCTCAATTGAGATGGTTCCTGAGTCACCCCATCAAGGGGGAATCAATGTCCCTGACATTGAGCTTATAAATCCCTTTAGAATAGACTCAGGATCATCCCCTTCTGTTCAATATCCTGAATTTTATGAACCTGTAGACACTAACATTGCAGGTACTTCAGGAACAACTCCAGGCAAGAGAACATGGTTAGAGAGTCATCCCATTGGCCAGGTCATTGGTGATCCAACTGAGGGAGTCAGGACCAGGCGGTTCTATGGTGAGAGTGCGCTGTTCTGTTGCTTTCTCTCTGAGCAAGAGCCTCAGAACATTGAAGAAGCTCTCGCTGACTCGAATTGGATCATAGCCATGCAAGAGGGGTTGAATCAGTTCACAAGGAATCAGGTTTGGGAACTGGTATATAAACCTAGGCATCAAGGTGTTATTGGTACCAAGTGGGTATTCAAGAACAAGAAGGATGAGAATGGTGTTGTAGTAAGGAACAAGGCAAGGCTGGTTGCAAAGGGGTATTGTCAGTCTGAAGGGATAGACTATGATGAGACCTTTGTTCTAGTAGCTAGGTTGGAAGCAATCAGGTTGTTCCTTGCATATGCAACATATAAGAAGTTTAAGGTGTATCAAATGGATGTCAAGAGTGCCTTCCTGAATGGTGTACTCAATGAGGAGGTATATGTTGAAACCTCCCGGGTTTAAGGTTGGAGATAGAGTATACCATTTTAAGAAAGCACTCTATGGATTTAAGCAAGCTCATAGAGCTTGGTATGATACCCTCTCTCAGTTTTTGACTGGCCACAGATTCAGGAAGGGAACCGTACGTGGATAGGACATTGTTCAGGATCATTGAAGGTGATGATATTCTCTTGGTCCAGATCTATGTGGATGACATATTATTTGGATCACCAAATCATCAGCTATGTGAGAAGTTCTCTAAATTGATGACTGGTAAATTTGAGATGTCTATGATGGGAGAGATGAACTTATTTTTAGGATTGCAGGTCAAGCAGTCTGATCAAGAGATTTTCATTAATCAGGCTAAGTATACAAGAGACTTGATTAAGAAGTTTGGAGTTCAAAATTGTAATCCAGCTAGGATCCCAATGAACACCAATTAGAAAATGGATCCTGACACTGAAGGAGCTTCAGTGAACCAGACTGAGTACCGAGGGCTGATTGGATCTTTGTTGTACCTGACTGCAAGCAGGCCTGACATAACTTTTGCAGTTGGTGTGTGTGCTAGGTATCAGTCTAACCCCAAGAGAAGTCATTTGGAGGCTGCTAAGAGGATACTTAAGTATTTGAAAAGGACAGTCAATATGGGACTATGGTATCCTTCAGATGACAACTTAGAGCTGACTGGTTATTCAGATGCAGATAATGGAGGCTGTAGGATTGACAGGAAATCAACCTCAGGGACATGTCAGTTTTTGGGGAGTAAGTTGATCTCGTGGTTTAGTAAGAAACAGAATTCAGTTGCGACATCCACAACTGAGGCTGAGTATATGGCTGCAGGTAGTTGTTGTGCTCAGATTTTATGGTTGAGGCAACAATTGAGAGACTACCAAGTGTTTGAAAATGAGGTTCTAATATATTGTGACAACAATAGTGCCATAGCAATCACCCAGAACCCAGTGCTTCACACAAGGTGCAAGCATATAGATATTATGCATCACTTTATTCGAGATCATGTGGAGAAGAAGAACATTAGGATGGAGAAAATTCACACTGACAGACAGAGAGCTGACATCTTGACTAAGCCTTTGGCTGAAGCAAGGTTTATGGAACTGTCAGTAGAGTTAGGTCTCTTAGATCCGGGAGAGCAGTCAGTATAGGATCTAGGGGGAACTCAGGCCAGACTCGACTCAGCGAGGTATCAGGGTGCTACGATGTCTCCTTGACAGGTATGAGTTCAATCCTGGCCTTTGTGAATTTGAAGCGTCTCACTGAGTCCTTCGTCCTGAGAATTTTTATTAAATACATTCTATTTTTATTAAAAGTGCACCTTTTGATATTTAAACCCACGCGCATCGGAGCATTTAATGCGTTCAGTTACTTTTTCATATACGTGTCCGTTTTATACAGAATATGACTGACTTGGGTAAATGATTGTACTTGAGATTAATCTTGGCCCTTCATTTCAGAATCTTTTCAAATTCAGGATTAATCTCAACCCCACGTCTGAGTAACTGACCCTATCATATCAATTAGAAAAAGTCATTTGAGAAATTTATGCTAACACAATCTCACACTACACACTGAGTTTTCTCTCAAATTCAAAAATCTCTTTGCAAATTTCTCAATTCTCAATCTCAATAGCTTTTCTTGAAACCACCTGGACTACTGATGACATCTCCGATGTTGTCAAGAACAAGTTGGTGAACATGGAGCACATCATCACCATGGAAGGGGTCTGCACTAACGAGAAGGAGATCAAACCCGTCTTCGACTTGATTGCGAGGGCCAGGATGGAGAAATATTTCACGAGGAAACCCACCTCTGTGCTTCCTAAGGCAGTCGTGGAGACGTATCTGAACCTCTTCACTTGCAAGGGTGAATTGTTCACAAGGGTTACCGTCTTGGTGCCTACTGGAGAGAAGAACGACGACGGGAAAGAGCTCTACAATGAGGAATCTCGCGATATTGACCTTCGTAAGGCGGTGAAGGAAGTGTTTAGACTTCTGTGCTCCGAGATTAATCCACGGATGTACAAGGAGAACAAAGAGGGAGAGCTCCTGTAGGAGTGGACGAAGTCAGGCTCCTCTGAGTTCAAGGCGAGGCAGCACAAGGATACTCTCAAGCCTGAGTATCGTGCCATGATTGATGTGGTCTCTAAGATGATCATGGGCACAATAGGGTCCCACAAGCAGCTGAGCCTGGCAAAGTTGAGGATCATGGGGGCTTTGGTAGATGGAGTTAAACCTAATTGGAAGCAGTTTTTTCTTGACCAAATCACTCAGGCTGGCTTGGACAAACTAAAGAGGGATGAGGAGAAGAAGCACATCTCAGTGGGTGTTATCTTCCCTTTGGGACCCGGCTGTCTCTGCTGATCTCTGAAGCTTGTCAGGGATGTACGTTCGACATGGAGGACAATCTCTCCTCCAAGAAGGTTATGTCCACTACTGAGGGTGATACATATGCCATCTTGGTGATGCCTAACCCCAATGCTCCTCAGAAGGGTCAGAGGAAGAAGGCTGGTGGCAGGAAGGTGGTGTCCAATCTGATCGAGAGGGTTGATGAACTCTTCGAGAAGAGCAAGGATGTGGAGGCTGAGGTTGCAGTAGAGAAGGAGAAAGCTAAGGAGGAGAAGGCTTAGGAAGAAAAGAGAGCCAATCTGAAAGTGGTGCTGAAGGCAAAGGCCACTACGAAAGGTCTGATGAAGGGAGCTGAGAAGACTTCCATGAGTGACCTGAAAGAGGGTCAGGAAGTCAACGATGAAGCTCAGGAGAGTGCTGCTGAGGTGGTGGTTAGACCCTTAAAGAGGCTAAGGAAGGGTGTCAAGGGATCTCCTAAGAAAGCGTTGAAGGAGGTAAGCCCTAAGGGAGTATCTCATCAGTCAAGCTCTCCTCGAGCCTCTGACTTGGTTCAGGTCCGTGAGACTATTGAGTATGTGGAGGTTCTTCAGCATGAACTACCCTCAGAACCCCAACCCCAAAACCCAATCATCACTGAACTCACCTCATCTCACCCTGACCAACCCACACAACCCACTAAACCCTCCAATCCAAACACTGACCTACCCACACCCCAAACTGAGTTAGAGCCAAACACATCAAACACCCTTGATCCTGACAATCACCCTGAACCAAACCCTTCATCACCTAATCCAGAAGACTTTCCCTCCTATACCAATCCAAAAGACTTTCCTAAAGCCAGTACTTCCAAGGCCGACCCTATCGATGACTTCCTGGAAGAGGCAGAGGAGGAAGAGGTGGACGATTCAACTCTCAAGGAAATGTTTGAGGATATGCTCAGGGAGAATGCCCGTCAGTGGGTATCCCGATGTTGTCCTGGCCTGAACAAATACAAGGTTCTGTGCCAGAATGTGGTTCAGCTGAAAGTTTGGCTTGACTACAAGCAGTCCAACATGCAGGAGCAATGGATGATGGTGGAACAAGAGGATGGGACTACTGGGAGATGGAGGAGGCTAGGTTATGCTCATTCTTCAATATCACCAGCTGGCTGCAACTGCTTAACTTTGAAAATCTAAAGCAGCTGGTGGAAAGCATGAAGGTGGTAAGAAAGGAGGACTACGAGGATGAGCCTGAGGATGACGATGATGACGAAGATGATCCATCTGGCGGGGCCAATGAGAAGATGGTGGAGGAAACCGCCAAGGAGATGGACGAGATGAACTCTGAGACCAGTGCTCAGAGGGAAGGTGCAACTAGAACTGGTGCAAAGGGTGGACCAGTCGCTGAGGATGTTGTGAACATCTCAGCTGCCAATGACACATCCGCCTATGAAGGGATTCTCTGCCCTGAGGCAAAGGAGAATGATGTGGAGGCACCAAAGGAGACTCCTAGTTCTGAGGGTTCCGTACCCAAAGTTCGAGTTGACAAGATTGAGCCTGAGCAGGTGATCCTGATCACTCAGCAACTGCCTTTAGTACACCCTGAAGAGGGGACTGATGCTGCAGGGGCTGACAAGGGAAAATAACCAATCACTGACGAGGAGGAGGTTGAAGATGATGTGATCATCACAGGCAACCAGCAAGGAAACTTTACCAGCAGGGACTGGGATTGTGACTGGAGTAGACATGTTAAAGGAGGGAGTGTTGGAGGTTCAGTCCTTAGCTTCCTTCATTGTCAACAGCGGGCAGGAGGTCCTCAGGAAGGCTCTGCCTCAGGCCAAGGATGATGTCAAAAAGGGGGAAGAGAAGAAGAAAAGATCCCTCCCTAAGGTATCATAGGCTCAGTCTACTCCAAGAAAGTCAGCTAGATTGACGACTGTGGCAAAGGCTAATGAACCGTTGGAGAAACAAGTCCAAGCTCAACTCCCATCCATCCCTGAAGGAAGTTCAGAACGCTCACCCTTAAGCACGAGGAAGAAACCAATTTCCCTAGATACCAATGAAGTAGCATCCTTGTGTGAGGAGGCTTGGGGTCTGCCCCATGAGAAAAGTGAGGCTCAGCGCAGGGCAGAGATTGCAGAAAAGGAGAAGATGTGCATACTAGAAAAGAAAGTTGAAAAGCTTTCAAAACTGACTGAACTTCAATAGAGGGAGCTGGATGATGGGATCCTGAGCATGTTAAAGAGGAAGAAGGCAAAGCCGGAGCCAAGGAAGTACAGGAAGAGGCCGACAACGAGGAAGTCTACAATTCTTCAGTTCAGAAAGTCGGAGGTGACAGTGAGGAAAGCTCTTGTCGATGAGTTTATCTCAGAGACTCTGAAAGAGTTTTGGGTTGATGCAAGGGATGAGTTCGTCAGACTCTTGTACGTCGTGAAGATATGGGGCGACACTGAAGACATCGATGCCCACTTCACTGACTACATGATGGACAATCTGTTAGGATAAAAATTGTTAGTTTTGATGAGTTAAAACAAACCAGAAGATGTAATAGGACCATCTGGACCTGTTAGCCAGATGATGATCTAGATTAGGACTTAGTCTAGGGGGAACTGCCAGACCAGAAGAGTCACCAGAAGACCCCACCAGAGGACTTCACCAGAGGACTCCATCAGAAGACTTCACCAGATGAGACAGACCAGAGGCAGAGGACCTTCCCCAGACCAGACGAGTCTGGTGGAACAAAAGATGCTCAGTTTGATCCCCTGATTCTACTGAGTATTCTGGTTGTTCACCAGATAAGGACCAGAAGACACCGAGGTTGCCTGGTGTCTGGTCTTGCCTTCTCTGATGAGAATCAGAGTTAGGCAGAGGAAGCTATTGACCGTTGGTGATTCAAATCAAGTCAACAAGATCAGGATTGGAAAGTATTTGAAGATAATCAATCCAAGGATCCCACCAACCCAATCAATCAATTAGGGAATTGATTGATTGAGGCTTCCTTATATAGAGGATCTGATTGGATTAGCCCTCCAACGGCTAGCCCTAATCCCCTCTATATATATACAAGAGTGCAGTTCAAGAAAAAGCTCTAGAGACTCTACACGCGCACATAGCATACTAAGCTTTTTTATCACTACGCATTTGCACTCACTTTGTTCTTAATTACTCATCCAACTCGTAAGGAGTTTATATACTCAACCTGTTCATCTTGTTAGACAAGGTTGGAGTAAGTTTGTCTTTAGATCGAAGTTAGATCTAAAGAGATTGTAAGAAGGTGCTGGTACTTCGGAAATTCCAGTAAGTAGTGAGTTTGTTGGTTGGATAGTGAGACCCCTTTGATCAAGGGAGAGTGGACGTAGGATATTCAGATCCGAACCACTATAAATACGGTGTTATTTATTGCTTTCTTTAATATCTGTTGTTTATTATTTGTGCTCTTAGAAAAGATTTTCTCTAAAGACATTTTGGTTATAAAGGCTTCCGCAATTAATCTATCTAGTGGGACCAATAAGTGGTATCAGAGCAGTGTGTCCAACGACCACTGCTTTGTAAAGCTTTTGGTGGTCACCGGGCAGATCCATTGCTCTTAAAGTGCTTTTGTTAAAGTTCATATTATTTCCCAAATTTTATTTAAAATGTCTGCAAAATCTTCTTATAAGAGTCGCAAATTGCCAGAGTTCTCATTTGAGGACTATAGCCACTGGAGCTTCATGATGAGTAATCATCTGGGAGCTATCCACCACCGCATGTTAGATGTGGTGGAGAGTGGCCCCATTAAATTTTACTGGACTCCTATTGATAGTGGCAGGTCAGAGTCCAGAGAAGAAACTAGCAATGCTGCAGAGGATAGAGTTCCCAGACAACGAATCCTCAAAAAGAAAGAAGAACTTGACAACGATGAGAGAAAGCTATATAACCTGGACCAGGTGGCAAGAACCGAGATTATCAACACTCTCACCAAGGAGGTAATAGAGAAGGTCAGAACCTGTGTCACTGCGAAGGAGATGTGGGACAAACTTGCAATTCTCTGCGAGGGAACAGAGAAGATTAAAGATAACAAGCTCCAGGCTGTTCAACACTCGTTTGATACGTTCAAAATGAAACCAGACGAGACCATAGACCAGCTGGACATGCGCCTCACAAACCTCCTAAACAAGGCTAGTGCCTTAGGTAAGACCTACTCTGAAAAGGAAATTAATAGTAAAATTTTGCGTTCACTAACTAGCAGGTGGAGAATCAAAGTTACTGTGATCAAGGACAACAAGGATCTCAATACTCTGGATTATCATCTTCTGTTGTCTGATCTCAAAGCTTACGAATATGATCTTCAAGAGGAGGATCAAACAGAAGAGGTTTCCTCTTCTGGCCAGAAAGGAGTTGCATTCTCTTCAACTCTCAAGCCTGATGTCAAGCCAAAGGAGTCTACTGCAGATGACTTGAGCCTCAAGGAGCAGGTAGCACTTCTAACTCGTAAATTAGATAAAATGAGTTCAAAGTATGGCAGGTACAAAAGGCATTGGAAGGAGTCTACCAGAGACAGGAAGAGTTCTTTCAAGCCTGCAGAGAAGGAGAAGACATCTGGAGACTCAAGTGTTGGGAAAATATAGGGGTGCTCGGAATCTATTCGGGATGAATTTTAAATACGAATTTAAATACAATTATTACTATCATGAATTAATCCTAATTAATTCAAATAATAATTCCAACAACTAATTATCATGCATGCTAAATTAATTTCACATATTTAACTAGGCGGAATTAAACAAGTAAATATGCGATTAACGTACCTCTCGTAGTAATGGCCTTTGGATATACGGGACACTTGAAATCTCGTTCTATCAACCCAAAGCCTTCTCAAGTATTTCCCTTTTCACCTCACTTGATCGCCGGTGGGAGACGCTTTCAAGTAATTTAATAACTAAGGAAAAAGAAAAATATCTATGCTTCTTGATTTTTCCAACACATGGAATTATGTACGTTGAGATGAAATAATCATCTCCTATTTATAAAGGGGGGTGACCGAAATTCGTAGAGATTTTATGGGCAGGGAGAAAATTTTTTCTTAATCTCTAAGAAATCTTGAATATATCTCATATATTCTTTTCTCCATAATAAAATATTCCACAAAAATCTCACTCCCTTAAATAAATATGAAACTTTCGAAATTTACATGGAGAAAATCCAAGATTTGGATCTTCTTGAATATATGAGATATTCTTGTATTCTTAGAATACATATCTTGCATAATATCTTTCCAAGAAAATCAACAAAATCTTTTTCCTCCTTATCATGTATTTTTCGAAAATTAAAGGAAAAAATCAGCATATTATTTTCTTTTTATTTTAATCACCTTATCATTATTGGGCTACTTAATTGGGCTACTTGAGGGGCCTTAAGGAGAATTAAGATTGGACCTCCTAATGGACTTCTGAATTTCAATATTGAGCCCCAATATAATTCAGCCCATTAATATTAATTATTACCACTAATAAATTAATATTGCACTATCCATCTTAATCCATATTACGATAATATGGGCTCCCGGTTATTATTTCCCGCGTTTAAGATCATCAAGTCCATTAATTAATTGAGCTTCTGAATAGCTCTAAATTAATTAATATATTTCACCTTGGAGTAAAGACAGCTCAACATTATTATTCGTACCGAAGAAACTAATTCTTCACTTGCAAGATTTGGTACAATAAAACTTCTGAGCCCACCAAGGGGACTAATCACACGAGCCGTACTCGCACGCGTTTCTCCGTATTATATCTTAGCAACCGTCGTATGATTAATATTACTGCCCAAGACACAAAGTTCGAAGTCACAATGATTCTCACCCAACATGAATCAAAGCAGTAACTACTAAGCACACACGGTCCTATTTAAGTGACGGAGATTAAGAAATCAACAACCACTGAGGTCTAATTCTTCACCTTTCAGAACAGAAGAATTTCTCCTCGCTGTAGGACCTCTTCAACACATACTAAATGTGCTAGTGCAATCTCTTGGTCAAGACAGACCAATCTGAGCCTTACACATCGACCTTTCACGGCGGATTGTTCAATTCCACCTGGGTCGTGAATTGTACGTTTAGTTACAAGTAAACTGTTAATGTTGTCTTCCGTGATCGGGTATCACCACATTAACTACAATGTAACATGTACTATATATTGAACGGTTTGCAATAGAAATTCAACATTCAATTATATCTAAAGCAAATGTGATAAAAGAATTATTCTCATAAATCGAGTGTTTGATACACGAGTTATACAAAGTAAAAGCATACTTTCACGTATAACTCCAACAATCTCCCACTTATACTTAAAGTCTGCTTTTAGTATACATCACGCATGTCTTAGTGTAGTAGCTCTACGTGACATCTCATGTCAACCTACACTAACCTAATAATTCCTCCCACTTATACTTAAAGCAGATTGGCAATAGTCTTGACTCCCATTCCATCCACATGTCTCTCGAATGTATTCAGAGGCAGACCCTTTGTGAATGGATTTACTAGGTTGTCCCCGACGCATATCTTTGCCACCTCTTTATCTCCTCTCTCAACGATTTCTCGTATAAGATGGTGTTTTCTTTCAATGTGTTTGCTGGCCTTGTGGGCTCTCGGTTCCCTTGAATTTGCAACTGCTCCGGCATTGTCACAAAAGACAGTTATCTTGTCGGGCAAATTCGGAACAACGTCCAAGTCCACTAAGAAGTACTTGAGCCAAACCGCTTCTTTCGCTACTTCACAAGCAACTACTTATTCGGTTTCCATGGTCGAATCTGCGATGCATTTCTGCAAATCGCTTCTCCATGTCATGGCTCCTTCTCCCATGCAAAACACACTACCCGAGGTAGGTATTTTGGAGTCTATGTCTGATTGGAAATTTGAGTCCGTGTATCCCATGGGAATTAGATTGTCTGACTGTTAAATCAGCATTCCATACTAAGTTCTTTTCAGAAACTAAAGGACGCATTTGATTGCAATCTAATGTGCTTTCCCGAGATTACTTTATTATCTTGCCATCATGTCCACGACAAGGCAGATATTCGGTCTCGTACACAACGTTGCATACATAAGACTTCCTACGTCCGAAACGTACGGAACGTCTTTCATGTCATCTATCTCCACTTGCGTCTTAGGGCATATTTCTTTGGATAGATGGATTCCGTGCCTAAAAAGGTACAAAACCTTTCTTGGAATCTTGCACGCTGATATGCTTCAAAACAGTGGCTTTGTATGAAACTTGCGATAAGCCCAACATCTTCCTCTTGCGATCTCGAGTGAACTTGATCCCAAGGATGTGACCGGCTTTCCCTAAGTCCTTCATATCAAACTATTTTGACAGCCATACCCTTACGTCTGACAATACCTTTACATTGTTTCCAATGAGCAGAATATTGTCTACGTATAACACTAAGAATACCACCGCAGTTCCGTCACATCTTTCACACAACTTTCGAACTTGTTTTGATCACAAACCCATAAGACTTAATCAATTGATCAAAACACTGGTTCCAAGTACGCGATGCTTGCTTAAGTCCATAAATGGATCTCTTAAGCTTGCATACGAGGTGCTCTTGGCCTTTTTCAACGAAACCTTTGGGTTGTTGCATATAGATCCCATCAAGACTTCCGTTAAGGGAAGCTGTCTTGACATCCATTTGCCAGATCTCGTAATCTAAGTGCGCAGCGATCGACAAGAGAATACGGATGGACTTAAGCATAGCTACAGACCACAGGCCACAAGCCTTGCTTTGAAGGTCTCTACCCTCCCGTCCGGTCCTCTTTTCCTCTTGTACACCCACTTGCATCCAATGGGCTCTACCCCATTAGGTGGATCAACCATCTCCCACACTTGATTATAATCCATCGAACCCACCTCGGTTTCCATTGCGGTTTGCCACACTTCCGCGTCTTTGTCTTGGATTGCCTCGTCGTACGTTCATGGGTCTGATTCATCGCTGGGAATCAAATCCGAAGATTCTCCAATTCCCATGAATCTCTCGGGTTGCCTTGCAATCCTCCCACTACGACGGGGTTCCGGTTGTGAAGGTATGACATGTGGTATATCATCTTGTATACTTGGTATAGGAGTTTGCCCTCTTAACTCGTCTAAGGTAATCTCACTTCTGGGCTTTCTTTTGTTCATATAGTCTTCCTCCAAGAATTTAAAGTGCGAACTAATCACGGTCTTTTAATCCTTGAGACTATAGAACATACACCCTTTCGTTCCCATGGGATATCCTATAAACAACCTTAATTCCGAACATGGATCCAATTTACCGGCTTCCTTGTCTAGCACGTATGCCGGACAACCCCAAATCTGCAAGTGTCTTAGACTGGGCTTGCGCCCGGTCCACAATTCCATTAGGGTTTTAGGAACCGATTTGGATGGCACCAAGTTTAGAATGTAAGTCGTTGTTTCCAAGGCATTACCCCAAAACGACTTGGGTAAATCCGAATAACTCATCATGGGTCTGACTATTTCTAAAAGAGTCTGGCTCCTTCGTTCCGCCACACCGTTCTATTGAGGGGTTCCCGATGTGGTCAACAGGGATACAATCCCTTCTTCCGATAGGTAGTTCAAGAATTCATTGCTAAGGTATTCGCCTCCACAAACAAATCGTAGAGACTTGATACTTCTTTCCCTATGCATCATAAGGTAGATGTATCCGTATCTTGAGTAATCATCAAATTACTCATACCTCTTCTTGCTATGATCATCATTGAACCACACATATCGGTATGAACGAGTTCTAACACTTCCGTAGTTCTATTCCCCTTGGCTCCAAATGCCCTCTTGGTCATTTTACCCTCTAAACAGGATTCACAAGTTGGAAACGGTTCGACTTGGAATGATTCCAAGGATCCGTCTTTCACCAATCTCTCTATCCACTTTAGATTAATATGACCTAGTTTAAGATGCCATAGAAGTGTTTCGTTCATCTCCGAAGAACGCTTTCTTTTATTACTCGAAATAATCGATGTGTTATTAGATTCAATTTTGTGAGTGGTGTGCCCAAATAATGGTATAAAGATCATCCATTAAAGTTCCGGAATAGATAAACTCATCGTTTCAAGCAATAATAACATCCTTATTAAAAGAAACTGAGTATCTATTCAAACAGTTTAGAAACTGAAGGTTGAGTTCTTTCTAAACTTGGAACATGAGGAACGTCTCTCAAGACCATAACTCTATCTTCACAAGATAGGCGCACTTCTCCCACTGCTTCAGCTGCCACTCTCGTAGCATTGCCCGATGTGATGGGGATCTCACTTCCGTTAAGTCGTCGGGTTAGCTTAAACCCATGAAACAAATGTGATCAGTAGCTCTCGTATCCACTATCCACGAATAGACAGCATACGCCACTTCACAAGTTTCGATGACTAAGGTGTGTGAATTACCTAACTTTCCTAGCCTCTTAGGCTTGGAACAGGCAGACCTCCATTGTCCTCTCTCACCGCAACTAAAACACTTCCCCTTCGATGCTTGCCTTTGCATTTGCCTTTCGCAACAATTGGATTTGCTTGGATCCGGCCTTTGGTTCTCTTCCTCTTTTTCCCTCCCTTGGGACCAAAAGAGGTAGACGAACCATTAGCCACCATAGCACTAGACTGGTGCTCCATTATCACCTCCACCGAAACTAAAGCTTGCAAGAGCTCGGGCAAACGACTTGTCCGTTCATTCATCTGACAGTTCAGATGAAACTACTCAAAACTTCTCGGTAGGGAATGGTATATGGAATCAATCAAAATCCGCACCAAGTACTTCCAACTTGTTAAGGTATGCCATTATCTCGAGAACGTGCTCCCTTGCGGGCGTTCCTTCCACCATTTCCAACTTGACCGAGTCATGTTTGGTGAACTGATTAGTCATGGGATTCTGATGTGAAAACATCTCTTCAAGGTGTTCCATGATTTCAACAGCGGATACAATGTCTTCATGAACGCGCCTCAAATCCTCAGACAGAAATGTCAAGATGATGCACTTCATTCATTGTCACGCTTCCGATCACAAACTGCCTCTTCCCATTGCTTGACTTATCATTAGGCTTGCCGGGTATATTAACATAAATAACCCAATTGTGTTTTCGTGCAGTAAGGACAAATTTAAAAAAAACATTTCCAATCGATATAATTCTCTCCAAAAAGTTTATTAACTTTAAGTATATTAAACAATGGATTAAAAGGTTGCGACATGATGAAATGAGAATAAAACATACATTCATATCAATATCTAGAAAAATATGAAATTATCACATAATTCGATCACATCAATTATATTGAAACCTTAAAACAATATAATCATGCATCAGCCAACATCTCGAAACAATTTAAATGCGCCACGAGGGGTGGTCTATACATTTAAATACATTCAAGCGGATCACAAACTTAAAAGTTACAAATCCTTAATTCAAAATTAATAGTTGGCTCCCACTTTGACCACATAGAAATTGACAGGGACTCCGAGGGGAGTAAGTTAATATCAATTTCCTATGCCTAAGTAATAACCATAATTAAATACAGGATTATTATTTCGCTTTGAGCAAGCCACTCGTGGTGAGGGTCAATACCGCCACTAGTAATAATCCACAATCATCCTTTCGGAATTTATTCATGTGAAATCCGTTCTTTTGGCCGATCCGAGGGGGAAATGTATTCCAAAAGAACTTCACAAATAAATAAATTATGGAGGCCAAAATAATCCAATTTTAATATCCGGAATAAAATTGCGATTATAAAAACATACTTAGTAATTTTCGAAAGTAAGGTTTTTCTTGGACAATTAAATTCATGTAAACACATATTAACAAATAATAATAAGTGCACGAAATAAAACATCCATCAAAACAAAATTAAACACATTGGAGCACTCGAATCCAATTGTCACGGTTTAATTTCTTCACGTCTTGATGCGAAAAAATCGTCCTTGTTGCTTTCCGACGTTCATCTCGACGTGCTCCCACTCGAACAGCAACACTTCTTCAAAAACAGCATCGTTTGGGGTTCGGGACGACGTTTAAAATCACACGGAAAAAAAACACGAACCGAAAAAATTCCACGCCCTGAGATACAGCGCGCGTCGGCCCACAAAGTGGGCCCGCGCGCTTCCCGGCCCGAGAAGCGCTGGAAAAGCGCCCGAGGCGCGCCGAAGCGCAGCCCCGAGGCGCACCCGAGGCGCGCCCGAGGCGCTGCACGGAGGCGCGCCGAGGCGCACCCGAGGCGCCCCGAGGCGCTGCAGGGAGCTGCCGAGGCGCGCGCGCGCCGTGCGCGCGGCGCCGTGCGCCCGTTGCGCACGGCGTGCGCCGTGCACCCCCGTGCGCCGTTTTTTTCGCCGTTCGTCCTCGTTTTCTTCACCCCTTGCATGATTTTACCTCCATACACGCTCCACGCTTGCATGCGTCGTCCGGGTACGCCGTTTTTAATTCTTCGTTCTTCGTCACGATCCGGTTACAATTTATTTTTACAAAAAAATAAATACTAGATCTAGACTAGTCTATTACAATGATCGAATCAAAATAAAAACAACTAATCTACTCGTGGATTTTCTCACGAGAAAAACGAATTCGAACGAATCGAATTAAAAAACCAAATTAATTCACACGCATGAAATTAACAACATTAAAAAACCATGACAATTGGATACCTGCAAAAAAGATCTAACAATTCTACTATCCAATTTCAAATTTAATGTTCAACAATTTAAATTCCAATTTAAAATTCAGAGCCCGAAACCGTGGCTCTGATACCAGTTGTTGGGAAAATATAGGGGTGCTCGGAATCTATTCGGGATGAATTTTAAATACGAATTTAAATACAATTATTACTATCATGAATTAATCCTAATTAATTCAAATAATAATTCCAACAACTAATTATCATGCATGCTAAATTAATTTCACATATTTAACTAGGCGGAATTAAACAAGTAAATATGCGATTAACGTACCTCTCGTAGTAATAGCCTTTGGATATACGGGACACTTGAAATCTCGTTCTATCAACCCAAAGCCTTCTCAAGTATTTCCCTTTTCACCTCACTTGATCGCCGGTGGGAGACGCTTTCAAGTAATTTAATAACTAAGGAAAAAGAAAAATATCTATGCTTCTTGATTTTTCCAACACATGGAATTATGTACGTTGAGATGAAATAATCATCTCCTATTTATAAAGGGGGGTGACCGAAATTCGTAGAGATTTTATGGGCAGGGAGAAAATCTTTTCTTAATCTCTAAGAAATCTTGAATATATCTCATATATTCTTTTCTCCATAATAAAATATTCCACAAAAATCTCACTCCCTTAAATAAATATGAAACTTTCGAAATTTACATGGAGAAAATCCAAGATTTGGATCTTCTTGAATATATGAGATATTCTTGTATTCTTAGAATACATATCTTGCATAATATCTTTCCAAGAAAATCAACAAAATCTTTTTCCTCCTTATCATGTATTTTTCGAAAATTAAAGGAAAAAATCAGCATATTATTTTCTTTTTATTTTAATCACCTTATCATTATTGGGCTACTTAATTGGGCTACTTGAGGGGCCTTAAGGAGAATTAAGATTGGACCTCCTAATGGACTTCTGAATTTCAATATTGAGCCCCAATATAATTCAGCCCATTAATATTAATTATTACCACTAATAAATTAATATTGCACTATCCATCTTAATCCATATTACGATAATATGGGCTCCCGGTTATTATTTCCCGCGTTTAAGATCATCAAGTCCATTAATTAATTGAGCTTCTGAATAGCTCTAAATTAATTAATATATTTCACCTTGGAGTAAAGACAGCTCAACATTATTATTCGTACCGAAGAAACTAATTCTTCACTTGCAAGATTTGGTACAATAAAACTTCTGAGCCCACCAAGGGGACTAATCACACGAGCCGTACTCGCACGCGTTTCTCCGTATTAAATCTTAGCAACCGTCGTATGATTAATATTACTGCCCAAGACACAAAGTTCGAAGTCACAATGATTCTCACCCAACATGAATCAAAGCAGTAACTACTAAGCACACACGGTCCTATTTAAGTGACGGAGATTAAGAAATCAACAACCACTGAGGTCTAATTCTTCACCTTTCAGAACAGAAGAATTTCTCCTCGCTGTAGGACCTCTTCAACACATACTAAATATGCTAGTGCAATCTCTTGGTCAAGACAGACCAATCTGAGCCTTACACATCGACCTTTCACGGTGGATTGTTCAATTCCACCTGGGTCGTGAATTGTACGTTTAGTTACAAGTAAACTGTTAATGTTGTCTTCCGTGATCGGGTATCACCACATTAACTACAATGTAACATGTACTATATATTGAACGGTTTGCAATAGAAATTCAACATTCAATTATATCTAAAGCAAATGTGATAAAAGAATTATTCTCATAAATCGAGTGTTTGATACACGAGTTATACAAAGTAAAAGCATACTTTCACGTATAACTCCAACATCAAGGGAGACCAGATTCAGAACTCCAGAGAGGAGGAGAGATGACAACCCTGGCAGCTCTGGGAAATCAGATTATCAGAGGAGAGATAGTAGCTCTGGCAGACCTGACTACCAGAGGAGAGAAAGTAGTCCAGCCAGATCAGACTACAACCAGAGGAGGATAGAGCCAAGTCCTAGTCCCAGAGGAGACAATGCCTGCTACACATGCAACAAGACTGGTCACTACAGTTATGATTGTCCTCAGCTTACTCCTAGGGAAAGAGAAGAGAAAAGAATCAAGAGAGACAGGAGATATGCAGATAAGAGAGCATTGCTGGCAGAAGCAGAGGAGGAGGATACTAGTTCCAGTTCTTCTTCTTCTGACTTTGGATCAGATGATGATGTGTATCTCATGGCAGACATCACTGAGGTAAATGAAACTACTCTAGTTTTATCAAATTCCAAATGTACTGAATCCTCTAATTCATCTGGTAACTCCAGAGAGTCTGATATGCAACAAATGCTATCAGATCTCCAAAATTGTGTCCAACTTTGTCAAAAACTTGAAAAAGAGAATGGTAGGCTCAGAGCTGAAGTTCAATCACTCTCTCATGAGCACAAATCCACCAGAGAACTCATGAAAGATCATTCCAAAGAAGTCTCTGAACTTCAGGATAAGATCACAGAAAGAGATACTCTGGTAGATCAACTCATGAAAGAAAGGACCTCTCAAGAAGATGAGATCAATGAACTCAGAGCCAAATACCAGACTCTTATCAAGGGAAAACAAGTTGCTCACAACATAGAGGAGATACTTATGCCCAGAGAAGCTCCTAAGATACCATCTGTTGTATCTATCATATCAGAGTCTTCTCAGCGCATTTGTGATAAGAGTGGTTTAGGGTATTCTGGAATTTCCTCTAAAACTCATAAATACTTCTATAATAAAGACAAGTCTGTAAGAGCTGGTAAATTGGTAGAAATCTGGGATGATAAAGACTTAACTGGTAATGGTTACAAGGTGGTTCACAATCCTGACTGGAAAAGGAATCACTCTGTTAATCACATTACATATGGTCCAGAAGAGTTGACTGTTCTGGAAGAGAAAATGCTAAAGAATAAGTGTCAACAAGGGGAACCATTAAAGATTGATGGTTCTGTGAACAATGAGTCCCAAGGAGTAGAAGTTACTCAAATTGGAGGACCCCAGAGAAATCCTCAAAGGGAACCTAAACAGATTAGGGGACCTCAAAGGAAACACTCAAGAAAGGGGAATACCAATCAGAGTAACAACTACCAGAGAAGGAACAATGTTCAACAGAACCAGGTACACCAGAGACAATTTTCTCAGAGGAATCAATTCCAGAATAGGTATACTCAAAGGAACTATAACCACCAGAGACAGTCAAATTATCAGAACCAGAGGAGGTCTTCCAGACCCATCTATAGAAAACCAACTGATCTGGGTAGTTATGACACCAGAGATGGTTCTTCTAGGATGTACCCTTACAACCAGACCTTTAAAACCGTGTCTTTGAGGCAGGCCATTCCAAAGGCCAGATTTGAGAAAAGGTACACCAGACCTGTCTATAGGAAAGGTGTCCTTATCAGACCAGTAGCTCAATATGTCATTGTCAGAGGACATGTGCTGGTAGATAGATTTGGAAGGAAGATAAGATCTCCCCATCCATCAAGGGATGATCTTTATCTATGGATTCCTACAAAACCTGCAACTAACCAATCAGGACCCAGCACTAGTAGGGGACCTAATTGATTTCTCTGCAGGTAGATAAGAGTCCATTGGAGAAAGGACTTTCAAGCAACCATGTCTGGTACATTGATAGTGGATGTTCCAAGCACATGACCTTCCAGAAAGATAATCTCCAAGATTTCAAGCCATTGAATGGACCAAGAGTGATGGCGTCACCAGAGGAGTTGGAAAGTTGACCTTCAATGGAGTATATGTAGATGAAGTCTACTATGTTGAAGGACTCAAGCATAATCTGCTTTCAGTATCCCAATTCTGTGACAAGGGATACTCAGTGAAGTTTTCTAGTGATTCATGCACTGTTTTCTCTTCTGATTATAATGATATTTTGCTAATAGGCTTGAGGAAGGGTAACATTTATCTTGCAGATTTTAACAGTTGCCCAAGAAATGCTTGCCTAGTTGCAAAAGGATCTGCAGAGAATAGCTGGATTTGGCACAAGAGATTGTGTCATCTTAACTTCAAAACACTAAATAAGATTGCCAGAAAAGGTCTCATTCGAGGTCTTCCTAATGAAGTGTTTAAGAAGGATCAGGTTTGTGGTTCATGCCAGAAGGGTAAACAACCCAAGACTTCCTTTAAGGATGTCCAGAGCACAACCACAACCAGAGTGCTTCAACTACTTCACATGGACCTGTTTGGACCTGTTTCTCCTCTTAGTTTCAGTGGAAGAAAGTACACCTTAGTATTAGTAGATGACTTTTCAAGATACACTTGGGTAGTGTTCTTGTTTAAGAAAAATGAAACTATGACTAAGCTGCCAGAGTTCTTCAAACAGATTCAGAATGAGCAGAACCAGAGCATAGTCAGAATCAGAAGTGACAAAGGAACAGAGTTTTTGAATTCACACATTGCAGATTACTGCAAGGATCATGGGATTTTTCATGAAACATCTGCTGCCAGAACACCCCAACAAAATGGAGTAGCAGAAAGGAGGAATAGGACCCTCAAAGAAGCTGCAAGAACACTTCTGGCAGAATACAGCACTCCGCAGAGATTTTGGGCAGAGGCCATCAATACAGCTTGCTACACTCAGAACAGATGCCTGATTGCCCAGAGACATAATAAGACTCCATATGAGGTATGGAAAGGTAAAAACCCATTTGTTTCATATTTTCATGTTTTTGGATGTAAGTGTTTCATCCATGACAATGGGAAATCTAAATTAAGAACCTTTGATGCTAAAGTGGCTGATGGAATATTCTTAGGATATTCCAGCACCAGTAAAGCTTTTAGAGTTTTTAATTAGAATTCACTTTGTGTGGAGGAAACACCTCATGTTGTTTTTGATGAATCTACTTTTGAGTTCAAGGTGGATTCTAAGTCTTCTGATGAGACCCAGAATCAGACTACACCCAGAGTTATCAAAGTCAATCCACCTGTTCTTGATTCAGATTCAGATTCAGATGATGACCCATCTCCTGGTTCTCTGAAGCAGCAGCCTTCACAGGGAGCAGAACCAGAAGAGGTTGGAACTCCTGTAGGGGGAAGCTCTTCTGCAAGTGGTGATAATCACCAAGGTACTGCAGAAGATAATCAACCAGGCAAGACCACGGGAAGGAGGACCCTGGTTGATCACCCCAATGACCTAATCCTTGGAGATCCAACTAAGGGTGTCCAGACTAGGAGAACTCTTAACTTAGCTGCCTTATTCAGTTGCTATGTGTCCTTGATTGAGCCTAAGAACATCAAGGAAGCACTGAAAGATTTAAATTGGATTATTGCAATGCAAGAGGAGTTGAATCAATTCACCAAACAGGATGTTTGGGAGCTGGTAGACAGACCAAGACATCAAAAGGTGATAGGCACTAAGTGGGTCTTCAAGAATAAGAAAGATGAGAATGATGTCATTACTAGGAACAAGGCAAGGCTAGTGGCTCAGGGCTATTCTCAGTCTGAAGGAATAGACTATGATGAGACATTTGCTCCTGTTGCCAGACTAGAAGCCATCAGATTGTTCTTAGCATATGCTACTCACATGAAGTTCAAAGTATACCAGATGGATGTGAAATCTGTCTTTCTTAATGGGATTCTCATTGAGGAAGTGTATGTGGAACAACCTCCTGGTTTTGAACAAGGTGACAAGGTGTTCAAGCTTAAGAAAGCTCTTTATGGGCTGAAGCAGGCACCCAGAGCATGGTATGACACTCTATCTCAATTTCTTCTGGACAATGGTTTTACTAAGGGTAAGATTGATAGGACCTTGTTTAGGAAAGAAGAAGGAAAGGACATCCTTCTGGTCCAAATATATATTGATGACATTATATTTGGATCCCCTAACAAGAAGATGTGTGAAAAGTTTGGTGAACTCATGCAGAGTCAGTTTGAGATGTCCATGATGGGTGAGATGAATTACTTTTTAGGTTTGCAGGTTAAGCAATCAGAGAAGGGAATCTTCATTAATCAGGCAAAGTACACCAGAAACATGTTAGAGAAATTTGGAGTAGGATCTAGCAAAGCAGCCAAGATCCCTATGATGACAAATTTCAACATGGATCCAGATGAGTCTGGAGAGAGTGTGGACCAGACTCAGTACAGAGCACTTATTGGTTCTCTTCTGTACCTGACTGCAAGCAGACCAGATATTACCTTTGATGTAGGAGTTTGTGCTAGATTTCAAGCTAATCCCAAGAAAAGTCACTTGGAAGCAGCAAGGAAGATTTTGAAGTATCTTAAGGGAACAGTGAATTTAGGTTTGTGGTATCCTGCAGATGACAATTTAGAATTGAGTGGTTATTCAGATTCAGACTATGGTGGATGCAGAATAGATAGGAAATCTACAAGTGGAACATGCCAATTTCTAGGGAATAAATTGGTATCCTGGTTTTCTAAGAAGCAGACTTCAGTTGCTACATCAACAACAGAAGCAGAATACATGGCTGCAGGGAGCTGTTGTTCTCAACTACTTTGGATTAGTCAACAGCTTAGGGATTACCAGATTAGAGCCAAGGATATTCCTATATTCTGTGATAGTAATAGTGCCATTGCAATTACCCAGAATTCAGTTCTTCATACCAGGTGTAAACATGTTGATATAAGGCATCATTTTATCAGAGATCATGTTGAGAAGGGAGATATAAGGATGGAAAAGATTGCAACAGAGAAGCAGAGAGCAGATATCTTAACTAAGCCTTTGGCTGAGACCAGATTCAGAGAGTTAGCTTTTGAATTAGGATTGTTGGATCCAGAGACAGATTTGTTTTAGGGGGAACATCAGAGAAGTATCCTTTATTTCTACTTTATTGCATATTCTTTATTTCGTTTAAAACTAACATACCTGCAGATTAGACATATCAGAGAAGGTACCAGATAAGGTATGCACCAGGTGACACTTGTCCCAGATGAGGTGCTGAGTCAAATGTCCAGAATCTTCTCTGACCAGGACCAGATGAGTTTCATCAGAGGAGATGTATCATCAGATTAGCTGTGGTATCATCTGGTTACAATATCAGGTGACAGGTATGGTTTTACTTCTCTGGCCTCTGATCATTGGGATACACTTTTCAAATTAGTAAGTACACTCAAAACCTTTCAACTTCGGAGTGTATTTAAGACTAGGGTATAGGGCCTAGGCAATCATTTCGCTTTTTCTCTTGACTGCCACAAAACCCTTTTATGCCCCGTCCCAATGACTATGCCAACGCACCAGATTAAATCTGTATCTTGCCTTTCTTTGTGGCCATCGGATTTAATCACTGTGCAAAATGTCAATCAATTCAAATATTGATTTTGTTCCCTAATTTAATTTTAGTATTACACGCGTTCACACTTCATTTATTACTCGAGCCACGCGTATTACCCTATTTAAATCTAGTTTTCTTACAATCTGTCTTTTCACGTTTTCATACTTTCAAACCCTAACCTCTCTCTGCAAAGTTCTTCCCTTCTCTCTCTCTCTCTCTCACAGATATGGCTCCCCCGTGTAATTTCGACCATGAATTGATGATGAAGAAACTCAAAATGGAGATGGTGGTTGACTTCTACACCACCAAGAACTCGTCTGCTCTTGCTATTTTGGAACTTTTGAGGAGATCCGGAGTTGAGAAGTTGATCTCCACCATTCCCAGAGATTTTCGTACTCTTGACGGTTATGCAGCCCAGTTTTTGGTTCGCATGAAGATCAATGAAGACCATATTTCTACAAAGATTGATAGGGAAGATTTGGTGTTTTCCAAGCATGATTTCTGTGCTCTGTTTGGAAACATTTCGCCGGAAGGAGTGGATCCTTTAACCTACAAGGAGGATGATATTGTGGGTTCTTTTAAACTGTTCGCTCGTTCCTCTTGCTAGAATATCACGAAGGGATTTCTGGATAAGCATCTGAGGCAAAAGTACAAGGTACTTTTTGACATAGTTGTTAAGGTGTTGATGTGTGAAAATCACAGCACAGATGCGATCTTTAATGGAAGAATGTGTGTGATGAGAGCTTTGTATGACGGCGTCCAATGCAATTGGGCAGAATTCTTTTGGGGCGTCTTGAGGAAGAATAAGGCGAAGGTTAACAAGGAAGCTTATCCTTCCATTCCAGGTGAGATGCAGTTTTATTTCACTGCTAATGTTTCGTTGGGTATGAAACTTACCTTGATTTTGGACTCCTTGCTTCCAGAGAAGAGATGGAAGGAGTCTTGGTGCAAAGGCTTTCACAAGTCTAAGGTGCTATTCTCTAAGGATGGTCCCCTTCATGGCCATCCTGACTCTGATGGAGAAGAAGCCATCCCTGCCCCTCCTCTTTAGGCAGTACCCTCACCTGCAAAGGGGCAGAAGCAGCAGCCAAGGCAGAAGGCCCAGAAGAAAGCTGCTGGTGCAACTGGTTCCTCAACCATTGCCTTTTCTGGTTCCTCGGAGGAGGACCAGATTCCCCTTCTTAACATTCTTAAGAAGAAGGGTGGTGATGATGATGAAGCTGTTAAGGCTGGGGCAGCCAAGCGGAAGAGGCCGGTGGAGGCCAAGAAGAAATCTGCCAAGAAGCCAAGGACTGGCAGAAGAGCTCCCAAGAAAACCCTCCTGGTGGATGAGCCATCAGAGGAAAAGGAGGTTGAACCTCTTAAGCGGAAGCCCAGGGCCAAGAGGGCAATTCTACAGGATCCTGACTCTGGATCTGATCTTGGTGAGGCCCTGGAGAGAGCTATTGATGAAGCTTCCCAGATTATGGAGGATACTCCAGAGCTCGTTGTGTCTGCTGGTGTTTACCTAGCAGAGGTAAACCCTTTCTTACCCTCCTCTACTTCCATTGATCTTGTCTCCCCCTCTACCTCCCCACCAGATACTCAAACACATCCCATCTCATCTGCTTCTGGTGTTCCTTCATTCTCACCAGAGCAGACTCTCCCAGACACACCTACATTCTCTACCTCAACCTTTCCTCAAACACCCTCTCCCCCATCTTCCCATATACCTCTAAACACAAACCCCTCTCCCCCACCTTATGTACCAGAGGTACCCTCAACCTCTTCTGGTGCAGAAATCCCCCCTCCAAACACTTCCACCTCCCAGATACCTCCTACACCTTCTGTACCTGATATTTCATCATCTTCTGGTGCAGAGCAACCCATTCCTACACCCTCTACTTCACAAAATCCTAACCCTCCCCAAACCCATACAGACCAGGACCCAACCATTTCTATGGCTCTGGGATTCGTTGGCCCTCCCCCTTCTCCTACCTGTTTAACCAGCGATGATAGTGAAGTTGAGGAAGCTTCACTTGAGCCTGCTGACTTAGCACCTTCCTCCTCTGCCTCTGGGCCCAAACCCTTCACTTTCTCATCTGCAGAAATGGGTCCCATTAGGCAGAGTATGAGTGTAAGTGCTCAGCTCTGGCTAAGAGAGCATTTCCCAGTTCTTCTGGAGCACTTACCACTTCTGGCAGACCTTACTGATGCCAAGGTCTGGAGCAAGGCCAGACTTGAAGATGTGGAGGACCTAATGTTATTGCTTGAGGAAATGGGTCCCTCCAACTTCACTGCTTGGGAGATTGAGCTGAAGCAGAGGCTGAATATTCAAAACCCAGCAGAGCTGGAGACTCCTGGTGCTGCTAAAGTCTTGATTCGCACCCTGCTCATCCAGAGAGGAGTAATGCTCACTCCAGAGGGCCCCACTTACAAGTTTGGTCCTCATTTTGTCTTTCCTCCAGAGCTATATTCAGATGAGGAAGACTTTGAGATTTCTCCTGCTATGCTCCAGAAGATGAAAGCTTTCTTCAATGAGCAAATCATGCAGATTGGGCGCTTTTCAAAAGCTATTCAACATATGGCCCCTGCTATGATAGAGCACCAGATCAAGCATGAGAGGAGAATCTTTCTGAAGCAGTTAAAGTCTTCTCTGGCAGAGGTAAAAGCTTCTTTTAAGGCTAATGGCTTATTTGTCAAGCTGGATGTCATGCATAGCCAGAAGCAGCTACAGGAGCACGTGCTGGAGCAGTTGAGACCTGTCTCTGTGCTCAAAGTGGAGATGGCCAGCCAGATGATTCAAACTGCAAAACTGAAAGACTCTCTCCAGGAGATGTTGGAGAAGCAAGAGAGACTTGTTGCAGAGTCTAAAGCTTACCTGGAGGAGGCCAAGCAGCTGCGTGATCTTCACTCTTCCTCCAACACTGCCTTGCCTGATCTTATAAGGCAGGTAGTGGAACCCCTCCTTGATGAAGTTAAAAAGGGGGAAGAGAAGGCCAGAACTGATCTGGCGAAGACCACAAATGAAACTCTCTTCAGCCATGGAGCTCGTCTGGACCTGCTGGAGAATACATTGGCCCAGGCTGAGTTGCAGAAGAAGAAGAAGGAAGAGCTCAAATCCCTTTCCATGGCTAAGTAGCTTGCTGCAGAAGAGGAGTCCGAAGCAAAGCAGGATCCAATTTCCATCTCTGGACCTGCTAAGAGGAAGATAAGGAAAGTAAAGAAGAGCTTCCTTGAATCTATGGTTGAAGAAGCAGAGAAGAGATTCAAGGAAGAGTCGCCTGAAGAGAGGCAAGCAAGGATAAGGAAAAACATAGATGAAGAGCAGAGGCTCCGATATGTTAGAAGGCAAAATAAGAAGAGCAGAGAAGCTGGCATCACTCCTGGTGCTAGTGGATCCAGCCAGAAGAGAAAAGGGCCTGTTGAAGTCATGAACATCCTTCCTCTCAGGACAGAAGGGTCCTTTGACTCAACTGTTCCTGTGCCTTTGATAGAAAAATGGAGAGAAGCCAAGACTCTCTGGTTCATTCAACATTACATCCAGAGACCTCCACCAGAGGATGATGCTCTCATCAACAGGACCTTTCATTCTTGGATGCAGGCATATGATACAGATTTGTACAAGCAGTTGATGGATTCAACTATTGAATTCAACCTGGAAGTCACTGCTCCTGAGTTCCATTTTCTCAACACTCCAATGGCAGGAGACCAGGTTGATTGGGCTGAGCTGAAGAGACTGTACAAGACCAAGGTGTTGGCAAACTTCACCCCATCATCTTCTGCAGAGTTGAAGGCCATTCAAGACAGGTTTCTTGACTGGTTTCTGATGCCCAAAGACAACAGAAGATATGCATAGAATAGGATCTGATCTTCAATGTAATCTGTAATCATCCTTGTCCTTTCTATCAATGATATTCATATCTTCTCTGTTCTAAAGACAACCTCTTGTTGTCTTAATTGTTTGCCTGATAAGATCTATTCTAAGGTCTTATCCTTTAATGTTTTCTTGCTTAAGTTTATTATTCTTGATCAGTTCTGGTAGTGTTTTAACTCCATCAAAAAGGGGGAAATTGTTAGGATAAAAATTGTTAGTTTTGATGAGTTAAAACAAACCAGAAGATGTAATAGGACCATCTGGACCTGTTAGCCAGATGATGATCTAGATTAGGACTTAGTCTAGGGGGAACTGCCAGACCAGAAGAGTCACCAGAAGACCCCACCAGAGGACTTCACCAGAGGACTCCATCAGAAGACTTCACCAGATGAGACAGACCAGAGGCAGAGGACCTTCCCCAGACCAGACGAGTCCGGACCAGACGAGTCTGGTGGAACAAAAGATGCTCAGTTTGATCCCCTGATTCTACTGAGTATTCTGGTTGTTCACTAGATAAGGACCAGAAGACACCGAGGTTGCCTGGTGTCTGGTCTTGCCTTCTCTGTTGAGAATCAGAGTTAGGCAGAGGAAGCTATTGACCGTTGGTGATTCAAATCAAGTCAACAAGATCAGGATTGGAAAGTATTTGAAGATAATCAATCCAAGGATCCCACCAACCCAATCAATCAATTAGGGAATTGATTGATTGAGGCTTCCTTATATAGAGGATCTGATTGGATTAGCCCTCTAACGGCTAGCCCTAATCCCCTCTATATATATACAAGAGTGCAGTTCAAGAAAAAGCTCTAGAGACTCTACACGCGCACATAGCATACTAAGCTTTTTGATCACTACGCATTTGCACTCACTTTGTTCTTAATTACTCATCCAACTCGTAAGGAGTTTATATACTCAACCTGTTCATCTTGTTAGACAAGGTTGGAGTAAGTTTGTCTTTAGATCGAAGTTAGATCTAAAGAGATTGTAAGAAGGTGCTGGTACTTCGGAAATTCCAGTAAGTAGTGAGTTTGTTGGTTGGATAGTGAGACCCCTCTGATCAAGGGAGAGTGGACGTAGGATATTCAGATCTGAACCACTATAAATACGGTGTTATTTATTGCTTTCTTTAATATCTGTTGTTTATTATTTGTGCTCTTAGAAAAGATTTTCTCTAAAGACATTTTGGTTATAAAGGCTTCCGCAATTAATCTATCTAGTGGGACCAACACAATCACCCTGAACTGCTTGGGAAGATCTTGGAAGAAGCTGACGCAGCCAAAGTCCAAGTGAAGGCCTCTGAGTTCATTGCACGACCGCAACCTCTAATCCCTGGTTCGGACAAGCATGACACAAAGACGATTATGACTGATGTTTTGAAGATTGCCAAAGCTGAAGGATTTGTGAACCATCCTAAAAGAGTTGAAGAGCTGAAGGTCAGAGTCTATGCTGGTTATGGACTCGAGCCTGAAATGAAATTGCTTTAAGTGTTCACAACCTATTGTAATAGATTAGTTCATTGTACTAAATTCTCACATTATCAATGAAATCTATTACATTTACCCACAGACAAAAACTAATTGTCTTTTTTGTTGTTATTTAAATTATGTACTTTGTCAAGAACTGCTCTAACACTGACTTATCTTATAGATAGGATTTTATTTCTTTTAAGTGTTTTGAGGATCTTTTCAGTGTTTTGGCATCATCACAAAAGGGGAAAATTATTGGGACAATGTCAGTTTTGATTAGATCACAAAGCCCCTGAAAAGATGATTTGCCTTAGTGTGTTTTGGTCAAGCTAGTTTTAGTTAGAATTGTACTTAGTTATTTTACATTTCACAGGAACTCAATGAGAGGAGTACTTATTGATGACAATCAAGACTGAAGCCTGAAGACACAATAATACCATCCTGAACTTACGACAGTCTCTTTAAGTTGGCTGAATAAGTGTCAGTGATGAAGAGTATGGCCCTGAGGTCATTACTAACTCAGTCATGTAGGAAACAGGATGGTACTGAGTGATGGGAAAAGACTTGGAGTAGGGCCTAGCAATGCAAAAAGAATTTCAGCGTCAGGACAAGACCGTTGTGCTTGAGACAAAAAGAACTTAATAAGTCAAGCCTGAAGCATAGGAATGAGTTCTGAGATTCTCACCAACCTGATGACGTGGACCAATCCAGGAAGGACACAAACGTACGGACCTGACATGAAGACTGAGTTCAGACTGCATGACTTGAACCGAAAATACTAGCTTTCTACTAGTAGTTTTCCCACAAGAGTATGGGTTCACTGTAGTATGGGCAAGTATAGGGACCAAGTATTAACGAACCCAAGGGAAGGTATGTATGCGAATAGATCCCTGAAGATCTGCGCGTCATAGTTAATATGAGTGTATGTTTGGGGATTGTAAATTATAATAAACTACTCTATATTCTAATAACTTAATTAAAACAGAATAAATAACTAAGTGTATGCAAATATGAGATGATGATGCTCGGGATAGGAATTCCTACGTATACTAACGGAGTTGGTACGATAATCAAAATAACTGTGATGTGCAAGAAATAACCTAAGTAAATGATTGTAAGATGAAAAGCTCAAGAATTCAACCCTAATACTTTATCCTATCAATCGACTTCACTAATCCACTAAACAAGTTAATAGATTGTGCTTAATTAAAGAGACCCTAATTTAACTAAGGTGACGCGGTCGTCCTCCCTAGATAAACCGGTAGATGAGTAAACCCCTTCTAAACCCTCTCGTTAAGCCTACTAGTTATTAAGGAGTGATAAGGTCGTCCTCTCTCTAATAATTTTCGTACGAAATTCAAAGGTAAATCCGAAATTTATTTTAAGCGTTCATTAATTAAGAGAATTAAAACTAAACATCACATGTTATCCCAATTACGTACCAACGTCCTACTTCTACGAGTTCATCCAATCCTAAGCATGCAAGGGTTCTAGCCTAACATGGTGGTTTGAATAATAAAAGCAATCACAAGAACAATAATCATATGCATAATTAAATTAACGAAATCAAGAACATAAACGAAAGAAAATTAAAGTCTCTAAAGAAATCTATATAAATCTGAAAGAACTAGGGTTTATCGTCTCAAAGAGTAAAGAAAGAAAGAATTAATCTAATACGTTCAAAAGAAATACTAAAACTAAGAATTCGTAAACTAAAACCTCGATTACAACGTATAAAACTCTTCCAATCTCTCATTCAAGTTTTCTCCTCTCTCAAAATATGTAAAAATATGTGTTGGTATGTGTTGATATGCTTGGAAAAAGGTATAAATAGGTTTGGGATCGAATTTGGGCATTTTTGGGCCAAAATACACATCTACTCGAGCACAGCTCGTGCATTTAGTGCACGACCTGATTCCACTGGTGCATAGTGCACGAGTGGTCGTGCACTAAGTGCACGACCAATTGAGCTCGAGTACTTTTCGGCAGCTGTACACATGTTTGTAAAATCTTAATATCTCCTCAACCGAGAGTCTGTTTTTGCGGATTCAAAATCCTACGAACTCCTCTTTTCACCATCTATCCATCTATGAAAACCAAAGAGACAAATTCATCAGTTTATAGAAATGATACTCAAAAAAACACTCAAAACATGGGCAAATCGGGCACCAAAACATAACAATTTTACGCCTAATCAACCCCCCCCCCCCCCCAAACTTACCATGTTGCTTGTCCTCAAGCAACAAAATAATAAGTCAAGTGAAATTGTTAGGAATGAGTCAAAAAATCAAATCATGCAAGTAAATGGACTCGAGTTTCAAAGATCGTTCACACGTACACAAACTCAACCCCATCATCATACTCATGCAATAACAACAAGAATCACCAAGATCAAACATGGATGTGCACTCAACGATGTGTTTCACTCCCTCACAAGTGTATATCAATGATAAGGGACTCACTCAATCAATCAATCACACATATCAGCAGCCATAGTCTTGTAAGCACTCTCAACTTCAATCATACTCTAGAAATCAATGCCGAATCAAAAAGGACTTTCTCAAGGTTGTAATGTAGGCTCTTTGGACGGGTGGGGTAACTATATGGGATAAGTGACTCAAGTGAATGGAGAATAGAAAATCAAACTTTGGTACTTCGATACAAGGAACATACTTCTTTAACATCTTCACATAATGCACATCAATTCCTTTACTCTCAACACCTCAATTTTTTTTCAACTTTTTTCACTTTTTTCAATCACTCAACTCTTTTTTTTTCTGTTTTACACAACTCACATGAGCTCATATTTTCTTTTTCTCATTCTCAAATTCTTTTGTTCTTTCCCACAACTTATATTCTTCATCACACCTTCTTCTCATAATCACTCAAGCAATAACAACTCTCCTTTTTCAACTCAAATCGATCCCTTCTCATTCACACTTTTTCTATTCTCCACTCAAATTGGGACAAGATTTCAGGAACTTGGAATAGTGTTAAAATGCGCTAGCAAATAAAACAGGCTAAAGGCTCAAACTGGCTAACAAGGGACAAATATCAATGGTAGGGAAATTTTTGGCTAAGTGACTCAACAAATCAAAGATGGTCTAAAATCACATTCGGCATATCAAACTAAACACAATCAAGAAGTGAGAGAACACACAAGTTCTAGCATCCTCTAAAGTGATGATCCTCTCACAAACGAAGAGATTAATCCATGCATCAAAATCTCAAAAGGCTCAAATCTCACGGCTTTTACATCCATGCTAGTCCTAGTGAATTCTCATTCTCATCACACACGTACTCAAAAAGGGCAATAGTAAGTATACTAGTTCCCTCTCAAATCAACTCTAAATCGTATACTCACACAAGAAAATCCCTAACTCAACTTTACAATTCACCCTACTCATCAAATCATACTCAAAGATAGCAATCAACAAGCACAAGATGATTGATAGGCAAGAAATATAGTAGCACATCAAAGCAATAACAGCTCACGGAGCATCTCAAGACCCAATATATAACCTACTCAACCCAAAGAGAGGGTGTGCGCCTGTGCAATATAACCATGAAACATATAAAAACTCTACCCCCTCAAACTTCGACCTTGTGAAGCGGTCTAAGTTTGGGGTTGTGGGTTACCTCATCCAAAGAATTCATTTTCTCCTAACAACTTGGCACACTCTCTTGTCTCGAGTTTGTCCCTTCAATCTCCACTTCTTTGGCACTCTGTCACCCTCAAGGCAAGCCTATAAAGTAAAACTCTCAAGTACGAGGTTAAAACTTACGATTCAACAACACTCTAATAACATAAAACTCTCAAAAGCAAATAAAAAATGGGTTGCCTCCCATTCAACGCTATTTTTAAGGTCCTCGTGCCGGACCGAGCTCAAAGGAGCTCATGGGACATGATACTCAAATTTACCTCCCTTACTCTCATAAGAGAAGATGTCTAAGTTCTTTGTTCTCTTCCCATCCTCCTTCTTCACCTCGGGCGGTGGGTGTCTCAACTGCTTCTCACCTTTATCTGGAGGAGTCTTACTAAATAATTTCTTGAATTTTGACTTTTCCTTCTTAACTCCTCCTTTACCCTCTAGCTGGACCGTGTCCACATTTTTCACTTCTTCATCCTTCAACTTCTTCTCTTTATCCCCATCAAAATAATCAAGATCATAATGCTCATGGGTTAAATCATCAAGTAAAGGATCATCAAAATCATGACTAAAAGAAAGATTAGGGATAGGAGGTGTGTCTTCAACACGAGGATCAATCGCATCCATGCAATAACAACTTTCATCCTCCTTCGGGTACTTCATGGCCTCATATAGGGAAATCTTTATCTCTTGATCGTCAACTTTCAACGTGATCTTCCCATTTGCCACGTCTAGCACCATCCCGACCGTTGCTAAGAACGGTCTTCCCAAGATCAAGGGCACGTGCTCATCTTCCTCCATGTCAAGCACTACAAAATCGGCTGGAAAAATATGATCTCCAACTTTAACAAGGACGTCTTCAACCACACCTTGAGGTCGAGTAATAGACCGGTCGGCAAGTTGAAGCGTCATCATTATCGGCTGAAGTTCTCCACCTTCCAACTTCTTGAATAGCGACAATGGCATCAGATTAATGCTCGCTCCAAGGTCGCATAATGCTCCCTTCTTAACTCCATTCCCGATATCACATAAGATCGTAAAACTCCCGGGATCTTTCAACTTCGGGGGAAGCGCCTTGTGCACTAATGCACTCACCTCATGGTTCAGCTGCACCAACTTGGGCTCATCTACTCTCCGTCTCTTCGCTATCAAGTCCTTCAGGAACTTGGCGTAGTTAGGC
Source organism: Ballota nigra (assembly GCA_947034835.1). Classification (NCBI taxonomy): domain Eukaryota; kingdom Viridiplantae; phylum Streptophyta; class Magnoliopsida; order Lamiales; family Lamiaceae; genus Ballota; species Ballota nigra. The sequence continues at coordinate 112,121,961 of OX344723.1, read as the reverse complement.
ATCTGTTCCAAAGCATCATAAAAGGGAATGTTAATATGCAATTTCTTAAAAACCTCAAGGAATTTAGCGAATTTCTCATCAAGCTTTTTCTTCATGAAGCGTTGTGGATACGGGACGGGTATCACAGATTTGGGTACCCCCCATTCATCACGTTCGGTCTCTTTCACTTTCTCCCTTGCTTCCTTTACCTTCTTCCACTTTGGAACTCTCTCAATCTTCTCAATGTCTTCATATTCAGGCTCTTTGCTCTCTATCTCAATTTCTTCCTCAACTGTCTCACCTCCATCTTTCTTATGTTCTTGTCCCTCCATCTCAATCTCTCCTTGGGGCGTCTCAGAATCAGCAGGCATTCGAGGACCATCATAGTTGGTCCCAATTCTAAGATGGATCGCCTTGCAATGCTCTTTCGGGTTCCCCTCCGGCATAGAAGGATATTTACCCGGCTCTCTACCCAATGATTTTGCGATCTGGCTAATCTGGTACTCCATAGAAGTGAATCGCCTATTGTTCTCTTGCTGAATTCGATTCAGCTCTACATCTCTCTTCTGGAGTTCTTGATCACGCTGATCACTTTTTTTATGCAACTCTTTAACATCATACTCCAAAGAAGATAATATTTTGCTTCCTTCCTCCACCTTCTGAAGGATAGCTCTCAATATCTCCTCAGTTGAGGCACCGCCTTCTCCACCCGAAGGCTTTGAACCTGGATCAACACCTGGAGGAACTGTAATACCGGCCTTCGGATTAGCATATGAAAAATTCTTGTTCTTCCTCCATGTGTTCTGAGAAGGCTACTGGCCTTCTTGGTACCCTTGGTTGTTTCTCCACTGATTTTGAGGAGGCTGTGGACCTGGTGGTACAAACGGTTGCCCATAAGATGGTCGCCCTTGATAATTTCCACCTTGGTAGTCATTCTGATTGTAATAAGGACCTCCCATATAGTTGGCTACCTCTTGCTGACCTGTGGGCTGATCCACTTTCTCACTCACTACAGTACTCTCTCCAACCAGATTTTGCCCAATCTCGAGGTTGCTTATCTTCTCCATCATCGACATCAACAGCTTCCTTGTTCCCTCATTCTCCTCCAACTGATATGCTCTCTGAAATTCTGGGGCCTCATTCCATTGCCCGGCATTCTTGACTATGTTATCCATGATTTCTCTGCACTTAGTTGTACCACTGTTCAGGAATGCTCCACTAGCACATGCGTCAAGATGATCTTGACCCGCTTTGTTGGCTCCACAGTAGAAGAAAGCCATAACATCCCCCTCGTTGTACCTGTGTTGCGGGCACTCAATGAGCATGTTAGAGTATCTCTCCCAAGCTTGACGTAAGTCCTCTCCTGGCTTCTGCTTGAAAGATGAGATCTCTAGCCTTGCTTTGATCGTTCTAGACGGAGGGTAAAATCGCTCGAGGAACAGACGCTCGAGTTCGGCCCATGTGGTTACACCTCCCCGTGGGAGCGTGTTATCGTACCACTCCTTTGCTATTCCCGTTAAAGAGAATGGGAACAGCCTGAGCCTTTTGGCATCTTCAGATATGCCATTATAATTGAAAGTCAAGGAAATCATCAGAAAACTCCTTAGATGAGTATGAGGATTCTCCTTCCCGACCTCCCCCTTGAATTGATTCTCTGTAAGTAGCTTCAGGATTCCTGGGGAAATTGAGAAGTTGTTTGCCTCTACCGGAGGCAATGCCACTCCATCGTAATACCGTTGCGGCTGTACCGCAAACCTTCCTCTGATTGCCATACCCGAATCAGCATTCTGAGGAACGTGCTGAGGGTAAACTGGTGGTGGAGGTATATGTGGGATAGGTGGTTGGTTATAGTTTGGGTGTGGTGGGTAGTATGGTGGGTATGGGTACGGGTGATAAGGGTGGTTGTTTTGTTGGTAGACAGGATTATTAAAAGGGTTGTTTTGGTTTTGGTTTGGGGCGTGGTTATTTTGGTTAAGAAGGATTTGATTTATGCCTTCCCCTTGGGGTGCCAACTTTGGACTATAGACTCCCTCAGTTCCCTCAACCCTCTTCACATTCTGATTAAGCCCTTCGGTCTCAAGACCTAAATCTCCGCCTAAATCCAAATTCATATCATCACCTCCGACGATATTCATCCTTCTCTAAAAGGCTCGATTCCTTCTGGCTATAGTCTCAGGATCTAACTTTGTTCTATCCCTGCTCGTTTCTCCCTTTGAGCGTGTTTTCATATACCTGAGTACTCAATAAGAAAGATAAAACGCAACCAGGCAAACAATAGATAGATACTAGACTCAAACTAAAAATAAAAGCACTCACTACTAACTACTAAACTATCTCCAAGTCCTACTCAATGAACATACATCGCCATCCCCGGTAACGGTGCCATTGACTTGAACCGAAAATACTAGATCTCTACTAGTAGTTTCCCCACAAGAGTATGGGTTCATTGTAGTATGGGCAAGTATAGGGACCAAGTATTATCGAACCCAAGGGAAGATATGTATGCGAATATATCCCTGAAGATCTACGCGTCGTAGTTAATATGGGTGTATGTTTGGGGATTCAAAATTATAATAAACTACTCTATATTCTAATAACTGAATTAAAATGGAATAAATAACTAAGTGTATGCAAATATGAGATGGTGATGGTCGGGATAGGAATTCCTACGTATACTAACGGAGTTGGTACGATAATCAAAATAACCGTGATGTGCAAGAAATAACCTAAGTAAATGATTGTAAGATGAAAAGCTCAAAAATTCAACCCTAATACTTTATCCTATCAATCGACTTCACTAAACCACTAAACAAGTTAATAATTTGTGCTTAATTAAAGATACCCTAATTTAACTAAGGTGATGCGGTCGTCCTCCCTAGATAAACCGGTAGATGAATAAACCCCTTCTAAACCCTCTCGTTAAGCCTACTAGTTATTAAAGAGTGATAAGGTCGTCCTCTCTCTAACAATTTCCGTACGAAATTCAAAGGTAAATCCGAAATTTATTTTAAGCGTTCATTAATTAAGAGAATTAAAATTAAACATCACATGTTATCCTAATTACGTACCAACGTCCTACTTCTACGAGTTCATCCTATCCTAAGCATGCAAGGATTCTAGCCTAACATGGTGGTTTGAATAGTAAAAGCAATAACAAGAACAATAATCATATGCATAATTAAATTAACGAAAGAAATCAAGAACATAAACGAAAGAACAAATTAAAGTGTCTAAAGAAATCTATATAAATCTGAAAAAACTAGGGTTTATCATCTCAAAGAGTAAAGAAAGAAAGAATTAATCTAATACGTTCAAAAGAAATACTAAAACTAAGAATTCGTAAACTAAAACCTTGATTACAACGTATAAAACTCTTCAAATCTCTCTTCCAAGCTTTCTCTTCGCTCAAAATATGTAAAAATATGTGTTGGTATGTGTTGATATGCTTGAAAAAGGTATAAATAGGCTTGGGATCGAATTTGGGCATTTTTGGGCCAAAATACGCATCTACTCGAGCACAGCTCGTGCACTTAGTGCACGACCTGATTCCACTCATGCACAGTGCACGAGTGGTTGTGCACTGAGTGCACGACCAATTAAGCTCAAGCACTTTTCGGCAGCTGTACACATGTTCGTAAAATCTTCATATCTCCTCAACCGGGAGTTCGTTTTTGCCGATTCAAAGTCCTACGAACTCCTCTTTTCACCCTCTATCCATCTATGAAAACCAAATAGACAGATTCATCAGTTTATAGAAATGATACTCAAATGACTCTAAACATTCATAAAAAACACTCAAAACATGGGCAAATCGGGCACCGAAACATAATAATTTCACGCCTAATCACTGCACTTTTCAACGGGCAAGCATTAAATGGAGTATTGAATGCAATTATCAAATCCATTCATGGATAGCTGCTGCATGGGAGATGTATCCGTTGAACAGACCCTACGTAGATGCCCTAAAATACTATCTCTTCCAACGGATAGTTTTCAAAGTTGCCTATAAATACAGAAGACCTTGAACCCAATCAAGGTTACGGGAAATTTCCAAGCCGGAAATTACTCAAACTCTCAAGCGTTCAAAAGCATTCAGCGTTCAAAGAAGCACTCGAAAAACATAAATTTCCCAAGTGTTTCTTAGCAAAGAGAGTTATTATGTGTTTCACTAAGCGTTCATTGTAATATCTTAAGCTTAGAAGTGATTATCCATCCTTAGCATAACTTAGTCTTGTAAGGATAATCACAACCTTAGTTGGAAACAAAACTAAAACCAAAACCCTCTAGTCAGGTTTGTTGGTTGAGGTTGTTAGTGAGTTAGAAGAAGGAAGTAAGGGTCAGAGAGTGTAGCTGATTCTGGTGCACCTTGGCACGTTAAAAACAAGCCAATCCTTAAGTAGATTCTCCTGTTAAATCAAGATTGTGGACGTAAGAGCTTGAGTCTCTGAACCACGTTACTTTCTTGTGTTCTTTATTGCTTTGATTAGTGCTCTTAACTGTTTATTCATTAAGTCATTCATTACATTGTTTATCAGGCTTGAATCAATCAGCCTGATCATCAAACTGAACACTGCCCTTCTAAACACTACTTCAAAAAGAGTAATCAAGTTTTCAGAAAGCAAACTTTAACAAGACTATAAACTTTCAGGGCTCACGCATTCCGCATTGACCACAAGTTGATAGTTAGCCAACTAACCAGCATTCAGTGCAATTAGTAGGTATGTTATCAACACTGAGTTCTACACCACTCTGAGTTAAGGGGACTCAGTCTTTTGAAAGTCAGAAAAATTTGTATACGTGTATTCCCCGCTCCCCCCATACACGTATCACTCAGTCTTGTACCGGGACCAACAAAGGGACATTATGAATTGCTTAGGAACTGACATGCATACGAAATGCATTCTATTTCCAAATAAAATTTATTCATTGAAACTGGGGTATTTCTGTTCTCTTGATATTTATCATTGCTCAACCATGGATTTAATTTATTCAGTAATTTGGGACTTGGATAAAGTTGAACTTAATTAAGGCTTCTTCAAAATACTTTCGCAGCCCAACAACATACCTTCTTCAAAGTTGCCCTCCTCCATCTCTGAGTCCACGACACCATCATAGTGGGCAACTGCAAAATTTCAAAAAAATTCTTTAAATCTCATTTAGAAATCTAACTCTTGCCATGTACAAGTAAAATGAGTCTCTACATGTTATTTTCTTAAAAATAACAAGCATTGAATCATTGGTTTCCAAAATTCTGATTTTTTTTCTACTACTAAAAGCTGCTATTCTCCCATTTCTCTAATTCTACTTAGTTTTTTGTATTGTTGTCACTCGGCTTAACCTTTTTTGTATTACTGCAACTCTACAAAGGGCTTAGACATTTTACTATAATTAATGATAGTCTTTTTTTTTACTATTGTGTTGCAAAAGTTGCTGGTTGGTGATGTTGCTCTTGTATTGATATGTTGAATTAGTTTGATATGTGTTATTTCAAATTTATATAAAACATATATAAAATTTTTGGTTGTGTGTGTTACATTCTGAATGATAGGGATCAGCTGCATAAGTCTGATTCTAAGAGTGATAAAGGTTTTTTCTTAGGTTATTCTAGATATAGCAAAACCTATAGAGTTTATAACCTTAGAACTAACACTGTTCAAGAATCTGTGAATGTTATTTTTTATGATGACAGGAATCTGATAGATGGAAATGACACAGAAGATGTGACTGAAGTTACTGATGTTCCAAAAGAATCACTGAAAATAGAGAATGTTACACCAAATGTTACAGCATCTGGTTCAACATCCCCTGCAGATTCAGTTGATACTTCACAGAACAATCAGTATACCCCAAAGAAGAATCCAACTACTTGGATTACAAAAAGTCATCCTTCAAATCAGATCATTGGAGAGTAAGTGCAAATTGTGTTGATGTGGTAAGATCTGTGTGCATGTCTTCAATATGAAATATTGTGAATGCTCAGTGTTACTATTCTAAAATTGAACCTAAAAATGTTACAAAAGCATTAAAAATGAAAATTGGATTAATGCTATGCATGAGGAACTTAATCAGTTTGAGAGGAATGATGTTTGGTCATTAGTTCCAAGACCTGATAATGTCAATGTCATTGGAACTAAATGGATCTTTAAAAACAAAACTGATGAGTCTGGTAACATAATTAGGAACAAAGCTAGATTAGTTGCACAAGGTTACACTCAAGTTGAAGGTATTGATTTTGATGAAACATTTGCACCTGTTGCTAGGATAGAGTCCATTAGACCATTACTAGCAATTGCATGTTACATTAACATTAATCTTCATCAAATGGATGTAAAAGCTGCATTTCTGAATGGCATATTAATTGAAGATGTATTTGTTGAACAGCCTAAAGGTTTTGAAAACCCACAGTATCCTGATCATGTGTACAAACTAAAGAAAGCCCTGTATGGTCTCAAACAAGCTCCTAGAGCTTGGTATGGTAGACTTACTGACTTTCTGTTGCAATTTGGTTTCATAAGAGGAGAGGCTGATAGAACCTTGTTCATTAAAAAATTTGGAGAAGACTTATTAATAGCTCAAATATATGTTGATGACATTGTTTTTTGTTCAACTTGTAACATTATGTTAAGCAAGTTTGTTGAAGCAATGACAGCAACATTTGAGATGAGCATGGTAGGTGATTTGAATTACTTCCTAGGACTTCAAATCAAACAAACTGATAAAGGTATTTTCTTCTCTCAGAGTAAGTATGCAAAGAATTTAGTGAAAAAGTTTGGTTTAGAAAGCTCAAAAGTCATGAAAACTCCTATGGGATCTACACAAAAGTTGTGTAAAGACACTGTTGGTCAAGATGTTGATTCAACTTTGTATAGATTCATGATAGGTAGTCTTCTATACTTAACTTCAAGCAGACCTGATATTATGTATAGTGTTTGTGTATGTGCTAGGTAACAAGCTTGTCCCAAAGAATCTCATTTGAATGCAGTCAAGAGAATCATAAGATATGTAGATGGTACAACTGATCTTGGTATATGGTATACCAAAGACACAGGCAGTACACTTGTTGGATATAGTGATGCTGACTGGGCTGGAGACATTGATGATAGGAAGAGCACGAGTGGTGGTTGCTTTTATATGGGTAATAATTTGATTTCATGGCATAGCAGAAAACAGAATTGTGTATCACAATCTACTGCAGAGTCTGAGTACATTGCAGCAGGTAGTTGCTGTACACAACTTCTTTGGTTGAGTAAAATGTTTAGTGATTATGGTTTAGAGAGTGACACTTTAACTGTATTTTGTGATAACACAAGTGCTATCAACATTTCGAAAAATCCAGTTCAACACTCACTTACTAAACACATAAGTATTAGACATCATTTCATAAGGGATCTTCTAGAAAAGAATATTGTGAAGTTAGAATACATACCCACTGAAAATCAATTTGCTGATGTGTTTACTAAAGCATTAGACCATGAGAGATTCTCATTCTTAAGGAAATCTCTTGGTATGTGCACGATCTGAATAACTGAGAAGCGGATGTTGTTGTGTTTGTTAAAATATCTATAACAACATCAGGGTATTTGCATGTTCTAATTAAAGCTTGTTCTTGTGTTTTTGTTTTCATAATTTCTTTGTAAAATAAATCTGAACTAAGTATGTTTGTTGTGTAAAAATAAAGAGGAATCACTCTTCTCAAACGCATAATAAGTTTTTGAAAAAGCACATTAAGATGTAACTAATTCACTGAGTAACTATGGAGCACGGAGTTCGCTACTACGATGTCTTCTTTTCAAAAGGTGATTAGTAAAACATCAATATGTCACAAATCCATTGAGTAATTATGGGGCACGGAGTTCGCTGCTATGATGCACTCTCTTGAAAAGATGGATCAATGTGAATAAAAAGTGCTAAAAGTGTTTGATAAAAAGTGCGACATTGGATATTAAAACTGATGTTGAAGTGTGTGTTCCAATTTTGAATACAACATCATATGCAGTTCGTATTTATTTTTCTAAGTCAAGTTATGGACCGATTTTTCAGGAATTTGTTTTTAATTTCCACATGCATAACCCACATTTTCAATTTTATTCAAGTAGTGCATAATTTAGTGTGTTTAATTAATTAAAATTCAGATTTTTGTTTCTGGAATAACCCACGATCTTTTATGGGGGAGTGGGTGGTTTCAACTTCTTAAAATCCAGAATATTCTTTTTGTGGGAAATTAAAATAACTTCTGTACTCTCTCCTATAAATATCCTTCGTGTCTTATGTTTAATTTTCTGTGTTTTAGCATATGAGTAAAGTTCAGATTTTTTTTCGTATAAGTGTTGAATTCAGTGTGTTTGCATTCTAGGGTTTTAGTGTTATATCTCTTAAATTTTATTTCACTTGCTTTTACTAAGTACTTAATGGCTGGAAATCAAAAGAAAAACACCCACAGTTCAAAAACTCCCTCAAACTCTCCACCTTCTCAAGCTTCAAACCTGAACCTTCTTGCAGAAATGGCCTCAAGCCAAAACCCAAGTGCTGCCTCTGTTGCTCCATCATCGAGCACAACACCTCCTACTACTCTAACTCATATTCAAGTTTTCCCCGTAAACATCTACATCCCAAATGAAGCCACTGTCGCTCAACTCAAATCGATCGCACGAGGTATTGCTCAAAGCCTTCAAGAAAGTCATGTGGTTCCCAAGCTAACCATTGGTTCAATTGAAGTGGATGTTGCATCCTACCTGAACCAAACTCAAAACCCTTAACCTACTGTTCACATCGAAGGCACTTCTTCGATTGCTCAACCAGAGATTCCAAAATCCTCAAGCCAAGCCAATAACCCTACTGCTAATGTTTCAAAAGATGTTGAAACAAGTGATCAAGCCATGGAGAATGCTGACATCGCCAAAGAGATTGTTGCTGAAGAAACTAGGGAGAAAAGCCCTAATGCTGAGGTCCCTGATGTTGAGATGTCAGAGGAAGACAAAGAAGAATCACCCAAAACTGATTCATCAATGTCTGGGGACTCTGAGCCTGCTCCAATAGCCAAAGCTGTGAAGAAAAAGGGTGGCAAGAGGAAAAGGAGCCCTATTCAATCAAGGAGGAGATCGGGTAGAGCAAAGAAAAGGGTGAACTACTCTGAAACCGCAAGGAAGAAGAATGATGATGGAGATGTTGCTACTCGACCTATTCGAGTGTTTTCTGAATCTAAAAAGGAGTCGAGCTCCAAAGACTCATTTGAGAAAGAGACTGATCACTCTCAAAGCCAGGAAAAGGAAGAATCTGATGAGAGTGATGTACCTATATTTGAACTAAGAAGGAGAGCAAGAGTTGAGCTAAGGACCAAGAGGAAGTTTGAGTATGCCGCTGGTGGTGCTGGAACAAGTGCAGCAGCACTAGAACCTGAAGCTGATGACAACAGTTCTGAAAGTAGCTCAGACAAAACCAAAATTGATTCTGATCAAGGTAATGCATCTGAACATTCTATTGAGCATGTCAGTTCTGATAATGATGATGATGAATCTCTAGACCAAAAGTTGGAAAGACTAAGGAAGAGAAATTTGTTAATTGAAAGAAAAATTAACATTGATGAGTTTGAGTCTAAAGGTCTAGTTAGATACTTGAAAGAAAGAAGTTTGATGCATGCTGTTACCTTTGCTGATGCATTTGTCACTGATTGGGTGTATGAATTTTATGCTTGTCTGAGAAAGAATCATGCTAGAAGGAATTCTAGGTGGTATGGTTCTGTGAGATTTAGGGATAGAAATGTTCCTTTTACTCCTAAGTTGATTAATCAGTTTCTGCATGTTGAGGAGGAAGATTTTCCTCATATGGATGAGATCATAAATATCCTGACTGGAGGTAGAGTTAACAAATGGAAGAAGAATATGTTGGCTGCCTCATTGACCTCTCTGTATTCTGTCTTACACAAACTGGTGGTGTATAACTGGATACCCTCTACAAATTCCACAAAGGTGACTAGAGATCAGGTTGTACTAATTCCACAGAAGAAATGAGTTGTTGAGGGGGAGAGTCAATTTGATGGGTATATCTCATTATTTACTGTCTGGAAATAGAGTGTTAGACTTACCTCTGCAGGATGATGCTGAAGAAGAAGATGCAGAACCACACCAACCTGTAGAACATTCCTGCTTCTACAGCTCCTTTCCTAAATATCTCACCTGAGTTTATTCAAACTCAACTGAAACATTTGCAGGACTCTATAGATGAACTCCAGTTCCTAAAGAACTACTGGGAAAACCTACTTTCTGCCACAACAGAGGGAGTACCAGTTGCTGCTGCTCGCGGAGTTGAGATTCATGAGATGAATGATGCTGCTGAACCTGCTGCTAAGGTTGTTGAGGAAGGAAAGACAGTTGCTGATGAAGCTGTTGCAACTGGACCTGATGCTGCTGAAGATGTTGTTGCAAACCTTGCAACAATTCATATCCAGGAAGCAGAGGAAAAAGAGTTGTATGGTGATCTGCCAGATATTTCTACCAAAGTTTGAAGATGTTTTAGAGACTGGAGGAAGCACAATTTATGGGGGAGCTTAGTGCAAGATGTTTGAAGCTGCAGTTGTATATCTTATACATTGATATCAAGTTCCTTTTTGTGATGCTTCTAAGTACTCTTGGTTAATTCATGTTTTTGATTAAGTTTGCTATGTTAAGAATTTTTTGCTTTGATAGGAAGTTCTTAATTTCTGAAAGACAATATTATATTAGTTGTTAGGATATTATATTAGAATTGATAGGATTTATTTCAGTTTGAAAGTTGTAATTTGAATGAATAAACATTATGTTACTCATTTTGCTGTTTGATGAGCATATATGATGATGATCATTCTGTTTTGGTGAAATTAACTTATTGTTATTTCATCTTGATTTTTATGGTTCAACTTATAGTGGATCATCTTGTTTTTTTTTTTTGGCTATTTTGCTACACAAGTGTGAAATGCTAAGTGTACAATACGATGTTGATCTCTATTGTACATACATCACTGACTTATATATTGAGAAATATATACATCAGGTGTGTTGTAGCAGAAAGGTCAAATTGGGGGAGATTGTTAATGTTGTTAGTAGTGAAGTATTTACTATTTACTTTGAAACAACATAAATTTGCCCTTTCTTCTTATTAACCAACACTTTATGATCAAATGTTGTCTTAGATGTTTTAACATGCAGGATGAAGATCTAGAAGGATCTACAAGGTTCTGGAACACTCAATGTTACATAACATTGGTTGCAACATGAGCGGTTACGGGTTCCAGAAGGATCTACAAGAGCCTACACGATCCAGACTTATCCAGGACGTTTTAGAACAATCTAGATCAGGCGGTTGCATCAAGAAGCATTAGGAATAAAGATAAGAAACGTGGGACAACATGAAGATCATGGAAGCGGTTACTTGAAGGAGTTATTTGCGGATTGAAGACTTGCGCCTATAAATAGAGGTCGAATCTTTCAGTACCAAGTGTGGAGTAAACGAGTACACCTACTCTAGTGTTGATCCTGAGTTTAAAGGTGATAGGACAGTTATTCCAACATTTATGTTATACTTAGAAATAGAGTTCTTCTCGTATAACTTGCGGTCGAACCTATATCCATAGATAGAGAGATCATAGATATAGAGTGAGATCAACTTTGATGGTGTATTATGATATACACTTAGCCAATTTAGATTTGATAGGTGATATCGAGTCTTGTTTCCGTTGTGAACGATTATACTCTTCACACAACTTTTGTATCACTAATCTTTTTATAGTGAACCTTTCGTCGTAAGGCTAGCACAAGCTATTTTATATAGTTTGTGTTAAAAAGTATTCCCTTTTGCAATTGTGTGTTTAAGTCTTCCGCTGTACACATTTTATATTCCTATTTACCAATTTGTTGTAATATTTGTTCTAACATTTGTTACAACATCTGCACTTTATAATACACGCACACTTTCATTCATAATTTGTTTTCATAGAATTGTATGACATGTTATAATCATATAATAAACATTACAAGTAATATGATCTCACTTACAAAGTCTCCCAGTTTATTCTCGCCAAGCAAATCATTCAAATGCATCTTGTACAATTTGTATCCGCTCAATTCCTTCACAAGTTATCTAACAATGTGAGCCACAATGAATATTAGTTATAAATGACGATTGAGAGCTTTAAAACTTAATAAAAGACGTACTCAGGATCAAGATTTTTTATTGTCTGGACAATTTGATCTCGGACAATGAAAGGTAATAATTTGCCCTTAGTCTCGACTGCATCATTTCAACCGTCGAATGCAAAGGTTGTTCGAGGTCAATCATCTTAACAAGGTGAGTTACAATGAAGATTAGTTAGTCATTCTACAGAAATTAATGATGATTGAGAGTTCTAAAGACTTTAAACTTACTTCTTTTTCCTCATATATACAATAAAATCAACATGATCGGCCTTACTATTTGTTCCCCACATTGTCCTCCTAACAAGAAGAGTCACAATGAAGATTAGTTAATCATTCTACACTAATAGATGATGGTTAGATTCTAAAAACTTAGAAGAACTGGTTTATGGTTGAAAGCGGATGGGTTATGTCATTGAATTACTATATGTTATTGGGTTGAATGCTGACCGGTTATGTCATTGAATTACTATAGGTTACCGTTGTATTAACATAGGTTTGTCTTCAAATGATATAGGTAATGATTTTGCAGTTGTTGAAATAGTTTTTGTATAGGCTAGGGTTCTATTTTTTCTTATAAGGTAATTTTTATTGCTATAGCGGAATAGGAATCTTTAAACGTTGTTGACATGTAACTTTGCAGGTGAAAGACTACACTAGGGAAACTGAGGAGGAAAAACGTCTTCTTCATCTTCCGCATATCGAAGAGGATGAGGAAAATGACAACACTACTAATGAGTCAATGAGAGAAGAACAACAAAGTGCCTATGAACAAACAATTGCAAAGCTTAGCTTGAAGGTTCACAACAAAGCAAAGCGGATTAAGGAGCTAAAACGTGAAATTAGAAACCTGAAGAAGAAATTGACAAATACTACAATGCCAGACAGAGGTGATGATGGTGGAGAAGCTGGAGGTCAATCAGATGTCATTACTCGCAAGCGTGCCAGGAGAGCAGCATCAAGAAAATGTGGATGAAGGGCATTCAAATACAATGTCAGGTGATGATGGTGGACAAGTTGGAGGTCAATTAGACGATTCAGATGCCATAACTCGCAAGCGTGCCAGGACAAATGAGATGCAAAAAGGGCAGCATCGGGAGAAGGTGGATGAAGGGCATCCATATGTCGAGACTTGCCAAAGAGGAAAATAGGCCAGAGAAAGTTAGATGCAATCGGGCATCCATCGCAAGCCAACTATAGCCGAGAAGAAACTTCTTATACTTGGTATAAATGTTAGTGTTAGTTTCCTAGAGACAATCCATCGAAAGGACATAATACTAAAATAATATTCAGATTTGGTTTAATATTATTATTGGTTTAATATTAAATGTATGGCGTTACACTTATCTGAATATGATGTTTGATTGTTTGCATATATTCTTATTTGTGTTTCCATGAATCACTACTGTCATTGAGTGAGTGAGAACTCAGATGACTTAAGTATAATTCTCAAATAGCCCCAATCAAGGATCATCAAGAATGGGATATTGATGATGCAATTGAGATTGGTGTACGATCTGCATCATACTCTTAGAGAGTGTAGTAAGATCTCACTTACTACGAGATACCGGGTATCTCATGATGGATGCACAGATACCTTAGAGGGTATTGGTATACCCATCCGAGAAACCGTTTGATGTAATTCCACATAATGTGTCTACGGGTACCTCGGTTAGTGGGAGCGATGTGATACTCCTCTGACTTGAGGTCAATACGCACGACATGTGTGGAGTGGTGAACTTTGACCATGACCGATGCTTGCACCCTTCCACGGGTAGATATGACATGGATTGGGTTCATCACGAAATACATGTGCGTGGTAATTGAGCCAAGAATAAGATTCATTCCTCAATGTGGATTTAGATAGAATACTCGTCTTCTCATCATAATTGGATCTAAGTCGTCGGTCGACGCACATCAACTTAGACTTTGTGGCTAAGTGTGATATACTCGATCAATTAGTGATTGCAGATAATATAATTAAGTTATTTGAATAGACACTCATCATGTTCAAGGCTTAATCGAGTATTCGTGAACGAAATGAAGATATCACAATAGCCTACAATATTACAGGTAGTTGCAGATTTCCTCGCAACATACCTCGTATATTGAGAATATCTGGTTTATTGACTAGGATTCAATTAAGACCGTTAGTTTGACTAATCGCTCGATATACGAGGGCATATGGGTCACACAACAAGTAATGACAATTTACCAATTATAGTTGGTTGATTAAATATTGTATTGGATATAATATTTAATTTATGAAGAATATAATAATAATTATATTTGAAATTAATAATTATTATTATTATTATTATTTAATTAAATTAGATTTAATTAAATATGAAATCCAAATAATAATATTTGGAATATTATTATACAAGAATAATAGATATGATAAATATATTATTCGTAGGAACATATCTAGGGAAATATAATCTGTAGAGATTATATTACGGGCTAGGCCCGATATCTTGTTTAGGAATTAAGCCGAATTAATCCTTATAAATATGTGTCCTATGGGAATTCTGAAAAACACATAAGAAATATAATTTCTCCATAAAATCTCAGTCTGAATTTTCCTAGCGAATTCGTCTCGAGATTCAACGCTGGCATATCGGTGCGTGTTGGTAGAAAGTCGTTACGTAGATATCATAGTTGAGGATTCCGCGTATAAATCGATGTAAGGATTTATACGTTATCATTTATCCTTTATGTTTTATGTTATACAACCATGTGCAGATTGTTGTTGGTGAATCGTATTCTTCCGGTGCGCCGAACATAGTGTTCGTGCCTCTAAAACCTAACAATAAATGGGGTATTGGCTGATATAGTGCATGGAAATAATATTCCATGTGAACTTGATAGCACATATCGGAGCAAAAGTGGTAAACATTTCTTCACTACAATTATCAATTTATTTACATCTTACTATAGCTCAAAACATAAGTATCTAATATCAATTCATTTTCTCTTTCCAGTATTTTTGAGGCCCTATTTCAAAGAATTTATTGATTCTTGCTTTGAAATTTTTTAAGTTGCTCTATGGACATCAAAAGAAAGGTATTGTTGTACTTTTAAGTTGCCATTGTACAGTTTTTCCCCCCTCTTAGAGGCTATGATTTCTTTTTTGTTTGGGTGAGTATTGTATATTAATTAATCACTTATGACAATTAATTAAGTCTCAAGTTGGATGATGTGGGGTGATGATTTTCTTATGATTGTTTTGGTACAGGATGGTAAATATTGTAAAAAATTAAGAACAATAAAAAACAGTCAAAAACCCGTGTTTTTTAGAGAAATACAAAAAGTTTGGGATCATTATCCTAAGTTCGATAAAACCAATACCTTGTTGATTGATAATACTCCACACAAAGGCTCAATGAATCCAGTAAGCTTTATTTTCTTTTTTTTTTGTTAACATATGCTTATTATTCTTACTTATGTCAATTGCTCTTTGTAGGAAGGAACATCTATATATCCTCATTCATTTTCCTACAAAAATAAAAAGGATGATGCCTCATTAGGTAAGTTACTTCAATTAAGTTCTTTTATTATTGAATAAGATGAAGGATTGTTGATTTGAAATATTCGTTGGATGCAGGAGAAGATGGAGAGCTTCGGGTTTATCTAAAAGAATTGGCAAATGCCACAAGTGTTGCTGATTTTGTTCAGAATAACCCATTCGGTCAACCACTCTTATCAAAAGAAGACTAAGATTTGCTTGAATTACATTAGCATTAGCAAAAGTATTTGGTTGCAGAACTATTATTATATTTGAATTCGAATGTACAAAAGGAGAACTTCTTGTTTTAGGTCAGATTTTTAGACATTGACGCGGATACACTTTGGGTAGGCTGTAACTCGTCTCATGCAAGTGTGAATGTAATTTGTGCTAGGTTGTAACTCGTCTCATGCATGCCACTGTCTCATATGAGTTTTTGTCTATTTTTTAATATATGAATTATTGTGTATTATGTATTCACTAAGTTTATATGTATCATTTACACGTTGTGTACCTATTTTTTTACATGTTAATTTAATATTTATGATTTAAATTATAAAAATTTAGATTTAGAATTTAGGGTTTAGATTTTAGAATTTCGTTTTCAAAACAAAGTATACCGTATACATAGTAAATATAAAAATTTTATGCCCGACCCATAACCCAATTTAGAAAAAACAATGCAAAATCGCACTGGTGCGTATATGTCTAAATATATAGAAGCTCTCGCCAGATTGAGTCGAGAAAAACAATTCACAAACGCACCGTCGCATATCTTGTTAATTATTTCAAAAACAAACATGACTAAATATTTAGAAGCTCTCCCAGATTGAGACGAGAAAAACAATTCATAAACACATCGTCGCGTATCTTCCTAATTATTTCAAAAAAAAAAACAAAAATTAAATTGTATCTTTTATTTATATTTTATCTCTTTATGTAAATATTTCAATTTCAATATGATGTTTTTTAAATGTAATAATAAAATGTATAAAATGCATTTGAAGATCGCCCCAGTTTGGCCACTGAGCCAATTTGAAGTCGAGAAAAAAAAATGCAGAAATGCATCGACGCGTATACGGCTAATTATTTTATTAACTTATATATTAAATTTTTTTAGGCAATTCACTATTTTCTTATAGTGAAATGTTTAAAATTAAGTACACTTTTATTCTAACATCATTAATTAGTGCCACTTATTTATAATTAATCGAATCAGTTAAGTATAGTTTAGAGTATTGAGCCAATTTGAAGCCGAGAAAAAAAAATGCAGAAACGCATTGACGCGTATACGGCTAATTATGTTATTAACTTATATATTAATTTTTTTAGGCAATTCACTATTTTTTATAGTGAAATGTTTTAAATTAAGTACACTTTTATTCTAACATCATTAATTAGTGTCACTTGTTTATAATAAATCAAACCAGTTAAGTATTGTTACTAATTGTTTGAAATAAATCGAATTAGTTGAGTTGTGTTACTAATTTAACTAATGGATTAAGTGCAGGATAATACAATTCCAAACCACTTTTTACAAATTGGTACAGCATAATTGAACAGACGCACAAAAAAAAGTTGAACATAAGTATATATTTTTTGAACACTGTACTATCTTGTAAATAGTGGTGTTCAATTGTATTATTTTGTGAATGCCCCTTAACTAATTAGTGTCACTTGTTTGAAAAAAAATATCGAATTAATGTCATTTGCACTGGATAATTCACCCCATTTTCCCCTAAATAATCTCACTTCGAAAAAGATGAGATCACTTTAAAAAATAAAATAATTTTTTTTTAAATTGATTAAAACATTAAATTAGATTCATCCACAACAATGCAAAAAACATAAAAACTTCACAAGTTCCAAAAACAATAAAAACTTCACAAGTTCCGAATAAAAGCTTGCTTTTACAATGCATCCTTCTAATTAATCCTCATTTTCTCGGGTTTAGATTCCTATATTTGCTGCTTCCATCACTTATTGACACCAAGCAAAAAATAATAATAATAATAATAACAATAAGGAAAAATTTTAAAAATTTGCAAGTCATTTATCTTGATATAAATTTTACCTCGGGGAAAAAATTGGGTGGGTCTTGATACCCTTTTCCCTAGAATTTTCTCATCATTTACTGATTCGTTGTTCCTTATCACACTTTTAAGATATCGAGGTGATTTCTTTGTTCAGGCGCAATCAGCTAATCCCTAACAAGGTGAGACAAAATGAAAATTAGTTAGTCGTTCTGCACTACTAATAAATGATGATTGAGAGTTATAAAGACTAAAACTTACTACTTTTTTTCCTCACATATACAATCTGAAAACTAATAACCCATAAATTTAAAACAATCATTTTAGTTTAAACTAATAAAATAAATGATGGTTGAATTCTAATAACTTGAAATGTAAAACAAAAATCAAGCAAAAACAACAAGAATCAAGCAAAAATAATAGATGACAAGTAATTCCAAGAACTAAAAGGAAAAACATACGTTTGTGCTCCCTGGCCTTCGCCTTCAGTTATCGCCCTAACAAAGTGAGCCACAATGAAGATTAGTTAATTATTTAACACTAATTGAAACAAAAATTAAGCAAAAATAATAAGAATCAAGCAAAAATAATAGATGACAAATAAATTCTAAGAACTAAAAGGAAAAGCATACGGTTGTGCTCTCTGGCCTTCACTTTCAGTTATCGTCCTAACAAAGTGAGCCATAGTGAAGATTAGTTAATCATTTTAGACTAATTGAAACAAAAATCAAGCAAAAATGATGTTTGAGAGTTATAAAGGCTGAAACTTACTGCATATATTTCTTCCTCACATATACTAATATATTCGGATTTGTTGTTTCAGGTGCTCTCCCACTGCCTCCACCTTCAGTTATCGTCCTAACAAAGTGAACCACAGTGAAGATTAGTTAATCATTTTACATTATGTAAAACAAAAATCAAGCAAAAATAACAAGAATCAACCAAAAATAATAAATGACAGTTGAATTCTAAGAACTAAAAAGAAAAACATACATATTCTCAGCTTGATCTTCATTATGCGCTCCCCCACTGCTTCCATCTTCATTATGTGCTCCAACGTCATCAACTATATTCTCATTATTACTCCTTCAAACGAAGTAAGCCACAATGAAAGTTAATTAAATTAATCATTTTATTTTAAAATAAAATAATAGATGATAGTTGAACTATAAAAACTTAAAAGAAAGACATTCCAAATATTCAATTGTTCTTCTTCCAAAAACTATGGTCCCATGTTGTCATCACTCATGTACTGATTCTCATTATCAATCCTTTAAACGAAGTGAGCCACAATGAAGATTAGTTAATAATTTTATTTTAAACTAATAAAAAATAATGGTTGAGTTCTAATAACCCAAAAATTTTAAACAAATATCAAGCAAAAATAATAGATAATAGTTGAATTCTATGAATTAAAAGAAAATCATACAAATTTTTTATATGTTCCCCAAGAACTTCATCGTGTGCTCTCACTGTCTTCTTCCTCAATCAACGTCCTAACAAAGTGAGGCATGTTGAAGATTAGTTAATCATTTTAGACTAATAGATAGTTGAATTTTAAAGAACTTAAAAGAAAACCATACAGATTTTGTGTCTCATGTTCTCTAAAAACACTTGCTTCCGCATTGCCTCCATCCTCTTCACTCGGTCCTCTATTGTCATCACCCATGTACTGATCCTCATTATCAATCCTTTTAACGAAGTGAGCTACAGTGAAAATTAGTTAATAATATTATTTTAAACTAATAAATAAATGATGGTTGAGTTCTAATAACCCAGAAATTTAAAACAAATATCAAGCAAAAATAATAGATAACAATTGAATTCTAAGAAATAAAAGAAAATCATACGGATTTTGTGTTTGTTCTTCAAGAACTTCATCATGTGCTATTTCACTGTTTTCTCCCTCATTCATCGGCCTAACAAAGTAAGGCATATTGAAAGATTAGTTAATTATTTTAGATTAATAGATAATTGGATTTTAAAGAACGTGAGATAAATTGAATTATAGGAACTTAAAAGAAAATCATACGAATTTTGTGTCTGTTCTCCAAGAACACCTACTTCCGCACTGCCTCCACCCTCTTCACTCGGTCCAATAACTAGAAAAGATGGCAAGTTGCCAACAAGGTAACTAAATATTAGTTAATCATTCTACACTAATGATGATAGTTCAGTTCTAAAAAAATTAAAGTAAATATATACTCATCTGATTCATAATTCATCTCATCAATTTCTCTTTTAAAATCATCACTCAATTTAAGCCAAGCTTGTTGCAGGATTCTTTTCTGAAATTCAGTTACCGATTGTTTGAGCTTCTTACCCCATAGTTCAAAATATTTTTTCCGTCCGGGGCCTGATCCATAAAATAAATAATTTCAATGAAAAAGTAACACAAATGCAAAAAAAAAAAAAAATTTAAAACACATTTGTTGGGAAAATGTACAAGACTTAAGTTTTGATTAGATGCCAAAATGTTTCTCCTAAGTTGTTTTGTAAGTAAAATATTCAGTAGAGTTAGTACTTAGTAAATCAGTTCAACTGTTAAGGAACTGAAATACAGTTAGTAATTATTAGAGTGTATTTAAGAATGAAGTCTGCTGAAGATGAAGTCCACTGAAGTGAAGTCCGCTGAAGACAAGTGATCTGAGAAGAAGTCTAAGTCTTGAATGTTTTTTAAGTACATTCTCACTAAGACTAAAACTATCAGGAGAGGACCAAGGTCCACTGATGGGAACTAACAAAGCACATTCAATGCTAAACATATTAAAAACTGTTAGTTAATCTGGTTGGAACAAGGCAAAACGAATTACATTGAAGCTTACAATAAATGAAGGAATAAGAAGGTTCTCTCAGAGGAATTCCACCTTAAAACAAGACAAGAATCTGGGCATACAGACTAAAGGTCCAATGAGAAGATGACACGTCAGTGTACCTTACTGACAGCCGACCTGCTCTGGACTGACAAGTACCAAAAGTCTTTCCCTAGCTATCTACAGAAAGTTGGTGAACAGGCATGGTCTTTCAGCCGTTTCTTGACAAGACTTAAAGCTTCAAATAGAGCCGTTTGAACCAATCAGATACAAGAAGACTTACTTGAGAAGATTCAAATCCAACGGGAAGATTTTCAAGGAAGCCTATAAATATAGAAGGACGTGTTCATTTCTAAGCACGGGAAACTCACAAGATCAAAGCTATCTCTACATTCATAACAACTAGAAGCACTCGAAATTACCTTTGTTTCCCAAGTGTTTCACATTTGTAGAGAGCCTAACAAACCTTCTGTAACCAAGTTTAAAAGCTATATTCAAATCTTAGAAAGAGATAATCAAATCCTAAGCCTTAAGCTAAACTTGTAAGGATTATCTCAAAATAGTTGGAACCAAAACCCTACTCAAAACCCTACTCAGTTTTTAGGTTGAGAGCTAGTGTTAAGTGGTGTTAGTAAGCTGATTGTTGTATCAGTCTGAAAGCTGGTTTGTTTTGGGAACTAAGACCTGGAATTTCAAGTGAAAGGAATTCTTCTTTTTTATCAGGACAGTGGACGTAGGAGATTCATCTCTGAACCACTTTATACCTTGTGTTCTTATTATCTGCTTTCCTAAGTGTGTGTTAATCTCCAAGTTTATTAAAGTAAAACGAGTTTTCTAAAGGGCTCACTAATCCGCATCTGAAAGCTAATCAGATAGTAGTTCAACTGAAAGTCTTGAGCTTTCAGTGGAGGTATTATCTCAGTAAGCTTTCACAAAGTAACTCTCAGCAGACCTCAAGTCCACTGACGAGCTACTGTCTTAAGTAACCTGATAAATTTTAAAAGAAGTTTTAATTTGTAACCACAGATGTATCCCCCCATACACCTGTTTACTCGTTTCGGGACCAACAATTTGTATCAGAGCAGTGGTTCAAAAGACCATTGTTCTAAGTATACCTTGTGCTTAAAGGTATTTTCAAGGTCACCTGAATTGATCTTCTGATAAACTTGTTTTTATACTATGGCTGACAATGCAGCTAGGGTAGCACCACCAGCAGAGAACAACATGGGAGTTATTACTAAAGGTCCATCAGAAGATAACTCCCATGTTGTTCTCTGCTGGTGGTGCTACCCTAGCTGCATTGTCAGCCATAGTATAAAAACAAGTTTATCAGAAGATCAATTCAGGTGACCTTGAAAATACCTTTAAGCACAAGGTATACTTAGAACAATGGTCTTTTGAACCACTGCTCTGATACCAATTGTTGGTCCCGAAACGAGTAAACAGGTTTATGGGGGGGGGGGGGGAATACACCTGTGGTTACAAATTAAAACTTCTTATAAAACTTATCAGGTTACTTAAGACAGTAGCTCGACAGTGGACTTGAGGTCTGCTGAGAGTTACTTTGTGAAAGCTTACTGAGATAATACCTCCACTGAAAGCTCAAGACTTTCAGTTGAACTACTATCTAATTAGTTTTCAGATGCGGAATAGTGAGCCCTTTAGAAAACTCGTTTTACTTTGATAAATTTTGAGATTAACACACACTTAGGAAAGCAGATAATAAGAACACAAGATATAAAGTGGTTCAGAGATGAATCTCCTACGTCCACTGTCCTGGTCAAACAGGAGAATTCCTTTCACTTGGAATTCCTTGTGTTATAGTGCCAAGGTGCACTGATCAACTAATCCTCTCTTAGGATGATTGATCACTAGGAAATTCCAGGTCCTAGTTCCCAAAACAAACCAGCTTTTAGACTGATACAACAATCAGCTTATTAACACCACTTAACACTAGCTCTCAACCTAAACACTGAGTAGGGTTTTGAGTAGGGTTTTGGTTCCAACTGTTTTGAGATAATCCTTACAAGTTTAGCTCAAGGCTTAGGATTGGATTATCTCTTTCTAAGATTTGGATATAGCTTTTAAGCTTGGTTACAGAAGGTTTGTTAGGCTCTCTACAAATGTGAAACACTTGGGAAACAAAGGTAATTTCGAGTGCTTCTAGTTGTTATGAATGAGCACGTCCTTCTGTATTTATAGGCTTCCTTGAAAATCTTCCCGTTGGTTTTGAATCTTCTCAAGTAAGTCTTCTTGTATCTGATTGGTTCAAACGGCTATATTTGAAGCTTTAAGTCTTGTCAAGAAACAGCTGAAAGACCATGCCTGTTCACCAACTTTCTGTAGATTGCTAGGGAAAGACTTTTGGTACTTGTCAGGCTGGGGCAGGTCGGCTGTCAGTAAAGTACACTGACGTGTAATCTTCTCATTGGACTTTTAGTCTGTATGCCCAGATTCTTGTCTTGTTATAAGGTGGAACTCTTCTGAGAGAACCTTCTTATTCCTTCATTTATTGTAAGCTTCAATGTAATTCGTTTTGCCTTGTTCCAACCAGATTAACTAACAGCTTTTAATATGTTTAGCATTGAATGTGCTTTGTTAGTTTCCATCAGTGGACCTTGGTCCTCTCCTGATAGTTTTAGTCTTATTGAGAATGTACTTAGAAAACATTCAAGCCTTAGACTTCTTCTCAGATCACTTGTCTTCTGCGGACTTCACTTCAGCAAACTTCATTCTTAAATACACTCTAACAATTACTAACTGCACTTCAGTTCCTTAACAGTTGAACTGATTTACTAAGTACTAACTCTACTGAATAATTTACTTACAAAACAACTTAGGAGGAACATTTTGGCATCTAATCAAAACATAAGTCTTATACATTTTCCCAACAATTTCCCCCTTTTTGATTATGCCGGAACCTATCTTATTACATATCTTCTTTCAGATGAGGTTCTTCAGATGACATACAAAGTTCACAGATTTTGTAAGTAAAAACATTCAAGTACATAAGCCTAAATGATAATGAGATATTATCTTGGGCAAAACATCAGTAGAGTTCATTTCGTTGATAAATGGTGAAGTACATATTACATGAAGTCTACTATCAAAAAGTTTTCAAACTTAAAGCCAACTGAAACTTATAAACAAATGCCCAGCAAAAGATACTAACTTCTCAGATGGATTCGAAAATGGGTTCAAGTCCATACTGCTTGAATACTCTTATCTTTAGCTCGTTCTTCCTCTCCATCATCTCCTTTGAATGTCCTCTGAGTCCAAGATGCTCACACAAGGATGTCCACTCTTCAGTGATCCTTTCTCTATCAACAGCACCAGTTGCATCTTGAGGAGGCCAGTAGGTGATTTGCTCAGGGGCCTTCAGGGCTTGATCAGGGAAGGCATCATTCTAAGCATCACTGATCTCAGGATAGAGTTTAGGATAGGCATCAAACAGCCATGAGTTG
Source organism: Ballota nigra (assembly GCA_947034835.1). Lineage (NCBI taxonomy): Eukaryota > Viridiplantae > Streptophyta > Magnoliopsida > Lamiales > Lamiaceae > Ballota > Ballota nigra. Next base: position 112,098,000 of record OX344723.1, on the reverse strand, counting down.
AAAACTTCTTGAGCATTGTCTCTTCCTAACTCTCCACTGACATAAAAGGAATACACAAATTCCCTTTTAGCAGTCTCCCAAGCATCATTGAGCTTCTTAGGAACCCAGGCATCATGATGAGGAAATCTGTTCTGAGATGGAGTGATTTTGTCTCTCTTCAGCTTAGCAGCCCACCTTTGATAACCACTCCTGAACTTCTTTAAAGTAATTTTATCAAATGTGGTCAGCCTCTCCTTCCTTTTCCTCTCAGCTAGCTCAGCAATTGTCTCTATCGTCCCAACCACCTTATCTCTCCTGTCCTGCTGCTGAGCTGTTAGCTTCCTTGTTCTTTCATTCATTCCTCCAGCCTCTTTGATTAGCTCAGTGAGCTCTGTGACTCTAGTGGGTGCAGACTTGGGAGGTTCAGAAGACAAAGGTTCAGGATTGAGAATGGGGAGTACCTGAACTTCATCAGTAGAGGTTGTGGACTTAGCTGCCAACCTCCCTGGGGTTCTTGTCTTTTTGGCAACCTCTGCTGAGAGGGCATCAGATGTCTTTCTCTTTGTGGTTTCCCCCTTCTTTGCAGCTCTTTCCTCCTTCTCCTTCAGATGCTCTTCTTTGAACTTTGATAGGTCAACTGAGGAGGTTTCCTTGCCCTTCTTGGCCTCTGCAATCTTCTGAGCTTCAGCATCCACCTTCTTCAGAGTGCTCTTCACCTGTTGGCCTTTCTCGAAGTCAGGGGTTTCAAGGATAATGTTCATCTTATTCTTTGGATCAAGCTTCATGTCCTTAGCACTTATCCTCTTTTCCCCCTTTCCGACATTAATCATTCACTCAGCCACAGTGATGTTGAGCTTCAGTTGATCATGGGCTAATGATTTCAGCTCAGTTGAGCAATGATCTACATCATCTTCAAGCCTCTCCAGGGTTGCTCCAGCTGTCTGCCCAAATTGAACAAATTGTGACAGCTTTTCATCGATCAGCACATTTGTTTTCTCCTGAGTTGGGAAGTCTTCAGCTGCCTTCTTCAGTACTTCTCCCAGTTTAGCTCCTAACTCAGCATGTTTGCCCTCGAATTCAGTCAGCTTAGAATTCCATAACCCTTCAACCTTCCCAAGTAGGTCCGCTGAGAAAGCCTCTACTGAGGACTTTAGGTTGATAGATACGTTCTCCACTGAGTCTTTGAGAAACTTAGTTCTGGCCTCTTCTTCAGTCTGCTCCAGCTTCTTCAGGGCATCTATGACCGGCACGCTTTGTCCTTCAACGACATCAATCACCATCTGCTGAGAGTCTTCAACTTTTAGAGTGAGATTCTGAAGTGATGTTGTTGTGGATTCAATGAGTTCATCAACGTGGTCTGAGAGGATAACCATCTCATCCACTTCTTCTTGAACAATCTCCTGGACATCCCTTAGCTGTGCTTGAAGAGATGGAAGGTTTTCTTCTTTGAGTGAGTGAACAGCATCACTCAGAGGAGTTAGGTTGACCACTGCTAGGGGAATTTCAAGAGTTTGAGAACCTGCATGGCAAATAGTGTTAGTTCTAACTCCCTCAGCCTCACCACCTAGGTCTCCTGATGCCTCTACCTCCATAGGGACTCCCTCCTCCTCACTTTTCTTTCTAACTCCCTCAGCCTCACCACCTAGGTCTCCTGATGCCTCTACCTCCATAGGGACTCCCTCCTCCTCACTTTTCTTTCGCCTGATGCCAATTCACCCTTTACAGGGATGATTGTTCTTATATCTCCACTCTTTACAGCAGTTATCTCCACCTCATGTTCTTTCTCATTTGATTTTTCAACTACACCAGAACCAGACACCTCAGTTAACTCCTTAGCCACCACTGAGGGCTGTTGTGGGAGAGCTTCAGTAGACACCTCTACTGAGCTCTCATGTGGCAAATTTTGTGCCTCAGTATCCCTTGCCATGGATACATCCTTGGCTGCTTCACCATCACCATCACCTTGCTATGGTGAAGCACCTCCTCCTTGTACAGTTTCTTCTTCCTTCTCCTCCTCACTCTTCTCCTTCTCCTTCTCCTTCTCAGCTGCCTCAAAATTTTGCTCAATATCAACTCCTCCTTCAGCTATAGGCTCAGCTGGCTTCTCTTTCTCTCCTTCAGCAACCTTTTCCACCTCTACTTCCTTCCTGGCCTCAGCTATCTTCGCCAAAATCAGACTTTCAAAGATCTTCTCATCACAGAGAAGTCTGGTCTTGTGCATCCCAGCAAACTGCAGTACTTCTACCTCCTCCTTTTTCCATTCCTCTGCATTGATGCCTCTGACAGCCAGAAGGATTTCACCAAGTCTTCTATCTTTGAGCTGGACAATGAGTCTCAGTCTCAAGAACATGGCTTTGAGTGTGGAAAAGTTGTCAAGTTCAGGGTATTTAGACTCCAAAGAGTAAGCTACCTCATCCTTGAGAGTGTCTAGGAATGAGTACTCTTCTTCATCGTCTGAAGGAAGGGAAGGGGTAGGGGATCTGCTTTCAGTTGGCTCCTCTGGGATAGACTCCAGGTGAGTTGAGTGCGAATAAGGAACGTTTGGTTCAGTGAAGGTTTGGTTTAGAGTATCAGTGGATGTTGGGTTTTGTTCAGTGGGGGTTGAGGATGTAGGTTCAGAAGGGGTTGAGGGGATGGGTTCAGTAGGGGTTGATGGAATGGTTTCAGTAGGGGTTGAGATGGGTTCAGTGGGGGTTGTTTGGGATCCACTTTCTGGCTGTTGAGAGTCATCAGTGGGGGTTTTGGTTATTGTGGAGATGCGTTTGGTTTTGGCAGAAGTGCGTGGTTTAGTTGTTTTGGGTTTGATGGGGGTGGGTGCAGGGACATCTGAGTCAGACTCAGTTGAGATAATGTTAGGGGAAGAGTCTGGGTTACCTGATGAAGATTCATCAGTAGAGTTGGTGACTCTGACTTTCTTGGAGGCACTGTCCTTCTCCGCCTCAGTAGACCTCTTCTTCTCCTTTTTAGAAGCTTTCCCTGCCTCTGCTTCTTTGTGTTGCGCCATCTTGTCACTTAACTTAACCAGCCTCCTCTTCGGCTTGGTTTTCTTCCCTTCAGTAGGGTTAGCTTCCTCTTCCTCAACTGCCTCTGGGCTCTCCCCAGCAGGCTTGATCATCCTTGTCTCCAGAGTCTTTCCAGATTTGAACAAGGCTTTGAGATTGCTCCACTTTCTGTCTGGAATCCAGTCCACTCCCAGATCTACATTCTCTATCAAATAGGAGATTTTTGTTGCAAAATTGAGCTTACTAGATAGTTGAGGAGTTTTGTCAGGTTGGAGTTTTGAGTGTTCTTTGTTCAATGCCCTCAAAAAGAAATGTTGTCAGTTGTATGACTTCTCCTTGATTTCCACAATCGCCTTCATCAGCCTGAGCTTGGGCTTGCTCACTTGCTCTGTGCTTCCTTGGTTTCCCAGTATACATTTTCCAACAACTTCACAGAGAACATTATATACTGGTAAGAGTACATTTCTGTTCATTGTTGGACTGTATTTCACCTTCCTCTGCATAATGGTATTGACCCATTCTTCCTCTTCATCCACGATGCAAGTATCTGGATTCGGACCTTCAGAGGGGAGATCAAACAACTCCTTCAAATCATCACCTCTGACACGGATCTCCTTCCTTATCTTCTGGTGTTCAACTATTTCCATATCGTCCCTCATCACCTTCTTCTTTCTCTGGAGTACTAGATGAGACCTGATCCTTGAATCAGAATTGGATATATGATTGAAAAACTCAAGAACCTGCCTGTCAAAGCAGTTCTTAGGATGAACAGACAGAAACTTCTCTAACCCAGCAGATTTAAGCATTTCTAAGGCTTCTTTTATATGAGCAAATTCTGGTTTGGATTCTATCTCAGGATTATCAAAAACCACAATGGGTTCATACCAGAAATTTTTCTTATTGGTAAGGAAACTAAGATTTAGTTTTGTCATTTGAATCTAAAGCCTCTTAGTTTTTAAAATATATATTTTGATTCTAATGAGTGCTTTCTGAAAATTAAATCTTTCTTACACTTTTTCGAGGAGATTTTGGTATGGCAAGCATTTAATGCGCGTTGTACAAGTCGGGTTTACTTTTACAGTTACCTATCTCACGCGCCTTAAAACCCGGACGATGTGACCTTCCGGCTACCAACCCTTTCAATCCATACCTTTCATTTTAGGCGGTTCTTTTCTAACCGTCAAGATATCTTAAAAAATCCCCACTAAACTCTTGGACTATCCACGATCTCAAACCAAATCAATCTCAGACGTTGATTTTTCAGTCAATCTCACCGTTCATTTCTCATATAAAAACTCCAAACTTACACTTGTAAACTTTTTCAAAATCACTCACAAGCAAAACTCCATTCTATCTATCCTATACACTCTGCAAATTTTCTCTCAAACCTTTTCATTCAAATGGCAAAACTAAATCTTAGTTTTCTTACCAATAAGGAAAATTTCTGGTATGAACCCATCGTGGTTTTTTGTAATCCTGAGATAGAATCCAAACCAGAATTTGCTCATATCAAAAAAGCCCTAGAGTTGCTTAAAACTGCTGGGTTAGAGAAGTTTTTGTCTGTTCATCCTAAGAACTGCTTTGACAGGCAGGTTCTTGAGTTTTTCAATCATATATCCAATTCTGATTCAAGGATCATGTCTCATCTAATACTCCAGAGAAAGAAGAAGGTGATGAGGGACGACATGGAAATAGTTGAACACCAGAAGATAAGGAAGGAGATCCGTCAGTGGTGATGATTTGAAGAAGTTGTTTGATCTCCCCTCTGAAGGTCCGAATCCAGATACTTGCATCTCGGATGAAGAGGAAGAATGGGTCAATACCATTATGCAAAGAAAGGTGAAATACAGTCCAACAATGAACAGAAATGTGCTCTTGCCAGTATATAATGTTCTCTGTGAAGTTGTTGGAAAATGTATACTGGGAATCCAAGGAAGCACAGAGCAATTGAGCAAGCCCAAGCTCAGACTAATGAAGGCGATTGTAGAACGCAAGGAGAAGTCATACAACTGGCAACAGTACTTTTTTAGGGCATTGAATAAAGAGCACTCAAAAGTCCAACCTGACAAAACTCCACAACTATCTAGTAAACTCAATTTTGCAACAAAAATCTCCTATCTGATAGAGAATGTAGATCTGGGAGTGGACTGGATTCCAGACAGGAAGTGGAGTAATCTCAAAGCCTTATTTAAATCTGGAAAGGCTCTGGAGATAAGGATGATCAAGCCTGCTGAGGAGAGCCCAAAGGCAGTTGAAGAAGAGGAAGCTAACCCTATTGAAGGGAAGAAAACCAAGCTGAAGAGGAGGCTGGTGAAGTTGAGTGACAAGATGGCGCAGCAAAAAGAAGCAGAGGCAGAGAAAGCTTCTAAAAATGAGAAGAAGAGGTCTACTGAGGCGGAGAAGGACAGTGCCTCCAAGAAAGTCAGAGTCACCAACTCTACTGATGAATCTTCATCAGGTAACCCAGACTCTTCCCCTAACATTATCTCAACTGAGTCTGACTCAGATGTCCCTGCACCCACCCCCATCAAACCCAAAACAACTAAACCACGCACTCCTGCCAAAACCAAACGCATCTCCTCAATAACCAAAACCCCCACTGAAGGCTCTCAACAGCCAGAAAGTGGATCCCAAACAACCCCCACTGAACCCATCTCAACCCCTACTGAAACCATTCCTTCAACCCCTACTGAACCCATCCCCTCAACCCCTTCTGAACCTACATCCTCAACCCCCACTGAACAAAACCAACATCCACTGATACTTAAAACCAAACCTCTTCTGAACCAAACGTTCCTGATTCGCACTCAACTCACCTGGAGTCTATCCCAGAGGAGTCAACAGAAAACAGATCCCCTACCACCCTTCCTTCAGACGATGAAGAAGAGTACTCATTCCTAGACACTCTCAAGGATGAGGTAGTTTACTCTTTGGAGTCTAAATACCCTGAACTTGACAACTTTCCCACACTCAAAGCCATGTTCTTGAGACTGAGACTCATTGTCCAGCTCAAGGATAGAAGACTTGGTGAAATCCTTCTGGCTGTCAGAGGCAGCAATGAAGAGGACTGGAAGAAGGAGGAGGTGGAAGTACTGCAGTTTGCTGGGATGCACAAAACCAGACTTCTCTGTGATGAAAAGATCTTTGAAAGTCTGGTTCTGGAGAAGATAGCTGAGGCCAGGAAGGATGTAGAGGTGGAAAAGGTTGCTGAAGGAGAGACAGAGAAGCCAGCTGAGCCTATAGCAGAAGGAGGAGCTGATATTGAGCAAACTATTGAGGCAGCTGAGAAGGAGAAGGAGAAAGAGAAGAGTGATGAGAAGAAGGAGGAAGAAACTGAACAAGGAGGAGGTGTTTCACCAAAGCAAGGTGATGGTGAAACAGTCAAGGATGTATCCATGGCAAGGGATACTGAGGCACAAAATTTGCCACAGGAGAGCTCAGTAGAGGTGTCTACTGAAGCTCTCCCACAACAGCCCTCAGTGGTGGCTAAGTTGTCAACTGAGGTGTCTGGTTCTGGTGGAGTTGAAAAATTAAATGAGAAAGAAAATGAGGTGGAGATAACTGGAATTAAGAGTGGAGAGATAAGAGCAATCATCCCTGTAAAGGATGAATTGGCTGAGAAAAATATAGTTGAAAAAGTAAGTGAGGATGAGAAAAGAGAGAAGAGTGAGGAGGAGGGAGTCCCTATGGAGGTAGAAGCATCAGGAGATCTAGGTGGTGAGGCTGATGGAGTTAGAGCTAACATTATTTGTCATGCAGGTACTCAAACTGTTGAAATTCCCCCAGCAGAGGTCAACCTAACTCCTCTGAGTGAAGACCAGTGTTTTAAATTGCCTAATAATGTTTTACTTTATATCACGTTGGAAGACATTTTTCATATATAGGGATTGTCAATCACTGGTCGACCCATTATATCGAATGAATGTCATGCCCATGAAACTGTCGAATATATATTTCCTGGTTTTGATTTTATTGATGGCAATAAGGGCGTAATGAAGGAAAAACTTCTAAAAGTTATAAATGATTTGAATATTAATGTAAACATTAGAACAAAGGCAACATTGTAGTATATATTAGGGAGTTTATTTGTGTCTGGTGGGACAAAGACCGAGACCTGCATATAGAGTCTTCTTTCAAGATTTTCAAAAGATGAAGACATTTTCATGGGACGAGCTTGAGTTTGTTGCTTTGCATAAAGGCCTGAAGGAGTACAAGGATCATCTCAATAAAAAAAAGACTGAACCTAAATCAATCAGAGGATCAGTGTTCACTGTACTGGTAAGTTGTTACAATTTTGTTAAAGTGTATCAATAGTTAAATATTTTTTCTTAATTTTAGTTGATTGATAATATTTATTTTTGTTTCTTTAGATTTTTGCAGTGCTTCGTTTAAGATGTTTGCAAATTAGATTTGCGGTTCCTAAAAATTTTACATCAAGCAAATGGTCGTTGATAGAAGAATGGTCAAGTGTGATAAAGAATACGTTATCACAAACCAACCTTAATCCGAAGCTTGGGGAAATTGAAGATATCATGGAAAGAGAATGTACATATGTAAGTCGACATAGTACCTTTAATATTTAATTTATTTAATAAAAATATAAAAACATGTTAAATTGTATATTTTGCATGCAGGAGAATGTTATTTGGCGGCCATATGCCAACTTAGTACCAGGGCCACCAATCTCCTATAGAAAAAACATGGAGATGTTTCAAGCAATCATTCTCATGTTCATAAATGAAGTGTGTTTTTTCCACAATCCATATCTTGTTCCAGATCAGTTCAACATGTTGGAACAACAGGTTACTGATATGAAAAAATGGGCCAAGAAAAATGTATGCAAACAATATCTTAAACTGAAAGGAACTCGAGGTATTGTGTTTTTTATTTTTTATTTTTTTTTCATTTGTGTTATTTTTTTATCTTTGTTAAAATCTGTATGATATTCTTTTAAGTTTTTATAATTCAATTTCTCACAAGCTCTTTAAAATTCAATTATCTATTAGTCTAAAATGATTAATCAATCTTCAATATGCCTCACTTTGTTAGGACGATGATTGAGGAAGAAGACAGTGAAAGAGCATACGATGAAGTTCTTGGAGAACATATACAAAATTCGTATGATTTTTCTTTTAATTCTTAGAATTCAACTATTATCTATTATTTTTGCTTGATATTTGTTTAAAATTTCTGGGTTATTAGAACTCAACCATCATTTATTTATTAGTTTAAAATAAAATTATTAACTAATCTTCACTGTGGCTCACTTCGTCTAAAGTATTGATAATGAGAATCAGTACATGGGTGATGACAACATGAGACCATATTCTTTGGAAGAAGAAAAATTGAATAGTTGGAATGTCTTTCTTTTAAGCTTTTACAGTTCAACTATCATCTATTAATTTATTTTAAAATAAAATGATTAATTTAATTAATTTTCATTGTGGCTTACTTCGTTTGAAGGAGTAATAATGAGAATACAGTTGATGACTTTGGAGCACATAATGAAGATGGAAGCAGTGGGGGAGCGCATAATGAAGATCAAGCTGAGAATCTGTATGTTTTTCATTTTAGTTCTTAGAATTCAACTGTCATCTATTATTTTTGGTTGATTTTTGTTATTTTTGCTTGATTTTAGTTTTACATAATGTAAAATGATTAATTAATCTTCACTGTGGCTCACTTTGTTAGGACGATAACTTAGGTGGAGGCAATGGGAGAGCATCTGAAACAACAAATCCGAATATTTAAGTATATGTGAGTTGGAAATATATGCAGAGTTTCAGTATTTATAACTCTCAAACATCATTTTTGCTTGATTTTTGTTTCAATTAGTGTAAAATGATTAAATAATCTTCACTGTAGCTCACTTTGTTAGGACGATAACTGAAAGTGAAGGCCAGGGAGCACAAACGTATGTTTTTCCTTTTAGTTCTTAGAAATTTATTTGTCATCTATTATTTTTGCTTGATTCTTGTTGTTTTTGCTTGATTTTTGTTTTACATTTCAAGTTATTAGAGTTCAACCATCATTTATTTTATTAGTTTAAACTAAAATGATTGTTTTAAATTTATGGGTTATTAGTTTTCAAATAGTATATGTGAGGAAAAAAAAGTAGTAAGTTTTTGGCTTTATAACTCTCAATCATCATTTATTAGTAGTGCAGAATGACTAACTAATTTTCATTTTGACTCACCTTGCTATGGATGAGCTGATTGCGCCTGAAACAAAGAAACCACCTCGATATCTTAAAAGTGTGATAAAGAACAACGAGTCAGTAAATGATGGAAAAATTCTAGGGAAAAGGGTATCAAGACCAACCCAATTTTTTTCCCCGAGATAAAATTTATATCAAGATAAATGACTTTGCAAATCTTTTAATTATTTTCTTATTGTTACTTTTTATTTTTTTGCTTGGTGTCAATAAGTGATTAAAACAGCAAATATAGGAATCTAAACCCGAGAAATGAGGATTAATTAGAAGGATGCAATGTAAAAGCAAGCTTTTATTTGGAACTTGTGAAGTTTTTTTTTTTTGAACTTGTGAAGTTTTTTTTTTTTTTTTTTTTTGCATTGTTGTGGATGAATCTAATTTAATGTTTTAATCAATTAAAGAATTTTTATTTAATTTAATTTTTTAAAAGTGATCTCATCTTTTTCGAAGTGAGATTATTTAGAGGAAAGTGGGGTGAATTATCCAGTGCAAATGACATTAATTCGATATTTTTTTCAAACATAGTTAAATTAGTAACACAAGTGACACTAATTAATGAACCTTCAAGCTAAAATATGTGTTGTCATGTTGACATATCCATCTTCTCCAAGATAAATGAATTATTATAGATTGAGAGCTTCTCCATCATCATCACCTCATTTATGTTAACCCATTTGGCACACTTTTGTGCAGTTGCTTGACTTTGTTCATTTGTTCACTTGGTTTAATTCGATTGACTGGTTTGGGTTTAATGTAAATTTCAACAGGAAAAATAGTTGTGAATGTCACCTCTAGGGAACACATCAAACTTTACACAGAAATTAATTTACATGATAGAGTAAAAGAAAGGCTGAGAGAGTCTGGTTTTGAAATAATGTTTGGACAGTTCAATCGTGTACTAAATAATATTCCTCTTTTATGTGCACTTATAGATATATATGACCTGAACACCAAAACTTTTAGAGTTGGCCAACATAATATCTTTTTTAGCCTTGAAGATGTATTAGTTTTGTCTGGTTTACCAATTTGATGGTGAAAGCAGTCATCTTGAAAAAAGAAATGATGTATATGAAAGATAATAATTGTTTTAGTCTGTTAGGAGTGAGAACTTATTCAACTGGCAAAAAACGTGAATATGTTACAACTGAAGCTTTAAATACAGTTGTAAATCAGTTTCAGAGTAATGATGCCCTACATGCTTCATTAGTAAATACAACTGGCATAACATTAGCATATCATTAGCATATCTAGAAGGGCATAACATTAACATATCTAAAAGGGCAGCAGCCCTACATGCTTCATTAGCATACCTCGGTGACATCATTACCCCGAAACTGATTTACAACTGTCTTTAAAACATCAGTTGTAACATATTCACGTTTTTTGTCAGTTGAATAAGTTCTCACTCCTAACAGGCTAAAACAATCATTAACTTCCATATACATCCTTTCTTTTTTCAAGATGACTGTTTCACCATCAATTGGTAAACCAGTCAAAACTAATACACCTTCAAGGCCAAAAAAGATATTATACTGGTCAACTCTAAAAGTTTTGATGTTCAGGTCAAATTCATCTATAAGTGCACATAAAAGAGGAATATTATATAGTACACTATTAAACTGTCCAAACATTATTTCAAAACCGAACCCTATCAGTCTTTCTCTTATTCTATCATGTAAATTAATTTATGCGTAAAGTTTGATGTATTCCCTAGAGGTAACAGTCACAACCATTTTTTTGTTGCAATTTACATTAAATCTAAATTAGTCAATCAAATTAATCCAAGTGAACAAATGAACAAAGTCAAGCATCTGCACAAAAGTGTAAACATTGTCTAAATTTACTTCAAATATAAAACACCAACGAGCAACATATGCAACACAAGAGTAAAAAAAAATAGACTATCATTAATAAGAGTAAAATGACTAAGCCCTTAGCAGACTTGCAGCAATACAAAAAAGGCTAAGCAGAGTCACAAAATACAAAAGGCTAAGTAGAATTGGAGAGAGGGGAGAATACAACTTTTAGTTTAGTAGTAGAAAAAATTAAACCAGAATTTTAGAAACCAGTGATTCAATTCTTACATGTAGAGACTCATTTTACTTGCGCATGGCAAGAGTAAGATTTCTAAATGAGATTTAAAGAAAATTTCTGAAATTTTGCAGTTGCCCACTATGATGGTGTCGTGAACACAGAGATGGAGGAGGGCAACTTTGAAAAAGGTATGGTGTTGGACTGCGAAAGTATTTTGAAGAAGCATTGAATAAGTTCAGCCTTATCCAAGTCTCAAATTACTGAATAACTCAAATCCATGGTTGAGCAATGATAAATAACAAGATAACAGAAATGCCCCAGTTTAAATGAATAAATTTTATTTGGAAACGCCCCAATTTTTTATTTGGAAATATATATATATTTATTTATTTGAACACTATTATTTTTAATTGATAAATAATTTTCTTTTGGATATTGGAATTTTAAATGATGTTGGAGTTTTTTAGATATTTTCATGTTGTTGCAACTTTGTTTTTTATTCTAAGAAGATTGCATTGTATTATGCGATATGATTTTGGTTATATGATTTTCTTTGAAGCGCACTTGCTAGTTGATCATTTTTATGGATGCAAAATGTATGTACATTTCATCTATTCGTGTAGTTGCTTATGCTATTTCTTGGACTAGTTTTTGCTCGTGCTATGCACGGATCTATTGTAACTCTGTTTTTCGTAATTAACCTGTCAATATATAAATAAAAGTGTGAATATATATAAAAAAACACTTTCACAGACAGGAAGGATGTGACATAGGGAATTAGAGAGTACCTTAGAGGTTCTCTCGAATATCTTTGCGGAGTGTTGCATTGTTTTTTCATTAAAAAAAGTTTTTTTTTACCCCATTATATTATTGACGCATGTTCAACTAATTATGTAATAAATAATTCATTTTAATTATAATTTTTTAAAATATTTTTGAGCTTCTTCTCTTAGGGCTTATTTATTTTGATAGATAGAATTGATATATAATTATTTTTTGTTCATAGGACAATTAGTCCAACCCTTCCATGTATTAACTATCCCTATAATCACTTATTCTGAATCAGTGTCACATAAACCAAACACACTACTGAATGAGATTAAAATATCAATCTCTCTTATTCCACAAAGCAAACATACCCTTAATATATGGCCGGCATAAGAGATTAGGCCACACTTTTTTGGATATTTGATACCAGTGCTATTTGTATGACCCTTTTACTTAAAAGAGTTCGAAAATAATTAACAGTTTAGCTTTAAAAAATAGTTTCCTTTACATTCAATTTAATACGAACTAACCCACCATGCAGGCTTTCTCGGCAATTGATTATTCTGCCCTCATATTTCATATCAGTGCTATTATACATCACAAATTCTTGTATGCACTCAAATACATAGCATGCACTTTGATTTTGAGTCGAATGTCAAGAAAAATGGTGGCAATATCAAGAAATAAGAGGATAAAATTTGACTCATAAATACTGCATAATACATAAACTTTCTTGTTCCCTATCCTCGAATGAAGAGGGGATTCAACATAATCACAATATGTTATAAAGCTAACTCCAGTCGAAATAAATTATCTATAAATTGCCCTTACTATCATTCTCTCTGATGAAGATATGCATCTGATGCGTGATTTATCCTAAACATTTATTTTACTTGCAAATTCGAAAAAAAGTATCATGAATGTTGTTTATTGCATGCAATACTTACTTTTCTGTCGGCAAAAACTGCTTACCAGTCCACCCATCGAAGCAGGTTGACAAATATAACTGGCGCACTCACTCACAGATCACCCAAACAGAAAGAAAACTTTCCCCCCTGAAAATTTAAGATGAATCATGAATATTAACACCTAAACTCAATCTCAACCAAAAGAAACCAAACATAAAGACCTCTCCAATTCGCTCGAACCGAAACACAAACTCAGAATAAAAATAAGTGGGTCCAAAATAAACCAAGTTACACTCGATCTCTTTTTATTTCATCCTCAACGACATAAAAATACCATAGTTATTCTCAAGCTGTTCAAGACCTATGTATTCTTAGTTTTGGTCCACTTCCGATTATATTTCTAAGCCCTTCTTAATATTCTATTTTTTTCATTATGTCACTTTAAATCAGAAATGCAACATTATAAGAAGCCATATTGGGAAATGTAAAATATGGAATATTATTATTAAACATAATGCAAAAGTAAATAGTGTAATTTCTACCAAAAAAAAAAATAGATCAACTAATCTATACATCAACAGATTGACCAACTAATCAATTAAGTAATTCAAAAGTGATATAGATTATTGTATGGGTTTAAAGAAATAATGATTATTGAATAATTTAAAAGTGATACTGATTATTGTATGGGGTTAAATAAATAACGACTAATGAAGTAAACTAATTAGCCTACAACCCTGCTATTACACTTGGAAGAATTATTATTGAAGAAAACCAAATTAGCTTACAATTAACCCTGCTATTACACTTGAATTATGTTTGTAGTTTGCAGATCACATTGTAATTATTATATGAAAGTGCTATATATTACACTATATTGATGAACCCACAAAACTACATAACCACAACTGCTCATTAATCAAACTTCAAAATCTATTCTTGTGATTAATCAAGAACTTGTATAAGAGATGGATAATCAAAAATAAATACATTAATATATAAAACTAAATTAGGTATGCCAATTATATATTTGCTCTTACAAATAAAACAGGATTAGTACCAAACAATTTTTTCTTATTAAACATATATTTAATACCTGTAATGATAACGTGAGGCCAGATGAGTCAACTCCTTGCTGGCTTCTTCAACCGTAGAAAATTGAAGAAAAGTCCAAAAGGATCATTTCCTGATCTCCCCCTTTCTGTTAAAGGGCATTAAAGAAAATAAATACACTAATCAATTTTGCACGCAAGAAAAACATCAAAACTATGAATTATAAACTTCAAAAAGAAAATATCATACATGAGCCTTAAAATATTAAACCTTTTTGCTAGGGTTGGAAACAATCAGCCATTCTTGATCCCTTCTCCAAAGAACCCTAGAATCTAATACATATCTCAGATAAATCAAAACATAATTAAAAAATTGACAAGCTAAAATATAAAGCTAATTGAGATTCTTGAGGTATAAATACTTGTTGGTAAGCATGATGCACATGGAAATCCAATTTGCACAAACTTTTTCTCTTCATGGTTTTGGCTACTGTAAACAAAATTTGCACAAGAATCAAGATTCGCTAGTGAAAATTATATGCGTTCTGAAGCGTGTATATATACAGATAGAGAGGGAGAGGGAAGGTCTACCGTCACGCCCTTTCTCGTACATATGTTTCGAGCCCAATATCATTCTAGCCCAATAGGCCCAATCCGCTTTCGGTCCTTATCCAGTTAATAATGAATGCCTATAAATCGAAATAAAATCATATCTGTTTCATTTTTTCTTTATTAAGGAGAGATTATTGTGCTTTTCTCTCTGATCGAAATCTTCTCCGATTCGGTTGTCAAAAATCACAATGAACTGCGAAGTTTGCCAACTCAAAGAGCTCGTATGTATCTTTCTCGTTTTTTTGTTATCTATATGTATGTGCGCGTAATGTTTATTGAGTGGGAAGTTTCTGATCTTTACGTACTAATTAGGATGTTGAACACTTCGAGATACGCGAAGTTCTTCGATGTAAGTTTGTTGCCAATCGCTTATTCTTATTTTTTATTTGTAGCGACTTGTCGATTTTCTTTTTTAGATTTTTGGGTTCTGCAATTGGACTGAGCTTCTGCACTGATTACTCGCTCACCCGACTTTTGATCTCTTCTGTAACCAGATATTTTAGGTTTTTAATTGATATGAGGATTCAGTGATTAAATTAATAATCATGAGAAAATAGTTATTCAGATTTGTCTCAGTAGTTACTATGTGGATTCAGCGAATACAAAAAAATTCCCTTTTTTTTTTTTTTTTTGAGATTTCCTGGAACTCAGATAGCAAAATTAGACAGCTGTCTGTTGCCTGGAGATTACTAATAGGGCGAGTGTTGATTTGCAGGCATTTTACACACGATTTTGTTCCACAGAGCTTTAGGGTTAGTGCGCCCAAAAGATATAGATTTGGAGCTTTTTGAGATTACATATGTAAGTAATTTCCACTTTGATAAAGTGTGTGCAGATAACTTCCCCGAGTTCTGATTACAGTATCAAAGTTTATTAATGTATAAATAGATTGGTTGTTTTAGGTATTTTGCGTTGCTATGCCTTGTTTCAGAGATCAGTAGTATAAACTTATGCTCTTAATTACTATATGTTTCTTATTTTATATTGCGCATTGGAAAGCAGCATTTTATGTGACATTAGAAATCGACTACACGATTAAATTGGATTTTAATATGTTTCATATGGTAATTTTATTCACTAGATTTACATGTTCGTATTATATTATCTTTTGGCATTATAGCATGATCAACTTATCAATGCAGGTGCAATGTGGTGATGTAGAACTAGAGAGAAAAATTGATGAGAAGATTGATCAATTCATAGATAGGGTGGAGAAGCACCCTAACAAGAAAAATCAGGTCTAGATTGCAACAATTCACAAGTTTACTTTTTTTCAATTAAAGATCACATGGTTCATGTATATGTTGTACTGTGGATTGGTTGCACTTTTTGTGTTATCTGTGACTCCGTTTCTCTTTTAGTTATATTTAAATAAACAAGCACAGAGTTCTGTATTATCGTATTTGTGATATTATTTTTTTGTTTATATTAACTGACAATGTGCGTTGATGCAGATATGTTTATCCTTCTATGAGGTAAAAAACAAACAGCCTACATGGTTCACTAATAAAGTTGAACGACTATACTGGGAACAATGGTACATAAACTTGAATGTGGCACAACACCCAAAAGGACATTCTGGAAAGACTCATCCTTCTAAAATTGTAGTTGATCCTGGAGGTATTATTATTTCTTCTATCTTTTGAGGTACCTGATCTGATACATATTGGCACATGTACTATATTAACTTTCTTTTTCTGTGCATATCTTTTGATAATGCAGCTGAGGCAAGGACTGCTCGGCGTGCAGCACTAGAAGCTTCACTTCGTGATGTTCTATTTCAGATAATTAGATTTGTGAATGAAAAGAAGGATCATATTCCTCCAGTACCAAACTTTGAAGGCATCTCATTTCCCTATGAAATTACCATCTCAAGGTATTCTCTGCTTTTGTTATATTCGCAACATAGTGATGCAAGTACGTTTAAGTTGTTTTGGGATTGAGAGAATTGATTTAAAATTCTTTGTATTTGGAATCCGCACATCCCAAATCCCTTGTTGGATTTGGTGTTGATTTGTGTGACTCATCTCAGTTATTTGATAACAATAATAATAATGATTGTGTGTATATGTATGAAAGAGACTGTGTATGCTATTCTGTATATAGTGTATGTTCTATTTGTGTGTGTGTGTGGCATTGATTAGGTGTGTTTACAGTGTGTGCGACTATGTGTGGGATTTTCTTAACAGTGTGTTTTCCTGTGAGTGCGATGTTGCATGTGCATGTTAGACAGTTCGTGTTTTGTTTCAGTGTATTACATTCTGTGCGCGTGCGTGCGTGCATTATGCTATGCGTCTCTTTACCTCATGTGTGTATGTGGTTCTATATGTGAAAAAATCGATGAATTTCAAAAGGACTGGGTTGTAAAATGAAATTTGCACTCATTATATAATTTTAAGCCAAACAAGTTCAATTTTTTTTATTATGGATTTCAAATCCTTCACCAAATTCGTTGTTAAATCCCTCAATCCTAACAGAACATTGGTGTTTTACGAATACAATTGTTCTATCGTCAATTTTTTTTTTTTTTATCTTGAAATTATTTCCTCATGGTACTTTATTAGGAGTCTTAAGACATTCTTTCAAATTTCAAATTGATTTTTGCACTTTAGTGTCTAAGACTCTTAAGTACTACGTGATCAAATCTATGGTGGGAAAATTACTTGGTACTGCAAGGTGTGGACAAGTACTCCCTTTTCTTAACATGATGTCATCGTTAATGCGTGCTGGACATATGGTTTCTTTTTATTATATGTAGGGTGATGAAATGCTCAATGTGCATGCTTTAAGGCATTCGTCATGTCAAATGTCGTTACTTTTGAAGTTATGCTTTATAATTTTGACTTGATTGTGACGTGAGGGATAACTTGTCCCCTTTTGCAGTCCTTTTTTAATTCAATAATCTTCCATTTTCTAATATTGAGAAAAAAAACATACACCCTCCACTTCAAAATAAGTGTCGTTTGACTATTTTTCCTATATTTTTTTCCTAATTTGCCACACGTATCCCTAAAAGATCTCTTTTTTAATTAAAAATATCTTTTTTGCTCATACTTCTATTTGAGATTATAGATTTCTAAATTGGGAAGAAAAAATTGGAGAGAGAGAGATCAGTTGAGGATAAATTTGTCAAATTTTTACGTTTTTTAATTTGACACAGATTCTCTAAAACAACAATTATTTTGAAATGGAGGGAATATTTGTGATCATGAAGCATCTAGGTGCTTACCTTTCGAGAATAATAGAGGAATACTGCAACCACCAGCCTCATCCTTTGACTTGAGATAGTTGTGTCTGATTAATATGTGATTTATTTTTTCAACGTAACTATTTTTTCCTGAGTGTGATTGCTTATAAGTAGCTTAGTAAAAATAAAATTGATGCAAATGAGAACCTTTCAAATCTTAAAACCAAAATTTTGTATATGTTCATCATTATCAATATATCTTTGATGCTTTGCTGCTTTAGTATGGTGTCAATTGACTTTTTCATTAGATACGTTTTACTTTTAGGTTTTTGTTAAGAGTGAAATTCTCAGTATAAATTATAAAATGTGGCATGCAACAAGATGAGAAAAAGCTCTTGATGTAATCTCTGCTCTAGTGATTGCCATAGAGAAGTATTCTTTTGGTTTTAGTGATAAATCACATATTTGGAGTCATAATTGACATTGAGTTGGCCAAAGTAAATGATTGATTGATACATCGGTTTTGTTCTCACAAAGAATGATCCCTGTCTCTTCCAATTTTATTGCTATTTTGTCTTTTAGATGTACCTGAAGCCAAGTATAAAGCTGCTAAGTTATTAGTGCCTTCTTTCAGTTCATCGGACTCTGCATTTGGGATGGAAATGCTCAAGAGGATGCTGCAAACTGGGCATCCTACGATGCTCAGCTGATTATCCATGGCCTTCAAGCTACCTACACTCCGCCCTCAGCTACTTGTTTCGTTTTTTCAAATCGGTGCGTTGCCTGTGAATATTATACTTTAAATTCTGTAAATTGAAGCTGTAAATTACATCCAAACTGAAACTGGTGCTCTGGAAAACAACAGTGACTATGCATATATATATATAATATATATCAACTTGCCTAAAATACTGATTTCTCCTTTCATTTAGTAAATGTTTTTGTGATTATTAATTGCATTTCGAAGTTGTTGATTAAAGATTGTAATGTTAAATGTGTGGGGTTAGTTGGTAGTTAAGTGTCGTATTTATTATAATGTCCTAATTTAGGGGTAATTCTCAGGCTCTCTCATCCTAGGGTTGTTGGTGGGGTGGGGTGAGGTGGGGTGGGGTTATACCTATTTAGAATTTGAGAATCATATCAATAAAATTAAGAGACGTATTAGGAAAAATAATCTCAACTCTCTTAATTGGTGTTGATACATGTTTGATCGACTTTTCTTGGATACTTGGATGGATTAAGATTTGCACATACATGGGAAGAGTATAGAGTATGGTAGGGGCTGTATTTTCCCGGATTGTGTGTGAATTTATCCAGCTATGAATTTGAAAACATATTATAATAAGTTTACTAATAATGGATTTATTAGTTCTATAATGGAATTGAAATCAAAATGATTTATGTGAATCTATTGGCCAACTCTAGAATCACTTTAAAAGCTTACTCAAATATACAGTAAGAAATTTGAGCCTAGCCCAATGAAATAGTCCAACCAAGGCAAGTATGGGTTCAACTGTGAAAGTATAGGTTATAAAATAAATTGGACCTATTTTACCCGAATTAATGTGGGTTTGGACAATTTTTTTTTTTTTCTAGGCTACTTGATAACCCGACAACTTACAATTTTTTCTAATGTATTTTTTTTATCAATAAATTGTTAATATTTCTCTATGAAAATATTTAATTGTCATGTTTCAAGAACAATTAATGAGACATTGATAAAAAAAAAATATTTTTAAATGTGAATTTGCATTTTCTTTCCTTCAAATAATTTGGGATTTGTTTAGTTCAGTTTTTAATTTTTAGAATTTGGGATTTGTTTAGTTCAGTTTTCAATTTTTAGAGTACTATCTATTTATGTGCACATAGTAGGTATTTTCTTAACATATAGGTGTGCATTGATAAAATAAAAAATAAAATGAATATTAGATCCAAACTTGAACAAATATGATTGTATGAAAATGTTTGATTTAAGATATATCAGAAATTTCATATTTTTATATTTGCAATTTGAATTCCACGTTAGTTGCTTTTGATATTTTGATTTTATTTTTTAGATGATTGATCTTGTGATTATCTATTATGTTTTTATATGTACTTTTGTACTTAGAGATATGGGAATAATATAGAGCTTGCCGATGGTCATAATATTTATATGTTCATTGCTTATGTGACAATGCCACATAATATAGACTCTTTTTTTTTATAATCATATACTCTCTCCGTCTACTAAAAGTATGCACTCTTTTCTGTACGTAGTTTAATGCGATACGTCGGATGATATTTTGAAGTCTTGTGAGGTCCGTTTATGAATAAAATGATTGTTTATGGCCAAAATATCCTCCATCGCATTAAACTATGTGCAGAAAAAAATGCATATTTTTATTGGACGGAGGGATCATATTTTTTAGACTTGGTTATATGCTTTTAGACCTTGGTTATATGCTTTTAGACCTTGTACCACAAAATTTACAAAAAAAAATTCAATGTAAACAGGAAAAAGTATTCCATGCACGTTAGTCTTCTCCTCTCTCTTGTATTCAATAAAGGTTTCAGCAACAAAAATAATATTACCACTGATTTTAGGTGTCCTCAATTTCGCCACCATTGATCGTTGTCGAAATTCTCAAGAGAAAGTCGATGTCATTGTTTTACCATTTTCATAGTTTTTTTTCCCCTCTATCTCTACAATTCCGTATGTCCCTACCATTGTTTCATTGAATGCTCCCCTTTTTACTCCATTTGTGAATATAAGTTTATGCATTCCACATTACGATCTTCAATATTAGTTGCTTGAAACAAATTATGTATTATAATCTTCAGTTTGATATGTCATTGATTTCTTCATTTCATGGTATTATAATCGTAATTAAGATCAAATCAATGTTGCACATTTTATGTTCTATTTCACATTTTATCATTCAAATTACAACTTAGTGTGTCAGATAATAAAAAATATGAATAAACGTTTGGCTGTGGAAGAATTGTTTTTTGTTACATGAAATATGAAGTTATTTTTAATAAAATTGTGTGAGTAATGTGAAAGTTATGTGTTTGAGCGAGTTAACATCATATGCGAGTAAGTTATATTATGAGATGATTAATATTATATTTATGTAGAATTCAAGTCATATATGTGCAAAAAGAATATATTGAGTAAGTTAGCAATTAAATTAATTTGCGGCAACTTTTATCGAGAACATGATGCTATGCAGTGATGCAATTTAAGTTTTATAGGAAATGATAAAAGAAAAGGATGATGTAGTGTTCAATCCATAGGTTACAACTGATATTAAACCGAAATTTGGTCATGAATTTCAAACATAAAAAAATGCACTTCATATTTACAATATATATATATATGCAAAAGAAGGAGAATTTAACATGTGTATCGCAAACAATAATTATAATAAGGACACGAGACAAACTTCTTGGAAAGTGTTTGTGTGATCAAAGGAAATAGAAGACCAATTAAAATCATATAAAGAAAAATGGTGTTGCACCGACGGGAAAAAGAATCTGGAACATATTCGACGTGCGTATCAAACAAAAATAACAATTAAAAAATCTAAGGACAAGGATATATTGGTTGTTAGTTACTTTGTTGAAAATTATAATCCATGCTTTAACCTCACCTAGTACTAGTAGAGTTCATTTACTAATATCTAATCGAAAAAATTTAACTGTTCAAATATGTCATACAATTATTATTTTTTCATGAGTTAATATATCAACCTGCAAGTAAGTGCGGTTGTTAGAAATAAATGTTGAAGGCTTGCTAATGATTTGGTTGCTTGGAAATGAATATTAAAAACCACAAAAGAATGTTGAAAGTAAATTTTTCGGAGATGATGCTTCAATATTTTTAGATGGAGAAAATGTAGAATGAGAACTTTTATTTTGCTTATAAAAAAGATGATGATTGGGTTTTTCTCAAATGTTCTTGTTCTTCACTTTCTCCGTCTCAATATGTATTATTTCAACATCATGTTCTAAACGCTCACTTTTAGCATTTCTTTGGTGGTTCCTAATATCTATTTTCAAGCAATCAATTATTGACTGATCTCTAATCTATCTCTAACAACCCATATACTCTTGTCCTTTGATCTCTTAACTGTAATTTTTGTTTAACACTCACACTAAGTAATTCCCCAATTTTTTTTCTTAGTTTTCTTTTTATGATTTTTATTTGTCTTACCTTTCATTAAGCATACAAACATTTCCAATGAAATTTGTCTTGTATCCTTATTCTTCTTATTGTTTGCAATACATATGCAAAAACCACCTTCTTTCATATAAGTAATGTAAAATTGGAGTGCATATTCTGATATTTGAAATTTCTGACCAACTTTTGGAATAAAATCAGCTGTAACAAGTGGAATGAAAACTATATCATCTTGTCCTTCTATTCCTATAAAACATCCTAAATTACATTACTGCATAATATTAATTAGCTCCATAAAAAGTTGCGCAATTTAATATATGTTTTAAATTCCTTAGTAACTTGTGGTTGAACATATATGTCTTGAATTTATATAAATATAATATTATTCGTTTCATAATATAATTCATGCACATACGTGTTAACTCCCTCAGATAAAAATCCACACAATTTTATTAAAAATAGGCAATCTTATGTAGTTTTCCCTTCTCTTTTCCAGTGATTTGTGCCAACAATTCTCTGACCCACTAAAGAGCCCATTTTTACTTTTATAATTATTTATTTTGCAAAATAATAGAATGAATTAAGAAGCAAATATACAAAGTGAAAATTCGAGAAGGTCAATGACCAAAAAACCAAACAAATAACACATTTACAAATCACTGAACCTGAAATGATTGATTTTCCTAATCAATATGGTTCATTCTATATATTTCCCGTATGAAAAAGGGGTATTTCCACTTGTTGGGAAAAAATAGGGGCCCGGAATCTATTCGGGATGAAATTTAAATACGAATTTAAATACAATTATTACTAGCATTAATTAATCCTAATTAATTCAAATAATAATTCCAACAACCAATTTAACATCATGCATGTTGAATTAATTCACATATAATCTATGGCGGAATAAACAAGATAATATGTGATTTACGTACCTCTCGTAGGACTTGGCCTTTGAATAAAACGGGACAAACACGTACACGCTTTATCAACCCAAAAACCTTCTCAAGTATTTCTCTTTCGCCTTATTCGATCACCGGTGGGAGATGCTTTCGAATAATTTAAATAACTAAGGAAAAAGAAAAATATGTATGCTCTTGATTTTTCCAACACATGGAATTATATACTTGGGGATGAAATAATCATCCCCTATTTATAGAGGGTAATGGCCGAAAATTATAGTAGAATGGGCTTTGGAAAAAATCTTTTCTTAGACTCTAAGAAATCTTGAATATATCCCATATATTCTTTTCTCCATAATAAAATATTCCACAAAAATCCCACCCTCCTAAATAAGCTTGTAATTTTTGAAATTTGTAGGATAAGAATCCAAGATTTGGATCTTCTTGAATATATGAGATAATCTTGTATTCCAAGAATACTTATCTTCCATAATATCTTTTCAAGAGGATCAACAAAATCTTTTCTTTTCCACACATGCTATTTTCGAAAATTCTAAGGAAAAATCAGCAATATATTTTCTTTTTATTTTAATCACCTTATCATTATTGGGCTACTTGAGGGGCCTTTAAGGAGAATTAAGATTGGACCTCCTAATGGACTTCTGAATTTCAATATTGAGCCCCAGTATAATCCAATCCATTAATATTAATTATTACCACTAATAAATTAATATTGCACTATCCATCTTAATCCATATTACGATAATATGGGCTCCCGGTTATTATTTCCCGCGTTTAAGATTATCAAGTCCATTAATTAATTAAGCTTTTGAATAGCTCTAAATTAATTAATATATTTCACCTTGAAGTAAAGACAGCTCAACATTATTATCCGTACCGAAGAAACTGATTCTTCACTTGCAAGATTTGGTACGATAAAACTTCTGAGCCCACCAAGGGGACTAATCACACGAGCCGTACTCGCACGCGTTTCTCCGTGTTAAATCTTAGCAACCGTCGTATGATTAATATTACTGCCCAAAGCACAAGGTTCGAAGTCACAATGATTCTCACCCAACATGAATCAAAGCAGTAACCATTAAGCACACACGGTCCTATTTAAGTGACGGAGATTAAGAAATCAACAACCACTGAGGTCTAATTCTTCACATTTCATAACAGAAGAATTTATCCTCGCTGTAGGTCCTCTTCAACACATACTAAATGTGCTAGTGCAATCTCTAAGTCAAGACAGACAAATCTGAGGCTTACACATCGACCTTTCATGGCGGATTGTTCAATTCCACCTAGGTCGTGAAAATGTACGTTTAGTTACAAGGAAACTGTTAATGTTGTCTTCCGTGATCGGGTATCACCACATTAACTACAATGTAACTAGTACTATTATGAACTGTTTGCAATAAATATTCAACATTCAATCATATCTAAAGCATATGCAATAAAAGAATTATTCTCATAAACAAGTGTTTGATACACGAGTTATACAAAGTAAAAGCATACTTTCACGTATAACTCCAACAATCTCCCACTTATACTTAAAGTCTGCTTTTAGTATACATCACGCATGTCTTAGTGTAGTAGCTCTACGTGACATCTCATGTCAACCTACACTAACCTAATAATTCCTCCCACTTATACTTAAAGCAGATTGGCAATAGTCTTGACTCCCATTCCATCCACATGTCTCTCGAATGTACTCTGAGGCAGACCCTTTGTGAATGGATGTACTAGGTTGTCCTCCGACATTTATCTTTGTCACCTCTTTATCTCCTCTCTTAACGATTTTTCGTATAAGATGGTGTTTTCTTTCAATGTGTTTGCTGGCCTTGTGGGCTCTCGGTTCCTTTGAATTTGCAACTGCTCCGGCATTGTCACAAAAGACAGTTATCTTGTCGGGCAAATTCGGAACAACGTCCAAGTCCACTAAGAAGTACTTGAGCCAAACCGCTTCTTTCGCTGCTTCATAAGCAGTAACTTATTCGGTATTCATGGTCGAATCGGCGATGCATTTTTGCTGATCGCTTCTCCATGTCATGGCTCCTTCTCCCATGCAAAACACACTACCCGAGGTAGTTATTCTGGAGTCTATGTCTGATTGGAAATTTTGAGTCCGTGTATCCCATGGGAATTAGATTGTCTGACTGTTAAATCAGCATTCCATCACAAGTTCTTTTCAGAAACTACAGACCGCATTTAATCGCAATCTAATGTGCTTTCCCGGGGTTACTTTGATATCTTACCAACATGCTCACGACAAAGCAGATATCCGATCTCGTACACAACGTTGCATACATAAGACTTCCTACGTCCGAAACGTACGGAACATCTTTCATGTCATATATCTCCACTTGCGTCTTAGGGCATATTTCTTTAGATAGATGGATTCCGTGCCTAAAAGGTACAAAACCTTTCTTGGAATCTTGCACGCTGAAGTGCTTCAAAACAATAGCTTTGTATGAAACTTGTGATAAGCCCAACATCCTCCTCTTGCGATCTCGAGTGAACTTGATCCCAAGGATGTGACCGATTTTCCCTAAGTCCTTCATATCAAACTGATTTGACAGTCATACCCTTACGTCTGACAATACCTTTACATTATTTCCAATGAGCCGAATATCGTCTACGTGTAATACTAAGAATACCACCGCAGTTCCGTCACACCTTTTATACACACAACTTTCGAACTTGTTTTGATCACAAACCCATAAGACTTAATTACTTGATCAAAACACTGGTTCCAAGTACGCGATGCTTGCTTAAGTCCATAAATGGATCTCTTAAGCTTGCATACGAGATTCTCTTGGCCTTTTTCAATGAAACCTTTGGGCTGTTGCATATAGATAACTATCCCGTCAAGACTTCCATTAAGAAAAGCTGTCTTGACATCCATTTGCCAGATCTCATAATCTCGGTGCGCAGCGATCGACAAGAGAATACGGATGGACTTAAGCATAGCTACAGGCTAAAAGGTCTCCTCATAATCGAACCCTTCTTTCTGAGTATACCCTTTGGCCACAAGCCTTGCTTTGAAGGTCTCTACCCTTCCGTCCGGCCCTCTTTTTCTCTTGTACACCCACTTGCATCCAATGGGCTCTACCCCACTGGGTGGTTCGACCAACTCCCACACTTGATTATGATACATCGAACCCATCTCAGTTTCCATTGACGTTTGCCACGAGTCCGCGTCTTTGGCTTGGATTGCCTCGTCGTATGGGTCTGATTCATCGCCGGGAACTAAATCTGAAGATTCTCCTATCCCCATGAATCTCTTGGGTTGCCTAGCAATCCTCCCACTGCAACGGGGTTCCGGTTGTGAAGGTGTGACGTGTGGTACATCATCTTGTATACTTGGTATAGGGGTTTGCCCTCTTAACTCGTCTAAGGTAATCTCACTTCTGGGCTTTCTTTTGTTCATATAGTCTTCCTCCAAGAATTTAAAGTGCAAACTAATCACGGTCTTTTGATCCTTGGGACTATAGAACATACACCCTTTCGTTCCCGCAGGGTATCCTATAAACAGCCTTAATTCCGAACGTGGATCCAACTTACCGGCTTCCTTGTCTAGCACGTATGTCGGACAACCCCAAATCCGCAAGTGTCTTAGACTGGGCTCGCGCCCGGTCCACAATTCCATTAGGGTTTTAGGAACCGATTTGGATGGCACCAAGTTTAGAATGTAAGCCGCCGTTTCCAAGGCGTTACCCAAAACGATTTGGGTAAATCTGAATAACTCATCATGGATCTGACTATTTCTAAAAGAGTCTGCTTCCTTCGTTCCACCATATCGTTCTATTTTGAGGGGTTCCCGGTGCAGTCTACAGGGACACAATCCCTTCGTCCGATAGGTAGTTCAAGAATTCATTGCTAAGGTATTCGCCTCCACGATCAAATCGTAGAGACTTGATACTTCTTTCCCTATTCATCATAAGGTAGATGTATCCATATCTCGAGTAATAACAAATTACTCATACCCCTTCTTGCTATGATCATCATTGAACCACACATATCGGTATGAACGAGTTCTAACACTTTGGTGGCTCTATTCCCCTTGGCTCCAAATGCCCTCTAGGTCATTTTACCCTCTAAACAGGATTCACAAGTTGGAAATGACTCAACTTGGAGTGACTCCAAGGATTCATTTTTCACCAACCTTTGTATCCGCATTAGATTAATATGACCTAATCTAAGATGTCATAGAAGTATTTTGTTCATGTCCGAAGAATGCTTTCTTTTATTACTCGAAATAATCGATGTGTTATTAGATTCAATTTTATGAGTGGTGTGCCCAAATAATGGTATAAAGATCATCCATTGAAGTTCCGGAACAGATAAACTCATCGTTTCAAGAAATAATAACATCCTTATTAAAAGAAACTGAGTATCTATTCAAAACCAGTTCAGAAACTGAAGGTTGAGTTCTTTCTAAACTAGGAACATGAAGAACGTCTCTCAAGACCATAACTCTATCTTCAAAAGATAGGCGCACTTCTCCCACTGCTTCAGCTGCCACTCTCGTAGCATTGTCTGATGTGATGGGGATCTCACTTTCGTTAAGTCGTCGGGTTAGCTTGAACCCATGAAAAAAATGTGATCAGTAGCTCTCGTATCCACTATCCACGAATAGACAGCATACGCCACTTCACAAGTTTCAACGACTAGGGTGTGTGAATTACCTAACTTTCCTAGCCTCTTAGGCTTGGAACAGGCAGACCTCCATTGTCCTCTCTCACCGCAACTAAAACACTTCCCCTTCGATGCTAGCCTTTGCATTTGCCTTTCGCAACAATTGGATTTGCTTGGATCCGGCCTTTGGTTCTCTTCCTCTTTTTCCCTCCCTTGGAACCAAAAGAGGTAGACGGACCAATAGCCACCATAGCACTAGACTGGTGCTCCATTATCACCTCCACCGAAACTAGAGCTTGCAAGAGCTCGGGTAAATGATTTGTCCGTTCATTCATCTGACAGTTCAAATGAAACTACTCAAAGCTTCTCGGTAGAGAATAGTATATGAGATCAACCTTAGAAAGGACATCAAAACCTGCACCAAGTACTTCCAACTTGTTTAAGGTATGCCATAATCTCGAGAACGTGCTCCCTCACGGGCGTTCCTTCCACCATTTTCAACTTGACCGAGTCATGTTTGGTGAACTGTTTAGTCATGGGATTCTGATGTGAAAATATCTCTTCACGGCTCTTCATGATTTCAACAGTGGATACAATGTCTGCGCCTCACATCCTCAGACAAGGATGTCAAGATGATGCACTTCATGTGTTCATTGTCACACTGTCAATCATAAACTGCCTTTTCCCATTGCTTGACTTATCATTAGGCTTGCCGGGTTTATTAACGTGAATAACCCAATTGTATTTTCGTGCAGTAAGGACAAATTTAAAATTACATTTCCAATCGATATAATTTTCTCCAAAAAGTTTATTAACTTTAAGTATATTAAACAGTGGATTAAAAGGTTGTGACATGATGAAATGAGAATAAAACATACATTCATATCAATATCTAGAAAAATACGAAAATATCACATAATTTGATCACATCAATTATATTGAAACCTTAAAATAATATAATCATGCATCAGCCAACATCTCGAAACAATTTAAATGCACCACGAGGGGTGGTCTATACATTTAAACACATTCAAGCGGATTACAAACTTAAAAATTACAAATCCTTAATTCAAAATTAATAGTTGGCTCCCACTTTGACCACATAAAAATTGACAGGGACTCCGAGGGGAGTAAGTTAATATCAATTTCTTATGCCTAAGTAATAACCATAATTAAATACAGGATTATTATTTCGCTTTGAGCAAGCCACTCGTGGTGAGGGTCAATACCGCCACTATTAATAATCCACAATCATCCTTTCGGAATTTATTCATGTGAAATCCGTTCTTTTGGCCGGTCCGAGGGGGAAATGTATTCCAAAAGAACTTCACAAATAAATAGATTATGGAGGCCAAATTAATCCAATTTTAATATCCGGAATAAAATTGCGATTAAATAAACATACTTAGTAATTTTCGAAAGTAAGGTTTTCTTGGACAATTAAATTCATGCAAACACATATTAACAATTAATAATAAGTGCATGAAATAAAACATCCATCAAAACAAAATTAAACACATTGGAGCACTCAAATCCAATTGTCACGGTTTAATTTCTTCACGTCTTGATGCGAAAAATCATCCTTGTTGCTTTCCGTCGTTCGTCTCGACACGCTCCCACTCGAACAGCAACACTTCATCAAAAACAGCATCATTTGGGGTTCGGGACGACGTTCAAGATCACACAAAAAAAATGCAGAATTGGAATTAATTAAAAAAATTCTACGGCCCGAGATGCGGCGCGCGTCGGCCCACGGAATGGGCCCGTGCGCCTCTCGGCCAAGCAGCCGAAGCGCCGAAGCGCTGACTGCCGAGCGCCGAGCGCTGGGGCGCAGAGCGCCGAGAGGCCGAGCCCCTCGCGCGCGCCCGTGTGGCGTCGGGCACCCGTCGCGCGCGGGTCGTGCGCCTTGCGCACCCCGTGCGCCAGGTTTCGCCGTTCGTTCTTGTTTTCTTCATCCCATGTATGATTTTACGTCCATGCATGCGCCGCGCATGCATGCATCGTCCGGGTACGCCGTCTTTAACTCTTCGTTCTTCGTCACGATCCGGTTATAATTTATTTTTCATAAAATAAATACTAGATCTAGACTAGTCTATTACAATGATCGAATCAAAATTAAAACAACTAATCTACTAGTGGATTTTCTCACGAAAAAAATGAATTCGAACGAATCGAATTAAAAACAATTAATTCACACGCATGAAAAATTAATAACATTAAAACCATGACAATTGGATACCTACAAAAAAGATCTAGCAATTCTACTATCCAATTTCAATTTAATGTCTAGAAAATTTAAATTCCAATTTAAAGATCAGAGCCCGAAACCGTGGCTCTGATACCAGTTGTTGGGAAAAAATAGGGGTGCCCGGAATCTATTCAGGATGAAATTTAAATACGAATTTAAATACAATTATTACTAGCATGAATTAATCCTAATTAATTCAAATAATAATTCCAACAACCAATTTAACATCATGCATGTTGAATTAATTCACATATAATCTATGGCGGAATAAACAAGATAATATGTGATTTACGTACCTCTCGTAGGACTTGGCCTTTGAATAAAACGGGACAAACACGTACACGCTTTATCAACCCAAAAACCTTCTCAAGTATTTCCCTTTCACCTTATTCGATCACCGGTGGGAGATGCTTTCGAATAATTTAAATAACTAAGGAAAAAGAAAAATATATATGCTCTTGATTTTTCCAACACATGAAATTATATACTTGGGGATGAAATAATCATCCCCTATTTATAGAGGGTAATGGCCGAAAATTATAGTGGAATGGGCCTTGGAAAAAACCCTTTTCTTAGACTCTAAGAAATCTTGAATATATCCCATATATTCTTTTCTCCATAATAAAATATTCCACAAAAATCTCACCCTCCTAAATAAGCTTGTAATTTTCGAAATTTGTAGGATAAGAATCCAAGATTTGGATCTTCTTGAATATATGAGATAATCTTGTATTCCAAGAATACTTATCTTCCATAATATCTTTTCAAGAGAATCAACAAAATCTTTTCTTTTCCACACATGCTATTTTCGAAAATTCTAAGGAAAAATCAGCAATATATTTTCTTTTTATTTTAATCACCTTATCATTATTGGGCTACTTAATGGGCTACTTGAGGGGCCTTTAAGGAGAATTAAGATTGGACCTCCTAATGGACTTCTGAATTTCAATATTGAGCCCCAATATAATTCAATCCATTAATATTAATTATTACCACTAATAAATTAATATTGCACTATCCATCTTAATCCATATTACGATAATATGGGCTCCCGGTTATTATTTCCCGCGTTTAAGATTATCAAGTCCATTAATTAATTAAGCTTCTGAATAGCTCTAAATTAATTAATATATTTCACCTTGGAGTAAAGACATCTCAACATTATTATCCGTACCGAAGAAACTGATTCTTCACTTGCAAGATTTGGTACGATAAAACTTCTGAGCCCACCAAGGGGACTAATCACACGAGCCGTACTCGCACGCGTTTCTCCGTGTTAAATCTTAGCAACCGTCGTATGATTAATATTACTGCCCAAAGCACAAGGTTCGAAGTCACAATGATTCTCACCCAACATGAATCAAAGCAGTAACCATTAAGCACACACGGTCCTATTTAAGTGACGGAGATTAAGAAATCAACAACCACTGAGGTCTAATTCTTCACATTTCAGAACAGAAGAATTTATCCTCGCTGTAGGTCCTCTTCAACACATACTAAATGTGCTAGCGCAATCTCTAAGTCAAGACAGACAAATCTGAGACTTACACATCGACCTTTCATGGCGGATTGTTCAATTCCACCTAGGTCGTGAAAATGTACGTTTAGTTACAAGGAAACTGTTAATGTTGTCTTCCGTGATCGGGTATCACCACATTAACTACAATGTATTCCACATTCCATAATTTTTTGGAAGGTGGACATCTTAAAAAAAAAAAAAAAAACTTCCGATGAATAAATTAATAAAAAATATTTCTATATATGTGTTTAAAATAATATATCTTACACATATTAACATCTTTTGAATAAATCTTTTTTTTAAATATTTCAATAATTATTTTCACGAAAATAATGATTCATTTATTTTTTAGATTTATTTTATATGTTTTGACATGATCTAATATTTTATGTGTGTGTATCTCACATTCCTAAATTTTTTGGATGGTAGGTATCTTATAAAAGAAAATACGATTGTGTTTTTCAAATTCATATATATGCGTTTAAATTATAAAAAAAAAAATTGTATTAATAGAAGACTAATTCAAATTAAGTGTGTATCGGTTGAACAATTATGTTATGCGATTACTCATTTATATATAAAAAAAATCATTTATTATACATTTGACTAATATTTGTATGTATAATCTGCCAACTTGGGGACACAATTAAAATTAATGACAAAAATAATTTATATATATTACACTACTAGAGTGTACCCACGCGAATTTCGCGTACTGAAAAAGTATATTATTTTTATTTTCTGTAGACATTTAATATAAGAGTATTTTTGTCTAAAAAAATTTGAGATATATAAAATAAATTATGGGGTTTGTTTAGCTGTGGCTCGTGCCCTTCACTAAACCCTATAGGTATATCATACAAACTAAATAATTTAAAAAAAAAACATCAAAATTCACATAAATTAATAATAATTATGGAATAACATTACTTAGACTAATAATTTAATAATAATCAATTTCCATTTCAATATTGAATAATTTATAAATTAATCAACATTATTAGTTATTGGGAGTATACGGTAAGAAATTAATTTATATAAGAAATAATACAAAATTTGAAATAAACTTTAACGTTACAAATACATGTTCATCGATCAAAATGATTTCCAAGCAGAATTTGTCTCTATTAAAATTATTAAAAAATATTGTCCAACTTTTTCAATCCTGACTTTAACGGTCAATTTTTGGCTCTCACTCTTGATATTAGAAATCAGAGAAAATTGAGGTGTCATACCTTTGAAATCTAAAATGAGATTTAAATTACAACAATTAAACTATCATAATTATTCAGATACAAATATAGGGTATAGTTAAATATATTATTTTTGCACATGAAGAATATTTAAACTGAACGATATAGAGCATAAATCAACAATCATTATTACATTCATATTGATATTGATATTTAAATCTAATCAAATTGTGAGCACTTAAAATGATGAATTTAATTATAAAATAAATATACTAATAACAATAGATATATAACTAACCAACAATTGATGGGAGAAACCTCAGCAAAAGAGTGGAACAAATAAAACTTTGATGTGAAAAAATGAAATACAATATGCTCTTATTTATATTAAAAAAAAGCATGCAATATTATATCTTGTCCATAATAAGAATATATCACATAAGAATATTATTTGGAATATATAACTATATACCTTTTATTTTAGAAAAAAATAATCGAACATTATATTATACTATATATATTAACTCAATAAATTTAGATTCATTCAATAAATATATCATATTTAACTACATTAAGGTTTGGAAAAAATATGATTTATAATAAATTCTAAAAATAACTAAATGAGAAAATGGAAAAAATATCTATTTGCATTAATTATGCAGATATAAATTAATGGTTTAGATTTAATGATATAGAACGAAGGGTCGAGATTAAAAGTTTAACCAACTTTTAATGAGAGCGCAGTATTTCAAAATGGAGAGATTTGAGACATGTCACCTCATCCTTAGAATAAGGTGGTGTTGACACATCAACTTTGAGAGGTTTGGAAATATATTATAATAAGATTTTATTTGATCACATATTTATACTAAAAATAATAATAAGATTCTAAAATTTTCTTATATTTGTATGTATTCCGTTGAGAATTCAATGTATACATTTATTAGTTGTGTACAATATCTAGAAAAATGAGACCTAATCAATCTTTATGGTTAAATATTACTTTAATTAACACTTACTACTCACAATATTATTTATGAATAACTCAGTTAATTAACAGATATATTAGTATGAAATTAATTGGAAAAATTATTTTAGACAAATGATCAAATTCCTAATCCGCAAGTCTGAAAAGGAGATATATATAGCCACCGATTTAATTTTGACCAAACCTATATTATTATGAATATATGCTCACATCTTAAAGAAATATTTATACAATAGATTACATCGGATTTTTTTTCTTTTTGTGAACAATAATTAGTTAAACCTATTTGTTTAATTATTAAGAACTAAACGCAAATTTTTTGTGTAATGGTCTATTAGAATGTGTAGTATGCAACGTGAAAAAGGATTCGCTTCTTTCCATAATAAATTTTATATTATTATTTTTCATTTATCGTTTTACAACCTAAATTTAACAATAGTTGACCTAAACAACATCATGTTTAGTATATTTAATATAATAAAAAGTCACTTAGTGTTTTTTATATAAATTTGGTCCCTCCTATATAAATAATGTTTCCTATAAGAGTATTATATTTTAAGGAATAAACTAAACTCAATTCCAATTTATGCTACATTAATGTGAATTATTCACATGATACCTTTGATTAAATATATTAAAATAGCTATATGCGATTTAGTTTTTTTTTTCTATATATATGGACTTCTAAATAGCTTGATATGATTGCAATTTCCATATTAATATATAATATTTTTCCAAACATATGCAATTAATTTATTGATTATCAATTTTTATAGGAAATTGGGCTATTTTATTAATTTATTAATTATAAATTTACATCAATCAAGTATTTAATGGGACATAAATAAAATAGTATGCAATTTACACCAATCAAGTATTTAATGGGAGACAATTAATAAAAAAGA
Organism: Ballota nigra; assembly: GCA_947034835.1. Lineage (NCBI taxonomy): Eukaryota > Viridiplantae > Streptophyta > Magnoliopsida > Lamiales > Lamiaceae > Ballota > Ballota nigra. The sequence continues at coordinate 112,063,680 of OX344723.1, read as the reverse complement.
AATAATACTAATGACTATTCATGTGTGTAACGATAGTTTAAAATATAACATGTTTTCTAATATTCACCGTATACTCATTTAAAAAATAAATTAAATATGTGGTTTGTCAAGTAACAATTATATTAATATGTATGGACATTTGATTTGTAATAAGTGTAGGTCTTAATTAATTAAAATAAAAATCTCATGAATGTTCATGGAAGTGAGTATATTTAAGTAATATAAATATGAGTATGTTCAGATTAAATTAAATTAAATCTGAATTATGTTTCAAAATCTTAACGTCATATTTATAATTAAATTATTAAAAAAATTTAAACGAAGGCAATCAATTTTAATTTTTATGATTGACTTTTATTGTTAAATAAAGGATATGTAATTAAAGAAAGTAATAAAAAAATGATTTAACTAAATAATTTGTTTTCTTCTTTTTAAAATTATCAATATAATTAAAAAAATCATACTTATGTGATAGAGTTCACGTAAACTGAGTCTATTTAAATATTATTATTATGCATACAATTTAACAATGTTATACACATTCACTATCACTATTATGCCACAATTTAAAAATTAAATAATTTTTAAACAATGACATTGGATATATATAACAATTATAGTGTGTGTACATAACCGTGATACTAAATTTTTTTTTTATATAAAGTCGGATTAATATATAGGAGACCCACACATAAAAATATTAATTATCCAATAACTACTAATATGGAAATTTTTCTCTCGACGTGTCCATTGTTGATTAGCCTTATGATGTACCATTAGTAGAATTAGTATAGTGTCATGAGTCATTATTTTAAAGAGTTAGCAAACTTATGACAAGTTTGTAGTATGAAATTTATATCATTATATGTATTCACTGATAAAAGATTCAAGTATTGTTCTATTGATTGGGGTCTCATACGAGTACGATATACATTATAGGTATCCACCGTTTATGGGATTGGATTTCCATCTTCCTAATCAACAGAGCATTGTTTTTCGAGATGAAGATTACATTGATGATATACTAGAAAAACCATCAACCGGTAAATCAATTTTCTTAGCGTGGATGGATAAAAAAAAACAAATGATGAGGATGCAAAGAAGCTGACTTATATGGAATTTCCATCAATGTATGTTTGAGATAGAAAAAAAATTAGTGGGATAAACTAAGGAACATTAGATTTTATTTGGGAAGATTATACAATGTTCCACCGGTGCTGATGAAGAGAATTATTTGTATATTTTACTGTCTTATAATAAGGGATTAAATCTTATGAGATGATACGAACTATTGGTGATATTGTCTATGATACCTTTAAGGATGCTTGATTTTCGATGAGATTGCTGGATGATGATTGTGAATACATTGATGAGATAATAGAGGCAAATTATTGGGTAACTGCTCATTATGTAAGGAATTTATTCTCTATTCTTCTCATATCATGTTCAATGGACTCTCCAGAAACTGTTTTTGAAAAAACATGGGAGTGTATGTCGGATGATATACTCTATAAAAGAAGACGAATACTGAACATTCCAGGTATAAAATTATGTAAAATTTTAAGTTATTTAAATTCTTAAATATTTTACTATTATATTGTTTACTAACTTTTTTGTTTGTGTTTAGATTTACAGCTTAATAATAAAGAGTTGAAAATTTTGATTTTAATTGAAATTGAGAAGCTGCTGCAGATGAATGGATCCACTTTGAGTAGATTTGCATCAATGTCAGTACCAGATTTTGAGTTTGGGATGATGGAGTAAATAAACTAATTTGTGAAGAATTACTTTACGATCGGACTGAACAAGGAGGAGAATACGACAAGTTAAGTTCAACTCTAACACAAGAATAAAAACTTGTGGTGAACAAAATACTTGAAGTTGTTTGGTTGCAAGAAGGAAAACTCTTTTTTTTATACTGATATTATGGTACCAAAAAGATATTTATTTGTAGAACAATTTCTGTAGCAATACGATCGGAAGGCCATATTGTTCTTAATGTTACATCAAGTGGAATATCATCTCTACTTCTGTCGGGAAGACATACTGCTCATTCAAAATTTGTTATACCATTTAATATTAATGAGATCTCCTCATGTAACGTAAAACTGGACACATATTTGGCTGAACTAATATTGAACACAAAATATATTACATGGAATGAGGTACCAATTTTTAACAGATTTAACTTCAAAAATTAAACATCTATACGAACCATTGGTGATATTGTCTATGATACCTATAAGGATGCTTGCTATTCGACGGGATTGTTAGATGGTGATATTGTGAGTACATTGATAGGATAGTAGAGACAAGTTATTGGGCAACTACTCATTACATAAGTAACTTAATCTCCATTTTTCTCATATCATCTTCAATGATATCTTCAGAAACCTTGTTAAAAAAGACATGGGAGTGTATGTCGGATGATACACATATAAGAAGACGAACACTGAATATTCCAGGTATAAAATTACTTGAAAATTAATTAATTAAGATTCTTAATATATTTTACTAATATATTATTTACTATTTGTTTTTGTTCAGTTTTACAGCTTAACAATGAAGAGTTGATTTTTTTTAATTGAAGTTGAGAAGTTGTAACAGATGAATGGATCCACTTTGAGTAGATTTGCATTAATGCCAATACTAGATTTTAAGTTTAAGAGTGATGAAGTAAATAAATTCATCCGTTAAGAATTGCATTACGATTAGACTGAAAAAGGAGGAGAATATGACAAGTTAAGTTCAACTCTAACATCAAGAATAAAAACTTGTGGTGAACGGAATACTTGAAGTTGTTTGGTTGCAAAAGGGAAGAGTCTTCTTTTTATACGGATATGGTGGAATTGGAAATACATTTATTTGGAGAACAACGATGGGAATGCCATATTGTTCTTAATGTTGCATCAAGTTAAATAACATCTCTACTTATGTCGGGAGAATGTACAGCTTATTCAAGATTTATTATACCACTTAATATTGATGAGACATCTAGGTGTAACATAAAGTCGGAGATACGTTTGTCCGAACTATTATTGAAGTCAAAACTTATATATGGGATGAAACACCAATGACTAACAGATTTTACTTCAAAGCTTTGGATAGAAGCTTAAGGCACATTGTTAGATCTCCATATGGAACCACGAGGAATATGCCTTTTGGTGGTAAAATCGTTGTGCTTGGAGGAGATTTCAGATTTTTATACCAAAAGGAAGTCGAGAGGATATTGCGCACTCAACTATCAATGCTTCATATATGTGGGATCATTGCAAGGTATTTTATGCATCTTTTATTAAATAATAATATTTTTTAAAAAGAAATTATTGAAAAGCTATATACATCTCATTGGTTTTCAATTTTACGGTTTTAAGATTAACGAAGGACATGAGATTACAAAGTTCTGATCCCAATACGTCCTCAAATGATGATGATATTGTTAATTTTGAAAGTTGGTGATGGAAAAATTAGAAATAGGCAAGATGGTGTCGCTGAGATTGAGATTCCGAAAAATAATTTGATTTATGATGTCGTTGATCCAGTTGCATCTATAAGCGAAAGTATTTATCCATCTTTGATTGATAATTAAGGGACATATAAATACTTTGAGGACAGAGCAATCCTGCACCTACTCATCGAGATTTGGAGTCTATAAATGATAAGATTCTATCTATGATTTCAGGTGATACTAATGTATATTTGAGCCCAGACAATGTTTGTGCCTCTGAATTTTGAGAATGAGGTAATGGATAAATGGTTACAGTTGAATTTTTAAATTATTTTAGTTGTTTTGGAATGTCAAATCACCGTCTAATCTTGAAAGAATGAGTGTCTATAATGTTCATAAAGAAATATTGATCACAAATCTGGTTTGGGCAATGGAACAAAATTGATCGTCACCAAACTTGACAACCACATTCTCGAGGCTGAAATAATATCTGGAAGGAATATTGGAAATAAAGTGTTCATCTCAAGAATAATATTGACAAATTCTGATCCTACAATGCAGGTGAATTTAACAAGGAGATATTTTTCAATTCTACTGTGTTTTGTCATGACAATAAATAAAAGACAAGGGCAATCACTTTTTACTGTTGGATTGTATCTTCCCAAACCTGTTTTCACTCATGGTCAACTTTATGTTTGCAGTATCCAGAGTTAGATCGAGTAGAGAATTGAAGATTTTGTCACTTGAATTCTAAAAGAAAATTCATCCAAATATGCAACAAATATTGTTTATAGGGAGATATTTCGAAATTTGTAAGCATTATTTTCTAAACATTTGGTTAATAATAAATGTCATCAATTTATAGTTTATTTTTCTTGGAATAGAATTATTGATTATTAACTAAATACAATAAAATATTGAATAAATAAAATAATAAAAATAACAACAGTTATAAAACTTTAAAAAATTAATTAATAATTTTATTATAAATTTTATGTACAGCTCCACGAAAATCGCGGGTTTAGCACTAGTAATATAATATTATGTGGTATTGTGTCACGTAGGTGGTTGAAACTATATTTGTGCCTATAGGTTGGGTCTATGTTTGTGTTCACCAATTGACTTTATATAGTTCTTGTTTAGACTTAATTGTTATTATCTTTTTAATTTTATTTGGACTTGTGAATTATTTTTATGTAATGATAATTTATTTATGATGAATTAATAATAGTTTGGTCTCTTATATAATTAGTAATTTAGTATTACATAATTGTTATTCCTTTTGTTCATTATTAGTTGTCTTTTTAACTATAATTTATGTTCCTAATTGTTTATTTTTTTCACCTACTTTTTTGTCAATTTACCCCCTTCAAAGATCTTTAAAAAAAATGTTAGGTCGCGACTAATAACACCCGGACTTTTGCTCTTTAAACCCAAAATATTTTTTTTACAAAAATAGCCCCATGTAATTAGACTATTATATCCTTTATCACTTAAAACATATTAAAAACATAAAATTTAGGTTTTGCTCAATACACTCAATCCTAATTTTTTGTTTTTGACCGTGACTTTCTTATTTTCCCACACCCAAACTCTTTCTTCTTCATTCTTCACTCACCCACTTAAATCAATACTCATGAGAGATGACATGAAGGAAGAATACACTTCGGAAAATACATCTAATGTATGTTTTCTATTGGTTTATTGTTCTACACGGTATAAATCTATTTAGAGAAGAATATTTAGGGTTTAAAAGTTGTATTACTAGAGTTATGATCGCGATTTTGAAGTTTAAAAATTCTGAAAATCGCGCATGTTTGGCAAACCAGTGCCGAACATTTATCATTATGTTTGGCCAGGATTGGCCAAACACAATGGTAAATGTTCGGTCAATGTTGGCCAAACAATATGAAGGACGTTCGACCACTGTTGGCCGAACAATATGAGATTTCTGAGTGCGTGAGTTTTCTGAGTGAATGAGTTTTCTGAGTGAGTGATGTTGGTGAACGAATCTAATCGTAAGGATTAGTGACTGTTTTAATCCGTTTTTACGTCACCAATCAATAATGTGTGATTGATTACCACCGTAAATGGTAAATCGGGGTATGAGTTTATCGAATTTGTAAATTCGGTAGTCGAAATTGGACTTATTTCGTGTATGTGTGAGTTTGGGTGTGTTTATGTGTGTATTTTTATCTGAAATTTGAAAATTATTTCAATAAGCTGGAGAACAACTATTTATGGAGGCTAGCAAGCATGAGGTGCCACTGACTCTTGGTCTCCCTAGCTTGCATGCCTGACATATGTCCTTTGACCTTAGTTTGACCTTATCTAAGCTGAATCTTAGTTACAAAGTCTTCTTTTGGGCCTTATCTCGGACTCATTGTTGTTCGCCTAGGTCGGCTTGAATGATCTTGATGACCCTTCAACTGAAAGTTGTTCGCCTCTTGAGGGTGTACTTTGGAAGTTGTTCGCCTTATGGCTTTGTTCAGCTTGGCTTTGGGATCTTTGTCCTTTGTTCACTTGTACACACTTCTTTGGCTGTTTGTTGTATCATAGTTTGACCAAGTTGTTCGTCATTGATGACTTCACAGTTGGCTCATTCTTGGTCTCGGGTCTAAATACCTGTTCGCCCATTAGTTGTTCGTCGGGGAGTTGTTCGTCACTTTGTATACCTCCCAGATTGGTTAATGCACCCAAGTCATGATTTTCTTTGTTGATCTTCCTTGATTTGGTTCCTCATAATCCTCGATGTAGCTCTAATCCTTGTTCGTCATTTACTGATAATTGTTCGCCCATCAACAATTGCCCCCTATCCCGGCTATACGTTGCTCCAGACGAGCAACTTTGTGGTGAGCAACTATAGTTAGGATAATAAAATAATGATGGTTGGGACGAACATCATTGGTCTGGACGAGCAACATATGGTCCGTCGTTTCGTCTTCCCAAGGTCTGGGAGTTGTACGAAGATGACGTGGGCGGCATGGCTGTGCGCCGCCCACGCGCGAGCAATCCCGAGGCCATGCGCCCCTATAATTACATATAGGTCCCTAAATTTTTGAACTTATCTGGAAATTACCCCGTTTTCTCTCAATTTGGCCCCGGGGTTTTTGGGAAATTACGTCTGGGACCCCATTTTTACTTGGGGTATAAGTAGTGGGAAAACTAAAAATTTTCCCACTTCTTCTTCTCCTACTACAGTGCTCCGGCGACTTCCTCCTCCCTCCGGCGATACCAAGCTTTCCGACGTCCGCCTTTCCGCTTTTGGTTTCAAACTTCAATTCCCAGGTAGTTACTCTTTTTTCTCTCTATCTTTTTCTTTCGAAAATCCTTTCTGCCGCCGTGTGGACCCGAGCGCCACCGTCTTCTCCGGGATAGCGCCGCCGTCTGCAACTCTTTCTACCGCCGCTTGGATTTTTCTTCCTTTTCTATGTCTTCGCACTCGAGCAATAAAACTGAGGAGACCCTAGATCCCCTTTTTCCCATTGTTGTTCGCGATCTAGAGCCAGTTGAAGTTTCTTCAGCGTCGAACGCTCACGTGGACTCAGTTGTTCGCTCTGTGGAGGACACCGGTGCGGGCCCATCTGGGAGAGAATTAACAGTTGTGGCGAACAACAATTTGGACGATAGCTCTTCGTCTTCTGCCGAATCTGGAGATCCAGATCTTAACGATCTCACTCGCGAGTTCCTGGAGAGTATTAACTTTCCATCCCCAAAGATGCGGGAAAATGAGATCCCAGTTGGGGTTGCTCGACTATTCGAATGGCGAGCATACGCTGAAAGGTATGCGAACAGCTTTCCCCGTCCCCAGAGACAAATAATGGATAAGGTGAAAACTGAGTACCAGGCGAGCAAGATAAAAAGTGTTGTTCGCGAAGATGAACTGGACTCTATCCGGAAGGACTACAAAATCCCATACGATATTCACCTGTGGGCCCCTCGGAGAAAGGAAAGAGCTGATCGCCCACCCCCAGGATGAACGGCGATCAACCTTCACACCTTGATTGCCGGACTAAAGCTGCCTCTTCCACCCGTTGTTGGTCGATTCCTGGAGGCGACCAACTTGGCCATCACCCAAATTACTCCAATTGGGTGGATGAACCTTCTAGGCTCTATGTGCTTGTTCGCCTTGGAGGGGTATGTTGATCGGATCACTGCGGAAGAGATCAACTACTTGATGACAATTACAAGCTGCCCCTTAGGAGAAGAAGGCTATCATTATCTCAAGGCAAGAACTGGGTTGAAAATGGTGGAAGAGGTGCCGAACAAGGTTCGTGACTGGAAGCAACACTTCTTCTGGATTGGGGGTGATTGGCGAGCATCTTCTGGTCCACATGGCGGCCCTGGACGAATAAATTCTCCAGCAGCCTATGGAAAACTGAAACGTAAGTTTGTTTCTTGCTCGCCTTTGGGCTAAGTAGTTCTAATTTAACTTTTCTTGTTTGTTCGCAGGCCCTCGTCTACCCAAGTGGGATTCGAAAGAGGAGGAGTTGAGCTCCGAGTTCCTGTTTACTTCGTGCTTGGTTGGCCTCCGAAATAGGGCAGATAGGACTATTGACTATCTTTGCCGAGCAAGGTGTCAAAGAGCTGCTCGCCTCTTGACTTACCCTCACCACCTGGAGGCTCAAGCTGAGGTGCCCCCAGGTATGACAATTTATAACTTTTGATTCCAGTCATGTTCGTCATTGATTTGTTTAACTTGCTTGCCTAAATTTTTTTTTTTTTTTTTAGCCGAGCAAGTAACAGTTGCCGTTCCCCCCAGTTACGCCCTCCTCAAGCGTAGGGTATCTGAAATGGGGCCCCCAAAAGGGAAGAAGAGGAAAGGTGACCCCCCCTCCCATGTGCTTGCAATGACGAACAAACCTGAGGGGGCTAGAGTTCCCAGACAGGCGCCCCCCCCCCCCCCGTTCAAATCCGTTCCCCTCCTGTTTCCCCACCTCGTGGTGGGAAACGCCTTAAGAAGGCAGACGGGACCCCACTGGCCGAAGATGTCCTCGGCAAGGGGAAGGAAAAAATGGGCCAAAGTCATGCTCGCCACGAAGGGGATGTCATTAGGCGTTCTTCCGCGGAGCCAACGGAAAGGTCGGGAAAGGCGAGCAAAGATGTGGGCTCACCCCGTGGCCCAGAAGACCTCACGTTCCTTGGATGGGATGAAAGGAAGTTTGCCGAGTAAGTATCTACCCCCTTCTGCCGAACAACTTTCATTTTCAATTTTTCTAAGTATCAATTTCTTTTCTTGTTCGCAGATATCGGGCTGATGATTATCCCGGTCGAGCAAGTGTTGTACATCAGTACGCTTGCTCGAAAACTCCCGTTAACATAAGGGAGATTCCTGGCGAACATGTTCGCAAGGCGACGGAGTTGGTCACCCGAGCCTGGACGCGTCCCTTGGACAAAGCCATCCTCCAACAGGGGCAAATGGACAATCTCCACCTCTCGATGATGCTCGTTGCCAACGGCCTCGTCACTGCCCAAAGGGCAATCGCCCAAGTTGCCGAGCAAGAAGAGTCTGCTCGCCATTATGCGAGTACTGCTCGGCAACTCTCCGAGGAAAAAGACAAACTGGCGAACAACTTGCATGGCCAGATTGCTCGGCTCAATGACCAGCTTTCCCTCTATATCGACGGCGAGAAAAAGCACCTTGAAGACATTCAAGGCTTATCTGCCGAGCTGAAGAGTAAAGAGACCTTGCTTGGTGAGGAGAAGAACAAACTGTCAGCGGCCGAGCAGAAAATTGCCGATCTCGAGGCGGAGGTTGCTCGTCTCTGGGAGTCTGAAGCCAACCTCTTCACACGCGAACAACTTGAAGCGGAGGTTCAGGCTCGGTCTGCTCCCATTTCCAACCTTGGGTATATCTGTGCCTACACGGACAGCATCCGCTCGGCCGATGCTTATGACTACAAGGACTTGGTGGAGGAGATGAGTAAAGACTTGAATGAATTCATCGAGCATTATCCGCCGCCGAACAACATTGAAATACAACTGGCAGACCTGATTGGATTAGGGGTCAAGATTGATAAGCTTGACTCTAGCATCACTGTTACCCACCCTCCTCACCATGCTATTGAAGACGAGCAAGAGGGAGAGCCGGCTGCTGCTGACGAGCAAACTGCTAAAGAAGCGGAAGATAAGGCAGCTGAAGATCTTGCTCGAGACATGATTGTCGACCCTTCCGCCGAGCAGACTCAAGATCCTCCTCCAGCCGAGCAGCAATAGGCCTTAGACTTAGCTTTTTTCTTTTCTTCTTCTTTGTAATAGTTGTTCGCTCCTTTTGTAGTACTTGACTTCTTGAATCATTGTACTATTTTTTAGGCTCAATGCCTTTGATTAATGGATGTCTTTCTTTTGTTCGCTCATTTTCTTATATATGTTAATTGCCTTTACATTTGTCAATGCCTTTACAATTATAACATATAGTGTTGGGCTTTTGTTCGAATTGAACTTTGCCTTTAGTGGAATCAGGGTTCAGCCTTAGGTTCTGTTCATTTTTAAAAACGAAAAACCTTTAAGTGGCTTTGGTCCTTAGGTTCTGTTCATTTGTAAATTCGTAAAACGAACAACCTTTGAATGGACTTGTACCTCGAGCTTTTGGACTTTTTCCTTTGCTGACGAACAACTATTGTATTTACATTTTGAACAAATTACAAGTGTTAAAAGACTGTTCATCACTTACATATACAATATGACGAACAACTTTTAACACAAACTAAAAACTTGCTCGCTTATAGATTTTTGCCGAGCAACTCTATTCAAAATTAAAAGACGCAGCACCAGACTATACAAATGTGGCGAGCAACTTTTTAATCTATACTTAACCAAAATTTCAAAAAATTATGCAAGTTTTTTATCCTTGATCCATTCCATTTGCTTGATTCACTCCATTCGCCATACTTGCCCCCAAGATAATTGTTCGCCCATTTATTGACAGTACTTCTTGAGATGTACGGCATTCCAGGAGTATGAGGCCGGCTTGCCTTCCATATCTTCGAGATCGTATACGCCATTTACGAATATTTCCGTTATACGATATGGGCCTTCCCAAGCTGGTCCCAGTACTCCTGAAGATTGGGCGAGCAGTTTTCTTAGAACCAAATCTCCAACTCTGAATTCCCGGACTTTTACACGGGAATTATAATAACGTTCCGCTCTTTGCTTGTATGTTGCATTTTTTAACTCAGCATTGAGTCTTTTTTCTTCGAGTAAATCCATTTCAGTACTTAGAGCAGAATTATTTGCTTGTTCATCAAAGTTGGTCGTCCTAATCGTACTGGTCCTTAACTCAATAGGTATTACTGCTTCTGTTCCGAAAGCCATAGCAAAGGGTGTTTCTCCGGTGCTAGACCTGGGAGAAACTCTGTATGCCCACAAGACTTCCGGGAGTTCGATAGACCAACCACTTTTGCTCTCCGCCAGTCTTACTTTTAATGTATGCTTGATTATCTTGTTCACAGCTTCAACTTGTCCGTTTGACTGGGGATGATAAGGTGTGGAGTAATGCTTTCTGATCCCCCACTTCGCGCAGAATTCTCTCAACTCTTGTCCATCAAACTGTGGACCATTGTCTGTCACAATTGCCTGTGGAACTCCGAAACGACAGACAATGTTCTTCCAAATAAAGTTGATCATCTTCTGCTGCGTGATGTTCACCATGGCCTCTGCTTCTGCCCATTTAGTGTAATAATCGACTGCCACAACGGCAAATCGAACATTTCCAACTCCAGCCGGGAAAGGACCAATGATGTCCATTCCCCATTTTGCAAAAGGCCATGGGCTGTAAACTGACACGAGCTCCTGGGCCGGGGTATGAATATTCGGGGCAAAAATCTGACACTGGTGGCAAGTTTTTGCTTTCTTGATCGCATCCTGACGTAATGTCGGCCAATAATACCCTTGCCTGATGGTTTTGTACGCCAAGGCTTGCCCCCCAGTGTGATTTCCACATACTCCGGCGTGAATTTCTTCGAGTACTGCTTGCCCTTGCCCCCTAGGCAAACACTTGAGAAGTGGGACTGATATCCCCCTTTTGAAGAGTTGCTCGCCCACCAGAGTATATCTGGCGGCTCGCTTTACTAGCTTGGCAGCTTCAAAAGGATTGTTTGGTTTTTCCCTACTTTTTAAGTATTTGACTATACTTGTTCTCCAATCTTCTTCACCGGTTTGATCGTCGAGTTGGTTGACATTATAGCTTACTGTTGATGGATCTTTCATCTTTGTAACTATAATATCTGCCAACTCTACGGGGCCTTCACTTGTTGCTAGTCGAGCAAGCGCATCTGCTTGAGTGTTGCTCGTCCTTGGAATTTGTTGTATGAAAACTTGCTGCAACATGGACATTAGGTGAGCAACAATCCGTTGATACTCGATCATGTGGTCATCTTTTGCCTCGTATTCACCTCGGACTTGGTTCACGATCAATTGTGAATCGCCAAATATTTGCAAGCGTCTGACACCAACTGCAAGAGATAGGTGGAGACCAGCAATAAGAGCTTCATACTCAGCTTCGTTGTTGGTTGCCATGAAACCAAATCTGATTGCCGAGGTGAATACTTGTCTATCTGGGCTGATTAAAACTACTCCTGCTCCCGAGGCTATATTGGTTGATGATCCGTCCACATAGAGATGCCAAGGATGATCAAGTCCTCTCGTCGGATCTGGTGGGAAAGTTAGTTCGACTATAAAGTCGGCTAATGTTTGCCCTTTGATCGCTGTTCGAGGAGCATAGGTCACCCCGAATTGGCTAATCTCCAGTAACCATCTTAAGAGATGACCTGCAGTGTCGGGGCGATGGAGAATTTGCCTGAGCGGGAAAGTTGTTAGAACTTCGACTTGATGGTCAAAGAAGTATGGTCGTAACTTTCTCACGCTCATAACCAAAACATACGCCAGCTTTTCGGTTGGAGCATATTTGATCTCTGCTTCGTGTAAAGCCTGGCTGACGTAATATATAGGTTGGTGAAATTTGCCGTCTTCGCGCACCAAAACAGAGCTGATGGCAACTTCTGATGCGGCTAAGTATAGAAAGAGCTTTTCTCCTGGGATTGGTTTTGATAGGATTTTGACATCTCCCAGGTATTCTTTAAGTTGATCGAAGGCCGCTTGGCAGTTGTTAGTCCATGCAAACTTTCCTTTTTTGACGGCCTCGAAGAATGGACGGCACTTGTCCCCTGACCTGGATATGAACCGGTTCAATGCTGCTAGGCACCCGGTGAGTCTTTGCATTTCTTTCACCGAACGTGGTGGTTGCATATCCATGATGGCTTTAACCTTTGAAGGGTTGGCCTCAAATCCCCGCTGGCTAACAAGATGGCCCAAGAATTTCCCTGAGTGAACTCCAAAGCTGCTCTTCTTTGGATTCAACTTCATGTTATAGTGTCGAAGAATTTCGAACACTTGAGTCAGATGTTGAAGATGATCTTCCTTCTTGGGGCTTTTGACTACGATATCGTCTACATAGACTTCCACCGTGTCTCCGATTTGTTGGTCAAATATCTTGTTCACCAGCCTTTGATAAGTTGCCCCGGCATTGATGAGGCCGAAGGGCATTCTCTTCCAGCACATCAAGTTTTTGTTAGTGTAAAAAGCTGTGCTTTCTTGATCGTCAGGATGCATTGGGATTTGATGATACCCTGCAAAAGCATCCATGAATGTTAGCATCTCGTGACCCGCAGTGCTGTCCACCAATTGATCGATGTGCGGGAGAGGAAAGTTGTCCTTCGGGCATGCTGCATTCAGATCTGTAAAGTCTATGCATAGCCTCCAGGTTCCGTTTGATTTCCTCACCAGCACAGGGTTTGCTACCCATTGTGGACAAAGTGCTTGACGGATCAGATCGTTGTCTAACAGCTTTTTAACTTCTTCATTCAACGCTTGATATTTGTCCGGGCCGTACTTCCTTCGTTTTTGATGGACGGGTTTTCTTGCCTGATTTATGTTCAGCTTGTGGCAAGCATGTTTCGGGTCTATCCCCACCATATCTGCGTGAGACCAAGCAAAGACATCTAGATTCTTGGTGAGGAACTCTTTCATTCGGGATCTGTAAGGCTCTGGGAGCTCAGATCCTATGAATAATTCAAGATCTTCGTTGTCGGGATTAACTTTGAACGCCTCCAGCTCTTCGACTGGAGTTGCTCGTCGTTTTTGTCCCTTCCAACGGGGATCAAGTATGGGTTCCTCAGGGTTGGAATCATTTTCGATGTTCATGGGCTCTGCCCCCAGGCGGGGTTCTAGATCATCAGTTGGCTCCGTCCCATTGTTGTTCGTTTGTACTTGGCCCTCCAAGTCCCCCACTGAAGGTTGTTCGTCATCACCCCTTTGTTGTTCGTCAGATGGAGGTTCCTCGCGGGTGGTAACGAGTTGTTCGTCCAACACTTGCTCGTTCAAGTGTTGTTCGTCCGTATCGTTGTGGTTGTCCATGTCCATCATATTGTTAAGTATTGATGGTTCGTCGACGGGATAACTTGTTGCTTCCATCATGGATATTTGTACAAATTTTGCTCGTAGTTGTTGAATGCATTCTCGTGCTCTCCGTTGGTCTCCTTTAATTGTGCCTGCTCCACTGGCTGTTGGAAATTTCAAACAATAGTGGTAAGTAGAACATGCAACTTTAAATTCATTGAGAAAAGGTCGGCCAAGAAACCCATTATAGGTCGACTCCTGGTCTACAACCAAGAAATCTACCATTCTTGTTATATTTCTTTCGGGTTCATTAGCCGTTACAAGTTGTACTGCTAATGTTACAATTCCCAACGGTGTTGTCACAGCATTCCCGAAGCCTATGATTCTATGTGTTGTATTCCGAACATAACCCGAATAATCTCCTAGATTATCGAGGGTCTTCTTAAATAAGATGTTGGTGTAGGCTCCGGTGTCCACCAACAGTCTGTGGACTCTGGTCCCCATAATCTTTGCGCAGATTACGAGTGAATCATTGTGCGGAGTTAAGACGCCTTCAAGGTCTTTTCCGGTGAAAGTTAATTCTGCCGTTTGCATGATAGACGGCTTAACTCCCATTTCTTGTACTTGGCCAATCGCTCGTAGCTCCGCTTTCCTCTTCCGATTAGAGTCGGGTGGTTGTCCATCAAAACACCCTCCCGCGGGACCTGCGGGTTCCATCATGAAAAGATCTTCTAAAGGTTGAGCCGGTATACTGGGAACTGGTCGCCCGGGTCTGTTGTTTCTCTGAGGTTGACCATCCTCTTCGTCTTCTGAGTTGTTCTCCCGGGTTCTTTTCCCAGGTTGCCTTTTAACGAAATCGGAGAGCTTTCCCTCCTCATAAAATCGCCAGAGTTGCTTAAGCAAATCTCTACACTCACTCGTAAAATGCCCCACACTTTGATGGTAGGCACAATACTTGTTTGGGTTGAGTTTGCCAGTATCCTGACGGATTTTACGTGGTGGGGAAAGCAACTCTTTCTCCTTTACGTTCTCATACACAGTATCAACTGATACTGTTAATACTTGGTTCAATTTTTCCTTCAAATCCGATCCTTCGGTGAATGCTTTCATATTTTTTGGGACCCTGTAGCTTGTCCCGACGGGCTTTTTGTTATTCTCCTTAGGATCAGCTTTATTCTCCCCCAAATTTGTTTGTAGGGCCTCGTGCATGGAAACGAAAATGCCAGCTTGGTTTCTGAACTCGGCATAAGTCTTTGGGCACTTTAGACGTACCTCCTTCCATAACTTCGACCCTTTTTTTCAATCCGGCCATCACAGCGACGATCTTTGTATCTTCGCTCACCGGTTCTCCTTCTAGCAAAACTTTATCGAATCTTTCCATAAACGCCCGGTCAGTTTCATCATCATTTTGCCTCAAATCTGACAGCCGGTGTTTTTGGGAAAGATACGACCCCGCCGTTGAAAAGTGAGAAAGAAATTCTCGACTTAGTTGGACGAACGAGTGGATTGATGCCGGTGGCATTGATGAAAACCACTTGTGAACCCGATCGCCCAATGTTAAAGAAAAATTCCGGCATTGGGTGGCATCGCTGGCCCCCACGGAGACCATGTAGTCCGTATACTTCGTTAAGTGGACCCGGGGGTCGGCGATGCCTTCATATTGAATGCTTGCCGGAAATTGAATCTTTTTCTGTATCGGGGCCTTCAAAATGTGAGCTGCCAAAGGTGAGGATGGCATGCTAGTCGCTCCCATCCCCCTCTGTTGGTCTAATTGCCCCTGCATGTTCTCCACAGCCCTCCTTAGGCTTGACAATTCATCAAGAGGTGCCCCCTGACTTGGAGGCTGTTCGGCGAGCAAAGACATTAACCTTTCTGCTCGTCGCAGTCCCTCGCTTGGAGTGGGCACTTCCTGGGCTTGCCTCCTAATGTTGTTCGCCGCATTTGGCCCTAGGCGCCTAAAGGCTGACTGGGAGAGTCTTTCATGGACTGATGGGCGAGGCTGTTCAAAAGTTGCTCGCCCATCTTCTGCTCTCCGGCGAGCAGCTTCTTGTTGGGGTTGGCTAAGCCTGTCTTGGGCACTGGAACGCGTTGTTCCATGGCTAGACATAGTTGTTCGTCCGCGACCAGACTCAGCCTGTACTTCTCGTTGGTCGACCACCTTGGCCTTTCCCTTATTCCGTCTGACTTGGGCACTATCAACCTCTCGCTGTTCGCCCCTAGTAGTCCTGGGTCTAACAACCTCTAGGGACTTGTCCCTTGGCCTTGCTTGTGTTGGCCTAACCTGCTCTTGTTGCCTCTGAAGGGCCTGGAGAGCAGCTATGGTTTTGGCCAACTCGTTGGGGTTGTTCGCCAAAGTTTCCATCTCAGGGGGGAGGTTATGTGTTATGGCTGTATGCTGCGACCTGTTCGCATGTCTCGGGTCACGGTCCTGGTGGTCGGCCGACGTGGCCCGGGTCTGAGATGCTCTTTTTGACAAACGTGATCCTTGGGTCTCTTTAGATTGAGGCATTTCAATTTAAATTATTTCTCAATTTATAAATTGAAGAACACCAAGAACACTTTTGTTTGTATCTTCAAATATTTCTTAAGATTTCCTATGAATCTTCATGTTTTCAACTTGAAGTTCTTGAGTAATCACACTAAACCGGAGGTTCGATCCCTCCTTCTAGCGCCAAATTGTTGGTGAACGAATCTAATCGTAAGGATTAGTGGCTGTTTTAATCCGTTTTTACGTCACCAATCAATAATGTGTGATTGATTACCACCGTAAATGGTAAATCGGGGTATGAGTTTATCAAATTTGTAAATTCGGTAGTCGAAATTGGACTTATTTCGTGTATGTGTGAGTTTGGGTGTGTTTATGTGTGTATTTTTATCTGAAATTTGAAAATTATTTCAATAAGCTGGAGAACAACTATTTATGGAGGCTAGCAACCATGAGGTGCCACTGACTCTTGGTCTCCCTAGCTTGCATGCCTGACATATGTCCTTTGACCTTAGTTTGACCTTATCTAAGCTGAATCTTAGTTACAAAGTCTTCTTTTGGGCCTTATCTCGGACTCATTGTTGTTCGCCTAGGTCGGCTTGAATGATCTTGATGACCCTTCAACTGAAAGTTGTTCGCCTCTTGAGGGTGTACTTTGGAAGTTGTTCGCCTTATGGCTTTGTTCAGCTTGGCTTTGGGATCTTTGTCCTTTGTTCACTTGTACACACTTCTTTGGCTGTTTGTTGTATCATAGTTTGACCAAGTTGTTCGTCATTGATGACTTC
Organism: Ballota nigra; assembly: GCA_947034835.1. Lineage (NCBI taxonomy): Eukaryota > Viridiplantae > Streptophyta > Magnoliopsida > Lamiales > Lamiaceae > Ballota > Ballota nigra. The sequence goes on along the minus strand of OX344723.1, from coordinate 112,046,567 downwards.
ACAGTTGGCTCATTCTTGGTCTCGGGTCTAAATACCTGTTCGCCCATTAGTTGTTCGTCGGGGAGTTGTTCGTCACTTTGTATACCTCCCAGATTGGTTAATGCACCCAAGTCATGATTTTCTTTGTTGATCTTTCTTGATTTGGTTCCTCATAATCCTCGATGTAGCTCTAATCCTTGTTCGTCATTTACTGATAATTGTTCGCCCATCAACAAGTGAGTTTTCTGAGTTTTGGGTGTGTGGAGTATTTTTTTTTTTTTTGTTTTTGATTTGGGTGTGTGTTTATTTCAGGATTTAAGATTTGGGTGTATGAAAATATTGAAAGTTAAGTTAAGGGGTAAATTAGACAATACATTACGGGTGTGAAGAGCAATGGATGTGATGAGCAAAAATTCGGGTGTTATTAGCCGCGGCCAAAATGTTAAGGAGATCTTATCATCCATCTCTCAATTCTTTCCTAAATTATAAATGATATTTTCTTTTAATTTTAATTAATTATGGATAAAATAGTCTATATTTTAAGCCTCTTAATTTCTTTGTAAGTCACTTAAAATGACACTCTTAAGGAACGACAAACGCTTGTGCGAGACAATCTCATGGTGAGGCAGTTTACAAATTAGTACAAATTAAAACTCATCCCTTCCAAATTGTTGGTGATTCATATCCAACTTATATAATGTCTCATCGTGAGATGGTCTCACGTAAGACTTACTCATTAGAAACATATGACGAATTTGTTATTTGTATAAAAAAAAAAATTATAGGTTGTGTGTTAATATTTTAATGCTTAATTTTTTCTCTAGAACTTAAATTTAGTTTAGGGCCAGCTAAATACCCTTTCAAACATTGGAGATACACCTCCATCAATTTTTATCATTTAATTAAAGTTGCTAAATTACACATATATCCTTAATAATTTAAAAAAATAAAACAATCAATACTACATGTACCTCTTCTCTTCTTCTTTTTCACGTACGACAAAGTATTATATAAAAATAGTTCACAATAAGCTTATCAAGAAACTATTTTTAATCATCGAATATTTGACCAGAAGTATCATTAATCTGGGCCGGTGATATTATATTATAATTGTTGTAAGTTTTCTTAAACTCAGATTAATGATAATCCTGGTGAGATTATCGATACTTCTGATAAAATATTCGATACTTTAAAACAGTTTTATGATAAATTTATCATGAGTCATTTTCATATAAAACTTACACTTCACATACATATTTATGCATTCTTCACCATCTTCACACGTACACGACACCATAATAATTAGTTCATATTTTTTTAGTGAGAATCTAAAGAAAATTAGAGGGTCTATAAACCCTACTTTTGAATGTTAAATGTTGTTAATATAGTGAGTTTTTTTGTATGAAATGTTTATATTTTGTGCATATTGTGAGTTTGAAATCGTATGATTGTCATTCATGCATTTTTTTTTAATTTTTTTTCAAATTTAGCGTAAGTGAAATTTCAGACATGGTGTACTAAAAGTTTTACAATATTTCAAAACATAACTTTAAGAAATATTTCAAAGTTTCAGAAAAAGTTTGTCGAAATATTTATTTATTCGAAAATTTGGATAAATTTCGGAATATAATTTTCAAAATATTGGTACAATTTCGAAAAACCAGGTTCGAAACGTCTATCTTCTATAATGTTAGTAGACTATTTTTTCTATAATGAATATTCTACTCAAACTTAACCGAACTATCAATAAATAAAATCCTAAGACAAATGATCAAAATGACGACAAATAAAAAAATTAACAATTTACTGATCCTTCCATTAGCTGTCGGTTTGTGTCGCCGTCTGAGGCTTTGAGCATTGTCGCTTCGTCATCCTGGTCGCCAGAAGTTTAGTAGCAATCTAAGTTTAGGGAGATGGAGGGAGGGGGGTATAGGTTTGTTTAAAAAATTGTATCTAAGAAGAGAAGAGGAAATGTTTAGTATAATAAGAGTAATATTGGTAGTACATGGGTATTGTATCTACTATGCCAATTAAAATTGGTAGGCGAAAGAAGATGGAGGTGCATCTCCATTATTTGGAGGGATATTTAGCCGGGCCCTCAGCCCAACTAAATACAAAAATAATTACTACCTCCGTCCCACAACACTTTGCACAGTTACTATTCCTCTCGTATTTTCGCGAGCAAGTTTTTTTTATTAGTATTTGAAATGATAAAGTAATTTTAAAATTACTTTATAATAGAGAAGAGGTAGATCTATCATAATCTACCTTTAAAATTATTTTATCATTTCAAATACTAATAAACAACTCGCATTGAATTTGTGTGGGTGTTTTTTTTATGGAGGGAGTACTTGATTTGATGGATTGGGTTAACCCAACTGCAAAAATTACCAACTCTACTCAAATCCCTTTCTTGAATCAAAATTTCTTATTCGAAGCAATTCAAGAAATTTCACAATCCAGGTATACCAAACAGAGACTCACATCAACCATGTAATTTGTAGCCTTAATTTGTGTGGGTGTTTTTTTTTTCTTTAAATAATTAAACTTAAAATAAGAGATAAATAAAGATAAGCAAATACGCTAGTTGAGATAGTAAAGAAGTGGATGGATCAATATTGGCTACTGCTGATCAATGTTGCACATGTACTTAACTTTTCATATATAGTGATCACCAAGGATGAAAATATCGGTACCGGTGGAAATATTGGTACCTTAAATTTACGGATATATCGATGGAAATATCGATATCGAATATCGATATCGGTAAAAAAATAGAAAATTGATGGAAATTTTATTAAAATGATGGAAATTTAACATGATACTTTAGGGTATATTATATCTAACTTTAATATATATAAATTTAATTTAAACTCAAACAAAATAAATTGTTTACGACAAATATATAAAAATAAAATACTTAGCAGTCTAAAATAATATAATAGTTGTTCATAATAATTTAATACAATACAAACAATGCAGCTAAGCATGTTGAAACTTTTTTTCTTGCAAGATTTTTTGAATAAATGGTGATTTTTAGTGACTAAATCCTCTCAAGATTTAAAATAATATTCATGGACAATAAATAAAAAAGTGAGATTTTTTTCGATATTTACCGATATTTTTCCGATTTTTACCGAAATTTCCAGATATTTTGCAAATTTTGAACTACAGCTCACCGATATCGATATCGATACCGATATTTCTCTATATTTACCGATATTTCCCGATATTTTATCGATATTTTGGAAAAAATCTCGTTCCGGTGGATATCCATATGGAGACCTCCAAAAAGCCAAAATTTCGGCGAAATTTCGCGATTTTTTCATCCTTGGTGATCACCCATCAGGTATTATCACGTTAATATAGGGGAGAATTATATATATATATATATATATATATATATATATATATATAATATTTTTTTATTTACGAAAATAAAATTAAATAAAAATTAGAGTTGATAATAACTATACATATAATATAATAAATTAATACATATTAAATTGTAACGCGGAACGAAGTGAGAATAATAAAAATTGAGCCCGTTCCAGTGCCAATTTATTTCATTTTCTAGAAAAATCTGAAATCCTCCACGTCATGGGAAGCAAACACGTTTGTGAAGAAAAAAAATAAGGGGTATGAAGTCAAATCCCTAATTCATATATATATATATATATATTCTATTTTTAAGGACAAAGACACTCAACATAACAAATTCTCTTGTTGAGCTAAATCTTCAATCCAACGCGGAATGCCTACCTACTCCAATCTTGAGGAGTTGAGGAGTGAGCATAGGATGCTAAAGCATCAACAACCAAATTCTTCGTTCTTGGGACTAATGATATACCCCACACTAATATCGTCCCCCAATCCGTTCCATAACTCATGTAATGTAACTTCCTCGGGTCCAAAAATATTGTTTTCTTTGTATTGCTACAATGATTGCTTCTGTTGAATCTGAACATAAATGCACAGGACCAAACTACAAATGTTTATACTTGAACGTCCAAGTTCGTGTTATGACTCACAAGTGACTCAACATTCTTTGCATGGGAGGTTCTACAGGACCTGTAAATAGGCATGCATATCATTGCATTCATACATCGATACATCGAAAAAACATTTTGCATACTCCTCTCTTACATTTCATATAGTAGTTTATCCTCTCCTCACGCTAATTTCAGTTTGTCGGAACCATTTATATATATGGTGCTACACATAAACAGACAAGAGTTGTTTTACCTTATGAGACATTACGCCGATTCCAACAAGCACCTAGTTAGAACATATTCTTCTTGCAAAAAAAAAAAGAGTTTCCCTTGACTCGACTGGCCATGTGTTGTAGAAAAAAAAATTCAGTACCAATGAAATTAAGAACTCCAATTTGTGCATTTGTGGTTCAGTTGAAGGAGTTATCCAGTATGTGTGCTCATCACATTTAAAAGGTAAATCTAGTTCCATTGTTCGTTCTATGAGAGAGTTATTCGAAATTGTTAAAAATATTAATTTCTTTATAAAAAAATATGTAATTTTTTTCTTTTATTATTTCGTTAATTACACCGTAAATTCCCAATCATCCCTACCCCAAATTCCCACACTTTTTACCATACTGATTCCTCAACCCCTCACGTCCCCATTGCTCATCTCCCTCTGTACTTCCCACTCTCACAACAATACTCTTTCATCGTGCATTTATTAGTCAAGTCATAAATGTAATTTTCTTGTGTATAGGTAATTAGTTGATGAGAGATTATTTATTGAATTATATATATATGTGTATATATATTTTCCTAATTAACCAATGAATTTCAAATCTATGGATTTAACAAATTATCTTTAAATTCACAATTCAAACAAGTGATTGAAATCCGTGGATTTTGTTGTAAATCGAGAGCGTAAATAAAGGCGCGAGATTTGTCCACCCACTTCGTCGGGAACGACTACGTCTGGGAGCGTACCAAGCCAGGAGTTTTACTAATATGTGTGTGTATGAGTGTATACAATTCTGAGTACAATGATATATTTATAAGAGTAAAACTCTAATCTAACTATGAAGTCCATTGGGTTATTGGTCCATTAGTAATGTCCACATCAAATCTTCTAGATTTGGAATAATAAATCTGCTAGGTTTACAACACTCCCCCTTGGACATTACGACATAACATGTCATAAAAACTCTACGTGCTAGCTATCGGCCAAATATTAAGTTAGGGAGGAATGTAATCGGTCTTTCAGATCAAATCTTCTAGATTTATTTCGGGGTTACCGCTCCCCCTGAAGTCAACAACACTTTGAGCCTTTGCATCCCAATACCACGAACGTATTTTTCAAAAGTAGACGTAGGTAAGGACTTAGTGAACAGATCTGCTAGATTGTCACTAGATTGCACCTTTTGAATGGTAATCACGTCACTCTTCTGGAGTTCGTATGGGTAGAAGAATTTAGGTGAAATATATTTCGTCAGGTTTTCCTTGACATACCCATTATTCATTTGTGCGATGCAAGCTGCGTTGTCTTCGAATATAATGGTGGGGGATGTATCGCCTTTAGCGATACCACACGAGTCACCAATGTGTTTTACCAAAGACCTTAACCAAACACATTCCCGTGCGACTTCAAACAAAGTTATTATCTCTGAGTGGTTCGAAGACGTGGTAACCAAAGTTTGTTTAACCGATCTCCATGAGATCGCGGTACCACCACAGAGAAAAATATAACCAGTCTGGGATATGACGTTGTGGGGATCAGACAAATAGCCAGCATCCGCATAACCTACCAAGGTTTTATCTTGACTCTTACGGTAAAACAGTCCAAGATCTTGAGACCCTTGGAGGTACCATAGAACATGCTTAACATCATTCCAAAGTCTCCTTGTAGGAGAAGCGCTATATCTCGCAAGCAAATTAACTGCAAATGTTATGTCCGGTCTAGTGCAATTTGCGAGATAGAGCAATGCTCCAACAACGCTAAGATAAGGAACTTCTAGCCCCAAAATTTCTTTTGAATCTTCTATTGGCCTAAATGGGTCATTATCCACTTCGAGGGATCGGACAACCATAGGGATGCTAAGTGGATGAGATTTATCCATGTGAAATCTCTCCAATACCTTCTTCACGTAGGTTAACTGATGTATAAGAATTCCTTCTGGGAGATGCTCGATCTGCAGGTCGAGGCAGTACTTGGTTTTACCCAAGACTTTCATTTCGAATTCAGCTTTCAAGATTGAACTGACTTCTTCAATCTCTTTGCATGTTCCGATTATGTTTAGGTCATCAACATAAACGGATATGATGCAAAAACCATTTTGCGATTTCTTCGTGAATACGCATGGGAAAGCTTTATCCAATGTTGCACGGATTCGTCCAAAAAACTAAGTATGCAGTATCCGATACGCACAGGGGGCGGGTGCAGGCGCGATTCATGTTGGATTCGCACCCGATTCGCCACCTGGCGTATCGTCAAATTTTTTCAAAAAAAAAATGGATACGCGAATCCGTGAGTGAGGATTCGCGAATCCGACTTCTTCTAGAATTTTCTGGGTTGCTCTCGTTGAATTTTACTTCATCTGGTTGCTTGTTTTGATCGATACCTCCGCCATCAAGAATATATCAGCGTTGTATACGAGAAATCAGATCCACCGCCTCTGTGCTTGTTTATCTCCATAGGTGTACCGTCGCATCATGGCCCTTTTTCAGTTTTTGAGATCTGCGATTTTAAGCCGGCAACGTTTAGATCCATCGCCTCTCAGACTCTGTACGCGTTTACCTCTGTTTGTGCTCTATGATTCTTTTTCATTTTATGAGATCTAAAAATTTTAGACTGTCGCCGAAGAAAGATAAAAGAAAAATGGTGCAAATATCAAAGAAGAGAGAAGGTGGGGTTTCGTAGGGGAAGAATAAATACACTTAGAATCAGGATGTGTGTTATGTGGCAATAGGATATGAGAAATAAATGTTGACTTGCTGAGCTTATTTAGTTTATTTAAGTATAAATTAAGTACTTCTCTTTATTTTAAAACCAATGGATCTATCGTTTTGTGCTTTTTGTGTGGGCTTCTCTAGGTTTTGGACTTCATAAAAAATGTATTTGCTCTGGGCTTCAATTTTAGTTGGGTTGTGCATAATTTGTCAATAAATTAATTAAATGGGTTAAAGGTATTTAAATGGTTCAATTTTTATATATTTTATAAATGTAATTTAATATAATAAAATATAAATAAATAGACGTATCCTTCACGAATCGCACCCTACACTTTTGAAAATTTCGAATCCCCGCACTCGCACTCCCGCACCTGTGCAACATAGGCTTTATCGAATGTCTATTCCTTCTTCTGAAGGAATTCACTAAGTCGGTTGTACCACATGAGGCCCGATTGCTTCAGGCCATACGACTTTTGCATTTTTATGCTATACATACTGCGGTTTTCACCATCCCTCATCTGAGGAATGTCAAATCCATCGGGGATTTTCATATAAATGTCGGCATCAAGTGATCCGTATAAGTATGCGGTTACTACGTCCATCAATCTTATCTGGAGATTTAATTTAACTGCCAAAGATATCAAGTAGCGGAACGTTATTGCGTTCATTACGGGAGAATAGGTTTAATCGAAATCAATACCGGGTCTCTGCGAAAACCCTTGAGCCTACAAACCTCGCTTTATACCTCTCCATAGTATTGTTCTCATTCTGTTTTCGTACAAATACCCATTTATATCCTACATGGATAGCGTGTGCAGGTGTAATAGAGTCAAATACTTGTCTTTTGTTAAGCGATGCGAGCTCTGCTTCAATTGCCTCTTTCCATTTTACCCAATCGGAGCGCTTCCGGCACTCAGCGATAGTTTTGGGTTCTGGATCCGGATCGTTAATGGAAAGAGCAATTGTCACTGCAAATGTGTCATCGACGACAGTAATATTTATATTATATGTTTCTCCCATATCTATGAAATTCATAGAGACATCAACGTTTGTGTGAACCAGGCCTTTCTCATTTTCCAGTGTATCTGGGTCTGGTCGTTCCGTGGTCCTTGTGCATTGAATATTTGTGTGCAAGTGCTTCATCACTAGGACGCTCGTTTTCTAGAGACTTTGAGTTATCTAGACGAATCTCTTCTAGAGATTTTACATTCGAATGACCAGTTTTGCTAGTTTTTCGTTTAGGTGTACTAGTATCTCTTGAGGGTCCTTTACACTTCTGGCGTATGGGGGCATGAGTACTTCTTTTGCTTGGGACCTCAACCCTTTGGGGAGCATTTACTGCAGGTATATGCGATTTAGTTACACCTCTATGGTCAGTGAACGCGCCTGGCAGATTGTTTGCTAAATTTTGCAAGTTAATGATCTTCTGAACTTCCAGTTCAGATTGACTAGTGCGTGGATCTAGATACTGAAGATCACTTACGTTCCACGTAAGCTCCCGGTATTCATTCAATTTTGAATTCAGATCTCCTCCTAATGCCGGGAAGTGATCTTCATTGAACGTGCAATTAGCAAACCGGGTCGTTAATTGATCCCCGGACAAAGGCTCGAGGTATTTCATGATGGATGGAGAGTCAAATCCGACGTAAATACCGAGTTTCCTTTGTGGGCCCATAGAGGTCCGCTTTGGTAATGTTATCGGAGCATATACCGCACATCCAAAAATACGCAGATGGGAAATGCTATGTTCTTTCCCACGCACTAGCTGAAGGGGGGAATGATCATTATATGCAGTTGGACGGATTTGTATCAAGTGCGATGCATGTAGGATAGCATGCCCCCAGTATGAAGTGGTAATGTTATAGAGGTCCGCTTTGGTAATGTTATCGGAGCATATACCGCACATCCAAAAATACGCAGATGGGAAATGCTATGTTCTTTCCCACGCACTAGCTGAAGGGGGAAATGATCAGTATATGCAGTTGGACGGATTTGTATCAAGTGTGATGCATGTAGGATAGCATGCCCCCAGTATGAAGTGGGTAGTTTAAAGTTCATAAGCAATGGTCTCGCGATAAGTTTGATACGTTTTATTAGCGCCTCAGCAAGACCATTTTGGGTATGGAAGTAGGGGACCAAATGTTCCACTTTAATTCTCAGGGCCATACAGTAATCTGTAAAGGCCTTTGAGCTGAACTCAGCAGCATTATCCATGCGAATCGACTTAATTGGATAATTCGGGAATTGAACTCTAAGCTCGATAGTTTTCGCAATGAGCTTCGCAAAAGCTTGATTGTGGGTTGACAGCAAACAGGCATATGTCCACCATGAAATATCGAAATGGTCCTGATGTTGGGTGAATCGGTCCACAAATGTCTCCTTGAACTCGTTCAAAAAAAACCGGAGACTCTAGTCCAACCTTAGTGCGCGACGGACGCACTATTAACTTACCCTTAGAACATGCATCACAAATAAATTCATCAACAAGAGGGATTCTATTATTCGAAATATTATGACCAATTGAATTAGATAGAATCTTACGAATCATAGTTTGTCCTGGATGACCTAACCGTTGATGCCACAATTTAAAAGAATTCGGGTCATGAAATTTCATACTCATAGCTAGATGAAGATTAGACGGCCGGATGTAGGAATAATACAATCCGGAGGAGAAGGAATGAAGTTTTTCTACAATTTATTTACGGCTACCTCGAGTAATAGTCATCATAAGGTATTTGTTATTGTTCTCAGTTTCAGTTTCAATATGATAGTCATTAGTTCTAATATCTCTAAAACTGAGTAGGGTACGCTTAGATTGTGGAAACAATAAAATATTATCGATTATGAGTTCGGTGCCCATGGGGAGGACAATGGAAGCTCTTCCGGAGCCCACTATCAACATACTATCATTGGTTATTGTAGTTATACTTCTCCTTACGTTCTACCAAGTTATGAAAATACTTCCTATCTCTCAAGATTGTATGAGTGGTGGCGCTATCTACTAAACATAAATCACAATCTTAATCCATCATGCCAGAGGAAATAGTCCAAACATAATAGCTGATATGTTTACAAACCATGTATAATAATAGCAATATCCAAGTAAATTTAATGGACAGCGTTAAGGTAAACACATCAAAGCTAAAAATATAATATCATCCATAAAATAAAGTATCCGAAAGAAAGGATCCAAAAATATAAATTGTTTTATCCAAAAATAAAGTACTAAAACAATCAAATACGCAAATCACTCATCATCTCCAAAGTCCTTGAACTCGATGCCCAGAGGATCGGCGTTGTCTTGGTCAAAGTCTACTCCAGACAGGCTAGCATGGTGAGATTCGACTCTAGGAGCCTTCCCCTTGTCGTCCTTCTGCTGCTTTTGATAAGCCTTCAACCAAGATCTTGGGAGTGCGACACGTGCGAGACCAATGGCCTCTGCATCCGCATCTGTAACATGACTGTTCAACCTTATCTTGATTGCCAGATTTTTTAAGAGCGAAATTCGAGGTTCTTTGACCACCGGATGTACTACGACCTCGGCCTTTAGCCCAGATCATCTTACTCTCTCTCACCCTTCCACGTTTGCGACCAATCATATAATTGTCACTGTACTGTTGCTAGAGTATAAGGTTGCTAGCGTGGAATGTTGACAGATTGTTCTGCATCAACTGGGTTACAATACGTTGCAAAGCAGAGTTGTGCTCCGTTATAGACTTAAGGTCTTGTAAACGGAGTTTCAACCAATCGTATTGTGCCGGAGGGAGGAGTATATCATTTTGTTGTTAGAAACGGTCTTTCAGGGACTTCCACAACGTTTCGGGGGTCCTTGAATGAGGATCTAAAAAAATGAATTCCTCACTCAGGTGATTCATGAGAAAAATCAACGCTTTCGCCTTCTGGGCGTTAGTGGATTTTGAACCTTCGATAATTGTTTCGCTCAACTCATTTGAGGCTAGATGAATCTCGACATCTAGCGCCCATGTCAGGTAGTAATTACCATCGAGAGCAAGCTCATCGAATTCTTTCATGGTAATATCAGACATTATTCACTACGATTTTAAAGTAACATGGTAAGAGTTGTGACCAATTTATTGACAACGGAGAAATAAGGATTTATTTGATAATTCTAGAGCACATAGAAGCAAGAATTTGGGCGCCGTCTACCCAAAATATAAATTACGGTCCGACAAGTACCGGACGCCGCCTACCCAGACAATATATGCGGACTATAAACTATGTGCAAGAGTAATAATGCATGCAAGATAATTAAATCATAAAAGCATGTGCATGTATCAATTAAGCATATAAGACAATTTATTGAGAACTAATACTAGAAATTAATTCCAAAATTTTCGGGCTTAATTAACATGCAAGAATTATTACTTTTTAATTTTTCAAGTATTATTTGAAACTTGATAAATTAATTTGAGGGCACAAAAAATATTAGCAAAAATGATATGAGGCCCAAATTAAATAATAGAGTTTCCATGGCCCAATATAAAGTAATCAAAGAGGCTCAGGTTAATTAATTGAAAAACCCAGCTTAATTAAATAAAAGGCCCATTTCAATTTAATTAACCGGCCCAAAGGAAAGAACCCAAGTTATGAAGATAATTGAAATCCGCCTAGTTAAGTCGGCCTGGTTAGAAAAAAATAAGAGAAAGGTCCCAAAAACCAAAGTCAAAGAATAATGGTCCAGAAAAGAAAATGGAGAAGGTCCAAATTTTATTTTCTTTTTCATCTTTTCGGCCCAGGGGATAAGGGTCTGGCAAGAAGGGTTATGCACTAAAACGTAATACGCATTATCCTGGATCGCGCACGGCGGCAGCTATGGAGGCGGCGCGGCTGACGGTTGCGTGTGGCGAGCTCCAGGCGGCGCGAGGGCGGCGGCCCGGAGGTGGCGCGACACGGCACGGTGGATGCGCGACGGGTGCGTCACGGCGTGGCAGTCCCGTGCGCGGGCAGCGTGCCTGGCACGGCGGCGATCGCGCTCGGCGGTGGCGGCGCGGCCTTGAGGCTACAAGCGTTCGACGGGCGGCGGCCGTGTCGCTTCGGGCGTTGGCCGTGGCTCGTCAATTAATTTTTTTTTTCAATTCAATTCGATCCAATTAATTGCAAATACGAAGTAAAAATCGATGCAATAATTCAAGAGCATATGAAACATAATACGCATGGATCAAATAATTAGATACGACAATTAGTTCACATGCTATAGAGAAAATTAATTTTGATCATACCGATTAGTCTCGGGCAGAGTCTCGTGCTGATAACGTGTTGTAAATCGAGAGTGTAAATAAAGGCGCGAAATTTGTTCACCCAGTTCGTCGGGAACGACTACGTCTGGGGGCGTACCAAGCTAGAAGTTTCACTAATATGTGTGTGTATGAGTGTATACAATTCTGAGTACAATGATATATTTATAAGAGTAAAACTCTAATCTAAATATGAAGCCCATCAGGTTATTGGTCCATTAGTAATATCCACATCAAATCTTATAGATTTGGAATAATAAATCTGCTAGATTTACAACAGATTTAAAATCAATAAATTTTCAACTCCATCCTCAAATTAAATCTCTTCATCCAAGCACAACATAATTTCATTTTTAATCATATGGTGAAGTTAATTTACAAAATACCTACTTAATATTATTTGGGTTCTCTTGTTAATTATCCTCCAAGTGGACCATAAATAGTGACTATAATTTTTTAAGTTTGAAGTCATAAAATGTAAAAAATAACAAAAATAATAACTCCAAGTGGAGCATAAATAGTGAGTATAACAAAATAATATTATAATTATTCTTGCACATTTTGAATTGTCAAATACTTCTTCCGTCCCGCGATTATTCATATATTTATTTTATTCGTTTGTCCCAAAATTATTTGTACACTTCAAAAAGAAAAATATTGATTTATGTGCATACTCACAAAAAATGCACACCATATTTACCCATATATCACAATTTTACTAAAACCAACAGTTCGATATGTTAGTGTTTGTTTTGAAAAATCAAAGTCAAAAGTGAGCTTAAAATCCAAATATATATATGTTATGTATTCAAACTTGAGTGCATGCTAGAATTTATGTACTTTAATAACACAAATTCTAGCATAAACTCAAATGCATAGCATGCACTTAGATTTTAAGCTCAATTTGACTTCAATTTAGAATTTTTTTTTTTTCAAAACACACACAAATACATCGAACTGTATGTTTTTTGGAGTTGGAATAGAACTGATTACTTATTGTGATATCATTGATTACTTTTTGGGATAATACTAATTTCTACTTGAATTATTATTTTTTTTCAAAATTTAAGTGTATGTTATGCACTCAAATACATACTAAAACTGCTCTCAAGCTAGAGTTGCTCTCCCGATAAATTAAATTTGAGACGTGTCAATAATTACAAATTACAAAAGAAAACTAGGGATAGTAGATCTTATATGGTCAAAGGCCAACTTTCCTTTGTGCATTTGTAGCGATTTTATTTATTCTTTATTTTATTATTCAGTTTGACATTATTAGCCGGAATCGCGCGGTATAGCATATGCGGACTAGGTGTTACTTTATGTAGCAAAATGCAGATAGAGTTCTCTTGCAATTAATTTTACATTTGAGGGTACACCAAAATATATGGTGTAGAGTAGTTTTGGGTGGTTTTAAAATTTACGATTGGTGGGGTGAAATATAATTTGAAAACAATGCTTTTAATTATTTTTTCAGAAAAATAGTCATTTGTACTATCACACGAATTTTTATCTTTGGTGTAGCGGATGCAATTTTTGTTGAAAGTTTTTGTCAAGCCATTTTCCTACAAGGAATAGAAAAAATATTAATTATATTATAATAATTCATATCATAATAAAAAAAATATATATATTAAAATGTATTCTCTCCGTCCCAGTTTTGTTTTCCCGTTTGACTGTGCACGGAGTTTAATGCAAGAGTTGAATTTAGTATTTAAATGAATAAAGTAGTATTGAGAATGATGAACGGTGAATAAAGTAGTATTGAGAATGATGAATGATGAATGATGAATGATGAATAAAATATTATTTAAATGTATGGAAAAGTAATTTTGTGTATTAATGAGTTGAATGATTACATTGTTGTACGTCTAATATATAGAGTTACACACATCAATTACAGAGATATACAAATCAATCACAGAGGATAATATCTTTGACCAACAAAAAAATGTATAAGATTGATTTCCCTAAGATCCGAGATTAGCAGTCAATTAAAGATCCTGGTGACGTATCCTTAATACGCCCCCGCAAAATGGATGTTCCATCGGCAACGACAATTTTGGAACGGAGGTCTTGTAACCGAGCACGAGCCAGGGGCTTGGTAAGTAAATCTGCCAGTTGATCCTGAGTGGGGACAAAAGAGACAGCAAGACAACCCTTGGTAGCAAGGTCCCGAACAAAGTGTAGGTCGATGGCGATATGCTTCATACGAGAGTGTAGCACGGGGTTAAGAGCCAAACAAGTAGCCCCCATATTGTCACATAACAGCTTTGGAGTTGATGGAAATGGGATGCCGAGATCACTGAACAGATGTCGAAGCCAACATACCTCCGAAGCGGCAGTAGCAAGAGCACGATACTCTGCTTCAGTAGATGATCGTGCAACCCCAGTTTGTTTTCTGGAGCGCCAAGAGATAAGACTTTGGCCAAGAAAGATGATATAAGCTGAAGTAGATTTCCCATCAGATAGATCTCCTCCAAAATCCGAGTCGGAGTATGCTGTGACGGTAAGAGAGGTAGCACGGCGAAGAAGAATCCCATGATGCAGGGAACCCTTAAGATATCGAAAGAGATGTTTGACCGCTAGCCAGTGTGTAGCGGTGGGAGATGCCATATGTTGAGCTAGTTTATTAACTGTGAAGGCAATATCGGGCCTTGTTATGTGAGGTATTGAAGACCCCCAATAGCACTTCGATATTCAGTGGGATCGACAGTCCCTGTGGAGGCAGGAGGTTTCGACGACATGGGCGTGTGAAGAGCTTTAGCACCATCCATTTTGTGACGTCTCAATAAATCAACGGTATATTTGTGTTGAGATAAAAATAGACATTCTTTGCAACGAGCCACTTCTATACCCAAAAAATAAGAGAGATGACCAAGGTCTTTGACAGCAAAGATCGATTTTAGGTGCTTAGTAAGAGCCAAAATCTGATCATCAGAAGAATCGGTGATGACAAGGTCATCGACATAGACAAGGACGAAGAGTCGAAGAAAGCCCTTAAGAAGTGTGAAAAGTGATGAATCTGCACGAGACTGAACAAACCCAAAGGATATTAGAGCTGAACTTAGGGCATTGTACCATGCCCTTGGAGCTTGGCGGAGACCGTATAATGTACGACGAAGGAGGCACACATGAGAAGGACATGAGGAATCCTTGAAGCCTGGTGGTTGTTTCATGTAGACAGGGACATCTAAATGCCCGTGCAAGAAGGAATTTCTTACATCTAGTTGGCGAAGGGACCAATTAAATTGAACGGCCAAAGATAGGACAGTTCGAATTGTAGCGGGCTTGACCGCTGGACTAAAGGCTTCACGAAAATCAATACCAGGACGTTGGAGAAAGCCCTTAGCCACTAGACGCGCCTTATACTTATCAACCGAGCCGTCAGGTTTGCGTTTGATCCTAAAAACCCATTTACATCCGATAATATTTCCTTTGGAAGGTGGAGGTACAAGCTCCCAAGTACCATGACGCTGGAGAGCTGTAAATTCCTCGGCCATAGCAGCCCTCCAAAGAGGGTATGACAGAGCCTGATGAACAGACGATGGTTCGACATTATCAGGAAGAGGATGCTTAGTGGTTGAAAGAATTTTCTTGGGTTTATAGATGTTGTTTTGGCTTCGTGTTGTCATGGTATGAGTCCGTTGGAAGGATGAACTGGTGGTAACTGGCGGAGCCTGGTGTGGGGATGGCTCGTTAGAAGTGGTGTCGAGATCCGGTGGATGTGGTTCTTGTAGAACTGCAGGGTGAGGTGTTGTGATAGGATGGCTAGGTCTGGGAGCTGCCGAAGGAGGAGAGTCAGTGGAGATAAGTGGTAACTCAATAAGGTGGTTTTCTTCGACCAACGGTGAGGGAGATTGTTTTGGAGTGTGACCGGGGAACTGAGATTCAATAAATTGGACATGGCGAGAAACGTACACCCGACCAGAGTCTGGATCAAAACACTTGTAGGCACTTTGAGAAGTAGAGTAGCCGACAAAGATACACGGCATAGACGGAGGTGTAAGTTTTCCCGAGAGATATGGACGTAGCCAGGGAAAGCACAAACATCCGAAGATTCGAAGTTTGTTGTAATTCGGTTGTTGACCAAATAGTACCTGAAACGGGCTGCGCTTGCCAAGAAGAGGAGTGGGCATCCGATTTATTAAGTATACAACAGTCTGTAGTGCAAAAGACCAGTATGAGGATGGGAGAGCAGCATGATGCAATAAGGTCCGACCCACTTCTAGTATGTATCGATTTCGGCGTTCAGAAATGCCATTCTGTTGGGGTGTGTAAGGGGCAGATGTGAGCCAAGATATTCCATGTTGAACCAGATATGGACGTACAGCCAAGAGCTCACCACCATTATCAGTAAAAAAAGTTGCGAATAGTATGACCAAATTGTTTCTCAACTAGAGCGCGAAACTGAGGGAAAATTGAGGTAACCTGTGACTTGGCATTAATAGGAAATAACCAACAATATCGGGTAAATAGATCCACAAATAACATAAAATATTTGGAACCGTCTAACGACACAGTCGGTGAGGGACCCCACACATCAGCAAATAAATAATAAAGAGGGTGCAATGCTTTAAATGAAGAAGCCAAAAAAGGCAATCTATGTGATTTGCTCAGCTGGCAAGAAATACAATCCATGCCCAAAACTTGGGACTTATTTAATAGAGGCAACTTATGTTTATGAATAATAAAAGTACTAGTGTCCACAGATGGATGCCGAAGACGTGCATGCCAATTTGAGGAAGAAGTACGAACTCCCATAGAGACAAACTTTGAAGCAGAACATTGCAAGGATGATATTGAACCAAGATGATAGACCCCATCACAGCAAGAGCCTTTAGCTAGAGGCGCCCCCGTGCTTCGGTCCTTAATAACAAAATGTGATGGGAAAAATTCCATAGAAACATTATTTGCTGCAGTAAATTTACTAACAGATAATAAGTTCTGTTTAGCAGACGACACACATAGGACGTCAGAAAGTATAAAATTTCGTGATGGAAATCGTAAGATAGAGTTACCAGTATGGGTGATGGGGAGGCCAGTGCCATCAGCAATGTGGACCTCATCTGTGCCATCATACTCCGAGTGAATGGAGAGATTGCTTAAGTCAGACGTGAGATTGTGCGATGCACCCGAGTCGACAAGCCACGACTGCTGGTCAGGATGAGCATATCCAGAAGGAGAAGTAGCAAAGTTGGCCAAGTATGGATATCGTCGGCACGTAACAGCGGTGTGATGAAAGCCCCCACATAATTGACACACCACAGGTGGACGACCAGAATTCGAACCACCACGATTTGAGGGATTTCCACGGTTGGATTGAGTGTTGCTGCCATGTTTGGATCCACCGTGGTTATTCCCATAGTTGTTGTTGCTGGAATTATTTTGGCAAGTTCCGAAGTTTCCGCCATGGCCACCACGGCCTCCATGAGATTGCCGAGTTAAGGACTGATTTCCACGACTATTGCCCGAACGAGCAGGATTAGCAGTAGCTATCAACTGCTTTTGAGCAGCTTCCTGAGTTTTGAGCGAAAGCTCATGCTCAAATAGGAGATCATGAAGTTCTTCAAAGCGGAGAGGTGTCTCCCGAGTACGAATAGGCCCAACAATATTAGCATACTCGGGTCCTAACCCATTGATGACGAATAAAGTAAGGTCATCAGCGGTAACCGGTTCGTCAATTAAGGCGAGTTCATCGGCCTTGGCTTTTACATAGTGGAGATAGTCAGTGATGGAGCGATTACCAATGGAAATACGATACAACTCACTCTTCAATTGATTGACACGAGAACGTGAACGACTAGCAAACAATCAGGTAAGGATACCCCAAGCCTCGGCGGATGTGGTTGCAGAGGAAGCAAGAGGCAAAACCTCGGGTGTAAGGGATCCGAAAATCGCAGCCAAGAGCAATTGATCTTGGCGGATCCACGTGGTAACAAAAGCCGCATTAGACCCATCGACGGATAGAGTCGGGCATGGCGAAGAACCATTAATGAAACCCAATAAATTGTGCCCACGGAGGAGGGCCAACAAATGCGCACGCCAGGACGCATAATTTTTATGTGAGAGTTTGATCGGAAGGTGGTGATGGGCTGTGATTGGGACAATCGGAGGTGGGAGTGGAGGGGCAGCTGGGGTTGCTGCGCCCACAGTGGTGGTGCCGGTTGATTCAGTGGACATGGTGATGAAGGATCAGATTAGGGAAAAGAAGGTCTCAGATCGTAACCCCTCTTGATACCATATGGAAAAGTAATTTTGTGTATTAATGAGTTGAATGATTACATTGTTGTACGTCTAATATATAGAGTTATACACATCAATTACAGAGATATACAAATCAATCACAGAGGATAATATCTTTGACCAACAAGAAAATATATAAGATTGATTTCCCTAAGATTCGAGATTAGCGGTCAATTAAAGATCCTGGTGATGTATCCTTAATAAACTGAATAAAATAATTTATATTTTAGGGATGGGAAAATAAAATTGGGACGGACCTTTTTGGCAAATTGGAAAACAATTCTGGGACGGAGGGAGTACTAATATTGTTCATACAAACTAGTATTTTTCTTATATAAACAAATAATTTTCATTGTACTATTCTATTTTTTATGAATCTCGTTAATATTAACTTAATTACATAAAGTGCATCATGCATAAAAATTCTTGTCAACATGTGAAAATTTGCACACAAGGGACAAAATGAATATGTTAGGTATAGTGCATGTGTTGCAAATATATATCACAAAAGAAATAATGTACGACTTGTCTTACATAATTATTTTGTGGACGGAACAAATTATTTTCAATTTAAAAATAACAAAAGTTCAAGTACAATTTTTATTATAATTAATTTTAACTTAAGAATAATTTATACTGTGTCGCATTAAATATATTCTGTAAGACAAAATCATAAGAGTAAATCTAGCCAGTACAAATTAAATATGTATTCAATTTTTTTAAAGAGAGATTATTTATTTCATACACATGTTGTTTATATTTTTAGTTCGATCATAAAAAGAAAAGAAAAAAGAATTGTAAAAAGATACTCCCTCCACCCCTAGTAAACTTTTTTTTTTTTTTTTCGAGTCATCCCCTACTAAACTTCTCATTACATAAATGACACAAACAACACTCTACTACATATAAACTTTAACCTTCAAATTCATATAATAGTTACCAAAGTGTCACTAATTCAATTCACTTTTCAACACTACTAATTATTTTATCCCAAAAGTCAACATATGACACACCATATATTAATAAATAAATACACTTTTTTAAACCTTTCAACAAAAAGAAATAAAAAATTTACTTAGGAACGAAAGAAGTAAATTACAAAGGAGCAAATGTATTAATAAATGAAAAATTACACGTAATTGGAAAGAACGCGCGAATTATGTATAAGCCCCACTGTTTACGTCAACGATGGTGAAACTTTCTGCAAGGAATATATTGGAGGTGGAACCAATTACCAATCAATTACACATATAAACAATGAAGACTATTTTGAAAAATAATTAAATAAATTAATTTTATAATTTTTTATAAATTCAAACTTTTAGAAGAAGTAAAATTATTTTATAATGTCATTGTCAAAAGGCTCACACCTCACACTTAGACAAAGAACATGTGGGAATCCGACCCATGCGGATAATATGGTGGTGTTTTGAAATTATAGATTTTGAAAGAATATATATCTAAGCATTAGTGGTGGTGTTTTGAAATAATTTTGTAACAGAGATTTAAAAAAAAAATTAAAGCTGGATTTTACCATTTAAAAAGAATGATTTTGACTGTTACAATATTGGTTCAAAACATGTCCTAAACTTATATATATATATATATATATATATATATATATATATATATATATATATATATATATATATAGACTGAGACAATGATGAAGGTTATCTAGCATGAACTCAATTTATGTCAATTGTTATCCACTACGTTCCATACGTGCGCCAAAGTTCACAAGTCACAGTTGAACACCTCTACACCTACAATTATTTCATGAGTAGACCTTTTATATATTACACTGTTCACGGTGAGACGAAGTCTAAATTGATAATATAACATATATTTAAACACTATGATAAGAGTACATGTTATATAATTTGTAGTATTATTCTGTGAACGGTCTCATTTTAAGACCATCTCACACAAATTTTTATTTTATTTTATTCCGTTGATAGAACTTTCAAAATTATGATGTATTGATTTCATATATAAGAGACAAGATCTCTACATTTTTCAGGTCAATAATCATTTATATTAGGGGTGAGCATCGGTCGGTTCGGTCACCAAACCGAACCGAATAATGAAAACCGAATTAACCGAATTTTTATGGTTCGTAACCGAAACCGACCGAAATTTTATAAAAACCAATATACAACCGAACCGAAATTTTCGGTTCGGTTATGGTTAAAACCGAATAACCGAAATTTTATTGTCTTTTTTTTTTTGTTTTTTACAACCATATATCTTTTTATTGGGCCTAATAAATAATATATAAATTCTTTAAAATAAAGCCCAATTCATTATTCATTATGATAAACAAAAATTCAATATATACCTGTACAAATTATATATTTCACAACATTCTGTAAGACTTTTACCCCATCTAATAAAAAAGAATAACAATAATATGAATATCACAATAATATGAAAAACAGAAAATTTACTAAATACCAATACCTCATAAATTTACTAAACAACACTCCACAAGTTCATAGCAAATTACCAGTCCATTACACATAACATAATAGTTACTTGCTGCTTGCAAAAACATATTAACATTCTTCATCCAAAAAGACTAACAGAGAGTGTATCTCTACATATCAAATAACATATTAGTAGT
Source organism: Ballota nigra (assembly GCA_947034835.1). Classification (NCBI taxonomy): domain Eukaryota; kingdom Viridiplantae; phylum Streptophyta; class Magnoliopsida; order Lamiales; family Lamiaceae; genus Ballota; species Ballota nigra. The sequence goes on along the minus strand of OX344723.1, from coordinate 112,025,538 downwards.
TCACACTCCACAATCCTCCTCCAAAAACAAAAGACATCCAGTAGCATATCAACATCCTCCAAAAGACAAAAGACAACTAGTAGCATACTAGCATATCAACATTTCACAACAAAATATATTAACAGTATGGAGGATAATCCCCCTCCAATTCCTCTAATTAGTGGTGGTAGATGATAACCCCCCTCCAACTCCAACTCCTGCTCTTACTCCAACTCCAACTCCAATTCCAATATTTGGCAAATCTGTGAATACAATACAAAATTATGTGAATAAACATGAAAATATACAAAATTAAATAAACAATCACTTAGTTACCTTTCTCGAAATTCTCAAGCTCTTCTAATTGTTCTTCAACACATATAGGATTTCCTGTACCTCTTATCCAATCTTGTGCGCATATCAAACCTTCGACAATTCTAGGAGTTAAAGAACTCCTAAATGCATCAAGTACCCTACCACCGGTACTAAATGCCGACTCTGATGCAACGGTTGAGATTGGAACGGCCAAGATATCACGTGCCATTCTAGAAAGAACTGGAAATCTTGAAGAGTTCGACTTCCACCACTTCAACAAATCAAAATTCTGCTCATCATCTATGACAGCTTCACTCAAGTAAGTATCTAGTTCATTTTTTTTGCTTCCGGACATCCCATTCTCAATTCTTTGCTTCTTAAGCCTTGTTTTAAAAATCGATGCTGGTCTTTTACCAATCTTGTCACTGCTAGTGCTAATCACCTCACAAGAACTAGAGCTGCTATAGCTACTATCACTTGCATCACTCTCCGGTTGATGGATTTTTCGATATTCCTCAAACAATTCATAAAGTTCAGCTTTCACACTATTAAATATGTTGGTACCCTTTTCCTCCCCATACATCCCAGACAAGGTGTATTGCATGTACTCAATTTTATCATGTGGATCAAACACAACAGGAAAAAAAATGATTTTATTCATTTTTTCACTATCCCCCCAATATTTATCAAATTTTTCTTCATAGCCTCGCCCATTTTCTTTATCCCCAGATCATTACTTCCACTCCACTCATTCAAGATAGCACATAAATCACTAATCTCGCTAAAAAAAGAGCTAGATGTGACATATAAAGAACCCGAAATGCGTAAAGTTGACTCAAAAAAATATTTCAGCAAATCTGCATATCTACGAACAACACCCCAATCCTCTAAAGTTGGAACCCCATCAACCCCATCCTTCATCAAGTCAGCCTTAAAGCTTGTATCTTGTTCATCATATCTCTCAAAGGCACTTTGAAATTTTTCAGCAGTTTTAAGCATCAAATAGGTTGAGTTCCACCTAGTAGCCACATCTAAACACAAAGAACTCTTATTTTCTATCCCTTCCCACTCTACACAATCTTGAAATTTTTTCCATCTTGCAGGTGAATTTCTAATGTATCTAACCGCATCCCTCACACGCTTCACCGAAGGATTAATGTCTTTCAACCCATCATTAACAACTAAATTAATCACATGTGCAATACATCGCATATGGAGGTATTTACAACTAGAAATAGCATTTCCCCAATTCAACATCCTTTTTGACAAGAACCCTATAGCCGTATCATTTGAACTTGCATTATCTACGGTTATGGTGAACACTTTTCTCAATCCCCAATCTAGAAGACAATTTTCTAGTGCTTTACCGATGTAATCACCCTTATGACTAGACACGGGCACAAAATTCAGAATCTTCTTATGTAAACGCCAATCATTATCAATAAAATGACCCGTAATACACATGTAATTAATTTTTTGCAATGAAGTCCAAGTATCAGTGGTTATGCAAATTCTATCACAATTTTCCTTCATAAAAGACTTCAATTTTGACCTTTCCATAGCATATAAATCAAAACAGTCCCTTGACACCGTCCATCGAGAAGGAATTTGAAATCTAGGGCATGACCTAGTTACAAATTTCCTAAACCCCCTCCCCTCCACAAACTTAAATGGCAACTCGTCTACAACAATCATTTCTACGAGTATTTCTCTAATTTCAGCTTGGTTAAACTTCCATGTACTAAGAGTACCCACCCCATCATTAACCTCATCATCATTTTTTTTGCAAATTTAATAGGGATTGACGTGTTTCTTGATTGTGAGGATTTTCTGAGCAAGAATTCATATGGTGTAATAGTGATGAAGTTCCATTCTTTTTTGTATTAGAGCAAAAAAGTTTCTCACAGTAGTTGCACTTAGCTGTTTGAGAGGCACCATCTTCACTCTGGATCTTCTCGAAGTGGTCCCACACTTTAGATCTTAGTTTCATGGACTTCCTTTTCATCGGCAGTGGTGGCAGAGCAGCATTTGAAGGTTGTGGCAGTGGTTGATATTGAATTGTATCTTGAGATTGTGGCAATGGCTCATTGCTTCCAATGCCTGCAGATTCTTCTTGTGTGTTTGACATCTATGACAATTCACCAAAACTATTAGTGATACATTCACCACAAATTAAAATATAAAATGATACAAATAAAAAAGTGCACCAAATTTTTTAGTAGCTTAGGGGTTTAACAATAATGACAGTCTAATTTTAGCATTCCCCTTATATATAATTTATGGGGAAAAGAGTACATCAGATTACTCCTTGTTTCTGGATAAATCATTTTTTCTGTATGATAGTTTGTTATTTGTCCTCAGATGACTAATTACAGCTTCTCTTTTACCAATAACTGCAAGATGTAGGGCACTTAAGCCGTCCTATTTCACAATGTTCGTTCGTATTAATGCTCGATGCAAGGAAGGCAAGATTTTTAACTATGTTAAAATACTTGTACCTAAAGCATGCTCGATGCAAGGAAAGCGAGATTTCAACCCTAAAACCCAGTAAACACATTTAATTAGCATTTAACAAAAAATACCTCAGGTTTTTTAAAGTGAATAGAGACTTGGGAGGCTGAAACACGTAGACACTACAAACACGAACAAGATGTAGGTTGTGGGTGGCCACCGGTGGTTTGGTACGGCAGTGGGAGTGGCGCATCAACGCACGGGGCCTGGATGGGAACGGTGAAATCTACATCACTGGCTTGTGGTTGCTTTATACGGCGAACAATCTTGATGGGTGGATGAGTGCGATGAACGGCGGGGCGGTGATGATCGGTGGATGGCGGTGCGAAACGGTGGTGAAATTTTGTGATTTGGTCTAAGGTATTTTTGTGAGAATGAGATAAGAATCTGAGATATTAAATTTTGAATAACCCTTTGAATAATTTGTGTGGTTGTGGTGGATTGAAAGTTGAAACAGATCTGCATATCCGTGCCTAGAAAATAGAGATATGAAAATATCTCAATATTATATTTGTTTTATAGTTTAGTAATATTCTTGTAAAAAAAAAAAGTTTAGTGATATTAATTATTAACGTGTCTAGCCTAGGAAACAAATCTGCATTTATTTGTTTTATTTATTTTATAGTAATAGTAATATTAATATATATATAATTATATTATATTATATTTTTCGGTTTTCGGTTTTATTTCGGTTTTTTCCATAAAATAACCGAAACCGAACCGAAAACCGAATTTTCTCATATTGAAAACCATAACCGAACCGAAAACCGAAAAACCGAACCGAAATTTTATTTCGGTTTGGTTCGGTCGGTTATTTCGGTTTTATCCGAATACTGCACACCCCTAATTTATATACCCTTGTCACATTATCACTGCTGAACTTGTGTAATAATATAAAAGGATTTTGTTTTGTCACAAAAAAATTATTATCAAATGGAAGACGTTTTCTATTGCTTTTTAAGAAATTTACGTATCTTTGATACAAATGCACTAAATACAAAGCATATATATTTTTAATTTTATACGTATGATTTTAAACAATTTTCCTTTTTGCTAGAAATGTGGGTGTCAATCAATCCAGAGAGAGGATAAATCAATGTAATTGTACAAAAATTCATAGTGATATTTCCTTCGTAGATCATGATTTTTATGCAGTTTTAAAGTCTTACATTTAAATTATTTATGTTGTTGGTTGTTATTTTATTTCTGGTAGTTTTGTTTTATTATACAACTATATATATATATGCAAAATATTATATGAAAATAGTTTATAATAAAATTATTATGAAATAATTTTAAAGTATCATTTATTTCATTAGAAGTATGATTAATCTAGGTCGGTGGTATTATATTGTAATTGTTGTAAATTTTCTTGAACCCAAATTAATGATACTTCTGATAAATTTTTTGATACTCCTAATAAATATTCGATATTTTTTAAAACAGTTTAATGATATAAACTTATCATAAATTATTTTCATATAAAATTTAGTAGGACTGGTATGAGACCACACTTTAATAGAATGAGTGCTAATTTGTATTTTTTAATGTCATGAGATGGTCTCATGCAAATTTTTGTCATATATAAATGTACGAAGACTATAAAATCCTTACGTTCATATGTCCTGCAGTAACGTATTAAAGGCATTCAAACCAGTCCTCCATGATATAAATATCCCAACCATAATCAGAAATTTAAAAAAAAAAATGATGGAAAAGAAGCATTTCGTTCTAGTACACGGGTTGGGGCATGGAGCCTGGTGCTGGTACAAACTGAAGGCATTGCTCGAGTCGTACGGGTCGACCCGAGTGACCGCCCTCGACCTTGCCGGATGCGGAGTTCACCCCACACAGCTTGACCGTATTTCCTCGATTTCCGAATTCGTTCAACCATTGATGGATTTCCTCTGCTCTCTACCCGACCACGAGAAAGTAATATTGGTCGCCCATAGCTACGGTGGAATTCCCATTTCTTTAGCCATGGAGAAATTCCCTGGAAAAATATCGTTGGCTGTTTTTGTCACGGCTTACATGCCTAATTCTACGGACGCAATCGATACTCTCATCCTTGAGGTTAATTTTTCATTTTGTTCACACTAATTTTTTTTATTCTTTTATAAATCTAAGAGGTAATATCAGTTTGAAATTGGCAGAAGATTTATTTTTTCAATTTCGAATGGGCCAAAAATTCTGACTGATTATGACTTTTTTTTTACCCCTAGTTGGAAACGTGTTGAAATAAAGTTGGGTTGAAATTTTGTTAAAAATTATTTGTATTTTATACTCTTAGTCTTACTTTGGTTTATGTATCTCCCTTGTATCCCCATACCTTTTCACAATCCCAAGTATTCCAACTTAGAGTTTTTAATCTTATTCTTACTAGTTTCCAACTCAATTTTATTACAACCAATTTTCAATAATTTTCCAACTCAGGGTAAAAAAAGTTATAATTGAGCAAAATGATCAATTTTCTTAATTTGGGTAAAAATAAAATAATTGGGCATTAAAAATTGGAATTTTTGTGCTTTTTCACTTTAAACTTTGTGTAATATTTTATTCAATCGCAATCTATACAACTGGAATTTTACCAAATGCAACATAAATTTTATATTTGTGGTATCTTTCGGTCACATGTGACTAGCCAGTTGCTAAAAAACAAAGTTTAAGTTGCAACTGTCAATTTCGTACGGTATAAATTACAAATTGGATAAGAGAAATTACAAATTTATAAAAAAAAACATAACATATGCTGCGAATTAATATTAACCTTTAAGTCTAATTAGTGGCACTTTGTATGAATTCAGTACTTCCGGAGGTCCTCAACGACGTCGTTCATGGACTGCGACTTTACATTAGATCAAAACCTGCCAATTTCAGCTCTGTTTGGGCCAGATTTCATGGCATCGGTACTGTATAAAAACTGTTCTGTGGAGGTACATTTTTTTTTAATTACCTCAATCTTTTTTCAATTAATGATTACAAATGCAATTTAATTAATTAATTTTTAATTTTCAGGATTTGGAATTGGCGAAGATGTTGATTAGGCCAAATCTGTTTTTCTTGAAGGATTTGGGGAAGAAAAGTTTGCTGTCGGAAAAGAGATATGGAAGAATAAAACGTTGCTATGTAATATGCGAGGAAGATGAGGTTATGAAGCAAGATTTTCAGAGGTATAATGTCGAAAATAGCCCTCCAGATGAGGTGATTTCCATTGCAGGAGCTGGTCATATGGTCATGCTCTCAAAAACGCAGGAGATCTGCTCTTGTTTGCTCCGATTATCTGAAAAATATTAGAACGGAAATTAAATATTTTGTTGATGAAAATTTTGATTAATCTAGACCTTGGGCCTATATTTGTGAACGATATTACACGATACATCATTATCAACTATATCTCCAGAACATTTCGGGATTTAAACCAAATCCGTCCTCTATCTTTTCACCTTTATCAAAATGGTCCTTTATTTATTTGTTTTATCAATTTAGTCCTGTATCTATTCAAGTTTCACTAAAATGATCCTAATTGACCTAAAAATGTACAAAACCTCACCGTTTTGGTCCTATATTTATTTTCTTTACCAATTTAGTCCTATATCAATTCACATTTCTCCAATTAGGTCCTAATTGAACGCATAAAACATAAAATGCCACATTTTTAGTCATGCGCACTAGTTTTTTTTGGGGAAGCCTATGATGTGTTTTTTTTTTCAATGTGGCACTAGCGGTGGCCAGCTTTGCATATAGACCCAGTCGTTTAACTAGGTTCACATTTTTTTTTTCCGTTTGACACCGAAAAACTCCTCCACACCGATTCACCTGGGAACATGGTTCTGATAACATAATTAGGGCCCCCGATGGACCTCCACCTCTGCATTGGTATGATATTGTCCGCTTTAGAACGAGCTGACCTGCACAAATTTATTTTTGGGCCTTCCTAAAAATATATCATACCAATGGAGAACTTGTTCATCCTTATAAACCCCAAGAAACTCCCATATTATTTTGATGTGATTTAAACCAAATTCATCATCTATATTTTCACCTTTATCTAAATAGTCATTTATTTATTATTTTATCAATTTAGTCCTGTATTTCTTCAAGTTTCGCCAAATTGGTCCTAATTTGGTGAAAAATAGTTTTATACTTTATGCGTTCAATTAGGACCTAATTGGAGAATGTGAATTGAAACAGGACTAAATTGGTAAAGAAAATAAATATAGGATCAAAACGGTGAGGTTTTGTACATTTTTAGGCCAATTAGGATCATTTTGGCGAAACTTAAATAGATACAGGACTAAATTGATAAAGCAAATAAATAGAGGACCATTTTAATAAAGGTGAAAAGATAGAGGACGGATTTGGTTTAAATCCCGAACATTTCCTTTTTTATTTTAAATTTTGTTTTCTTAGACGAAAACGATCATATTTTGTCTTTAGTGAATACCTATTGAAAGATTTCATGGGTGAAAATTACAAAATGGTTTTATAAAAAATATATAATAACAATTTAGTTTAAATTTTTTGCATATGTACATATTTTACGCTTTTGTGTAATATTTTTTTTTACGTATTTGTATAAATATTTTGAATTAATTTATAATAGGATCCTTTTTTTAAATCAATATGTAAACACCTCATTTCATTTTAGAATACTCCTCTTTTTTTATTCATAAATATTGCAACATTCAATTTAAGAGCAAATATATTGTGTGCCAGTCTTATACATAAGACATGATATATTTTTTATATTTTTTTTTATATTTTGATAAGTAAAAGAATTATATTGAAAATAGATGTTGGGTATAATTAACAATCGAGCATAACTCTTATATTCTATACCCAGTCTCTAAAAGATTTCATGCTGCAAATGCTTCTCGCAATTACCCTGCTCCAAACACGAGATATAATTTCATCACTTAAAAGTTTTTGTTTTTGCCTCAATCATTTCATTCCGGAAATACTTCAATTCCTTGCCTTCCAAATTGACTAAGTTACGTATTCTCCAACAAATATTTTTCCTTTTCTCCCTCTCAGAATTCTACTAAAATTGATAGATTCATTGAGGGATCAGAAGACTAGGCCGATGAAACCCCCATTCAATTGCAACAACGCATTTACTATATTATATGCAAAGAGACATTAAAAGAATGAAAGACGAACCATTTCAAAATTTGACTTACAAAACACGCACTAACATCCGAGTTAGGTGTTAGGATATTCCATCTTTGCAGTTGTGTTGTAGTCCGAGTTCTCTCTCATAGTACTCTGTAAAAGTGAACAGAGACGAAGTGAATACAGACTTTCGTAGGGCATACCTTATTACACACAAAAATTGAAACTCTTTCATGTCAACTTATTCATCTCCCGTTTTCATGCTCAAGAGCAATTTCATAGGCTCCTTTAGTTGTATATCCTCTTTTTTCATCATATCTCCAGCTCCATTTGTCTTCCTCTTCCTATCTTAGGTTGAATCTATAAATTAAAGCAGTTAAATCATCAAGCATTGTAAGTTCATAACCAAATAAACTATTTCTCCACATCAATTTCCACCTTCAACTCCCCCCCAACTCCCCCATTTTAACATGTTTTTGTAATACTTAAATTTTAAGGATATTATAAAAATTTGTAAAAGTACCACATTTTATTTATGACATTATCTCATATATATTTTTTTGTTAGTTTAAAATGAGTGACGATTTTACTATTGAGGACATGTTTGATTAGATACTTTAGAGCATTAGGTATGCGAATGGAATGAAATTATATGTTTGATATAAAGTAAGGAATGTAATGAAACCTTCAAAGTTAGGAATTAATCATTCCTAAACTAAATGTAATGTATGAGTTTCATTCTTCACCCCTCTCAAACTCATATCCTTTCCTATTCCTCTAAGGAGGCGCTTGGTCAGCAATTCATCAATGGTAATGGGAATGAAAATTATTTTCCATCTATACCCCCATAATAAAAGTGATATGTTGGAGGAAGAATTGTTACAATTGTGACTCTATTACTAATGTCATGCCCCAATTTTGGAATAGGAGTGGACAACAAATGGTTGTTGATAGAGGAAGAGGGGAGTGATTGAAGAGGAGGATTGTAGGAAGAGAATAGAGTAATCAAAATGGAGTAGTGATTTTATTCTCATTAACCATCATAATTAAACTAATTTTCTATGTCATTCCCATTACCATTGAAGTGTTCCTAACCAAGCATCCACTGAATCAAATAACTGATAATAATTGCTTGAAAAAACATTAACAACCAATACATGTTGACCTGTTATAGTGCATGATTTTTTTTTTTTTTTTAAATATCAAATGTTATAATGTAAAATTGAACCTAAAAATGGTGAAATTCTTAAATCCGATTTGTCACGTGGCGAATCCTCTGCCACTTCACGAATCCAACTAATGGATTTTCGAATCCACTTCACGAATCCAGCTTGTTAAACATTAAAAATGTTATTTCAATTGAATTTTGTTATGTAGTATAATCTAAATTGACAACATGACACTTGTATTTTGTTCTTTAGTTATACTAAATTATTTTAATATGCTTAAATTTTGAGTGAGAGAAAATATGAATTGCCTATATTTGATTTACAATTACAATTTTTTAAATTTATATATACTTTTTTATTTGTTATATATAATAAAATATAAATTAATAGATGTATTTTTTTGAATTGCATCATAATTTTTTATTGAAAATTTGTATTCCTGAACTCGTATTGTATGGTCCTACACTCGCATTTTCGCACATATGCAATATAGATGTTTGACCCACCCCAAAATAATTCAACTCGGATATATTTATTAAATGAGACATATCTCATAAAGAGTTTTAGTTGGATTTGGACATTAAGATTTGCCCCTACACAGAGTACAATAATTAATCTCTTAGAGCATGTATAGAGGATAGACAAGAGGAAAATTATTGCACGAGCATTTAATATTCTTTAAAAATGGAAATCAAACTTTGCGGGAAAAGACGGGATTGAGGGATACTCTGGAGAATGTTATTGTACAATCTGAATCGCTATTGGACGTGTTCTTTGCTATGTTAAGGGATCCAGGCAGAAACGTGTCTGCTAAGTTTGGAATGGTTGCTTGGCAAATCTGGAAGGAGAGAAATTCTTTGGTTTGGGATAACAATTGAAAAACCCCTACGGAGGCTGTGTTCGCCTCTGGCTCGCTACTGGTGGAATGGCTTCAGGCGCTGGAATCTCGGTCGGACTCACGCTGTCGATTGTGGCACCCTCCTCTGGTAAATCGATTTGAAATTAACACAGATGCAACATTTTTTCAGGACCTTGCAAGAACAGGAGTGGGGTTGGTTCAACGCAATTGGGCTGGTAACTTTATTTTGGGCTCGGACTCTTCATAAGCCGGGTGGTTTTGACGTTGAGGTGGGCGAAGCCTGGGGTTTCTATGAAGCTATTTTATGGGCTAAGAATCTAGGCATTGCCGACTTGATTATAGAGGGAGACTCCAAAATTATTGTAGATGCCATTAATTTCGGGGTTCAACAAGTTTCTGTTTTTGGGGATTATATAAGGACCAACATTGAGCTCCTTGCCAGTTTTCGATCTTACACTATTTGTTTTGTCAAACGGGGAGCTAATTCTTTAGCTCACTGTTTGCGAGATCTTCTATCCATTATGGAAGTTCTCATTGTTGGACTGACCCTCCGAACTTCGTGGATGGGCAGTCTTTGCAATAATATGAGCTAAGCTTTATTGCGCTAAAAAAAATAACTCGTTGGTCAAAATTAGATTAAATTGAAACACAATTCACAAAGGACAATATGTTACGTGTTTATCTTTAACTAATATATCTCCATTAATGCGACAGATGGAGCCACATGGTAACAAGAGGTTATTAGGTTTTATATGAAAATGGTTCATAATATGTTTAGCATAAAATTATTTTAAAGTGTTAAATATTTGATTAAGAGTATCAATTTTTTTTATCATAATTATTAAAAGTTGGAGTAAAAAAATCAACAAAAATTACAATATTTGATGGAATTTTTAATACTCTTATGATGGAATTTTTAATACTCTTAATCGAATATTTGATACTTTACAACAGTTTTATGATAAATTTATTATGAACCGTTTTCATATAAAAAATTTCTTTAATTATTTTTATTATATATATATACATGTGTGTGTATCGTCTTCCATTTTTTGCTTGTAAGTTATTGTGTTCTAGGGTGGAAAGTTAACTTCTTCTTTTTTCTTTTGACATAAATTTAAAAGTTCCATTAATGAACAATAGGCTCAAGTCTTACATCATTTTGAATCAAATGATTACACCACTACAGAACCTCTTCAATTCACACTTTCTCAAATTTTTTTACAGTACCAAAATGTGCTAATTCGTGTGCCACAAAATTTGCTTCTCTCTTTGCAAAAGTAAACAATGAGCACTCCAAACCATTTGTCATTTTCCAAATATCTTCCACGATATTCATTATGTATAATTCATCCGATTTCTCTCTGTTGAGAATCTTCACCAAGGATTCTGAATCTGATTCAATGAGAGAGTGTAAATCCAACAATCGATCGCGGTTCGGATGGCAAACCGATGGGCCAGCACTTCCAGTAACGTGTTGTTCCCCTATGCTGTACTCCTTTTCGACCCAGTCACCATCACCTCACCATGCTCGTTTCTGATCACGAAATCTAAACCAACTTGTAGTTTTTTTTTTTTTTTTTTGTAAGATCCCTCAAGACTGCATTCTCTAACCGTTTTTTCCCTTTTAGAATTTACTTTTTACTTCAATAGTCTGCCCAAAGGAACAAATTTCAATTAGGGGTTCATTCTTCATTGTCTTTTGAGAAGTCATTTCCACACCCCTTTTAATTCTTCTTCTCGAAGATACGAATAATAGAAAACAATTAATGAGTTTTACTATGTTATATAAATTATATAATAAGTATAATACAAATAACACTATAAAAAAATAAAAATATAAAACATCAACAGTCCATCTAATAAAATAATTAAAAGTTGAATTTTGAACATATGTTAACTAGTTAGATACTTAGATCCTAACTAAAAAGAGGAAATTGCTTATTTTTCTAATGTTTTCATGATATGAATAACTTAGCAATTTTGACACCGTTTCACCCCTTTTGGGAATAATAAAAACTTTCTCCAAAACATAATATGCGTCAATGATTAATATATAAAATGAGATGCATTGAATTCTTTTTGATACGCATAATTTTTTTTTTTATAGTAATATTAATCGAGGGCCTTTATCCAAAATTCCTGGCTCCGTCAGTATATATATATTATAATTCTATAAAAAATTATTTAAATTTTGAGTATGTATAGAGTGAACTTGGTTTATATATAAATCACTGAAAAGTACTACTCCCTCCGTCCACCAAATTTTTACCCGCTTTCCTTTTTGGTCCGTCCACCAAATTTTTACCCATTCCTCTTTTGGAAATAAACTACACTCACAAACAAAAAATGGGTCCCACAATACCCACCACAATACTCTTACTTTATCTACTTTATTCACTTTTTCAATAAAATACTAATTTTCATTAAAAACTGTGCTCTACAGTAACTGGGTAAAATTTTTGTGGACGGAGGGAGTAGTTGTTTTTATTGAAAAGTATTATTGGTTTACACTGAAGAGTCTTAGTTCATTTTCACCGAACAACTAAGACTCTTTAGTATAAATCAGTAATACTCTTCAGTAAAAACAATTAATATTCTTCAGTGAAAACAACTAATGTTCTTCACGGATTTATGTATAAACTAATTTCACTCTATACTCTGTCTTAAACTTTTATATGATCAAAATACTCGTTGAATATATGTTACTCACGTAAAATTAATTTTACACAAATTTGATATAAGGATAGAAATATATTTTACACAAACAATCACTTTATTTATAGATAGATCCCACAATACTTTTAATTTATCTATTTTATCACATTTCAAATGGAATAGATTTGAGAGCAAATATTTACTTATTCATTTCACTTAAAAAGTTATTGTTTATTAACATAGAAGTAGCCCAAAACTTAAAAACAAAATTTTATATAATGGAAAAAGCAATACTCCCTCCGCCCACTAAAAGTATGTTCAATTTTTTGCACGTAGTTTAATGTGATATGTCGGAGGGTATTATGGGTTATTGTGGGGTCCGTTTATGAATAAAGTGATTTTTTATGAAAAGTATGTGTGTATTTATTATAAACAACCACTTTATTCATAAACGTACTTAACAATACTCCATAATACCTTTCGACATATCTCATTAAATTACATGTAAAAATTTAAACAGATTTTTAGTGAACAAAAAGAGTATTATATATTTGCTCCAATCCGTAAGTTTAGGAGAAACAAATGCAATCCTGCCTTTGAATATAGGAATGTTATGTTTCCGCAGTTACCTGCAATGTTCATTTAAAGCCAGTGATACAAAAATCCCTCTAGGCCCCAGCCTAGGCGATAGGCGATCATCAGCCGCTCGATTTATAGTGTAATCCGCCTAGGCAGACAAGATATTTATTATTTTATTTTTTCCGCCTTGAAACGACGTCGTTTGGAGAATTTCTATAAATTTGATAAATGGGAGTTATTGTCTAGTTGGACTATTTGCATATGGAAGTTGATATTATGTTGTTAACTTGTTACTACAAAAAAAAAATCATATTAAAATACTATCAAATGATTTTTTACTATATTACTAAGATATAGAGGGTAAAAAATTGAATAAAACAAAAAAAAACTCCCAACGATTAGTCCCCGACTAGTCCCCGCCTAGGCGGCCTAGGCGCTAGGCGTTCCATATCCGCCCGACTAGCGATTTCCGACTTCTACAACCTTGTTTAAAGCTAACTTTTGATACTCCTCGTCCAGCCGTTCTTTATTAATTATTGTCTTATTTTATTCAAAATGTGATATTCCATTTTATTTATTATTCAACTAATATCAATGTAAATTTATTATATTTGTTTTAGAAAAATCACTACTATAAACTAAATGTCAACTAAGTGTAGTACCTTTTTAAAAATTACAACAAGGGTGTAATTTTTTTGTGCAATTTACTTTGGAGTGCAAAACTTGAGGTGAAATTGCTTTGCACTTATTTCCTTTTTAATAATTACTTTCCACTTCAAAAATTGCTACATTAATACATGAATGACATTATAAATTCCATTAATACCCCTAAACCAAAAGTAGCCCTCTTTTTTGTTTGGAACTTTTTGTTACTTTTTGTCACTTTTTTTTAATTAATACAGATAATTACAATGGAGTATACTAAAATTTCTCAAAATACAATAGTGTGTCCCCACTTTTTTAGTATAACACTGGAATACACTGAAATGCACTCAGATATATTAGGTGTCACTGCACACGTCCTATCATCTTTAAAGCCTATAACCAGTACTCTCTCACTACTCTACCTAAAAAAAAAATCATTCATCTCTCTCTCACCATAGGCAGGGGAGGGAGGGCCGACTGGTTCAATGTAGAAGGAGACCAATTACAGGAGTGGTGGCCGTGGGGCAGAGAACACGGATCGCAGCCACGCTGACGACCGTCACTCTCTCCTTCTCTTCCGCCGGCGATCGATCTGATTTCCAACGACCACCCCTCTCTTTTCTCTAGCAACTTTGACTACTACAGATCGAGACTCAAATCGAGGTCCATCGTTGGGGTTTTGGGTTTTTTTGGATGTGCAGCCACCACCACCGCCAAAATCAAAGAAAGTACTTTTGGGGTGTACGGCGGCCACCACTGCAAAATTGAAGTGAGAGGGAGATTTATCCGCGCCGCCGTGAAGGTTCCCAGTGATGGAAAGTTCCAGATCGAGCCTCCAATTTGGAGCCCACAGAGGCATTTTCTTCGTCGTTGACGGAATCAAAATCTACCCAAACCGCATAATAATCAAGAGTTCACGGAGGAAGCCGATGGGTTAACTGTCGGAGCCCCCTTCTTTTTGCTTAAATGTTGTCGAGGTTATTCGCCAAACTCTCACTATCTCTGAAAGATTGTTAACTCACTTCTTAAGAAAATGGATACTTTCTTATTGGCAATAATGTTTAGCAATTTTGCCTTCAATTTTTGCCTATAGAAATGTCACTTAAAGTAGAAAGTCCTTGCTCTCTAAAAATCATGTAATCGCACAATAATCAATTTTGCCTTTAATTTTGCTTCTTATGAGCACTTTTAGGCAAATTTTCTGGAAGTGCATGCTCAAATGAAGAAAGCAGAAGGTGGAAATATGGTAGCATTGAAGGTGGAAATATGGTAGCTCAAATAATTTGATCATAGCGATTGATAGCATCGAAGGTGGAAATATGGTAGAGGGAGACTGTGTGGTGTTGATGATTATAATTGTATTCTCTTTTAAAATTTAAACTAGTTTCTATTTTGTTATGTATTGTACATAGTCTTATATGTTGTACCAGGGTATTGTACCAAGGTATTATATATTGTACCAATATATTATGTGTTGTACCATGGTTAGATAATATACTATAAATATTTTGTTGCACTATTATGTTACTTATTGTACTATTCAACAACGTATAATTTAAAAATTGAAAACCTGAATTCACTCCCCCTCGTAACAAAAAGTTGGCTAAAATTTTCAAAATGAAAAAGTGGGCAAATTAAAAGTACTGTCAGTAAAAAAAAAGTCTAGTATAAAGTGTGAATAGTATAAAGTGAAAGATATTGATGTGACATGTATTGTTGTGTAAGTATAAAAAAGGTACTGTTTTCCATTGCTATTATGAGTCCAATTTTGTCCTCCAATGTAATTGCCCCTAATTAATATTGATCTTTTTGAATTCACACTTTGAATTTAAATTCAGATTCCCCATTTTTCTTTTCGAATTCACACTTTAAATTTAAATTCATATTCCCTCACTTCTATAGAAATTATATTTTTCATTTAACTTCAATATTACCTTCACCATTTCAAATCGAAAAATAAATTACAAATCTAAGTTCAACATTGAATATACAAGAAAGTGTTGAGAAAATTAACTAATATTATCAGAAAAGATGCTCATTACCTACAAAAGACAAACCAACAAAATTTAAGTTCAACATTATGTTCATCCCATTCAATATTGTTGGAGTTATACGTGAAAGTATACTTTTACTTTGTATAACTCGTGTATCAAACACTTGTTTCTGAGAATAATTCTTTTATCGCATTTGTTTTAGTTATGATTGAATGTTGAATATCTATTGCAAACCGTTCATTATATGGTACATGTTACATTGTAGTTAATGTGGTGATACCCGATCACGGAAGACAACATTAACAGTTTCCTTGTAACTAAACGTACATTTTCACGACCTAGGTGGAATTGAACAATCCGCCGTGAAAGGTCGATGTGTAAGTCTCAGATTGGTCTGTCTTGACTAAGAGATTGCACTAGCACATTTAGTATGTGTTGAAGAGGACCTACAACGAGGATAAATTCTTCTGTTCTGAAATGTGAAAAATTAGACCTCAGTGGTTATTGATTTCTTAATCTCCGTCACTTAAATAGGACCGTGTGTGATTAATGGTTACTGCTTTGATTCATGTTGGGTGAGAATCATCGTGACTTTGAACTTTATGTTTTGGGCAGTAATATTAATCATACGACGGTTGCTAAGATTTAATACGGAGAAACGCGTGCGAGTACGGCTCGTGTGATTAGTCCCCTTGTTGGGCTCAGAAGTTTTATCGTACTAAATCTTGCAAGTGAAGAATTAGTTTCTTCGGTACGGATAATAATGTTGAGCTGTCTTTACTCCAAGTTGAAATATATTAATTAATTTAGAGCTATTCAGAAGCTTAATTATTTAATGGACTTGATAATCTTAAACGCGGAAAATAATAACCGAGAGCCCATATTATCGTAATATGGATTAAGATGGATAGTGCAATATTAATTTATTAGTGGTAATAATTAATATTAATGGATTGAATTATATTGGGGCTCAATATTGAAATTCAGAAGTCCATTAGGAGATCCAATCTTAATTCTCCTTAAAGGCCCCTCAAATAGCCCATTAAGTAGCCCAATAATGATAAGGTGATTAAAATAAAAAGATAATATAATGCTGATTTTTCCTCTTTATTTTCGAAAATTAGGAATCAAGGAAAGAAAAGATTTTGTTGATTTTCTTGGAAAGATATTATGGAAGATAAGTATTCTTGGAATACAAGATTATCTCATATATTCAAGAAGATCCAAATCTTGGATTATTCTCTTGTTATTTTCGAAAATTGCAAGTCAAATAGGAGAGTGAGATTTTTGTGGAATATTTTATTATGGAGAAAAGAATATATGAGATATATTCAAGATTTCTTAGAGACTAAGAAAAGATTTTCTCCAGGCCCATAAAATACTAAAAAATTTGGCCACTACTCTTTATAAATAGGGGATGATTATTTCATCCCCAAGTACATAATTCCATGTGTTGGAAAAATCAAGAGCATATATATTTTTCTTTTTCCTTAGTTATTTAAATTGTTCGAAAGCATCTCCCACCGGTGATCGAATAAGGCGAAAGGGAAATACTTGAGAAGGCTTTTGGGTTGATAAAGCGCGTACGTGTTTGTCCCGTTTTATTCAAAGGCCAAGTTCTACGAGAGGTACGTAAGTCACATATTTTCTTGTTTATTCCGCCATAGATTATATGTGAATTAATTCAACATGCATGATGATAAATTAGTTGTTGGAATTATTATTTGAATTAATTAGGATTAATTCATGCTAGTAATAATTGAATTTAAATTCGTATTTAAATTTCATCCCGAATAGATTTCGGGCACCCCTATTTTCCCAACAACTGCTATCAGAGCCACGGTTTCGGGCTCTGATCTTTAAATTGGAATTTAAATTGTTGAACATTAAATTGAAATTGGATAGTAGAATTGCTAGATCTTTTTTGCAGGTATCCAATTGTCATGGTTTTTAATGTTGTTTATTTTTCATGCGTGTGAATTAATTGTTTTTAATTCGATTCGTTCGAATTCGTTTTTCTCGTGAGAAAATCCACGAGTAGATTAGTTGTTTTTATTTTGATTCGATCATTGTAATAGACTAGTCTAGATCTAGTATTTATTTTTTATTTTGAAAAAATAAATTGTAACCGGATCGTGACGAAGAACGAAGAATTAAAGACGGCGTACCCGGAGGATGCATGCATGCGTGGCGCGTGTATGGACGTAAAATCATGCATGGGGTGAAGAAAACGAGAACGAATGGCGAAACCCGGCGTATGGGGTGCGCGAGGCGCACGACCCGCGTGCGACGGGTGCCCGATGCCGCACGGGCGCACGCGAGAGGCTCGGCCTTCTCGGCGCTCGGCGCCCTGGCGCTCTGCGCTCGGTAGTCAGCGCTTCGGCTGCTTGGCCGAGAGGCACGCGGGCCCACTCCGTGGGCCGACGCGCGCCGTATCTCAGGCAGTGAAATTTTTTTTGGTTCTGTTTTTTTTTCGTGTGATTTTAAACATCGTCCCGAACCCCAAACGATGCGGTTTTTGATGAAGTGATGCTGTTCGAGTGGGAGCGTGTCGAGACGAACGATGGAAAGCAACAAGGACGATATTTCGTATCAAGACATGAAGAAATTAAATCGTGACAATTGGATTTGAGTGCTCCAATGTGTTTAATTTTATTTTGATGGATGTTTTATTTCGTGCACTTATTATTATTTATTAATATGTGTTTGCATGAATTTTATTGTCCAAGAAAAACCTTACTTTCGAAAATTACTAAGTATGTTTATTTAATCGCAATTTTATTCCGGATATTAAAATTGGATTAATTTGGCCTCCATAATTTATTTATTTGTGAAGTTCTTTTGGAATACATTTCCCCCTCGGATCGGCCAAAAGAACGGATTTCACATGAATAAATTCCGAAAGGATGATTGTGGATTATTACTAGTGGCGGTATTGACCCTCACCACGAGTGGCTTGCTCAAAGCGAAATAATAATCTTGTATTTAATTATGGTTATTATTTAGGCATAAGAAATTGATATTAACTTACTCCCCTCGGAGTCCCTGTCAATTTTTATGTGGTCAAAGTGGGAGCCAACTATTAATTTTGAATTAAGAATTTGTAACTTTTAAGTTTGTGATCCGCTTGAATGTGTTTAAATGTATAGACCACCCCTCGTGGCACATTTAAATTGTTTCGAGATGTTGGCTGATGCATGATTATATTGTTTTAAGGTTTCAATATAATTGATGTGATCGAATTGTGTGATAATTTCGTATTTTTCTAAGATATTGATATGAATGTATGTTTTATTCTCATTTCATCATGTCGTAACCTTTTAATCCACTGTTTAATATACTTAAAGTTAATAAACTTTTTGGTGAGAATTATATCGATTGGAAATGTAATTTTAAATTTGTCCTTACTGCACGAAAACACAATTGGGTTATTCACGTTAATAAACCCGGCAAGCCTAATGATAAGTCAAGCAATGGGAAAAGGCAGTTGATGATTGACAACGTGACAATGAACACATGAAGTGCATCATCTTGACATCTTTGTCTGAGGATTTGAGGCGCGTTCATGAAGACATTGTATCCGCTGTTGAAATCATGGAAAGCCTTGAAGAGATGTTTTACATCAGAATTCCATGACTAATCAGTTCACCAAACATGACTCGGTCAAGTTGGAAATGGTGGAAGGAACGCCCGTGAGGGAGCACATTCTCGAGATAATGGCATACCTTAACAAGTTGGAAGTACTTGGTGCGGATTTTGATGTGCCTTCTCAGGTTGATTTCATATACCATTCTCTACCGAGAAGCTTTGAGCAGTTTCATCTGAACTGTCAGATGAATGAACGGACAAGTCGTTTGCCCGAGCTTTTGCAAGCTTTAGTTTCGATGGAGGTGATAATGGAGCACCAGTCTAGTGCTATGGTGGCTAATGGTCCGTCTACCTCTTTTGGTCCCAAGGGAGGGAAAAAGAGGAAGAGAACCAAAGGTCGGATCCAAGCAAATCCAATTGTTGCGAAAGGCAAATGCAAAGGCTAACATCGAAGGGGAAGTGTTTTAGTTGCGGTGAGAGAGGACAATGGAGGTCTGCCTGTTCCAAGCCTAAGAGGCTAGGAAAGTTAGGTAATTCACACACCCTAGTCGTCGAAACTTGTGAAGTGGCGTATGCTGTCTATTCGTGGATAGTGGATACGAGAGCTACTGATCACATTTGTTTCATGGGTTCAAGCTAACCCGACGACTTAACGGAAGTGAGATCCCCATCACATCGGGCAATGCTACGAGATTGGCAGCTGAAGCAGTGGGAGAAGTGCGCCTATCTTTTGAAGATAGAGTTATGGTCTTGAGAGACGTTCTTCATGTTCCTAGTTTAGAAAGAACTCAACCTTCAGTTTCTAAACTGTTTTGAATAGATACTCAGTTTCTTTTAATAAGGATGTTATTATTTCTTGAAACGATGAGTTTATCTGTTCCGGAACTTCAATGGATGATCTTTATACCATTATTTGGGCACACCACTCATAAAATTGAATCTAATAACACATCGATTATTTCGAGTAATAAAAGGAAGCATTCTTCGGACATGAACGAAACACTTCTATGGCATCTTAGATTAGGTCATATTAATCTAATGCGGATACAAAGGTTGGTGAAAAATAAATCCTTGGAGTCTCTTTTAAGTTGAGTCATTTCCAACTTGTGAATCCTGTTTAGAGGGTAAAATGACCTAGAGGGCATTTGGAGCCAAGGGGAATAGAGCCACCAAAGTGTTAGAACTCGTTCATACGATATGTGTGGTTCAATGATGATCATAGCAAGATGGGGTATGAGTAATTTGTCATTACTCGAGATATGGATACATCTACCTTATGATGAATAGGGAAAAAAGTATCAAGTTTCTACGATTTGATCGTGGAGGCGAATACCTTAGCAATGAATTCTTGAACTACCTATCGGACGAAGGGATTATATCCCTGTTGACCACACCAGGAACTCCTCAATAGAACGGTATGGCGGAACGAAGGAAGCAGACTCTTTTAGAAATAGTCAGATCCATGAAGAGTTATTCGGATTTACCCAAATTGTTTTGGGTAACGCCTTGGAAACGGCGGCTTATATTCTAAACTTGGTGCCATCCAAATCGGTTCCTAAAACCCTAGTGGAATTGTGGACCGGGCGTGAGCCCAGTCTAAGACACTTGCGGATTTGGGGTTGTCCGGCATACGTGCTAGACAAAGAAGCCGGTAAGTTGGATCCACGTTCGGAATTAAGGTTGTTTATAGGATACCCTACGGGAACGAAAGGGTGTATGTTCTATAGTCCCAAGGATCAAAAGACCGTGATTAGTTCACACTTTAAATTCTTGGAGGAAGACTATATGAACAAAAGAAAGCCCAGAAGTGAGATTACCTTAGACGAATTAAGAGGGCAAACCCATATACCAAGTATACAAGATGATGTACCACACGTCACACCTTCACAACCGGAACCCCGTTGCAGTGGAAGGATTACTAGGCAACCCGAGAGATTCATGGGGATAAGAGAATCTTCGGATTTGGTTCCCGGCGATGAATTAGACCCATGGATATACGACGAGGTAATCCAAGACAAAGACGCGGAGTCATGGCAAACGGCAATGGAAACCGAGATGGGTTCGATGGATCATACTCAAGTGTGGGAGTTGGTCGAACCACCCAATGGGGTAGAACTCATTGGATGCAAGTGGGTGTACAAGAGGAAAAGAGGACCGGACGGAAGGGTTGAGACCTTCAAAGCAAGGCTTGTGGCCAAAGGGTATACTCAGAAAGAAGAGATCGATTATGAGGAAACCTTTTCGCATGTAGCTATGCTTAAGTCTATCCGTATTCTCTTGTCGATCGCTACGCACCTAGATTACGAGATCTGGCAAATGGATGTCAAGACGGCTTTCCTTAACGGAAGTCTTGACGGGATAGAAATCTATATGCAACAACCCAAAGGTTTCATTGAAAAAGGCCAAGAGCACCTCGTATGCAAGCTTAAGAGATCCATTTATGGACTTAAGCAAGCATCGCGTACTTGGAACCAGTGTTTTGATCAAGTAATTAAGTCTTATGGGTTTGTGATCAAAACAAGTTCGAAAGTTGTGTGTATAAAAGGTATGACGGAACTGCGGTGGTATTCTTAGTATTATACGTAGATGATATTCTGCTCATTGGAAACAATGTAAAGGTATTGTCAGACGTAAGGGTATGGCTGTCAAATCAGTTTGATATGAAGGACTTAGGGAAAGCCGGTCACGTCCTTGGGATCAAGATCACTCGAGATCGCAAGAGGAGGACGTTGGGCTTATCGCAAGTTTCATACAAAGCCACTGTTTTGAAGCATTTCAGCGTGCAAGATTCCAAGAAAGGTTTCGTACCTTTTAGGCACGGAATCCATCTATCTAAAGAAATATGCCCTAAGACGCAAGTGGAGATAGATGACATGAAAGACGTTCCGTACGTTTCGGACGTAGGAAGTCTTATGTATGCAATGTTGTGTACGAGACCGGATATATGCTTTGTCGTGAGCATGTTGGCAAGGTATCAAAGTAATCCCGGGAAAGCACATTAGATTGCAATTAAAAACGTTCTTTAGTTTCTGAAAAGAACTTGGTATGGAATGTTGATTTAACAGTCAGATAGTCTAATTCCCATGGGATACACGGACTCAAATGCATCGCCATGATATGGAGAAGCGATTTGCAGAAATGCATCGCCGATTCGACCATGAAAGCCGAATAAGTAGCTGCTTGTGAAGCAGCGAAATAAGCGGTTTGGCTCAAGTACTTCTTAGTGGACTTGGATGTTGTTCCGAATTTGCCCATCATAATCACTGGTCACTGTGATAATGTCGGAGCAGTTGCAAATTCAAGGGAACCGAGAGCCCACAAGGCCAGCAAACACATTGAAAGAAAACACCATCTTATACGAGAAATCGTTAAGAGAGGAGATAAAGAGGTGACAAAGATAAATGTCAGAGGACAACCCAGTACATCCATTCACAAAGGGTCTGCCTCAGAGTACATTTGAGAGACATGTGAATGGAATGGGAGTCAAGACTATTGCCAATCTGCTTTAAGTATAAGTGGGAGGAATTATTAGATTAGTGTAGGTTGACATGAGATGTCACGTAGAGCTACTACACTAAGACATGCATGATGTATACTAAAAAGCAGACTTTAAGTATAAGTGGGAGATTGTTGGAGTTATACGTGAAAGTATGCTTTTTAGTATACATCATGCATGTCTTAGTGTAGTAGCTCTACGTGACATCTCATGTCAACCTACACTAACCTAATAATTCCTCCCACTTATACTTAAAGCAGATTGGCAATAGTCTTGACTCTCATTCCACTCACATGTCTCTCGAATGTACTCTGAGGCAGACCCTTTGTGAATGGATGTACTAGGTTGTCCTCTGA
The DNA here is from genome assembly GCA_947034835.1 of Ballota nigra. Lineage (NCBI taxonomy): Eukaryota > Viridiplantae > Streptophyta > Magnoliopsida > Lamiales > Lamiaceae > Ballota > Ballota nigra. The sequence continues at coordinate 112,002,277 of OX344723.1, read as the reverse complement.
CATTTATCTTTGTCACCTCTTTAAGTGACGGAGATTAAGAAATCAACAACCACTGAGGTCTAATTCTTCACATTTCATAACAGAAGAATTTATCCTCGCTGTAGGTCCTCTTCAACACATACTAAATGTGCTAGTGCAATCTTAGTCAAGACAGACCAATCTGAGCCTTACACATCGACCTTTTACGGCGGATTGTTCAATTCCACCTAGGTCGTGAAAATGTACGTTTAGTTACAAGGAAACAGTTAATGTTGTCTTCTGTGATCGGGTATCACCACATTAACTACAATGTAACTAGTACCATATATTGAACGGTTTGCAGTAGAAATTCAACATTCAATCATATCTAAAGCAAATGTGATAAAAGCATTATTCTCATAAACAAGTGTTTGATACACGAGTTATACAAAGTAAAAGCATACTTTCACGTATAACTCCAACAATCTCCCACTTATACTTAAAGTCTGCTTTTAGTATACATCACGCATGTCTTAGTGTAGTAGCTATACGTGACATCTCATGTCAACCTACACTAACCTAATAATTCCTCCCACTTATACTTAAAGCAGATTGGCAATAGTCTTGACTCCCATTCCATCCACATGTCTCTCGAATGTACTCTGAGGCAGACCCTTTATGAATGGATCAGCTAGGTTGTCACCCGACGCTATCTTTGTCACCTCTATATCTCCTCTCTTAACGATTTCTCGTATAAGATGGTATTTTCTTTCTATGTGTTTGCTGGCCTTGTGGGCTCTCGGTTCCGTTGAATTTGCAACTGCTCCGACATTGTCACTAAAGACAGTTATCTTGTCGGGCAAATTCGGAACAACGTCCAAGTCCACTAAGAAGTTCTTGAGCCAAACTGCCTCTTTCGCTGCTTCACAAGCAGCTACATACTCGGCTTCCATGGTTGAATCGGCGATGCATTTCTGCTTAACTCTTCTCCATGAAATGGCTCCTCCTCCCATGCAAAACACACTACCCGAGGTTGACTTTCTTGAGTCTATGTCTGATTGGAAATCTGAGTCCGTGTATCCTACGGGAACAAGACTATCTGACTGGTAAATCAGCATCCGCTCACGAGTTCTTTTCAGATACCTCAAGATGCACTTTACGGCAGTCCAATGGTCTTTCCCGGGACTACTTTGATATCTTGCCACCATGCCCACGGCAAAGTAGATATCCGGTCTCGTACACAGCATTGCATACATAAGGCTTCCTACGGCTGAAGCGTACGGAACACCTTTCATGTCATCTATCTCCGCTTGCGTCTTAGGGCTCATTTCTTTCGATAGATGGATTCCGTGTCTAAAAGGTACAAAACCTTTCTTGGAATCTTGCATGCTGAAACGCTTCAAAACAGTGTCAATGTATGAAGCTTGCGATAAGCCCAACATCCTCTTCTTGCGATCGCGAGTGATCTTGATCCCAATGATGTTGGAGTTATACGTGAAAGTATGCTTTTACTTTGTATAACTCGTGTATCAAACACTTGTTTATGAGAATAATTCGTTTATCACATTTTCTTTAGATATGATTGAATGTTGAATTTCTATTGCAAACCGTTCAATATATGATACTAGTTACAATGTAGCTAATGTGGTGATACCCGATCACGGAAGACAATATTAACTATTTCCTTGTAACTAAACGTACATTTTCACGACCTAGGTGGAATTGAACAATCCGCCGTGAAAGGTCGATGTGTAAGGCTCAGATTGGTCTGTCTTGACTAAGAGATTGCACTAGCACATTTAGTATGTGTTGAAGAGGACCTACAGCGAGGATAAATTCTTCTGTTCTGAAATGTGAAGAATTAGACCTCAGTGGTTGTTGATTTCTTAATCTTCGTCACTTAAATAGGACCGTGGGTACTTAATGGTTACTGCTTTGATTCATGTTGGGTGAGAATCATTGTGACTTCGAACTTTGTGTCTTGGGCAGTAATATTAATCATACGACGGTTGCTAAGATTTAATACGGAGAAACGCGTTCGAGTACGGCTCGTGTGATTAGTCCCCTTGGTGGGCTCAGAAGTTTTATCGTACCAAATCTTGCAAGTGAAGAATTAGTTTCTTCGGTACGGATAATAATGTTGAGCTGTCTTTACTCCAAGGTGAAATATATTAATTAATTTAGAGTTATTCAGAAGCTTAATTAATTAATGGACTTGATAATCTTAAACGCGGGAAATAATAACCGGGAGCCCATATTATCGTAATATGGATTAAGATGGATAGTGCAATATTAATTTATTAGTGGTAATAATTAATATTAATGGATTGAATTATATTGTGGCTCAATATTGAAATTCAGAAGTCCATTAGGAGATCCAATCTTAATTCTCCTTAAAGGCCCCTCAATTAGCCCAATAATGATAAGGTGTTTAAAATAAAAAGAAAATATATTGCTGATTTTTCTCTTAATTTTCGAAAATTGTATATTTAGGAGAGAAAATATTTTATTGATTTTCTTGGAAAGATATTATGGAGGATAAGTATTCTTGGAATACAAGATTATCTCATATATTCAAGAAGATCCAAATCTTGGATTCTTCTCTTAATTATTTTCGAAAATTACCCTATTATAAGGAGTGTGAGATTTTTGTGGAATATTTTATTTTGGAGAAAAGAATATATGAGATATATTCAAGATTTCTTAGAGTCTAAGAAAAGATTTTTTCCCAAGCCCATATACCTAAAAATTTCGGCCACTATACTTATAAATAGGGGATGATTATTTCATCCCCAAGAACATAATTCCATGTGTTGGAAAAATCAAGAGCATAGATATTTTTCTTTTTCCTTAGTTATTTAAATTATTCGAAAGCATTTCCCACCGGTGATCGAATAAGGTGAAAGGGAATACTTGAGAAGGCTTTTGGGTTGATAAAGCGCGTACGTGTTAGTCCCGTTTTATTCAAAGGCCAAGTTCTACGAGAAGTACGTTAATCACATATTATCTTGTTTATTCCGCCATAGATTATATGTGAATTAATGCAACATGCATGATCTTAAATTGGTTGTTGGAATTATTATTTGAATTAATTAGGATTAATTAATGCTAGTAATAATTGTATTTAAATTCGTATTTAAATTTCATCCCGAATATATTCCGGGCACCCCTTATTTTCCCAACAACTGGTATCAGAGCCACGGTTTCGGGCTCTGATCTTTAAATTGAAATTTAAATTGTTTAACATTAAATTGAAATTGGATAGTAGAATTGCTAGATCTTTTTTGCAGGTATCCAATTGTCATGGTTTTAATTTTGTTATTTTTCATGCATGTGATTTAATTATTTTTAATTCGATTCGTTCGAATTCGTTTTTCTCGTGAGAAAATCCCCGAGTAGATTAGTTGTTTTTATTTTGATTCGGTCATTGTAATAGACTAGTCTAGATCTAGTATTTATTTTTTTTGAAAAATAAATTGTAACCGGATCGTGACGAAGAACGAAGAATTAAAGACGGCGTACTCGGACGACGCATGCATGCGCGACGCATGCATGGACGTAAAATCGTGCATGGGGTGAAGAAAATGAGAATGAATGTTGAAACCCGGTGAACGGGGTGCGCAAGGCGCACGACCCGCGCGCGACGGGTGGCCGAAGCCGCGCAAGGGCGCGCGCGCCTCAGCGCTTGGCGTGCGGCGCCTCGGCGCTCGGCCTGCTGAGCCTCAGCGCTCGGCGTGCGGCGCCTCGGCGCTCGGCCTGCTGCACCTCAGCGCTCGGCGTGCGGCGCCTCGGCGCTCGGCCTGCAGCGCCTCGGCTGCTTGGCCGAGAGGCGCGCGGGCCCACTCCGTGGGCCGACGCGCGCCGTATCTCGGGCCGTTGAATTTTTTTATCGGTTCTATTTTTTTCGTGTGATTTTAAACGTCGTCTCGAACCCCAAACGATTAAGTTTTTGACAAAAGTGTTGCTGTTCGAGTGGGAGCGTGTCGAGACGAACGACGGAAAGCAACAAGGATGATTTTTCGCATCAAGACGTGAAGAAATTAAACCATGACAATTGGATTTGAGTGCTCCAATGTGTTTAATTTTGTTTTGATGGATGTTTTATTTCGTGCAATTATTATTAATTGTTAATATGTGTTTGCATGAATTTAATTATCCAAGAAAAACCTTACTTTCGAAAATTACTAAGTATGTTTATTTAATCGCAATTTTATTCCGGATATTAAAATTGGATTAATTTGGCCTCCATAATTTATTTATTTGTGAAGTTCTTTTGGAATACATTTCCCCCTCGGATCGGCCAAAAGAACAGATTTCACATGAATAAATTCCGAAAGGATGATTGTGGATTATTACTAGTGGCGGTATTGACCCTCACCACGAGTGGCTTGCTCAAAGCGAAATAATAATCCTGTATTTAATTATGGTTATTACTTAGGCATAGGAAATTGATTTTACTTACTCCCCTCGGAGTCCCTGTCAATTTCTATGTGGTCAAAGTGGGAGCCAACTATTAATTTTGAATTAGGGATTTGTAACTTTTAAGTTTGTAGTCCGCTTGAATGTATTTAAATGTATAGACCACCCCTCGTGGCGCATTTAAATTGTTTCGAGATGTTGGCTGATGCATGATTATATTGTTTTAAGGTTTCAATATAATTGATGTGATCGAATTATGTGATAATTTCGTATTTTTCTAGATATTGATATGGATGTATGTTTTATTCTCAGTTCATCATGTCGCAACCTTTTAATCCACTGTTTAGTATACTTAAAGATAACAAACTTGTTGGTGAGAACTATGTTGATTGGAAACGTAATATGAACATGGTCCTTCCTGCGCAAGAACACTATTGGATATTTAGCGTTGACGTACCCAAGAAACCTAATGATAAGTCAAGTAATGGGGAAAGGGCGATATTCGGTGATTGGAAGCATTCCAATGAGCACTTGAAGCACATCATCTTGACATTTATGTCTGAAGATTTGAAGCGCATTCATGAAGGCATTGAAGCGGCTGTTGATATCATGAATAGCCTTGAAGAGATGTTTCAACATCAGAACCCCATGGCGAATCTGTTCACCATTCGTGAGAAGCTCACGAAGGAAATGGTGAAGGGAACACTTGTAAGGGATCATGTTCTCAAATTTAGGCGTGAGTTTGAAAAACTCGAGTTTCTTGGTGCCGGACAAAGTGAAGAAAGTCAAATCGATTCCATACTCCTAAAGTTATCGAGTAGTTTTGATGGGTTCTTTTGGGAATACGTGTTATCGGAACACAAGTTCACTTTAGATACCCTGCTCAAAGCTCTGATAACGGTAGAGTCATACTTAGGGAGTAGGGATGAGGCTTTGGTGATCAAGAGCTTTTTCCAGAAATCTAGGCCAACGGAAGGTAAGATTGAGAACAAGTAGATTGATCATAACCAAACCAGTAGACTCACTTTTGGTGGCAAAGAATGAGCATTCAAGCCGTACGGCGTGAAGATATCCGGTAAGAGTAAGTGCTTCAATTGCGGGGAGAGAGGACATTGGAGGTCTACCTGTTCTAAGCCTAGGAAGGCGGGAAAGAAAGGTAAGTCTCATGCTTTAGTCATTGAAACATATGTTGCGGCGTATGCTGCCCACGTTTGGGTAGTGGATACCGGGGCAACTGATCATATTTGTTTCACTCTTCAGGGGTTCCAACTAACCCGACGACTTAGCAAGAATGAGATCACCATCACTTTGGGCGATGCTACGAGGGTGGCAGCCGAAGCAGTGGGAGTCGTGCACCTATCTTTTGAAGATAGAGTTTTAATTTTAAGAGATGTTTTATACGTTCCGAACTTTAGGAAGAATTTAATTTCAGTTTCTAAGTTGTTTTTTTATGGATATTCAGTTACTTTTAATAAAGTTGTTACTGTTTCTTTTAAGAATGATGTTATCTGTCATGGAACGTTGGTAAACAATCTCTATACGATTAAGTGTGCACACCACTCAAATAATGAATCTAATAACACGTCGATCATTTCGAGTAATAAAAGAAAGCGTTCTTCGGAGATGAACTAAACACTTCTATGGCATCTTAGACTAGGTCATATTAATCTAAAGCAGATAGAGAGATTGGTGAAAGACGGATCCTTGGAATCATTCCAAGTCGAACCGTTTCCAACTTGTGAATCCTGTTTAGAGGGTAAGATGACCAAGATGGCATTTGGAGCCAAGGGGAATAGAGCCACGGAAGTGTTAGAACTCGTTCATACCGATGTGTGTGGTCCAATGACGATCAAAGCGAGAATGGGGTATGAGTATTTCGTCACATTCATTGACGATTACTCAAGATATGGGTACATTTACCTTATGAGGCATAAGTCTGAAACTTTTGATAAGTTCAAGGAGTTTAAGGCCGAAGCCGAGAAACATAGGGAAAAGAGTATCAAGTTTCTACGATCAGATCGTGGAGGCGAATACCTCAGCGATGAATTCTTGAACTACTTATCGGACGAAGGGATCGTATCCCAGTTAACTGCACCGGGAACCCCTCAACAGAACGGTGTGGCGGAACGAAGAAATCGGACTCTTTTAGAGATGATCAGATCCATGATGAGTTATTCGGATTTACCCAAGTCGTTTTGGGGTAATGCCTTGGAAACGGCGACTTACATTCTAAACTTGGTGCCATCCAAATCGGTTCCTAAAACCCCAATGGAATTGTGGACCGGGCGCAAGCCCAGTCTAAGATATTTGTGGATTTGGGGTTGTCCGGCATACGTGCTAGACAAGGAAGCCGGTAAGTTGGATCCACGTTCGGAATTAAGGCTGTTTATAGGATACCCTGCGGGAACGAAAGGGTGTATGTTCTGTAGTCCCAAGGATCAAAAGACCGTGATTAGTACACACTTTAAATTCTTGGAGGAAGACTATATGAATAATCGGAAGCCTAAAAGTGAAATTACCTTAGAAGAATTGAGAGGTCGAACCTCGATACCAAGTATACAAGATAATGTACCACACATCACATCTTCACAACCGGAACCCCGTCGTAATGGGAGGATTGCTAGGCAACCCGAGAGATTCATGGGGATAGAAGAATCTTCGGATTTGGTTCCCGGTGATGAATCGGACCCATGGACGTACGACGAGGCAATCCAAGATAAAGACGCGGAGTCGTGGCAAACAACAATGGAAGCTGAGATGGGTTCGATGGATCATAATCAAGTATGGGAGTTGGTCGAGCCACCCAATGGGGTAGAACCCATTGGATGCAAGTGGGTGTACAAGAGGAAAAGAGGACCGGACGGAAGGGTAGAGACCTTCAAAGCGAGGCTTGTGGCCAAAGGGTATACTCAGAAAGAAGGGATCGATTATGAGGAGACCTTTTCGCCTGTAGCTATGCTTAAGTCCATCCGTATTCTCTTGTCGATCGCTGTGCACCTAGATTACGAGATCTGGCAAATGGATGTCAAGACGGCTTTCCTTAACGGAAGTCTTGACGGGACAGATATCTATATGCAACAGCCCAAAGGTTTCATTGAAAAAGGCAAAGAGAATCTCGTATGCAAGCTTAAGTGATCCATTTATGGACTTAAGCAAGCATCGCGTACTTGGAACCGGTGTTTTGATCAAGTGATTAAGTCTTATGGGTTTGATCAAAATGAGTTCGAAAGTTGTGTGTATAAGAAGCGTGACGAAACTGCGGTGGTATTCTTAGTATTATACGTAGACGATATTCTGCTCATTGGAAACAATGTAAAGGTATTGTCAGACGTAAAGGTATGGCTGTCAAAACAATTTGATATGAAGGACTTATGGGAAGCCGGCCACATCCTTGGGATCAAGATCACTCGCGATCGCAAGAAGAGGATGTTGGGCTTATCGCAAGCTTCATACATTGACACTGTTTTGAAGCGTTTCAGCATGCAAGATTCCAAGAAAGGTTTTGTATCTTTTAGACACGGAATCCATCTATCGAAAGAAATGAGCCCTAAGACGCAAGCGGAGATAGATGACATGAAAGGTGTTCCGTACGCTTCAGCCGTAGGAAGCCTTTTGTATGCAATGATGTGTACGAGACCGGATATCTGCTTTGCCGTGGGCATGGTGGCAAGACATCAAAGTAGTCCCGGGAAAGACCATTGGACTGCCGTAAAGTGCATCTTGAGGTATCTGAAAAGAACTTGTGAGCGGATGCTGATTTACCAGTCAGATAGTCTTGTTCCCGTAGGATACACAGACACGGATTTCCAATCAGACATAGACTCAAGAAAGTTAACCTCGGGTAGTGTGTTTTGCATGGGAGGAGGAGTCATTTCATGGAGAAGCGTTAAGCAGAAATGCATCGCCGATTCAACCATGGAAGCCGAGTATGTAGCTGCTTGTGAAGCAGCGAAAGAGGCAGTTTGGCTCAAGAACTTCTTAGTGGACTTGGACGTTGTTCCGAATTTGCCCGACAAGATAACTGTCTTTTGTGACAATGCCGGAGCAGTTGCAAATTCAAAGGAACCGAGAGCTCACAAGGCCAGCAAACACATAGAAAGGAAATACCATCTTATACGAGAAATCGTTAAGAGAGGAGATATAGAGGTGGCAAAGATAGCGTCGGGTGACAACCTAGCTGATCCATTCACAAAGGATCTACCTCAGAGTACATTCGAGAGACATGTGGATGGAATGAGAGTCAAGACTATTGCCAATCTGCTTTAAGTATAAGTGGGAGGAATTATTAGGTTAGTGCAGGTTGACATTAGATGTCACGTAGAGCTACTACACTAAGACATGCGTGATGTATACTAAAAGCAGACTTTAAGTATAAGTGGGAGATTGTTGGAGTTATACGTGAAAGTATGCTTTTACTTTGTATAACTCGTGTATCAAACACTTGTTTATGAGAATAATTCTTTTATCACATTTGCTTTAGATATGATTGAATGTTGAATTTCTATTGCAAACCGTTCAATATATGGTACTAGTTACATTGTAGTTAATGTGGTGATACCCGATCACGGAAGACAATATTAACTGTTTCCTTGTAACTAAACGTACATTTTCACGACCTAGGTGGAATTGAACAATCCGCCTGTTGATAGGCGAACATCAATTATTGAATGGCGAACAGGAATTAAAGCCTTAATAAGAATTACGAGGAATCAACACCAATTCAAAGATGATCAACAAGGAGAATCAAGCTGGGGTGCACAAACCAATCCAGAAAGTGTATAAACTGACGAACAAGTACAACGACGAACAGCTTATCGGCGAATAGGTTTTAAGGCCCAAGACCAGAGATGAACATTCTGCTAAGTCACTGATGACGAGCAACATTGACCAAAGGTGGTGCATCTACCAACCTAAGAGGTGCATGTTGACGAACAAAGGATTAAGATCCCAACGCCAATCTGTGTAAAACACAAAGGCGAACAACTTCTGAGCCATGCACTCAAAAGACGAACAACTACGAAAGCATGATCCCAAGAGGCGAACAACTTTCAGTTGAAGAATAATCAAGATTAGTCAAACCGACCAAGGCGAACAACAATGAGTCCGAGATAAGGCCAAAAGAAGACTTTGTAACTAAGATTCAGCTTAGATAAGGTCAAATTGTGGTCAAAGGACACTTGTCAAGCATGCAGGCTAGGGAGACCAAAGGTCATAGACACCTCATGTTTGCTAGTCTCTATAAATAGTTGTTCTCCAGCTTAAGAAATACAAGTTCAAATTCATAAACACTCCCAAAACACACACTAACACACCTAAACGTACACACATACGAAATTAATTTGATTTCGACTTTCACATTTACAAGTTCATAACCCGAACCCTCGATTTACCATTTACGGTGGTAACCAATCACACGTTATTGATTGGTGATCTTAAACCGAACTAAAACAGTCACTAATCCACCCGATTAAATTTGATCACCAACACCGCCGTGAAAGGTCGATGTGTAGGGCTCAGATTGGTCTGTCTTGACTAAGAGATTGCACTAGCACATTTAGTATGTGTTGAAGAGGACCTACAGCGAGGATAAATTCTTCTGTTCTGAAATGTGAAGAATTAGACCTCAGTGGTTGTTGATTTCTTAATCTCCGTCACTTAAATAGGACCGTGTGTGCTTAATGGTTACTGCTTTGATTCATGTTGGGTGAGAATCATTGTGACTTCGAACTTTGTGTCTTGGGCAGTAATATTAATCATACGACGGTTGCTAAGATTTAATACGGAGAAACGCGTGCGAGTACAGCTCGTGTGATTAGTCCCCTTGGTGGGCTCAGAAGTTTTATCGTACCAAATCTTGCAAGTGAAGAATTAGTTTCTTCGGTATGGATAATAATGTTGAGCTGTCTTTACTCCAAGGTGAAATATATTAATTAATTTAGAGTTATTCAGAAGCTTAATTAATTAATGGACTTGATAATCTTAAACGCGGGAAATAATAACCGGGAGCCCATATTATCGTAATATGGATTAAGATGGATAGTGCAATATTAATTTATTAGTGGTAATAATTAATATTAATGGATTGAATTATATTGGGGCTCAATATTGAAATTCAGAAGTCCATTAGGAGATCCAATCTTAATTCTCCTTAAAGGCCTCTCAAGTAGCTCATTAAGTAGCCCAATAATGATAAGGTGATTAAAATAAAAAGAAAATATATTGCTGATTTTTCTCTTAATTTTCGAAAATTGTATATTTAGGAGAGAATAGATTTTGTTGATTTTCTTGGAAAGATATTATGGAGGATAAGTATTCTTGGAATACAAGATTATCTCATATATTCAAGAAGATCCAAATCTTGGATTCTTCTCTTAATTATTTTCGAAAATTACCCTATTATAAGGAGTGTGAGATTTTTGTGGAATATTTTATTTTGGAGAAAAGAATATATGAGATATATTCAAGATTTCTTAGAGTCTAAGAAAAGATTTTTTCCAAAGCCCATATACCTAAAAATTTCGGCCACTATACTTATAAATAGGGGATGATTATTTCATCCCCAAGAACATAATTCCATGTGTTGGAAAAATCAAGAGCATAGATATTTTTCTTTTTCCTTAGTTATTTAAATTATTCGAAAGCATCTCCCACCGGTGATCGAATAAGGTGAAAGGGAATACTTGAGAAGGCTTTTGGGTTGATAAAACGCGTACGTGTTAGTCCCGTTTTATTCAAAGGCCAAGTTCTACGAGAGGTACGTTAATCACATATATATGTGAATTAATTCAACATGCATGATGTTAAATTGGTTGTTGGAATTATTATATGAATTAATTAGGATTAATTCATGCTAGTAATAATTCAAACACTTGTTTATGAGAATAATTCTTTTATCGCATTTGCTTTATTTATGATTGAATGTTGAATATCTATTGCAAACCGTTCATTATATGGTACATGTTACATTGTAGTTAATGTGGTGATACCCGATCACGGAAGACAACATTAACAGTTTCTTTGTAACTAAACGTACATTTTCACGACCTAGGTGGAATTGAACAATCCGCCGTGAAAGGTCGATGTGTAAGTCTCAGATTGGTCTGTCTTGACTAAGAGATTGCACTAGCACATTTAGTATGTGTTGAAGATGACCTACAGCGAGGATAAATTCTTCTGTTCTGAAATGTGAAGAATTAGACCTCAGTGGTTATTGATTTCTTAATCTCCGTCACTTAAATAGGACCGTGTGTGATTAATGGTTACTGCTTTGATTCATGTTGGGTGAGAATCATCGTGACTTCGAACTTTGTGTTTTGGGCAGTAATATTAATCATACGACGGTTGCTAAGATTTAATACGTAGAAATGCGTGCGAGTACGGCTCGTGTGATTAGTCCCCTTAGTGGGCTCAGAAGTTTTATCGTACTACATCTTGCAAGTGAAGAATTAGTTTCTTCGGTACGGATAATAATGTTGAGCTGTCTTTACTCCAAGGTGAAATATATTAATTAATTTAGAGCTATTCAGAAGCTTAATTATTTAATGGACTTGATAATCTTAAACGCGGGAAATAATAACCGGGAGCCCATATTATCGTAATATTGATTAAGATGGATAATGCAATATTAATTTATTAGTGGTAATAATTAATATTAATGGATTGAATTATATTGGGGCTCAATATTGAAATTCAGAAGTCCATTAGGAGGTCCAATCTTAATTCTCCTTAAAGGCCCCTCAAGTAGCCCATTAAGTAGCCCAATAATGATAAGGTGATTAAAATAAAAAGATAATATAATGCTGATTTTTCCTCTTTATTTTCGAAAATTAGGAATCAAGGAAAGAAAAGATTTTGTTGATTTTCTTGGAAAGATATTATGGAAGATAAATATTCTTGAAATACAAGATTATCTCATATATTCAAGAAGATCAAAATCTTGGATTCTTCTCTTGTTATTTTCGAAAATTGCAAGTCAAATAGGAGAGTGAGATTTTTGTGGAATATTTTATCATGGAGAAAAGAATATATGAGATATATTCAAGATTTTTTAGAGACTAAGAAAAGATTTTCTCCAGGCCCATAAAATACTAAAAAATTCGGCCACTACTCTTTATAAATAGGGGATGATTATTTCATCCCCAAGTACATAATTCCATGTGTTGGAAAAATCAAGAGCATAGATATTTTTCTTTTTCCTTAGTTATTTAAATTGTTCGAAAGCATCTCCCACCGGTGATCGAATAAGGCGAAAGGGAAATACTTGAGAAGGCTTTTGGGTTGATAAAATGCGTACGTGTTTGTCCCGTTTTATTCAAAGGCCAAGTTCTACGAGAGGTACGTAAGTCACATATTTTCTTGTTTATTCCGCCATAGATTATATGTGAATTAATTCAACATGCATGATGATAAATTAGTTGTTGGAATTATTATTTGAATTAATTAGGATTAATTCATGCTAGTAATAATTGAATTTAAATTCGTATTTAAATTTTATCCCGAATAGATTCCGGGCACCCCTATTTTCCCAACAAATATATCGTAAGTTCAAAATTTGTCTTGAAAAGTTCAATACAACATCTATAAAGTTCAAAAATTTTATTGTTAAAGTGCAATTATAAGTTGCTTATAAGTTCAAAATATTCATTAGTAAAATTCAAAATCAGAGTCTACAGGCACAAGAACACTAACAATAGTACCACTACAAAAATACCAAAAAATAAGAGGAAACACAGTTCTTTGATTCAAACAACAAATGCCCACAAAAAAAAACAAAAAATAAATGAAAAAAATCAATAAGATTGCATCTTTAATTCAAGCAACAAATGCCCACAAAAAATAATATGGGGAATTTATCAACAAGATTGCATCTTTAATTCAAACAAAAAAAGACCACAAAAAAAAGGAAAAAAAAATCCAGATTTCAAAATTGTGCGAGAAGGAAATGAAAAAAAAATAGGGCAAAAAGGAAGAAATTGAATCCGACCTCCGCGGTGCTCCACTAGTCATTTCCGGCGACAGCCATCATTGCTCCGGAATCCATCGATCCAGACCTCCCATTCGTCGAGCTCGAAGAGAATTTGTCGAGGAATTGTCAGGCCGTACCTGGGTGGTAAGCTACAAATGCATCAGTGGCGTCTTCTTCGGCGAGATTTACAAGCGGTAGGTCGCCATTGTGTGGTGGTTCACCCAGTCTGAAACTTCGTACACTTTGTTCCAAATTGAGATTTATAGATCCCCTTGTTCGTTGTGTGTTTTTAGCTCCTCTGCTCTTGGGAGATAGTGAGAGAAAGGGGTTGGAGAGAGAAGGGTATGAGCCGTATATGTAAGATAAGGGAAAATGTTGATATGGTTGCGGAAGGAGGATCTGAAATGCAAGAGGAGATTGAGGGATTTTAAAAGAAAAAATGGGACAGTGGGAGAGATATAGGTGACGTGAGGTTGGATGAGTGCGGTGAAATATAGGGGCAATTTAGGAAACAATTAGATTGATCGTAGTGGGGAGTAAGTTTTTTCGATGGACCAAGCTATAAAGAAGTTGGCTTAAAATTTTTTGTAGTGGAAAGACAATTTCCCTAGTTTTTATATATATAAAGACTCTATTACCCTCATATTTAATTATTTTTATTTTATTATTATTTAAAAAGAGAAAGAAAAACATCATTCCTACAAAATCCACAAATCTCATTTCTCTCTCTCTCTCTCTGTCTCTCTCTCCTTCTCCCTCCCTCCTTCTCAAATTCAAATCCTCCGCTCTCTCTTCTTCTCTCACTCTTTCCCTTGCTCATAAAATCTGGTCGCCACCAAAATTCGGTCACACTCTCACTCTCTCTCCTTAAAATTCTGGCCACCACCATATTTTTCCAGATCCACCGCACGATGCCACCGCAAAGAAGTTCTTGGAATCGAAAGCGTAGTGAGGTCGTCATTTCCCCTATTCTCATTGATCGATGCCACCGCAATTGCAAACCAATGCCAGACAAGGCGCCAATACCATCACCACCGACTCCCAGATTTGATCAAAACCCTAGAGCTATGGGGGTTTTCTATATATTATTGGTGGCACAGGCGGATCGACGCCCATTACGCTGCTGGACTATGATGGCCGACATCACCGACACTAACGCTGATTGCCTAAAAAAATTCGGTCACCGCCTAAAATAATGCCTCTAAGAAATAGTACTATTTCTATTTCAAATCAACTTGTAAACTTACATGGACACACTTCTTGATTAAAATAGTGATGTATCAGTATGTGTAACATCTTTTGCAACGGCCGGTATTTGATAAGCCCCAGTGAACTGATTCTTCAAAATCCGTTTTGTCTTCTTTAGTTCACCTGGAGTTTATGTAAGCCATTAGAAAACTGCATTTGTTTAACGAATTATTCTTGTGTGCACTCGAGTGCATAACATGCACTTGAATATTGAGTCCAATTTTAAATCAATTATGATTTTTCAAAGTCCAATTTACTTAATAAGCTTTGAAAAATCAAAAGTGATTTGAATTAGACTCAAAATTCAAATGCAAACAATGCACTCGGGTGCACACAAGAATTTGTATCGTATAAAATATGTTAATGCTCAAAACTGATGAGTAGATACAAAAATCAAGTTAAAAGATAGAACCACAATGTGAAACCTCTTCAAGTGGAAAACAATGTTGATGAAAAAAAATGTCGAGTTAAAAGACAACAGAAAGATAGTATACTTAATTTTTATTATTTAAATTTCAAAGTCTAATATATCTTTTTACATGAAATAAATATTGTGTGGGGCGGGCAATATATGGGTTTTGGCTATTGTCGTGTTTTATGCAGTTATATAGGAGTAGTAGGTTTTGCATTGGACGAAACATAAGTCGAGCACCATGTATTAATTAACACTCTAGAAAAAGTGAATTTTAATCGAGTGCTAATTTATGAGTCATCTTACCGTGAAATTGATTTACACAAATTCTTGCTAATAAAATTTAGTATATACACAAGCTTCTCGTGGACAGAGCTACGCGTGCGTGAGGCCATGAGCTGCGCTCAATGCTAAAAACTACACAAACTTTCTATATTTGGATAGAAATATGTGGGGGAAAATATCACGAAGTGTTTGAGGGATTTTAAAAGAAAAAATGGGACAGTGGGAGAGATATAGGTGACGTGAGGTTGGATGAGTGCGGTGAAATATAGGGGCAATTTAGGAAACAATTAGATTGATTGTAGTGGGGAGTAAGTTTTTTCGATGGACCAAGCTATAAAGAAGTTGGCTTAAAAATTTTTGTAGTGGAAAGACAATTTCCCTAGTTTTTATATATATAAAGACTCTATTACCCTCATATTTAATTATTTTTATTTTATTATTATTTAAAAAGAGAAAGAAAAACATCATTCCTACAAAATCCACAAATCTCATTTCTCTCTCTCTCTCTCTCTCTCTGTCTCTCTCTCCTTCTCCCTCCCTCCTTCTCAAATTCAAATCCTCCGCTCTCTCTTCTTCTCTCACTCTTTCCCTTGCTCATAAAATCTGGTCGCCACCAAAATTCGGTCACACTCTCACTCTCTCTCCTTAAAATTCTGGCCACCACCATATTTTTCCAGATCCACCGCACGATGCCACCGCAAAGAAGTTCTTGGAATCGAAAGCGTAGTGAGGTCGTCATTTCCCCTATGCTCATTGATCGATGACACCGCAATTGCAAACCAATGCCAGACAAGGCGCCAATACCATCACCACCGACTCCCAGATTTGATCAAAACCCTAGAGCTATGGGGGTTTTCTATATATTATTGGTGGCACAGGCGGATCGACGCCCATTACGCTGCTGGACTATGATGGCCGACATCACCGACACTAACGCTGATTGCCTAAAAAAATTCGGTCACCGCCTAAAATAATGCCTCTAAGAAATAGTACTATTTCTATTTCAAATCAGCTTGTAAACTTACATGGACACACTTCTTGATTAAAATAGTGATGTATCAGTATGTGTAACATCTTTTGCAACGGCCGGTATTTGATAAGCCCCAGTGAACTGATTCTTCAAAATCCGTTTTGTCTTCTTTAGTTCACCTGGAGTTTATGTAAGCCATTAGAAAACTGCATTTGTTTAACGAATTATTCTTGTGTGCACTCGAGTGCATAACATGCACTTGAATATTGAGTCCAATTTTAAATCAATTATGATTTTTCAAAGTCCAATTTACTTAATAAGCTTTGAAAAATCAAAAGTGATTTGAATTAGACTCAAAATTCAAATGCAAACAATGCACTCGGGTGCACACAAGAATTTGTATCGTATAAAATATGTTAATGCTCAAAACTGATGAGTAGATACAAAAATCAAGTTAAAAGATAGAACCACAATGTGAAACCTCTTCAAGTGGAAAACAATGTTGATGAAAAAAAATGGCGAGTTAAAAGACAACAGAAAGATAGTATACTTAATTTTTATTATTTAAATTTCAAAGTCTAATATATCTTTTTACATGAAATAAATATTGTGTGGGGCGGGCAATATATGGGTTTTGGCTATTGTTGTGTTTTATGCAGTTATATAGGAGTAGTAGGTTTTGCATTGGACGAAACATAAGTCGAGCACCATGTATTAATTAACACTCTAGAAAAAGTGAATTTTAATCGAGTGCTAATTTATGAGTCATCTTACCGTGAAATTGATTTACACAAATTCTTGCTAATAAAATTTAGTATATACACAAGCTTCTCGTGGACAGAGCTACGCGTGCGTGAGGCCATGAGCTGCGCTCAATGCTAAAAACTACACAAACTTTCTATATTTGGATAGAAATATGTGGGGGAAAATATCACGAAGTGTTTGAGGGATTTTAAAAGAAAAAATGGGACAGTGGGAGAGATATAGGTGACGTGAGGTTGGATGAGTGCGGTGAAATATAGGGGCAATTTAGGAAACAATTAGATTGATTGTAGTGGGGAGTAAGTTTTTTCGATGGACCAAGCTATAAAGAAGTTGGCTTAAAAATTTTTGTAGTGGAAAGACAATTTCCCTAGTTTTTATATATATAAAGACTCTATTACCCTCATATTTAATTATTTTTATTTTATTATTATTTAAAAAGAGAAAGAAAAACATCATTCCTACAAAATCCACAAATCTCATTTCTCTCTCTCTCTCTCTCTCTCTCTCTCTCTCTCTCCTTCTCCCTCCCTCCTTCTCAAATTCAAATCCTCCGCTCTCTCTTCTTCTCTCACTCTTTCCCTTGCTCATAAAATCTGGTTGCCACCAAAATTCGGTCACACTCTCACTCTCTCTCCTTAAAATTCTGGCCACCACCATATTTTTCCAGATCCACCGCACGATGCCACCGCAAAGAAGTTCTTGGAATCGAAAGCGTAGTGAGGTCGTCATTTCCCCTATGCTCATTGATCGATGCCACCGCAATTGCAAACCAATGCCAGACAAGGCGCCAATACCATCACCACCGACTCCCAGATTTGATCAAAACCCTAGAGCTATGGGGGTTTTCTATATATTATTGGTGGCACAGGCGGATCGACGCCCATTACGCTGCTGGACTATGATGGCCGACATCACCGACACTAACGCTGATTGCCTAAAAAAATTCGGTCACCGCCTAAAATAATGCCTCTAAGAAATAGTACTATTTCTATTTCAAATCAACTTGTAAACTTACATGGACACACTTCTTGATTAAAATAGTGATGTATCAGTATGTGTAACATCTTTTGCAACGGCCGGTATTTGATAAGCCCCAGTGAACTGATTCTTCAAAATCCGTTTTGTCTTCTTTAGTTCACCTGGAGTTTATGTAAGCCATTAGAAAACTGCATTTGTTTAACGAATTATTCTTGTGTGCACTCGAGTGCATAACATGCACTTGAATATTGAGTCCAATTTTAAATCAATTATGATTTTTCAAAGTCCAATTTACTTAATAAGCTTTGAAAAATCAAAAGTGATTTGATTTAGACTCAAAATTCAAATGCAAACAATGCACTCGGGTGCACACAAGAATTTGTATCGTATAAAATATGTTAATGCTCAAAACTGATGAGTAGATACAAAAATCAAGTTAAAAGATAGAACCACAATGTGAAACCTCTTCAAGTGGAAAACAATGTTGATGAAAAAAAATGGCGAGTTAAAAGACAACAGAAAGATAGTATACTTAATTTTTATTATTTAAATTTCAAAGTCTAATATATCTTTTTACATGAAATAAATATTGTGTGGGGCGGGCAATATATGGGTTTTGGCTATTGTCGTGTTTTATGCAGTTATATAGGAGTAGTAGGTTTTGCATTGGACGAAACATAAGTCGAGCACCATGTATTAATTAACACTCTAGAAAAAGTGAATTTTAATCGAGTGCTAATTTATGAGTCATCTTACCGTGAAATTGATTTACACAAATTCTTGCTAATAAAATTTAGTATATACACAAGCTTCTCGTGGACAGAGCTACGCGTGCGTGAGGCCATGAGCTGCGCTCAATGCTAAAAACTACACAAACTTTCTATATTTGGATAGAAATATGTGGGGGAAAATATCACGAAGTGTTATTTTAGTAGGAATATTGAGTTTATATATATACTAGTGAAATGTCCGATGTTCTGATGGTAGACGCAATATTTGTTTGGATTCAGCTTTCCGCGCTCTTGCCGGATCTTCCTTGGTCCTGATAGCATGTCCTTGTCTTTGGCGTTGTTATACACAGCCTCTATCGATGTGGTGAACACTTGATTCAATCTTTCCTTCTGTTCTGCTCCTTCATTGAAGGCTTTCATGTTCTTGGGGGCCTTGTAATCATTTCCCGCGGACTTCTTTCCAGCTTTCTTGGGATCGACATTTTCACCCAACTTTTTCTGCAGTGCTTCTTGCATGGATACATGTATGCCTGCCCGATGTCTGAATTCTGCGTATGTCTTAGGACAGGCGAGATGTATCTCCTTCCACAAATTGGTTCCTTTCTTCAAGCCCGCCATCACCGCCACCATCTTGGTATCCTCGCTGACCATTTCTCCCTCCAGAAGTATCTTGTCGAATCTTTCCAGGAACTTTCTGTCCGACTCATCATCCCCTTGCTTGATGTCGGCCAGTCGGTGTCTTTGAGTTAAGTACGACCCGGCTGTGGAGAAATGTGACAAGAACTCTTTGCTCAGCTGTGCGAAAGAGATGATGGATCCGGGGGCAAGTGCCGAAAACCAACGATGTGGGCCATCACCAAGCGTAAGCGGGTAATTACGACATTGTGTGGCGTCTAATGCCCTCATTGATATCATGAAGTCGGAGTATTTTGCCAGATGAACCTTGGGATCCGAATTTTCTTCGTACAAACTGATGGCCGGGAACTGTATTTTCTTTTGCACGGGCACATTCAGGATCGCTGGTGATAGCGGCGATGATGGTAAGATTGTCGAGCCAATGCCTTTCTGTGAGTCTAACTGCCTTTGCATTTCCTCGATTGCCTTCTTGAGGGCTTGCAACTTGCTCGGAGATGCTCCACCGTTGGGAGACTGTTCGTCGTGATCAAGTCCAATGACTTCACCTTGACGCAGTCCTTCTTCAACGGGACGTTTCTCCTGAGTTGGCCGCCTGGCAACGTTGCTAGCTCCGTTAGGGCCTAGCCGCCCAAATGCTGATCTTCTTAGGCGATCATGGACGGATGGACGAGCATCAGTGCGTTGTCGCTGCTCGCTCCGTGGTGGTGTGACCTCTTTGATCTCTCTCCTGCATTCTGATCTCCCATCGTAGTTATGTTTTGTGCTCCTTGTTGCGTCTTTGCTCGGCTCCACCTCTCCTCCCGGTGTGGACTCTCCTCTGCTTCCCAACCGCTCGCTCATTGGGGTTTTGCCCTTGTTCCGTCGAGCTTGAGCGCTGTCCACCTCGTCATTTTGTACATCTTCTTGTCTCTTGCTCGACTGATTGCCTGGTCATCTCCAGCGCTCTTGACGGCTCTACTTTTTCTTGACGTCTTTGTATCAATTGCAAAACAGCAATCGTTTTTGCAAGTTCTTCTGGATTTCTGGCCAGGGCTTCCACCTCCGGGGGAAGAGTGTCGATGGTAACTTGCATGTTTCTGTTGGACGTTGCCCGTACAGTATGTGCATGGTCACCTGTGGACGATACCCGAGTCCGCGACTTATTTGACGGATGCGCACTTGAAGACTGTCGTTCTTGTGATCCCGCCATTTTTTAGAATGTTTGGGTATTTTGGTGATGAAGACTTTGTGTTTGCCTTTGTTGATTTAAGAGTAACCAGCCTTGTATGTGTGAACTTGGTTATTTAACAAACCCTAATTCACATATGCATGCATTCAAACCCCTAAATATGAACAAATCCTTCACAAATATTAAATTACCCCTTTTACACCCAGCTTTCGGCGACTTTTACCAGTTTCCGGCGACTTTTGGCCGGATTCTGATGGCAATTTGCAGATTCCGGTGACTTTCCTACCGAATTCTTCAAATCTTCAATCAACCGAAGGTTCGGACCCTCCTTCTAGCGCCAATTGTTGATGACCTTGATTCGAATTTGATAATTAGTGGTTTTTTTTAACACTAAGAAGGTCACCAAACAAGGTTACAAATGACAACTTTGTGTTTAATGAAGGTTGAGAAATGGAATTGCAAGAGTTTGGTCTCTTTCTTGAATAAATGAACTTATTTTGACCCTTTCATGAAGGGGTATTTATAGGCTTACAAGCAAGTAGGAGGTGTCACTTTCTTAGCCTTTTGATTTAGGTGTTGCCAAGTGTTTAGCCACTTGTCTTATCCTTAAACTATTACATTTTATACAATGACAAGTGTTAGTACACTTGTTTGTTTTTAATGCAATGTCTAATTAGTGGGATTTGAGCTGTCTTCCGTGGCCTCTTATTGCTCGCTTGGTCGCCTAAATGGTGAGTGCACCTTTTGCCCTTGCTCTCGGCCTGGTTACTTACTCTTCTTGCTCTTTTGCTGTGTTGGTCGCCCGACTTTTGTCTGACAACTCTCCTGGTCGCCTGGTGTTTTGACTCCTTTTGAACCCTGCTGGTCGCCGACTTCTTAATCATACTATTAGTCTCTTAATCCTCCGAGCACTGTTGCTCGCCTGATCGTCTATCAACACTGACGTCAGACACTCAATAAAAAATTGACATATCATATAATTTCGCTATTGGCGATTTCGTTTCACAATGAGATAAAATAATTAAGTTTTTTTCTTAAAAATATAAAATTACCAAAATATCCTTATAACAATATTAAAAAATACAATATCTAAATATTAATATTTTTACAAACTTCTATTTTATCAAATTTAATGATTAATGAACTAAAATACACCTCTACAACTATGTACAAACAAACAAGGTGAATCTTGTTTTTTTTCGAGATAATCTTTATAGCAAAAGGCGAAGCCCTCGCCCCCAGGGCCCCCACCCCCTGGCCCAACAGAATTGGGTGGAGGGGGTAAATCATGGTGACTCAGCGGCCAAGATAATATTAAGAACACTATTTTTGTTTTCTTTACAATTTCCTCTTCACGGAATCAATTTTCTCCTTTTATTTCTATTTACGATTTATTCTTCAAGAATTTTACTCTTGCTTTCATAATTACTCTTCAATTTTAATTTCTTAATCCTTATAGAAAATTTTGTAAGTAATCTTGAATTAATTTTTCTAATTTCTTTATTCCACTGATATCAAATTTATGTCTCAGATAGAAGAGACAGTGGGGATTGGGTTTGGTGATATCCTGGGCTGGAGAAAAAAAGGGTGATTTGTTTTTGGGTGGGGGGCCGGAATTGAAAGAAAGATAAAGTGGCGGGCAGTATATATATATATATACACACTTAGGTTTGGGGCAGCTCAATTCTTGAGCTGTCTACCCAGGATGTTAACACTAAATTTTATTGTTAATGATATTGACATCAAGATTCATCTTGTTCAAATGATTGTTCTTTTTAACCTTTTTTTTTTTAACTTGACAAATATAAAAATTTTACTTTAACATTTGATATTTACCCTCTAAAAATTCATAAATAGTATTCTTGTATACTTGCATCTACATAATAAATGAAAGATCAAATAAGAAAAGAAAGTGATACCATAATAAAATACAGTTCAAAACTTCTAATATATTGAACCCCTTATCAATCATTATTATGGATTTGAAATCCACCATATTTAGGGGGTGCTTGGTTAACAATTATTCAATGGTAATGGGAATGAGATTGAAAATTAGTGTAATTAGCATGGTTCATAAGAACAAAATCACAACATCTCCTCCTAAATAAGGTAATCACTACTCCATTTTGATTACCCTATTCTCTTCCTACAATCATCCTCCTCAACCACTCCCCTCTTCCTCCACCAACAACCATTTGTTGTCTACTTCTATTCCAAAATTGGGGCATGACACTAGCAATGGTGTCACCATTGGAACACTTCTTCCCCTAACATATCATTTTTATTATGAGGGCATAGATGGAAATAAATTTTCATTCTCATTACCATTGAAGAATGGCTAACCAAGCGCCCCCTTAGTCATTGAGATTCTTAATATCAATTACAATATGTGTTCAATTATCATAATGATCCCCTTACTTCGACCTTGTTTACAAAGAAATTAAGAATACACAGTATAACCCCATTAATACTTTGACGAAAGAAATAACACCACCCATGACCTTTGTCAATTTTTTTCGACCTAATCTAACAAAGAATTAAGTGTTCTTTAACTCATTAAAAAAATATAATCATGGAATTCATTGTTTAATTCAATCCCATGGTATCAATATGACATTCTTGTATTACTGAGAAGAAAGGAGACACTAATAATCATAATGTATGCAGTAAAAAATATTAGGAAATTCACATGTAAACATGTTTTTTTCTTTTTATCTATGAATCTACTTACTTTTACTCACCAACTAAAGCAAAAGTTGTAGAAAATATGACATTGAAAAGATTTATCCATGTAATTTTAAAGAAATTATTGAATTAATACCAAACAGAAAAGAGAGTGATTGCAATTCATATTAAGAACATTTCGTAAGCTGCTCATTAGCTCTTTAACTTCCCTTTGAAACATATAAGTTTCTTGTCCACCACTGTATAGTGTTGATCTGCTATACATTTAATTAAATTAATTTAATAAGAATAATGAGATTAAAAGAATTGGACAAAGTATAGAGTGAAATTGATTCATACATGAATCATTGAAGAGTATCAGTTGTTTCTACCGAAGAATATTAGTTATTTTCACTAAAAAATAATAATTGAAGATCATCGTTTCCTTACAGGAGTTTGAAGATCATCGTTGACCTAGCTAATTTAGGCCATTAATTTCATTTAACAACAATATGGATTTTAATTTTTTTTTTCTTTTTAGATAAATAATATTGGAGTATTCTGATGCCTAAAACAAAATCTCTTTTAACAAAATTTTGGCATGAAAATTGATATACACTTATATATGTGTTTGTGCAGGTATTTTGGACATAAAGGTTATGTTTTTAATGTAATATACATAAAATTATGATCTCATTACATTATTATGCTGGTAGGAGACGAACTAATTGATGTGGATGAATATATTTTAGCAAAACAATACAAGATATATTGAAAAAAATATGGTAACAAAATAAAGCAACTTAGTCAACATTAGGTTTGAAGATTTAAAGTGTTTGTTATAAAAAAGAATAATGGGAGGACATTATCCAATTACGAGGATGTTTGACTGAGCTTATAAGCTCTTTAAAATAGTTTATAAGTTGATTGAGAGCTTAAACACTATTGATATATTTGACAAAATAAAATATATAACTTATAAGATCATAAAATAAGCTCATAACAACTAATAAGCTGTAAAAAAAAAAAGGATTTCCCAATTTATTTTCCTAACCACTTTCACCCCCAACCATCCATCTCATCTTGGAACCTCCCTTCCCCTCCTCTCACTCACTTCTATCTCAACATAAAAAATAAAACAAAAATTAATTTTATATTAAAATTAAAATTTAAAAAATACATATTAAAAATTCTCAAAGATTTTATAGTTGTATACACTTTAACATTTTTCAACTTATTTTCCTAACCATTTTCACCCCCAACCATTCATCTCATCCTGGAGACTTTCACCTCTCCTCTTACTCACTTCTATCTCAACATAAAAAAAAAAAATTTAAATTTATTTTATATTAAAATTTTAAAAATACATATTAAAAATTCTCAAAGATTTTATAAATTGTATACACTTTAACAACTTATAAAGTACTTAAAAATTGCATTTTATAAGCTCTTAACACAACTTATAAAATATTATTTATAAAATTTTAGAGATTACAAAGTATTTTAAATAAACTTAAATCACAACGTACACAATTATCACAATAAAAACTAAAACAGTATTGCACAAACAAACAAACATATTAAGTTAATACTAATAAAATAAATCAATTACATGACTCCAATTAGACTATCTTTATCCATCAACCCAACCCAACCCAATCCACTAATAAACAATTCATTTCTCTCTCCTCCACATATACAATATCCAACCCAATCCAATCTTCTCATTTTTCATACTTTATCAACAACCCAACCCAATCCAAAATAATTTCTCTTTTTCTATTATTTAATAATTATATTCATCCATAATAAATTTTTATTATATTAATAAGATGATATATTAAATTATTTAATATTTAAAATTCGTTATTTTAATAAATTTAGTTACTATGCACTTAAAATAAATTGTAATTTTAATAATAAAATTTAAATTACAAAAATTAGAATACAAAACGGCGAACAAAATATATCAAATTACATATAGATGCGTAAAATACAACAATGCAGAAAATAAAATTACACATTTAATCATCGGTACTGAATTTTTGCCATACATGCTCAATCAAATCATTTTTAAGAGCACTATGAGTTTCTCTATTGCGAAGTTGTTCCCTATTAGTCATATAAATGGATAGGCTTGCAATGCGTTCAGTTGAACATTCAAAATCTTGATCATCATTCACGGGATCATCCACACAAAATTCTGCGGGATCATAATAAGTTAGGTATGTGTCTCGTTCATCCTCCACTATCATATTGTGCATGATGATACAAGCCATCATAATTTTTCCCATCAAAACCTTATCCCAAACAAGACATGGGCGTCGAAGAAATGCAAAACGAGCTTGTAGAACTCCAAATGCTCGTTCGACATCTTTTCGCACAGCCTCCTGATGTTGAGCGAACAACTTGTGCTTTCTGGTTTGTGGAGCCGTAATTGATTTAACAAATGCAGCCCATGAAGGATATATGCCATCGGTTAGATAATATGCTCATAAAAGATTCAAAATTTGAATAATTTTGGGTGTTTGGATTATTTGGAGAGTTAGAAAAATAATTTGGGAACATAGGATCCATGATAAAATGATTAGAAATTTGGAAAGATGATAAAATGAGAAGAGAAATGAGAGAATATGAATTGTGATGCAAACTATATCAATATTGGTGTCTATTTATAGAGGAAAAAAAATCCCGAATTTTGGTATATATATATATTTTTTTTTTAATATATATAATATCAAGATAATGAAAATCCAAATATTATCTATAAAAATATTACCACCCAATTAGAAGGTGTCATGTGTCTTTTTTAGGCATTGAGAACTGTGCCCATATTGGGTTCCATGGCGGAACCGTTCGGCCAGTGATGTCCATTTTGATTTTTTTTTTTTTTTTTTTTTTTGTCCTTTGTGCAAACGGATTGGGCAACCCAACCGATAAATATAGTCTTAAATATTGCGGCTCAAAAGTTGGAGTTACCGACCACTATAGGTTGGGCCACCAAAAAAATATATAAGACCTCTTACACTCATTACCGGGAACTGGCTAGAAACTGGCCAACTTAACACAATAGCCTCTTTTATATAGGATAGATATATATATATATATATATATATATATAATATTATTTGTTTGCACTTATATTATTATATTAATTAGTAATATAATTTGGTGTTTGTTCCAAAGCACTGTTCATCATTTTAGGTGTTGGAGATTTTAGTAGTTTGAAATTTGTATTTTCAAAGCTAAGTAATTGGCTGTATGTAGTTTGCCTGTTCATAGAGCTCAATGTGTAACTGCTCATTAGGCTAATTACACCTGATTGGTTAGTTTGGAATCTTTTCCAAAACTAACTTCTAACTTCCTAAATGTACTAACTGTATAGCTCAGCAACTGTAACAACCTTTAATTAACTAGAGAGTAATCCCTAATTCTGTGATACACTAATATTAGTCTCATGATACACTAATTCTGTGATTTAAAAAATTGCATTCGATTTGTTGTGGATTGAAAGATGGAAAAACCAGCAAGTTACGACTTGAAAACGAGAGAAGACAAATATAAGAAAGAAATAGTTTGTTTCATGAGTGCTTGTCCAATATTACTAGTACCAAAAATGCATTGTGAGAGACTTCTATGCCCCTCTTGTGGAACAGATGGAGAAATTGTTATTTTAAATTTAGGGTATATTTTGAAATTCTACTGCAAAATTAGAAGTGATTTTAAGTGATTTTTGTAGTAAAATTAAAAGTGTAAAATAATTTGAAATTAAGTGATTTTAAAAGTTGAAGTGTTTGTAAAAAAATCAATTAATAAATACAAATTTTAAAAATCAATTTTCACAATCCAAAAGCAGATTTTTTCTACTTCTCCAAAATAGATTTTAAGATAGTTATACAGTGCTTGCAAACCATGTAGAATTGATTTTTTTCAAAATAAAATCAATTCTACAACTAAACAGTGATTCCAAACCATCACTTAATTGATTACTTATTATTACTCAGTCTTTAATGCATGTTTTTGTTTATTAGACCAACTTATCGAAGTTTCAATAAAAAGCAATTGTTTTATACGTGCACACGTATAGCTCTTAATTTCTCGTGGATATCAACCCGATCTTATTCTTACGCACTATTTTAAAAATCATATAATAAAACATAAAATATTATAATAGTTAGGGGGAGTTTGATAGCCGACCCTGCCGTTGTAAAAGAGCAATCGAGTACGGCCTTATTTCAGTAACACGTGGCGCAATTACAGGGGGGTGGGGACCGCTCGGAGTGGCTGAGCCTTCTGCAACGTGATTCCGAATTTCTCCTCCATATCCAATTCCTTGGGCGAAATTCCGCCGGCGAGCTCCCAATCGAACGAATTCAGCAGCGATCCCACCATCACCGGCACCATTCTCACCGCCAGCGGCAATCCCGGGCAAATCCGTCTCCCGGCGCCGAACGGAATCATCTCGAAATCTGTCCCGCGCATGTCGATTTCAGATTCTAGAAATCGTTCCGGCTTGAAATCCAACGGATTTTTCCAGATCTCCGGATCTCGGCCGATGGCCCAAGCGTTGACGAACACCTGTGAGTTCTTCGGCACGGTGAAGCCGGCGACGTCGACGTCCTGCTCCACTCGCCGCGGGATGAGGAACGGCACGGGCGGGTGGATCCTCAGCGTCTCTTTCACCATTGATCGGAGATAGGGGAGGCGGGAGATATCCGCTTCGTCTATTATTTTTCCTTTTCCGATGACCTGTTTGAGCTCTGCTTTTGCTCTGTTCATCGTTTCCGGATTTCTGAGCGCCTCCGCCATCGCCCATTCTACCGTGCTCGACGACGTGTCAGTTCCGGCGACGAATAAATCCTGTATATTGTTATTGCAATCGATTGAATTCATAAAATCGGCAGCGTAAATTGAACGCAATGAAATTGGTTACTGAAAGTATTGAATAACTGACCAAGCACATGCGTTCAATGTGAGTGCGGTCGATTTCGTCAGTACTGGTAGTTAGGAGCACATCAATTACATCGGTCGCATCGCTGTTCTGCGGTTTTCCTTTCTGCAATCTTTCAGTAATTAAGCCACTAAAAAGCTCAATCACCTTCCCGAAATGTACAGTCATACGTCGTCGTATTCCTTGGGGATCAATTATTTGAAGAAAGGGGAAAAAATCCACCAGATTCGGCTTCCCGGCCTCCATCATTATATTCCACACCAGGTCCTTGAATTCCTTAGCCGAATCGGAGAACGGATCCGTCAAATCCTTGGAAAAAATCGTGTTGGACAGCAAATTCAACGACGTCCGGAAGGCGGCGCGGCCTATATCCACCGCGTCTCCGCCCTGGCTACTCTTTTTGCAATAAGAGATGAGCTCCTGCACCTTCCTGCTACGGAGGTGCTGGTTGGCGTCGAGACGGGAACCGGCGAAGATGTTGGAGTTGATCGCTTTGCGGAGGCTGCGCCACCGCGGGGACACCGGGAGCCAGACGACGGAGTATTTGAACTGGTCGTGGGCACGAATGGCGTCGGGGATGTTTCTGCTGGAAAAGGCGAGGTCGTGCGTTTGGAGGACTTGTTTGGCCATGGCGGTGGACGAAACGACGACGGTGTTGGTGAGGCCGAGGCGGAGGCACATGAGGGGGCCGTAGGTGTTGGAGAGACGGGCGAGGGATTTGTGGGGTTGGTCGCCGAGCAAATGGAGGCTTCCGATGAGGGGGAGCGGCGACGGCCCCGGCGGGAGCTTTTTGCCCCTAGTGGAAAGTAATTGCAGGGCGTGGAGTACGGTGATGGCGAGTCCTAGTGTCAGGACTATGGTGAGAAAATCCATGGCTGATTGCTTTGTTTGTGGATGGGGAGTGATAACTGCTTTGATCGTTGTGATTCTAATATATACACATGCATGTGCTGTGCGCGTGGACCGCGAGATGCTTTTACTATTAATATAAATTTCTTCTCACATAATTATATACTATCTTCAGTTATACACCCTCCCTCCGTCCCCCAAAAGTATGGTCGTTTGTTTTTGCCAAGTCTTAGAAAAATGTAGATAAAATGGATAAAGTAAAAATAATTTGGGGTATTATGTGATCCATTTATGAGTTGAGTTGTTATTTGTAAGTATAAAGCTGATAACATGTGAAAATATTAAGTGACGATTGAATGGTGAAAAAAATAAAATTGTTAAAAAAAAAACAGAAAGTCATACTCTTTGGTGACAGAGGTAGTACTATCTAATGACATAGAGGCAGTGCAATTAAAAAGGTAACAACAATGGGGGCACACTTTGGCCAGTGGTTAGTTATTTCTTAATTTATGTCACTTAATAAGGCTTGTATACGGTTAATTTATGTTATACCCGAATAATATTACCCGACTATTCGGGTAAATGGCTCAGCCCGTCGGCCCGAAGTGGAGCATAGGCGATGAAGTCAGGATAGCCGGTCTGGGCCGAGCAGGCGGGTAGAATCTCGACGTCTACCCGATAAAGGCCATGGAGACGTATCGGGGAGCGTACTTGTTGGGAAGACCAGAAGCCGGTCGGCCAGCGACAAGCCCTGGGAGACCTCTACCCGCTTCCCGCGAAAAGGTTCCTCAGGCCACTAGCCACCCGCTCAGTACCCGGCTACCCAGTTACCCGTCTGCCCGATCCCAGCTCCGCCAGCTGTGGGTATGGTCAGTACCACCAGTACAGAGGATGTGACAGAGTTAAAGTGGGTAGTTGGGGCCAAGTCCCATCTGCTCAGGGGTAGCAGTGCCACGTGACATCTTCTCATTGGCGAGATCCTCACGAAACCGCTGTCAACATTTTGGCGCTAGAAGGAGGGTGACTAATATCGAAGTACACTCGGTTTCGTTCATCTAGTCACCTCGAACGAACCACTCCATCCTTTCCTTTCTAAAAAATCCCATCTGCTTCCATTCCGAGAATGACCACTTCAAAAGCCACTCGAACCCAGCAGCAAGCCGAAGACGTCGGCGAAGCCGTCACTCCGGCTCCGGCAACGGCAGAGACTCTTCAGGGTCCTTTCGAGTTCTTGTCGGCGATGAGAACTCCGGAGGACCTCCAGGCGGCTAGGGCAATGATCGAGCGCCGGCAGGCCGAGATCGACGCTGCTCCGATCTGGACCCATCGCCTCGGAAAGGAGCCGGCCCGCACCATGGCCACCAGCAACCCTCGGCCCGAGCAAGAGGCGGCCGGGAGGGCCACCAGTAACCCTCGGCCTCAAAATCTAAAGAGGCATTTAGACGAGAAGGCCGACTCCCAGTGGCTGTCTCGCCGACCCGCGGGCTCAGTTTTCTCCAGGCTGGGGTCCCAGGGTCGGGGAGCTGCCCGCCCGTGCGAATCGAACGCCAGCTCCAGGCCCCGGGAGCGAGAACGGGCACGCTCTCCCAGGCGTCACAACGACGCGGCCCCGAGGCCGTCGGTCCGTGACCGTCTGGGGGACAACCCACATCCCCGTTCTCCCCCTGCGGCCGACAGCGCTATGGCCGCTATCTTGAAAAAGGTAACGGAGCTCGAGGCCAAGCTCGAAAGGCGGGACGGACAACACCATGTCGCCCACATGCCAAACTCTCCCCTCGCCGACATACTGGTACGGGCCCCCGCCCAACCAAAAATTAATGTGGCCGTGGTGGGCCAGTACGACGGGGAGACGGACCCCGTCACCCACCTAAGTAAATACTCCACCTACATGATCTCCATGGGGGCGACGGACGCCACCCAGTGCCGGATGTTTCCATTAACCCTAGGTGACAGAGCTCACCGGTGGTACTCCTCGCTTCCCGCGGGGAAGGTGGTTTCGTTCCACCAGTTGGGGGAACTGTTCCTGGAACATTTCTCCTCAATGGCGCCACGTCTGGCTGGTGCCAACCGCATGGCCAACTTGGCCCAGGGGAAAGACGAGACGGACCGGGCGTATATCGACCGGGTCGACCGCATCATCATGGAGGGCGAGCCTGTCGGTGACGGGGTCAAACTCATCGGCATCATAGGCGGGCTCCGCCTAAAAACAAAGCTGTGGAAGTCCATGAACAAGGACTATTCCAAATCATACTCAGAGTTCCGGCAGCGGGCCGAAAAGATCATATACAACGCCGATATCCTGGCGCAGCGGCTAGGCGAGAACGCCCCTGCCGAGAAGGAGAAACCCCGCGCCCAAGCGGGCACCACATCGAGCTGGAGGAACTTCTCCTACCGCGCTCCCCAGCCGTTCAAACCCTTCGACTCTGTCGAAGTAAAGCTGGCCGAAAAATTATCGGTCACCCCGGAGTACGTCTACGTACAAATCCGGGACAAAAACATGGTGCCCAAGGCGCGGCCGTGGGTCCACAAGCCAGGGGTTCAGCTCAACCGCAACAAATACTGCCACTACCATCAAACCGTCGGGCACAACACAAGTGAGTGCCGCGACCTCCTGAAACAACTCTGGCGACTCTTCGAGGAGGGAAAACTGGAGGAGTTCGTGAAGAGACCGGCGGCTAGGCCGGAGACGCAAGCTACTGCCCACCACGTGGAGCCAAACCGGGAGGCATCCCTCATATGCCCACCAATGCCCGAACATCAAGCCCGCCGCGCGGTCAACATGCTCTCCCCGGTGGGAGGATTCGCGCCCACCACCTCGCTCTCCAACCGTCAGCAGAAAAGCGAGCTGCGAGCAATGGACAATGTCCACCAAATCACAATGCCGGTCAACATGACGGCAAGAGAGTCAGACCTCCTCGACTTCAAGGAGGAGGATCGCACTGGGGTCATCTACTCGAACCACGATGCCCTAGTCGTCTCTGTCAACATCATGGCCGTCACCGTCCATCGCATGCTCATCGACAACGGGGCCTACTGCAACATCCTCTTCAAGGCCGCTTTCGACCAGCTGGACATCTCCTTCGAGAAATACGTGGAGCCATGCGACCAGGTCATCAAAGGCTTCGGCGATGCCACTGTGAAACCCTACGGGATAGTTAGGCTAGCCGTAGAATTAGTTTCTAGTATAGATGCTGAGGTTAAGGCTTCAAAACAGCTCGACTTCATTATTGTCGACCAGCCGTCAACCTATAACGGGTTTCTCGACAGGCCTTTCGAGCACGAGTTCGAAGCCGCCGCCTCAGCATTCTATTATTGTATCAAGTTTCCAACCCCCTTCGGGAAGGTTGGGACTCTTAAGGGAAATCAGAAAATGGCACGCGGATGTTTATCGTATATCGATCTTATTTCAAATTCCGCACATTTAGATTATATATGCACGATCAAGGAGGGAGACATGGAAATAGACGAAGAAATCCCACCCACTACCCGCCCGATGGATGAAGATTCCAAAATTTTGGAAGACATTCAAATCGAACTAGAGCCCAGGATCGGTTTCGAACCCATGGAAGTCGACAGCACCCTAACCGGAGAGATCGACGATCCGCGCTACGGTGAGCGGGGAGCCAGCCCGATCGAGAAGCTGATCTCGGTCACAATAAAGAATCGGTCAGAAGTGAGTGTTCAACTAGGTTCATCGATGTCCGACGAAATGCGGACAGCGATGACCGCTTTCTTAGAAGAGAACTTAGACGTGTTCGCATGGTCCCACGAAGACATGGTCGGGATCGATCCAGCTGTATGTTCCCACCAACTGCACATCGACCCATCCCGCAAGCCAGTCTCGCAGAAGAGAAGAAAATTCAGTCCAGATAAGTACGCGGTCATAGCCACCGAGGTCAAAAAACTGCTCAACAACAAGCTTATCGGGATGGTCGACCCCGATGATAAGCCGCAATGGGTTTCTAACGCCGTCCTCGTCAAGAAAAATAACAACACCTGACGACTGTGCATCGACTTCACGGATCTGAACAAAGCATGCCCCAAGGATCACTTCCCGATGCCACACATCAACCATCTGGTGGACAGCACGGCCGGGCACAAGATGCTCACTTTCATGGACGCATTTGCCGGCTACCACCAGATCCCGATGGCCGGCGATGACCAGAAACACACCACTTTCCTCACCGAAAAGAACATGTACTTCTGGAAGCAGATGTCATTCGGGCTCATGAACGCAGGGGCAACCTATCAAAGACTGGTCAACCACATGTTTCACGACCAAATTGGGGCAACCATGGAGGTGTATATCGACGACATTGTCGTTAAAAGCGAGAAGAAGGAAGACCATCTCACTCACCTAGCCGAGACATTCGAAATCTTAAGAAAATATCGGATGAGGCTCAACCCGAAAAAGTGCAGTTTCTGCGTCGAGTCGGGAAAGTTCTTGGGGCACATGGTCAGCCAGCGAGGAATTGAAGCAAACCTGACCAAAGTTCAGACGATCCTCGACATGAGCGCTCCTCGCACGGTAAAGGAGGTACAGAGGGTGACGGGCAGCCTGGCCGCTCTCAGCCGTTTCATCTCCCGCATGGGGGATGTTGGAGTTATACGTGAAAGTATGCTTTTACTTTGTATAACTCGTGTATCAAACACTCGTTTTATGAGAATAATTCTTTTATCACATTTACTTTAGTTATGTTTGAATGTTGAATTTCTATTGCAAACCGTTCAATAAATGGTACTAGTTACATTGTAGTTAATGTGGTGATACCCGATCACGGAAGACAACATTAACTGTTTCCTTGTAACTAAACGTACATTTTCACGACCTAGGTGGAATTGAACAATCCGCCGTGAAAGGTCGATGTGTAAGGCTCAGATTGGTCTGTCTTGACTAAGAGATTGCACTAGCACATTTAGTATGTGTTGAAGAGGACCTACAGCGAGGATAAATTCTTCTGTTCTGAAATGTGAAGAATTAGACCTCAGTGGTTGTTTATTTCTTAATCTCCGTCACTTAAATAAGACCGTGTGTGCTTAATGGTTACTGCTTTGATTCATGTTGGGTGAGAATCATTGTGACTTCGAACTTTTTATCTTGGGCAGTAATATTAATCATACGACGGTTGCTAAGATTTAATACGGAGAAACGCGTGCGAGTACGGCTCGTGTGATTAGTCCCCTTGGTGGGCTCAGAAGTTTAATCGTACCAAATCTTGCAAGTGAAGAATCAGTTTCTTCGGTACGGATAATAATGTTGAGCTGTCTTTACTCCAAGGTAAAATATATTAATTAATTTAGAGCTATTCAGAAGCTTAATTAATTAATGGACTTGATAATCTTAAACGCGGGAAATAATAACCGGGAGCCCATATTATCGTAATATGGATTAAGATGGATAGTGCAATATTAATTTATTAGTGGTAATAATTAATATTAATGGATTGAATTATATTGGGGCTCAATATTGAAATTCAGAAGTCCATTAGGAGGTCCAATCTTAATTCTCCTTAAAGGCCCCTCAAGTAGCCCATTAAGTAGCCCAATAATGATAAGGTGATTGAAATAAAAAGAAAATATAATGCTGATTTTTTCCTATGTAATTTTCGAAAATTTAGTTTAATTAGGAGAGAAAAGATTTTGTTGATTTTCTTGGAAAGATATTATGGAAGATAAGTATTCTTGGAATACAAGATTATCTCATATATTCAAGAAGATCCAAATCTTGGATTCTCCCCTATAATTTTCGAAAAATACAAGTCATAAAGGTGAGTGAGATTTTTGTGGAATATTTTATTGTGGAGAAAAGAATATATGAGATATATTCAAGATTTCTTAGAGTCTAAGAAAAGATTTTCTCCAAGCCCAATAAACCTCAAAAATTTCGGCCATTACCTCTATAAATAGGGGTGATTATTTCATCCACAAGTACATAATTCTATGTGTTGAAAAAATCAAGAGCATAGATATTTTTTTTCCTTAGTTATTTAAATTGTTCGATAGCATCTCCCACCGGTGATTGAACAAGGCGAAAGGGAAATACTTGAGAAGGCTTTTGGGTTGATAAAGCGAGATTGTAATCGTCCCATTTATTCAAAGGCCAAGTCTACATGAGGTACGTAATCATCTTGATTATTTCCGCCATAGATTATATGTGAATTAATTCAACATGCATGATGTTAAATTGGTTGTTGGAATTATTATTTGAATTAATTAGGATTAATTCATGCTAGTAATAATTGTATTTAAATTCGTATTTAAATTTCATCCCGAATAGATTCCGGGCACCCCTATTTTCCCAACAGGGGACCGGTGCAAACCATTGTTCGACAGCATGCAGAAGGGGAAACTGAACTGGACACCCCAGAGCCAGCTCGCCCTCGAGAATTTGGAGGCGTATTTGTCCAACACCCAAGTATTGGCCAAACCCATCCCCGGCGAGAAGCTTTTCCTATATTTGGCGGCCTCACTCAGCTCTCAGCGCCGTGCTAGTGCGAGCTGAGGGGCAGGCACATCTGCCGATCTACTATGTCAGCCAGACACTCCATGACGCTGAACTACGGTATCCACCCTTGGAAAAGTTAGCTTACGCTCTAGCAATGAGTGTGCGTAAGTTACGTCCATACTTTTTCGATCACCAAGTAGAAGTACTAACCACAATGCCACTTCGGCAAGTGTTACATCGACCAGACACAACGGGTAGATGCCTCAAGTGAGCAGTAGAGATCGGGCAGTTCGGAGTCACATACGCTCCTCGAACGTCCATCAAAGGCCAGGCCATGGCCGACTTTATAGTCGAGCTCACCTACCTGGAGGCGATGTCCAAGATCGAGCAGCCGCCATGGAAAATGTACGTCGACGGATCCTCCACAACTTTGTGGGCAGGCGCATGAATTGTCCTTCTCAGCTCGTCCGGCCAATCTTTCACGACGGCCATCAGGTTCGGTTTCCATGCGACTAATAACGAGGCCGAATACGAAGCATTAATCAACGGCCTGGAAATGGACATGGACATGGGAGTGAAGAGGCTCCAAGTCTACAGCGACTCGCAGCTCGTCACATGTCAAATCTCAGGAGAATACGAGGCACACAGCGACAGAATGTTGGCCTACCAAGGATTAGCCAAGAACCTCCTCGGAAAGTTCGATCAAGTCCACATAGAGGTGGTACCCCGACTCGACAATACTCAAGCAGACGCCCTTGCCCGACTTGCAACTTCCGAGGGGGCAGCCGACATGTCGCAAATCACAGTCACCTACCTGACCGCTCCTTCGAGCTCGAACCAGCGGGTGACCAATCTGGGGCAGGAGGAGGACAGCTGGATGACTCCCATTCTGAAGTACCTCCACGACGGCAAACTCCCAGACGATCGAGTAGCGGTAAGACAGATACAACTTCGGGCGGCCCGATACACGATCATCGGGGACCAGTTGTACAAGTGAGGCTTCGCCCTACCCCTCCTAAAATGCATAACACCGGGGCAGGGAAGGAAGATCTTGGTAGAAGTCCACGAGGGGCGCTGCGGGAACCACGCCGGCGGCCAGGTGCTCGCCCAGAAAGTTATCCGACAGGGGTATTTCTGGCTCACGCTAAAGAAAGATGCGATCAACTACGCACGGGCATGCCACAAATGCCAAATTTATTCGCCGGCAATCCACCAGGCCCCAACTGAGCTCACCTCGATCCTGAGCCCGTGGCCGTTTGCAAAGTGGGGGATCGATCTCATTGGTCCTTTGCCCACGGCCCCGGGCAGCGTCAAGTACGCAATTGTCGTCGTGGATTACTTCACCAAATGGGCGGAGGTGGAGTCGCTAAAAACAATCGATCAGGAGCATGTCATTAGGTTCATCTGGAACAACATAATCTGTCGATTCGGCCTCCCACAGATAATCATTTCGAACAATGGGAAGAAATTCGACGGGTTGGAGATGGAGAGATTCTGCCAGAAGCACAAAATCAAGAGGCTGTTCTCGTTGCCCTACCATCCCCAGTCGAACGGGCAGGTCGAGGCAGTGAATAAAATAATCAAACACACGCTGAAGGCAAGGTTGGAGGAAAGCAAGGGAACATGAGCAAGTAAGCTACCCGAAGTGTTATGGTCTTACAGAATGACCAGCCGCACCGCCACCGGGGAGACTCCTTTCGCTCTGGCCTTCGGAACGGAGGCAGTCATCCCGGCAGAGGTCCTTATCCCAAGCCTCTGCACCTCGCAACTCGTGGGGACCGAGAACGACCAAGCCATGCTAAACGAGTTGGACCTGCTGGAGGAGAGAAGGCTATCCGCCGAACAAAGAAACGTAGCTTATAAACGCCGGGCTGAAAAATACTTCAACTTGAAAATCAAGATCAGAGAGTTCGAAGCTGGGGACCTGGTGCTATAACGGACGGTCGGACAGCCCAAGGGGGCATTTGGCCCGAATTGGGAGGGACCCCAAAAGGTCTCCAGGCGCCTGGCCAACGGCGCCTACGAGCTAGAGAGTCTGGAGGGCAATCAGGCCCAATACCCTTGGAACGCCTCCTTACTCAAAAAATACTACCAGTAGTGGCTAGATAATTTAGCCTGCATTGTCCTCTTGCCCGCGAACGGCCCCATTGTAATCGCATCTCGAGCGCAAAGTTGTAATCAATAAAATCGATTGTTAATTCAATCTCGTATTCGTGAAGTCGCTGCCCGTCTATCGGCTAAAAGCACTTCACTCATTAATCATCTGGTTAATTTTAATCGATTGTTAATTCAATCTCGTATTCGTGAAGTCGCTGCCCGTCTATCGGCTAAAGCACTTCACTCGTTAATCATCTGGTTAATTTTAATCGATTGTTAATTCAATCTAGTATTCGTGAAGTCGATGCCCGTCTATCGGCTAAAGCACTTCACTCATTAATCATCTGGTTAATTTTAATCTATTGTTAATTCAATCTAGTATTCGTGAAGTCGCTGCCCATCTATCGGCTAAAGCACTTCACTCATTAATCATCTGGTTAATTTTAATTGATTGTTAATTCAATCACGTATTCGTGAAATCGTTGCCCGTCTATCGGCTAAAGCACTTCACTCATTAATCATCTGGTTAATTTTAATCGATTGTTAATTCAATCTCGTATTCGTGAAGTCGCTGCCCGTCTATCGGCTAAAGCACTTCACTCGTTAATCATTTAGTT
Organism: Ballota nigra; assembly: GCA_947034835.1. Taxonomy (NCBI): domain Eukaryota; kingdom Viridiplantae; phylum Streptophyta; class Magnoliopsida; order Lamiales; family Lamiaceae; genus Ballota; species Ballota nigra. The sequence goes on along the minus strand of OX344723.1, from coordinate 111,964,119 downwards.
AATTTTAATCGTTTGATAATTCAATCTCATAATTCGATCCCATTATTAATTCGATTGTCGGACCTAACCGAGAAAACAAGAACAAAAAACGATGATAAAGGAAAAAGACGATTTCATTAAAGGTCGAAAAAGAAAAGAGTACAACGGCCAGCGGCCAACAAACACAAGAAACGAAAAGAAGGAAAAAACACTCAAGGAGCCACCTCATCCACCACCCCCGGCTCCTCATCGGCCAGAGGGTAAAGGTGTTGGAGTTATACGTGAAAGTATGCTTTTACTTTGTATAACTCGTGTATCAAACACTCGATTTATGAGAATAATTCTTTTATCACATTTGCTTTAGATATAATTGAATGTTGAATTTCTATTGCAAACCGTTCAATATATAGTACATGTTACATTGTAGTTAATGTGGTGATACCCGATCACGGAAGACAACATTAACAGTTTACTTGTAACTAAACGTACAATTCACGACCCAGGTGGAATTGAACAATCCGCCGTGAAAGGTCGATGTGTAAGGCTCAGATTGGTCTGTCTTGACCAAGAGATTGCACTAGCACATTTAGTATGTGTTGAAGAGGTCCTACAGCGAGGAGAAATTCTTCTGTTCTGAAAGGTGAAGAATTAGACCTCAGTGGTTGTTGATTTCTTAATCTCCGTCACTTAAATAGGACCGTGTGTGCTTAGTAGTTACTGCTTTGATTCATGTTGGGTGAGAATCATTGTGACTTCGAACTTTGTGTCTTGGGCAGTAATATTAATCATACGACGGTTGCTAAGATTTAATACGGAGAAACGCGTGCGAGTACGGCTCGTGTGATTAGTCCCCTTGGTGGGCTCAGAAGTTTTATTGTACCAAATCTTGCAAGTGAAGAATTAGTTTCTTCGGTACGAATAATAATGTTGAGCTGTCTTTACTCCAAGGTGAAATATATTAATTAATTTAGAGCTATTCAGAAGCTCAATTAATTAATGGACTTGATGATCTTAAATGCGGGAAATAATAACCGGGAGCCCATATTATCGTAATATGGATTAAGATGGATAGTGCAATATTAATTTATTAGTGGTAATAATTAATATTAATGGGCTGAATTATATTGGGGCTCAATATTGAAATTCAGAAGTCCATTAGGAGGTCCAATCTTAATTCTCCTTAAGGCCCCTCAAGTAGCCCAATTAAGTAGCCCAATAATGATAAGGTGATTAAAATAAAAAGAAAATAATATGCTGATTTTTTCCTTTAATTTTCGAAAAATACATGATAAGGAGGAAAAAGATTTTGTTGATTTTCTTGGAAAGATATTATGCAAGATATGTATTCTAAGAATACAAGAATATCTCATATATTCAAAAAGATCCAAATCTTGGATTTTCTCCATGTAAATTTCGAAAGTTTCATATTTATTTAAGGGAGTGAGATTTTTGTGGAATATTTTATTATGGAGAAAAGAATATATGAGATATATTCAAGATTTCTTAGAGATTAAGAAAAGATTTTCTCCCTGCCCATAAAATCTCTACGAATTTCGGTCACCCCCCTTTATAAATAGGAGATGATTATTTCATCTCAACGTACATAATTCCATGTGTTGGAAAAATCAAGAAGCATAGATATTTTTCTTTTTCCTTAGTTTATTAAATTGCTTGAAAGCGTCTCCCACCGGCGATCAAGTAAGGCGAAAGGGAAATACTTGAGAAGGTTTTTGGGTTGATAAAGCGTGTACGAGAGTCCCGTTTTATTCAAAGGCCAAGTTCTACAAGAGGTACGTTAATCACATATTTACTTGTTTATTCCGCCATAGTTAATATGTGAAATTAATTTAGCATGCATGATGATAATTAGTTGTTGGAATTATTATTTGAATTAATTAGGATTAATTCATGATAGTAATAATTGTATTTAAATTCGTATTTAAAATTCATCCCGAATAGATTCCGGGCACCCCTATATTTTCCCAACAACTGGTATCAGAGCCACGGTTTCGGGCTCTGAATTTTAAATTGGAATTTAAATTGTTGAACATTAAATTTGAAATTGGATAGTAGAATTGTTAGATCTTTTTTGCAGGTATCCAATTGTCATGGTTTTTAATGTTGTTAATTTCATGCGTGTAAATTAATTTGGTTTTTAATTCGATTCGTTCGAATTCGTTTTTCTCGTGAGAAAATCCACGAGTAGATTAGTTGTTTTTATTTTGATTCGATCATTGTAATAGACTAGTCTAGATCTAGTATTTATTTTTTTTGTAAAAATAAATTGTAACCGGATCGTGACGAAGAACGAAGAATTAAAAACGGCGTACCCGGACGACGCATGCAAGCGTGGAGCATGTATGGAGGTAAAATCATGCAAGGGGTGAAGAAAACGAGGATGAACGGCGAAAAAAACGGCGCACGGGGGTGCACGGCGCACGCCGTGCGCAACGGGCGCACGGCGCCGCGCGCACGGCGCGCGCGCGCCTCGGCAGCTCCCTGCAGCGCCTCGGGGCGCCTCGGGTGCGCCTCGGCGCGCCTCCGTGCAGCGCCTCGGGCGCGCCTCGGGTGCGCCTCGGGGCTGCGCTTCGGCGCGCCTCGGGCGCTTTTCCAGCGCTTCTCGGGCCGGGAAGCGCGCGGGCCCACTTCGTGGGCCGATGCGCGCTGTATCTCAGGCCGTGGAATTTTTTCGGTTCGTGTTTTTTTTTCCGTGTGATTTTAAACGTCGTCCCGAACCCCAAACGATGCTGTTTTTGAAGAAGTGTTGTTGTTCGAGTGGGAGCACGTCGAGACGAACGTCGGAAAGCAACAAGGACGATTTTTTCGCATCAAGACGTGAAGAAATTAAACCGTGACAATTGGATTCGAGTGCTCCAATGTGTTTAATTTTGTTTTGATGGATGTTTTATTTCGTGCACTTATTATTATTTGTTAATATGTGTTTGCATGAATTTAATTGTCCAAGAAAAACCTTACTTTCGAAAATTACTAAGTATGTTTTTATAATCGCAATTTTATTCCGGATATTAAAATTGGATTATTTTGGCCTCCATAATTTATTTATTTGTGAAGTTCTTTTGGAATACATTTCCCCCTCGGATCGGCCAAAAGAACGGATTTCACATGAATAAATTCCGAAAGGATGATTGTGGATTATTACTAGTGGCGGTATTGACCCTCACCACGAGTGGCTTGCTCAAAGCGAAATAATAATCCTGTATTTAATTATGGTTATTACTTAGGCATAGGAAATTGATATTAACTTACTCCCCTCGGAGTCCCTGTCAATTTCTATGTGGTCAAAGTGGGAGCCAACTATTAATTTTGAATTAAGGATTTGTAACTTTTAAGTTTGTGATCCGCTTGAATGTATTTAAATGTATAGACCACCCCTCGTGGCGCATTTAAATTGTTTCGAGATGTTGGCTGATGCATGATTATATTGTTTTAAGGTTTCAATATAATTGATGTGATCGAATTATGTGATAATTTCATATTTTTCTAGATATTGATATGAATGTATGTTTTATTCTCATTTCATCATGTCGCAACCTTTTAATCCATTGTTTAATATACTTAAAGTTAATAAACTTTTTGGAGAGAATTATATCGATTGGAAATGTTTTTTTTAAATTTGTCCTTACTGCACGAAAACACAATTGGGTTATTTATGTTAATATACCCGGCAAGCCTAATGATAAGTCAAGCAATGGGAAGAGGCAGTTTGTGATCGGAAGCGTGACAATGAATGAAGTGCATCATCTTGACATTTCTGTCTGAGGATTTGAGGCGCGTTCATGAAGACATTGTATCCGCTGTTGAAATCATGGAACACCTTGAAGAGATGTTTTCACATCAGAATCCCATGACTAATCAGTTCACCAAACATGACTCGGTCAAGTTGGAAATGGTGGAAGGAACGCCCGCAAGGGAGCACGTTCTCGAGATAATGGCATACCTTAACAAGTTGGAAGTACTTGGTGCGGATTTTGATTGATTCCATATACCATTCCCTACCGAGAAGTTTTGAGTAGTTTCATCTGAACTGTCAGATGAATGAACGGACAAGTCGTTTGCCCGAGCTCTTGCAAGCTTTAGTTTCGGTGGAGGTGATAATGGAGCACCAGTCTAGTGCTATGGTGACTAATGGTTCGTCTACCTCTTTTGGTCCCAAGGGAGGGAAAAAGAGGAAGAGAACCAAAGGCCGGATCCAAGCAAATCCAATTGTTGCGAAAGGCAAATGCAAAGGCAAGCATCGAAGGGGAAGTGTTTTAGTTGCGGTGAGAGAGGACAATGGAGGTCTGCCTGTTCCAAGCCTAAGAGGCTAGGAAAGTTAGGTAATTCACACACCTTAGTCGTCGAAACTTGTGAAGTGGCGTATGCTGTCTATTCGTGGATAGTGGATACGAGAGCTACTGATCACATTTATTTCATGGGTTTAAGCTAACCCGACGACTTAACGGAAGTGAGATCCCCATCACATCGGGCAATGCTACGAGAGTGGCAGCTGAAGCAGTGGGAGAAGTGCGCCTATCTTGTGAAGATAGAGTTATGGTCTTGAGAGACGTTCCTCATGTTCCAAGTTTAGAAAGAACTCAACCTTCAGTTTCTAAACTGTTTGAATAGATACTCAGTTTCTTTTAATAAGGATGTTATTATTGCTTGAAACGATGAGTTTATCTATTCCGGAACTTTAATGGATGATCTTTATACCATTATTTGGGCACACCACTCACAAAATTGAATCTAATAACACATCGATTATTTCGAGTAATAAAAGAAAGCATTCTTCGGAGATGAACGAAACACTTCTATGGCATCTTAAACTAGGTCATATTAATCTAAAGTGGATAGAGAGATTGGTGAAAGACGGATCCTTGGAATCATTCCAAGTCGAACCGTTTCCAACTTGTGAATCCTGTTTAGAGGGTAAAATGACCAAGAGGGCATTTGGAGCCAAGGGGAATAGAACTACGGAAGTGTTAGAACTCGTTCATACCGATATGTGTGGTTCAATGATGATCATAGCAAGAAGAGGTATGAGTAATTTGATGATTACTCAAGATACGGATACATCTACCTTATGATGCATAGGGAAAGAAGTATCAAGTCTCTACGATTTGTTTGTGGAGGCGAATACCTTAGCAATGAATTCTTGAACTACCTATCGGAAGAAGGGATTGTATCCCTGTTGACCACATCGGGAACCCCTCAATAGAACGGTGTGGCAGAACGAAGGAGCCAGACTCTTTTAGAAATAGTCAGACCCATGATGAGTTATTCGGATTTACCCAAGTCGTTTTGGGGTAATGCCTTGGAAACAACGACTTACATTCTAAACTTGGTGCCATCCAAATCGGTTCCTAAAACCCTAATGGAATTGTGGACCGGGCGCAAGCCCAGTCTAAGACACTTGCAGATTTGGGGTTGTCCGGCATACGTGCTAGACAAGGAAGCCGGTAAATTGGATCCATGTTCGGAATTAAGGTTGTTTATAGGATATCCCATGGGAACGAAAGGGTGTATGTTCTATAGTCTCAAGGATTAAAAGACCGTGATTAGTTCGCACTTTAAATTCTTGGAGGAAGACTATATGAACAAAAGAAAGCCCAGAAGTGAGATTACCTTAGACGAGTTAAGAGGGCAAACTCCTATACCAAGTATACAAGATGATATACCACATGTCATACCTTCACAACCGGAACCCCGTCGTAGTGGGAGGATTGCAAGACAACCCGAGAGATTCATGGGAATTGGAGAATCTTCGGATTTGATTCCCAGCGATGAATCAGACCCATGAACGTACGACGAGGCAATCCAAGACAAAGACGCGGAAGTGTGGCAAACCGCAATGGAAACCGAGGTGGGTTCGATGGATTATAATCAAGTGTGGGAGATGGTTGATCCACCTAATGGGGTAGAGCCCATTGGATGCAAGTGGGTGTACAAGAGGAAAAGAGGACCGAACGGAAGGGTAGAGACCTTCAAAGCAAGGCTTGTGGCCTGTGGTCTGTAGCTATGCTTAAGTCCATCCGTATTCTCTTGTCGATCGCTGCGCACTTAGATTACGAGATCTGGCAAATGGATGTCAAGACAGCTTCCCTTAACGGAAGTCTTGATGGGATCTATATGCAACAGCCCAAAGGTTTCGTTGAAAAAGGCCAAGAGCACCTCGTATGCAAGCTTAAGAGATCCATTTATGGACTTAAGCAAGCATCGCGTACTTGGAACCAGTGTTTTGATCAATTGATTAAGTCTTATGGGTTTGTGATCAAAACAAGTTCGAAAGTTGTGTGAAAGATGTGACGAAACTGCGGTGGTATTCTTAGTATTATACGTAGACAATATTCTGCTCATTGGAAACAATGTAAAGGTATTGTCAGACGTAAGGGTATGGCTGTCAAAATAGTTTGATATGAAGGACTTAGGGAAAGCCGGTCACATCCTTGGGATCAAGTTCACTCGAGATCGCAAGAGGAAGATGTTGGGCTTATCGCAAGTTTCATACAAAGCCACTGTTTTGAAGCATATCAGCGTGCAAGATTCCAAGAAAGGTTTTGTACCTTTTTTAGGCACGGAATCCATCTATCCAAAGAAATATGCCCTAAGACGCAAGTGGAGATAGATGACATGAAAGACGTTCCGTACGTTTCGGACGTAGGAAGTCTTATGTATGCAACGTTGTGTACGAGACCGAATATCTGCCTTGTCGTGGACATGATGGCAAGATAATAAAGTAATCTCGGGAAAGCACATTAGATTGCAATTAAATGCGTCCTTTAGTTTCTGAAAAGAACTTAGTATGGAATGCTGATTTAACAGTCAGACAATCTAATTCCCATGGGATACACGGACTCAAATTTCCAATCAGACATAGACTCCAAAATACCTACCTCGGGTAGTGTGTTTTGCATGGGAGAAGGAGCCATGACATGGAGAAGCGATTTGCAGAAATGCATCGCAGATTCGACCATGGAAACCGAATAAGTAGTTGCTTGTGAAGTAGCGAAAGAAGCGGTTTGGCTCAAGTACTTCTTAGTGGACTTGGACGTTGTTCCGAATTTGCCCGACAAGATAACTATCTTTTGTGACAATGCCGGAGCAGTTGCAAATTCAAGGGAACCGAGAGCCCACAAGGCCAGCAAACACATTGAAAGAAAACACCATCTTATACGAGAAATCGTTGAGAGAGGAGATAAAGAGGTGGCAAAGATATGCGTCGGGGACAACCTAGTAAATCCATTCACAAAGGGTCTGCCTCTGAATACATTCGAGAGACATGTGGATGGAATGAGAGTCAAGACTATTGCCAATCTGCTTTAAGTATAAGTGGGAGGAATTATTAGGTTAGTGTAGGTTGACATGAGATGTCACGTAGAGCTACTACACTAAGACATGCGTGATGTATATTAAAAGCAGACTTTAAGTATAAGTGGGAGATTGTTGGAGTTATACGTGAAAGTATGCTTTTACTTTGTATAACTCGTGTATCAAACACTCGATTTATGAGAATAATTCTTTTATCACATTTGCTTTAGATATAATTGAATGTTGAATTTCTATTGCAAACCGTTCAATATATAGTACATGTTACATTGTAGTTAATGTGGTGATACCCGATCACGGAAGACAACATTAACAGTTTACTTGTAACTAAACGTACAATTCACGACCCAGGTGGAATTGAACAATCCGCCGTGAAAGGTCGATGTGTAAGGCTCAGATTGGTCTGTCTTGACCAAGAGATTGCACTAGCACATTTAGTATGTGTTGAAGAGGTCCTACAGCGAGGAGAAATTCTTCTGTTCTGAAAGGTGAAGAATTAGACCTCAGTGGTTGTTGATTTCTTAATCTCCGTCACTTAAATAGGACCGTGTGTGCTTAGTAGTTACTGCTTTGATTCATGTTGGGTGAGAATCATTGTGACTTCGAACTTTGTGTCTTGGGCAGTAATATTAATCATACGACGGTTGCTAAGATTTAATACGGAGAAACGCGTGCGAGTACGGCTCGTGTGATTAGTCCCCTTGGTGGGCTCAGAAGTTTTATTGTACCAAATCTTGCAAGTGAAGAATTAGTTTCTTCGGTACAAATAATAATGTTGAGCTGTCTTTACTCCAAGGTGAAATATATTAATTAATTTAGAGCTATTCAGAAGCTCAATTAATTAATGGACTTGATGATCTTAAACGCGGGAAATAATAACCGGGAGCCCATATTATCGTAATATGGATTAAGATGGATAGTGCAATATTAATTTATTAGTGGTAATAATTAATATTAATGGGCTGAATTATATTGGGGCTCAATATTGAAATTCAGAAGTCCATTAGGAGGTCCAATCTTAATTCTCCTTAAGGCCCCTCAAGTAGCCCAATTAAGTAGCCCAATAATGATAAGGTGATTAAAATAAAAAGAAAATAATATGCTGATTTTTTCCTTTAATTTTCGAAAAATACATGATAAGGAGGAAAAAGATTTTGTTGATTTTCTTGGAAAGATATTATGCAAGATATGTATTCTAAGAATACAAGAATATCTCATATATTCAAAAAGATCCAAATCTTGGATTTTCTCCATGTAAATTTCGAAAGTTTCATATTTATTTAAGGGAGTGAGATTTTTGTGGAATATTTTATTATGGAGAAAAGAATATATGAGATATATTCAAGATTTCTTAGAGATTAAGAAAAGATTTTCTCCCTGCCCATAAAATCTCTACGAATTTCGGTCACCCCCCTTTATAAATAGGAGATGATTATTTCATCTCAACGTACATAATTCCATGTGTTGGAAAAATCAAGAAGCATAGATATTTTTCTTTTTCCTTAGTTTATTAAATTGCTTGAAAGCGTCTCCCACCGGCGATCAAGTAAGGCGAAAGGGAAATACTTGAGAAGGTTTTTGGGTTGATAAAGCGTGTACGAGAGTCCCGTTTTATTCAAAGGCCAAGTTCTACAAGAGGTACGTTAATCACATATTTACTTGTTTATTCCGCCATAGTTAATATGTGAAATTAATTTAGCATGCATGATGATAATTAGTTGTTGGAATTATTATTTGAATTAATTAGGATTAATTCATGATAGTAATAATTGTATTTAAATTCGTATTTAAAATTCATCCCGAATAGATTCCGGGCACCCCTATATTTTCCCAACAAAAGGAAGGTCGCCGGGTCGCCAAGGAACGACAAGTCCACTCCACGATCGACCAGATCCTTCAGAGTGATGTCGTAGTCCGCTGAAGGGGGGTTGGACACGACATAACTCCTTAGATCCTCTAGGGGACCGGAGTAATCGGCCTCGGGGTTCCGGCGGAGCAGAGAGCGGATGGAGTCATATGCATTAATGTAGACCATGGAGCCCGCCGACTCGTGTTCGCTCTCAAGGCGGGCTCGTTCGATGGCCAAACGTTCCTCGGCCTCGGCGGTACGAGCCTCCCGTGCCCGGCGAACCTCCTCGACCACTCTCGCCTCAGCGTCGGCGAGCGCTTTCTTCTCCCTCTCAGCGGCGGCTTCCTCCAGCTCCGCCTGGCTCTTGCGGGCAGCCTCCAAATTCTCCCGGAGTTTCTTGACCTCCTCCTCTAGCCGGGCAGCTTCCTCCCTCTTGGTCTGGAAACTGGCTTTGTATGCGGCCAGAGTCCGCGCGTCCCGCTCGTAGTCGAGCATGATGCCCTCCAGAGCTATGGCATCGCGGGCAGCACGGATGGCAGTGGACCTCAGACGGTCAGGCACAGAGACAGTGCGAGAAGCCTTCTTGCAATTAAGAGTCCATGACCGGGGCAAATTAACCACCGCTCGCCGAAGCTCCTCCGGCCAAGTCTCGGGGAGAGTCTCCGCGTAAGGAGGATCCTGCGAGCGCAGGAATTGGAGAACCTCCGCCGGGGGCAAGGGATCGGGCCTGCATCGGGAGGCGACGAGGACAGTTAGCAAAATAAAGAGAAACAAGGGAAGGAAAGAATAGGTAAAAATGACTTACGTAAGGTGGTTGCCCCAGCCGAGGAAGGAGAAGTCGCTGCGATCACGGGAAGAAGAGGTCGGGCTCCCCGTGGTCGCCTCGACGGTTCCAACGACCAACCCGCCCGTGGCTGGGCTCACGCTCACGGTCACCATGGCTGGTTCAACCGAAGTCTGGCCCTCTACCCGGGCTTGTTTGGAGTGGCGTCGGCCGTCGGTCGGACAGGATGGAGCCACCGGCATTGATGTCTGGGGGGGAGCCCGAATCGTCACCCCGGCAGCTCGGACGGCTCCCCGCTTCGATAGCTTGGCGATGGCGCTCTTCTTGGGGGCCATATCTACTGTCTCCTCCGAACTCTCGACGTTAACGACGGGGACGGGGAGAGCTTGACCGAATGTGGGTTGGGCTGGGGGAGATGGCGTTGGGGAGACCGATGGAGTGGAGCTCGAAGCCGGGAAGCGCTGTTCTGTAAAATATAAAAAAGAAATACAAATAAGAATAATTCGGGTAGAAAAGAGATGCGAGACCAAAAGTCTAACCGCTGAAATTCAAATGACGGGGAAAGGTCTGGAGGCCGGACAAATGTCGCTGCTCGTTGCTGTTGAGCTGGTCGACATCCCGATTAACGTCGGGCTCTGCCTTTACACGGGAAAGGGCTTGCCGAAAATTGTCGGTGAGGTCGCTCTGTAATGGCGCCGAGGTGCCTGCACAACAAAACAAGAATTAGATCAGTACTGAGGAGGAAGAAAAATTCCAAGAGTTTACCTCGACGATCGCGGACACTGTATGCCCGTGTACACTCTCCCAGGCGCCGCCAACCCACCACCACCTCTCGTGCCAGCCCGTTACCTTCGGCGAGATGCCGAAGACGATGGCGTCGCCGCCCCGGGGTTTCACGAAGTAGTACCCCAAATTCATTGGCCCGGCCGAGGCCACTGTGTAATATAGGTGGTTTAGCTCCTCGGGGGCCGGCATACAGTGGAGACCGTGACGCCCAAGGACCACCATGGCGCCCAGCAGGTAACTCCATCCGTTCGGAGTAATTTGGGTTATCGAAAGATTCCACGCGGCGAGCAGCCGGGAAATAGCCGGGTGGAGCGAGAAGCGGAGTCCCGCATGCAGCGTATCCGCATTGATGGCGATTAGCCCCTCGGGAGGCTGGTCAGCACGCTCGTCGGCCCGAGGAGCGTAGAAATGAACGTCGGAAGGTGTCTCAAAGGTCCAGTAGATCTCTTTGAGGTCAGCATCCGCGGGCAAGCAGCTAGGGCGGCGAGAGGTCCCAAATTCAGTCTCTCGGGCCTCGCGGTAACAGTGGGCAGGGCGTCTCCGCACAAACCGGCTCATGTATTTTGAATAATCAAAGCCGATGAGTCAGCTATCCTCATAGTCGATGGGCTCGGGCATGTCCTCCTGGTCGAACAAATAGTTTTCCGCACGAGGCGGGTAGGAGGATAAGGGGGGAACGCTGAGGGCAGGGCCCTCCCGTTGAGGGCTCATTCTCTCTAGGTTATCGGCATAGGCATCCACATCGGTGGAGGTGCCCTCGCCTTCACGGGCGGCGGCGGCGCGGGAGGTGCCCTCCCCGGCTTGGCGGAGGGGTCTCTCGGCATCGGCAGCGGCACGTCGGCGGAAGTAGAAGACATCGGCGGCCCCAACACTCTCGACGGAGTCACTCATAATGAAAAGAGAAGAAGAAGGAAGAAGTGTAGGAAAGAGCAAGAAATTACCTTGAAAAGGAAAAGAAGTCGCCGGATTCTGGAAAGAGCCGCCGGAAAATTTTCGTCGAAAAAGGCAAAAACTCGCTAAGCGGGGAGAGAGAGAGAGAGAAGCGAAAATAAGAATGAGAGGGGGGGACCCCTATTTATAGGAAAAATGGGAGGACTAAACTGCAAAAAAATAGGGTCAAAAGTAGAATTAAACAAAAGTCTGGGGGGCGCGTGGGTGACACGCGCGCAACGGTTGGGGACAAAATCGGCGGATGTGACGCCTGGGATCTTGCGCGTCAGCCACGCCATCTCGTGACGTCAGCAGGCGCGGAACACGAAACGACACCTCGGAAGATGGAACGTCACCCCCAAAATTCGAAATTCAAATTCAAATCCGCGGTTGGACCAGCCCGCCACCCAACGTCGATGGCCTCCCTATGGCGGACTGGTGGGGCAATTGTTATACCCAAATCATATTACCCAACTATTCGGGTAAATGGCTCAGCCCGTCGGCCCGAAGTGGAGCATAGGCGATGAAGTCAGGATAGCCGGTCTGGGCCGAGCAGGCGGGTAGAATCTCGACGTCTACCCGATAAAGGCCATGGAGACGTATCGGGGAGCGTACTTGTTGGGAAGACCAGAGGCCGGTCGGCCAGCGACAAGCCCTGGGAGACCTCTACCCGCTTCCCGCGAAAAGGTTCCTCAGGCCACTAGCCACCTGCTCGGTACCCGGCTACCCGGTTACCCGTCTGCCCGATCCCAGCTCCGCCAGCTGTGGGTATGGTCAGTACCACCAGTACAGAGGATGTGACAGAGTCAAAGTGGGAAGTTGGGGCTAAGCCCCATCTGCTCAGGGGTAGCAGTGCCACGTGGCATCTTCTCATTGGCCCATAGGGGAGGCTGTAGCCACTCATTACCTCCCAGCTAGGAATAGGAGGGTTCCACAGGTCCACCAACCCAAGGTGGGGAACCCCACCATGTACACTATAAATATGGTCTTTAATGCCCAAATGTAACACATCACATTTATTATAAACCTACTCTTGAGAGCTCACTAACTCTTGCATTTATTGCTTATTATTATCATAAATATCGAATCCTACCCGCTAGGAACCAGACGGCGAGATCCTCACGAAACTGCTGTCAACAATTTACATTGCTTTGATTTACTATGGTAAAGAGCCATTGAGACTCAATACTTTGTATTTTGGGCAATATTATTAATTATATGACAATTAGAAAATCGTGTCTTAGAATGACAAGTTGATTATGTCCCTTTGTGGGCTCATAAAGTTTATCATATCAAACTTGTCCAATGTATCAATTTCCGGTATGATAATAATGTTGAGCTGTCATTTCCCAAGTAATAAATAATACTCCCTTCGATTCATTTTTTATTATCCGTATTACTATAAAAGGAAGATTTTTTTTTTGTTTTCCACTTACCTAAAATAGCAAAAAGCAAACACTACCCCTTTTAACTTACCCCTTAAAAACATTATTTATTTACACTTATGACACTACTTTATCAACTTTAAACCCATAAATACTAATAAACAACTATTTTTATTAAAACTCGTGCCACTTTGAAAGTGAAAAACAAAAATGAATCGGAGGGAGTATTGATTAATAATAGCGTTCAGTGGCTTAACTTAATTAATGGACAATGATATCTTAAACACAGAAAATAATAAATGAGAGTCATATTTCGTAATATGAGTTAGGATAGATAGTGCAATATTAATTCTATAGTGGAGTGAATTAATATTTATGAGCTAAAATAATATTGTGGCTCAATAGTGGTTTATAGGCCTATTGAGAGGTCCAATTATAATTCTCCTAAAGGCCCTTGAGTAGCCCAATAAAAGCTCATTAACTAAGGTGGTTAAAATATAAGAATTAATTTTGTGAAAGAAAGGATTATTATCTTGGAGAGAAATAATATATGAAAATTATATATTTGGAGATATATATTAAATATTCCTAGGGAATTAAATCTTTCCATATATTGGATTTCTTAAAATTCAAGAATATAATCTTGGGATTTATTGGTACAAGAAATCATATAATTTTCATATGCTACAATTATAGATAGGGGTTGATTTTTCTTCCCCAAGCATGCATAATTAAGTGTTAGGATTTGAAATATAGAGTAATAAAAGAGAAAAATAATTCTTCCTTGAGGGGTTGAAAGGTCGTGAAAATTTTCCAGCGGATTACTAGTTGGTCTCAGGGAATACTCAAGAAGGAGTTTGGGTTGAACGAATTAATCTTCTCAACGGTGTATCTCGTATTACGAGGTATATACATGAATTGCATGAATTAAATTGGCATAAATTATTTTGATTCATGATTGATGATTTATGATAATTCATATTTAATTTTACACCCGAATAGATCCATGTCAATATTTCGTGTTCACCAACAGTTAGCATGAGTGGAAAGAAATACACTCTGGTGGTTGTAGATGATTATTCAAGATTTACTTGGACTGTGTTTCAAAGAAAAAAGAGTGAAACACTACAGAGACTACCTGAGTTGATGAAGAGAATTCAGAATGAGAAAGGATTGAAGATAGTGAAATTCTGACAGAGGAACTGAATTCACCAATCAAATATTGAAGAATTTTGTTCACTACATGGAATTCATCTTGAATATTCAGCTGCAAGAACACCTCAACAGAATGTTCTAGCTGAATGGAAGAACATGACACTAAAAGAAGTTGCAAAACCAATTCTTGTGGAAGCTCATTTAACCAAAAAGTTTTGGGCTGAGGCAACCAATACATATTGTTATACTGAAAACAGATGCTTAATCGACAAAGTTCATTCAAAGACCCCCTATGAGTTATGTAAAGGAATACGTCCTATCATATCTTATTTTCATATTTTTGTATGTAAATGCTACATTTTGAATAATGGGAAAGACTACTTAAGGACTTCTGATTCTAAATCTAGTGAAGAAATCTTTCTTGGATATTCAGTAATAAGCAAAACATTCAGATTATTTAATAAGAAGACTATTCTTGTGGAAGAATCAACACATGTTGTATTTGATGAACCACGCTGCACCAATAGAGAATATTAAAAGCTTATTGAAGATCTACAGAAAAAGGACAATCCTACAGTTAAGACCCTATTGCGTATGTCAGTACTTCTGAATTACAATATTGAGCCACAATATAATTCAGCCCATTAATATTAATTATTACCACTAATAAATTAATATTGTCTTATTCATCTTAATCCATATTACGATAATATGGGCTCTCGGTTATTATTTCCCGTGTTTAAGATTATTTAGTCCATTAATTAATTGAGCTTCTGAATAGCTCTAAATTAATTAATATATTTTACCTTGGAGTAAAGACAGCTCAACATTATTATTCGTACCAAAGAAACTAATTCTTCACTTGCAAGATTTGGTACGATAAAACTTCTGAGCCCACCAAGGGGACAAATCACACGAGTCATACTCGCACACGTTTCTCCGTATTAAATCTTAGCAACCGTCGTATGATTAATATTACTGCCCAAAACACAAGGTTCGAAGTCACGATGATTCTCACCCAACATGAATCAAAGCAATAACTATTAACCACACACGGTCCTATTTAAGTGACGAAGATTAAGAAATCAATAACCAATGAGGTCGAATTCTTCACATTTCAGAACAGAAGAATTTATCCTCGTTGTAGGTCCTCCTCAACACATACTAAATGTGCTAGTGCAATCTCTTGGTCAAGACATGACAATCTGAGATATACACACCGACCTTTCACGGCGGATTGTTCAATTTCACCTAGGTCGTGAATTTGTACGTTTAGTTACAAGGAAACCGTTAATGTGATCTTCCGTGATCTGGTATCACCACATTAACTACAATGTAACACATACTATATATATTGAACGGGTTGCAATAAATATTTAATATTAATTCATATTCAAAGCACATGTGATAAAAGAAGTATTCTCATCAAACAAGTGTTTAATACATGAGTTATACGAAATAAAAATATATTTTCATGTATAATTTCAACAACCAGAACTGCTGGAAAGAGAATCAAGTAAGAGATACCGATTTCCTCTATTATTAAAAAATATTTGTTCTCATTAATTTTGAGCCTAATATGTCCCATACAGAAGTTGTCACATGCCATACTATTTTTGTGGGAAATTGCACAGAAAGCACCATATTGTGCTTCAATTCATTGTTTTCAGGCTTCATCTATTCACTTAATATTCCGATGCAATTTGGTAACTGCTTGTTGCATATATCTTAAGGGCCTTTTTGGTTGCCATGATAAAATATGGGCTCAAATCAATTAATTATCTTGTTTTTTAAGATTGTTCATCTCTCGAAATTAATGAAATAATTTTATGGGGAAAAACAGTGATTAATAACGGGCCCTGAGCTTAATCTTGGACTTAGAGATTCCTACCAAACAACTTGCAAGACCCCATTAATTAAACTATTTTGGCCTAATCTTAGACACCAAAAAGGTCCTGATAAGATAATAAACTGCAAATTGTATAATAGTCAGTCTATAAAATGAGTCTTGTTTTCCAGTTGGAACAGTTACAAAATCAACCAAACACAAGACAAAATTGGGGTGTTTGTGAGCATTGTAAGCACCAAGATTCCTTTTAAAGGGACAAGAAAAGAGTACATTGGTGACAACATCAGCGAAATAGCCTCTATGGTTATGGTGTGATTATCTAGGAATAGAGATAATATCATTTTTGGTTCCTAAAGTTTACCTTTTTTTTTTCAGTTTTGGTCACTCTCTTTCACTGGCTATCAAATTTGGTCTTAGAAGTACACTTTTACTCCCACATTTGGTCTTACCGTCCGTTGACTGACAAAATCAACTATTTGGTGTGCAAAATGTAATTATTTGTGGGAGCAAATGTGGGAGTAGAAATGAACTTGACAATAGCAGGTGAGAAGGGGATCAAACTGAAAAAAGTAAACGTGGAAGTAAAAATGTACTTCCACAAAGATATTACCTCGAATACAATCCAACATATGAGAGTTATTAGTAGCCTTAGGATTCTTTTGGTTGCCCTCTCTAACAGTCGCCCCAGATTAATTAAATATCTAATTTGGCAAGATATTGTACACATGATTTTGAACAATTTGTTTGGTTCGCACATAGTATGAGGTGAGATAAGGAGCTACTATGTGTAGGGTGAATAGTTAATTTAGCTCCTATTTTACAATATTATCCTCTTCAAAAAAATTTAAATTCGAACGCGAAGAATAAATGAGAGTTGGTATTTAAATTTGCAGAGGGTACTTTAGTATATTGTTGCTCGCTGCTGAGATGCGATTTGCAATCGCACCAATTTGACCTGACAAGTTTCCATAGGCCAACAATGTTTAGGCACGGGTCTGGTGTTAGTATTGGGCCTACATAATTGCTACCAAACAGCAGCTAACCCACGATAACAAAACTATCGGGCCATTATCGTGGACATCAAACGAGGGCTTAAGATAATGTTTTCTCCCGCCAGCTATTCAGCAATGCTGCGTCCAGCTAAAATCCAAAATTGTGAAAAGAATACAAGCTCGTGAGCAGCAAGAGAGAAAGCGAAGCTTGAACAACTGAGTCTTTCTTTAACCACTCCTTGGAGAAGTATTCAAATTTATAAAGCCTCTAGCATAATTTCTAAAAAAAAAAAAAAAAAACTGATTTTTTATTGTTGCATTGCATATGATATAATAATTTAATTTTGTTCGATTAAAAAGGTACATTCCTAATGCCACGACTGCTATATACGAGATATTAAAGGAGATGTCACGCTCACATGCTTCAAAGAAGCAACGTTGTGAAGGGAAAGATGGAGAGTTACTAAAACAAGTTGCAAATAAGTCCGTGACCCAAGAAACATTGCACGTGGAAAAGGTGAGAAGTCCGTTTCTTGTTTTATTGAGAAGATAACACTTTTTGTTTTTCATTGTTTAACGAAAACAACTAATATTGTTCAGTGAAAATAGTCAATATCGACCAACTAATAATTTTTAGCAAAACAACTGATCTCATTTAAAAATGCACTTGAATTTTACGGTGCAAGTATTTGTGGTATTGAGAATTGGGTCCATAGTTAAGATTTTTGTAATATGATATCGCAGGTTGATTATGAGATGGCGATGGAATATGCAACGAGGAACCCCGGGAAGAGATACATATAGCACCACTAGGAGCTGAGTATAATTTCACCCAGTTTGGGAACCCTGTTTTTGTGTTTAGACTCATCCATTAGTAGGTAGTATCACAATTATAATATTTACCTTTCCCTGTAAACTTTTAATTTTACACATTGTTTGCTACTGTTACTGATAGGAGTGTTGGAAATTGGTTAATAAAAAGGGTTTATACCCTGACTTTGACTAATTTTTTTAGGAATGAAAACGTTAGTTTTTTGGAAAACAAAAATAACGAGGTTGTTTTACTCGCGGAGTAGATGGACATGGTATATTTAATATCTCAAAACCGATTTTCGGTGAGTGGAAAATTAATTTGGGAAGTTGTAGGATTATTCACTTGTATTGAATAATTTTATGGGAAATGGAAAATGAAGTTTCATCCCACATTGAAAAATTACAAGGAAAATTCCTAGTATATAAGAAGGAAAGTATTCATGTTCTTCAAATTGGTACGTGAGGACCCTAACCATGCACCACAGCACGCGCCCGAGCCTGGGTCGTGGGTCGTGGCATGACTATCACTGATGTTTTATTGGTCTGTATAAAATCTTAAACACAACTATCTTTGTGGGACGAAGGGAGTATTATGTGATGAGAGTGTCTTACTTATGAAACTCTTCAAATACATTTTGGTCAATTTAAATTCTTATCACATATGTTTCACATTCCACGATTTCAAACTAAATTTATCAATGTTCGAATCGTACAACGCACAGATGAATTACTAATTATATACTAATAATCTAACACCAATAATTTCTAGACTTGAAAAGTATTTCCTCCGTTTCAGTTTTTATTTTCTCATTTAACTTTACACGGAGTTTAATGTGAGGGTTGAACTGTAGTATTTAAATGAATAAAGTAGTTTTTTGTGAGGTGAAATTTAAAAAGGTGAATGCACTTTATTTCTATTTTGAGAAGTGAAAATATAAAATTGGGACCAAACTTTTTGGCAAATGAGAAAATAAAATTGGGAGGGAGAGAGTATACAATATTACCACAAAAGTAATATAGAATTCAATTGACTAATTATTATAGGAGTATATTATTTACGAGTAACTCTCTTTTGCACTTGGTGTATGATGCACTCACTCAACAATTTAGATTATTTACATTGAAAAGTATGATTTAATTATACTGAAAAGTATTGTTAGATCACACTGAAAAGTTTACACTTAAAATCGATTTTCATTATAATTTTATAGTGTAATCTAACCAAACTTTTCAGTGTAATCAGCCTACACTTTTCAATCTAAACAACCTCAATTATTGAGTGAGTGCACTATGCACCAAGTGCATATGAGAGTGTGCCATTACTTACTAGTTTTTGCCTTCAAGTTATGTTAAAATAATAAATTGAGTGTTGTTTCTAAAAATGAAATCCGTGATATTTTTCTAAAATGCAACATTTCGCAATTTATACGCTACATTTTTCAATTTTCATCCAATTTTATACTTATAATTGAACCAATAGCACTATCAATCTCAGATTTATTTTGCGTCCACAGTGCCCATAAAAAAAATTGTCCTAATATCCATACTTCCATCTCAAAAATATGTATGTGAGAAATTACAAAATTTTACATGCACTCAAATACATGTCATGCACTTGAAATTTAAGGTCAAGTTTGAACTTTTCAATTAGAAATGTATAATAACGAAAAAGTTGGGATATTGTTGATTAGTGCTTAGAATATTATTGACTACTACTTTGAATATGGTTGGTTATTGTTGTAAATCTAAAAGATTTATTATTCCAAATTTAGAAGATTTGATGTGGACATTACTAAAGGACCAATAACTCAATGAACTTCATATCTTAGACTACGGTTTTATTCTTATAAATAGACTATTGTACTCATAATTGTAATAGCTCATACACGAGAATATTAGTGAAACTCCTGGCTTGGCTCGCCCCTAGACGTAGTCGTTCCCGACGAACTGGGTGAACAAATCTCGTCTTTTATTTTACGCACTTGTTTACAACACGTTATCAGCACGAGACTTTGCCCGAAACTAAACGGTACGCCCTAAAATTAATTCTCTACATATCATATGAATTAATCCTCGTACCGAATTATTTGATCCATGTGTTACATGATTTATATGCTCTAGAATTATTAATTTGATTTATTTATGTTTTTGTAATTAATTGAATCAAATCGTGTTTCGAATTGAATTAATTTCGAATTGAGAATCGAACAAGCAACGGCCGCCGCCGCCAGCGCGACGCCCCCCTCCCCGTGCGCCGTCCACCGTCGTCCGCGTGACGCCTCGTGCGCCGTGCGGCACAACCCGTGCGCCGTCCGTCGCCCCCCGCCGAGTGCGCTGCCGATCTCCCCTTTGCCGCCTCCGTGAGCGGCGTCGGGGCGGCGCAAGCCCTCCGCGCGTGGCGCCATTCTCCCCGAAATTTTGTGAAATCCTAATCTAATTTCGGTTTCTTTTTAGGATAACACAAAATTCTAATTAATTTATTTTAAAATTTTGAAAATATTTCGTTAAATTTCATTAATATACATGAAATATTTAGCGTCATGAATATGCATGTTTATTAAGTCGTAAATTTTCCTTGAAATTATTTTCATGTGATTATCGTTCATAATAAATTATTTTGCATGTATCTATGATTTAATTATCCTACGTTCATTATTTTTCTCGCACATAATTTATTTCTTTATAGTCCGCATATTATGCCCGGGTAGGCGGTGCCCGGTACCTGTCGGACCGTAATTTATGTTTTGTGTAGACGGCGCTCAATTCTTGCTCCTATGTGCTCTAGAATAATCAAATAAATCTTTATTTCTCCGTTGTCAATAAATTGGTCACAACTCTTACCATGTCACTTTAAAATCGTAGTGAAAAATGTATGATATTACCATGAAAGAATTTGATGAGCTTGCTCTCGATGGTAATAACTTCCTGACATGGGCACTAGATGTCGAGATCCATCTAGCCTTAAATGAGTTGAGCGTAACAATTCTCGAAGGTTCGAAATCCACTAATGCCCTGAAGGCGAAAGCGTTGATTTTTCTCATGAACCACCTGAGTGAGGAATTCATTTTTCAGAACCTCATTCAGGGACCCCAGAATGTTGTGGAACTCCCTGAAGGACCGTTTCCAACAACAAAATGATATACTCCTCCCTCCGTTACAATACGATTGGTTGAGACTCTGTTTCCAAGACCTTAAGTCTATAACGGAGTACAACTCTGCTTTGCACCGTATTGTAACCCAGTTGATGCAGAACAACCTGTCAATATTCTACGCTAGCAACCTTATACTCCAGCAGCAGTATAGGGACAATTATATGATTGGTTGCAAACGTGGAAGGGGGAGAGAGAGTAAGATGATCTGGGCTAAAGGCCGAGGTTGTAGTACATCCGGTGGTTATAGAACCCTGAATTTCGCTCTTCAAAAATCTGGCAATAAAGATAAGGTTGAGCAGTCCTGCTACAGATGCAGATGCAGAAGCCATTGGTCTCGCACGTGTCGCACTCCCAAGCACTTGGTTGACGCTTATCAATAGCAGCAGAAGGACGACAAGGGGAAGGCCCCTAGAGTTGAATTTCACCATGCCAGCCTGCCTGAAGCAAACCCTGACCAAGACAACGTAGATCCTACAGGCATTGAGCTTAAGGACTTTGGAGATGATGAGTGATTTGTGTATTTGATTAATTCTAGTACTTTGTTTTTTAATAAGACAACTTTAAGTTTTTGGATCTTTTCTTTCGGATACTTTATTTTATTTTATGGATGCTACTATTATTTTAGCTTTGATGTGTTTACCTTAAATCGATATCCATTATATTTATTTGGATATTGTTGTTCTCATTTATGGCCTGTAAATATATCAGCTATTAGGTTTGGACTATTTCCTCTTGCATGATGGACGCACATAGTGATTTATGTTTGGTAGATAGTGCCACCACACATACAATCCTAAAAGATAGGAAGTATTTTCATAACTTGATAGAACGTAAGGGGAGTATAACTACAGTAGCTAATGATAGTACGTTGATAGTGGGCTCCGGAAGAGCTTCCATTGTCCTCCCCATGGGTACCGAACTCATAATCGATAATATTTTATTGTTTCTACAATCTAAGCGTACCCTACTCAGTTTTAGAGACATTAGGATAAACGGATATCACATTGAAACTGAAATTGAGAACAATAACGAATACCTTTTGATGATTATTACTCGAGGTAACCGTAAATAAGTTATAGAAAAACTTTCTTCCTTCTCCTCCGGATTGTACTATTCCTACATCCGGCCGTCTAGTTCCCATCTAGCTATGAGTATGAAATTCCATGACCCAAATTCTTTTAAATTGTGGCATCAGCGGTTAGGTCATCCAGGACAAACTATGATACGTAGGATTCTATCTAATTCAACTGGTCATAATATTTCGAATAATAGAATCCCTCCTGTTGATGAATTTATTTGTGATGCATGTTCTAAGGGTAAGTTGATAGTACGCCCGTCGTGCACTAAGGTTGGACTAGAGTCTCCGGTTTTCCTTAAGCGAATTCAAGGAGACATTTACGGACCGATTCACCCTGCATCAGGACCATTTCATTATTTCATGGTCCTTATTGATGCCTCCACTAGGTGGATATATGCATGTTTGCTGTCCACCCACAATCAAGCCTTTGCGAAGCTCATTGCGAAAACTATCGAGCTTAGAGCTCAATTCCCGGATTATCCAATCAAGTTGATTCGCATGGATAATGCTGCTAAGTTCAACTCAAAGGTCTTTACAGATTACTGTATGACCTTGGAAATTAAAGTGGAGCATTCGGTCCCCTACGTCCACACCAAAATGGTCTTGCTGAGGCGCTAATAAAACGTATCAAACTTATCGCGAGACCATTGCTTATGAACTCCAAACTATCCACTTCATGTTGGGGGCATGCAGTCCTACATGCATCGCACTTAATACAAATCCGTCCAACTGCATATAATGATCATTCCCCCCTACAGTTAGTGCGTGGAAAAGAACCTAGCAATTCCATCTGCGTATTTTCGGATGTGCGGTATATGTCCTGATAACATTACCAAAGCGGACCTCTATGGGCCCACAAAGGAAACTCGATATTTACGTCGGATTTGACTCTCCATCCATCATGAAATACCTCAAGCCTTTGTCCGGGGATCAATTAACGGCTCGGTTTGCTGATTGCACATTTGATGAAGATTACTTCCCGGCATTAGGGGGAGATCCGAATTCAAAATTGAATGAATACCGGGAGCTTACGTGGAACATAGGTAATCTTCAGTATCCAGATCCACGCACTAATCAATCTGAACTAGAAGTTCAGAAGATCATTAATTTGCAAAATTTAGCAAACAATCTGCCAGACGCGTTCACTGACCATAGAGGTGTAACTAAATCGCATATACCTGCAGTAAATGCTCCCCAAAGTGTTGAGGTCCCAAGCAAAACGAGTATTCATTCCCCCACACGCCAAAAGCGTAAAGGATCATCAAGAGATAGTAATACACCTAAACGAAAGGCTAGCAAATCTGATCAGTCGAATGTAAAATCTCTAGAAGAGATTCGTCTAGATAACTCAAAATCTCTAGGAGACGAGTGTCCTAGTGATGAAGCACGTGTATAAAATATTCAATGCACTAGGACCGTGGAACGACCAGACCCAAATACAATGGGAAATGAGAAAGGTCTGGTTGGCGTAAACGTCGAAGTCTCTGTGAACTTCACAGACACGGGAGAAACATATAATAGAAATATTACTTTCGTCGACGACACATTTGCAGCGTCAATTGCTCTTTCCATTATAAATAATCTAGATCCTGAATCCAAAACAATCGCTAAGTGCCGGAAGCGCTCCGATTGGGTTAAGTGGAAATAGGCAATTGATGCAGAGCTCGCATCGCTTAACAAAAGACAAGTATTTGGCTCTATCGTTCGTACACCCACGCACGCTATCCCTGTAGGATATAAATGAGTATTTGTACGAAAACGAAATGAGAATAATACTGTGAAGAGGTATAAAGCGAGGCTTGTAGCTCAAGGATTTTCGCAGAGCCCGGGATTGATTTCGATCAAACCTATTCTCCCGTCATGGACTCAATAACGTTCCGCTACTTGATATCTTTGGCAGTTAAAATGAATCTCCAAATAAGATTAATGGACGTAGTAACTGCGTACTTATACGGATCACTTGATGCCGACATTTATATGAAAATTCCCGATGGATTTGACATTCCTCAGATGAGGGATGGTGAAAACCGTAGTATGTATAATATAAAACTGCAGAAGTTGTTGTATGGCTTGAAACAATCGGGCCTCATGTGGTACAACCGACTTAATAAATTCCTTCAGAAGAAGGGATACACATTCGATAAAACTTTCCCATGCGTATTCACGAAGAAATCACAAAGTGGTTTTTGCATCATATCCTTCTAATGTTGATGACCTGAACATAATCGGAACATGCAAAGAGATTGAAGAAGTCAGTTCAATCTTGAAAGCTAATTTCGAAATGAAAGTCTTGGGTAAAACCAAGTACTGCCTCGGCCTGCAGATCGAGCATCTCCCAGAATGAATTCTTATATATCAGTCGACCTACGTAAAGAAGGTATTGGAAAGATTTCACATGGATAAATCTCATCCAATTAGCACCCCTATGGTTGTTCGATCCCTCGAAGTGGATAAGGGCCCATTTAGACCAAATGAAGATTCAGAAGAAATTCTGGGGCCAGAAGTTCCTTATCTTAGTGATGTTGGAGCATTGCTCTATCTCGCAAATTGCACTCGGCGGGACATTGCATTTGCTGTCAATTTGCTTGTGAGACATAGCGCTTCTCCTACAAGGAGACATTGGAATGGTGTTAAGCATGTTCTAAGGTACCTCCAAGGGTCTCAAGATCTTGGACTGTTTTACCGTAAGAACCAAGACAAAACCTTAGTAGGTTATGCGGATGCTGGCAATTTGTCTGATCCCCACAACGCCATATCCCAGACTGGTTACGTTTTTCTCTGTGGTGGTACCCCGATCTCATGGAGATCGGTTAAACAAACTATGGTTACCACGTCTTCAAACCACTCAGAGATAATAACTTTATTTGAAGCCGCACGAGAATGTGTTTGGTTAAGGTCCTTGGTTAAACACATTGGTGACTCGTGTGGTATCGCTAAAGGCGATACACCTCCCACCGTTATATTTGAAGACAACGCAGCTTGCATCGCAGAAATGAGTAATGGGTACGTCAAGGAAAACCTGACGAAACATATTTCACCTAAGTTTTTCTACTCATACAAACTTCAGAAGAGTGACGTGATTACCATTCAAAAGGTGCAATCTAGTAACAATCTAGCAGATCTGTTTACTAAGTCCTTACCTACGTCTACTTTTGAAAAGTACGTTCGTGGTATTGGGATGCAAAGACTCAAAGTGTTGTTGTCTTCAGGGGGAGCGGTAACCCCGAAATGAATCTAGAAGATTTGATCTAGAAAATCGATTACATTCCTCCCTAATTTATTATTTGGCCGATACCTAGCACATGGAGTTTTTATGACAAGACATTTATGTTATGTCGTAATATCCAAGGGAGAGTGTTGTAAATCTAGAAGATTTATTATTCCAAATCTAGAAGATTTGATTGGACATTACTAATGGACCAATAACTCAATGGGCTTCTTATCTTAGACTAGGGTTTTATTCTTATAAATAAACTACTGTACTCATAATTGTAATAGCTCATACACGAAAATATTATTGAAACTCCTGGCTTGGCACGCCCCAGACATAGTCGTTCCCGACGAACTGGGTGAACAAATCTCGTCTTTTATTTTACGCACTTATTTACAACAATTACCACTTGGTGTATTGTTGATTATTGCTTGTGATATTATCGATTATTATTTGGGATATTGTTGTTTACTGTTTGAAGTATTGTTGATTCAAAACACATAGTACACATTAAACTATATATTTTTTGCAATTGATTTTCAAAATTCATGTGCATGTCATGCACTTTGGTGCATATAAGAATCACTCCTTATATATATAAATACAATTATTTCATGTCATAAATGTCCACACTCTTTTCTTATTCTATCAGAATAGTATTCTATAGTGAACTGAAGATTTCAACATAGCATTCTAATTTCTACATATGCTATTTATTGACAGTTGTACTACAACAAATACTCTCTCTTTCAGGACTTCAATAACACAACTTCATCAACATCTGTCATAAACATGGCGGAGAGCATAAATCACGGGATAGTATTAAACCCATAAACATAGAAATGATGAAGAGTTCATCTTCATGAGGTAGAGAGCAAAGTCTGCAAATAGGTCTCCACATAATCAAGGCCACAGAGTTGCTTAACCACAGGCATAGTAGCCGGAACGTCCAGCTGGAACGTTGAATCTGTGCCTTCCAGAGCCCCCCAAGATTTAAGTTGTCTCCTTGCAGCTTTAATGGCCGCTCTTGTTGCACAGTGAACTGATGCCGCCAACAGCAGTGGGGGTTCCCCAGAAGCTGCACAAAACCATCAAATTTAATGATACACTTCTGTAAATCATCAAATTTACCAGAAATTCCAGGACTACTTTGGGATGGTTTTTGAAATTCTAGAGCTGCTTGTTCAGTTCTGAGCCTATTGCCAGCCCATAGGCCATAGAAAATCACAAATTACCTAAGTTGTTTACGTGTTGAAGCTCAATAGACAGAAAACATACCCTTAGACGATAGAACTCGTTTTTGATGATGACCGCTGTTTAGCACTTCAACGTTGAACTGTTTTGGGATGGTGTCCATAGTTGGGATCTTGTATGTCCATGTGCCATTTGCAATCACCAATCCATCTGAATTAGTTGGGTATTCTTCTAGCATGAAAAATCCAAGTCCCATTACAAAAGACCCTTCAATCTGTGAAACAAATACAGAACAATTATTTTCATAATATAAAGGAGAAACAATGATACGACTCACTAAAACAGCATGGTCGCAAAAAATTAAAAAAAATACAATGATGGTTATAGATTGGAATTCAGTAACTGCTACGAGTAAAAGCAATTAGTCATGATTCTGAGTATAATTATACCTGTCCCAAGTCAACAGCTGGATTCATACTTTGCCCACAATCATAGACGATATCTGTTCTCAATATTCTTGTTTCTCCTGTAAGGATATCTACCTCGACCTGAAACATAGAACATTATCCAATAATTCGTGTCATCATTTGACTGATAAAAATAAATCCAATAATTTGTGTCGCCAGTAAACAAGAGTAAAGAATAAATGCCTAAAACTCATGACACAGTGTGCTACTTAGTGGAAGTGATATTACCACCGACGAAAGAATAAAGAACATGCTCAACAAGAAGAAATTTTTACAACAAAAAAAAATCTTTTACCTCACTTACTGCAGCACCATAGTTCAAATATTTCATTGAACTGGGATCGGGGACAAATAAAGAGTTAGCTGATAAGTTCACATTTTCGTAGTTTGCCTGCATTCAGAAGGTAAATTCTTGATGAGAAAACGTAAGAACAATTCAATGGACCCGAGATAGGGTAAAGTTATAAACCAGATATCAATATATTACGTTTATTTTTGTTTTTGGTTTAGTTTTTTTTTTTTTTTTAAATAAAAATGACAAGAAACACCACATTTTATATTTAATGAGTCTTCTTCTGAGAATAACAATTGAAAAGCTAGCATGGGAAAAACAATTGAAAAGCTATAGATTAAATTCAAGCAAGATTAACATTTTATGGCATTGCATGTTTTATAATTTTCCTTTACTTATTTCAAAATGTTTATTATTAAACTTCTATTATAACTTAGAAATATATTATTGTCTTGTTATTGCAATTTGGAGTAACTACCAACATTAGGTAGCTCCAAAAGAAAAGTTCTTCGTCTCTATGATAAGCAACTAAGTTTCTACCTTTTAAAGAAAATCTGTATTGTGCTTCACATACTGAAAAAGAAAAAAAAATCTAAAAAACTAATAATTTAGCACCCATCACCGAAATGGAAGGAAACCCATTTGCTACCTCTGAGAAAATAACAGAACGTAATTCACAATAAAGAACTAAGATATGTGAAGCACAGACCTGGAGAATCAGAGCATCCCATTTCACAGAACCCACTTGCACCTGCAACTTCTCCTTAAGAGGGGCTAATCTTTCAACCAAAACATTGCAGCATAGTCTAACAGCTTCACAACTCGATTCAGACGTTGTGCTCCCAGCTGTAAATCCTCCTTGTACTAAACTCAAGGTGTCTGATTGTACGACTCGCACTTTCTCCACAAGATCTTCAGTTCCATCACACTGGATTGAGCTGAGAGCATAAGCAGCAACTTGTTTGACCTTTGTATAAAGCCCCTGGCCAAGTTCTATGCCTCCAACTTCCACAACAATTGATCCATCCCAAAGTATACTTACTTTCCCTGGGGCGGGTCTCACGATCACTTCATGCACGGTGGGTATTCGAGAAATACCCCTCTTAAGCCAGATATTAGAGCGATTAAATTGTTCTATCATTGAGATCCTTTGCTGAAAGTTCGATGTTTTTGCAACCTTATCCCATATAGAAGGCAAAGTAAACTCTATGGATTCCCCAGAGGAACTCCCATGAAACAATATTAGGCTTTCGTATGAGTGGAAGTTCCTGTTTCTAACAGAATCAACTTCCATTGATAGAAAGGAAGCTACATGCTCCATTATTGCTTCGGCTATATAAGATGCCTGTACCTCCCCAGGACCCCGCATCACTGATTTGCTCGAAAGGTTCGTCTTGCATACTTTTATATCAAAAGATAGGGCTCCCCAGTCATACTTTTTGAAGGTTCCCATAATGTTATTTGGCAATACGGGGCTTATATCTGCAGTCATCCCTGCATTAATCAATATGTCAAGACGCAAAGCTGTGATCTTCCCATCGGATTTAAATCCAACGCTGTAAGTTATTTTCATTGGATGTCTTCCTCCAGCAATTATCATGTCCGTCTGTCGGTCAAGATATATTCTTACTGGACGGTGTAATTTATGAGCGGCAAGAGCACACGCCGTCGCAATCTGAAAATCATTCACTTAGTATTACTTCGGAATACATTCTAAATAATCTACAAATCAAATATGCCATTTGCTTGTCAAATTGAAGAGCTTAAAAGGATGTATAACCAATTTTATTAGTGGTGCAACTTCTTCAATGAGAATGGTAATGAGAATCTATTTTCCCTCTATGCACTAATAATGGGGTAATGATTAACTTACTTTGAGTTTCATTACGCCGCATGAAGTATTATGAAGGTGAATTGATCATCATTTAACCTCATTAACTACTACAATTATCGAATGTGCATTCCAATTACCATTCTTATTGAGAAATTTGAACCCAACACCCCCTTAATTCTGCGAGATTTAAGATCTAAACATGATATTAATCATACTCACAGGCATTGCTTTTAATGCTTTTCCACCAAAGCCTCCACCAACTCTTCTTGTAATGACTCGGACATTGTGATCAGGAAGACCAAGGCATTGCGCAATCACTCTATGGGCAAACTCAGGACATTGACTTGAACTGTAAACCACCATGCAGTTGTCTTCATCTGGAATTGCAAGTGCAGTTTGGGTCTCCATATAAAAGTAGTATTGTGAACCAAGTCTTAACTGAAAATTTCGATTCAAAATCAGTAAGAGGAAAAAATATAAATACTATCAAAATACAACCACAATCACAGTAGTGGATAAAGTTCATAAATGACTAGCAATTACAATAAAATTGGGCATTACAGAATAGGAGTATGCACATATATTCGGTAAAGTTTCTATACCATTTGGTCCCAGAGCTATATAAATATAACTCAAGTACTCAACAGCTAGTTTACCCGAAAAATATTGCAATGGGTGAAACTACAATACACAAAGAACAACTTAAAGTAATGGATAGTTATAAGAACCTCCGCAGAAAGAATCTTGTGATCAGCTTCAGCCATTCCTTTCGAGAAATCACCAATCTGTGGTGGATAGAGAAAAGGAGGAACATCAAAGAAACTTGATTGTTTGACAGCCTCTTCAACAGTTAAAATGGGTGGATCTAAGCCATCTGTATCATAATCAATTTGAGCACCTTTTGCAGCCAAAATGGCATTCTTCTGTGTATCTGCAACCTGGAGAGATTTGTCCAAGCAATCAATTGTTTGTCTAATCAAACAAATTAAGAACAAGAAAGTAGAGTTTCCAACTTGAAGAAGACAAAGAAGGGCATATTACCACAAAAGCAATGAGGTCACCAGCAAAACTAGCTACATCTTCAGCAAATAAAGGTTCAGTTTCAAACACGGATATCTTTCCCACGTTTTTCCCTTCTTTTGGGATATCTTTGACAGATATAACAGCAGTTGGTTGGGAGTGAGACTTGAAAGAGATGCCTCTCACTCGAGCTAATGGCTTTGTGCTATAAACAAATGCGCCATGCAAACAACTCGGGGGTGAAGGAATGTCATCTACGAACACAGCTTCACCTGAAAATTGCAGATCAGAAGTACAGCGGGAAAAACAACTTATTTGAGTTTATTAATTTCCAATTACATCGATATGCAGCATAATTTAAGTGATTTAGATGATGTTATAAGAATCATTAGATCCTTAGCTACCGTTCTTCTTTTCTGTTATGGTTTACAGAATAAGATGACAGAGACAGTTAATTTGGACCAGAACAAAAAGGATAGGAAAAAAAAAGATGGCATCAAGCACTACGTTCCGTGAGAATCATAAAAATGAACATTGGATACAATTGGAGGAATAGATGAATCAATAATGCTAAGGAATGTGGAATGGAAAAGAAAATAATTCTTAGTATCAAATGACAGAACACAGTTTTGACTAGTTGTACAAGGTTCTCTGAACTCCAATTTATAGCTTGTGTAATGGAGAGGGCCTTTATGCTCTGTTACAGTTACTAGCAGTACTTACAAAATGTGAAATATAAGATAGAAGTTGAATTCTTAACAATCAAATATTCTAACTAATAGCCAAATTAGCAAGATACTAAAAAGGAACAATATTTTAACTGATTATCACAACATGAAATAAATGAATAATTAGAGGAGAAAGTTAAGATAAAATTTTCCACTTTCGTTCCCAATGAATAAGTCAAACAATAAGTGAAACGAGTCAAGTTTAAGCTAAATTCACATAACAGAAACTGAAAAGGACCATACATACCAGAAGCTTGGATGGCAGCACCAAATTTGGGCATCGGATCACCCACAGGATGATAGTCTCTACTAGAGTTCACCACCTGTTTTGCAGATGATAGCAACGGCTTGATTTCACTTGGACTCATTGTCCTATCATTGCTACGTTTTCCAGATCCTTCCAGCAATAAATCATTTAGTTCCTCAGACAAACCACCAGTAATTGAAGAACCCACCCTCGAGAAGTTATTAAGAAATTGAAAGAGAAAACTGGCAGCTAAGCTTGACCTATAAGCAGCATAGGGAGTGCTCTCTTCAGGTACCACAGAACCTTTCACCATTTTGATTGCTTCATCCAGAACTTGGACACTAAGTATTTTCCCCCTCAGATATTCCTCAACTTTCCCTGCCCTTGTTGCACGTTTTGTCCCATAAGCACCAAAAGCTAGATATATATTATTTACTAATACTCCATTTTTAACTGAAGAAATATCAGCTAAAAAGGCAGCATTTAAATAGGGCAATGCATTCCCAAGGGGCCGTGGTGCAGCACGGTACGTTTCAAACAACAATGTTGCATTAGTCTGGATCAAACTATCACATGTTGTTGGATTGAGAAGAGGAATGTGAACACTCAAAAGCACGGTTTTGGGGTCCAGAGGTGGTCTACTCAAGAAATCTTCAAAACTGATCTCTTCATGTATATTACCTGAGAGTATGCTCACACTAGAACCCACAGCAAGAAGTAAAGTAGCAATATCCGAAGGAAAATACTTCCTCTGTGCCATAATTAAATTGCCACCAATACTAGCTGAGTTCCTAACAAAGCCTGCTGCAATCTTTTCCATATGCTCAGCAATTTTGGTGAACACAAGTTCTCCACTTGAGCATAAGTTGGCTTTACTTTGTTCTTTCAAATGTAATATAACTTTTGATATAGACAAAGCTGCTCCAAATTCAATACCAGATTTGTCCTTTTTAACTACCGAAAGCTCGGGGATGTGTCTCAGATCGATGTACTTGTCGTATTTCTCAGTTTCTCTGTAATAACCATTCGCTGTGTTTCCAACAACTAGTTTGATGTTACCACCATTTTCAACTGTATTAAAGTGAAACAATTGTTGAAGCTCCTCAACAGTTACAGGACTATACCATGAGTACTTTTTAGAATTGAAAAGCTTTGTTGACCTGTAATCATCCCCTGATTTTTCAGTATATGAACTGGCATGATCTTTTGGATGATAGGATGGTAATCTACAGCCTTTTACTTCCTTCGTTTCTCCCTTTCTCCAAAATGAATTGATTCCCAGATCCTCCAAATCAACATCAGCAGCAAAACTTTTGCAAGCATCAGCAATTGATCTATATCCAGTACATCTGCAAAGATTTCCTGTTATGGCCTTCTCAGCTTCAGATACTGTTAGCTTGGAGAATCCATGTGGAGCTTCTGATTGATTGGTTTTCTCAGCATTTACGAGTGCTGAGAAAAATGACATACACATTCCAGGGGTGCAGAAGCCACATTGAGAAGCATGGAATCCAGCAAACCTTTGATGGATTGGATGGAATCCATTTTTGCTGTTTCCGAGGCCTTCACTTGTTGTAATTGAACAGCCATTAATGCTACAAAGAAGTGTAAGACATGAACTGACATTGAAACTTTCAACCTCATTGAGTGCACTGTCATACATCGATAGATGAACAACACAAGCTCCACAACCACCTGAAGAGGTGACTCGAATCAGATAAACAGGAAGATGCAACAAAAAGAAGCAACTGACGGCAAATATCATTGAAAATCAAATTAATTGATAACTGAAAATAAAGCTCTACAACTGTATTTATGCCATGGGAATCCTAATACAATAAATAAACAAAAACTGAAATTCAAAACACCTTATAAAATAAATTAGAAAGCATCAGTGGATCATTTCAGCCTATATAAAGGTATTTTTGACCCAACAACAATCCGCCGCAGCCCTATAGTTATACAAAACTTGTCCCACATCAAGAGGTCCAATATAGTGAATTTAATACAAGTAGTTACAGGTAATGTTTAAACTTAGATTCACTCACATATTGGCCTCCACAAGTCAGCCAAAACGTGATATTAACTGCCCACAACCTTGATAGAGTGGACAAAATTCCCATACGCTGTGATCTAAATATTCATGTTTTTAATCTCCCCTGGTTAGAAATTTAGTGCAAGTGTGCAGCCTTCTCAACGATCAACACAATCACTGACACAGATTCCTATTAACTTAAATCTAAATGATCCCTGAAGAAGTTACAAAGAGATGAGAAATATGTATTTCAATTTCAAGGCCATTACAACGTCTACTTAAAGTCACAGTAATCAATCAATAGTCAGCTAAAATTGCATAGAAACCACGCGACCAATGATTAGCCATATTCTTCTTCTTCTTCTACAAGCTAAAACCGAACAGGACAGAGGAACAACAACAGAATATCCATGAAAACAAAGTGCAGAATAAGAAACAACAACAGCGACTCCGCTAACATTAAGAAATTGGAACAATGCAGAAGCCATAAATCACGAACATAGTAAAGTAGAGCGATTCACTTCAAAAAATAAATCTAAAGTTCACAAATAAAAGCAGTACCCACCTTCACCGCAACCAAGTTTAACACTCTTGAAAGGGGTGCGGGAGCGCAAAAACTCCAATAAAGTAGTGGATGGATCAGCATCGGGGACCTCAAATCTCTCCCCATTCACATAAAAAACTAAGCAATCATCGACTGCTGATATAGCTTCTTTCTCCATATCTGTTGAATTCTTTCGGAAGGAATAAATTCTCGTCAATGGCTAGCTACCTAACTCTGCCGGTGGAGGGGTCGGTAATCAATATAGTAATTTGTATTGGGTATATTCCATCTCCTCTCCTATCCGATTGACAAACACAATTTCCATTTCTTCAGTTTTCTACTTAGGCCCCGTTTGGTTGGCCTGAAAAGGCCAGAAAAGAAACCAATTCCGGTCTTTCACTGTGTTTGGTAGGCCCAAAACGTTTTCAAGGATGCCCGATCCTTTTCACGGGCAGTCCCTTCAAGCCTGCAATTCCTACAATTTCATCTGAGCACCTCAGACCATGCGGCTCGGATTGCTTTCCTCGATCTACCAACGCTTGTGAAAATAAGCAAAATTACTTCTCAACCCTTCAAAACTTCTCCTCCTTCCTCAAAATCATTCTCCACATCACCATCATTTCTTCTTCCACTCCCTAATTTCGCAAGAAATCAAAATTTTAATTTTTCACCTTCACAGAATTCATCACTTCTTCTTCCCCTTCTTAGTTTCGTTAGATATTGAAATCATTTAGCAAGAAATAAGATTGAAAATGCAATACAGAAAAGTTAAAACCATTTAGAAACAAAAATCCAAACTACATGAGAAGCAGGGGCGCAAACGTCGAGGAGAGCACCGGCGAAAGTTGACAGAGGAGAGAGAGTTGAGTGGACATGTGTGAGCGTTAGTGGGGAAGAATCTTTTAATAGGCTTGGCAACGGGGCGGGGCGGGGCCGGGGAACAACTCCCCATCCCCGTCCCCGCGAAATTCGGGGCGGGGACGGGGAATCCCCGCGAGCCATTCGGGGAAAAAACTTGCCCCGTTCCCCGCCCCCCCGCGAAATTCGGGGCGGGGACGGGGAATCCCCGCGAGCCATTCGGGGAAAAAACTTGCCCCGTTCCCCGCCCCGCCGGGGATTTTCGTCCCCGCTGGGATTCGGGGAATCCCCGCCCCGCGCCCTTTTTTTTTTTTTTTTTTTAATCTGATTTTTCACAATTTTAATACAAAAATATACAAATTTAACAACAACAAAATTAAAAACATAAAACCCCCAAACTAAGATAGTTCAACATCAACAAAAATTCAAAATATAAATTTAAGCGTATAATATCAACAAAAATTAAAAATAGTTTATAGTTCATTGTTCATCTCATTTGTTCTCTCCCATAATTAAGCACCTTCAAATCTCCGTTTCACGTGCATCCATATCAAGCTCCTCCTTAAAAACATAAATAATTTCAATATTATATATTAGTAAATTGTTATCACAATAAATATTAAATACTAAGAGTGATGTAATTATAAAATAAATAAGTTATTACCCCATTCAACTCATTATCAACATCATCAAGAAGTGTGGAACATTGTGAACGAGTAGTTTCTCCAATCTCTGAAATACAAAAAATGAGTGGCGGCCGGCGGGGCTGACCGTTGCAGAGTGGCGGCTGGAGGGGCTGATTGCTGGAGAGTGGCGGCCGGCGATGCTGACCGCTGGAAAGTGGGCGGCGCTGCGGGGCCGGCGGGACTGGATCTAGTAGCAGCCGAGCAGAAGAAATGGTTGAATGAGCGGCGCTGTTGAGGAGAAGAAATGGGGTGGGACCGTGGGAGAAGAAGGAGATGAGCGGCGCTGTTGAGGTCTTGACTTGAAGAGAAGAATGGGGTGGAGCCGTGGAGTACTACTGACTGAGTAGGTAGGGTTTTTAATTTTTAATACAATTTTTATTATTAATTTATATATATATATATATATATAAAATAAAATGTCGGGGCCCCGCGGGGAACGGAGCGGGGATTCCCGCGGGGCGGGGAATACTATCCCCGGCCCCGCCCCGCCTACGGGGGAAAAAAAATCCCCGTCCCCGCCCCGCGGGGAATTTTCGCGGGGATTCCCCGCCCCGTTCGGGACTGTTCCCCGCGGGGAACGGGGAATCCCCGCCCCACTGCCAAGCCTACTTTTAGTATTGAGTCTATTGACTAGGTCAAGAAAATGATTGGGTGCATATAATATTCATTTATTGATAAACTAGGGTTAGTCCCGCGAATTTTCGCGGGATTGTAAATAAAGTTATTTGCAGAATAAAAAAAAATTGTATAAATTTAATTTTAAAATTTTATAATATATTTACAAATAAAAAATATTGAATTTAATTGTAATCTAAATATTGAATAATGTAATTAGGTATAATTTGCTTCAATAGTATATAAATACTAATAAAATTACAATATTTATACTTACTAAAAAATACTAATTACAATTTTCAAAAAAATTATTTATATACAACTTTTGTTGTGTACTTGAAAATCGAGAAACTAACTTAATATATGTATCAAGAATCTCACGTTTTAAAAATAAGTTAACTACATGAAAGAAGTATATTATAAGAATAACTCTCTTGTGCATTTGGTGAATATAATATAACTATATTTTTCAGTGTAATCAGCATATACTTTTCAATGTAAATAATTTCAAATGTTGAGTGAGTGCACGGTGCACTTAGTGCATATGAGAGTGTGTGATATTATAAACTCTAATTGTGAAGTGTCATATGTGAAGTATGAAGTCTACTGAGCTTAATTCAATAAGGAGCTATGTTGATGAAGTGTTAGCCGTGGGAGTTAGTCTATTTGGGGTATCAGTAGAGTTATATCAGATGAGGTCTAACAGTGGAGTCCCATCAGAGGATGTCTAGACCGGAAGTCATCTGATGGTAAGCAAGTCAGCTGAGGTCAAGTCATCTGATATAAAGTACAAAGACGCGAAACACCAAGTTGAAGCTAACTGAAGGCGGTTCTAACTGAATCAACTGAAGCAGTTATTGGAGTTTGTTAGCCAGCTGGATAACTACTTTACTTATGAGTTCGTTACAACTGAATCGAGTCTAGATTCTTCTCAATCTCTGAAAATATAAATAAGTGCTTCCAACTGAGAGAAGAACTTAAGATCATTTTTTAGAGCAAACACTGTGAGATTGAGTGCTCTGTAACTTGTAACTTCCATTCTTTGTTTAGTGAAAAGTCTATCCTCTCGGATCCCGTGGACGTAGGAGTATTCTTCTCCGAACCACGTAAAATTCTGGTGTTCTTGTGTGACTTTCAATTCTGTTCTCATTGCATTTGATTCCGATTCCCGGAAACAAGTTTTCTTGTGAATCCGAAACCGTGATTAACAAGTGGCGCCGTCTGTGGGAAGCAATCATGGCTGCAACTAAGTTCGATATTGAGAAGTTCACGGGGAAGAACGATTTCAGCTTATGGAAGATCAAGATGAAGGCACTCCTGGTACACAATGGGTTGTACGAAGCCTTGTTGCCACCGGCTCAGGTGGCTTCTGGATCTAATCCGGCGAAGGTGGAGGAGAACAAGAGGAAGGCGCATAGTGCCCTTATCTTGTGTCTTGGGGACAAGCCATTGAGGGAAGTATCGAAGGAGGAAACCGCTCTTGGGATCTGGAATAAGCTGGAGCAGTTATACCAGACCAAGTCTGTTACGAACAAGTTATACATGAAACAGAAGCTTCAAGTCTTCAAAATGAGTGAAGATAAGAATCTTGATGATCAGTTGGACGAGTTCAACAGATTGGTGGATGATCTGGAGAGTTTGGATGTTACAATTGATGATGAAGACAAGTCATTAATGTTGTTAAATTCTCTACCTAAGTCTCTGGAAAATTTCAAGGATGCCTTACTATTTGGAAGACAAGATCAGGTGATGTTTGATGATGTTCAAACTGCCCTGAAAACCAAGTTTCTACAGATCCAAGCTGATGGGAAGAAGCCTGCTGAAGGATTGAATGTGCAATCCAAGAAGAAGAAGGGGTTTCAGTCCAAGAAGAAGGATGGTGGAAAAGGGAATAAGGGTGGGAAGAAATCTGATTTTGTTGAGAAGAGGAAGTGTTTCACTTGCCATAAGGAAGGTCATCTGAGAAAGAATTGCCCTGAAAGAAAGAAGAAAGACAATCAAGGTGATCAAGATGGAGATGCAGCTGTTGTGGAGGTTGAAGGATATGATAGTGCAGAGGTCTTGATGGTTAGTCATGAGAGGCTAAGTCAAGAGTGGGTCCTGGACTCTGGGTGTACTTTTCATATGTGTCCACATGAAGACTGGTTCCTGGATCTTGAGAAAACTGATGGAGGTCTTGTTCTTTTGGGTAATGATGAGAGCTGTAGAGTGCAAGGATCTGGTTCTATCAAGATCAAGATGTTTGATGGGGTGGATAGGATCTTATCTGATGTCAGGTTTGTTCCTGAGTTGAAGAGAAATCTTGTTTCTCTTGGTACATTGAATTCTAAGGGCTTTGAATTCAAGACAGACAAGGGAAGTCTGTCAATAACCAAATCTGGAAGGATTGTCATGAAGGGGGCTATCAAGAATGGTTTGTATATTTTGATTGGAAGAACTGTTACAGGGTCAGCTGATGTTACCATGGGGTCTTCTGAGGTTAACTTGTGGCACAAGAGATTGGCACATGTTGGTGAGAAGGGCCTGGTGGAGTTATCCAAGAAGGGAGCAATCCCTGGGAAGAGGATATGTAAGCTGGAATTCTGTGAGAGGTGTGTTCTTGGGAAATCAAAGAAGCAAGCATACCAGAAGGGGAAGCATACCACCAAGGAGGTTATGGATTATATACATTCTGATGTATGGGGCCCAGCAAGGGTATCCACTCATGGTGGAGGCAGGTATTTCCTTACCCTTATTGATGATTATTCCAGAAAAGTTTGGGTTTACATTCTTAAACAGAAGAGTGATGCCTTCTCTAAGTTCAAAGAATGGTTGATTGAACTTGAGAATAAGAGAGGCAGGACTATCAAGCACTTAAGGACTGATAATGGGCTTGAATTCCTATCAGAGGAGTTTCAACAATTCTGTAGGGAGAAGGGTATTACTAGGCATAAAACTGTTCCTTCAAACCCCCAACAGAATGGTCTAGCAGAGAGGATGAATAGAACTATTCTAGAAAGGGTTAGGTGTATGTTATCTGATGCTCATTTACCTAAGAGTTTTTGGGGGGAAGCTGTTAACACAGCTGTGTATCTCATTAATAAAGTGCCATCATCTGCTATTGAGTTTAAAACCCCAGATGAGGTTTGGTATGGAAAGATATCAGATTACTCAAAGTTGAAAGTTTTTGGGTGCCTAGCTTATGTTCATGTGAGGCAAGACAAACTTGAACCTAGAGCTTTAAAATGTGTTTTCATTGGGTATCCAAAGGTGTTAAGGGGTATAAGTTGTGGTGTCTGGAGCCTGGAAACCAGAAGTGTATTACCAGTAGAGATGTTGTGTTCAATGAATCACAGATGGGATACAAGTCTGGTGGAGGTAATGGAGGGCCATCAGCTGAGGAGATGGATGGTGTTATTTCTGAGCCAATTACTCAAGTAGAGGTGGAGCCTGATCATGACAAGCATGATAGCTCATCTGGTTCTGAACCAGAGCAAGCACCAGGGGAGAATGAGTCATCAGATGAGGATAGTGCACCAGTAGAGGAGGAAGAAGGAGTGCCAGAAGCAGACTTGAGAAATTATAGTTTGACAAGAGACAGATCCAGAAGACAAATACATCCTCCAGCAAGGTTTGGCCGTGTGGATCTGGTCTCCTATGCACTTGTTACAGCAGAAGCCATAGAGTACCAGGAACCTAAAAGCTACAGGGAAGCCCTTGAGTGTGATGATAGGGAGTCATGGGTGACAGCCATGACAGAAGAGATGGAGTCTCTCAAGAAGAATCAAACTTGGATTCTTGTTGATAAGCCACCTAGGCAGAAGTTAATCAGTTGTAAATGGCTGTTTAAAAGGAAGCTTGAATCTGGTTTGAAAGATCAGGTGAGGTTTAAAGCCAGGCTAGTTGCCAGAGGATTCACTCAGAGGGAAGGAATTGATTACAATGAGGTTTTCTCACCTGTTGTTAAGCATTGTTCAATCAGGCTACTTCTCAGTAGAGTTGTCCAAGAGGATCTGGAGCTACAACAACTTGATGTAAAGACAGCTTTTCTGCATGGTGATCTTATTGAGGATCTGTACATGCACCAGCCAGAAGGGTTTGTTGAACCAGGGAGTGAAGGGAAAGTGTGCCTGCTCAAGAAATCATTGTATGGCCTCAAGCAAAGTCCAAGGCAGTGGCACAAGAAGTTCAATGAAGTTATGCTATCCATTGGTTTTGTAAGGAGCAAGTATGACACTTGTGTATACCTGGAAAGACAAGGTAGTGATGTGATAGCCTATCTTCTGATCTATGTAGATGACATGCTTATTGCCAGTAAAAGCCTTCTGAAGATTCAGAGTATCAAAAGGAAGCTAAGTGCTAGATTTGATATGAAGGACTTGGGAAATGCTAAGAGGATTCTTGGAATGGATATTCTTAGGGACAGAAAAGGTGGAAGACTATTCTTATCCCAGAAGAGTTACATTGAGAAGGTCCTGAAGAGGTTTAACATGCATGAGAGTAGAGCTGTGTCAACTCCTCTGGGACAACAGTTCAAATTATCTAAGGAAATGGAACCAAAGTCTGATGAAGAGAAGAAGACTATGATGAAAGTACCTTATGCAAGTGGGGTTGGAAGCCTGATGTATGCTCTGGTCTGCAGCAGACCAGATTTAGCTTATTCATTGAGTATGGTGAGCAGATACATGGCTAATCCTGGAAGATTACATTGGGAAGCTTTGAAATGGATTTTCAGATACCTTAAAGGGTCATCTGATCTGGGATTGATGTTTGAGAGGATGACTAACCAGAAGAGTCCACTGGAAGGTTTTGTAGATTCTGATTTTGCTGCTAATCTGGATACCAGAAGATCTTTAACAGGGTATATCTTTACACTTTACAATACTGCTGTGAGCTGGAGATCTGTTCTGCAGAGTGGAGTTGCTTTATCTACTACAGAAGCAGAGTTTGTTGCAGTGTCAGGGGCTGTTAAGGAGGCTTTGTGGTTGAAAGGCATAATCAAGGATTTTGGCATAAACCAAAGGGCTGTGGTTGTTCATTGTGATAATCAGAGTGCAGTACATCTGGTTAAACATCAAGTGTTCCATGAGAGATCAAAGCACATTGATGTAAGGTTGCATTTTGTGAGGGAAATCATTGATAAAGGAGTGGTTCTCATCCAGAAGATATCTACAGATGACAATGCTGCAGATATGTGTACAAAGTCTTTACCAGGTACTAAATTCAAGTTTTGTGTTGAATTGGTAAAGATGAGTGTATGGGATGTTCCTTAGGCCCAAGCTGGAGCATGGAGGAGAGGAGGAGAGGATTGATACTTCTCATCTGCGGTGGAGAATTGTGAAGTGTCATATGTGAAGTATGAAGTCTACTGAGCTTAATTCAATAAGGAGCTATGTTGATGAAGTGTTAGCCGTGGGAGTTAGTCTATTTGGGGTATCAGTAGAGTTATATCAGATGAGGTCTAACAGTGGAGTCCCATCAGAGGATGTCTAGACCGGAAGTCATCTGATGGTAAGCAAGTCAGCTGAGGTCAAGTCATCTGATATAAAGTACAAAGACGCGAAACACCAAGTTGAAGCTAACTGAAGGCGGTTCTAACTGAATCAACTGAAGCAGTTATTGGAGTTTGTTAGCCAGCTGGATAACTACTTTACTTATGAGTTCGTTACAACTGAATCGAGTCTAGATTCTTCTCAATCTCTGAAAATATAAATAAGTGCTTCCAACTGAGAGAAGAACTTAAGATCATTTTTTAGAGCAAACACTGTGAGATTGAGTGCTCTGTAACTTGTAACTTCCATTCTTTGTTTAGTGAAAAGTCTATCCTCTCGGATCCCGTGGACGTAGGAGTATTCTTCTCCGAACCACGTAAAATTCTGGTGTTCTTGTGTGACTTTCAATTCTGTTCTCATTGCATTTGATTCCGATTCCCGGAAACAAGTTTTCTTGTGAATCCGAAACCGTGATTAACACTAATTAGTTGTAAAATATATAGTAAGAATATTGAGAACCTAACTTAATATATGTATTTGTAGTTTCATATGAGGTCTCAAACATTAGAAAAAATATCAAATCTTTTATTCTATATGTATCACATCTTAGAGATAAGACAACCACGAAATATATAAATTATAATTTTTTAATTGTAAAACATTAGTTTTCAATGATAATAAATATAGGTTAGAAATTATGATGTAAAATTTCACATGACAATTGGTCTGTATACTACCAAATACATGTAAGATTGAGTATATTTTTTAAAAAGAGTTTTATGTCATAACTCTATTGCACTTAACTTTATTTTACTCGATACACTATATAAATTAGATATTAAGAAGAAATAATTAATTTTAAAAAACGTGGAACATAAGAATTAGAGAAAATACACTTTTTTATTCTTTAATTTTGGTTGTCTTTGGGTTTCTTCCTGTTAACTTTGAACTTTTGAATTTCGTACTATACATTACAAAATATGTGTTTTTTTGTTCTACTACCTGCTATAGCAGGTACCTCTTTTGGTAAATCTGACGTGGCATTTGAATTTCATCCTATAAATTACAAAAAAGTGGTACCATGTGAGATTTACCGGAATAGTAATGGAAACCAAAGTCAACCAAGTTAAGGAACAAAAAAATGTAATTTTCCTAAGAATTACAGACAACTATCTATAATAATTAAAATATTTCACTACTAAACTATTGACAAACAAAAAATATACCACTACATGAAATCAAGGGGAGATTCTCTTTAGAAGTGCACACATTACAATTTTTTTCTAAACCACTATTTT
Source organism: Ballota nigra (assembly GCA_947034835.1). Taxonomy (NCBI): domain Eukaryota; kingdom Viridiplantae; phylum Streptophyta; class Magnoliopsida; order Lamiales; family Lamiaceae; genus Ballota; species Ballota nigra. The sequence goes on along the minus strand of OX344723.1, from coordinate 111,921,541 downwards.
TTCAAGTAGAGAATACAAAATGTAATTACAAAATTACAACTCTAATTATAAAAGTTCATGCCTCTATTCTTGCATGATTTTTTTTATATATATAAAGTCTCATTCAATATGGAGATAGAAATATTCGAAAAAATAAATACGGTTATAAATTAAATTTTATTTGATTAAAAAATATATATACACAAAGATTGGTTAGAATTTTTTTTAGTATATCACATAAATATGTTTATGTTCATTTGCTTATCTAATTATTAATTATTTATTTTTGATATAAAAAGACACCTTCCCACATACAAAACATAATGTATACATAATTTTTTAATAAATTTAGAATAATATTATATTGCTAAAATTTTATGTTAACAAATTATCATCATTTTTTTTTGTTTAAAGTGTATTAATTTTTTTTTTGTTTGAAGTGTCTTAATTATTTTCATTAAATTCATCAGTTCCACCGATATTATTTATTTCAACTAAAAGTATTAGTAGTTTAACTAAACCGTATTAAAAAAAAATTACATTGATTTTATTTGTGGTAAGTAGCATTCGCATTATACATTACTTATTAGTATTGTTAACAATGATTCAATAGTAGTACATATTACTTTTAAGTCCAATTTTAACAACCAACATCTTTTAAAACAATTACAAACATGTACAACTAATATGTTACGTACAATTCAATAATATAGGCTGCATAAAATAATATTTAAAAAATAAAAATAAGTTCCAATAGCAGACAAAGTATAAAGTGGAAATAGTTAAAAAATGAACCCTTTTTAAGGGTATTTATTATTATCACTGAAGGATATTAAATATTTTCATCAAAGGGTATTATTAATTTGTTAATGGTAACAAAAAATATTAATTGTTTATTTAAAGAACACTAATTGGTTAAATTAAAGTGTATCTAAAAATAATTATAAATTGGTTCATATATGTATACAATAAGTCATGTCTTATAATTTATCACTAAATTAACTCATATACGCAAGAAAAATACTTTTTACTATATTAACTTATAGGTGTTTGCAAAATTAGGACATTGTCTTTTCGAACTTATAAATTTAGAAAATTATCTTAATGGGCTTATGAAATTAGAACACTATTATTACAATCTTGTAAAATAAGGACGCTATCTTTTATGTTGAGAAAATTTAGGCCAAACTTTAATAAAATATGGGTCAAATAAAGCCCGATTATGATATGCCTATTTGGCTGTATTTTATAAAATTTGCCCTAAATTGGTCAAAGTTTAAAGATGGTGCTCTAGTTTTGCAACTTTGTGAAGATATTGTCCTAATATTGCAAGTTCGTAATTATGTACTTATGTATTATTTGCTTCAATATTATATAAAACAGTAATAAAAATAAAATATTTATCTTTACTTAAAAATATATAAATTAAAAACTTTGAAAAAATTTCTTTATATACAACTTTCGTTCTTTATATAAGAATCTCACGTCTTAAAAAAAGCTAATCACACATGAAAGATGTACAATATAAACTATTAGTTTTAAAACATTAGCTTTCCATGATAATAAATGTAGGTTGAAAATCATGATTTAAAATTTCAAACATCATTTGATTTGCAGATCATTAGACCCGCGAGTGTCGCGGCTTTATAAATCATCATAAGATATTTTCACCAGTTTCTAAAAAGTTATTTTTCTCAATACGATTTAAGTTTTTATTCCATAGCAAAAACATATCGTTAAATTATAAATGATGGAAAAAATATATGAGATGTTTTATATTTGTCCACACATAGAAAACAAATATTAAGTCTCTCCTAAAAAATATTATAGATTTCAAAAAATCTTTTTATACACAATATTTATTGTATATTTTGACGGCTTACCCTCAACATCAAGACTTAAAACTTTCAGTCAATTCATATTTTTTACTCTCGAGACCGCCACGTATAGTTGCCCATGCGTGAATACTGGCTTGGGAAGATACAACCCTACAATTGAAAGAGACTGACCTTGACTCTTATTCATCGTCATGGTAAAACTAAGCAGCACTAAAAATTGACGCCGAGTAAAATTCAATATACATCCTTTGATCTGAATTTATCAAAGTCATTCGTGGGATCTACATTCTACTGTCAATAAGTTATATCCCTAATTTGCGCTATATTCACATATATATCGGGATTTATATCTTTAATTAATCAAAAAATAATTTATGTTGTATGACTACCTATGAGCAAATAATAAGAACTAAAATCACAATAATTGTGCACTTAAACTTATTTTAAAGTAGCAAAGTCAAGCGATTGAAATCAATATTAGGTAAAGATAAGAGACTTAAATTTTATCCTACCCTTACCATTTTCTTATATCAACTACTACAAAGCATAGTTATAATTATATAAACTGCAGATTTTTTTTTTATAATTCGACAATTTGATTTATCCCAAATTTTAATCTTATTCTTTGGTATATTAATTGTATAGTTGTTATTTTCTTTCTCAAAAGTTGTGAGTGTAAGTCATGTCCCCAAGTTGAGTTATATATTTAATCAATTAAAAATAATATATTCACATATACATATTGATATTTATATCTTTAATTAATAAAAAAATAATTTGCGTTCTATGGTTGCCTGTGAGCAAGTAATAAGGACTAAATCTAAATAATTGTGCACTTAAAAAGGACTAATCTCAAAACAACAAAGTATAGGAATTGAAACCAAAATTGGGTAAATATAAGTTACTTAAATTTTATCTTATATTTACAAAAAAAAAAAAAATTCCTCAAGAATTTTGAATGTAAGTTACATCTCTACCCTGTTTTATATGTTCAACTAATTGGAAATTAATTATTCATATATATATATATATATATATATATATATATATATATCGGCATTTATATCTTTAATTAATAAAAAAATAATTTATGTTGTATGGCTACTTGCGAGCAGATAATAAGGACCAAAATTACAATAATTGTGCACTTAACAAATTATTTTTAAAGTAGAAAAGTCAAACGATTGAAACCAAAACTGGGTATAAGGGACTTAAATTTTATCTTACCCTTACAATTTTTTTTTACATCAAAAACTACAAAGAGTATTTAAAATTATACAAATTGCGGAATATTTTTTTATTGATAATTCGATAATTTGATTTATCACAAATTTTAAGCTTATTCTTTGGTATATTAATTGTATGGTTGTTATTTCCTTTCTTAAAAGTTGTGAGCGTAAGTCACGTCTCAAATATCTTTAATTAATTAAAAGTAATATATATATATATATATATATATATATATATCAGTATTTATATCTTCAATTAATCAAAAAATAATTTGTGTTGTACGATTACCTGTGAGCAAGTAATAAGGACAAAAATCTATATAATTGTGCACTTAAATGACGAATCCCAAAACATCAAAGTAGAGGGATTGAAACCAAAATTGGGTAAAGGTAAGAGACTTATATTTTATCTTGCATTTACCAAAAAAAAAAAAATCATCAAGAATTGTGAATGTAAATTAAACATAACTATCATGCATTATATCTTCAATTAATTAGAAATTAATTACTCACACACACACACACATACACACACACACACACACACATACACACATATATATCGACATCAGCTTATCATCAATCAAAAAATAATTTTCGTTGTATGGTTACCTGTGAGCAAGTAATAAGGACCAAAATCAAAATAATTGTGCACTTAAAGGACTAATTTTAAAGCAGCAAAGTTAATTGATTGGAACCCAAATTGGATAAAGATAAAGGACTTAAATTTTATTCTACTCCTACAATTTTTTTATATTAACAACTACCAAGGGTAATTACAATTATATAAGTTATAGTTGTTATTTTCTTTCTCAATTGTTGTGAGTAAGCCACGTTCCCAAATAAAGTTATATTAAAATTATTCTATGCGTACGCACGCGCGCGCGCACACACACACACACACACACACACACACACATATATATATATATATATTGGTATTTATATCTTTAATTAATCAAAAAATAATTTGCACTGTATGGTTACATGTGAGCAAATAATAAGGACCAAAATCTAAAAAGTTGTGCACTTAAAGGATTAATCTCAAAACAACAAAGTATATGGATTGAAACATAAATTGGGTATAGATAAGGGACTTAAATTTTATCTTACATTAACAAAAAAAAAAAATATTCCTCAAGAATCGTTAATATAACTTACATTCATAACCTGCGTTATTCACAAATGCAAACAATAACTATAATTATATAATCCGCGAATTTTTTTCTATGATCATCCGACAATTTGATTAATTCAAATTCTAATCCTATTCTCTGGTATATTATTTGTACGGATGTTATCTTCATTCTAAAAAATTGTGAATGCGAGTCACATCCCAAACCTGCATTATATCTTTAATTTATTAAAAATTATCCATACACGTTAATATACTGGTTTATATATCCTCACCCAGTAAAAAAAAAATTTGCGATGCATGGCTACATATAAGCAAGCAATAAGAATCAAAACCAAAATAATAGTGCACCCATGGGACCAATTTCAAAGTAGCAAAGTCGAGTGATTGAAACCAAAATTGGGTAAAAATAAGGGTCTTAAATTTTAACTTATACTCCCAACTTGGCGAACAATACCATCAGAACCAAACTTCTTGACAAACAGTCCATTCGACACCGGGAGTGTAGAGAAAAACAAATAATCACCGGGTCTACACAGAAAACAACTGAGCAAATCATCCCAACCATCCCCGTAGAAGCATATAAAACTGTCATGAACCCACTTAGCCCTCAATGACCATTGATTTCCAGTGTTATCAACACAAATCGATTTCCAACCATCACCAGTATAACCATACAGCTCAACAAACCTACCAGGGATTGACTTCATGACTTGAAGCGACTACACTAGCTTCTACTAGTAGCTACCCCGCAAGAGAACGGGTTCACTGTAGTATGGGCAAGTATAGGGACCAAGTATTATCGAACCCAATGGATGGTGTATATGCGAATAGATCCCTGAAGATCTACGCGTCGTAGTTAATATGAGTGTAATGTTTTTGGATTTTTGAAAGATTAATTAAAAGACTAAAATAAACTAAGTAAACTAAATTACTAAAGTAAACGAATTAACTAAGGGTTGGATTCAAATAAAAGATGGTGATGCTTAGGATAGGAATCCCTACGTATACTAACGGAGCAGGTACATAATCAAAGTAATCGTGACAAACAAGAATTAACCTAAGTAAAAGAATGCAAGGTGAAAGCTCAAGATTCTAAACCCTAATACTTTACCCTAACACTCGACTTCACTAATCCACTAACAAGTTAATGGATTGTGCTCAATTAATGAGACCCTAATTTAACTAAGGTGATGCGGTCGTCCTCCTTCGCTAAACCGGTAAATGAATTAACCTTTCCTAAACCTTCTCGTTAAGACTACTAATTGTTATTGAGTGATGCGGTCGTCCTCTCTCTAACACTTTCGTACGAAATTCAAAGGTAGAGTTAAGATTAATTATATGAATTCATTAATTAAGAGAATTAAAACTAACGTCACCAATTACCTTAATTACGTACCCACATCCTACTTCTACGAGTTCATCCTAACCCAAGCATGCAAGGGTTTTAGCCGGACATGGTTATAACAAAAATAAAAGCAATAGAAGAAACAACGAACAAAAACATAATGAATTGAACGAAGAAAATAAGAAACATTAACTAGGGTTTTAAAATAAAATAATTCTAAGAACTGAAATTTAATTAACTAAAACGAAGTTTAAAACGTTTAAAGTAATCAAGCTAATGAAAAGAAACTAAGAAACGAAAAGAAAACTAAGAATTCGTATGAAAAACCTCAACAACGTAAAAGTAAAGCTTGCTCGTTCTTCTCCTCTTCCTCTCTCTAAAAACTAAGTCTAAAAGTGATTTCTAAAGTTGGGGATCCTTCAAAACGTGTTTGGAAGAGGTATATATAGGCACCGGGTCGAAACGGGAGTTAATGGGCCGAAAATACGCATCCGGAGGCGAAAATATGTGCGCGCTCGAGCAAAACGCTCGAGCGGTGGCGCTCGAGTGATTCGCTCGAGCGCCAAAACTGTTCTGTAAGTTTTTGGCCGCTCGAGCAAATCGCTCGAGCGCTGGCTGCTGTGCACTCGTTCGTAAAATCTTCATATCTCCTCAACCGGGAGTCCGTTTTGGCCGATTCAAAGTCCTACGAACTCCTCTTTTCGCCCTCTATCCATCTATGAAAACCAAAGAGACAAATTAATAATTTTATAAAAATGATACTCATTTGACTCCAAGCACTCATCGAAAACACTCAAAACATGAGTAAATCGGGCACCAAAACATAACAATTTCACGCCTAATCAACCCCCCCAAACTTACCATGTTGCTTGTCCTCAAGCAACGAAATAATAAGTCAAGTGAAATTGTTAGGAATGAATCAAGAATCAAATCATGCAAGTAATTGAACTCGAGCTTCAAAGATCAATCACCCGTATACTCACTCACTTTCGTTTATCGTACTCATGCAACAATAACAAGAAACACCAAGATCAAGCATGGATGTGCACTCAACGGTGTGTTTCACTCCCTCACAAGTGTATAACAGTGTTTAAGGGACTCACTCAATCAATCAATCACACATATTGGCAGCCATAGGCTTGTAAGCACTCTCACCTCCGACCATACTCTAGAAATCAATGCCGAATCAAAAAGGACTTTTCTCAAGGTTGTAATGTAGGCTCTTTGGACAGGTGGGATAACAATATGGGTAAAGTGACTCAAGTGAATGGAGAATAGAAATTCAAAACTTCGGTACTTCGATATTAAGAACGAACTACTTCAAACGTATTCAATCAATACACTTTCGCTTTCAATTCTCTCAACACTTCAATTTTTTCTAACTCTTTTCACTTTTTTTTTTCAATCACTTCATTTTTTTTTTTCGCACAAACACATGAGCTCATTTTTTCTTTTGCTCATTCTCAAATTTTTTGTTCTTTCCCACAACTCAAATCTCATCACTCCTTCTTCTCATATTCACTCAACAAAAAACCTTTTCCTTTTTCAACTCAATTCACTCCCTTCATATTCACACTTTCCTATTCTCCACTCAAATTGGGACAAAAAGGCTTAGGAATTGGAATAGTGTTCATATGTGCTAGCAAATAAAATAGGCTCTAGGCTCAAAGGGGCTAACAAGGGATCAATGTCATTGGTAAGGAAAATTTTGGCTAAGTGACTCAATTAAATCAAAGATGGCCTAAGATCACATTCGGCATATCAAACTAGACACAATCAAGAAGCAAGAGCACATGCAAGTTCTAGCATCCTCTAAGGTGACGATCCACTCACAAACGAAGAGATTAAATCATGCATTTAAATCTCATAAGGCTCAAAAGCTCACGGCTTTCACATCCATGCTAGTCCTAGTGAATTCTCACTCTTGTCACACAAGTACTCAAAAGAAAAATTTACAAGCATACAAGTTCTTTCTCAACTCAGCTCAAACTCAAACACTCACACAAAAGAATTTCTAACTCACCCCTTACAACTCAACCTACTCATCAAATCATACTCAAAGATAGCAATCAACAAGCATAAGGTGATTGATAGGCATAAAATATTGAGTAACAAAACAAATTAATAATAGCCCAAGGAGCATCTCAAGGCATCAAATAACTAACTCAACTCAAAGATAAGGGTGTGCATGCATGTGCAATGTTACAAGAAACATAAAAAACTCCACCCCCCCAAACTTCGACCTTGCTAGAGGTCTAAGTTTGGGGTTGTGGGTTACCTCAACCAAATAATTCCGTTTCTCTCACTAGCTTTGCACACTCCCTTGTCTCAAGTGGGTTCCTTCAATCTGAATAACTCCATGATACCTTTACTCCTTTAGAGACAAGCCTACAAAATAAAACTCTCAAGTACGAGGTTAAACATACGACTCAACAACATCCTAGTAACATAAAAGGAAAATAACTAAAAAACACTCAAAAGCAAATAAAAATGGGTTGCCTCCCATTCAGCGCTATTTTTAAGGTCCTCATGCCGGACCAAGCTCAAAGGAGCTTATGGGACATCATACTCAAATTTACCTCCCTCACTCTCATAAGAGTGGTGTTTGAACTCCTTTCCTTGATGCCCCTCCATCATGAGCCCCTTTGCTCTCTTCTCATCCCCAAGTGTTATGGGTCTCAACTCCTTCTTCCCTCTATCTGGAGGAGTCTTACTAAACAGTTTCTTAAGTTTGGACTTCTTCTTCTTAACTCCTCCTTTCCCTTCTAACTGGACCACGTCCACTTTCTTCACCTCTTCATCCTTCAACTTCTTCACTTTATCCCTATCAACATATTCAAGAACATAATGCTCATGGGTTAAATTATCAAGTGAAGAATTATAAAATTCATGAATATGAGAAGGATTAGGGATAGAAGGCGTGTCTTCAACACGAGGATCAATTGCATCCATGCAATACAAGCTCTCATCCTCCTTCGGGTGCTTCATGGCTTCATATAGAGAGATCTTCACTTCTTGATCATCAACCTTCAATGTAATCTTCCCATTTGCCACGTCTAGCACCATCCCCGCCGTAGCTAAGAACGGTCTTCCCAAGATCAGGGGTACGTGCTCATCTTCCTCCATCTCTAGCACTACAAAGTCAGCTGGAAAAATGTGATCTCCAACTCTCACTAGAACGTCTTCAACAACACCTTGAGGTCTAGTAATAGACCGATCGGCTAGTTGAAGCGTCATCATTGTGGGTTGAAGTTCACCACCTTCCAACTTCTTGAAAAGTGACAAGGGCATCAAATTAATGCTCGCCCCGAGGTCGCACAACGCTCCTTTCTTGATCCCGTTCCCAATGTCACATAGGATCGTGAAGCTCCCGGGATCCTTCAGCTTTGGTGGGAGCGCCTTGTGCACTAATGCACTCACCTCGTGGTTCAGCTGCACCAACTTCGGCTCATCCACTCGCCGTCTTTTCGCAATCAAGTCCTTCAGAAACTTTGCATAATGCGGCATCTGTTCCAAAGCATCATAAAAAGGAATGTTAATGTGAAGTTGTTTAAAAACATCAAGAAATTTTGCAAATTTTTCATCAAGCTTCTTTTTCATGAAGCGCTGTGGATATGGGACGGGTATCACAGATTTGGGTACCCCCCATTCATCTCTTTCTATTTCTTTCACTTTCTCCCTTGCTTCCTTTGCCTTCTTCCACTTAGGAACTCTCTCACCCTCCTTACTTTCCTTGCCCTTCTGGGACTCATCCATGTCTTCATGCTTCTCAATCCCTTTACTTTCACTCCCCTTCTCAACTTCATCTCCTTTAGGCTCAATCTCTTCTTGGGGCGTCTCAGAATCAGTAGGCATCTGAGGACCTTCATAATTGGTTCCACTTCTAAGCTGGATCGCCTTGCACTGCTCTTTCGAGTTCCCCTCCGGCATTCTATTCACTGACTTTGCAATTTGGCTCATCTGGAGCTCTAAAGAAGTGAACCTTCGATTGTTCTCTTGTTGAGTTCTAGTCCACTCAACGTTCATCTTCTGGAGCTCTTGATCACGATGATCACCCTTCTTATGCAACTCCTTCACATCATACTCCAAGGATGACAACCGCTTGCTCCCTTCCTCCACCTTCTGAAGAATCGCTCTCAACATCTCTTCGGTTGAGGCACCGCCTTCTCCACCCGGAGGCTTTGAACCCGGATCAACACCTGCAGGAACAGTAACACCAGCTTTTGGGTTAGCATAAGAAAAATTATCATTTTTCCTCCATGTGTTTTGAGGAGGCTGCTGGCCTCCTTGAACTCCATGTGTGTTCCTCCATTGATTTTGAGGCAGCTGTGAGCCTGGAAGTACAAATGGTTGGCCATAAGAAGGTCTTCCATACTGATTACCACCTTGGTAGCCATTCTGATTGTAATACGGACCTCCCATGTAATTGGCTACCTCTTGCTGTCCACTTGGTTGGTCTACTCTCTCATTCTCTACTGCATGCTCTCCAACCAAACTCTTCCCCAACTCGAGGTTGTTGATCTTTTCCATCATGGCCATCAGCAGCCTTCTCGTTCCTTCTCCCTCCTCAACCTGATGCACTCTTTGCAAATCTGCATCCGCACTCCAAGCACCGGCATTCGTGACAATGTTGTCAACGATCTCTCTACACCTCTCTATGCCTTGGTTCAGGAATGCTCCGCCCGCACAAGCATCTAAATGGTCTTGCCCCGCCTTGTTGGCACCACTGTAGAAGAATGCCATAATATCCCCCTCATTGTACCCGTGCTGCGGGCACTCTATCAGCATGTTTGAGTATCTCTCCCACGCTTGGCGTAAATCCTCTCCAGACTTCTGGCGAAAGGACGAGATCTCAATTCTAGCCTTGATCGTCCTAGATGGAGGGTAGAATCGCTCGAGGAATAGACGCTCGAGCTCGGCCCAAGTGGTAATACCTCCCCGTGGGAGCGTATTATCGTACCACTCTTTAGCTATTCCCGTCAGTGAGAATGGGAACAGCCTTAGCCTCTTGGCATCTTCAGACATGCCATTGTAATTAAATGTGGAGGCTATCATGAGAAAACTCCTTAGATGTGTATGAGGATTCTCCTTCCCGATCACTCCCTTGAACTGATTCTCGGTAAGCAGCTTTAAAATCCCCGGGGATATCGAGAAGTTGTTCGCCTCAACAGGAGGTAAAGCCACTCCATCATAGTACCGCTGTGGCTGTGCTGCAAACCTCCCTCGAATAGCCATATTGTGATCTACGTTCTCAGGAACGTGTTGAGGATTAGCAGCAGGTACTGGTACTTGTTGGGGTGGTGGTTGGTAAACAGGTGGTTGGTTGTAGACTGGTGGTGGATGGTATGGGTATGGTGGGTAAGGATAAGGTGGATATGGGTAATGTTGGTATACTGGGTTGTTGAAAGGGTTATTTGGGTTTTGTGGGTAAGCAGGGTTGTTAGGAGGATTATGGACAAGGTTCTGAGCTGGATTCCCTACGTTTCGTGTATCCGGGTTTAGGCTCTGGCTATCCCCTAATGGAATTTGATTCTGGCTACCACTAACTCTAGTGCCTTCAACTCGGTCTACTGCCTGATTGAAATCGTTGGCAGCATCGTCCAACTCATTATTGATGTCCATTGGTTCCTTCCCTAAGTCGGCAGCGTTCATCCTTCTCAAGAAGGCTCGGTTCCTTCTGGCTATTGTCTCAGGATCTGCAGGTAATCTCTCTTCACTCGTATTCCCTTGTGAGCGTGTTCTCATAAACCTGACACACTAGCAGAAGGATCAAAACGCAACTGCCGAATGGATAGAAAAATAAAAATAAAAACAGAAATTAAATCACCCACTACTAACTACTAAGCTATCGACAAGTCCTATTCAAACATACAACGCCATCCCCGGCAACGGCGCCATTGACTTGAAGCGACTACACTAGCTTCTACTAGTAGCTACCCCGCAAGAGAACGGGTTCACTGTAGTATGGGCAAGTATAGGGACCAAGTATTATCGAACCCAATGGATGGTGTATATGCGAATAGATCCCTGAAGATCTACGCGTCGTAGTTAATATGAGTGTAATGTTTTTGGATTTTTGAAAGATTAATTAAAAGACTAAAATAAACTAAGTAAACTAAATTACTAAAGTAAACGAATTAACTAAGGGTTGGATTCAAATAAAAGATGGTGATGCTTAGGATAGGAATCCCTACGTATACTAACGGAGCAGGTACATAATCAAAGTAATCGTGACAAACAAGAATTAACCTAAGTAAAAGAATGCAAGGTGAAAGCTCAAGATTCTAAACCCTAATACTTTACCCTAACACTCGACTTCACTAATCCACTAACAAGTTAATGGATTGTGCTCAATTAATGAGACCCTAATTTAACTAAGGTGATGCGGTCGTCCTCCTTCGCTAAACCGGTAAATGAATTAACCTTTCCTAAACCTTCTCGTTAAGACTACTAATTGTTATTGAGTGATGCGGTCGTCCTCTCTCTAACACTTTCGTACGAAATTCAAAGGTAGAGTTAAGATTAATTATATGAATTCATTAATTAAGAGAATTAAAACTAACGTCACCAATTACCTTAATTACGTACCCACATCCTACTTCTACGAGTTCATCCTAACCCAAGCATGCAAGGGTTTTAGCCGGACATGGTTATAACAAAAATAAAAGCAATAGAAGAAACAACGAACAAAAACATAATGAATTGAACGAAGAAAATAAGAAACATTAACTAGGGTTTTAAAATAAAATAATTCTAAGAACTGAAATTTAATTAACTAAAACGAAGTTTAAAACGTTTAAAGTAATCAAGCTAATGAAAAGAAACTAAGAAACGAAAAGAAAACTAAGAATTCGTATGAAAAACCTCAACAACGTAAAAGTAAAGCTTGCTCGTTCTTCTCCTCTTCCTCTCTCTAAAAACTAAGTCTAAAAGTGATTTCTAAAGTTGGGGATCCTTCAAAACGTGTTTGGAAGAGGTATATATAGGCACCGGGTCGAAACGGGAGTTAATGGGCCGAAAATACGCATCCGGAGGCGAAAATATGTGCGCGCTCGAGCAAAACGCTCGAGCGGTGGCGCTCGAGTGATTCGCTCGAGCGCCAAAACTGTTCTGTAAGTTTTTGGCCGCTCGAGCAAATCGCTCGAGCGCTGGCTGATGTGCACTCGTTCGTAAAATCTTCATATCTCCTCAACCGGGAGTCCGTTTTGGCCGATTCAAAGTCCTACGAACTCCTCTTTTCGCCCTCTATCCATCTATGAAAACCAAAGAGACAAATTAATAATTTTATAAAAATGATACTCATTTGACTCCAAGCACTCATCGAAAACACTCAAAACATGAGTAAATCGGGCACCAAAACATAACAATTTCACGCCTAATCACTTCACACAGAACAAATAAAACACCAAACAAAAAAAAATTGTACAAAAAAAAAAGGAACGACCATAAAAGATTAGGCAGGTACCATTAAATGCAGGTAGTTAACGTCGCTAACAGGCACAAACTTTAGATAGAAAGCTTCTTGCTCCGGAGTGAAAAATCTCCTTTTCAGTGCACACAACACATCATAATCAACACGGACATTTGGCTCTGGATGCAACCAAAATAGGAGAGGAAAAAAAACTCAATGCTAACAACAAAAATTGAAGAACACAAATCGATATAAAAATCACAATAGAAGTGCAGAAAAGAATAATAAAAATACATGCAACCCGATTCATTGAATGAGAGAAACCTACGATATCGATTAAAAAAAAGGTTCAAGTAAAGCAATAGAATCAATACATGCAATTAGCAACAAAAGAAAGTAGATAACCTAAGTCATATAAAAAGAGAAAATTTGCCCACGGGAAATATCAATATAAGTACAAAATATCAAATAAATTTTTTTCCAATGGTAACCGCAAATATATTAAAATAAAAAAAGATTAATTATACATGCACTTTCATTGTACACATACAAAAAATTTCAATCCCGAAATTTTCAGAGGCAAACTATTTGTGCGCAATCTTACGTTAGCAAATCACACCTAGGCAACTAATGCATAGAAATATTATATAGTCCGTAAATTAATTTTGTATACAAATTGCTTGTAGGATGAGGTATAGAGCGAAAACATGACTTGAAAATTCCGTAGACAGGTGATGGCAATTGCAAAACTAATATTCTTTTGAATAAAAATTTACCAACTATACATGAATTTTTTTCATTCCACACATACAATGAATCTTAACCACGGAATATCCCTAGGCATATTATTTGTGAGCACCATTTTGTAGGCAAATTGTTCGTACGAAATTAATGCACAGGAATGCTACCTAGACCGAAAATTGATTTTGTATACAAATTGATATATGCTGAGAAATAGAGCATCCATATGATTTGAAAATTTCGCACACAAGTCGGAGGCAATTTCAAAATAAAATTCTTTATATAAAAATTTACCAACTATACACGCCTTTTCACTCCACAAATATCAGGAATTTTAATCACGGAAATTCTACAGCCAAACTATTGGTGGACAATCTTTTCTAGGCAAATCGTTTTTACACAACTAATAAGTATGAATGTTATGTAGTCCGCAAATTGATTTCATATATAAATTAAATATAACACATACATTATATATTATTGAATATAATTAAACTAATAATTAGTAATTTATACCACTAACCAATAATTAGTAAATTTCTACAACTAATTCAGTGACTGACCAATCCAAAACAACAAATTAGGAACTCGATCTGAATCATTTCTCACGCAATTATATATAATTTTGTAAGCGAATTAAGAACATTCATTGAAAAAAAATCATATACTATATCTAATTTCCAAAACAACAACTTGTAAGTCGTGAATGCTCCATTGTCATCGGCAAAGAATTAGATTCAGGAAAAGTCAAGAACCCTAACCTAGCTCGTGCACTCACGAAAAAAATTGAAAAATTAAATAATGCATAGACGTAACACACACGAACAACATACCCGCGAAAAATGGGTGGCAACTAAAGACAATGGATGATAGGGATAAATGGTCTAGCTCAAACAACCCCAAATTAAAATAAAATGAATCAGAGTTAATGCTGGAAGAAGGAAAACCAGAATCAATGCAAAACAAATGGAAACCAAGAAACAAATCCCGAAACTTCTAATTATCTCAATACACTATTTCCATTAAATATCTGTAAGTATGTGTAGCAATTATGTAGATGGGCACCCAATTATTCTAATACATTAAACCTGCAGGTGAACTCATTAGGAATGACCATTATTTGGATTAATTAGGATTGAATACTATTAGATTTTAATAAATTATATGTACTAATTAAAGGACCAAAATTATTCAATCTCCCTAGCATAAGTAGTCAATATACCACAAAAGGATGATAATTAATTAAAAGAACAAAATATATGCAAGTCCATAGTGAGAATCTTGCAACGACCGGCAACCAAGAAACAAATCCAAAAATTCTAATTATCTCAATACGCCATTACCATTAAATATCTGAAGTATGTGTAGCAATTATGTAGATGGGCACCCAATTATTCTAATACATTAAACATGCAGGTGAACTCATTAGGAATGACCATTATTAGGATTAATTAGGAATGAATACTATTAGATTTTAATAAATTATATGTACTAATTAAAGGACCAAAATTATTCAATCTCCCTAGCATAAGTAGTCAATATACCCAAAAAGGATGATAATTAATTAAAAGAACAAAATATATGCAAGTCCATAGTGGGAATCTTGCAACGGCCGGCAACCAAGAAAAAAAATCCAGAAAATTCTAATTATCTCAATACACTATTACCATTAAATATACGTAAGTATGTGTAGTAATTATGTAGATGGACACCCAATTATTCTAATACATTAAACATGTAGGTGAACCTATTAGGAATGACCATTATTAGGATTAATTAGGAATGAATACTATTATATTTTAATATATACACACTGCATATACTTAATTTTCTATTCACCACATGTGTCAATACATTTAATACCAGCATTGATACACTTAATTAAGAGTCATAATATATTATTCAACTTTAATAATACAATTCTCCACTATAAATGGAAACTGACGCACATTATTGGGGGCTACATCAATTCCAATTAGAAATTCCATTTACCAGGAATTACAACATGGTTAAGGATGCCCAAATCATGCACTCAACAACATAATATTAGGTTCTAAATAATTATGAGGTGTATTAACTAATTGATGGAAATTAAAACACCATCAATACAAAGTTCTTATGATGATGTATTATTAAAATCCAATAATAACTAATAGAACAAAATCAACCAATTATTTCGGTTAAATTAGTCAACGTACCTTGAAGAATTGGAAAATACTTGGGCTAAATAAAATATCACAAAATTATATCTATTAACCATAATAATAGGTTCTAAATAAATATGAGGTGTACTAACTAATTGAAACTTATTGAAACATAACATGCACTCAACACCCATAAAATGCACTAATCATTTTAACCTCATAAACACCAATTAATAAATATCAATTACACGCCAATAAAGGCAATTGAAATACAATCAATACAAAGTTCCTACGATGGTGTATTATTAAAATCCAATAATAACTAATAGAACAATAACTACTAATTATTTCGTCTAAATTAGTCAATATACCTTGATTAAATAGAAAATATTTAGGCTAAATTAGATAACACAAAATTATATCTATTAACCAATCTCCAATCTCAAAGACGCCCGGAAAGATGTATTAACGAATTCACACAATTAACCAATTTCTTAGTAATTAACCGAAACACCAAAAATCATGCACCAAAGATGCCCGGCAAGATCGCAACCGTTCAACGCCAAAAGAACGGCAACACACACGGCAATGAACTATACATACAACCAACAACGAAACGAAAATGAAAATATTGAGCACGATAAAAGAAGAAACCGCATTGCAAATGATAGTAAAAATGATCGATTCATTAATACATAATCATATGTACAAATGTCGCGATTGAACAACCGCATCAAACAAAAAAAAATCATATAGCTAATTAAAACAACACGACAATACAACGCCAAGATATTCGGGGGCGCAAAGGAAATAAAATGAACTATACATCCGCCTATAGATTACAATACTATGCTCGAGATACTCCAATCAACCGATGAAATAATGTAGATAAACGAATACGACGAAGCAATCCAGAAAATGAACGGCCGGAAAATTTCGACTACTCCGGAGCAAAAAATTCACAAACTGAAGGAAGACGACGAAAAATACCATCGACAAAAGCAAGACCATAAAATGGTGAAAAGAATGAAGGAGGCAAATGCAATGGACATATGTGATAGAGAGAGATACTTAAATAGAGAAAAAAAGGTGAAATGAACGATCAAGATTAAACAAAAAAAAATGAATGGTCGAGATTAGAAAAAGCTAGAATGAAGGTGAGAGCAAGAAATTGAAATAGAGGATGGATGTCTTGCCACATAGGACTTAGCATCCCCTCCTATATAGTATATTATGATTAAAGTTTTTTTTTTTTTTTCAGTAATCGGGTTTTTAGTAATTTGTATTAATTATTTTTCACAGCCCTGAATTTAGCAGACCTTTCGTCTGTATTTCTGTTAGGAAAGCTGGCAACGGCGGCTCAACTGCAGCAATGGAGCTCCAATATCCTGCCGATTCGCCCCCTTTTCATTCCATCGCCGCCGCAAAAATCTCCGGAATTTCTCTCACCACCAGCTCAATTCTGCCTTCAGGGTCGCCGCCAGCTCTTGTTCTAGAGAGCGGGTGAGTTCTCATTTTATTCTCGCTTTTCTGTGAGAACATAGCGATATATAACTTATTTACACATTACCTGACTAGTTGTTTTATTGTGCTCTAATTTGTATACCATTTGCAGTGTATTTTTTCAACCTGATTCTGAATTTTTTATAATTCCTTTGATTTGTTTCTCTCTCCTACATGAGAAGCTATGTTGAATTAGTTCTGGATTTTTAGAAGAAAATCGATTTAGTTCCATGGTAGTGTACCTAATTATCTGTCCATATAATTCCAAAATGAAACAGATTCACCTTGAAAGAAAACCGAGGTATTTGATTGGATAAAATTAGGGTTGGAGTTAGAAACTTACTGCGATGACATTATACTGATGTTTAGTGACAATGACAATAACACAGGATAACTTTTGTATGGATTTGTGGGTGCCATGAAGGAATACTCTCTACAGATTTGTATATAACTATTTTATAATGATTGCCTTTTTTTTTTTTTTTCAAATATTGGTTGCTTGGAGAAAGAAAAGTAACTTATATGTCCTATGGTACTCAAATTTTTAGGCAGAGGCTGCATGGGGCATATGTGATTCTGAGATATATTGGTAGAATATCAAGCTTGCCTCATTTTTATGGACTAGATGCTTATCAAATGAGCCAGGTGCCTTTTTCTAAATTCTTCTTTCAAATGTAAATGAAGCCAGTTTCTCTGTTTTTTTGCCTTATATTATATACTTTTATAAATTTTTGTTGTCAATTGTTTTGGTCTTATAGATTGATGAATGGCTTGATTATGCACCTGTCTTTGGTTCTGGGTCTGAGTTCGAGGGAGCATGCCGCTTTGTGGATGAGTACTTACTTAAGCATACTTTTCTAGTTGGTAATAGCGTGCCAATAGCAGACATTGCTGTCTGGGCTGGTCTTGCAGGTAATATTTCTGCATTTTTGGATTGTGTGTTTGGTTCTGAGTAAGTAAAACTCAGATACTGGTAAATTGGGTACTGCCTCTTTTATTTTATGATGAGACTTTTTCTGATGAAGATGGCATTTACTTGTTATCTCTACATGCATTATGGTTTGCCATCTCTACTTGATGTAGTCAAATATTCTAAATTCTACTCCCTCCGTCCACAAAATATAGGCCTGGTTGCCTTATTGGGCCGTCCACGAAAAATAGTCCTGTTGCCTAAAATGGAAAGAATAAACTTTATCTACTTTTTCAACATACACACATAACATTTTTAAAATAATTTATTTTGTACTTGATTTGACACAATATTATTACTTTTTACATATTATATCAACTTTCTTAATAACCGTGCAAAAAGTAACAGGACCATATTTCGTGGACGGAGGGAGTAATTGTTAAAAGGATATTGATTTTTTTTTTTTTTTTACCTTTCAGCTGCTGGTATGAGGTGGGAAAGTTTGAGGAAAACAAAGAAATACCAAAACCTGGTTCGGTGGTTCAACTCAATATCTACCGAAAATGATGCTGTTTTGAGTGAATTTTCTTCAACATATCTTGGGAAGAAAGGTTCTAGAAAGGCAGAAACTTCTAAGTCGAAAGAGCCTCGATCAAGTGCAGTGGAGAATGGTGTCCAAGCACCTGAAACACGGGCATTTGAGGTGGATCTCCCGGAGGCTGAGGTTGGAAAGGTATAACTGCGTTTTGCACCGGAACCCAGCGGTTTCCTTCATATTGGCCATGCAAAAGCCGCATTGTTAAACCAGTATTTTGCACACCGGTACAAAGGCCAACTGATTGTGCGTTTTGACGATACAAACCCAGACAAGGAAAGTAGTGAGTTTGTGGATAATCTTCTGAAAGATATCGAGACTCTTGGAATTAAGTATAATGCAGTAACATACACATCAGACCGCCTTCCCCAGCTCATGGAAATGGCTGAGAAATTAATGCCTATGTTGATGATTCCCCACGTGAGCAGATGAAGCATGAAAGGATGGAAGGTATAGAGTCAAAATGCAGAAGTAATTCTATTTAGGAGAACTTGAGATTGTGGAAAGAAATGATTTCTGGTTCAGGAAGGGGTTTGATGTGTTGTCTCCGCGGAAAGTTGGACATGCAAGACCTAAATATAGCGAATTCTCTTTTTTTTGTCCTTAAAACGAGTTAATGATTTTTCCGATCGCATCTTATATCCTCCATATTATAGTCAAAAAATTTCAATAATTGGAAAAATAATACACGAAAAATAGAGAAAACAAGTAAAATTGCAAACTCATTTTTTTTTTAAAGAGAGAATTCGCTATATTTAGTAAATCACGGGGAGATTTCATGCAATTTATAAACCACGAGGGAATTTCGTTCAACATTTCGAAACCATTGGAATTTTGTGCCATTAACCACTTTTAGATGAAATGAAATTGTGTCATTACCGTTGTTCTTCTTGTAATGGACGAGGGCTTTAGGGAAGGCGAAAACGTCGCCCTTCTTGATGGTCTTGGAGATGAGGACGTTGGCAGTGGTGATGAAGACAACGTCGAGCTCTCCGTCAAGGACGAACACGACCTCGGTGGCGCGTGGGTGCGTGTGCGGCGGGTTGAGACCGCCGGGGGCGTAGTCAATGTGTGCAGGGAGACGCCGAGGGTGTTGAGGCCCAGAATTTTTTGGATGTTGGCGCCGGTGACGAGGGACCCAACGGAGTTGTTGGTGGCGCCGGGGTTAGCTATACCGGCGAAGAAGAAATCCTCCGCGGTCACGTTTGACTTGCAAGGATATCCGTTAACCTTCACGGCTGTTTAATTTTTCATGCAAACATTTGGATTTAGTAAAAGAAATTAATTCTCTTACCTATATATAGTATATGTATTATATGAAAATGATTTATAATAAACTCATCATTAAACTGTTTTAAAATATCGTATTTGATAAGAAGTATCGATAATTTCATAAGGAGTATCAATAATTTGGGTTCAATTTTTTTACAATAATTTGAGTTTTGAGTAGGGTAAATTTTAACTTTATTATGTAAAAGTAAAGGAGTGTAGTATAAATTATTTATAAGGTTGTAAACTTAGGATTTTAAAATTCAAACTAAAATGAATTTTAAATTACAAAATTCAAGCCAGATTCATTAAAAAATGGGTTGATTCTGCCCAAGCCAGAATCATTAAAAAAGTAAATTAATTTACAATAAAAATCTGTAAGTACCAATTTGCCCTTTAGTTAATTTTGCTCCCAAACATTATTAAAATAAAAAGATTAATATAGTCATATCCTTCCAGCGAGTCTCCTTCACATCTTCTCCCAACACTATCGCCGCACTTCCGTTGCGCCGCCGGACTTCTATAACTCCGTCACTACGTCGGCGTTTTTTTCTTTATTTATATCCCAGTGAATCTAGAGGGAACCCAAAAATATAAATGGAGATTTCAACTATTATCATTTTCATTTTCAGTGTGGTTACACCAAAAAATCTTTAAAAAGAGAAATCATCACTTATTAAGTAATTTTTTTTTTCTGAACATTTCATTTTGAAATAATTAGAATTCATTTTTAAAACCCACCGCCGGCCAGCCATCGAGGAGCCGCCGCCGCCCCCTAAAAAAATGCCTTAACCAGAATCAAGGTCATCCACCAGATTTAAGGCCATCCGCCACCGCCCCGAGCGCCGTCACCATTACGGCTGTTTTAAAATCCCAAGAGGTAATGGTAAGGGGATATATAGAGGAATGGGAAGGGTAAATGGCAGAAAAAAATGTGGAAGGTGGACCTTGAGTATGTCCATAAATTCTTTTAATTAATAGTAACTAGTATGTTACCCGTGTGATGCACGATCGACATATATATAATGTGTATTATAATTTTTATTATGAGTCTTGATGTGTGAGACAATCTCACGTTGTGAGATGAAACTTTATTTTCGTATTTACATCATACCCACCTTTAAAATATGACAAATAATATTCATGTCATGTATGAGTCTGTCTCATATAAGTTTTTGTTTACAAATTTTTGTAAGTTCTACTATTTCAAAAAATTGTAATGATGACAAATTCATATTAAAAAGAAAAAAAAATCATAAAGTTTAAACAACAAATTTCACAACATGAATAAAATATTTTGTATTATCTTTCTCTATTTTTATCATCGTCATACACTTTTAATATCATAGCATTACTTACACTTTATATATGGCGTACACATATATTTTAAATAACTTAACTATACAACAAATCTAAAAGTTTCAATGTATTTATAAATATATAGTAGTACTAATATATTTTTAGAGATACATTGAAAAAAAATACACTAATACATATTACTTTTACAAAAAAATTATACACGTATGTGTTTTGTTTAGTGTATCAATATTTGCATTATTAGTTTTTTTTTTTTTCGGATACTTTTTGTGTCTCAAATTATGATTTTATTATGATAGTTATGAGACATTTTAACATATGAAACTAATCTCATTTACTATATGACCTATGAGTTTATTGAGTTTCAACTCAACTTATGACTCTAATGTTTTAGTGTAGCATCATCTCATTTGTATTAGACAAATTGTCTCACACAAAAGTTCCTTATAAAAAAAGTTCAATTATAAATTTTATATTTCTATCTAAATAGATGTATCAGGACTTTTATATTGATATATAGAGCGCAAAAATAAAATTTCATTTACTATATTATATGACTCATAAATTTATAGAGCTCCAAGAAACTATGTTTTAAAAGAGACAATAACTCAAATATTTAAATGAAACATAGTAAAATTTTCAATTGCTATCAGAATTGACATTTTAATTATGATTTTTAACTAATTAATATTAAAATATAATAAATACAATAATTAAATAAAAATTAGATTGAATAGATAATAAAAGAATAAAATCTAGTAGTGCATTTTTATGTATTTGATATGTTTTAGGGGATTAATTTTTTTAATGAAGTGGATTAAATCTTTGATACATATTATTAGTTATTTGTTAAAAAAAATCATTGTTATTGAACTTTATACTTTATGATTTTTAATTAATCAATATTATATTATGATAAGTTGAAATAATTAAAGAAAAAAATAGATTTAATAAGACAACCAAACAAGATGTAATATATATTAATCTATTTTAGTGGATGAAATATTTGATGCATATTAATTGTAAGAGTCTTTTTTAAAGAAATTACAATGAAAAGACTTTTTAATTGCATATATAATTTTAATTTGGTCCAAATATAAATATGATATTAATCAAAATTAGAAAGACTATTGGTATACCTAGTTTCTATTCCTAGAACATTTTGTTATTATATTAGTATAGATTAGTAAAAATACTTTGTATTCTCTTTTACTTATGATTAAAATAGAACATAACATAATCATAGGACATATATTTTTCTAAATTATTATAAATAGTTTCGGTTATTTTAAAAACCTTTTTGATTTTAGTATTATATTTATAATTAATTTTGATTTTGATTTAATTCTAAAATAAAGTTTTTTGTTAGAATTTAGAAGATTTTTTAAATATATGTTGAATAACGTAGAATTAAAATGAAAATATAAACTTTCATGTAAAATAAGATTTTTTAAAGATATGGTGAATTTAAAATAGAGTATGTATGGAGTGAAATTGATTTATATACGAATTACTGAAGGGTATTAGTTGTTTTTACTGAAGAGTATTATTGGTTTACACTGAAGAGTCTTAGTTCATTTTCACTGAAGACTCTTTAGTGTAAATCAGTAATACTGTTCAGTAAATACAACTAATATCCTTTAATGATTCATGTATAAACCAGTTTCACTCTATACTTTGCCTTTAAAATAAATTGAAAAACAATATTTTTCTTTTAAAAATACAAATAATTCTAAAAATTTACTAATATTTTACCTTATTTTTACATATCCAAATTACAACATATATAAACATTGTAATTTGATTTTATTTTTTTTCGAGCGGTATAGTGCCATTTCTGGTTTATGATTTAGTGTTCAATAATTTGAAATAGTGAGTGCATTGAAATGAAATATATTGAGATAAATTGAAAAATAATATTTAGTGACGAATAGTAATATTATTCAGTGAAACGGTTAATTCTAGTTATAAAAATAAGTAATATTATTCATTGAAAATTAAAAATATTATTAAGTTAAATGAGTAGTTCTATTCATTACAACGAAGTAATACTATTCAGGGAAAATATTAATATTATTCTGTAAAATTAGTAATAGTATTATTATTAAAAATAAGTAATAATATTCAATGGAAAATAATAAATTATTCAGTGAAATGAATAATACTATTCATAAAAACGAGTAATATTATTCAACGCAAAATAATAAATACCATTCAATTCCACTAACCCAAATAGAGTAGGATATTTATTTATGTTTTTGCAAATCTCAGCATTTGACCAGCAAATGGACTTATAATTTGTAAGTGTTTGAAAAATAGTTCAAATTGATTGAATTTTAGTTTGTATACACTATCGGGAGGAATAACACTAACCATAAACCACCGATTCAAATATACAAACCTAAATTGAGTAGGACTTTTTGCAAATACCATCAATTCACCGACAAATGGACTTATAATTTGTAAATGTTTGAAAAAAAAATGATCCAAGTTGGTTGGATTTCAAATTTGTGAGTCTCAGCTCACTAATCTGGAACATATAACCATCGTAACCATTAATTCAATTGCACAAACTCAAATTAAGAAGGATTTTTTTTTTTTTTTCAAATCTCACCATTTGATCATTAAGAATAGACTTAATAAATTGTAAATGTTTGAAAAAAATTGGTCTAAGTTGATAGGATTTCAGTTTTGTAAATTTTGATTCCCTATTATAGGACGGGTAATACTGACTGATTCAATTGCACGAACCTAGATTGAGTAGGAATTTTTTTTTTTTTTTTCAAATCTCACAATTTGAACATCAATGGACTTATAATTAGCAAATGTTTGAAATTTTTTTGGTCTAAGTTGATTGAATTTCAATTTTGTTAGTCTAACTTCACTAATCAGGACGGGTAAACCCAACTGCAGCAATTCAACTGCACAAATCCAAATCAAGCAATAATTTATGCAAATCTCACCAATTGATATGTCTAAAAAAAAGGTCCATTTTGATTGAATATCAATATTGATATTTAGTTTTTAAACTAGTCTTATTTTATAATTATAGAGAAATGTTAAAAAAATTATTCATTATTTTTAAATTTAATTAGACTAATGGATTATTTATTATTTTTTTATTTTTTTTATGTGATAATTATATATATATATATATATATATATATATATAGCACTCCTTGATACAGGAAGTTCTAAAAGTATGATAGGATACGATCTTATTCCTCAAAAATACCATAAACTTATAGGCTATAATCTTGAAACAAAAACAGTTGAAAACAGAATTATGAAAATTACTCATAACGTTGAGGCACTCGGGATACAATTCTTAGACTTTGCCGGAAACTATAGTTTTAGATATGAATTACCACAAATTCTAATAAATCCAAAAGAAATAAAATCACAAGACTTCCTTTTAGGATTAAATTTTATAACAAGCTTAAATGGAAGCATAACTATTGCTAAAAATCATATAACATTATCTAAACAAGTTTATAGTTTCCCAACAAATAGATACTCTCAAGCATCAGAGTTCGCTCAAAAGCGTGGTGGACTTGGTCAATTAGTAACGAAAGCATTAACAAAGGAATAGCCAATTTAATATTAATTTAATTTTACAGATATAATTTACTTTTGATTTTGTTATATCTTCTCCAATTAATCCAATTTTCTCAAGTTTTTGAATTATAGGATAATTAATACTTTTCATAACATTAGGACCTTTTTCAAATTCATGACTTAGGAAATTTCCTAAATAATATAGAGTTTCATTTTCTATGAAATTTAGACGTTCTTTTTTATTTTCTTTTAAGAAATCTAATTGACCAAGTCCACCACGCTTTTCTTTTATTTTCTTTTTTATCATTCACGCTTTCGTGAGTATCACTCTCTCTCTCATTCATCTTACAATATTCACAATATCATTCAAGCTTTTCAATTATCATACTAAATTCATCATATCTTTAAAACATTCTATTTTTTCAACAAAAAAATTTCCTTTTCAGTTTATTTTGAAATATTCACCACATTTTAAAAAATATTCTATTTTTATGATTTAAAAAATATCTTAAGAAATTAATGATATTGAAAAATATTATTCTTTAATTTATTTCATATTCTAGTGGTGAAGATTTAGGACTTATTCTCTAGGTTTCAAGTTCGAAACATATAAGGTGCGATCAATTTTTTAAATAAATTAGTCCATATAAAGGACGAAATGGTATAACTAAAGTAGTTAGAAATGGTATAAATGGTATTTTATTTTTTTAAAAGAAATATTTAAAATGATTTATAATCCACATACAATTCAATTAAAAGTAACAAATAAAATAATATAATGCCATACAATTATAAAATAAAAAATATAATATTTTTTTTTAGAAAAGTAAATCAAATTTAAAAATAAAAATAAAATATTTGAATACTCCCCTAAAACCCTCCACTACCTTTTTACTCCCGTAAAGATCGTTCCATATTCCCATAACAACCTAAATTAAGAGTCCCACTACTCAAACCCCATAATTTTAAAGACAAAAATAGACATAAATAAAATGACTAAGTTATCATTATATATCTTATTATAATATATTTCCAAAAGTCTTTAAGGTGATGTGTCGACACCACCTTATTCTAAGGATGAGGTGTCATGTCTCAAATCTCTTTATTTTGAAATACTGCGTTCTCATTGGTTTAAATTTTAATCTCAACCATTCATTTTATATCATTACATTTAAACCATTGATTTGTAACTAGGGTTATATAATTATTCATCATTTGCATTCTCCCATAAGTCGTCTGTCTCACATTCGATCTCCCTCACACCACCACACTCTTCTTCGATGTTTTTCAGAGCGCCGCTTCTGCCCCCTCTCCAATTAGCGCGGACCAGCAACTTATACCAGATTATAATTTTCTCACCGCCGTCTGCCATGTCCACGCCGCCTTATTCTCAGAATCTTTCAAAGGTTAGGATTTTATTTTAATTCACGAATTTTTGCGATATTATCTTCGGTATAAAATTTTCTCTGTGTATTAAGTTGTTCCTTCGCGTAGCCCAGCGTTGTCTCGCTGCTCTATTACAGCCGGTCCGCTTAGCCCAGCGCCGTCGTTCCTCCGCCTAACCCAGCGCCTTCTTTCCTCCGGCCAAGGTAAACTCCCGATCCCTTTGCACATATGCGTTTCCCTACTCACTTAATCAGTTGGGTACAAACACTACACATACAGAGCAAATGTTTGATAATATCACAAAATTCTCGGTGTTTTACTCCACTAATCCGGAAAAAAATCAATTCAACTTGGAATTCAGCCGACATGGTGGTGGAAAGTATATGTTAAATGCATGGGAGTGAATTCGAATTCAAAAAAAAAAGGACACTAAATTTCTTATTTAGATATTTTTGGAATTATTTTTGCAAAATATTTATATATGTTAATTTTGTTGGAGGATATTGAAATATTTTGCAAATGATATTGTCACGTAAAAGATGGCAAGATTCTCAAAAAATCTTGTCATCCAATACCATATCTTACATGGATAATAGATTGTAACATTATTTTTTTGGACAATATTTTACTAGCCAAAATATATTGTCACTCAAATAACATATTATTCACAAAAAATCTTGCCATGAAATACAATATCTTACCATGTATAATACGATAATAGATATTTTTGGAATTTATTATTGCAGAATATTTATATATGCTAATTTTGTAGGAGGATATTGAAGTATTTTGCAAAATATATTGTCACGTAAAAGATGGAAAGATTCATAAGGCTCTGTTTGGTTAGGGATGATGGTGGATGGGATGGAGATGGAGATGGGAAAATAGGGATGAGGGTAATCCAATGAATAGTAAATCTGTGTTTGGTTAGGGATGGAGATATATAGTTGGATGAAACTTTATGTCAAATCAAAAGTGATGTTGAAATATTTTATTATTGTTAGTTAGTGAGATAATGATTGGGTGAGAGAAAAGTAGGAGAGATGATAAGAAAAGGTATGAGAGAGAATGAATGTGTAAGAAAAAGTAGGAGATATAATAGATAAATGTGGAAAAAGTATGAGAGAAGATGAGCGAGTGGGTTAAAAGTGATGTGATTATATAAATATATAATTAAAATAGGTGTGTAAGTGTATAATAGGGATGGATGAGAATGACCCATCCCCATCCGGATGGCCCCATCCCTAACCAAACACCCCCTAAAGAATCTTGTCATCCAATAACATATCTTACCATGAATAATAGATTGTAACGTTTTTTTTTTTTACAAGATTTTACTACCTAAAAGACATTATCACTGAAATAGCATATCATTTCCAAAAATCCATGAAATACAATATCTTACCATGTATAATACAATAAATATATATTTTATGAATTTATTTTTGTAGAATATTTATATATGTTAATTTTGTAGGAGGATATTGAAACATTTTGCAAGATATTGTCACGTAAAAGATGACAAGATTCCCATATATCATATCTTACCATGAATAATAGATTGTAACATTAATTTTTTTTTTTTTTGGACAATATTTTGCTAGCCAAAATATGTTGTCACTGAAATAGCATATTATTCCCAAAAAAACTTGCCATGAAATACAATATCTTACCATGTATAATACAATAATAGATATTTTTGGAATTTTTTTTGTAGAATATTTATATATGATAATTTTGTAGGAGGATATTGAAATATTTTGCAAAAGATATTGTCACGTAAAAGATGGCAAGATTCTCAAAGAATCTTGTCATCCAATACCATATCTTACCATGGATAATAGATTGTAAAATTAATTTTTTTGGACAAGATTTTACTACCTAAAAGATATTGTCACTGAAATAGCATATTATTCCAAAAAATATTGTTATAAAATAGAATATCTTACCATGTATAATACAATAATATATATTTTTGGAATTTATTTTTGCAGAATATTTATATATGCTAATTTTGTAGAAGGATATTGAAATATTTTGCAAAAGATTTGTCACGTAAAAGATGGCAAGATTCTCAAAGAATCTTTTCATCCAATATCATATCTTACCATGGATAACAGATTGTAACATTAATTTTATTTTTTTTGTACAAGATTTACTACCCAAAAGATATTGCTACTGAAATAGCATTATTCCCAAAAAAATCTTGCAATGATATACAATATCTTACCATATATAATACTATGTCACATAAGGTTAGCAATTTTTTTTATATAAAATACATGTATACATGAAATGTTTAGGAGGAAATTGAATTTTTTAAAATAGTTCGAATTGTCGCTTAAATGTAATTCTTAGGGTTGAATTTTTCCATTATAAATACCTGCAAAATTGAATTTGAAACTGTAAAATATAGATATTATTTTGTAATAGGATTCAAAAAAAATTCAACAGTTTCAATTTTTTTAACTTTTTTTTCGTTTTTTTTTTTACAAAATATCTGTAAATGTGAAATGTCCAGGTGAAAAATAAAAAAAATAAAAAGATTGGCTCCTAAGGGTCAATTCTTATTGTTGAATTGTGTATTATAAATACCAACACATTAATTAATTATTCCCACACAAACATCTACACCATATTTTATTTTAATTATGACATCATTTTTGTCAAATGATGCCTTTAGATCTGTAGGATTCTATCTTTAGAGTTTGACTTTTGCCGATTTTTATTGTATCTCCATATCATGGTGGAAAATTGGGCATGCAAGTATACAAAAACTGTAATTTTAAGAAATATTGTGTTATACTAATTTGAGATTAAATGTGTGAATTAGTTAATATTTTTCAAATTTTATATTTATTCATGTTTAGTATTTATTATTATTTGTTGAATTATAATTACAATTTTAAAATTATATCAAAATTACAAGATTTTTTTAAAAATTAATATTTATAATTTGAAATAATAATAACAAATATTTTTTTCAGTCCGCGAAATTCGCGGGGGTATGTACTAGTATATATATATATGGAATGAATTATACTCTAAATTTATGTTGATTTTGACTTTAGTCATTTAAGTCATTTAATTTCAAAATTAGTATTTTAACTTTTAATTGATCAATTTTTTTTCTTAAAAAATTTTAAACCCTAAAAATAATGTTTAAAAATATATTAAATATTTAAATAATCAAATTAAATGAAATTAAAAAATCCTTAAAATTTTGGAAAACAAAAGAAAATAAATCAACTAAATCTTCAAAATAATTTAATTAAAACAAATCCAATTTTTTTAAAAAAATAAACTAAAAAATAGTTAAAAAAATCAATTAAATCTTAAAAAATTAACTAAATTAAAAAAATTATTTAAAAAAATCTTAAAAATTCAACTGAAGCTAAATAAAAATAAAATTTTAATTAATTATTTAGTTTAATTATTTACAACAATTTAATTAACATTTATAAAATATTTTTCTGATTTTATTCATCTTTAGCCTTTTCCCTTTTGAATATTTTTTATTTTTTTATTATTTTTTAAATTTAATTTGTTTAGATTTAGATATTTTTCTTATATTTATTTAGTTATTTTATTTTTCAAAATTTCATTTTAATTTATTATTTATTTAATTATTTTTTTAGAATTTTTTATTATTTAAATTTTGTCAAATTTTATTTAGGTTTAAATGATTTAAAAAAAACTAACTAGACTTTTTTTAAAATTATTTTATTTTCTGAATTATTTAAAATAATTGTCAAATTTAATTTTAATATTTAATTTAAATATATTATACAATTTAATTGATTATTAAAATTATCTTATATTTATTTTATGTTTTGATATTTTTTTTTTATAAATACTTATTTAGAAGAGTTAGTTAATTATTTATATAAAAAATCAAAATATATTTAATTTTAATTTTTTTTTTAAATTTTGATTAAAACCAAAGAATATGTAAAAATAAAAGAAAGATTTTAATGAGAATATGAAATGGTGAGAATTTTTAGTAAGTTATGTAGATTTAATAGAATTATGGTAATATTAATGGAGGAAGGATATTATAGGAATGAAATGGGGTATGTTTAATAATATATATTGATTTTTAAATTTTAATGGGGTATATTTAGTAGGTGGAGTAGATTTAGAGGATTAATTAAGACATTAATTGAAACCCTTAAATTAATTAAGACATCAATTGAAACCACAGCCTTCTCGACGTTCATTGTTCACAGTCACATCCAAAATTTCTCAACAAAAAATCCTTCAACGTCGGACATTGTGGAAATGGCGGCAATTGAGGTGTGACAGTGAAGGCTACTCGAATTGCTTTGAAGTGGAGTCAAAAACATTTCCCCCAATTTATTTTTTCTCTATAGTGTTGGAATAAAATTCGAGATGTTTTTTCATATATGTTTCGAATTCTACTTATTACTTTGAGGAAGAAGATGATATAATGTGACGGAAATTATGCATTTTCATGTTTAACATAATATATATTTTCCTGGGAGACGTGGCCGGATTTTAAAGCAGTCGACGCCAATGATAGTGGCAGCGGTAGGGTTGACGGCATGACGGCATTTGAACACACTTATTTTAGAGAAGTTTTTTCTTTAAGGGCATAATAGACTTTTACATTTTAAATCAAATTGGTAATTACATGATACCCCATTCTGCGATGGGCAGATTTTGCCTACCCAGCACTACCGTAGGTTATTTTATTTATTGAGTTGTAGGCCTAAGATTTCAAAAACTTAATTTTAAAACTCAAACTAAAATGAGTTTTAGATTACAAAATCTAAATCAAGATTTTTAAAACTAAAAAAGAACATGGATTTTAAGAAGTGGATTGCATAAAAAGAATGTTTTGTTAAGAGGTGGATTGCATAAAAAGTGGGTACAATTAATACCCCCTATCTCCCATATTTGTTTGCTACATTGTCAAAAATGTTCGTCTTATATTTGTTTGTTATATTCATTTTTGGCAGAAAAGTAACAATATTTTTTAATATTATATTCTCCATACACTAATAATCAAAAACATTTATTTTATCACTTTATAACTTTATCACTTTAAATACTAATAAACAACTATTTTCTTAAAATACGCGCAAACAGTAACCTAGCAAATGAGCGTGAGACAGAGGGAGTATAATCTAACTATATATAATAACAAAATCTTCTAAAAATAATAATAAACTTTTAAGAGCCAAAATCTTAGGGTATGTTTGTTTTGGGATTTTGGTGTACGGGAGAAGTCATGACTTTGAAATCTTAGGATGTGAAAATCTTGATGGATAATATAAGTATGTGTTTGTTTTGGTACTTTAGTAGGGTGGGATTTTACTTTATGTCAAATCAATGTTTATTAGTGATATATATTGTATTATTTTATTTAATTGTGTAAGAGAAAAGTAGGAGAGAGATTGAATGGATAATAAAAAAGTGATTATGTGATTGTATATAATTAGGTGAAAAGTAGTAATGAGTTTATAAGTATGGATTGAGTTTGAGATTTGAAAACCTTGTTTTAAATCTCAAACTCGTGTGGAACGTGGATCACAAAGTCCAAAGTCTATTCGGGTGAATCCTAAATAAAACATACCCTTAGCTACTAAATTTAGCAAATAAACTGTAACGTTCATATGTGTCTGATGAAACACTAATAATGTTTGGGTCCTATATTAATATGTGTTATTAATACATTAATAAAAGGTTTAAGCCCTGTGCTGTTAATGAAACAAAATTCCTTGCCATTTGGGCATTTTTTATTGGATACTATACATTATTATTTTGAATGATTTGTTATGTTTAATTTTTTTTTTTTTTTTTTTGGTAAGGAAAGACATTTTATTAATGATAACAGACGGTACAATTCATATCAGAAAGGTGTGAGATGCACCTCCCTTTATACCATACAACATCAGACTATTACAAAGCAGAGGAAAAGCATCTAGCCTCCATAATATTACAGCATCAGACTAATTCAAAACAAAAGAAAAGCACCTAGACTCCAAGAAACTTATTCGACCGCCAAGTTGGCTGCTTACAGCACTGACAGAGGACTCTTAAACCAATCTCGAAAACTAATATTTTGTCTCCAATCCTTGTAGTTTCTCATCCAATTCCAACAGTTTGTTTTTAGCTCCCCAAGTAATTTGTCCACTTGAAGCTCTTCACCTCTAAAAATGCAGTCGTTTCTTGCCCTCCATAATAGCCAAACTCCACATTCCCAAATACATATCCCCAAACGTTTCTCCATTTTACTGCTCCCTAAACCCCAAAATTGAGATATACATGTGGCCGGACATGTTGAAAGAACCATTGAAAATCCCAGCCATCTCACACACTTCATCCAAAATTCATGAGAGATAAAACATTCGAAAAGAATATGTCGCACAGATTCGGATTCAATGTTGCAGAAGACACAAATATTGTTTACCGTTGATGGGATAATGCCTCTTGACCTTAGGATGTCCAGGGTTGGTAATCTTTCTTTAACGACCTTCCATACATGAACACGCACCTTAGGTGGAGCCCAAGTCTCCCAAATCAGTTTGTAGATCTTCTTATTCTCTCTCGAGCCCCCATTCTTCCTCGACACAAGCCAACTATACGCCTCTTTTACGTTGTAGATTCCGTTCCTTGCTAGAGACCATCTCTATACATCCGGTTCTCCTTGTCTTGGAACATACCTGTTAATAATAGCAAAAAGATCATTAAGATGTTCCAAATCCCTATTTGTTAACTCCCTTCTCCACTGCAAATTCCAATCCCAAGTCCCATCCCTCCACACCCCCATATCCCACACGCTCACCTCTTTCAAGTTATTCAATCTAAAGAGTCTATTAAATTTGTTCTTAAGAATCTCTTCCCCCGCCCATCTATCCCACCAAAATCTTGTCTCCCTCCCCTCTCCAATCTGTCTCTCTACAAACTTGAACATCCAGCTCTCATTACCAACTTCCACACACTTCAACACTTCCCCCCACCATCTTCTAATAGTTCTCCTTCTACCACCTCTCTCCACCCTGCCCCCAACTTCCCACTCCATACCCCACCTAGATTTTACCACTCTTGCCCATAACCTATCCTTCTCATTAATGAATCTCCAAGCCCACTTCCCCACAAGGGCCAAATTAAATAATTCAAGGCCCTTGACCCCCAAACGCCCATCGAGTTTAGGTTGGCAAATAGTTCGCCAATTAATAAGTGGCGTTTTTTATTTACACTCACCGCCCCCCAAATAAAATTCTTTTGGAACGACTCAATAGCACTCAAAATCTTTTTAGGCGCCCGAAAAATCGGAAGTAGATATACCGGTAGAGAAGCTAGTACCGAGTTAATAAGAGTTAACCTACCACCAAAGGAGATCGACGAACCCTCCCATTTCTTCATTCGATTTCTGATTTTTTGCAACATATAGTTCCAATCTGAGCATCTTCTGTGAACTGATCCGACATGAATTCCGAGGCAAACAAACGGAAGCACCCCCACTTTGCACTCAATGAGACCAGCAAGGCTGTTCAAATCATCCTCTTCCACATTCAAACCATACAAGAAGCAGTT
The DNA here is from genome assembly GCA_947034835.1 of Ballota nigra. Lineage (NCBI taxonomy): Eukaryota > Viridiplantae > Streptophyta > Magnoliopsida > Lamiales > Lamiaceae > Ballota > Ballota nigra. The sequence continues at coordinate 111,887,615 of OX344723.1, read as the reverse complement.
TTCCTTATTCACTTTTAGGTCGGAAACCCATTCCAGGTTTATCAGAAAATTCTTCAAAAAAACTGCATTTTCCACTGACGCCTCCCCCAAGAATATAGTGTCGTCCGCATACTGAAGATGCGAAATTTGGACTTTATCTTTCCCAATAGTCACATGTTTGAATAAACCTTGTACCGTTCCTTTCCTCATCATCAAGCTAAGACCCTCCGCAGCTAGTAGGAAGAGAAAAGGGGATAGATGATCCCCCTGTCTCAACCCCCTTTCCAGATTGAAATTTCCTGAAGGGCTTCCGTTGACAAGTACAGAAGCTTGTGTCGTAGAGACACATTCCAAGATCCACCCAATCCATTTTTTATCGAAGCCAAAATTGATCATGACCGAACGGAGATAATTCCAATCAACAGAATCATATGCCTTGGCGAAATCTATTTTGAATAGCATACATTTCTTCTTGCTTCGTTGTGAGTCCTCAATAACTTCATTGAGCACCACAATGATGTTCATGATTTGTCGCCCACCCACGAACGCAGATTGAGAATAAAAAATAATTGATTCGATGACCCTTGCCAACCTCCTTGAAAGGATTTTCGCCAGAATTTTGTATAGCCCACCCACCAAAGAGATTGGCCGAAAGTCCCCCAAGCTAGCAACCTCCTCCTTTTTTGGAATGAGAACAATAAAGGAGGAGTTGAGACCCTTAACCAATCTCCCATGAGTATGAAACTCCTTAAGAAACTGCATAAACTCATCCTTTATCACGTTCCAAAAAGCCTTGAAAAATCTGAAATTATATCCGTCCGGCCCGAGACTTTTTAGGCCCTCGCAGTCATTTAATACCTCTAGAACTTCGTGTTCAGAAAAATCTGCCGTGAGGAACGAGTTCTCCACTGCAGAAACTTTCTTCTCGAATAGGTTTTCGCCCAAAAGTGGTCTTTCGCGTCTCACAACTTTGAAGTGATTCTTGAAGAATTCAAACACTTCTCCTTTAACCCTCTGTACATCTTCTACCCATTCGCCCCATATCATGAGGCCTGCAACTTCGTTAGCCTTCCTCCGCTTGTTGATACTCTTGTGGAAAAAGCTGCTGTTATCATCCCCTTCACGTAGCCATTTAAATTTTGCTTTCTGCGCTAATAAACTTACCAAATTCTTCATGTTACCTGTCAACAGAGCCACCTGCTCGTTGCGAAGAATTATCTCATTTTCTTCTAAACCAAACAAGTCATCTACAATATCAAGTTCCCAGATGTTATTCTTCCTATTTTCAATCTTCCTCTCCAGCGACCCAAACACCTCTTTGTTCCATATTTGCAAATCCACTTTCAAAGCTTTTAATTTTTCCTTAATCCTGTATCCCTGCCACCCTTCAATCGAGTAAGAGTTCCACTTATTCGCAGCCCATTCCAAGAAATCTGGATGTGACAACCACGCATTAACAAATCGAAATGGCTTCGGCCCCCAATTTTTAGCCTTTTCCGTAATAAGCAAAGGACAGTAATCCGACAAAGACCTCCTTAAACCTCTAAGGACAACACCAGGCCATACCGATAACCATTCAGAATTTACCAGGCATCTATCAATCTGACTCTTACAAGTACCGTCCGGTTTATACCACGTAAAAGATCGACCATGAAGCGGAAACTCAAATAATTGTGAGACACTAATAAAATTCTCAAACTCTGTTATATCCCTCCTACACAAACCTTCCCTTTTTCCACATCTCTCCGACTCCCTTCTTACCGAATTAAAATCCCCAGCTAAGCATAGACAGATACCTCGATTACTACTTATAACTTGAAGCAATCTATCCCACAACTCTAGCCGATCCGCTAAGGGGCAAGGCACATACACATTCACCAAGCAACATTCCACTCTGTTAGAGCCCCAATATCCATGAATCACTACCGCACCTTCCATGTGCCATTTACTTGCAATACTGAACAAATTAGAATTCCAAATCGACAGGATCCCTCCCGATCTCCCCACAGCTTCTCTATGCACCCAGTCGAAGTTATTACCTCCCCACACATTTCTACAGAAATTAAAATCTATGGACCCCTTCTTCGATTCTTGTATAAAGCATAAATCAATATTGTGTACCTTTATTAAGTCTCTGACTTCTTTCCACTTTGCCTCGCTCCCGATACCCCTGATGTTGTAATTAAGAATCTTCATTATGTGCACTCTCTCTGATCTCCAAGGCAGCTTTGCCGACATTTCCTTCCCCGTCTAGATTCTCCGCCAATTTCTCAACAAAAGTCTGCTCATCTTCGGCTGAAATGAGCCCTAGTTTCTTTCCTAAACCCCATGATTCCCCAATTCCATCGATGACCGCTGGATCAGGGCGTTTTAAGGTCGTCACCTTCCTCCATTCTAATTTTCTCTCAACTGGCGTCTCCATGTCTGCTAAAAATTCCCCCAATTTTTTCAACTCCTGTTTTTTCAACACTTTTTTCGATGGCCTGCCTTTACTTTTTGTCTTGTTGCGAAGACCAATAGATGGATCACCGTTAACATTATTTGATCTGGATAACTCCAGAAAATTTTCCTGGGTTAAGGAAATCACTGGATCAATTCCCGTGGATTTGTTTAAAGCCTGCAAGGACTTATTAGGAGGGGTGGGCCTACAACTATGGGCCTTTTTAAATAGAAGGAATGGACAGCCCATACTCATTAGGCCCATTCTTCAAAATACTTTCAACAGTAGCCCCCGGATTTAAAGCCTCCTCATTTGAATGAGGAGTTATTCCTTGGCTGGCCCCACCATCTATCTGTGCATCCAAAGGCGGCTCAGTATCTAGAATATGCGAACACGATTTACCATGAATGGGCGATCCTTCCACTTCCCCAAGTACTTGGAAAGAGTTCCTCATTGTAATAGGTGTCGAATTTATCTCGAGCATTGTGTGGTGGCTTGAGACCCTAACCCTCGAATTAATTTATCTCCATCCTATTATTCCTTCTGACTGAATCATCCAACCTGATGAAGGCTCCCAACTGAGCAGATATTAATTTAAAAAATCGTGGAGACCATGCTTGAAGCGGTACCCCAATCAAGTTCGTCCAAACACGACGTCTATGATTCACGTCCTTAGCATTCCACGGCCTGCACCATTCGAACCAATAATTCACCCATTCATTCATGTCTTCCGATAAGTTCCGCAGAGAGTTCATCCCTAGATTTTGAATCAGAACAATATTATCCCCAATATAAATGAGTTTGATTTTATTTCCCCATTCACTTTGAATTTCTTCACCATTGACTTCCGATTCAAACTCTTTTTTAAGAATTCCGATCCAGCATTCTTTTAGCCATGACGCTTTTTCTTCATTTGACGTGAATAATATCTTTTTTTCTTTTGGGATATCCTTTTCTCTTACTGCGCCTCCTACCACCTCGCTATATGAGTACTCAGGATTTCTATGGCCCTCCATAGATTTTGGGATTAACAACATCCTCCTCGGTTTCAAAATCGGAGCTTCCCTACGATCAAATCTGGGATTGAAAACTCTCAGTTTGAAACTAGATATCCACAGAGAGTTCAAGCATTCCAAGAGAATGCACTCCTCTCTCCAATGATCCACCACTATTCTGACAAAACCAAAAAACTTGCCTTTTTTATCCCTCTTGTTTGGGATAAAGACATCAACCACCTTTGCTACTTCTTCAAATTTCTTCTTTAGTAATGACAAGCTGCAATTCTCAGGAAAATTTCTGAAGAAAAAGGTCTTGGTTCCTGATCCCCTCTGAATAGAATTAACCCTAGAACTGCGATCCAAGCTCTCGACCGGTACCAATCTCCTACTACGATTGACGACGCCATCTCTCAGGTTTACTTTATGCCTCACCGGATTTCTCTCGGAACGGGTTAGCCTAGGATCTACCCAAAACCTCACTCTCTCACCTCTCTTTCTCTCTCTTGGACCCATATCAAGTGGAAAGTTTCAGTTTACATATAAATTATTAATACATTAACATATTAATTTTAATAAATTTTATTGTTACCCCAAAATTTCCAAATTCTAAAAATTATATATATATTTTTTGCTTTAAATCTAATTTTAACGCATTATGGAGAAAATTAATTATCTTTTACACTCTTTAATTTTATATTCTTTTTGCATATATATGTATTTTAAAGTTTTTTTTGTTGTAAATCGTAAGCGTAAAATAGAGACGCGAGTTTGTTCACCCAATTCGTCGATAACGACTACGTCTGGGGGCGTACCAAGCCAGGATTTTCACTAATATTTGTATGTATGTGTGTATACAATACTGAGTACAATGATCTATTTATAATAGATAAAACCTAGTCTAAACCCAAAACCCGTTTAGGTTATAAGTCCATTAGTAATGTCCACATCAAATCTTTTAGATTTGGTATAATAAATCTACTGGATTTATAACACTCCCCCTTGGACATTACGACATAACATATATGTCTTGTCATAAAAACTCCACATGCTAGGTAGCGACCAAATATTTAGTTAGGGAGGAATGTAATTTATTGATCTTCCGGATCTAATCTTCTGGGTTTACTTCGGGATTACCGCTCCCCCTGAAGACAACAACCCTTTGAGCCTTCACATCACGATACCATGAATGTACTTCTCAAAAGTAGATGTAGGTAGGGACTTAGTGAACAGATCTGCTAGATTGTCACTAGATCGCACCTTTTGAATGGTAATCACGCCACTCTTCTGGAGTTCGTATGGGTAGAAAAACTTAGGTGAAATATGTTTTGTCAGGTTTCTCTTGACGTACCCATTACTCATTTGTACGATACAAGTTGCGTTGTCTTCAAATATAACAGTAGGGGATGTATCGTCTTTATCGATACTACACGAGTCACCAATGTGTTTTACTAAGGATCTCAACCAAACACATTCTCATGCGGCTCCAAACAAAGCTATAATCTCTGAGTGGTTTGAAAATGTGGTAATCATAGTTTCTTTAACCGATCTCCATGAGATCGCGGTACCACCACAGGGAAATACGTAACCAGTCTAGGATATGACATTGTGGGAATCAGATAAATAGCCAGCATCCGCATAACCTACCAAGGTTTTGTCTTAGTTCCTACGGTAAAACAGTCCACGATCTTGAGACCCTTGGAGATACCGTAGAACTTGCTTAACACCATTCCAATGCCTCCTTGTAGGAGAAGCGCTATATCTCGCAAGCAAATTAACTGCAAATGCAATATCCGATCTAGTGTAATTTACGAGATAGAGTAATGCTCCAACAACGCTACGATAAGGAACTTCTGGCCCTAGAATTTCTTCTGTATCTTCTATCGGCCTAAATGGGTCCTTATCCACTTCGAGGGATCGGACAACCATAGGTGTGCTTAGTGGATGAGATTTATCCATGTGAAATCTCTCCAATACCTTCTTCACGTAGATTGACTGATGTATAAGAATTCCTTCTGGGAGGTGCTCGATCTGCAGGCCGAGGCAATACTTGGTTTTACCCAAGACTTTTATTTCAAATTCAGCTTTCAAGATTGAACTGGCTTCTTCAATCTCTTTGCATGTTCCGATTATGTTTAGATCATCAACATATACGGATATGATGCAAAAACCACTTTGCGATTTCTTCGTGAATACGCATGGGAAAACTATATCAATCGTGTATCCCTTCTTTTGGAGGAATTCACTAAGTCGGTTGTACCACATAAGACCTGATTGCTTTAGGCCGTACAACGACTTCTGCAGTTTTATGCTATACATACTGCGATTTTCACCATTCTTCATCTGGGGAATCTTGAATCCATCAGAGATTTTCATATAGATGTCGGCATCTAGTGATCTGTATAAATATGTGGTTACAACGTCCATTAATCTCATCTGGAGATTTAATTTAACTGCCAAAGATATTAAGTAGCGGAATGTTATTGTGTCCATTACGTAAGAATAGGTTTGATCGAAATTAATATCGGGTCTCTGCAAAAAACCCTTGAGCTACTAGTCTCGCTTTGTATCTCTCCACAGTATTGTTCTCATTTTATTTTCGTACAAAAACCCATTTATATCCTACAGGGATAGCGTACGCGGGTGTACAAACGATAAAGCAAATTACTTTTCTTTTATTTAGCGATACGAGCTCAACTTCACTTGCCTTTTTCCATTTTACCCAATTGGAGCGCTTCCGGCACTCCGCGATAGTTTTGGCTTTTGGATCTAGATCGTTATTTATAGCGGAAAGAACAATTGTCGCTGCAAATGTGTCATCGACGACAGTAATATTTCTATTATATGTTTCTCCCGTATATTTGAAATTCATAGAGACTTCAACGCTTATGTCAACCAGACCTTCTTCATTTCCCAGTGTATCTAGGTCTGGTCGTTCCGCGGTCCTAGTGCATTGAATATTTTGTGCACGTGCTTCATTACTAGGACGCTCATCTTCTGGACGAATCTCTTCTGGAGATTTTAATGTTTCTAGACGAATCTCTTCTAGAGATTTCACATTTGACTGACCAGTCTTGCTAGCTTTTCTTTTAGGTGTACTTGTATCAATTGTAGGTCTTTTATGTTTCTAGCGTGTGGGGGCATGTATACTTGATTTACTTGGGACCTCAACCCTTTGGGGTGCATTTACTGCTGGTACATGCGATTTAGTTACACCTCTATGGCCAGTGAACGCGTCTGACAGATTGTTTGCTAAATTTTGCAAGTTAATGATCTTTTGAACTTCCAGTTCAGATTGACTAGTGCGTGGATTAGATAATGAAGATTACTCACGTTCCACATAAGCTCCCGGCATTAATTCAATTTTAAATATGGATCCCCCCCTAATGCCGGGAAGTGATCTTCATCGAACATGCAGTCAGTGAACTGGGCTGTTAATTGATCCCCGAACAAAGGTTCTAGGTATTTCAGGATGGATGGAGAGTCAAATCCAACGTAAATACCTAGCTTCTTTTGTGGGCCTATAGAGGCACGCTTCGGTAATGTTATCGGAACATACACCGCACATCCAAAAATACGCAGATGGAAAATATTAGGTTCTTTCACACGCACTAGCTGTAGGGGGGAATGATCATTATATGCAGTTGGATGGATTTGTATCAGGTGTGATGCATGTAGGACTGCATGCCCCCAGCATGAAGTGGGTAATTTAGAGTTCATAAGTAATGGTCTAACGATAAGTTTGATATGTTTTATTAGCGCTTCAGCAAGACCATTTTAGGTGTGGACGTAGGGGACAGAATGCTCCACTGTAATTCCCAGAGCCATACAGTATTCTATAAAGGCTTTTGAGGTAAACTCAGTAGCATTATCCATGTGAATAGATTTTATTGGATAATCTGGGAACTGAGCTCGAAGCTCGATAGTTTTCGCAATGAGCTTTGCAAAAGCTTGATTGCGGGTAGACAATAAACAGGCATATGTCCACCTAGTGGCGGCATCAATTGGGACCATGAAATACCGAAATGGTCCTGATGCTGGATGAATCGGTCCACAAATGTCTCCCTGAATCCGTTCAAGGAAAACTGGAGACTCTAGTCCTACATTGGTGTGCGATGGGTGCACAATTAATTTACCCTTAGAACATGCATCACATATAAATTCATCAACATGAGGGATTCTATTATTTGAAATATTATGACCAATGGAATTAGATAGAATCCTACGTATCACAGTTTGTCCTGGATGACCTAACTAATGATGCCATAATTTAAAAGAGTTCGGGTCGTGAAATTTCATACTCATGGCTAGATGGATTTTGAACGGCCGGATGTAGGAATAATACAATTCGGAAGAGAAGGTGGGAAGTTTTTCAATAACTTGTTTACGGTTACCTCGAGTAATAGTCATCAAAAGGTATTCATTATTATTCTCAGTTTCAGTTTCTATGTGATAGACATTAGATCTTATATCTTTAAAACTGAGTAGGGTATGCTTACATTGTGGAAACAATAAAGCATTATCGATTATGAGTTCGGTACCCATGGAGAGGATGATGGAAGCTCTTCCGGAGCCCACTATCATAATATTATCATTGACTATCGTAGTTACACTCCCCTTTCTTTCTACCAAGTTATGAAAATACTTCATATCTCTTAAGATTGTGTGTGTGGTGGCGCTATCTACCAAACATAAATCACAATTTGTATCCATCATGCCAGAGGAAAAAACTCAAACCTAATAGTTGATATGTTTACAAGCCATGTGTAAGAACAACAATATCCAAATAAATTTAACAGATAACATATATTGAGGTAAACATATCAAAGCTAAATCATATATGTCATATCAATCATGAAAAAGAATCCGAAAGACAGGATCCAAAAATAAATGGTCTTAACCAAAACAAAGTACTAAAATGATCAAATACTCAAATCACTCATTGTCTCCATAGTCTTTGAGCTCCAAGCCCAAGAGATCATCATTGTCATGGTCGAATTCTGCTTTAGGTAGGCTGGCATGGTGAGATTCGACTTTAGGGGCCTTTCCCTTGTCGTCCTTCTACTGCTTTTGATAAGCCTCAACCAAATGTTTGGGAGTACGACACGTGCGAGACCAATGGCCTTTGCATCCGCATCTGTAGTAGCATTATTTAACCTTATCTTGAGTGCCAGATTTTTTAGGAGCGGAATTCGTGTTAGGTGCAGCCTTTCTACGAGCCTGAGCTTGATTGTCTTTCGAGGTACCTGGATCACCGGATTTACTACGACCTCGGGCTTTGCTGCGAGTTCGTTTACTTCCTCTCCCCCTTCCACGCTTGCGACCACTTGTACTGCCTTAAGCTATAACATGTGCTTCGGGCACTGTTTGTGAGCTAACCAATCTCGAATTAAGATTTTTCATAAGGAGTTGGTTGTGCTTTTTTGCCACTAGAAGTGCAGAAATTAGCTCAGAGTGTACAGTGTAGTTCTTAGCCCTGTACTGTTGCTGGAGTACAAGGTTGCTAGCGTGTAAAGTTGATAGAGTCTTCTGGATCAACTCGACTTCAGTTATAGCTTGCTTGCATAGCTTTAACTGAGATACAATACGATGTAGGGTTGAGTTGTACTCTGTCACAGACTTAAAGTCCTGTAAACGGAGGTTCAACCAATCGTATTGTGGCCGAGGGAGGAGTAAATCGTTTTGTTGTTGGAAACGGTCCTTCAGGGACTTCCACAATGTTCCGGGGTCTTTCTCAGTGAGATTTTCATTTTTCAGGTCCTGATTAAGATGATGTCTAAGGAAAATCAATGCTTTCGCCTTCTGGGCGTCAGTTGATTTTGAATCATCGACAATAGCCCCACTTAAATTAGTTGAGGCTAGATGGATCTCAACATCTAGCGCCCATGTCAAGTAATTACTACCATCAAGAGCAAGCTCAACGAATTCTCTTTTGATAATATCAGACATTATTCACTACAATTTTTAAAGTGACATGGTGAGTGCTGTGACCAATTTATTGACAATGGAGAAATAAAGATTTATTTGATCACTTTCAAGTACATAGAAGTAAGAATTGAGCGCCGTCTACCCAAAACATAATTTACGGTCCGACAAGTACTGGGCGCCGTCTACCTAGACAATATATGCGGACTATGAAATGTGGACTATGTGCAAAAGTAATATTGCATGCAAGACGCTCGACGCACGGAGGCGGAGGGCGTGCATGGGCGCGCGGTGGCAGGCCGCGGCGGAGCAAAGCTCTATGCTCGGTGGCTCGCGGTGGAGGCAAGGGAGCGGCGGCCGCTCCGCGGTACCACTCTAGTCCGCGATGGTTTCCAGCAGTGGAGTGCGAAGCGGGGCCGCGCCGCTCGCGATAGCCTGGAGGCTTGCGGCAGCGGCGGCAAGGCTGTACGGGACGACGGCCGTGCGGTGACAGGCGCGCGGCGGCGGGCACACGCACGGCGGCGAGTAACTAATGTATGCACTCCACACTAACTAATGCTTATTAGTCGTCTCAATATCTTTAAGCATATACGCACAAATCAATATTAAAAAGAGATAGACACGCACGATGACACATAAAATATTATCAGTGAAAGCGTCAAAAGGATGAAAAATAGCAGTGAACCTTGACGCCGACCAAATTATTCAAATATTCTGAATACGGGCATAAACAGTAGTAGAAAAAGAAATTCTACATATTCATTGATGAATTCGTATATTTGTATATTAAAACGAAGGCCACATATACAATTAATTCAAATATTCAATCACCATTCAAATACACAGAAACAATCAAGCGAACAACACACTTAACAAATACTTAGAATAGATCTACATTTATTATTGCATATACGTGGCTTCGGAGTTCAACTTTTCATATAATTCCAATTAAATAATGAAAAATCTTATCATGACAAACTTGCTTCGCAATATATATATTTAACCTTTTGAGTATGGATTGTTGCGTACCTTTTGGAAGAATTAATCCTTTCACAGAAAATATGTGGTCGATCTGATCTTAATTAAATTGTAGTAGATAGAACATCTGTGCTGATAACGTGTTGTAAATCGTAAGCGTAAAATAGAGACGCGAGTTTGTTCACCCAATTCGTCGATAACGACTACGTCTAGGGGTGTACCAAGTCAGGAGCTTCACTAATATTTGTATGTATGCGTGTATACAATACTGAGTACAAGGATTTATTTATAATAGATAAAACCTAGTCTAAACCCAAAACCCGTTTAAGTTATAAGTCCATTAGTAATGTCCACATCAAATCTTTTAGATATGGTATAATAAATCTACTGGATTTATAACATTTTTAATGAATTTCAATTATATGAGTTGAATTTAAATCCTTTAATTGTTATTGTTTAAATTATATTTAATTTTAATATTATTTTATAAATTAATCTTATTTGTGTGTTTAGTGCATATTTAAATATTATATAATAAATAAAATAATAATGGAACACGTATATATAAACTATCTGACAAGATTTCATATATTAATAAAAAAAAGATATTTACTACAATCCTAGAGGCTAAATTACAAAATAGGGGGCAAGAAATTTCAAAACCCAAATTCATACAATTTGGTGGTCCCCACCATTCACCAAAACCACAAATTCATACAATTTGGTGGGCCTGTGTTCAAATTTAATTCTTACAAAATCTGACACATTTTTGACTGATTGACACCTTTTGCACCATTCCCGAGATAAAAATTTGAACAGTAATATATGTTATTTTCGGTTGTTTGTTAATTTTGAACATAACCATAAATTTTATGAACATAAGTATAAAATAATTTTTGAATATAAATATAAATATTTGAGAATTCAAGCAAATTCAAATTCAAAATAATTTATTTCATTATTAATTGAATAATTACATATAATTTTTTTTAAAGTATCACATATGCAAAATTGAGCATATACAACCAAAAAATTTATGAACAGATTGCTAAAAAATGTGCACAAACGCACAACAATTAATGAACAAATGCTCTAGAATTATGAACAAACGCTCTCACAAACGAAAAAAAAGTATGAACATTCGCTAAAAAAATTGAACAATTGCTAAAATATTATGAACATAGAGTCTTTTTTGTGTTCGGGACTCCAAAATTCTTCAATTCTACCTCTATTTGAATGCCTGCAAATCAAAATAACAAAAATTATGAACAAGCTGCATTTTTAAGTGATTCTATAATATGTATAATTAAAAAAAATATCATCAATTAACCAAAAAATATGCCATCTCAAATTTTTCCATCATTTTCCCCACATTGCACAAACCATATGGTCCACACACATAGCAGCCCCCCCTCCCCTCCCCCTCCTGCACAAAACAAACCCACTCCCCCTCCCCCTTCTGCACACACTATACACGCCTCCCCTCCCCTCACCTTGAACATACTTAAAATATATGAAATATAACTAAACCCACCTAAAATATCAAAGCAAATTGGCAACACAAAAATACTGTAAAATGATGTAAAATTGGATCCATTCTAAATACCAAATTTAATTAGATCCCACTCCCCCTCCTGCACAAACCACACACACAGCACCCGCATCGCCAAAATTAACTGAAGACCCACCATTAATGGAGTTTCAGTGCCGGAAAAGGATATATAATTACAGAGGGTATATATCACAGATCGTAGATATAAACGAGAGTATATTACCTGAAGCCAAATCTGGACATATCTACCATAGATCTATTTGCCTATTTTTTAGATCTATGAAATCTGGACATATCGCCGCCGCCTCGATTTTACATCGCCGCCGCCGCCTCGATTTCGCATCGCCGTCCCTCGGTTCTCATTGCCTCCGCCTCGGTTTCGCATCGCCGCCGCCGCCTCGGTCTCACCTCCACACGCCTATGGTCTCACCTCCACATGCCTCGGTTTCGCATCGCCGCCGCCTCAGTTTCTCATCGCCGCCATCGCCGCTTCATACGGTGGTCTCCGTCGGTGGAAGGATTTCTTCCATCAGATTTTCTCTCAGATATAGAGAGAGAGAGAGACATACGAGAGTGAGAGAGTGAAATGAGGGAAATGAATTTTTGAAATGAAAATTAATTATTAAAAGGTGAGGAGAGAGATAATATGGGTCCTACACTTTAAAATACAATTTGATAGTCAATTGTATGAAATTGGGTTTTTGGAAATTTCATGTTTTAATTGGCATTTATGGCTAGTGAAATGTACTAGAGTGCATTTATTTCTTTAAATAAAGATTAGTGGGTAGATAAATAAAATAAATTTAATTTAATTGAGCGAGTCTTGTGGAACACGAGCTCCATCTCAAAATTTAGATCTCACTTTAGCTCTAATACATGATTTAGATTGGGTCATAAATCCACACATATTCTATAATATTCATTCAATCCCACAAAGATAGTCAACGTTTCTGTTTAGTTTATTCCAAAATATAGTCATTCTATATTGTATAAAATAATTAAAATATCCCTATTTATATTTGTTTTGTCATTATTATTTTTGACCTATATAAATAAGGGTACATCAAGAACTTATAAGTGAAATTCATAATTCCAAGTACTAATCAATGATGTTTTATTTATATGTATAAAATTTTAAATATGACTATCTTTGTAGGACAAATAGAGTATTATGTGATGAGAGTTTTCTTACTTATGAAACTCTTCAAATATATTTTAGTTAATTTAAATTCTTATCACATACGTTTCACATTTCACAATTTTCAAACTAAATTTAATAATATTTACATCGTACAGTGCGTGGATGAATTAGTAGTTATATACTAATAATCTAAACACCAATAATTTCTATGACTTGAAAAGTATACAATATATCACTACAAAAGTAATATAGAATTCAATTGACTAATTATTATAGGAGAATATTATTTACTAGTTTTTGCTTTTAAGTTATGTTAAAATAATAAATCGAGTGTTGTTTCTAAAAATGAAATCTGTGATATTTTTCAAAAATGTAACATTTCGCAATTTATACGCTATATTTTTCGATTTTCATCCCATTTAATACTTATAATTGAACCAATAGCAATATCAATCTTAGAATTATTTTCGATATTTCCACAATAGCTAGAAAAAAAAAAAATTGTCCTAATATCCATACTTCCTTCGCAAAAATATATATGTGAGATATTACAAATTCTTACATGCACTCAAGTTATACATTTGGAATTTAAGGTCAAATTTGACCTTTTCAATTAGTAAAGTATAATAATAAAAAAAAGTTGGAATATTATTAATTAGTGCTTAGCATATTGTTGACTACTACTTGGGGTGTTGTTGATTGTCACTTTGTGTATTGTTGTTTATTGCTCGTAATATTGTCGATTATTATTTTGGGTATTATTATTTACAATTTGAGGCATTGTTGATTATTACTTGAGATATTACTAATTCAAAACACATAGTACACACCAAACTATATATTTTTTGCAATTGATTTTCAAAATCCAAGTGCAAGTCATGCACTTTGGTGAATACACGAATCAATATATATTCACAATTTTTTCATGTCACAAATGTCCACACTCTCTTTTTATTCTATCAGAATAATTTTCATTCATGGAACTGAAAGATTTCAACATAGCATTCTACATATGCTATTTATTGACAGCTGTACTACAATAAATAGACTCTCTTTCAAGATTTCAATAACACAACTTCATCAACATCTGTCATAAACATGGCGGAGAGCATAAATAACGGAATAGTTTTAAACCCATAAATATAGAAATGATAAAGAGTTCATCTTCATGAGGAAGAGAGCAAAGTCTGCAAATAGGTCTCCACATAATTAAGGCCGCAGAGCTGCTTAACCACAGGCATAGTAGCCGGAACGTCCAGCTGGAACGTTGAATCAGTGCCTTCCAGACCCCCCCAAGATTTAAGTTGTCTCCTTGCAGCTTTAATGGCCGCTCTTGTTGCACAGTGGACTGATGCCGCCAACAGCAGTGGGGGTTCCCCAGAAGCTGCACAAAACCATCAAATTTAATGATACACTTCTGTTAATCATCAAATTTACCAGAAATTCCAGGACTACTTAGGGATGGTTTTTGAAATTCTAGAGCTGCTTGTTCAGTTCTGAGCCTATTGCCAGCCCATAGGCCATTGAAAATCACACATTACCTAAGTTGTTTTCGTGTTGAAGCTCAATAGACAGAAAACATACCCTTAGACGATAGAACTCGTTTTTGATGATGACCGCTGTTTAGCACTTCAACGTTGAACTGTTTTGGGATGGTGTCCATAGTTGGGATCTTGTATGTCCATGTGCCATTTGCAATCACCAATCCATCTGAATTAGTTGGGTATTCTTCTAGCATGAAAAATCCAAGTCCCATTACAAAAGACCCTTCAATCTGTGAAACAAATACAGAACAGTTATTTTCATAATATAAAGGAGAAACAATGATACGACTCACTAAAACAGCATGGTCGCAAAAAATTAAAAAAAAAATACAATGATGGTTATAGATTAGAATTCAGTAATTGCTACGAGTAAAAGCAATTAGTCATGATTCTGAAGGTATAATTATACCTGTCCCAAGTCAACAGCTGGATTCATGCTTTGCCCACAATCATAGACGATATCTGTTCTCAATATTCTTGTTTCTCCTGTAAGGATATCTACCTCGACCTGAAACATAGAACATTATCCAATAATTCGTGTCATCATTTGACTGATAAAAATAAATCCAATAATTTGTGTCGCCAGTAAACAAGAGTAAGGAATAAATGCCTAAAACTCATGATATAGTGTGCTGCTTAGTGGAAGAGATATTACCACCGACGAAAGAATAAAGAACATGCTCAACAAGAAGAAACTTTTACAACAAAAAAAAAATCTTTTACCTCACTTACTGCAGCACCATAGTTCAAATATTCTATTGAACTGGGATCGGGGACAAATAAAGAGTTAGCTGATAAGTTCACATTTTCGTAGTTTGCCTGCATTCAGAAGGTAAATTCTTGATGAGAAAACGTAAGAACAATTCAATGGACCAGAGATAGGGTAAAGTTATAAACCACATATCAACATATTACGTTTATTTTTGTTTTTGGTTTAGTTTTTTTTTTTAAAATAAAAATGACAAGAAACACCACATTTTATATTTAATGAGTCTTCTTCTGAAAATAACAATTGAAAAGCTAGCATGGGAAAAACAATTGAAAAGATATAGATTAAATTCAAGCAAGATTAACATTTTATGGCATTGCATCTTTTATAATTTATCTTTACTTATTTCAAAATGTTTATTATTAAACTTCTATTATAACTTAGAAATATATTATTGTCTTGTTATTGCAATTTGGAGTAACTACCAACATTAGGTAGCTCCAAAAGAAAAGTTCTTCGTCTCTATGATAAGCAACTAAGTTTCTTCCTTATAAAGAAAATCTGTATTGTGCTTCACATACTGAAAAAGAAAAAAAAAAAAAATCTAAAAAACTAATAATTTAGCACCCATCACCAAAATGGAAGGAAACCCATTTGCTACCTCTGAGAAAATAACAGAACGTAATTCACAAAAAAAAACTAAGATATGTGAAGCACAGACCTGGAGAATCAGAGCATCCCATTTCACAGAACCCACTTGCACCTGCAACTTCTCCTTAAGAGGGGCTAATCTTTCAACCAAAACATTGCAGCATAGTCTAACAGCTTCACAACTCGATTCAGACGTTGTGCTCCCAGCTGTAAATCCACCTTGTACTAAACTCAAGGTGTCTGATTGTACGACTCGCACTTTCTCCACAAGATCTTCAGTTCCATCACACTGGATTGAGCTGAGAGCATAAGCAGCAACTTGTTTGACCTTTGTATAAAGCCCCTGGCCAAGTTCTATGCCTCCAACTTCCACAACAATTGATCCATCCCAAAGTATACTTACTTTCCCTGGGGCGGGTCTCACGATCACTTCATGCACGGTGGGTATTCGAGAAATACCCCTCTTAAGCCAGATATTAGAGCGATTAAATTGTTCTATCATTGAGATCCTTTGCTGAAAGTTCGATGTTTTTGCAACCTTATCCCATATACAAGGCAAAGTAAACTCTATGGATTCCCCAGAGGAACTCCCATGAAACAATTTTAGGCTTTCGTATGAGTGGAAGTTCCTGTTTCTAACAGAGTCAACTTCCATTGATAGAAAGGAAGCTACATGCTCCATTATTGCTTCGGCTATATAAGATGCCTGTACCTCCCCAGGACCCCGCATCGCTGATTTGCTCGAAAGGTTCGTCTTGCATACTTTTATATCAAAAGATAGGGCTCCCCAGTCATACTTTTTGAAGGTTCCCATCATGTTATTTGGCAATACGGGGCTTATATCTGCAGTCATCCCTGCATTTATCAATATGTCAAGACGCAAAGCTGTGATCTTCCCATCGGATTTAAATCCAACGCTGTAAGTTATTTTCATTGGATGTCTTCCTCCAGCAATTATCATGTCCGTCTGTCGGTCAAGATATATTCTTACTGGACGGTGTAATTTATGAGCGGCAAGAGCACACGCCGTCGCAATCTGAAAATCATTCACTTAGTATTACTCTGGAATACATTCTAAATAATCTACACATTCCAACTTCTTCGATGAGAATGGTAATGAGAATCTATTTTCCCTCTATGCACTAATAATGGGGTAATGATTAACTTATTTTGAGTTTCATTACGCCGTATGAAGTATGATGAAGATGAATTGATCATCTTTTAACCTCAATTATCAAATGTGCATTCCAATTACCATTCTCATTGAGAAATTTGAACCCTAACGCCCCCTTAATTCTGCGAGATTTAAGATCTAAACATGATATTAATCATACTCACAGGCATTGCTTTTAATGCCTTCCCACCAAAACCTCCACCAACTCTTCTTGTAATGACTCGGACATTGTGATCAGGAAGACCAAGGCATTGCGCAATAACTCTATGTGCAAACTCAGGACATTGACTTGAACTGTAAACCACCATACAGTTGTCTTCATCTGGAATTGCAAGAGCAGTTTGGGTCTCCATATAAAAGTAGTATTGTGAACCAAGTCTTAACTGAAAATTTAGATTTAAAATCAGTAAGAGGAAAGAATATAAATATTATCAAAATACTACCTCAATCACACAGTAGTGGGTAAAGTTAATAACTGACTAGCAATTACAATAATATTGGGCATTATAGAATAGAAGCATGCACATATATTTGGTAAAGTTTCTATACTATTTGATCCCAGAGACATATAAATATAACTCAACAACTAGTTTATCCGAAAAATATTGTAATGGACGAAACTAAAACACAGACAAAATAACTGAAAACAATGGATTTCTATAAGAACCTCCGCAGAAAGAATCTTGTGATCAGCTTCAGCCATTCCTTTCGAGAAATCCCCAATCGGTTGTGGATAGAGAAAAGGAGGAACATCAAAGAAACTTGATTGTTTGACAGCCTCTTCAACAGTTAAAATGGGCGGATCTAAGCCATCAGTATCATAATCAATTTGAGCACCTTTTGCAGCTAAATTGGCATTCTTCTGTGTATCTGCAACCTGGAGAGATTTGTCCAAGCAATCAATTATTTGTCTAATCAAACAAATTAAGAACAAGAAACTGACTTTTCAACTTGAAGAAGACAAAGAAGTGCATATTACCACAAAAGCGATGAGGTCACCAGCAAAACTAGCTACATTTTCAGCAAATAAAGGTTCAGTTCCAAACGCGCATATCTTTCCTACGTTCTTCCCTTCTTTCGGGATATCTTTGACAGATATAACAGCAGTTGGTTGGGAGTGAGACTTGAAAGAGATGCCTCTCACTCGAGCTAATGGCTTTGTGCTATAAACAAATGCCCCATGCAAACAACTCGGAGGTGAAGGAATGTCATCTACGAACACAGCTTCACCTGAAAAATGCAGATCAGAAGTACAACAAGAAAAACAACTTATTGTAGTTTATAAATTTCTAATTACATTTATATGCAGCATAAATTAATTGGTTGAGATGATGTTTCATAGATCTTTAGCTACCGTTACTTCTTTTCTGTTATGGTTTACAGAATAAGATGATAGAGACAATTAATTTGGACCAGAACAAAAAGGAAAGGAAAAAAAGGATGGTGCCAAGCACTATGTTCCGTGAGAATAATAAAAATGAACATTGGATACAATTGGAGGAACATACAAATCAATAATGCTAGGGAATGTGGAATGGAAAAGAAAATAATTCTTAGTATCAAATGAATGAACACAGTTTTGACTAGTTGTACAAAGGCCTCTGAACTCTTATTGCTTGTGTAATGAGAGGACCTTTATGCTCTGTTATTGTTACTAGCAGTACTTAGAAAATGTGAAACAGAAGGTAGAAGTTGAATTCTTAACAATCAAATATTCTAACTTATAGTCAAATTAGCAAGATACTAAAAAGGAACATAATTTTAACTGATTATCACAAAATGAAATAAATGAATAATTATAGGAGAAAGTTTAGACAAAGTTTTCCACTTTCGTTACCAATGAATAAGTCAAACAGTATGTGAAACGAGTCAAGTTTAAGCTAAATTCACATAACAGAAACTGAAAAGGACCATACATACCAGAAGCTTGGATGGCAGCACCAAATTTGGGCATCGGGTCACCCACAGGATGATAGTCTCTACTAGAGTTCACCACCTGTTTTGCAGATGATAGCAATGGCTTGATTTCACTTGGACTCGTTGTCTTATCATTGCTACGTTTTCCAGCTCCATCCAGCAATAAATCATTTAGTTCCTCAGACAAACCACCAGTAATTGAAGAACCCACCCTCGAGAAGTTATTAACAAATTGAAAGAGAAAACTGGCAGCTAAGCTTGACCTATAAGCAGCATAGGAAGTGCCCTCTTCAGGTAGCACAGCATCTTTCACCATTTTGATTGCTTCATCCAGAACTTGGACACTAAGTATTTTCCCCTTCAGATATTCCTCAACTTTCCCTGCCCTTGTTGCACGTTTTGTCCCATAAGCACCAAAAGCTAGATATATATTATTTACTAGTATTCCATTTTTAACAGAAGAAATATCAGCTAAAAAGGCAGCATTTAAATAGGGCAATGCATTTCCAAGGGGCCGTGGTGCAGCACGGTAGGTTTCAAACAACAACGTTGCATTAGTCTGGACCAAACCATCACTTGTTGTTGGTTTGAGAAGAGGAATGTGAACACTCAAAAGCACGGTTTTGGGGTCCAGAGGTGGTCTACTCAAGAAATCTTCAAAACTAATCTTTTCATGTATATTACCAGAAAGTATGCTCACACTAGAACCCACAACAAGAAGTAAAGTAGCAATATCCGAAGGAAAATACTTCCTCTGTGCCATAATTAAATTGCCACCAATACTAGCTGAGTTCCTAACAAAGCCTGCTGCAATCTTTACCATATGCTCAGCAATTTTGGTGAACACAAGTTCTCCACCTGAGCATAAGTTGGCTTTACTTTGTTCTTTCAAATGTAATATAACTTTTGATATAGACAAAGCTGCTCCAAATTCAATACCAGACTCATCCTTTTTAACTACCGAAAGCTCGGGGATGTGTCTCAGATCAATGTACTTGTCGTATTTCTCAGTTTCTCTGTAATAACCATTCGCTGTGTTTCCAACCACTAGTTTGATGTTACCACCATTTTCAACTGTATTAGAGTGAAACAATTGTTGAAGCTCCTCAACAGTTACAGGACTATACCATGAGTACTTTTTAGAATTGAAAAGCTTTGTTGACCTGTAATCATCCCCTGATTTTTCAGTATATGAACTGGCATGATCTTTTGGATGATAGGATGGTAATCTACAGCCTTTTACTTCCTTCGTTTCTCCCTTTCTCCAAAATGAATTGATTCCCAGATCCTCCAAATCAACATCAGCAGCAAAACTTTTGCAAGCATCAGCAATTGGCCTGTATCCAGTACATCTGCAAAGATTTCCTGATATGGCCTTCTCAGCTTCAGAAACTGTTAGCTTGGAGAATCCATGAGGAGCTTCAGATCGATTGGTTTTCTCAGCATTTACGAGTGCTGAGAAAAATGACATACACATTCCAGGGGTGCAGAAGCCACATTGAGAGGCATGGAATCCAGAAAACCTTTGATGGATTGGATGGAATCCACTTTTGCTGTTTCCGAGGCCTTCACTTGTTGTAATTGAACAGCCATTAATGCTACAAAGAAGTGTAAGACATGAACTGACGTTGAAACTTTCAACCTCGTTGAGTGCACTATCATACTTTGATAGAAGAACAACACAAGCTCCACAACCACCTGAAGAGGTGACTCGAATCAGATTAACAGGAAGATGCAACAAAAGAAAGGCAAATAATATTTTTAGCACTGATGGCAGTATTTATACCGTAGGAGTCCTAATACAATAAATAAACAGCAACTGCAACTGAAACTGAAACACCTTCTAAAAGAAATTAGAGAGCATCAATGGATCATTTTAGCCTAAATAAAGGTATTTGGGACCCAACAACAATCCGCACCCTATAGTTATACGAAACTTGTCCCATATCAAGAGGTCCAATATAGAGAATTTAAAACAAGTAGTTTCAGGTAATGTTTAAACTTTGGTTCACTCACATATTGGCCTCCACAAGTCAGCCAAAACGTGATATTAATTGCCCATAACTAACCTTGATAGAGTGGACAAAATTCCCATACGCTGTGATCTAAATATCCATGTTTTATATCCCCCTGGTTAGAAATGTGTAGACCTCAACCGATCAACACAATCACTGATACTGATTCCTATAGACTCTATAACCAATACACCCCTCTAAATCTAAATGATCCCTGAAGAAGCTACAAAGAGAAAGAGATGTAAAATATTTATTTCAATTTCAAGGCCATTACCACGTCTACTTAGTGATTGTTTACAAACTCTACTTTATAAATAGAATTGATTATTTTTTGAAAAAAATCACTTCTACAATGTTTCCAATCACTATTTTAAGCTATTAAAATCAATTTTGTCAAAGAAGGTTTTACCTGCTTTTGGATTCTCTAAAATTCATTCTAACATAACTACCCTACAAATAACTACCCCACTATCAACAAAAGTAATTTTTTTTTGCAAACACATTATTTTTAAATCTAATTTAAAATCAGTTTATTTCCAAACATTTAACACTTTTAATTTTATTATAAAAATCAATTAATATCACTTCTTTAAAATGAGTAGAGTTTCAAAACACACCCTTAAAGTCACAGTAATCAATCGATAGTCATGTAAGATTGCATAGAAATCACATTACTAGTGGGTTGAGACCGTTGGGCCGGCCCGCTCCGCCATACTTTAAATGAGGGTTGAGTTAGAGATTTTTAGGCCGTTTGGAAGTAGGTCTAAATGGGCTGGCCCGTTTGGGTCGCGGGCTTTTGCGGGTTGGGGCGAGCCGGTCCGCCTTAAAAAAAGGTCTTTTAAAAAATAAATATTTATATATATTTTTTGACATTATCAACTATTATATTATCATTTTTAGGGTTATTTTGTAAAATTTATGTTCATAGATGATGAATTTGAATTGTATGAGTCTATTTTTATGAACTACTAGAGTGTACCCACGCGAATTTCGCGTACTAAAATTTTTTATTTTTATTTTTTGTAGACATTTAATATAAGAATATTTTTGTCTAAAAAATTTCGAGGTATATACAATAAATTATGGGGTTTGTTTAGCTGTGGCTTGTGCCCTTTACTAAACCCTATAGGTATATCCTACAAACTAAATAATTAAAAGAAAACATCAAAATTCACATAAATTAATAATAATTATGGAATAACATTACTTAGACTAATAATTTAATAATAATGAATTTTCATTTCAATATTGAATAATCTATAAATTAATCAACATTATTAGTTATTGGGAGTATACGGTAAGAAATTAATTTATATAAGAAACAATACAAAATTTGAAATAAACTTTAACGTTACAATACCTGTTCATCAATCAAAATGAGTTCCAAGTAGAATTTGTCTCTATTAATATCATTAAAAAATATTGTCCAACTTTTTCAATCCTAACTTTAACGGTCAATTTTTGGCTCTCATTCTTGATATTAGAAATCAGAGAAAATTGAGGTGTCATACTCTTGAAATCTAAAATGAGATTTAAATTACAACAATTAAACCATCATAATTATTCAAATAAAAATATATGGTATATATAGTTAAATATATTATTTTTGCACATGAAGAATATTTAAACTGAATGATGTAGAGCATAAATCAACATTCATTATTACATTCATATTGATATTGATATTGATATTTAAATCTAATCAAATTGTGAGGACTTAAAATGACGAATTTAATTATAAAATAAATATACTAATAACAATAGATATATAACTAACCAATAATTGATGGGAGAAATCTCAGAAAAAGAGTGGAACACATGAAACTTTGATATGAAAAAATGAAATACAATATACTCTTATTTATAATAAAAAAAAATGCAATATTATATCTTGTCTATAATAAGAATATATCACATAAGAATATTCTTTGTATAAATATATACCTTTTATTTTAGGAAAAAATAATCGAACATTATATTATACTATATATACTAACTCAAACTTAGAAATGATAAATTTAGATTCATTCAATAAGTAGATCATATAATTACATTAAGATTTGAAAAAAATATGATTTATAATAAATTTAAAAAATAACTAAATAAGAAAATAGAAAAAATATCTATTTTCATTAATTATGCAGATATAAATTAATGGTTTAGATTTAATGATATAAAACGAAGGGTCGAGATTAAAAGTTTAACCAACTTTTAATGAGAGTGCATTATTTCAAAATGGAGAGATTTGAGACATGCCACATCAACCTAAAAATAAGGTGGTGTTGACACATCATCTTTTAGGAGGTTTGAAAATATATTATTATAAGATTATTGTAATATATTGTGAACTTCAATTTGTAGAAAATTATTTTTCTAATTAAAGATAATATTTTTTTTATAATGATAGTTATCAAGATAAATTGTTTGATTATAATTGATTTTGATGAATTTTATATATTAAAACTTTAAAATTATATATTTAAATTTTTTTTAAAATAAAAAATATTAAAAAATTAAAAGTGGGCCAGCCCGCCATTAAGTGGTTGGGTTGGGATTTTGCAGCCTTCCAAATTTTTGGCCTGCCCCGCCAAAAGATTGGCTTTTGCGGGTTTTAGCTCGCCCCGCCCCACCGGTCCGTTTTGACAGCTCTACACATGACCGATGATTAGCCATATTCTTCTTCTTCTACAAGCTAAAACCAAACAGGACAGAGGAACAACAGAATATCCATGAAAACAAAGTGCACAGTAAGAAACAACAACAGCTACTCCGCTAAAATTAAGAAATGGGAACAACGCAGAAGCCATGAATCACGAACACAGTAAAGTAGAGCGATTCACTTTAAAAAAATAAATCTAAAAATCACAAATGAAAAACAGTACCCACCTTCACCGCAACCAAGTTTAACGCTCTTGAAAGGGGTGCGGGAGCGCAAAAACTCCAATAAAGTAGTGGATGGATCAGCATCGGGGACCTCAAATTTCTCCCCATTCACATAAAAAACTAGGCAATCATCGACTGCTGATATAGCTTCTTTCTCCATATCTGTTCAACTCTTTCGGAAGGAATAAATTCTCACCAAACTCCATAGTGTTTTGTATTGTTTGACAAACAGCCACGTGCCGAAATTTCCATTTCTCTATAGCAACATTTAATGGAGAAAAATCTTTTGCACAACTAACGTAAATTTGTGTTAACTAATTTGGATAATAAATAATTGAAAGTAATTTTGTCAACTATATTTCGCCATACCTTAATATAATTGGTCAACATATTTTCGAATTAATGTAGCATATTGATATTAATTTATAAAATTTTGAATTGACTTGGTAATGTATATAATCTCTAACAGTTTAATAAGTACATGTAATTTTGATAAAGATTTCAACCATATAATGATATATGCATGAAACCAAATTTAATCTTAACTTTTAAAAAGTGATTAAAGTGTCCAAAACAAACCCAAACCATAATTTTATTTCAATAATAATAGTTGTAAAGAAAAAAAATTATGCCATACTATACAACTGTATTTAGATAGAGTTTATTGATCATAAAATCGAATCGTAATAAGATTGAATTGATATGTCAAATCCATCTCGACCTGCAAATTGAAATACTTTCTTGTTGCTTGTCCAAGAGCAACAATTACTTCTTAGCAAAAAAATCATTTCGAAAATTCAGTCATGATATAAATTTAATAAATATTTATTAATCTTTAATAGAAAATAAATGTTAAAAAAATAATGAACTAACGTAAAAATGCTTTAACAAAATTTATTTACCTCCTTGTAAAATATTGATTCGTGCATTCTCTATAACAACATTTAATGGAGGAAAATCTTGTCGCACAACTAACGTAAATTTGTGTAAACTAATTTGGATAATAAATAATTGAAAGTAGAGGGGTGTATTCAATTGGAATTCTATCGGATTTTTTTGGACTTTAAAAAGTCTGTGGATTTAGAAAATCTATAGACTCCATGCAGAGTTTGACTGACTTTTTTATTGATTTATTTGGATTTTCATAGACTTTACAGGATTGTGGAATACATTTTTTTTTATTGATTTACATAGACTCCGGCGCTGGAACCATTGATGCAAATATATATGGGACACACTTGTATATAAAAAAAAGTTATCCAAATTATTTAGAAAAAAAAATATATTAGTTAAAAAAAATACATTATTATTTCATCTTCATTTTCATCACCGTTATATCTCGCCTTCATTAGAAGTCTCAGGTTGTTAGAAGAGATTTTGGAAAGTAAAATTTATTTATATTTTTTGAAGAGTAGACTTGACAACGGGGCGGGTAATCCCCAAAGCAAACAGGGACGGAAATTTTCTTTGCCGTGCAGGCGGGGACCGGGATAGTATTCTCAGACCGGGGGATCCCCGTCTCGTTCCCTGCGGGGAGCCGCATTATTTTTTATATAATTATATATTTATATATAATTTTAATGTTAAAGTAAATTACAAATAAATATTTCATAGTTTCCTACTCAATTAACTATTTATTAAAAATTATATTTTTTATTTAATGTTATGTTATTAATTCCAAATTATATTATTTTCACTTTAATATATATGTTAATTAAAAATATTAGGAATAGAGGTTCTTCAAATTGTTTAAATTAATTTTTTTTAACACCAACTTAAAGTAATTGTTATGTATGATTAAAGTTTTTAATTTAAATATTTTTTTTATATTTTAAAAATGAGATAAAAAAATAATTAGGTGGGGAACGGAGAATCGCCGCGAGACGGGGATCCCAGGTGAGGCGGGGATGGGGGAAAAAATTTCTCCATTTATTTTGCAGGGACGGAGATGGAGAATGACCCGTCCCCTCCCCGTTAACATCCCAATGGAAAAGAATCAAAGAAAGTCCATAGACTATTGAATACCTAAAGGTTTTTTAAGACTATTCAAAATCCGTAGAAATCTCTGGTTATTAGAAGAGATTTTGAAGAGTGAAATTTATTCATATTTTGGAAGGGAAATCTAAGAAAATCAGTGGAGTATTAAAATCCATAGACTGTTGAATACCCAAAAAATTTTTAAGACTTTTTAAAATCCGTATTGAATACCTCTGGATTTTTAAAGACTTTTGAAAATCTAGATTGAATACCCCCAGACTCTAAAAGTCTAAAAAAATCCTATAGACTCTATAATCAATACACCCCTCTAATTTTTTCAACTATATTTTTGGCATACCTTAATATAATTGGTCAACTAATTTTCGAATTAATCTAGCACAAATGATAAACATAAATTCCCTTAATGTAAGTGAATTATGCATAATTTTGATAAAATATTTAAATTTTTTTATTATGATATGTTTAATAGAGATTGATATTATTCATTAATTTTGATGACGTATTTAAATTGATCGACTAATCCAATCAATGAATGTTTCCATAACCATAAATCTCACCCGAAATTTAAGATTTAAAATACGATAGACATCTTATTTTATGGATTCTATAATATTGAAATACATTAAACTACTTGTTTTATGGAACTAAATTGAAATATATTAGACTACAAAATTAAGATATACGAAATTAGGAAAGAATTTCATTATGACATATATATAACATGGATTCGTATAAATCGAAAAATTGAAATACAGTAGACTGCTTATTTTATGGAACTAAATTGAAATACAATAAACAACTTAGTTTATGGATTACATAATATAATATTAAATTATAATTATAGATGGTCAAAATTACCAACAATATTTTATTACATGACAAATATTGATTAGTCAAAATTATCCAAAAAAAAAAAATGAAGATAATATTCTTCTTAAATTAGGGAATGATTTCAAATTAATCAAGGATGAATTTTTCAATGTTAATTTAATTCTTTTAGAATAAGATTTAATCAAATTAGGTAATAATTAGACATATTAAATTTCATTACATTACTATTATACTCTATATAAAATCATATCTAATTAATAAGAAAATATTTTGGCATGAAACTATCAATCTTCATATATAAATTGCCATGAATAAGGACGAATATTTAATATTTATACATGAGATTTATTGACAAATTATAGAGTGAAAATGATTCGTACGTGGACCGTTGAAGGATATTAGTTGTTTTCAATAAATAATACTCCATCCGTCCCAAACTCAAGTTCCCATTTACTGTTTGCACGGGTTTTAAGAAAATAGTTGTTTATAATATTTAAAGTGATAAAGTAGATGTTTTTGGTTATTAGTGTATGGAGAATATAATATTAAAAAGTATTGTTACTTTTTTGCCAAAAATAGATGTAGCAAACGAGTATGGAACGGACCTTTTTGACAATGTAGCAAACGAGTTTGAGACGAAGAGAGTATTAATTATTTTTACTGAAGGATATTAGCAGTTTTCACTAAAGGGTATTAGTCATTTTCACTGAAGTATATAAGTTGTTTACTAAAAAAAACTAAGACTTTTCAGTGGAAACAACTAATATTTTTTAGTGATTCATATATGAACCAATTTCACTCTATACATACTCAAAATATTATTTTTACTATTGTGGTTAGGTGTATGTTAATAACTTATTATACATAATACATATGGTCAAATTTGATTTATTATTCCAAAATATTACTATTTAATATACAGATTATATATTTGCACATTCAGTAACTTGACACGATTTAAAATTTAACCCCAATAGATATCACTTTTTGATTTTGGTCCTATAAGTTTGGATTTTTTTTTATTTGGACATTTTACCAGCTATTGGGGTAAGTAACCTGTCAAGTGCTTATTTGACATTTTATTTGACTTTTTTTTGTACAAGTGGCCATGATTATTATGTTTTTATATCTATATGACATTATTTATTGTAGTAATTCATTAAATTGGTAAAAATATTTTTTTTAACAAAATTCATAAAAATAATAGTTAAAATAATATCAAAAAAATATTTTTTTTAATTCATTTTAATTTTTTATAATATTTCTACAAATATAAAAATATAAATAGAAAAAATGTGTAATAGGTACTGTGAACATTTCCACATTCTTTATAATTAATCTCCAATAAAAAAAAACAAGATCATTAAAAAACTTAACTGGGATACCACCAAAGTTATTTCATTAAAAAATAAAAAAAATGTTTCAATTAAAAAAATACAAAAAATATGAAAAGAAAAAAAATTGTTCATCGTTTTCTTCACCCCGACGAGAAGAATAAATCTAGACCTCAGAAGAAAGGTCTCATCATCCCCAACCTCCATTCTCTACCAAGCAGCATCGTCGGACTGCCGCCAATAAAAACACCTCTTCAGAACCTAGAATCCAGAACGAGTCGAATTTCTTCACTTGTTCTCTCGACGATGGCGCGACGATCTGAAAGTAGACACGTCAATTCGATCATTATACACCAAAAATTGATTCAACATACTCATTCTATAACCATACCCAATCATAATTTCTACGCAAAGGTTGCAATAAACCTAATACTAGGTGTTGATGATCAGTTCTAATCTCATGGATTAGTTTTTAACCAAAATTAAGATCACCAAACAAATTTCATGTGATTGATGACTACCGTTTATAGTAAATACGATAGATCTGATAAGAAAATTGTAAATACGTGTATTGATTACGTATTTATTTCATATGTGTGCATTTTGTGGTGTATGAGTGTGTGTAGGGAGAATTTTTTGTATTTGAATTTAAAATTTATTAATGGAGAACAACTTATATATATATGCCACCAAGTAAGTGGTGGATTAGACTCATGGACTTCCATGCTTGCATGTTTGACATGTGTTTATTTAACTTAGTTTAACCTTATCTAAGTTAAACTTAGTTACAAAGTCTTTTTTTATGATTTATCCCATCCATTGTGTTGTTCGTCATTGACTAGATTGCAGATTTCCATCATGTTCCCTTCATCATTAGTTGTTCGCCCTTTGGAATGATGGTCTTTAGTGTTGCTCGCCCATCATCTCTTCATGGATTAGACAACCTGGATCTTTATCTTCATGGGAGTTATTCGCATATAAGTTGCTCACCAGGTATGTAGGTGGTTATTATATACACTCTTACGATTGATTTGTGCAACACCCCTTTGTCATATTTGTTCGCCTCTCATGACTTGATCATTTAGTGTCCATAATCCCTGGTTAGGCCTCAAAACCTGTTCGCCTCATGTCAATAGTTGTTCGCCTATCAACAATTGCCCCTAGCCTAACTTCATGTTGGTTAAGACAAGCAACTTTTGCGCCGAGCAACTGGGGTCAGGGTATTATCTTGTATAGGTATTAGATCGAACAACATACCCTGGGACGAGCAACTTTGGTGCGACCTTTCGTCTTTCAAGTCTGGGGCTTGTTCGAGGGATGACGTGGGTGGCAATGATGAGGCGGCGCCCAAGCGCACGGGTTACCAAGGTCACGCGCCCTCCTAATTGCAAATGGGCCCTTTAATTTTTTATTTTATTTGCAAATGACCCCATTTTCTTGTCTTCGCGTCCTTGATTTATTTCTTAATCATGAACCATACCTCATTTTTTCACAAGGTACATATTGGGAAGTCAGATAAAAAATTTCCCACTTCTTATTTTGCATTCAAAATTTCCTTCGGCTTCCATACTTTTCGGCGATTGCATAACTTCTCTGGCGTCTTGTCGTATTCCCGTCGTTTCGTAATCTTCTAAGGTAGTAAGTAATTTCCATTTGTTTTGTGTTTTATTTTTGCATGTCTCCTTCTTTTTCTAAAAAGAGTGAACCACCACCATCATCAAACGCCGCTGCCTTTCGCCACCGCCATTCACCGCGTTTCTGATCTTTAGGACCTCTTATAGCATCATACTTTCTTTTATAACAAAAACTCCATGTCCTCTCAATCTAGCAATGAAAATCCTTTCTTAAACCCCGAAACACACCCTCTCGAAATAATATCATTCGAAGGCCAACTCCCTTTGAGATTTCATCTGAAATGGAACCCAACGTTGAGTCCGTTATTAGATTGGTGGAGGACACGGGTGCTCGCCAATCCGGCGAGGAGGTAGTCGAAGTGGTACAAAGGGAATCGGGCGAGGAGGAATCATCAAGTTCTGAATCTGAAGAAGAGTGCGATCTAGAATTTGATAAGTTAACTTGGGAATTCTTAGAAGGTATAGGGTTTCCCAGCCCTAATTTGATGGAGAATGACATTCCCAATGGAGTTACTCGCCCCTTCGAGTGGCGAACTTATGTAGAGCAGTTCGCCAATTCTTTTCCCCCTCCACCAAGGCAAAAATTTAAATCCCCAAGGACCGAGTTCCAAGAGAGCAGAATCAAAAGCATTGTTCACGAAGACGAGCTTGATCTAATCCAAGATACGTATCAGATCACGTATGATATTTTCATATGGGTTCCTAAAAAGAGAAAAAGAGTTGATCGCCCTCCTCCTGGATGTTTGGCGATCAATATTGATACATTGATCGCCAGGCTTAAATTGCCTCTTCCCCCCATTGTTGGTCGCTTCCTTGAGGTGACCAACCTGACTATTACCCAGATTACTCCCATCGGCTGGATGAACCCGCTCGCCTTGGAAGGATATGTTGATCGCATAACTTAGGATGAGGTCAACTATATGATGACGATTACCAAGTGCTCGGCAACAGAAAAAGGTATTACTACTTGAAGGCTCGTCCAGGTCTCAAAGTGGTGGAGGGAGTGCCGAACAAAATCCGGGACTGGCAAGCTGTAAGTGATGCATATGGTGGTGGTTCTCGAATTCAATCTCCCGAGGCATATGGAAATTACATCATAAGCTCACTTTGTCTCAAATTTAAGATAAGTGGGACTAATTTAACTCTCTTTTGCCTTTGTGTAGGTCCCCAGGGATGAGGCCGCCCAGTGTGCCCGCTTCAGCTTGTAACATGTTTACACGTCCTCCAACATTTAGTAGAGGAATCTTGTCATCGTCGCCTTTGTCATCGAACTCTTCAACAACTGCCATCGGAGAGGAAGATACCTTGTTCAGCTTTTGCTGCCGAGGTGGCCCCCAACCCTACTGATCCTACCTCGGGGCGGACTTCTTCACAAAGTCATTATGCCATCATTTCTCTAATAATTTCCAAAGTTATCGAAGGAGGTCACGACACTTGCATGTATTATGCCTCGGGTTATGGTATGAGCAAAACTTTTTGGTGCAAGTTTCGCACGATCTTGATGCAAAATAAAAGAAGATCAAAATCCAACGACAACTTAGGTACATAATATTGGATGATTCTGCAAAAATCTAGTCACAACATCATAATCTTCTAATTCTACTGTAATAGAAGAAAATATAATCCTTATTTCATTATAGGTATACAAAATTCATAGTGTAAGATACGATGATTTATAATAAGGTGACATATGACGATGTATAAGGTAATGCTGTTAGGATAAAAAATTGTATAGTTTTGATGAGTTAAAATAAACCAGAAGATGTAATAGGACCATCTGGACCTGTTAGCCAGATGATGATCTAGATTAGGACTTAGTCTAGGGGGAACTGCCAGACCAGCAGACTTCACCAGAAGACCCCACCAGAGGACTTCACCAGAGGATTCCACCAAAAGACTTCACCAGATTAGATCTGACCAGAGGCAGAGGACCTTCCCCAGACCAGACGAGTCCGGACCAGACGAGTCTGGTGGAACAAAAGATGCTCAGTTTGATCCCCTGTTTCTACTGAGTACTCTGGTTGTTCACCAGATCAGGACCAGAAGACACCGAGGTTGCCTGGTGTCTGGTCTTGCCTTCTCTGTTGAGAATCAGAGTTTGGCAGAGGAAGCATTTGACCGTTGGTGATTTAAATCAAGTCAACAAGATCAGGATTGGAAAGTATTTGAAGATAATCAATCCAAGGATCCCACCAACCCAATCAATCAATTAGGGAATTGATTGATTGAGGCTTCCTTAAATAGAGGATCTGATTGGATTAGCTCTCCAACGGCTATTTCCTAATCCCCTCTATAAATACAAGAGTGTTGTTCAAGAAAAAGCTCTAGAGATACACCCTACGTGCATAAGTCCATCTAAGCTTTTGATAATCACTCTTAGCACTCTTATTGTTCTTTCATTCATATTCACTCTCAAGGAGTTATTAGACCTTAACCTGTTCATCTTTAAGATAAGGTTGAAGGTAGCCTACTTTAGATTGTGATTAGATCTAAATGAATTGTAAGAAGGAACTGGTACTTCTCAATTCCAGTGAGTAAGTAAGTGAGTTGGTTGGTTGATAGTGAGACCCCTTGGATAAAAGGGAGAGTGGACGTAGGATATTTAAATCCGAACCACTATATATTTTGTGTTCTTTATTGCTTTCATTTACTTATCCTCTTATTGGATTTTGTGCTCTTGTAAAAAGAATTTGAAAGACTTTTTAAGCTTCCGCAATTAATCTAACTAGTGGGACCAACAAATGCATATATACATTTGGGCCAGAAAAGTCCGTGCTCAAAACACCCACAAGCATAATACTAATTAAAATAAAATACAACCCTGGAAACCTGCTATAATTTTTTTTTCAACTGCAAAAGAAAAAAGTTATCACAAACACGACAACTCGTTCACATTTACAAAAGAGGCTTCAAGCCAAACCAACACACCAGTGTAGTTTATATTACAATATAGTACATGTCTAAACCAAAGCAAAATGTACAATAGCGGAAGCAAAATAAGCAACGGTCCTACCCGCAGATCGTCATCTATGTACACCGCAATCCAAAAACCTGCAAGAGCGCCACAGCTAGGCCAGTATAAACATGTTGTCACACATCATCAGGATTACCTACAATGCATAAACTACATGAGATACATAAATATTAGTAAGCATAAATTATGCATGACATGCTGTGATGCTGTTGAAAATTCTCCCCATGCACTCTCTTTTGAAATCACCAATTTATTTATGAAACACTCGCAAGGGCCCATCGACTCACTGTCATACACCGGCAATAAAAAAATAATCACATGGCCATAATAAATATGATCCCGGTGTGAGGCCCATCCTCTTGTGGCCCATCAAGGGTTCACCTCGCACGTACGCCCCTCATGTCCACCAAGAAGTAATCCCTCCACGCTGACCCATGTCAGTGAATCCAGGGATCTACCCTCCCGCGACAGCGAGGTTCATCACCAAACATGACCCCCTGTCCGCACAAGAAGTCCCCCCATGGAAACACTCAAAATACAATCAATGAGACAACGGCCCACTCTAGGTAGCATACGCCAGGCCTCCCCCTGGCCGCCTGAACTCCTAGGTCGCCCCTTCCGCCCTCGATGTATAACCAGTGGCCAAAACACATCATTTAACAAAAATACATTTTCATGTTAATGCATGATATGCTTGATGCAATGCACAAATAACACTTCACAAGATTCATAAATCAACCAACTCACAGGTTCAATCCACATCGAATATTGAGCTCACAGGCTCACTCCACATCAAAGAGCTCACAGGCTCACTCAACAATAATCACTGAATGTCAATCTTATTCCACAGCAAATATTGAGCTCACAGGCTCACTCAACAATAATCGCTAAATGTCAATTCACGTACAATTCACGTATCGCCATTTAAACATAAAGAATTCACAAAATACTATATTTATGCATTGTAGTTGTAAATGAATTTCTACTTACCTCGAATCCGCAAAGGCGTTAATAATTCAACCCTTAAACCACCTTATCAGCCTTCATTATCAAATCTAATAAAATAAATTATAAACATCACTGTCTTTTAATTACCGGCCGATATTAACGATAAATAGCTTCACTGCTGTATCCAAACAAATTTTGAATGCAACTGTATAATCCCGAAGTGAACTAAAAAAAATAGAATTAACACTAACCGCCTCCCAGAATGTTTTCTTATCTAATGACAAACATATTGATCCTACTCGTACCTAAATATATTAATTGAAAGTAGTTTAATTAACAAAGGTATAAAGACAGTGTAAACACATATATGAGTGTATCACTTTCCACAATAAAACCCTAGCTGTACTAAGGTAACGACACCATTAAACTCACAAGCTAAAATGTAAATATGCATATGTCTAAATAATTACTTGATCCTTCTTTCTTCAATACCCTGTTTCCTTCTCCCAAAATTTTCTCAGGTACATCTAGTGGAGAATGGCTATGTAAACGTGAATAAGGTTTTTTATAGAAACATTCTTATCACTAATCACCGACTTTTCTGTTAGCTTATTCGAGAAGGTTTTTTTTTATATTAATTATCCTTAGCTTATGCACTAAGTGTATATACACACACTTATATACTATCAACCACCTAGCTAATTCTATCTCTAAAACGTAACATAGTATATAGTTTATCACTTATATCCTTACTATATTATATATATATATATATATATATACAGTAGTGATATAGAACCCACCATCTGGTTTTTTACGGAACCAGATTAATGAGTTGGCATGACACATCATCATCCATGTAATCAAATTCTATTTAAAAAATAATAATCTTCTTAATTAATGTCTAAAATCTTAAAAAATCTAATTTCACATGTAAATAAATTTTCCCAATATGGATATTGTTGTATTTAAGATCTTATACTCAACAAATAAATATTATTAACGAGTCATGGCTGCCGATCTCATCGCTAAAAAACGTCATCCTAAAAATCAAATTTTCTTGGAGAAAAAGCTAGCCACCGTTTTTCGATCCGTACTCAAAGCCTCCGTGTTCTTAGGTCTGTGGAAGTCTTCTCCCCTAAGGTTAGCAAACTTGCAGAAATAAAATAACATATTTCCATAAGAAATCTAATTTTTGTGGAAGTTTTCAACCTCGCAAATTTAAATTACCTCTACAAATAAGAACAAAGCCTCATCATTAGCAATTTAATGGAGCACTTAATCAAATATTAAAGTTTTCTATGATACAGTAGTCATATCCATAGAACCCAAATTTAGATAAAGTAGTCATATGCATATTGAGGTATTCTTCTATGATAATACTAGTCATGTACAGACCCGCGCTTTGCGCGGTAGTTATTTTTATAATTAATTATTTATACTTCCACCTTTTCAAAAAAAACTTGCAGACATAGTTATGCACACAAATTAATAATAATGCATTTTTTAGTAAAATAGTAGATTATAGGTAAATATGTGTATATTTTTGTGAGTGTGCACACAATTTTTTTCTTTTAGTGTGCAAATTATTGTGGAACGGACCTAAAAAAATTAGTGTGCAATTTTCTCCGGGACGGAGGTAGTTTTAATATTTTATGTATTATAAATATCACAATTTATTCACACAATAATTTACAACAAATTTTTTTAATACAACTTTTTTTAATTATACGCAAGTGTAATGTGAAAAGATAATTTTTTATTTATAATAAAATAGATATTTATAAAGAATTATTTTGTAATCTTACCATCAACTCCTCTTAATTAAATCTCTAACTTGAGAGGTCACCAAATCTTAAATCTTAAATTGTCCATGAATGGGATATTATCATTTTTCATCACTGTTCTAACATAAAGTAATAAAAATATAATATAATATTTCTTCCATAATATGTAGCTCTACTTTTCATTTTAACAATCCAATATAAGCAAGTCATTTTCCTAAAAAAGATAATATTTTACATTATCAACTTACACACAATATACCTATTTTCTTAAAACTCATGCAAAATGAATTATGCTTATAAATTGGAAGGAGAGAGTACAAATTAATAAATATCATCACATTAAATTTTAAAAAAAAAACGTAATACATATCAATTAATTACCTTGCTTTGTCGGAGTATTTCACACTCAATTCTTAGTCACTTTGTCAAATAAACACTCTTGTGCAAAAACAATAATCATTATTTTCAAAATTGTATTAGAGATGTGGTGGAGTGAGTATGTATGGTGGTTGTATTGAATTAAATTATATTTGGTGTGTGAGCATTTTTAGGGATGTGTGTGCAAGTATAATATATTGAATAAAATTATAGTTCATAGTGAACATATTTAATAAAACTTATAAAATGAAATGGATGAAGTGGGTGAACTTGGAAGAATAGTGGTTGTAGATAGTTGTATTTTATTAAAAAAATATCTTATTTAACTTGATTAAAAATTAATAATTTTTATATTTGATTTTTAATAAATTAATAAAAGATCTTGCCTATTTTTAAAACGTGTACATTATTATAATAAGGTTAATGTTATTTTTAAACTTAAAAAAATAATTTTGTATTAATAATGGTATAAACACACAAATAAAATTAAATAATAAAATATTTAAGATAAATATAATAAAAATAAGTATCTGAGAGCATAAGAACGAACGGTGTTTTGGTGGTTGGCATGTGAAATTTGTGGAGAGAGAGAGAGAGAGGGAGAGAGGGAGGGAGGGAGGGAGGGGGAGGGGGAGAGGGAGGGAGGGAGGGAGGGAGGGAGAGAGAGAGAGAGAGAGAGAGGAGGCTTTTTCATTCTAAATTAAGAGTTCCGATCTTGAGGATTCCAATGGCAGCGCTTGAGGTTCCGATAGAGGCGGTGTTTCCCATGTCCAATGAAAGTCGTGACGGTAATGAGAGTTCCAATGAAGATGGTGGTGAAAATGATGAGAAATAGAGAAATCCAAAACGATGGTGACAGTGGTAAAGCGCAAATAGATCGACAACAACAAAGATGAGTTTGATTATCCGTGTCACCAAGTATGTAATATGAATTCATAAATAAAAAAAACGAGAAAATTATTAAGTTTAGAAAACTCTTCAATATAAAGGACTATCACATTGACATTTAAAAAAATGCACCCATGTTTTGTACCGATGGATTTGAGAGGTGTGAGAGTGGATATATTTTGTGGTTTTATAAAATAAATAATATTGGTGGGTTTGTATTTTTAAGGATGTGGTGTAAAGTATTATATAATAAATAAAATTATAATATTATAGTGAGTGAGTTTAAAAGTGGTTGAACCTAATAAAACAATGAGTATAGATAGTTGTGTACTATAATAAATCCATCTATAGAAAAAGTACTCATTTATAAAATACATATACAAACTTTTAGCAATACAAAAAAAAAAAAAAAAAAATCAACAAATGAATTTGATTAAAAGATCACTATCAAGTACTTAACCTTGGTATAGAAAAATTGAAAATCATCCTTGCTTCGATATCAATATCATTATATATTTAAAAATCAATTTTATTATTTTTACACAAATTCAACATTTTTAACAAATTTAGTGGGACAAATCATGCAACGATCTGCATCACAAATAAACTTGGTTTCATAATAATACTCATTAATTTATAAAATACACTAACTTTTAGCAATATAAATAATAAAAAAAATCAACAAATGAATTTGATTAAAAAAAGATCAATATCAAGTACTTAACCTTGGTATAGAAACATTGAAAGTCATTCTTGCTCCGATATAAATACCATTATATATTTAAAAATCAATTTTATTATTTTTACACAAATTCAACATTTCTAACAAATTTATATCAAATTAGTGGGACAAATCATGCAACGATCTGCATCACAAATAAACTTGGTTTCATAATAATTTGGGAACAAAACTTCAGTTATGACATATGTACATCAATTTAATAAAATTCAATTTTTCTACAATTTTTTTTTTCATCCGACACTATTATATGCTAAAAAAATAAAAAATATATTATATTTACAATTTCAGTCTGTTGTTAAAAAAATAAGATATGCATCCAAAGAAATATAAATCTCACCTAACAATTTTTAAATTCAACATTGTTGCATTTCACATATAGTTTAATGATTTCGTCAATATTCAATAATTCTAATTTTACTTCAACATAATCTTCAAAATAATCAATTTGACTTTCGCCTGAAATATTTGGAGGAAAACTTAAATTGTCTTTGGATGGTCCAATAACATTTTTTTTTATCATTTTTCAAACATAAAATAATAAAAGTTTATAATATAATACAAAGAAAAAACTGCTATAAATTTTTTTTTTTTTTTGATAAACAAATTATCTTGTTGGTTTCTTTCACGCCCACTTTTAAATTCATCTGCCTAATAGACATGAGGGGAAGTAGGTATGTTTGGTGGTTGTAATAAAATTGAATGAGATTGTTGAGTGGGGATTATTAGAGATGAGAGTGTAATATTATCTGTTGGATAAAAATATAATTTTAAAGTGAATATATTTAGTGATTGTTTGCAATCACGACTTTGCATTAGAATTGATTCTTTTTTAGTAAAAAATTCAATTCTATATAATTTGTAACCACTAACTTTTAAACTCAGAATCTATTTTGGAGAAGTTAAAAAAAACCTACTTTTGAATTCTTAGAATTGATTCTTTTAGTAAAATTGTATAAATTAATTGATTTTTTTTTCAAACACTCCATTTTAAAAATAACTTTACTTCAAAACATACCCACTTTTGATTTTACTACAAAAATTAATTAAAATCACTTTTGATTTTAAAGAAGAGTTTTAAAACATACCCTTAGTACTCCCTTCGTCTTCACACTTTTCTTTTTTAGATGTCCAACAATAATTTTCATACCCCAAATATGGAAATAAAACACTTTCATAATACAAACTTTATTTTTAAATTATTTTCATTCATTATTCCAAAAAGTCTATAAAAAAAAAAATTCTTGAAAAATGTGTCACCCAACATTTAAAAAATTAATAGGGTATAGAGGGAGTAAGAATTATAAATGGGCTGGTTGAATTTAGTAAAATATTGAGTGTAGATAACTGCACCTTATGATTTTTCAATGAATCGATATACCACCTAAGGACCAACTAATCTAGGTGACCAAAGTTTCACCCTCTAATATATTTATTTATAAATAATTTCATATTTAATTAGACAATAAATAATAAGTTTAATATCTCATTTAAAAAAACTTATTTATTTTTAAAATCAGTTACATAAAAATAAAATCAATATCGTGTATCAACTTTTCAAAAAATCAACTGTATATTAATAACGGTAACAAACACACACAAACACACACACACACACACACATATATATATATACATGAACAAATTTGCCCGATAAAATTTGTATGGTGGTTTCTTTTAAGAACAATAACTTTTTTAAAATAGTAAATCGAGGTCATATCAACCAAATCAAGCAAATAGGGTCCAAATTCATCCTAAATTCAAGCCATATCACGCCAATAAACTCAAAGTTCGAGCCAAATTGAGCCAATTAAC
Source organism: Ballota nigra (assembly GCA_947034835.1). Taxonomy (NCBI): domain Eukaryota; kingdom Viridiplantae; phylum Streptophyta; class Magnoliopsida; order Lamiales; family Lamiaceae; genus Ballota; species Ballota nigra. Next base: position 111,848,386 of record OX344723.1, on the reverse strand, counting down.
CCAAGTTAGTTTGATTAAATTTTGACCTCAATTCACAACTATAAAAATTACTGTCCTTAAATTATACACCTCAAGATTTAAAGTCCTAATGTTGCCATAACCCGCGCAACTTACTATCCTAAAAAAAGTAAATTCTATCAAGTACTCAATCTTAGTACACAAACAATTATACTTATTCTTACTCCGGCATTAATATTACTATGCATACTTCTTGAAAAAAAGTTAATCTTTTTTACGAAATTCAATTCTTATAACAAATTTAACCCAAACTCCAGTGAGACAAAGCATGTAACGATCTGTGTCACCAATAAACTTGTTATTATAATAAATTGGAGAAAATTCTTTAGTGAAGACTGAGCGATCAAAACCAACCAATTTCTAAATATAAGTCAATTACATGTTTAATCTAATTTACATAAACATAAGTTCAAGAAATGATAAAAATTCGATGACAACAAACATTAAAATCAACAAATTTAATAGTCAAGAATCAGGAGTAGGGATGAGTGCTACAATGAAGGATATAATATAGCAAATGAAACATTTGTACGATTGGTGGAACAAAACTGACAATTTGATTAAATTGGTCAGATTTTCCTTAACGGAAATTGGTGGATGAGATTGACCAGATAAAAATAATCAACCCAAAGCAAAGAGTGAGAAAACTAAAAAAAGAAGTCATGGTTGTATTATATATATATATAAGACAAAATATAGAGTGAAATTGGTTCATATATGAATCATTTAAGGGTGTTAGTTGTTTTAACTAAAAAATATTATTTATTTTCACTGAAGAATATTACTTGTCTACATTGAAGAATCTTAGTTGTTCAGTGAAAACAATGTAAGACTATTTATTGAAAACAACTAATATCGTCAAGTAAAAACAACTAACACTCTTTAGTGAAAACAACTAATATAATTCAATGATTCATGTATAAATCAATTTCACTCTATACATACTCTATTTATAAATTATAGATTCACATATTTTTCTGGGGAAAACTTGTGCAAATTAGAAAGTAAAACTCTAAATAAAGAGATACAAATTTGTATGTAATCGTCTCATTACACTCTGAATTTATATAGATTGAGTATAATCTAAATTCACATAAAAATTTACGATATATAACAAACAAATTAAATAATAATAAGTTATGCACTTAGTCAATACACATCCAGTTGCATGATGATCTCCTACTACTTTGGTACCAAATTGGTTAACATAAATTAATTATATTACATTATTAATATTAAATTAATCAACTTTAGAATGATTCGAGAATATTAGTGCAACAACCCAAAGAAAATAAAAAAACCAAACTCAAACCAGAATTAAAATATACGTAAGTCGGAAACTATATATATTGTTAGGAGTTAATGAAAATATTAGACAACATCAATAATCTTTTTCCGACATTTAATCATCATTAGTAATTAGCGATTCCCCAATAATTTATAATATTCATAATATAAAAAGGAAAAATACCATATTTGAAAAAAATACACACCACTCGGTAAAGAATAAATTCCATTATTTTAAAACAATGGAATGTCAATTTTTCCCAAAATCTAAAAAATATTTTAACACGCCAGTAAAGTACAAACATGATAAAAAAAATAACCATTCTCCAAAATAAAATGAATTTTTCTAGAGATATAATTCCACAATGCAAACGATACCAACACTAACATGTTCCAGTATTCTGGAATCACGGATTGAAAATAATTAGACGAATTGACAAATACATTTTTACGTTTCAACTAAATAGTATTATTGTGAGCAAAAAAAACCGAAGGCCAGACAATGTATACAATATTTACTCAAATAAATCAATCCAAATACATATTCACCAAATAATATTAAAAATGAATGAGTCAAACATGCAGTTCCATAAGCAACCGCAACCAATTTCATAGGTTGACTGCCTAATTAATAGGAACAAAACAACACCAATTCTAATCAATAATATAGAAAATATTTTTAAATAAATCACGATCAAAACTTCAACCCTCAATATATTTAACAGATTTAAAATATGTTAACACGATTAAAAAGTATCAACCACCAAGTGCAAAAGGAATTTTTAACACTATAGTTCATATAATTTTCATTAGTTTCACTGATTACATCTAATAATTAAGGTAAGTTTAAAAAGATACAATTTTATCCAATTAATAATTTATAATATTTATAATATAAATAGTACAAACACCGCATTTGAAAATAATACACACCACTCAACAAAGACTACATTCCACTATTTTTAAAAAATGGAATGACTACTTTTTCCTAAAGTGTAAAAGAACATTTCAACACTCCAATCAAGTACACACTTGCCCAAAAGCAACTAATTATAAAATAAAATGAATTTTTCCAGAGACAGAACTCCACAATGCAAATGATACCAACACTAATTTTCCAGTGCACTCACAATACCGATTGGAAATAGTTAGGCGAATTAAAAATACGTATCCATGTTTCAGATAAATACTTATCGCAACTTAATAAAAAAAAAGATAAATAATTAAATATAGAATGTATACAATCATTAATAAAAAACACAGTTCCATAACCCACCGCAACCGATACCATGCATTGGCCGACTAACTAATAGGAACAAAACAACAGTAATTATATTTAGTAATATCTATCAGAGAATATTTTTAAATAAACCACGAATAAAACTTCAAACCTCATTGTATTTAACTAATGTAAAATATTTTAACACTATTATCAAGTCCAATAGGATTTCGCGAATTACATCAAAGTCTCAACTTATTATAGAATCCGAAAATAAGAAGGGAAACACAAGTATCAATTGTCTTCAATCTCCAGATAAACTAATTTAGCTTTTTTGGAAGATTCAGTGCTCGAAGACTGGTCAGCCGGCCAGTGATCTTTTCAACCCAATTTCCAGTTGTTTATCATCATCAATACCATCACCGAGCACCAAACTCCTAACCGGAGAAGCAGCCAGACTGGAAGTGGAACCAACATACACAGTTCATGAAAAAAAAAATTAAATAAGTCAAAGGAACATCAGAATATCAAGAACCAGCGATGAACAAACATAAATCACTCCAGTCCAGGAGTAAAACCATCGGAAAAGACAACAGTGGAAGAAAACCATCAAACTGGTGGAAACGGTTGAATAGGAAGAACATCAGAAAAGCACCTCTCCAAGTAGTCAACAACTGTGAACCAAATACGCAATCACAACACAAAATTTTCGATCAACATATTCCGGCCAAACTGCAAGAACGCACAGGCAAGAACAACGCAGCAAATTAGAAACCAAATGACAGAGACATCTCAGAATTCTGGTGGAATCAATTGACAAAACAGGCACGAAACCATACATATATATACCGAGGAAATGCAGTACATCAGTCCACTAATTTGGCAAGGAATTAATTATAAAAAAAACGACCACAAAGAAAAAAAGGCAAAATATAACTGCAAATCATGCACAAACCAAGGGCGAAAATAACGCAGTATACCATCAACATAATGAACGTCCGAGATCAAAAACCAAAACAGTGAACGGACCATATGAGTTCCCGCCCACAACCGAAAAAGGCAAGATAGCATGCTTTATATATTATAGATATATACATATTCTTGTGTCAACCTTTTATATTTTTTTATTTTATTTTTTTATATTGAATTTAGTATATATGTGTGACATATATAAGCAAACCGAAGATGATTTAGGTGAAGGCAATATTGGAATTTAATTTCAGTGTAGAATTCAATTTTCTGTGGATATATGGGTATAGGATTTTTTCGAATCAATTATTTGGATTAGGTATGACCCTCTCAAGGTTTTTATTGTTCTTTTTCTAAATTTTCAATTTTTTAATTTCTATTATTTTTCTTCCTTTCAAGCACACTTACATTATAATTGCACTATTGTCAAATAGTTGGAAAATATGTATACTGTTACCGACCCTATCATGCTAAATATTGAAGAATCAAATTACGATTTTTGATATTTTTTTAATAATCATGATAATGTTTTTAACTATTTTTCATTGAGAAATTCCTTCTCAGGTACATAAATTTTTATGTTTTGTGGAGCAATCATCAAATTTAAATAATTTACTCTATGGTACAAAAATTTAATTTTTTTGTTGAACTTATGTTGTGTTTAAGTTGTGTTTAAGTTGAACTTACGTATGTTATTATTGCACTATGTATCCAAGGATAGTAAAAAAATTGAACTTCTTTCTCCCAACAATATTTCGTTCAATTTTATACTCCTGAACAACTCACCCCTTTTTAATTTTGTTTTCTATCAGATTTCAACAATGAGCGAAGAAACCAAAGAGCAAATCTACACTCCCCAAGTTCCAGATAATCGTAAACCTTGCGTTCAACAAGAGTTTTTTACGCATGAAGACGTGTTTCATTTTTACAATCAATATGCAAGAGAATGTGGTTTTAGTGCTAAAATCAAGAACTCTAAGAAAAATAAAGAAACAAATGAAGTGGTATGGAAAGAGTTTTCGTGTAGCAAGGAGGGTAAAACTAATGATGCATATCAAAGGACGTTGAAAGATAGTAAGCCGCGTACCGGGGAAAGAAATCGAGGCGAGGTTAGAGTTGGTTGCAAAGCAAGATTGACAATTGTCAAGAAATAACAGGGCCGAATTGGACTGTTAGAACATTTGAGGAGGGTCATAATCATAGTTTGGCAACCCCGAGCAAAGTCGACTTATTACGGTCACATCGAGAGGTGTCTACCACAAAAAAATATTAGCTTAAAAATTTGATCAAGCTAATACACCAACCTGTCAAAAGATGCGGTTGATGGAAATTGATTATGGAGGTCCAGAAAATGTGGGATGTACAGAGAGAGATATCAGGAATTATGAGCAGTCTTTAAAAGAATTACACAAAGGACATGATGCTGAGACGCTAATTCTATTCTTTGAGTCCGAGAAAAAGAAAAATTCAGCTTTCTTTTATGTCCATGAAGTTGATTCGAGCAACAAGTTTATTAGGTGTTTTTGGTCTGATGCTATGTCGAGGAGATATTATAATTTTTTCGGTGATGTAGTTGTGTTTGACACGACGTACAACACAAATAAATATGGAATGATTTTTACTCCATTTACTGGGGTTAACCATCATGGCCAGACCATTATTCTCGGCTGTGGATTTTTAAGTGACGAAAAGATAGAGTCATTCATATGGTTGTTTAGTAAACTAATGGAAGCAATGCCTAAAGGATCTCCAGGTATGATTATCACTGATCAAGATCATGCAATGGCAAAAGCTATCAAGCAAGCTTTCCCGCAAACATTCCATCGTTATCGCATTTGGCACATCCTAAACAAGTTCTCAGAGAAGATTAATCCAGTTGCTTATAGAGACCAGTATTATAATTTGAAAAATGTTATTTTGGATTCTGAGTCGCCGACTGAATTTGAAGAGAAGTGGAATGAATTGGTGAAAGCTACAAAATTAGAAAATAATGTTTGGTTGCACACTATGTATGATTTACGGGATCAATGGGTTCCGACATATGTGAAACACATTTTTAGTGCAGGCATATCAAGTAGCCAGCGAGCTGAAAGTGCTCATGCTTTTTTCAAAAGGTATGTGTCAAGTCAAAACTCGTTAATGGATTTTGTTACTCGGTTCAACAGTGCTCTTAGAAATCAACGACACAATGAGTTAGCATCTAATCATACTGACATAAATGAGTGGTCGAAATGCAAATCGTTGTGGCCAATAGAAAGACAAATGGTCGATTTGTACACAAAAAGGAACTTTTTGTGCTTCCAGAAAGAAATTGATGAAAGTAATGCATATTGCTTTAACCTTGAGACTAGTTGCCAAGAGAAAGAGATTTACACAGTTCAAAGGGCTCACAAAACTGATGGATGTAGACATCGAATTCTTACACACCAAATGGAATTGGAACAAATTTCATGCAACTGTAATATGTTTGAGTTCGAAGGAATACCGTGTAGACACATGTTAACATATTTTCGAGTCAAACAAGTATTTGAATTACCTGACAAGTACATCATGCGTAGGTGGACAAAGAGTGCAAAAGTAGGAGTGGTAACTGATAAAAGTGGTACATGTATCAATGAGATTGAAGATGTCCCATTGATGACACGTCATGGAAAATTATCTCATGCAACTACGTTATTGGTGGATGATGCATCTTTAACAGATGTTGGAACTAATCTTGCACTGACAGCTCTTGAAGACTTACACATCAAAATAAGAGAAATTAATAGTGGTCGAGACATGAATCCAAATTTTTCAGATGCAAAAGTTGACGAAGGAAGTTTATGTATTAATGACCCATCAAAAGTAAGAGCTAAGGGATGTGGAAAAAGATTGCAATCATCAAAAGAGCTCAATATTTCCAATAAAAGAATGTGTCGTGGATGTGGAGTTCGTGGACAATCACATGACAAACGCAATTGTCCAAAATTACTTGACATGTATTTATCAACATTTTACAATTTTAATCTCTTTTAGCTGCAACAACCCAATACTAACACAAGGTTTCTTCATACTTTGACTGTAGGTCTACTACATATCACCGCCAAAATAATCCTGATGATCTTCATGAAGGCACCAATGAGTAAACCCTTATTACAAGTATTATATATTTTATGATGATATTCTCATTATAATAATTTTGTATACTAATTCATTCTAAATAACTTTCGACAGGTTTGGATAATGTTCAACGATCAAGGAATATTCCAGATATACTTTTTTTCTCATGAGTTATTGATTCTCTAAGTCTAAGTTTAGTTAATGGTTTTATTGTCAATTATGAGATGCAACTCTTTTTCGACTGCTAACTTCATTGTTATTAAGGTTTAATTTTTGTTCAAGTTATTGAAGTTTGTGCTCATACTTGCCATCATATATCGTAATGCATTGAGTTACTGCCCAAAATAAAACTCCCAAAAAGCTGGAAAAAATATAAAGGAATGTTTGAGCATTGTGAACATTTGATATTCTGGATTTCTTTTAACAATTATAAAGTATTGAAATAATGTTTATATTCAACGCTCTCTCCGTCTCAGGGTAGTTTGCACCTTAACTTTTGCACATGAATTAAGATTTTTTTTCTTTCTTTTTTTGTAAAGTAGTAACATATGGTAAATATGTGTATATTTTTATGAATGTGCACACAAATTATTATATCTTTATTTTGAGTGTGCAAGTTTGTATTGAGAAGTCCAAATAAAATGAGTGTGCAAATTACTTTGAGACGGAAGGAGTATTTGCCAATAATAACATTCTAAAGTATAAAAAGAAAAGAAAAAAATCTAGGAATTGTTAAGTGAAATTTTAAGAATCTGATGTTACATGTGGAAAAGAAGCCGTTTATTGAGTTTAAAACTTTATAATGTCTCATGTTAATGTGTTCTTATCTCACTGAATTTATTTTGTGTGAAACAAAATGAAACTGTTAAGTATAAAATTTTACAATGTGCCAAGTTAAGACTTTACAATGTCGAATTCAATTTATTTTGTGCGAAACAAAATGTCCACTACTGCATCTATGATTAATTTAGGCTGTAATAGTTAGGTCAAAGCATGACGCATCAAACACCGAAAATATGAACACAATTTATCACTGCTAAGAGATAATTTAGTTCACTTTCAAATAAATTAATTACTGGGCATATTTTTTACAGAAAAAAAAAACCAAGGAAAAATTATAGAAGACACGTTTCTTCTCACGTACTCTAAAATAAAATGAAACTTTAGAAATACAAATTGAAAGTCCATAATATTTTGTTTAATTGTACAAAGGCATTCCTTAAAAAAAAAAATTTTACAAAGGCGTGGCTTTCATAGATTCCATATGAACCCTTATAATTTTTTTTTAAAAGTTTAATGGTGAATGTCTTGAGGATAGTTGTCATGTAAATAGAGGGGTTTTTTTTAAGGTGATTTGGACTACGTTTGACAACAATAAGCAAAATAGCATGCGACACAGAATTAATATCATCGCACTTTTTTTTCTTTTTTTTAAATTTTTTTTATTGTTCATTTGAAATTCTTTTTTTTTTTTTTTGTTATAATGTTAGATGAAGATGGAGAAATTATAACAGTGGAAGGTATGGTGGGGTGGGTGGGTGTTGGATCTAGATTTATTGGAATCTTCTTATATATAAATCCATAAGATATTATCCTTATTTATAGGATTAATTTGATTATATGTTATTGACTTATCTAGAATTAATTAATTACATAGATGATGATGTGTCATGCCAACACATTAATCTGGTTCCGTAAAAAACCAGATGGTGGGTTCTATATCACTACTGTATATATATATATATATATATATATATATATATATATATATATATATATATATATATATATATATAAATTAAAGCGTATGTATAGAGTGAAATTGGTTTATACATGAATGATTGAAGAGTATTAGTTGTTTTTATTAAAAGTATTAGTTGTTTTCACTGAAGGTTTTAGTTGTTGTCACTAAAGAGTATTAGTTGTTTATTGAAAATGAACTAAGATTCCTTCAGTGAATACTGTAAGCAAATAAAATTTGCACCCAATTAAATTGTGACACGTGTGCAAACAAATATTAATATCAAATAAAATTTACTATTTGATTTTAAGAATTTAATCAAATTAATTCTTGAATTAAATAGTTAACTTGATATTAAATGTACACGGTACAAGTCGGACAAATTAAATGAGTGTTCGATACTCAAATTGGGTAATAAATACGCTTTATTTACCATTAAAACGAGAATTAAATGATATCTCGTCAAAAATGGAAGCGAATTAAACTAATTCGCAAATCACGCCAATCAAATGTTGTGGGCCAATCAGGTGGCGCCACGTGGCATGACAAGAATGGAAAGTTTTCTATCCTTCACCCTATAAATAGGGTCTTCTTCTCATTCATTTCACACGACAACCAAGATGAACCAAGACGAGCACGAATGAAGACGAACAAGCAACCGAAGCGAACGAGCATCCAGATGATCAACCAGCGAATTCTTCTGCAACCGTTCTTGGAGACTCAAAGCGTTCATCGCCGTTCTTCACGGAACTCAACCGGAAGCAGCTCCAGATCGAAGATTAAGGGTTGAAGCCCCTCCGATCCGGCGTTTTCTCATTGAAGATTTGAAGATTTGAAGATTCTTCAAGATCGTTCTTTAGCGTTCTTCAGCGTTCTTTGTCGTTCTTCGTGAAAGTCAACCGGAAGCAACTCCAGATCGAAGATTAAGGCCCGAAGCCCCTTTGATCCGGTGTTTCTACTCGAAGATTCGAAGATTCTCCAAGAACATTCTTCACCGATCTTCGCTGTTCTTCGCCCCAAATCCGTCTGAAACAGCTCGAGATTGAAGATCAAGGCCCGAAGCCCCTTCGATCCGGCGTTTTCTCCTTGAAGATTTGAAGATTCTTCAAGACGTTCTTCGCTGTTCTTCGTGCAAGTTCGCCAGAAACAGAAGATCAAGGTCCAGAACCCCTTCAATCCGGCGTTTGCCGTTGAAGATTTGAAGAAAACTCCAAGAGCGTTCTTCAGTGTTCTTCGCCCAAAGCAGCTCCAGATCGAAGATCAAGGCTCGAAGTCCCGTCGATCCGGCGTTTGCATTCAAAGATTCAAAGAGCGTTCTTCACCAAATTCAAGAGTGTTCATCCAGAAGCAACGTTTAATCCAAAACAAGGTGTTTTCACCCTTGGATTAACGTTATAAACACTCAAGCTAAAGATCAAAGTCTAGTCAACAGGAGAGAAGAATCAGAGGATCAAAGTCTAGAGTCAAGAATCCACAAAATTTCTCGGTTCGATCCAATTCAAATTAAAGTTGTAAATTGTATTCATTTTCATTATTTTAATAAAATGAATCTTGCAGTTACAAATTGGCACTCCCGATGGGATAGACTCTACCTCTCATCTCTTCTCTCCGCAAGTAAGCTCAAGATTACTAAGGATGGCTCCCCGCAAAGTTATTGTGCAAAAAGCCAACTCCTCCAAAACTTCTGAAGGTCAGGTCATGACAAGAAGTATGGCGAAGCGATCACTGACTGAGATCTTCACAAAGGCCAATCCATCAGTGGAGGCAACAACTAAGAAACCGGCCCACACTGCTGAAGACGAAGAGGTCAACTCTCCGCACTCCACTACACATTCATCCTCAAACTCACTGTCAGACTCAAGCGTTGCTCCAGTCATGATGACAGACTCCTCAACTATTGAGGAACGATTCAACAGCATCCTCAAAGCTATTGAAGGGCTTGCAGATCATGTCAAGAGGCAAGACATTCAGATTGCCAACTTGATGAACAAAGTGGAGAATACTGATGCAAGTCACGCTCACGGGAAGCAAGTTGAAGATTAAGGAGTGGAGAAAACCTCAACTAGGCAACAAGCAGCCGAGACTGAAGAGACTGCTAAGGAGTTGTATGTTTCGTCTGACGGGGCGATCCAGATTGATCAACTTAAAGAACTCATTCTGGAAACAGTGAAAGGGAAATTTGAAGATGGCTCCAAGTCCACCTTCACCTACACCAAGCCTTATACCAAGAAGATCGACAACTTAAAGATGCCAGCAGGCTACCAACCTCCGAAGTTTCAACAGTTTGATGGTAAGGGCAATCCAAAGCAGCACGTGACCCACTTTGTTGAGACGTGCAATAATGACGGGACTTATGGAGACTATCTTGTCAAACAGTTCGTCCGCTCCCTCAAAGGAAACGCCTTCGACTGGTACATTGATCTGGAGGCTAACTCCATCAACAGCTGGGATCAAATGGAGCAAGAGTTCCTAAACCGCACAAGGAGGACAGTTAGCATGATCGAGCTAACCAACACTCGCCAGAAGAAAGATGAGCCCGTGATCAATTATATTAATCGATGGAGGAATCTGAGCCTCAATTGTAAGGACAGACTTTCAGAGGCTTCTGCAATCGAGATGTGTATTCAAGGCATGCAGTGGGGTCTCCGGTACATTCTTCAAGGAATTCAACCAAAAACCTTCGAAGATCTGGCTACAAGAGCTCATGACATGGAGCTAAGCATGAACGTAAGTGAAGTTGAAGAACCATCAAGTCAAAAGCATCGCGATAAGATATATGTTAAGCCTTCAAGTAAGGAATACATAACAGATCTTCCTCGTGATGGGGGGCAAAGCAGGTTCACTCTGAAAGAGCTGCGTAAAAAACAATATCCTTTCTTAAACTCTGACGTCTCAGGGATATTTGACGACTTGATGGATGCGAAACTTATAGAATTACCCAAGATGAAGCGGCCAGAGGAAGCTGGATGCACTGACAATCCAAAGTACTGCAAATACAATCGATTAGTGGGCCACCCAATTGAAGACTGCTTCATCTTAAAGGAAAAGGTCATGCAATTGGTTAAGCAAGGAGATATCGTGCTCGAAGAAGCTACCTAAAGTCCCTCAAATCAAATGCTCCTTGACAAGAGCATAAACTGTCTGTGATGCTCCTTGATACGAGCGAAAACTATCTCAAAGCCAAATCAAATCTCATTGACGAAAGATAAATCTGTCAGAAGCTCTAAAGTCGAAGATCAGATTGAAGTCTCCCCAAGTTAAATAAAACTCTCCTTGTTAAGAGACTAAACTATCTGAAGCTCTCAAGCCGGAGATCAAATTGAAGTCTCCATCAAATCCATTCTCCTTGATAAGAGATAAAACTGTCTGAAGCTTTCAAGCCGGAGATCAAATTGAAGCCTCTCCGAATCAAATAAAGCTCCTTGATACGAGCGAAAACTATCTCAAAGCCAAATCAAACTCTCCTTGATAAGAGACAAAACCATTTGAGGCTTTCAAGACGGAGATCAAATTGAAGCCTCCTGGATCAAATGATGCTCCTCGATACGAGCCTAAACTATTTACAAATTTGAAAATGAAGTCTCCTCGACAAGAGATCAAACTGTTCAAATTTGAAGTTGAAATACTCCTTGATACGAGTATAAACTATATAACAAATCCAAATCAAGTCTCCATGACACACGAGTTAAAACTGTATGTTGTTGGTGATCAATTTTTATCGAGAGGATTAGTGACTGTTTAAGTTCGGTTTACTGATCATCAATCAATTACGTGTGATTGGTTACCACCGTAAATGGTAAAACGAGGGTCGGGTTATGAACTTGTAAATATGAAAATCGAAATCGTAATAATCTCGTATGTGTGCACGTTTAGGTGTAATAGTGTGTGTGTTTTTTAGAGTGTTTGTGAATTTGAACTTGTATTAATAAGCTGGAGAACAACTATTTATAGAGACTAGCAAGCATGAGGTGTTCCTGACTCTTGGTCTTCCTAGCCTGCATGCTTGACATGTGTCATTTGACTCTAGTTTGACCTTATCTAAGCTGAATCTTAGTTACAAAGTCTTCTTTTGATCTTATCTCGGACTTCATTGTTGTTCGTCCAGGTCGGTTTAGTGTATCCAGAATGGGTTTTTCATTAAAGTTGTTCGCCTTTTGAGTGCATGGCTTAGAAGTTGTTCGCCTTTGTATTTTACACAAATTGGCTTTGGGATCTTGATCCTTTGTTCGTCGACATGCACTTCTTAGGCTGGTTGATTCACCACTTTTTATCAATGTTGCTCGTCATCAGTGACTTAGCAGAATGTTCATCTCTGGTCTTGGGCCTTCAAACCTGTTCGCCAATATCTTGTTCGCCGAATAGTTGTTCATCATATAGTTGTTCGTCATTTTAAATACTCCCCAGAATGGTTTTTGCACCCCGACTTGATTTTCTTTGTTGATCATCCTTGATTTGAGGTTGACTCTTCATAATCCTTGATGAGGCTTTAAACCTTTGCTCGCCATTTATTAATATATGTTCGCCTATCAACAAATGCCCCCTATCCTGGCTATATGTTGCTCCAGACGAGCAACTTCATGGCGAGCAACTATAGTTAGGATATCAAGATGAGGAGGGTTGGGACGAACATCATTGGTCTGGGCGAGCAACATATGGTTCGTCGTTTTGTCTCCCCGAGGTCTGGGGGTTGTACGAAGATGACGTGAGCGTCATGATTGCGCGTCGTTCAAGCGCGATCAATCCCGAGGCTACGCGCCTCCGTATTTGCATATAGGTCCTCCAACTTCCATACTTGCTCGAAAGAAACCCCGTTTTCTTTCAACTTAGTCCATATTTTGTTGTAAATTATGTTCCGTACCCCGTTTTTGTTTGGGGTATAAATATGGGAAAAACTGAAAATTTTCCCACTTTTTTCATTTCTGCTACAGTGCTCCGGCGACTCCTTCCTTCTCGGTGACTCCAAGCTTTCCGGCGTCCGTTTCTCTTGCATTTGGCCTCAAATTTCATTCTCAGGTAGTTACCTTTTTTATTTTTTATCTTTCTCTCAACTTTTTCTCTCGAAAATTCTTCTGCCGCCGTGTGGATTCGAGCGCCACCATCTTCTCCGACGAAACGCCGCCATCTGGTTCTTCTTTTCCCTTTTCCTTTCATGTCTTCGCACTCGAGCAACAAATCTGAGGAGACTCTTGATCCGTTTTTCCCAATCGCGGCCCCCGTCGATCAACCTCCCCTCGAAATCTCATCGGCATCGGACCCCCACATGGACTCCGTAGTTCTCTTATTGGAGGACACTGGTGCTCGCCCATCTGGGAGGGAAGTGGTGGTTGCTGCGAACAGGGACTCTGACGAGAGCTCCTCGTCTAGCGCTGAATCGGAAGATCCCCAATTTGACGAGTTGACTCGCGAATTTTTAGAGGGGATAAACTTTCCATCTCCAAAGATGCTGGAAAATGAGATCCCAGTCGGAGTTGCTCGGCCTTTCGAATGTCGAGCATATGCTGAGGAGTACGCGAACAACTTTGCTCGCCCACAGAGAGAAGTATTGGATCTGGTGAAGACTGAGTACCAGGCGAGCAAGATTAAAAGCGTTGTTCGCGAGTATGAATTGGATTCGATCCGGGAGACCTACAAGATTCCCTATGATATTCATATGTGGGCTCCCAAGAGAAAAGAGAGAGCTGATCGCCCACCTCCAGGATGCACGGCGATCAACATTCATACTCTGATTGCTGGATTGAGACTGCCCCTTCCACCCATTGTTGGTCGTTTCTTAGAGGCGACCAACCTTGCTATCACCCAAATCACTCCAATTGGATGGATGAATCTGCTGGGGACAATGTGTTTGTTCGCACTAGAGGGGTACGTTGATCGCATAACTGCAGAAGAGATCAACTACCTTATGACTATCACAAGATGTCCCCCTGGAGAGGAGGGTTATTACTACTTCAAGGCCAGGACAGGTTTAAAGATGGTGGAAGGAGTGCCGAATAAAATCCGTGACTGGAAACATCACTTCTTTTTCATCGGGGGTGATTGGCGAGCATCTTCAGGTCCACACAGTGGTGAAGGACGAATAAATTCCCCAGCCTCATATGGAAAATTCAAACGTAAGATTATTTTCTTGCTCGTCTTCGAACTGTACTGTTCTAATTTAACTTTTCTTGTTTGTTCGCAGGCCCTCGTTTGCCCAAGTGGAACTCGGAGGAAGAGGAGGTCGGCTCAGAGTTTCTATTCACCTCCTGCTTGGTCGGCCTTCGCAACAAAGCAGATAGGACCACCGAGTATTTATGTGAGGGAAGGTGCTTGAGAGCTGCTCGCTTGTTTCCTTACCCTCATCACTTGGAAGCACAAGCGGAAGTGCCCCCAGGTATGAAAAATTTCTAACTCTTGATACCAATTTTGCTCGTCATTTTACTTTTACAACTTGCTCGTCTAACTCCTTTTTTTTTTTTAGCCGAGCAAGTCACTGTTGCGATTCCCCCCAGTTTTGCACTCCTCGAACAAAGAGTCTTCGAGATAGCGCCTCCAAAGGGACGGAAGAGGAGAGGTGACCCGCCCACAAAGGTTTTGCCAATGACGAATAAGGCTGAAGGAGCCAAAGTCGCACGGCCTGTTGCTCCTCCCGCTCCTGCCCAGCCATCATCACCAATTTCTCCTCCTCGCGCGGGAAAACGCTTAAAGAAGGCGGATGGGACTCTGTTGGCCCACGATGTCCCCATTGCTGGTAAGGGGAAGGAGAAAGTAGGCCACAGTCATGCTCGCCCTGAGGTGGAGGCTGTTCGCCGCTCCACCGAGCCTGTAGAAAGATCAGGCAAGGCGAGCAAGGATTCCACTTCTGGCCGCGGCCCCGAGGACCTTACCCATCTGGGTTGGGATGATCGGAAATTCAGAGAGTAAGTCTTTTCCTGCCCTCGCCGAGCAAGATTCATCATCATTTTTTTTATTTTTCTAAGTGCCTTTTTCTTTCTTGTTCGCAGATATCGTGCTGACGATCATCCCGGCCGAGCAAGTGTTGTACATCAGTACGCTTGCTCGAAGACTCCCGTTAACATAAGAGAGATTCCTGGCGAACATGTTCGCAGGGCGACGGACTTAGTCGCCCGAGCTTGGACGCATCCCTTGGACAAAGCCATCCTTCAACAGGGGCTAGTGGACAATCTCCACCTCTCAATGATGCTCCATGCTAACGGCCTCGTCACGGCCCAAAGGGCAATGGCCCAAGTTGCTGAGCAAGAAGAGTCTGCTCGTCATTATGCGAGTACTGCTCGGCAGCTTACGGAAGAGAAAGATGGTCTGGTCGGCCAATACGAGGCTAAAATTGCTCGCCTCAACAACCAGATCAATGTTTACATTGATGCTGAGCACAAGCGCCTTGAAGAAATTCAAGGCCTGTCCAAAGAGCTGAAGGACAAGGAGGCCCTGCTCAAGGACAAAGAGGTCCTGCTCGGCGAGGGGGAGAAAAAGTTATCTGCGGCAGAACAAGAGAACGCCGAACTGAAAGCAGAAATTGCTCGTCTTCGGGAGGCGGAAGCCAACCTCTACACAAGCGAGCAACTCGAAGCCGAAGTTCAGGCTCGAACGGCCCCGGTCTCAAACCTTGGATATATTTGCGCCTATGCGGACAGCATTCGCACGGCCGATGCCTATGACTTCAAGGAATTGGTTGAAGAAATGAGCAAGGATTTGAATGAATTCATAGAGCACTATCCTCCGCCGAACAATATCGAAATTCAGCTGGCGGATCTGGCGGTGCTAGGGGTTAAATTCGATAAACTTGACCCCAGCATTGTTGTCACTCATCATCCTCCTCCAGTTGATGATGGCGAGCAAGAGGAAGAGGCAGCCGTGGCTGCCGAGCAAACTGCTAAAGAGGCTGAGGATAAGGCCGCTGAAGACTTGGCTCGAGATATGATCGTTGATCCTCCCGCCGAGCAAACTCAAGATCCTCCTTCTGCCGAGCAGCAATAGTTCTTAGGACGGCTTTTTTTCTTTTCTTTGTAATAGTTGTCCGTTCCTTTTTGTAGTACTTGACTTCTAGGATCATTGTACTATTTTTTAGGCTTAATGCCTTTTGATTAATGGAATGTCTTTCTCATGTTCGCTCATTTTCTTGTATATGTTAATTGCCTTTACATTTTTGTCAATGCCTTTGCAATTATAACATATAGTGTTGGGCTTTTGTTCGAATTGAACTTTGCCTTTAGTGGAATTAGGGTTCAGTCTTAGGTTCTGTTCATTTTAAAAAACGAACAACCTTAAAGTGGCGTTGGTCCTTAGGTTCTGTTCATTTGAAAAAACGAACAACCTTTAGATGGACTGGTACCTCGAGCTTTTGGACTTTTCCTTCTTGACGAACAACTATCATATTTACATAATATAAAATTTACAAGTGTTGTAAGACTGCTCGTCACTAACATATATAAACTGACGAACAACTTTGAACACTAACAAACATGCTCGCTTATAATATTTTTGCCGAGCAATTTTATTAAAAAAAAACACTAAACTATACAATGTGCCGAACAACTTTACATTCTATACTTAGCAAAAATTTCAAAAAATTTCAAAAAATTAGGTAAGTTTTTGGTTTGCCTTACTTGTCCCTTACTTGGTTCACTAGCCCCCCAAGTAATTTGTTCGCCCAATTATGAACTTGTTCGTCTTATTGATAGTACTTCTTTAGATATACAGCATTCCAGGAGTATTGGGCTGGCTTGCCTTCCATGTCTTCAAATATCGTATACACCATTTACGTATTTTTCCGTTATACGATACGGGCCCTCCCAAGTTGGTCCCAATACACCTGGAGGTTGGGCGAGCAACTTTCTTAGAACCATGTCTCCAACTCTGAATTCCCTGATTTTAACATGGGAATTATAATAGCGTTCTGCTCGCTGCTTGTAGGTAGCATTTTTTAGCTCGGCATTTAGTCTTTTTTCTTCGAGCAAATCCATTTCAGTAGCTAGAGAAGAGTTGTTCGCCTGCTCATCAAAGTTGGTCGTTCTGAATGTATTGGTCTTTAACTCGATTGGTATTACGGCTTCTGTCCCGAAAGCCATTGCAAAAGGTGTTTCTCTGGTGCTTGACCTGGGAGAAACTCTATATGCCCATAGGACTTCCGGGAGTTCTTCAGACCAACTGCTTTTGCTCTCCGCTAGCCGTACTTTTAACGTATGCTTGATGATTTTGTTTACGGCTTCGACTTGTCCATTTGACTGGGGATGGTAGGGCGTAGAATAATATTTCTTGATCCCCCACTTAGTACAAAAATCTCTCAACTCTTTTCCATCAAACTGTGGACCATTGTCTGTCACGATGGTTTGTGGAACTCCGAAACGACAGACAATGTTCTTCCATATGAAGTTGATCATTTTCTGTTGCGTGATTTTCAACATGGCCTCTGCTTCTGCCCATTTTGTATAATAGTCGACTGCCACAACGGCAAATCAGACTCCTCCAACTCCCGCCGGGAAGGGACCAATAATGTCCATCCCCCATCTTGCAAATAGCTACGGGCTATAAACTGATACGAGCTGTTGGGCCGGGGTATGAATGTTTGGGGCGAAGATTTGACATTGATGGCAAGTCTTTGCTTTCTTGATTGCATCTTGACGTAAAGTTGGCCAATAATAGCCTTGTCTGATGGTTTTGTATGCCAAAGCTTGCCCCCCAGTATGATTTCCGCATACTCCAGCATGTATTTCTTCAAGTATTGCTCGTCCTTGCCCCCTAGGCAAACATTTGAGAAGTGGAAGTGATATTCCTCTTTTGTAAAGCTGCTCGCCTATCAGAGTATATCTGGCGGCTTGCTTAATTAGCTTGGCAGCTTCAAAAGAGTTGTTTGGTTTTTCTCCACTTTTCAAATATTTGACTATATTTGTTCTCCAATCTTCCTCTTCACTTGCTTGTTCATCAAGTTGATTGACATTATAACTTCTTGTTGATGGATCATTCATCTTTGTAATTATAATGTCTGCCAACTCTGCTGGTCCTTCACTTGTTGCTAGTCGGGCCAGTGCATCTGCTTGCGTGTTGCTTGTCTTTGGAATTTGTTCAATGAAGACTTGTTCTAACAAGGACATCAGGTAAGCAACAATTCGCTGATACTCAATCATGTGATCGTCTTTTGCTTCGTATTCACCTCGGACTTGATTCACAATCAATTGTGAGTCGCAGAATATTTGTAAACGTCTAACACCTACTGCAAGGGATAGGTGGAGACCAGCAATGAGAGCTTCATATTCAGCTTCGTTGTTGGTAGCCATGAAACCAAATCTGATTGTCGAAGTGAATACTTGTCTGTTTGGACTGATTAGAACCACTCCTGCCCCCGAAGCTATGTTAGTCGAAGATCCGTCTACATAAAGATGCCAGGGGTGATCAAGTCCTCTCGTCGGATCTGGTGGGAAGGTTAGTTCGACAATAAAGTCGGCTAACGCTTGCCCTTTGATCGCTGTTCGAGGAGCATAAGTTACCCCGAATTGGCTAATCTCTAGTGACCACTTTAAAAGACGACCAGCCGTGTCGGGGCGATGGAGAATTTGTCTGAGTGGGAAAGTTGTTAGCACTTCAACTTGATGATCAAAAAAGTATGGCCGTAACTTCCTCACACTCATGACAAGTGCGTACGCCAGTTTTTCAGTTGGGGAGTATTTGATCTCCGCCTCGTGTAAAGCTTGACTGACGTAGTAGATAGGTTGATGAAATTTGCCGTCTTCTCGCACCAGAACGGAGCTGATGGCCACCTCCGATGCTGCCAAGTATAAATATAGCTTTTCTCCTGGGACGGGTTTTGATAGGATTTTCACATCTTCCAGGTAATCCTTGAGTTGGTCGAACGCCTTTTGACAGTTGTTAGTCCACGTGAACTGTCCTTTCTTGATGGCTTCAAAGAATGGACGGCATTTGTCTCCCGATCTGGATATGAATCGGTTTAGTGCTGCTAGACATCCCGTGAGTCTTTGCACTTCTTTTATTGAACGTGGTGGTTGCATATCCATAATGGCTTTGACTTTTGTTGGATTAGCCTCAATTCCCCGTTGACTAACAAGATGACCCAAGAATTTGCCTGAATGGACTCCAAAGCTGCTTTTCTTTGGATTCAGCTTCATGTTGTAATATCGAAGAATTTCGAACACTTGGGTCAAGTGTTGGAGATGGTCTTCTTTACGGGGACTTTTGACTACAATGTCATCAACGTAGACTTCTACTGTATCTCCAATTTGCTGGTCGAACATTTTGTTCACCAGTCTTTGATAAGTTGCTCCGACGTTGATGAGACCAAAGGGCATTCTCTTCCAACACAACAAGTTTTTGTTCGTATAAAATGCTGTGTTCTCTTGATCGTCTGGATGCATCGGAATTTGATGGTACCCGGCAAAGGCATCCATGAATGTTAGCATTTCATGACCTGCAGTGCTGTCCACCAACTGGTCAATGTGAGGAAGCGGAAAGTTGTCCTTTGGGCATGCTGCATTCAGATCTGGAAAGTCTATGCATAGCCTCCAGGTCCCATTCGGTTTCCTCACAAGGACTGGGTTTGCTACCCATTGTAGACAGAGTGCTTGTCGGATGAGGTTGTTGTCTAACAACTTCTTTACTTCTTCGTTCAAAGCTTGATACTTGTCTGGGCCATATTTTCTTCGTTTTTGATGGATTGGCCTTTTTGCTTGATTGATATTGAGTTTGTGACAAGCATGTTTTGGATCTATCCCCACCATGTCTGCATGAGACCAAGCAAAAACATCTAGATTTTTGCTGAGGAACTCTTTCATTCGAGATTTGTAAGGCTCAGGGAGCTCAGATCCTATGTATAATTCAAGATCCTCGTTTTCAGGATTAACTTTGAACGTTTCCAGTTCTTCAACTGGAGTTGCTCGTCGTTTTTGTCCTTTCCAGCGAGGATCAAGTATTGGTCCCTCAGAGTTGAAATTATTTTCGATGTTCATCGGCTCTGCCCCCAGGCGGGGATCAAGATCATCTGTTGGTCTTGATTCGTTGTTGTTAGTTAACATCTGGCCCTCCCGGCCATCATTTGAATGTTGCTCGTCACCATCCCTTTGTTGTTCGCCAGGATGACGTTACTCATGGGTGGTGAGGAGTTGTTCGTCCAACACCTGCTTGTCATGATGTTGTTCGTCTGTATCCATGTGGTCATCTTCTATGTCCATCATGTTCTCCAGTAATGATGGTTCATCAGTAGGATAGCTTGTTGTGGCCTCCATCATGGATACTTGCGCATGTTTTGCTTGCAATTGTAAGAGGCATTCCCGAGCCTTTCTTTGATCTCCTTTAACTGTGCCTGCTCCACTTGCTGTTGGAAACTTCAAACAATAATGGTAAGTTGAACAGGCAGCTTTAAATTCATTCAAAAAAAGTCGACCAAGAAACCCATTATATGTCGATTCCTGGTCTACGACCAAGAAATCTATCATTCTTGTAATATTTTTTTCGGGTTCCTCGATCGTTACAAGTTGTACAAGTAAAGAAATTTCTCCCAACGGGACTGTTACTGCATTTCCGAAGCCTAGAATTCTATGGTTTGAGTCCCGGATATGGGCTGAAAAATCCCCAAGTTTATCGAGTGTACTTTTGAACAAGACGTTGGTATAGGCTCCAGTGTCTACCAACAATCTATGAACTCGAGTCCCCATGATCTTTGCGCAGATTATGAGCGAATCGTTATGTGGAGTCAAAATTCCTTCAAGATCTTTTTCAGAAAAGGTCAACTCCGCCGTCTGCATGATAGTTGGCTTGACCCCCATTTCTTGGACTTGATCGATTGCTCGTAATTCAGCTTTTCTCTTTCGGTTGGAGATTGGCGGCCATCCATCAGAACATCCTCCTGCGGGACCTGCAGGTTCCATCATATACAAATCTTCCAATGGACGAGTAGGAATGGCAGGAACTGGTCGCGCTGGTTTATTGTTCTTCTGAGGTTGATCATCTTCGTCCTCAGAGTTGTTCTCCCGGACTCTCTTCCCGGGTTGTCTTTTGACGAAATCGGAGAGCTTTCCGTCCTCGTAGAAACACCAGAGCTGCCTGAGCAAATCTCTACACTCACTCGTAAAGTGCCCCACGCTTTGATGGTAGGCACAATACTTGTTAGGGTTGAGTTTGCTAGTATCCTGACGAATCTTCCGGGGAGGGGAGAGCAACTCCTTATCTTTCACGTTCTCATAAACAGTATCGACTGACACTGTTAGCACCTGATTCAACTTTTCTTTGAGTTATGTCCCTTCAGTGAATGCCTTCATATTTTTAGGGACTCGATAGCTCGTTGCGCCTGGTTTCTTGTTGTTCTCCTTGGGATCCGTTTTGTTCTCTCCCAAGTTTGATTGTAAAGCCTCATGCATGGAAACGAATATGCCGGCTTGATTCCTGAATTCGGCATAGCTTCTAGGGCACTTCAGATGTACCTCATTCCATAGCTTCGATCCTTTCTTTAACCCGGCCATAACGGCAACGATTTTCGTGTCCTCGCTGACGGGTTCACCCTCTAACAGCACTTTGTCGAACCTTTCCATGAATGCTCGATCTGACTCATCGTCATTTTGTTTTAGGTCCGACAGTCGGTGTTTCTGGGACAAGTATGACCCCGCCGTTGAGAAATGAGAAAGGAATTCACGACTCAGTTGAGTGAAAGAGTGGATTGAGGCTGGCGGTATTGCCGAAAACCACTTGTGCACTCGATCCCCCAGAGTTAAGGGGAAGTTTCCACATTGAGTGGCATCACTGGCTCCCACCGAGACCATGTAATATGAATACTTCGTCAGATGAACTCTGGGATCAGCGACACCGTCATACTGTATGCTCGCCGGGAACTGGACCTTCTTTTGAATCGGGGCTTTCAAAATAACAGATGATAGTGGTGAGGATGGCAAGCTGGTCGTCCCCACCCCTCTTTGTTGGTCCAACTGTCCTTGCATATTCTCTACTGCCCTTCTTAAACTTGTTAGCTCATCCAAAGATGCCCCCTGACTTGGAGGCTGTTCGGCGAGCAAAGGTACCAACCTTTCTGCTCGTCGCAGTCCCTCACTTGGAGTGGGCAACTCATGGAGCTATTTTCTAGGGTTGTTCGCCGCATTTGGCCCTAGACGCCTGAAGGCAGATTGAGAAAGTATCTCATGAACCGACGGGCGTGGTTGTTCAAATGTTGCTCGCCCGTGCTCAGCTTCTTGGCGAACAACTTTCTCATGTTGTTGGGGTTGGCCAAGTCTGTCCTGTGCACTGGAACGGGTTGTTCCGTGGCTCGACATTGTTGTTCGCCTGCGAGCAGACTCAGCCTGGCCCTCCCTGGGCTCGATCATCTTTGCCTTACCCTTATCCCGCCTGACCTGGGCACTATTCACCTCGTGCTGCTCGCCCCTGGTCGACCTGGCCCTAACAACTTCCACAGGTCTGTCCCTGGGCCTCACTTGTGAAGGCCTATTTTGATCTTGATGTCTTTGTAGAGCCTGGAGAGCAGCAATGGTTTTGGCCAGTTCATTAGGGTTGTTCGCTAGGGCCTCCATTTCAGGTGGGAGGTTATCGGTTATAGCCGTGTGTTGTGATCTATTCACATGTCGGGGATTACGATCTTGGTGGTCGGCCGATGAGGCTCGGGTGGGAGATGCTCTCCTTGACAAGCGTGATGCTTGGGTTTCCTTTGATTGAGGCATTCTGAATTAATTTGTCTTAATTCTTACGATGAAGAACACCAAGAACACCTTTGCTTGTATCTTCAAGTATTTCTTGAGGTTTTTCTTTGAATCTTCAAGTCTTCAACTTGAAGTTCTTGAGTAATCACACTAATCGAAGGTTCGAACCCTTCTTCTAGCGCCAAAATTGTTGGTGATCAATTTTTATCGAGAGGATTAGTGACTGTTTAAGTTCGGTTTACTGATCATCAATCAATTACGTGTGATTGGTTACCACCGTAAATGGTAAAACGAGGGTCGGGTTATGAACTTGTAAATATGAAAATCAAAATCGTAATAATCTCGTATGTGTGCACGTTTAGGTGTAATAGTGTGTGTGTTTTTTAGAGTGTTTGTGAATTTGAACTTGTATTAATAAGCTGGAGAACAACGATTTATAGAGACTAGCAAGCATGAGGTGTTCCTGACTCTTGGTCTTCCTAGCCTGCATGCTTGACATGTGTCCTTTGACTCTAGTTTGACCTTATCTAAGCTGAATCTTAGTTGCAAAGTCTTCTTTTGATCTTATCTCGGACTTCATTGTTGTTCGTCCAGGTCGGTTTAGTGTATCCAGAATGGGTTTTTCATTAAAGTTGTTCGCCTTTTGAGTGCATGGCTTAGAAGTTGTTCGCCTTTGTATTTTACACAGATTGGCTTTGGGATCTTGATCCTTTGTTCGTCGACATGCACTTCTTAGACTGGTTGATTCACCACTTTTTATCAATGTTGCTCGTCATCAGTGACTTTGCAGAATGTTCATCTCTGGTCTTGGGCCTTCAAACCTGTTCGCCAATATCTTGTTCACCGAATAGTTGTTCGTCATATAGTTGTTCGTCATTTTAAATACTCCCCAGAATAGTTTTTGCACCCCGACTTGATTTTCTTTGTTGATCATCCTTGATTTGAGGTTGACTCTTCATAATCCTTGATGAGGCTTTAAACCTTTGCTCGCCATTTATTAATATATGTTCGCATATCAACATATGTCACTCCTAGTCTACATGAGTATAAACTGTTTATGACATCCCCTTGAACTACGTTATGATTTGATCCTCTTTAAAGGGGTACGTAGGCAGCTTAGACATCTTCTAAGTTCAGTCATGATTCAAAACTTCAAATTCATATGAGGGAGCAAAATACTTTCGTGCTTCATTCACTCCAAGTCAAAACGACCGTGAACAAAGCACGAGGGGGCATTTATAAGCAAATAAAATTTGTACCCAATTAAATTGTGACACGTGTGCAAACAAATATTAATATGAAATAAAATTTACTATTTGATTTTATGAATTTAATCAAATTAATTCTTGAATTAAATAGTTAACTTGATATTAAATGTACATGGTACAAGTCGGACAAATTAAATGAGTGTTCGATACTCAAATTGGGTAATAAATACGCCTTATTTACCATTAAAACGAGAATTAAATGATATCTCGTCAAAAATGGAAGCGAATTAAACTAATTCGCAAATCACGCCAATCAAATGTTGTGGGCCAATCAGGTGGCGCCACGTGGCATGACAAGAATGGAAAGTTTTCTATCCTTCACCCTATAAATAGGGTCTTCTTCTCATTCATTTCACACGACAACCAAGACGAACCAAGACGAGCACGAATGAAGACGAACAAGCAACCGAAGCGAACGAGCATCCAGACGATCAACCAGCGAATTCTTCTGCAACCGTTCTTGGAGACTCAAAGCGTTCATCGCCGTTCTTCGCGGAACTCAACCGAAAGCAGCTCCAAATTGAAGATTAAGGCTTGAAGCCCCTCCGATCCGGCGTTTTCTCATTGAATATTTGAAGATTCTTCAAGATCGTTCTTTAGCGTTCTTCAGCGTTCTTCGTCGTTCTTCGTGAAAGTCAACCGGAAGCAGCTCCAGATCGAAGATTAAGGCCCGAAGCCCCTTTGATCCGGTGTTTCTACTCGAAGATTTGAAGATTCTCCAAGAACGTTCTTCACCGATCTTCGTTGTTCTTCGCCCCAAATCCGCCTGAAACAGCTCGAGATTGAAGATCAAGGCCCGAAGCCCCTTTGATCCGGCGTTTTCTCCTTGAACATTTGAAGATTCTTCAAGACGTTCTTCGCTGTTCTTCGTGCAAGTTCGCCAGAAGCAGAAGATCAAGGTCAAGAACCCCTTCAATCCGGCGTTTACCGTTGAAGATTTGAAGAAAACTCCAAGAGTGTTCTTCAGTGTTCTTCGCCCAAAGTAGCTCCAGATCGAAGATCAAGGCTCGAAGTCCCATCGATCCGGCGTTTGCATTCAAAGATTCAAAGAGCGTTCTTCACCAAATTCAAGAGCGTTCATCCAGAAGCAACGTTTAATCCAAAATAAGGTGTTTTCACCCTTGGATTAACGTTATAAACACTCAAGCTAAAGATCGAAGTCAAAGTTCGATCAAAGTTAAGTCAACAGGTGAGAAGAATCACAGGATCAAAGTCTAGAGTCAAGAACCCGCAAAATTTCTCGGTTCGATCCGATTCAAATTAAAATTGTAAATTGTATTCGTTTTCATTATTTTAATAAAACGAATCTTGCAGTTACAAATACAACTAATATTTTTCAGTGAGAATAACTAATATTCTTCAATGATTCATATATGAACCATTTTCAATCTATACTTTGTCCAAATTAAACTAAAATGTCCAAAAACTAAATATATTCGAAGAGTATGTATAGAGTGAAATTAGTTCATACATGAATCATTGAAGAGTATTTCTTGTTTTCACTAAAGAGTATTAGTTGTTTATTGAAAATGAACTAAGAATTTTCAGTGAAAACAACTAATACTCTTCAATAAAAACAACTAATACTCTTTATTGAAAACAACTAATACCCTTCAATGATTCATGTATGAACCATTTTCACTCAATACTTAGTCATATTCGAATAATTACTTCAAAGTACTAAATCAACTACTTTGTCAACACAAACCTCAAACCTAAATTCTTTTAATTAACTAACCAAAATTACAAATTATCATTTAATTCAAGTCACTCATAAATTAATTTGTATGTTGCATTGTCTTCTACTTAATTGATAATTAAGTAGATTTAGGGGCGCTTGGTTAACAACCCTTCAATGGTAATGGGAATAAGATTGAAAATTAGTGTAATTAGAATGGTTCATGAGAACAAAATCACTACCTCTCCTCCTAAATAAGGTAATCACTACTCCATTTTGATTACCCTATTCTCTTCCTACAATCATCCTCCTCAATCACTCCCCTATTCCTCCACCAACAACCATTTGTTGTCCACTTCTATTCCAAAATTGGGGCATGACACTAGCAATGGTGTCACTATTGGAACACTTCTTCCCCTAAAATATCATTTTTTTTTTTTTTTGTTAAAGTTAAAAAGTTTAGCTTATATTGCAATTTGTGGGAAAGTAATGATTTTATTTGTAATTATGCATTTCAATAAATAAGGGTATTATATCAAAATTGCAATCACAATTAATGATGTTTTATTAATTTGTGTGATAAATAAAACTAAACTATATTCTGTCAAAATTTTATATTCCTTATTATTCTATATAATACCTCAAAAAGACAAAAACAACCATAATATACGTTGGAAGGGTTATTATGATATTATCAAGACATTCTCAAGTGTCTATATAAGATAATAATGTTATTTACCAAATTAAGGTGATAATTAATAGGGGAATTGGGATTCCATGCTTAAAATTGGGATTTTGTCCCCCCTCCCCCATTTTTATTGGAAAAGATGAAGCATTCTCATATGCATTTGGTGCACGGTGTATTAACTCAACAGTTAAAATTATTTACACTAAGAAGTGTAGGCTGATTATACTGAAAAGTGTGGTTAAATTACACTGAAAAATTTACACTAAAAATCGATTTTCAATGTAAACTTTTCAAAGTAAGCTAACCACATTTTTCAGTATGAATCAAATCATATTTTTCAGTATAAACAGTTTCAACTGTTAAGTAAATGCACCACACACCAAGTGTATAAGAGAGTTACTCTAGAAAAATACTTCTTGATTTTCATTATGTTATAATAAAATAAAAGCAGTCGCGTCCTCTCGTGGTTGGTCATTGTGATTGTTGCACACAAAGTATATTGTGAATCAGTTTCATCGTAAAATTAATTTGTGGTTTGTGTGTACTTTTTAATAGTATTATTAGTGAATTTATTAAAATATATTAATTTGATATTAACAATATTGTATAATAAAAATAATTAATATAATTTTGAGTAGGAAGATGAAACAAGATATTTATTCTTTTGCCATTAAAAACATATAGGGGCAAATTTTAGTATGAAAGTTGTCATATACCCCAACTAATATCAAATATTAATATGACATATATTCGACTAAGAGTTCATGTTCCATTACATTATAATAATACCATTATTTCACGCAAAATGAAAACCATTATATTTTGCAAGAAAAGAAAACCTCAAAATGGTGTTTTCCAGTAAGAAACACTCAAATGGCTCTGATACCATATCTATAGGATCGTGCATCTTATTATATCAATAGTACATTGTGGATCTTTTACAAACCTGATAGGACTGACTGAGAAATTCCATAGTCTATGAGTTAACCTGAAAAAAGCATTACGCCCACAAACGCCTGCGCCTATCCATTGGCAAATCGGCAAAAGGGCACGCCCACATAGTTAACTCATAGATATCACTAGAAAACTCAAACCTACCGGTTAAACCAACGCTACTCTTGATATAGTAACATACAGATTAATAGAAATATGTTAACAAATGCATCTGAAAGTAGGGTATAGCTATGTTAGGCCATGATTCAATACAAGAAGTTTAGCCGACCATAGAGGCGGCGATAACAAAAATTAAAAATTAAATTATTGTACAGAATTAAAATAAGACTATATACCTTAACGGACCACCAGGGCCAAGTGTTTATTGAATTGAGCAAGAAAGCAAAATATTACAGGGGGTAAAGAGAGAGAAAGAGAGAGCGAGAAAACTCCAGCGTGCTCTCTAAAGAAAATAAAAGACCTATATATAGAAAAGGAAGAGCCGGCCATAAGACCCCGGATTCCAAAATAAAAAATGAATAGCAAAATACTATTTATAAACAGAACTTGGTCTGTTGGTGACGCATGTGGTGACCTATGTGATGACGAATTTTAATTCATCCTTTCTTCAAGGGAATCCTTTCTGTTTTAGATCGCCAAAAGGGAAGCTTGCCGACGTAGAAGAATAAGAGTCTTCTTGAACCTCTCCAATTGTTGGTGATCAAAGTTAGAGTTTTTAAGAATCGGGATAAAACTTTCAAGAACTTTGATTTTTTTCGGGAGCCCTTTAAGATAATTTCGCTCACTGATTTTATTATTATCTTCATTGAAGTTAATATAAACAGGGATCTGCCAAATTTCATGATGCAGTCCGATTCTGGAGAATCTCCAGTCTCCGGGATATCTTTCCTCCATAGGGACAATTATTCTTCAATTTTCCCTTTAAGGGATTCTTTAAGAAGATCGAAACTCTCTTGGAGAGAGAAACTTTGATAATCTTTATTTGGGTCTTGGGAATCCTGAATGTCTGACCCAGAAGCAATAGAAGAATCAGATTTTAAATCTGTAAAATCAATATCTTTAAAAAGATTTTTCTTAAGGTGATCCATATAAAGATCAACAATTTTTCCCTTATTGATGATTCCTTGATATCTCTTGGTATAATCAGAAAGAGAAGGGAGAGTTTCAGAGATTATCTCTTTTTTGAATTCTTCAATCTTAGATTGAATTCTTTCAATATTCTCCTGAAGGGGTGGTTCCTGAGATCCTTCCTGGACAACAAATAGGTTGCCCCAAAACCTTGTGGAACTTACTCTCCAAAGGCAGGGTAAGTTAGATTCAGTATAACCGAATTCTGGCCTCCACTTCCAGACCCATGGAATACCAGAGTCAATAAAGAACATAAAAGTGGCTTTACCACTTGTATTGTGTGTTTTTCTTGAAGAGGAAGCAATAGAGTATTCTTCAAGGAGACTCTTTAAATGGTCAGGTAGAATATCTACCGAAGCTCCATAAGTGTACCACCAAGAGGCGAACCAATTTGGAATTTGCCTTTTCCCAATGTTCTCACAAATTTTAATTAACCAAGTGTGAGTATGCTTAGCATTCTGATGAAGAAGAGTTTTATAAAAACTTTCAACATAATCCCAGTAATTATACTGGAAAGTGACCTGACTGTTCTTATTTGTCACTTTTCTCTCAGCAAGAGGTGAAATTCCCCATTCCTGGATGGAGAAGATCTTTTTAATGATAAATTTTGAATAATTAATATTATTCTTGATTTGAAAATGTTGAATATCAACACTGCCAAGTTCGATAAGAATGTTCTCATAAAAACCTCTAGACTTATATATCTGATTTGCCCAACCAATATTTGGGACGTATTTCTCCATGAGAGTCCATGGGGACTCTTTAAACTTCTCGTCATCATCTTCAATGAGAAGAATCAATTCTTTTTTAGAAGAATCAGAGTACTTAGTCTCCGTTTGTACAGTGGAAGCATATGACACTTCCTCATTGTCAAGAGAATTATTCTCTGTTGGAGTGGAGGTGTTAGCCCTCTGTCTGAGGAATTCTTGGAATTCCTTCTGTTCTTTTGAAGAACTTGCACCAGAAATATTCTGATGATAAAGGGATCTCTGCCCCATTTGGATGATAGGAGGTCTTCCTCCTCTGCCTCCTCTTCCTCTATATGAGGAATAGGTACTTTTGCCAGAATGGCTCATTTCTGTCATTCAAGAAATAAACTCGCGGGTTAGAAAATCAGGAATATGATTATCATTTCCTTTTAAATGGACAATATTAAAATCAAAGTAGGCAAGATGTGATTGCCATCTAGCAAACATTTGCTTGGACACATTGTGTTCAACATCTTTAGTAAACATAAAAGTAGCTGCTTTACAATCAGTTTTTATAGTAAACTTCTGATTGTATAAATCATCTTGGAACTTAAGAACACTTTTAACAATAGCTAAAATTTCTTTAGCAACAGTAGAATAGTTTTTTTGTGAATTATTCCATTTTCCAGAGTAGAATCTGACAATATATTCATGATTATTATTGGGGTTAATTTATTTTAAAATGCTACCATAGCCTAACTCAGAGGCATCTGTTTCAACAGTTTTTTCCCATAGGGGATTAGCAATAGAAAGACAAGGAATGTTTTTCACCTTTTCTTTAATTTTTAAAACAACTTTAGTATGATTATCATTCCAAGGTGGAGGATTCTTTTTAAGCCTATCATAAAGGATGGCAGAGTCTTCCGCAAGATTCTTAATATAAGAGGAAACATAATTAAGACTTCCAAGAAATCTTTGTAACTGAGTTTTATCAGTAATGGTGTCTGGAAATTTATTTCCAAACTCAATACTCCTTTGAATAGGGATAATATTCCCCTTTTCTATGAAGTGACCCAAAAATTTTATTTTTGTCTGAAATAAGGTCATTTTTGGTTTTGAAATGACCAAACCATTTTTAATGACGATCTCTTTAAAGATGTCAAGATGTTTAAAATGTATATCAATGTCTTTGGAGAAAACAAGGATATCGTCAATATAGACAATAATAAAATCACTATAAGGATTAAAAATATCGTTCATAATTTGCTGAAATTCAGAGAGAGCATTTTTCAGGCCAAAAGGCATGACAGTCCACTCATAATGCCCAGAAGGAACATTGAAGGCAGTTTTATACCTGTCAGAAGGATCAATCTGTATTTGCCAAAATCCGGATTTTAAATCAAATTTGGAAAAGACAAGAGCATTAACAAGCCTGTCTAGGAGATCCTTTTTATTGGGAATAGGGTGTCTAACCCATTTTATAGCTTTATTAAGAGGTTTATAATTAATGACCAACCTTGGAGCACCGCGTTCTTGCTCAGAATGTTTATTAACATAGAAGGCAGTACAAGACCAGGGAGATTTAGAAGGTGTAATAAGCTTCTTCTGTAATAAAGAATCAATTTCCTTTTTGCAAAGTTCTAAATAATCAGATTTCATCTGACAGGGTCTTGACTTAGTAGGAATATCAGTATCTTTAAAATTTTCTTCATAGGGAAGAGAAACTATATGTTTCTTTCTATTCCAAAAAGCATTTGGAAAATCATTGCAAATATCAATGGAGAGTTTATTATATAAGAGCTGGATTTTATCCTGGAGTTTGGGGTTTTTTATTCTATCTTCAATAATGAAATAATTAATTTCTTCTTTGAGAAAATTGATTTGACAATTTTCGTAATTGATTTGATTCTGTATAATATCAAGAATATTATTAGTAGGTTTATTGATGAAACGGAAGGAAATGGGTGTTTCCTTATAAATACCAGAAATTCCTTCTTCACTAACTTTTATAGGGTAAATCTTTTGAATAAAAGGAAGGCCAACGATCATTTGGCTAGTTAAATTTTTTACAATTAAAAAATCATTGGGAATACAACAATTATTAATACAAACAGAAGCATTTCTGAGTTTGTATTCAATCTTTAAAGATTCTCCTCCAGCATGTGAAAGAGATTGAGTAGTTTTTTCAAAAAACTTGGTGGAAATAATGCCTTCCTGGATAACATTTTGGTCGGCTACACTATCTATCTTAGCAATAAAATCTTTTTTAAAAGAATTATTAATAAGAAGAGAGATCTTAGTGTACCATTTTCGAGACATAACTATATTAATGGCTGAAAGATGGTTTTTATCGATATCAGGATCACTATTAGGGAAAAAATGAGAGAGGGAAGAGGTGCAAGTATCAAAATCATTAATTTTTTCTTTTCCCTTTTCCATAAGAGAAAGTCGAAGGGACATATCAATATTCTGTTTTTGAAGGATTTTAACATTAGTCTTAATCCTATCAATTTCCTGTATTAAATCATTTATGGTTATAGGATTTTGTTTAATATTTTTATGATTTAGAATTTTTTCTAATTCTCCCATATTATAATAATTATTATTATTGACTTTATTCGAAAGACTAGTTTTATTCTTATTAGAAGAATCTTCGAATTATTCAATAATTTTATCCCTTAGACTGGAATCTTTGATTTGTTTAAGAAAATCAATAATATTATTATTATTATCCAGAACACTTATATTCATATCTTGAAATTGGCTTATAAGTTTATAATAATCATCATCATTAGTGTTATTGATACAATTAAGACAGGGTTTGCCATTTAAACAATTTTCACACTCTTTTTCATCATTAGAGTTTGACTCTTTAGAGAAATCAGTGTCAGAATTTTCAGAAATATTTTCTTCTTCAGAAACATTATTATCTGGATCCATAACGATACCAAAAAGAGTTTCTTTTAAATTATTATCAATATCAAGGTTATTAATTTTATCTTTAGCATAACATTGGTTAGCATAGTGGCCATTTCTGCCACATTTCCTACAAATAATCTTGTCTAGATAATTTCTATTTTTAAAAGAAATTCTTTTATCCTTTCCATGCTTATAGGCATGTTTTCTTTCTTTATTATCATGTCTACTATTATTGACAGGGAGCCTTTTATGCTTTCTATAATTTTTTCTTTTATAATTATAACTTATCTCTTTCTTATTTTTATTTATACTGTTTTTAAGTTTAGAATTATCCAAACCAAATTGGTCACAAAAATGACCCAACTGTTTTCTTTCTAAGAGATTATCTCTTTTCATCTGATTTCTTAATTTAAGCTCGTTACAAAGGTTTAAACCTTCTTGAACACAAATACTGATAATTTTTCCAAAAGAGTGTAACTCATAATGGATAGAGTCAGAATCTTTTCTCAGAATTTTCTTGACTCTTTCAGCAAAAAGATAAGGAAGACCATCAATAAATTTATTCTTCCAAATATCCTGGTTACAGTCAGGAATATCATAAATTCTGGATAAAAAGGTATCTTTGTACCATCTGAAATCAGTAAGAGTTTTACACTTCATATTTAAAAGAAGAGTTTTAGTATTTTCAGATTTATTAGTAAATCTGCCAGTAAAGTGTTCTAATATAGTACACACAAGAGAATAAACAACATCAGTTTTAACTTCATTATTCTCAGTTTTAACAGAGGAAAGAATTTCATTTCTATTATTGGGACTTAAATAGTTATCCCACCAACCTTTGAGTTGGCCAGTAAAACCAACCGTTATAGCCTGAGCAGTTTGTAGATCATTATTACCACAAATTCTACAAGCAGAACTGTACATGAGCATTCTATATGTTTATCACTAGCACCATCTATATTCCACTCATCAATACTTTTTCCAGAATAGGAGGTATTAAAAAAGTTTTCCTGTTCTTCATGGAGAACATCTAAAGGAGTGGGCCTCTGATAATAGTGTTTATTTAAAGTGGGTTTATCAGCCCATTTAATTTTATTAATACTCTGATTGTCATAAGAAAAAGAAGAGTTATCTTCAAGATCATTGTCTAAAACTGAAATATTCATTTTTTCAAATTTTTCATTTAGAATTTTTTCAAATTCAGAAACAGAAGCTTCAGTTTTGAAATCTTTGATTTCAATTGGTGATTGAATAGAAGAGGCAGTTTTAATAACAATATCAACATAATCGTTTTTATTTTCAGGCTTAGTTTGAGAAACAATTTTAGTGATTTCATCAATTTTATCATGTAAGGAAATAATTCTATCGATTTTTTTATGTAAAGACATTATTTCTTCTCCCAAAATGGAGAGATAAATATTGCAAAAATTATTTTGCTCAATCATATGATTGATATGCTTAACGGTGATTTGGAGAGTATCATTTTCAATGATTTTAGAGAAAGGAAGGAAATTAAAAGTCCTGCCATTCTTTTTCATTTGTAAAGGGATATGGGGAGGAAAGACAGATCTTTGAATCCCTCCAGCAACGATCTTATAATCGCGTTCAATAACGGATATACAATTAATATAAAAGGTTTTTATAAACCAAGGAACATAGTAAGTGATCTCATTGTATTTTTCACAGAATTTGTAAAAGTTATTAACAAAGTAGTTAAGATCATCTTTAGAAAAAGTTTTGAAATACCAAAACCTAAAATTATCCCACTTAGGATCATAGAACTCTTTATTAATATAGGCTCTTGTAGAAGAACCTTTTGAAAAATCAAGGATAGGTTTTAAATCCATAAATCATAATTTAAAATTGCATTCCGAAATTGTTTCGGGTTCTTTCTCAGCATTGTGAATAATATTATTCTTATCATTATCATCAAAATCATTGTTTTTAGAAAACATGTTTTCCCTATAATGAGAAGTAGACGCTCTAGACGTAGAGGGAGAGTTAACCTCATAATCTAAGGGGGGAGTATAAGAATGTCCTGAGAAGGACCTTGAAAGGGAAGTTTGCCTCCTTTGGCTATTAAAACCAATATTGATAATTCCATTATTATCATGTTTTATGTGACTTAAATCACTGTTGATAAAAGGAATTTTTGGAACAGATTGTTCTAAAACCCAATTATCAGGAAAATTAATTTCTTCCCATTTTATATGTTTTCTTTTAGTAATACTAGACTTACCAAAATTAGTTTCAATAAGAATAGTCTCATTATTATCATTCTCACTAATTTTACACCTAGGATTAAGAGTAAAAAGGGGTTTATAGTAAATCCGATAACAAATACATATGACCTGTGTTCCTGGCATATAATTATAGTCGTGTGTTTTAACATTTAATGTCAAAGCATTAAGAATATTTTCATCAGATAAAGAAAGGGATAGGTTAGGATAGACATTGAAATAAACCGGTCCTAACGCAAGACTGAACTCAATAACTCCCATAAGAGATTGTTTCCAGTTACAGTTTCTGCCATCTCTAAGAGCAGCAAGAAAGCTTTCAGGGAGACCTTTAAGGGTAAGAGGTCTGAAAGCAATTTGAACACAACCAATATGAAGAAACTTATGGGTGCTTTTAAAAGGTAAAATATCCCCTTTACTAAGTAATTTAATAACCATTTCCTCTTCATTTAAGGATATCGAGGATTCAGTGGTTTTAACAACTTGTTTAAGACATATTCTTTCAAAAGTTCCGATTTTATAAACCGTTTTAGGTTCAATTTTAGGAATAGTCCATCTGTTTAACATATCAAGATTTTCAGGAATATCATACTCCTGAACTATGGAGTTCTGGACATTATTGTCCTTTAAACTGAAAAGATTCATCAAGGAAAAGATTGTATTGAATCAAGCAAACAATATATATATATATATATATATATATATATATATATATATATATATATATATATATATATAATACATAATGAAGACAGCATAAAACCCAATGTCTTAAGACATGCCTATTTATCCTCATTAAGAGCCTGCAGATCTATGCATAATCAATCATAATTAATCAAAGACTCCAAATTATCTTAATTAACTGCAATTAATTAACTGAAACTGATGGACCACATCAAGATTGTCCAAGAAGACACAGGTTCTAGATTTATGAGTCATTAAAGCTTAATTAAGCCCAGATTCATTAAAATGATCACCTCCATAAGCATATGTCAGAGGTATATTGGAACATCATCACATTCAATACTTTTATTATATTCTTAATTAAAATGTTTGTTCTACAGAGAATTATTCATACTTATAAGGTTTTTTTTTTAATGATTAATTAAATTTGATAGAGATTGTGGGTTATTATGAAAAGGCCATTTCAATAAGTTGGCAGGTAAAACAAGAAGAAAGACTCAATGGAGGAATGATTAATTTGATTATTATAAGAAATGGGGTTGACAAGTAAAACATCACTCAAGACTGAAAATGAAAAGTAGATTGATGGGTGTAAGATTTATGGTAGAGTATGTGAAGAGTGAAATTTGTCCCGTATGAATTATTGAAGAATATTAGTTGTTTTCACTAAATAATATTAGTTGTTTTTAATGAAGAGTCTTAGTTTGTTATCAGTAAACAACTAATATTTTTCAGTGAAAATAATAATACCTTCAATAAAAACAATTAATACTCTTTAGTAAAAATAACTAATATCCTTTAATATTCATGTATGAACCATTTTCACTCTATATTTTGACTTTATGGATGATATTGCACGGCAAGTATATATTTTAATTATATCCAATGCTATTTAGTTAAACGATTGTTATTAGTGTTTGTCAGTTTGATTAAGCAATATATCATATCATGTGGAGTAGTATATTGGTTTTAATTTGATCATGTAATTACGTGCTGATTTATTTTTACGATGTACATCAATCAATTATTTAATATAATTAATTTTTCCACCAAAGAATTTCTATTTAGGGGGCGCTTGGTTAACAACTCTTCAATGGTAATGAGAATGAGATTGAAAATTAGTGTAATTAGCATGGTTTATGAGAACAAAATCACTACCTCTCCTCCTAAATAAGGTAATCACTATTCCATTTTGATTAACTTATTTTCTTCCTACAATCACCCTCCTCAATCACTCCCCTCTTCCTCCACCAACAACCATTTGTGGTCTACTTCTATTCCAAAATTGGGGCATGACACTAGCAATGGTGTCACCATTGAAACACTTATTCTCCTAACATATCATTTTTATTATGAGGGCATAGATGGAAATAAATTTCCATTCTCATTATCATTGAAGAATTGCTAACCAAGCGGCCCCTTATATATTAATATTACATGTTCAATTTACTATGATCGTGTTTTATACATAAATTTTTCAGTGTGAATGGAAATATGAATAAATATATGTTTATCGTAGTGTTTAATGAAAAAAATGTTCACATCATATTCAAATATATTCCTCCAATTGGGGTTTTCTTAAATAAGAAAAAAAAAATAGATGCCAAAAAATATACAAGTTGCTAGATAAAAATCAAAATTTGCATGTGCGAAATATATTGAAGAGTTAGCCCGTAGGGAATAAATAAAAACACAATCACCAACCCAAGATTTAATGTGGAAACTCCAAAACCAAAGACTAATGGAAGCCTACAATGACTCATAGTTTTCTCACGAAACTCTATTAGAAAAATATATGAGAAAGGAATTTTAACTAGAATTAAAACACATCAAACACAAGGCTAAAGTGTATTGATAGTGGCACTTGCAATCAAAATACTCAGTCTCCTTAAATAATCTTCCCATTAATCTATAAGTAATATGGGACAAAAAAAAAAATTCTTTTATTTTAACACAAACTAAAGTCCAACGAAAGTGGAACTCTGAGTGACCATCCCACTCAAGACAACCTAAAAAATAAAATTTTATCATTTCTTGTGTGAATTAATTTTCATATTTTTGTTGAGTTTATTTTGATGATCTTGATCCCTTAATGAATTTATTATATGAGTATATATAAACATAGAAAAAGTCTTATATAAAAAAATTTTACTGTGAAACTAATTTTGAATGGTATTAATTATTTATATTTTAAGGTATTGATTCTACTCTTTATGTTCACAAATAAATAATATTTTTTTATTTTAGTGGAATTAAGAATTAATGGATAATGACATGTTTGTTCTTAATTAAATTCCCTCTCACGCTATATTTCCATGATTCTAGTATTCCATAAAAATTTCTTTTCCACATCTTTTGTACCTTTTCTTTATATTTTTTCATATTTTTTAAAATTGTAAGAGTATTAAAATTCCGGGAAAAAATTCTAAAAATACTAATACATCATTTAATTGTGAAGAAAATTTGAGGGAGTAAGATATTTTTTAATAGAGAGATATTTGCAAAATTTGTGACTGCTGAGATATTTTGCAAATCCTATAATATATACAGAGAATGCATTGAGAGAAATGAATTTGGGGTAGAAATCTCATGAATGATTTTCATGATTTGGTTCCTTGAAAAGTTTGGCAGCTCCCATCGGAACTCTCGTCGGAGACCTGCAAAATCCGCCGAGGGGTGCTCGGTATTGGGCCTCCGACGCTCAAGTCGGTATATGATTTCTTGATAAAGGAGATTTTTTTTTTTATGAATTAAGAGAGAATAAAGTGAGTGAATTAGGGTTACCTTTGGAAGACAAAGGGGGTATTTGTACCCGTTATTCTTGAAGGTAAAATAGTAAACTCAATTGTGTTGCCCTAGCAACATGTCATTGTCATCTGTACTATTTGACAGAGCTATGTATAGTGACATTGGATGAGCTCGTGAGAGCTTTGGCTAAGAGCTTTGATTTATACGTTGTGAGATATCAGGTCCATTCAGCACCTGATTTCAATTGGAGGGCAATGTAGCTTGATAACTTTGAGATGACTTTATTTATCGAGTCTTGGAGAGATCTTTCATAGACCTAGTGTTTCTAGTCCAATTCGCTTGTAGTTTTAATCAGGTCTTCTGTAAGACTGATCAGGTTGCTGATAATATGTGTGTGTGTGTGTGAGAGAGAGAGAGAGAGAGAGAGATTATATAAGTCTTATCTCAATGAGAGGACATCGCTCTCCTTTAGTTGAGATGAAATATGTGCCTAAGTCCGAAAGAAGTTTTTATATAGACTTACAGTCTTTGGTTCAGGTCTTTTAGAAAACTGGTAGGTCATTTATAGACCTGATTTGCTCATTGGAGTTTTTTACTTATAAATTCATAATATTTAGTTCCCCACGAGTTTCAATGTATTTTTTTCTTTATCGAAAGATCGTTGTCCGTCAGCTCTCTTGAGGACCTGACTTCTTCTTGTTTCATGTGTTTTTTTTCTTTTTTAGGCATGATTTAATATTGGGCGCCTTTGGTGTTTAACTGAGCCTAGCTAATTCTGTAATGTGGACTAGGCATTTTTGTACTAGTTCTATTTTTGTAAGTATCAACAACAATAGCGCTTTTTTTTTTTCTTTTCTTTTCTTTTCTTTTCTTTTCTTTTCTTTTCTTTCCTTTTTTTTCTCTTTTTTGTGGTTTAAGCAACAATAGCTCATTTTCTTTGACAGAAAACAATTAAAAAAATTTATTTCCTACCATACATCCGTGATCCCTTGATCATTTCTAGATTCCTCCCGATGGGACCCTTACCCACGATTTCTGACTCGTGGAATTTTATCTTTTGAAAGACTAGTCTCTCTTGGAATTTTCCATATAAACAATCATTACATTTTGTGGTCTAATAATGTGATTGAGAATTTTCCATATAAACACATCATTACATTTTGTGGTCTAATATGCTCAATCACATGACACAAAATTAGCTATAAGACAGAGAAATATATATCTTTAATCTCCCACCAAGCCATGGTGCATATTGTCCTAGTACACGGCGCCTGCCACGGAGCATGGTGCTGGTTCAAGGTGAAGCCGCTGCTGGAGGCTGCCGGCCACCGCGTGACCGCCCTCGACATGGCGGCCTCCGGCATCGACCGGAGAAGTATAAACGACGTTCGCAGTCTCGCCGACTACTCGCAGCCGTTAACGGAGTTCATGGCCTCGATTCCGGCGGAGGAGAAGGTGGTTCTGGTGGGGCACAGTCTTGGTGGACTCAATATTGCCCTTGCTATGGACATGTACCCTCACAAGATTAGGACTGGTGTCTTCCTCGCTGCCTTTATGCCTGATTCTACACATCCACCTTCTTATATTATAGCCCAGGTAAAATTACTACTAGTATATTAATTTTACATGGGTAATTAGGAAAATTTGTCAATTAAGAGCTTAAAAAGATAAGTGGTGTTTTTTTAATAAGTTTCACCCAAAATTGTTTACAATTAATAGTTTTTTAAAATAATTAATACTTTCTACGCTTCGGATCAATTTTCAAATTAATTTGGGCACTGATATTAAGAAAAGTAATTGTTTTATATTATTAAAGTGATAAAATAGAAATTTTAAGTTAAATGAATTTTAATTGTATAGTTGTAACTTGTGAGTTATTTGTGTAAAAATAATAATAACATAATGGGTAAATAAGTGAAAAATTTTAGGGTAAGTGTTTTGAGAAAAAAATTTATTTTTGGGGTGTGAAAATTGCACTGGGATGGAAAAAGTATCAAAATAAATCCTGTGTAAGACCGTCTTATGGTGAGACGGAATATAAATTAGGCACAATGCATTAACAATTATAAAATGCTAGTTTATAAACCGTCTCAGCATGAAATATATAAATAATTCCTTTTTAATGTGTGTTAAATATCATTTTAAAAATTTATGGGTTCTAAATTAATAACTTTCATATTGATTTGCAGGATAATCTTTTATTATTAAGCTCCAAACCAATTAGAAAAACAAAAATTCAATCCTCCAGTGATATAGCTAGCTCAATTGAATTGATATAGCTCTTATTTAGATTACTCAGACCTAATTTTTCGAATGTTAGTTTTTTCATAAATGGGAGGTATCATAAGTGTCATTAATCAATAAAGTTATTATTTAGAAAAATATAAATGTCATATTTTAAATAAACAATCATTTTATTTATATATAGACCTCATAATATCTCATAATACCCTCCAACTTATGAAGAAAAAAAAGCTGTAAAATTGGATTGAAAGAGTACTTACACTACTAGTTGCTATACTACCTTACACAACCCAACCCCCAATTTATAAATTCTTATCATAAAAAGTCATTGAATATACTCCCTCCGTCCCCTATTATTTTTCATAGGCGGGGTGACACAAATTATAAGAAAAACTGTTTTATTGAATTTTAAAACTAATGAATGAAGAGTATTTTGAAATAAAATAAGTATTGTAAGGTGTTATGTTTCTATATTTAGATTGTGAAAGTTATTGTGGAACGTTCCAAAAAGGAAAGTGTGAATACTATAAAAATAAGTAAGAATCTCAAGTCTTATATGGTAAAAAAAAAAAAATTAATATTGTCGGAATTGTGAAATTTTATTAATTTAAAAATACATTAATTAATCGATAAATTAATATTTTATTAATTACAAGAGTTTTATATTCTGCCAATTTAAATTTAATTATATATAAAAATATATGAATATTAAATATTAGAAATCAAAATCATATCCAGCAACACAATTACATTTCTAAATAACTTTGTAATTTCAGAAGATTATTAATTTATAATGTTGATGAAACTATAAATTTATATACGGATATTAAAAATGTGTTTTATTATTTATCCAAATTATTAATTTACATAAGAGCCTAAGTTGGGATAAAAAAATATTATGGCAAATTATTGTACGAACAAGTTTTACTGTGAAACACTGAAACCTGCTTTGAGAGTATTATTTGGTTTATTAATAGTTGTTTTCGCGGAAGGATATTAGTTTTACTAAAGAGTATTAAATATTTTAGTTGCAAATTAGTTACACCATAAACATGGTTGACAATATACATACGCAAACATTATTATGTTAAAGAAGTTATTAATTTATGGAGTACTATTAATTTAAGAAAGGTTCCATTGTATATGAGGGGTTAAAAAAATGATATTATTAATTTTATTTTAAATATTTTTATATTTTTATTTATTTTATTCTATTAATTTAATTTAATTATAGTTATGTCCATTTTTCATAAAATAATTCAATTCGAATAATTCAAATATTTTTCTAAATAATTATTACCCTTTTAATTAAATAATTTTTTATCCTAATTAAAATTTTAATTTATGATCTTTAATTGATTATTGTCTTAATTAAATTTATGATTCAAATAAATGGAAAAATTAAAAATATATATTTAAAACGGACGACCAAGATCATTTCTTTGACGAAATAATATTATCATTTAATCAATTGTAATTCAATTTTAACTTACCTAAAATAAGTCACAGTCAATTAATTACAATTAAAAATAATTATAATTAAAAGAATATCATATATAACTCAAACTCATATAAATTCAAGGATTCAAAATGGAGGTTTTTGAGAGGGTGGGGGTGATTGCCAAATAGATATATAGATTTGTTCATCACTTTATTTTAAAAAAAATTAATTACTTGAAATTTAACAATTTTGTGCGACAATGTGAAGTTCAATGAGAGAACTCCAGGAGAAGAGTGGTTAGACACAGAGGTCTTACCGTATGGCGCCCCACATGAGAATCTAACTTCAATTCTCTTCGGTCCTAATTTCATCTCTTCCAAACTTTACCAGCTATGTTCACCTGAGGTAATTCGTTCATTTTCATTTTTATATTCGCTTTATTTAACTTATTTGGAACTGGATATGCATTTTATTATAATACAAATTCTAGCATACACTCAAGTCCATAGCTTGCACTTGAATTTTAATTTCAATTTTGATATTTTTTTCAAAACACACACAAACACACCGAAATGTATGTTTTTTGTAATTTGAGTATTACTAACGCCGTCTTGGGGTATTACTGATATTTTCTTGGGGTATTACTGATTACTTCTTGGAGTATTGCTAATTTCTGTTTGGGATAATATTTTCAAAATTCAAGTATATATCATGCACTCAAGTGCACACTAGAACTACTCTTATTATAAACATTGAGTTATAATATTTTATTTTTATTAATTAATTTCAACAGTATATAAAAGTGCACTGATCCAATTTTAATGCTAATTGTTCAGGATTTAATTTTATATATTTGCTAGAAACGCCCCATTAAAGAATTTTGAAAGTGCTTAGACTTAAAATATGCATGTTTCCTTTATTTTATCATATATTTTCCTACCTATGTGCAAATATCTATTTCATAATTCCATATAATTAATCATTTTCTGTTTTTATATTACAAACACATCAAGATTACACTATTATGGTGTCCGTATATAAGGGGCTGTTGAAATAGATAGGGGGTGTGTCTCGAACACTGCACGAACAAAATAAATACGAAACGAATTCGTATGAATAAACCGAGTCAAGGAAAATCATTTTCCCGCAAGACTGAATACGCCCCGTATAGTGCTTACGGTATCGTGCGTATGAGTCTCCAAAGGTAAAACGGTTTAACAGTTTATACCGACAGCACCACCGTGTATAAACTCTCGGCGAACGAAATCGGAATTTTGAACTGAACAAAATAAGTATATGCGAAAGGCTTTCTAAACTCTAAGATTCGTAGGCTGAAAGGTGAGTACGAAAGTCTGAATATGAAGGGGTATATATAGGCGGAAATCTGCACTGCAGATGAGGACGATCGATTGAGAAAATCGTGGGATAAACACGAAATCAGTGGATAGAGACGTAATCTCTTTCTTGGGAAGCAAGAACAGAATATTCCTCCAAATATTTCAATTTTAAATCAAATTCGAAATCTGGAGTGTATTAATCATTCTGTGAGTGTATTAATCATGTTCGTGGGCCGAACCAAATCCGTGGGCCTCCCAAACCGGTTCGGCCCAAAAAAGGTATTGGGCCTTTTCATATTTTTGGTACTCTAAAAATATATTTAGGCCCCAAAGCCCAATTGCCAAGAACCAAGAACCACGACCCACGACCCACAGACCCGGTACCGGGCCCGGGCCCGGGCTCGGGCGGGGAGGGGCGCGCGCGCGCGTGTTTCATGGTTAGGGTCCCCATGTACCAAGTTGAAGAACATGAACATTGTTCTTCTTATATCCAAGTAACACTTCTTGCAAGTTTCCAATGTGGTATGGAACTCAATCTTTCAATTCTCATGAGCTATTCAACACACATGAATATTTATCCAACTTCCCAAATTAATTTCTCACTCACCGGAAATCGGTTTTGAGATATTAAATATACCACATTCATCTACTCCGAGAGTAGAACAACCTCGTTAATTTTGTTTTCCCAAAAATTAACATTTTCATTCCTCAAAAAATTAGTTAATATATAACCAATTTCCAACAATCCCCCACATGAGTGAGAATTGCACCTATACAGAGTCAGGCTTGTTCGTTCAGCTCGATTGAGACCTCATTGTTTTCGGATAAGTAGCCAATGGCTTTGAACTTTCCGTAGCCCGGCACCATCGGGTATACTGGTGGCTTAGTGGACACGATGCATTGAATTAATCCTCCTTAGTGTATACCTTACAGACAATGCAGACACAAGTCAGTCTCGATTCCAATTTGTTCTCACGTTTTTGCCCATTTTGGCACTGGACGCCCTTTGTATTCATAAATATTTGGTCGAAGCGGCCTTCACTTCTCATTTATATAGGTGATCTCCTTTCGAGTATCTCGTCATACTCAGTCCCACTTGGACTTGTAGGAATCATTAAAAGTCTACGACTTATCCTTTACCACAACTCATGGATCTACTAACACTTAACACAGTGCTGTCAGGAATGGTCATGATTTTCAAGTGTTGTACAACTAACATTCACAGCTTAGTTTTCCCTTTTGAACCAAGTTCTTGGGATCTCCAGTCATCATGGTTGGGTTACCACTGCTTCAGTTTTATTTGTGGATTTTAGACTCATTCCCTCTATCAGCTTATTCATTTGATCTCGGTTCAAGCTCTTCGTGAGCGGATCCGCTATGTTATCAATTGATCTTACATAATCAATTGTTATAATACCAGTTGAGATCAAATGTCTAACGGAGTTATGTCGACGACGGATATGTCTCGACTTTCCGTTGTACATACTGCTCAAATCTCTACCAATAGCAGCTTGACAGTCACAATGTACCATTACAGATGGTACCGGTTTGTTCCAACAAGGAATGTCTTCTAAAAAGTTATGAAGCCATTCAGCTTCTTCACCAGCTTGATCCAAAGCGATGAAC
This sequence comes from Ballota nigra, assembly GCA_947034835.1. Taxonomy (NCBI): domain Eukaryota; kingdom Viridiplantae; phylum Streptophyta; class Magnoliopsida; order Lamiales; family Lamiaceae; genus Ballota; species Ballota nigra. The sequence goes on along the minus strand of OX344723.1, from coordinate 111,803,773 downwards.
TTAGATTCCATAGTGGAACGGGCAATACACGTGTGTTTTGTGGATTTCCACGATACAGCTGCTTCTCCAATTGTGAATACATATCCACTAGTTGAGAACGAGTCTTTGCTATCGGATATCCAATTAGCGTCACTGTACCCTTCAAGTACAGCTGGGTGTCGCGTGTAGTGTAGCCCAAAATCAAGAGTATACTTCAAGTATCTCAAGACCCTTTTCAGAGCTTTTCAATGTTCGTGACTTGGATTTTTTGTGTACCTGCTCAGTTTGTTCACAGAGCATGCAAGATCAGGACGTGTGCAATTAGTAATGTACATCACGCTTCCAATGATCCTTGCATATTCCAACTGATTCACAGGTTCACCTCTGTTTTTCTTCAGATGAACATTTTGTTCAAGTGGAGTTTTAGCAGGTGGATCATCAAATGCATTAAATTTCTTCAAGACTTTCTCAACATAATGAGATTGTGTTAAAGAAATTCCATTTGTAGTTCTTTCTATTTTGATTCCTAGAATCACGTCTGCTAAACCCATATCTTTCATGTCAAAATTTTTCTTTAACATGTTTTTCGTATTAACGATCACATTTGAATTGTTACCTATGATTAACATGTCATCAACATATAAGCATACAATAACAAATATATTTGGTGTATCTTTCACATACACGCACTTGTCACATTCGTTAATTCGAAATCCATTTGACAACATAATATTGTCAAATTTCAAATGCCATTGTATAGGAGCTTGTTTAAGTCCATACAACGACCGAACGAGTTTACAAACATTTTTCTCGCTCCCGAGTACAACATAACCCTCTGGTTGATCCATGTATATCTCTGCATCCATCTCTCCATTAAGAAAAGCAGTCTTTACATCCATTTGATGTATTTAGAGATTATGCAAAGAAGCAATCGCGATAAGTACACGAATGGATGTAATCCTTGTAACTGGAGAGTAGGTGTCAAAGAAATCATGTCCTTCTCTTTGTTTAAAACCCTTTGCAACCAAACGGGCTTTATACTTGTCAATTGATCCGTCTGCTTTGTACTCTCTTTTAAGATTCCACTTACATCTTAAGGTCTTGCAACCTTTAGGGAGATCAACCAACTCCCATGTATGATTTTGCAGAATTAAATCATATTCACTGTTTATTGCTTCTTTCCAGAGAGATGCATCTGGTCTGGAAAGAGCTTCTTTAATAGTCCTAGGTTCCTCTTCTAACACATACGTGATGAAGTCTGGACCATAGGTCTTATCGATTCTAGCTCGTTTACTGCGTCTTGGTTCTTTACTCTGCTGAGTGGAAGGACCTGCAGCTTCACTTGATTCTTCATGAGTTCGTTTATTTGAACTCACTTCTTCTTTGTCCCTACATGGGAACACATTTTCAAAGAACACAACATTCCTTGATTCTATTGTAGTACCTACTGTCATATCGGGTATCTCTGATTTATGAATCAAGAATCAATAGGCACTACTATTGAAGGCGTATCCTATAAAGATCCCATCGACCGTCTTAGGTCCGATTTTCACTTGTTTAGGAAGTGGCACTTCAACTTTAGCCAAACACCCCCACACTTTGAGGTATTTGTATGATGGTTTGCGATTTTTCCACAACTCATAAGGTGTGTTATCTTGAGTCTTTAGTGGAATTTTATTTAAAATGTGGTTAGCTGACAGAATAGCTTTCTCCCACATGTTCTGAGGTAAACCGAGCTGATTAACATTGCGTTTATCATCTCTTTCAAGGTTCGGTTTTTCCTCTCCGCAATACCATTCGATTGAGGTGAGTAAGGAGCTGTCGTTTGATGTATGATACCGGATTCAGCACATAATTGTTCAAACGGAGCCACATACTCTCCACCTCTATCACTACGAATTGCTTTAATTGTAGTGTTCGTTTGATTCTCTACTTTACTTTTATAATTTTTAAAAGCTTCAATAGTTTCATCTTTACTTCGTAGCAAGTAAACGTAGCAGAATCTTGTGCTATCATCAATAAAAGTAATAAAATACTTTTTTCCACCTCTAGTTTGCACAAACTTTAAATCACATACATCAGTGTGAATTAATTCTAGAGGAGTAGTGTTCCTTTCAACTAACTTAAATGGTAATTTAGTCATCTTTGCTTCTACACAAATTTCACATCTTTTGGATGTATCAACATTCTCAATTTTAAGTAAATCTAAATTTACTAAACGTTTTATAGATTTTAGATTAACATGTCCTAATCTAAAATGCCATAAAGAGGAACACTCAACGATATAAGCAGAAGTAGAAGCATTCTCATTGATAATAGTGTTTTTGCCATCACGGCTTACAGTCATGACAGACATCTTAAAAAGGCACTTCTCGAGGTAACCTTTTCCTAGGAAGATGCCAAACTTGCTAAGTACAACGCCATTTGACTCAAACACTAGCTTAAACTGACTACTAACTAAAAGAGACCCCGAAATCAGATTCTTCTAGATGTCCGGGACATGCATCACATCCTTCAGCTTGAGCTCCTTTTCCGAAGTCAGTTTGATTACTACCATTCCTACACCAGCCACTTCAGACGAGACTTGGTTCCCCATGTAGAGCTTTCTCCCTGCAGCAGGAGAATAGGTGGAGACGGCATATTTCTCCGAGCAAACGTGGCAAGTGGCACCTGTGTCCACGAACCATTCTTTCTTGTTGTCCACCATGTTGACCTCGGTCACTACAGCAGACATATCCATCTCCGTGAGCTCTCGTTCTGCAACATTCACGGAGTTCTTCTTTCCCTTGTCTTCCTTCTTGGGCTGACGACAATCAGCGGCCCGATGATTGGGTTTGCCACAGTTGTAGCACTTCCCACTGAATTTCTTCGGGGCAGGAGCAGCAGCAACAGCCTTGCCTTTGCCTTTGTCGTCTTGACGCTTCCTCTTCTTCGATGGTTCACTTTTCTCCATCAGGTTTGCCTTTGCCTCGATTGAAGCAATCGAGCCCTTCTTCTCTCTTTTCTTGTTATCTTCCTCGATCCGGAGTCGGGTAACAAGATCCTCCATGGTCACTTGCTTTCGCTTGTGCTTGAGGTAGGACTTAAACTCCTTCCAAGATGAAGGCAGTTTGTCAATCACAGTGACAACCTGAAAGGCTTCAGGCAGCTCCATCCCTTGTACTGCAATGTTGTGGAAGATCACTTGCAGCTTTTGAACTTGTTCGACAACAGATTTGTTGTCCTCCATTTTGAACTCGTACAAAGTGGAGACGACGAACTTGCTAGTTCCCGCGTCTTCGGTTTTGTACTTCTTCTCCAAAGACTCCCACAAGGCCTTGGAAGTTGGGTATTCATCATATACATCATTGAGGGCATCAGACAGCCCATTCAGGATGTAATTCCTACACAGATAATCATCATGGATCCAAGTATCGTAGGTGATCCTTGTTTCCCGATCAGCATCTTCTGCGGGTACGCTCGGGCAATCCTCCTTGACATATTTCACCAAGGAGATGGTGGTCAAGTAGAAGTGCATCTTCTTTTGCCACCTCTTGAAGTCATTACCCGAAAACTTTTCGGATTTCTCTCCTTTCACCACAATCGGCCTAACAGTCCCTGGGAGGGAGGCCTGGTTGGTTGCCAAAAAGGGATTGACCCCGACATTTCCTACGGAAGGATTGCCGCCGAAGTTTCCCCCGAAAGGATTAGCACTTGAGTTTCCCACACAGGGATTAGTGCCAGAGTTTCCCACGAAGGGATTGGAATTTCCCACGAAGGGATTGGCTTTGAACCACTCATTAAGAATGCTTCCAAAGTTTCCAAATTGAAAAGCATAAGAGGGATCAGACTTACCCGTAGGTACAACATGAGAGTTAGATGTATTACCTGCATCTTTGGTAGGAGTAGCTTGAGGTGAACTCATATCCATCTCGTTGTCGGAATTGTGGTTCGACATGGCAGTGATTCGAAACAGAAAATATTCAGTCTTGCGATTGTTGAAATAGATAGGGGGTGTGTCTCGAACACTGCACGAACAAAGTAAATACGAAACGAATTCGTATGAATAAACCGAGTCAAGGAAAATCTTTTTCCCGCAAGACTGAATACGCCCCGTATAGTGCTTACGATATCGTGCGTATGAGTCTCCAAAGGCAAAACGGTTTAACAGTTTATACCGGCAGCACCACCGTGTATAAACTCTCGGTGAACGAAATCGGAATTTCGAACTGAACGAAATAAGTATATGCGAAAGGCTTTCTAAACTCTAAGATTCGTAGGCTGAAAGGTGAGTACGAAAGTCTGAATATGAAGGGGTATATATAGGCGGAAATCTGCACTGCAGATGAGGACTGTCGATTGAGAAAATCGTGGGATAAACACGAAATCAGTGGATAGAGACGTAATCTCTTTCTTGGGAAGAAAGAACAGAATATTCCTCCGAATATTTCAATTTTAAATCAAATTCGAAATCTGGAGTGTATTAATCATTCTATGAGTGTATTAATCATGTTCGTGGGCCGACCCAAATTCGATGGGTCTCCCAAACCGGTTCGGCCCAAAAAAAGGTATTGGGTCTTTTCATATTTTTGGTAGTCTAAAAATATAGGTAGGCCCCAAAGTCCAATTGCCAAGAACCAAGAACCACGACCCACGACCCACGACCCACGGACCCGGTACCGGGCCCAGGCAGGGAGGGGCGCGCGCGCGTGTGGTTCATGGTTAGGGTCCCCATGTACCAAGTTGAAGAACATGAATATTTTCCTTCTTATATCCAAGGAACACTTCTTGCAAGTTTCCAATGTGGGATGGAACTCAATCTTTCCATTCACATGAGCTATTCAACACACATGAATATTTATCCAACTTCCCAAATTAATTTCTCACTCACCGGAAATCGGTTTTGAGATATTAAATATACCACGTTCATCTACTCCGAGAGTAGAACAACCTCGTTAATTTTGTTTTTCCAAAAATTAACATTTTCATTCCTCAAAAAATTAGTTAATATATAACCAATTTCCAACAGGGGCTCTAATCCAATGTAATGATAATTTACATCTTTTTTTTTGTAAAATTTGGTGTAAATCATGGAATGTACATGAGCATTATGCATATTAATTGGTTCCCTTGATATATAAGTACAATTATTAAATTGCACTTAGTTTTCTGCATAAGAAAAAACATTATCATAGTAAAAAATAATATATTTATTTAATCTTTTTAAGAACCAATTTGTCTCGAAAGTATATATTCTCTCCCGTCTTATTTGAATGCATGGTCATTTACAATTTAAATGACATTTTGTACTCCTCAATGTTAATTAATTATTTTGCTTTACCTCTTAAATCCGTTAAAGATATCTACATAGTAATAGCCTTCAACGTTTTGTATAGAATTCCAAAATAATAAATTTAAAGCACAATAGGTAGTAATCGGTTTTCTCAATATATCTTTTGTATAAATCCAAAACAACATACTATATATTAAATAGGAGGAAGAACTATTGCTTTTTAGGTAGGTCTATCTTGCTTGAGAAGGATTAATGTGTAAAAATAATTTCATATGATTTTGGGCAGGACGTGGCATTAGCAAAGATGTTGCTAAGGCCAAGCTCTCTGTTTCGTGATGATCTATCTAAGGGTGCATTTTCAGAACAAGGTTATGGATCAGTTAGGAAGGTTTACATAGTGTGCCCAGAGGACAAAACTATTCCAGTAACTTTCCAGCACTGGCTAATAGAAAAAATTGGAGTGGCAGAAGCAAAAGAAATTGAGAATGCAGATCACATGGCTATGTTCTCAAAGCCCCATCAACTTTGCCAATATCTACTTGAGATAGCAAATATGTAGTCGTTGATTAAAAAAAAAATAAAAAATTGTCGCTGATCAAATCATAATTGATTGCACACAAACATGAAATGGATTTTTTTTTTTCAGTTTGATCAATGTTCTTTTATGAAATTTCCTGTAAAAAAAATGTTATTTTGTGAAATTCGTTTGTCATTCACCAACTAAATTTTAATTTTTAAAATATTCATTTTGATATTGTTTTTAATAACTTATTTCCATTCTAATTATCCTTGCACTAACTTTTCGTTCTAATTTATTTTGTAAAGCAATTTTTCAAATGAATTAAATTTATAAAATGTTAAACAATATAGAATTACTAGTTATTTGTAGTATTACAGATTTCTATTTAAGATATTTTTTTCAAAATTCAAATGCATATCATGCACTCAAGTGCACACTAGAACTACTATTTAAAAAATAAGACAAAAATTTGTGTGAAACCGTGATATGACATGAGACATCACAAATTAAAATTTACCTCTTGTTAATGCATCATACCCAATTTATACATCATTCCACTGTTTTATAGTGTGAGACGGTCTCACAAAACACCTACTAAAAGAAATATGAATTTCGTGACTTTTTTTTTCTCAAAATCACTAAAATATTACTTTTTATACTAAATCTTATTACTTTATATAATTAAAAGGTATTACAGATTTAACTAAAGCTAAATTCAAAGTAATACAATTATCAATTTGAGATGAAAACTCGTGAAATCAAACAAGTACTTTCAAAATGTATTACTACATCTTTGAGAAAACAATATTATATTTTTATATTAGATAATTGATAACTCTGAGAACACACATAAAATTAATGCACTGAAGACTTGCTCTTTTCATTACTCTCTAGAATTGATTCAACTTGTTCAAAGATCATTATTGAATTTTTTTTATAATCATTCATTCATGTAGATTCGTAATATAGTGTGGACTCAACTCATACTTATGTAGATAGCATAGCACGGGCACTTGCTAAGCCGGGTTCATAAATATTTCATCCGTACTAATTTTGTTTTTTCATTTTAATTTTATTAATTTGATTTGTAATATTTAAATGAATAAAATAGTTTTTTATAATAAAATATTATTCAATTTAAATGCATGAGATAAAATTAAAATATTTTTTAATATAATTATTAGTAGAATGAGGTGTAATTTAAGAATGTTTAGGGATGCTAAACGGGCCGCGGGCCGGCCCGCCAGCCCGTTTAGCCCTAAACCGTACAGGGTTAGGTCCGAGGGGTCTAATGGACCGTTTAAAAATTGGGTTTTTTTAGCCCGGACCGGTTAGCCCGCGGGTTAAACGGGCTAGCCCACCGGTTTACCGGGTTGACCCGTTAGCCCGGAATTTTTTTTTTATTTTACCTTAAGTTAGTCAATACTAGGGATGTTAAATTTATTTCTTACCTTAAGTTTTTCATATTTAATAACTAATTTATATTTTTTATATATTTTAGAAGATGATGATGATGGTGAATTGGTGATGATTTGGAAGATGATGTTATGTCATTGTCCAAGAAAGGATCGAATGCCAAAGATTGAAGAGCCTTGAAACATTTATATTAAAGTTTGAATATTTTTAATGCTTGAACTTTATCAACAATGTTTGACCTTTTTTTTTTTACCAATTATGAACTTTATGAACAATTTTTGAACAATATTTAAATTTTTTAATTTAAATGGTAGCGTATTACAATTATAAATCTATATTTTTTATTAAAAATTATTTTTTTTATTTTTTTTCTGGAGCCCGTTAGTGGCCCGTTTAGCCCGCGAACCGCTAGGGTTAGAGTTAGGTTTCGAATATTTATGGACCGATTAAAATGAACCGATAAGGCTCGAAACCGTTTAGGCCCGCAACCCTGTAGGGCTGGCCCTATATGGTTAGGGTCAGCCCGTTTAACATTCCTAGAGGCTGGTGAATAGTACCGCGGAAAAATAAAATTGAAACAAAGAGAATATCATTTTAGGGTGATTTTATTTACAACCCCGAGAACAGTCCTCGATCATCAATGTGCTCTTGTTACAGTTTAAATTGGTAACTCTAGAATAGACATCATTAATCCAAATCCTCCACGATACCGACGTACCTTTGAAATTAGTAATTTTAGAACAATAATGTGAGAGATATATTTTAATTAAAATTTGCAAATGTAGAACATTTGAGCCTGAATTAGTCAAAATCGGACTCAATCGCGCGTGAGATGCATAATTGTCGTTACTTAACATATTTAAGAGTTTGTTAATGTAGGAAGGACACTATTTTAAAATCTGTAAGTGAAGGACAATGGTGTAATTCACATGCAAATCACGTGTCATATCAATTCGATTTAGGCTTCAGGGCTTAATAAATTTTAAAACATCCTAATATTTTATTTATTAAAACATAATATCCTACATGATAAAATTATTTTTCTTAAATCATGATGCCCTGCTAAAGTACATGCCTTGTTGATTGATTAGGCGTAAAATTGTCATGATTCGTAGCTTGAAATACCCCAATTTTGGTCGAGTTTATAGAGTATTTAGAGTCAATTGAGCATTATTTCTACACGTTGATGAATTTGTCTCTTTGATGCTCATAGGTGAATAGAGGACGAAAAACGGAGTTCGTAGGACTTTGAATCGACTCAAACGGATGCCCGGATGAGAAGATATTGAAGAAATACGATTGGTATTAGTGCGGACGAGGAAAAGTATCACTTGGGAGGAGTTAGAGGTCACTCGAGTGACTAGCTCGAGCGCCACCGCTCGAGCGCATTGCTCAAGCGCTTAAAACTTACAGAACTATTCTTGCGCTCGAGCAGCTCGAGCGCCACCGCTCGAGCGAATTGCTCGAGCGCCCAAAACATACAGTGTGATATCAGCGCTCGACCGGCTCGAGCGGAACCGCTCGAGCGATTGTGTCATTCGAGCTACACTGCTCGAGCGGGACCGCTCGAGCGTTTTGCTCGAGCGCCCATGGATTTTTGCCTCCGGATGCGTATTTTCGGCCCATTAACTCCCGTTTCGACCCGGTGCCTATATATACCTCTTCCAAACATGTTTTGAAGAACACATCAAAACCGGAACTTTAGAAATAATTTTAGACTTAGTTTTTGGAGAGGAAGGAAACGAGCAAGCTTTATTTACGTTTTGTTGAGGTTTTTCATACGAATTCTAGTTTCTTTTCAATTCTTAGTTTCTTTTCATTAGTTCGTTACTTTGAACACGTTTAAATTTTGTTTTGATTAATTCAATTTCAGTTCTTCGTATTTATTTTCTTTAAACCCTAGTTCATGTTTCGTATTTTCTTTCTTCAATTCATCATGTTTATGTTCGTCGTTTCTTCTATTGCTTTAATGTTTGTTAACGTCATGTCTAGTTAAAACCCTTGCATGCTTAGGGTAGGATGAACTCGTAGAAGTAGGTTGTGGGTACGTAATTAGAGTAATTCGTGACGTTAGTTTTAATTCTCTTGATTAATGAATTCTTATAATTAATCTGAACTTTACCTTTAAATTTAGTACGAAAGTGTTAGAGAGAGGACGACCGCATCACTCAATAACAATTAGTAGTCTTAACGAGAAGGTTTAGGAAAGGTTAATTCATCTACCGGTTTAGCGAAGGAGGACGACCGCATCACCTTAGTTAAATTAGGGTCTCATTAATTGAGCACAATCTATTAACTTGTTAGTAGATTAGTGAAGTCGAGTGTTAGTGTTAGGGTAAAGTATTAGGGTTTAGAATCTTGAGCTTTCATCTTGCATTCTTAGACTTAGGTTAATTCTTGTGTGTCACGATTACTTTGATTATGTACCTGCTCCGTTAGTATACGTAGGGATTCCTATCTTAAGCATCACCATCTCCCATTAGAAAACAACCTTAGTTAATTCGTTTCTTACGTTCTTTAGTTTAACTAGTTTACTTTAGTTGCTCTTAATTAATTCTTTCAAAAATCCAAAAACAATACACTCATATTAACTACGACGCGTAGATCTTCAGGGATCTATTCGCATATACACCATCCCTTGGGTTCGATAATACTTGGTCCCTATACTTGCCCATACTACAGTGAACCCGTACTCTTGCGGGGTAGCTACTAGTAGAAAGCTAGTGTAGTTCGCTTCAAGTCAATGGCGCCGTTGCCGGGGATGGCGTTGTATGCTTTTGAATAGGACTTGTAGATAGCTTAGTAGTTAGTAGTGGGTGATTTATTTTCTGTTTTTAATTTTATTTTCATTCATTGGGCAGTTGCGTTTTGATCCTTCTGCTAGTGTGTCAGGTTTATGAAAACACGCTCACAAGGCAATACGAGCGAAGAGAGAATACCGTTGGACCCTTAGACAATAGCCAGAAGGAACCGAGCCTTCTTGAGAAGGATGAACGCTGCCGACTTAGGAAAGGAACCAATGGATATCAATAATGAGTTGGACGATGCTGCCAACGATTTCAATCAGGCAGTAGACCGAGTTGAAGGCACTGGAGTTAGTGGTAGCCAGAATCAAATTCCATTAGGGGATAGCCAGAGCCTAAACCCGGATACACAAAACGTAGGGAATCCCGCTCAGAACCTTGTCCATAATCCTTTTAACAACCCTGCTTACCCACAAAACCCAAATAACCCTCCTAACAACCCAGTATACCAACATTACCCATACCCACCTTATCCTTACCCACCATATCCATATCATCCACCCCCAGTCTACAACCAACCACCTGTTTACCAACCACCACCCCAACAAGTACCAGTACCAGCTGCTAATCCTCAACACGTTCCTCAGAACGTAGATCACAATATGGCTATTCGAGGGAGGTTCGCAGCGCAGCCACAGCGGTACTATGATGGAGTGGCTTTGCCTCCTGTTGAGGCGAACAACTTCTCGATATCACCGGGGATTTTAAAGCTGCTGACCGAGAATCAGTTCAAAGGGGTGATCGGGAAGGAGAATCCTCACACACACTTGAGGAGCTTTCTCATGATAGCCTCAACATTTAATTACAATGGCATGTCTGAAGATGTCAAGAGGCTTAGGCTGTTTCCATTCTCATTGACGGGAATAGCTAAGGAGTGGTACGATAATACGCTCCCGCGGGGAGGTATTACCACTTGGGCCGAGCTCGAGCGTCTGTTCCTCGAGCGATTCTACCCTCCATCTAGGACGATCAAGGCTAGAATTGAGATCTCGTCCTTTCGCCAGAAGTCTGGAGAGGATTTACGCCAAGCGTGGGAGAGATACTCAAACATGCTGATTGAGTGCCCGCAGCACGGGTACAATGAGGGAGACATTATGGCGTTCTTCTATAGTGGTGCCAACAAGGCGGGGCAAGACCATTTAGACGCTTGTGCGGGCGGAGCATTCTTGAACCAAGGCATAGAGAGGTGTAGGAAAATCATGGACAACATTGTCACGAATGCCGGTGCTTGGAGTGGAGATGCAGATTTTCAGAGGGTGCATCAGGTTGAAGAGGGAGAAGGAACGAGAAGGCTATTGATGGCCATGATGGAAAAGATCAACAACCTCGAGTTGGGGAAGAGTTTGGGTGGAGAGCATGCAGTAGAGAATGAGAGAGTAGACCAGACAAGTGGACAGCAAGAGGTAGCCAATTACATGGGAGGTCCATATTACAATCAGAATGGCTACCAAGGTGGAAACCAGTATGGAAGGCCTTCTTATGGCCAACCATTTGTACCTCCAGGCCCACAGCCACTTCAAAATCAATGGAGGAACACACAAGGAGTTCAAGGAGGCCAGCAGCCTCCTCAAAACACATGGAGGAAGAATGATAACTTTTCTTATGCTAACCCAAAAGCTGGTGTTACTGTTCCTGCAGGTGTTGATCCGGGGTCTAAACCTCCTGGTGGAGAAGGCGGTGCATCAACTGAGGAGATGTTGAGAGCGATCCTTCAGAAAGTGGAGGAAGGGAGCAAGCGGTTGTCATCCTTGGAGTACGATGTGAAGGAGCTGCATAAGAAAGGTGATCAACGTGATCAAGAGCTCCAGAAGATGAACGTTGAGTGGACTAGAACTCAACAAGAGAACAATCGAAGGTTCACTTCTTTAGAGCTCCAGATGAGCCAAATTGCAAAGTCAGTGAATAGAATGTCGGAGGGGAACCCGAAAGAGCAGTGCAAGGCGATCCAGCTGAGAAGTGGAACCAACTATGAAGGTCCTCAGATGCCTGCTGATTCTGAGACGCCTCAAGTTGAGAAGGGGATTGAAAGTGAAGGGATTGAGAAGCATAAAGATATGGATGAGTCCCAGAAGGGGAAAGACTTTGAGGAGATAGAGAGAGTTCCTAAGTGGAAAAAGGCAAAGGAAGCAAGGGAGAAAGTGAAAGAAACAGAAAGAGATGAATGGGGGGTACCCAAATCTGTGATACCCGTCCCATATCCACAGCGCTTCATGAAAAAGAAGCTTGATGAAAAATTTGCAAAATTTCTTGTTGTTTTTAAACAATTGCATATTAATATTCCTTTTTATGATGCTTTGGAACAGATGCCGCATTATGCAAAGTTTTTGAAGGACTTGATTGCGAAAAGACGGCGAGTGGATGAGCCGAAGTTGGTGCAGCTGAACCACGAGGTGAGTGCTTTAGTGCACAAGGCGCTTCCACCAAAGCTGAAGGATCCCGGGAGCTTCACGATCCTATGTGATATTGGGAACGGGATCAAGAAGGGAGCGTTGTGCGACCTCGGGGCGAGCATTAATTTGATGCCCTTGTCGCTTTTCAAGAAGTTGGAAGGTGGTGAACTTCAACCCACAATGATGACGCTTCAACTTGCCGATCGGTCTATTACTCAACCTCAAGGTGTTGTTGAAGACGTCCTTGTGAGAGTTGGAGATCACATCTTTCCAGCCGACTTTGTAGTGCTAGAGATGGAGGAAGATGAGCACGTACCCCTGATCTTGGGGAGACCGTTCTTAGCTACGGCGGGGATGGTGCTAGACGTGGCGAATGGGAAGATCACGTTGAAGGTTGATGATCAAGAAGTGAAGATCTCCCTATATGAAGCCATGAAACACCCAAGGGAGGATGAGAGCCTGTATTGCATGGATGCCATTGATCCTCGTGTTGAAGACACACCTTCTATCCCTAACTCTTTGCATATTCATGATGTTGTTAGCCCTTCACTTGATTATTTAACCCATGAGCGTTATGATCTTGATTATTTTGATAGGGATAAAGTGAAGAAGTTGAAGGATGAAGAGGTGAAGAAAGTGGACGTGGTCCCGTTAGAAGGGAAAGGAGGAGTTAAGAAGAAGAAGTCAAAACTCAAGAAATTGTTTAGTAAGACTCCTCCAGATAGAGGCAAGAAGGAGTTGAGACCCATAACACTTAGGGATGAGAAGAGAGCAAAAGAGCTCATGATGGTAGGGAATCAAGGAAAGGAGTTCAAACACCACTCTTATGAGAGTAAGGGAGGTAAATTTGAGTATGATGTCCCATAAGCTCCTTTGAGCTTGGTCCGGCATGAGGACCTTAAAAATAGCGCTGAATGGGAGGCAACCCATTTTTATTTGCTTTCATTTATTTTTAGTGTCTTTTTATATTATTAGGGAGTATTTTGAGTCGTATGTTTAACCTCGTACTTGAGAGTTTTATTTTGTAGGCTTGTCTCTAAAGGAGTAAAGGTATCATGGAGTTACTCAGATTGAAGGAACCAACTTGAGACAAGGAAGTGTGCAAAGCTATTGAGAGAAATTGAATTATTTGGTGGAGGTAACCCACAACCCCAAACTTAGACCTCTAGCAAGGTCGAAGTTTGGGGGGGGGGGTGGAGATTTTTATGTTTCTTGTTACATTGCACATGCATGCACGCCCTTATCTTTGAGTTGAGTTTGATTGATTATTGGATTGTTGAGATACTCCTTGGGGTGATTTTGAGTTGACTCGCTATTGAATATTTCGTGTCTATCAATCATCTTATGCTTGTTGATTGCTATCTTTGAGTATGATTTGATGAGTAGAGTGAGTTGTAAGGGTGAGTTAGAAATTCTTTTGTGTGAGTGTTTGGGTTTGAGCTGATTTGAGAAAGAACTTGTATGCTTGTGAATTTTTCTTTTGAGTACTTGTGTGATGAGAGTGAGAATGCACTAGGACTAGCATGGATGTGAAAGCTGTGAGATTTGAGCCTTATGAGATTTAAATGCATAAATTGATCTCTTCGTTTGTGAGTGAATCATCACTTTAGAGGATGCTAGAACTTGTGTGTGCTCTTGCTTCTTGATTGTGTCTAGTTTGAAATGCCGAATGTGATCTTAGGCCATCGTTGATTTTATCGAGTCACTTAGCCAAAATTTTCCTTACCAATGACATTGATCCCTTGTTAGCCCCTTTGAGCCTAAAGCCTATTTTATTTGCTAGCACATATGAACACTATTCCAATTCCTAAGCCTTTTTGTCCCAATTTGAGTGGAGAATAGGAAAAGTGTGAATGTGAAGGGAGTGAATTGAGTTGAAAAAGGAAAAGGTTGTTTGTTGAGTGAATATGAGAAGAAGGTGTGATGAAGTTTTGAGATGTGGGAAAAAGAGAAAGAAAATTGAGAATGAGCAAAAAGAAAAAAATGAGCTCATGTGTTTGTGCGAAAAAGAAAAAAAAAAGTGAAGTGATTAAAAAAAAAAGTGAAAAGAGAAAGGAAAAAAAAATTGAAGTGTTGAGAGAAGTGGAATTGAAAGAGTGTTGATTGAATATGTTTGAAGTAGTCTGTTCCTAATCTCGAAGTTCCAAAGTCTGATTTTCTATTCTCCATTCACTTGAGTCACTTTACCATATTGTTATCCCACCTGTCCAAAGAGCCTACATTACAACATTGAGAAAAGTCATTTTTGATTCGGCATTGATTTCTAGAGTATGGTCGGAGTTGAGAGTGCTTACAAGCCTATGGTTGCCGATATGAGTGATTGATTGTTTGAGTGAGTCCCTTAATCATTGATATACACTTGTGAGGGAGTGAAACACATCGTTGAGTGCACATCCATGTTTGATCTTGGTGTTTCTTATTATTGTTGCATGAGTACGATAAAAGAAAGTGAGTGAGTATACGGGTGATTGACTTTTGAAGCTTGAGTTCAATTAGCTTGCATGATTGATTTTTTTGACTAATTCCTAACAATTTCACTTGACTTATTATTTCATTGCTTGAGGACAAGCAATATGGTAAGTTTGGGGGGGTTGATTGGGCGTGAAATTGTCATGATTCGTAGCTTGAAATACCCCAATTTTGGTCGAGTTTATAGAGTATTTAGAGTCAATTGAGCATTATTTCTACACGTTGATGAATTTGTCTCTTTGATGCTCATAGGTGAATAGAGGACGAAAAACGGAGTTCGTAGGACTTTGAATCGACTCAAACGGATGCCCGGATGAGAAGATATTGAAGAAATACGATTGGTATTAGTGCGGACGAGGAAAAGTATCACTTGGGAGGAGTTAGAGGTCACTCGAGTGACTAGCTCGAGCGCCACCGCTCGAGCGCATTGCTCGAGCGCTTAAAACTTACAGAACTATTCTTGCGCTCGAGCAGCTCGAGCGCCACCGCTCGAGCGAATTGCTCGAGCGCCCAAAACATACAGTGTGATATCAGCGCTCGACCGGCTCGAGCGGAACCGCTCGAGCGATTGTGTCATTCGAGCTACACTGCTCGAGCGGGACCGCTCGAGCGCCCATGGATTTTTGCCTCCGGATGCGTATTTTCGGCCCATTAACTCCCGTTTCGACCCGGTGCCTATATATACCTCTTCCAAACATGTTTTGAAGAACACATCAAAACCGGAACTTTAGAAATAATTTTAGACTTAGTTTTTGGAGAGGAAGGAAACGAGCAAGCTTTATTTACGTTTTGTTGAGGTTTTTCATACGAATTCTAGTTTCTTTTCAATTCTTAGTTTCTTTTCATTAGTTCGTTACTTTGAACACGTTTAAATTTTGTTTTGATTAATTCAATTTCAGTTCTTCGTATTTATTTTCTTTAAACCCTAGTTCATGTTTCGTATTTTCTTTCTTCAATTCATCATGTTTATGTTCGTCGTTTCTTCTATTGCTTTAATGTTTGTTAACGTCATGTCTAGCTAAAACCCTTGCATGCTTAGGGTAGGATGAACTCGTAGAAGTAGGTTGTGGGTACGTAATTAGAGTAATTCGTGACGTTAGTTTTAATTCTCTTGATTAATGAATTCTTATAATTAATCTGAACTTTACCTTTAAATTTAGTACGAAAGTGTTAGAGAGAGGACGACCGCATCACTCAATAACAATTAGTAGTCTTAACGAGAAGGTTTAGGAAAGGTTAATTCATCTACCGGTTTAGCGAAGGAGGACGACCGCATCACCTTAGTTAAATTAGGGTCTCATTAATTGAGCACAGTCTATTAACTTGTTAGTAGATTAGGGAAGTCGAGTGTTAGGGTAAAGTATTAGGGTTTAGAATCTTGAGCTTTCACCTTGCATTCTTAGACTTAGGTTAATTCTTGTGTGTCACGATTACTTTGATTATGTACCTGCTCCGTTAGTATATGTAGGGATTCATATCTTAAGCATCACCATCTCCCATTAGAAAACAACCTTAGTTAATTCGTTTCTTACGTTCTTTAGTTTAATTAGTTTACTTTAGTTGCTCTTAATTAATTCTTTCAAAAATCCAAAAACAATACACTCATATTAACTACGACGCGTAGATCTTCAGGGATCTATTCGCATATACACCATCCCTTGGGTTCGATAATACTTGGTCCCTATACTTGCCCATACTACAGTGAACCCGTACTCTTGCGGGGTAGCTACTAGTAGAAAGCTAGTGTAGTTCGCTTCAAGTCATTGATAGGTGAACAGCAGGGACATGAGATTAAAATAAAAAATAATAAAAATAATAAGATTAGGAAGTCATTAAGAATAAAAATAAAAAAGAACGAGCAGCAGGGAATAAGGCCATAGGAGGCGAGCAACTGGTCTGGTGACCAAGTCAGAGGAGGCGAGCAGCTGGTCATTTAAGCCTACAAGGGAGGCGACCAGCTGGACCCAGAAGGATAAAGAAGAAGTAAAAGGAGGCGAGCAGGCGAGCAAGAGGGCACCCCGGAAGATCATCAGAAGTCCTAATAATTAGGCATTGCATTAGGAACAAACAAGTGTTTTAACACTTGTCATTGTGTAAAGATGTAATGGCTTGGGAATTAACAAGTGTCTTAACACTTGTCACCATGTAAATAAGGATGATTAGGGAGGTGCCACCTCCTACTTGCTTGTACCCCTATAAATACCTCTTCATGAGATAATAAGAATAAGTTCATTAATTCAAAAAATAGGCAAAACTCTTGCAAATCTTTTTCTCAAATCTTCCTTCAAGAAATATAGCTTTAATCTTTATTCAAACCCTTGTTTGATGATCTTATTAGAGTAAAACAGCCACTAATTTATAAATTTGGAACAAGATCATCAACAATTAGCGCTAGAAGAAGGGTCGAACCTCCGTCGGTTGAAGGTTTGAAGGAAATTCTGAAAAAACTCGTCGGAAACTGCAAAAAACCGGCAATAAGTCGCCGGAAACTGGAATTAGGAAGAAGATTTGAGTGTTTTGGGTGGTGTCACACAAGACCTACAAGCTTGAATGCCTGCATGTGTGGATGAAGGTTTGTAAACAACCAAATCCTTACATGCAAGGCTAGTTGTTTCTAGGTCAAAACATCCACAAACACAAGATCTTCATCAATGAAACATTAAAATCTAGAAAATGGTACGATCACAAGAACCGCAAGAATCGAGTAATCACCCGACAAGCAAGTCACGAACTAGGGTGTCGTCGACGGGTGACCATGCAAGAACGATGCGGGCTACGTCTCGGCGAAATGTCCAAGTCACTATTGACGCTCTTCCCCCGGAAGTGGAAGCTTTGGCTCAAAACCCGGAGGAATTAGCCAAAACGATCGCCGTTTTACAATCCTTACAACGGCGACAAGAAGCCGCAGGACCGTCAAGAGCCTGGGAGGCGAGCAACCGGGCAGCAGGGCACAAATCCTCTAAAACCCCGGAGGCAAGCAACCGGGCAACAGAGCGAAGAGCCAAACAACAGGAAACCTAAGGGGAGAAGAGGTAGATAGTGGTCAGGTAAGGAGAACTAATTCTAAATTGTACAGGTTTTGATTATATTTAAGATTTATATCAATATTTGGTTATGATGAGTTGATGGCAAGAATTATAAAATAATTTGTTGTTTTTTTATAAATATCTATTTTATAATAGGATTAATTGCATATAAAATTACAATTTTTCCTCAAATTAAAATCTAATCTAATTTTTTTAATCTTTCCAAGCAAAACTCCAATTTAATATTTGATTGCAATTTGAATTAACAAACAAAATCTTTACGTTCCAAAACTAAAGTTTCACCTACTATACAATGAATAATTAATTGTATTAATGTTTAGATTAATTCAGATGACAACACATAATTAATTATTATGTTCGAGCAGATTGAAATCGGTTTTTTGGTTAGAATTGCTAATAAATTTTAAGTTGAGGTTTCGTTTGCAACGATTGAAAAGTTTATATTAGATTGCAACTTAAAAATGTTGAGATTTTATTTACAATTAACTCTTTATAATAAAATAAATATTTTTTCATGTTATACTTACGTATAATTGGAAAACAATGATTAAAAATTTAATTATTGTATGAAAAAATTGTGACATTTATAAAACATAAAAAATTTATATAATTATATATATAATTTTTAAATAGTAACAAAAATAGCTTCCTTGCGAAGCACGGGACCGGTACAATACTAGTAATACTTAAGGGACTTAAATTTTTAACTATGACAATTTATATATGTACTTTAATACACACCTAAATAATGTGGTAATCAAGAAATAGCACATATAATAATAATTACAAATACGTGCTAAATTTCAATTCCATTTTTTTTTTTTTTTTTTGGTATTATGCTGAAAAAAGGGTTTTTTTTTTTCTGTATTTTAATTGCAAAACTAATCCCCCAAAAAAATACATATTTTTTACATAAAAAAAGGACTATTATTGTTTACAAAAATATCACTTTTGCGATGAAATTTTTCTCGTGCCACCACTTTGCATGTTTATTACTGCACAATTATATATATATATATATATATATATATATATATATATATATATATATATATATATATATTAAAAAAGATTAATTAACATCTAATTATATAAAAACTCGAAGTCATGGATAAGCATGGAATCAATACGTGCACCGCTAGTAGCTAGCTATCTTTCTCTCTCCTGAAATTTTCACTATATATACATCATTACGTTTTACAAAGAAATGTAGAGAGCCATATTAATATATTATACACCAAGTTATATAGGAAAATTAAATTCTCGCATCAAAAAATAAATATAAAAAAAACTATGGTGCATATTGTTCTAGTACATGGCGCCTGCCACGGAGCATGGTGTTGGTACAAACTGAAGCCGTTGCTGGAGGCCGCCGGCCACCGCGTGACAGCCCTCGACATGGCCGCCTCCGGCATCGACTCCACAAGTATACACGACCTCCGCACTTTCGCCGACTACTCGCAGCCGCTGACGGAGCTCATGGCCTCCATTCCGGCGGAGGAGAAGGTGGTCCTGGTGGGCCACAGCTTTGGTGGAATGAATATTGCCCTTGCTATGGACATGTACCCTCAAAAGATTAGGGCTGGTGTTTTCCTCTCAGCTTTCATGCCTGATTCTACACATCCACCTTCTTACGTTTTAGACCAGGTAAAATTTAGTATACGTACATTAATACATCACGAAGTGATTTCGTTTTTAATTAGATAGAATTGGATATTAGTATGATGGCTTTTGAGACGAGGAAAGAGACAAAAAGTGTGAGCCCTCAAAATGGACAATATCGTCGAGGAGTCCAACATGGAGTAATTTATTAAATTTTGTAGGGTGTACGCATTAATTTGAAAAATAAAAACTATAAAATGCCTTTGTCAAATAAATTAGTTGACTTGTACAAATTAGTTGCTAAGTGCCCACAATAAATTACTATTAATTGGGGTCTTGACATGCAATTTAGCTAGCTAGCGAGACTTGCAGAAAAGTCCAATTCGTATTCTTTTATTTAATTGTACCGAAAATGAAGATAATTATTTTGGGTTAATTACACTTTTAGTCCCAAGAGAATTGGTCCAAAACATATTTGGTACCTATGTGCACTTTTGGTCCTTTTTTTTTTTTTTTTTGCACTTTTAGTCCCATCCGTTAGTTTTTTGATGGAAACCGTTAGTAGACCAAAAATGGAGGGAAAACAGGTTTATGACTGATTTTTGGAGGGAAAACAGGTCACATATGTCTATAAATCAGCTGCATTTCCACTCTCAACTAAAACTACTATTAAAATGAATTAAAAGAGCTGTAATATCAAATGTCACAATTCTATTACATACTTCAAAAGACAAATATCACAATTTCATTACATACTTCAAAAGGCAAACAAGTTCATATACTTGTACATGCATTACACATTGCAGCTCATCTAATATTTCATAGCACAAAAAAACAGCAATGTTTCATCCAAGACAACACTAAAACCAATAGTGTTTTTTGCCCAACAACAAAACAGAACCTTGATTCCAAAAGATAGACAAAAAATGGACATACTAGACTATATTAGTTTTTACCCTTTCTACTTTTTCTTAGACCCTTTCACAATTGCAGCTTGCAAATTTGTTCCCCATAGCACTAATAGTATATAAACAAACAATGACAAAGAAAAAATAAGCCTTTATTGTAGCCAAGAAAGCCTTCTAGATTTTTTTCTCTTTCCTTCTTCACAATCATTTATATCTCTTTCCTCTATTTATTTACATGATATTACAATATTTAATATCCCTATTTCCTAATTACCCAACTAAACCCCATACACCCGTCTGCTCCAGAAACATCTAAACCTCATCTGCTCGAAAAAAAAGAAAAAAAAAAGCTCATATGTTCCAAAAATTCATAAACAAGAAAACTCTAAGTTTACGATTGAGGAACTTACGAGATGGAGGAGGTTCAACAACTTTCATATTCCCAAGTCGCAACATATTTAATTTGCTGGAACGAAACTCTTCGGAACGAGCTTCTCTGGAACGAAATTCGCCGAAATGGGTTTGCGATTCACTGGAAGTGGAACTAGTTCGCGATTTCGCTGGAACTGGAACGGCTTCGCGATTTCGTAAGGGGTTAATGAATTAGGAATTAGATTTTTTTTGTTTACCGAATTAGGGGGTTTTATGTTTTCCCTTTTTCTTTTGACCAAATTAAGGGGTTAAACTTTTTCATCTTTTCTTGACCGAATTAAGGGGGTTAGATTTGGTTAAATTGGAGTTGACGGATCCCTTTGGGACGTTAATTTGGACGGTGGAATTAGTATGGTACCAAAAATCTCAAAAAAGGACCTTTTTGCCATCAGACAAATCTTATGGGACTAAAAGTGCAATTTACCCTAATTATTTTGAATATTAGTTATATAAGATAAGATAGTGAGTGATAAGATTAAAGATGTTCCGAATTTATAAGATCATATAATAGTGTTTGGTAAGAGTCATAAATAAAATCTTATTTATTCTACTCATATTAAATTCTTCGCTTGTTGACTCCCACAACCAATGAGAGGAAGTGCTAAATGAAATAATTAATATTTTGTATCATATTTTTTTATTAGAAAATTATGTAATTTTATTTGAATGTTATGTTTCATGACTTCATAAATTGAATAAGTTTTGTGTGAAACTGTCTCACAAGACGGTGGGATGGAGTGTAATTGGGCATACACATTAGCACTGTGGATATTAATTTAGAGTAGGTTTTGTATAAGAACGTCTCATGACATGAGACAATGAGAATTAGTGTAACTAGGGTATTAGCTCATAAACACTTTGGTAGGGGTAGGTGTTAATTTGTGTTATCTAATATCATGAGACGGTCTCATACAAGTTTTTGTCATTAATTTATGGTGTCGCATATTGTGAGACAGTCTCACGGTCTCACACAAATTTTTGTCCAGTCCATATATTGTTCCTTCATCTTTATAGTTTTGGATATATCACTACTGCATTAATACATACATCCTTAGAAAAATTTTGTTCAGCACAATTTAATCTTGCTTAACCTAACATTTTTCAATTTTGTGTGAGTGAAGTACAATAAGAGAACTCAAACAGAAGAGTGGTTAGACACAGAGTTCTTACCATATGGCGCGCAACATGAGAATCTAACTACAATGCTCTTCGGCTCAAACTTCGTCTCCTCCAAACTTTATCAACTATGTTCACCTGAGGTTTGTCTATATATACATATATACATATTGGTTCATATATAAATCATTAAAGGGTATTAATTGTTTTCATTAAAGAATATTAGTTATTTTCACCGGATAATATTAGTTGTTTTCACTGAAGAGTCTTAGTAGTTATCAGTAAAAAAACTAATATTTTTTAGTGAAAATAACTAATATATACCCTTACCATTCAGTGAAAACAACTAATATTTTTAAATGGTTCATATATAAACTTTTTTCACCCTATACTTTGTCATATATTTTAAATTGGGCCTGCACTTTTATTATAAGTATTGAGTTTTAATAGTTTTACTTTTATAAACTAATTTCAACAATATAAAAATACGTCTGACTAATTTTAATGCTAATAATAGAAGTGCAATTAAATGTTCAAAATTTATAATACCGATAGACAACCCAATTAATAAAAATAAATAAAAACTTTAAATTAAAATGGACCTAAAAATGTGTAAGTCTCCGTTATTTATTTCTTTCCGTATCTATCTGCATATCTCACCCACTAACTGATTTTGTTATTTTGTGCATATCTCTATTTCTTCATTCCACAATAATGAGGATAGAAACTCCCACCTAACTGATTTATTAATTAGAGATAGGGACATTTATTAACACATGCTGCCCCAATACACGTAATTGGTGCAAATTAAACTCAATATAATTAAAATTTAATTCATTCGCAAAATGATATTTAAACAACTTAATTCAATTGAGTCAAAATTATACCAACGGCAATTGTTACTCTTATTGCTTAAACTTTTTTTTGGGTGTTTGGTTGTTAAGTATAGATGTTTGGAATTAATATATCATTATAGATAAGTAATAGAAACTTGAATATAAAGAATACAGTGTTCAACTTCTTCAATAATGAGTACATTTGAGGGCACTATAAAGTTAGAAAATCTAATACTCCCTTGTTTCAAAATAATTTATGTAAAAGAAAATATCCGCGAGATTTTCAATTTGTGTTATATTAATTTATTAGAATATTTTATATGATCGGAAAAAATAGTTATATAATAAAAATAAAACTTTTAAAATTTAATCAGTTTCAAATAAATGATTTATTATAAAATGCGAATAACATATTACATATCTATAATATCAAACTTGAAGTATATAAATTAATGTAATAAAAATTGACTTTCTTGATATATAAGTACAATTATTAAATGATAAAATATATAGTGAAATTGATTCATACATAAATTATTGAAAAATATTAGTTGTTTTCACAAAAGTGCATTAATTGTTTTCACTGAAAAGTATTATTTGTTTACACTAAAGAGTTTTAGTTGTCCAATGAAAACAAATTAATATTTTTCAGTGAAGACAACTAATATTTTTAAGTGAAAATTAATACATTTCAATGATTTATGTATGAACCAATTTCATTCAATGTATACTCTTATTAAATTGCAACCTAATTTTCAGTATAATAAATAACACTTTCATTATATGATCGAAAATAATATATTATTATTTTTTTTAAACATGTTGGTCCTCCCATTAGTAGTACTTTTACTTGTGTACCCTGCATAAATAGGATTGAAGCAAAAATGTAATGGTATATGGTTTTTGGTAGGATGTGGCATTAGCAAAAATGCTGCTAAGGCCAAGCTCTATGTTTGTTGAAGATCTGTCAAAGGTAAGTCCATTTTCAATCGAAGGTTTTGGATCTGTAAAGAGGGTGTATATTGTGTGCAAAGAGGATAAGGGTATTCCGATAAATTTCCAATATTGGCAAATACAGAATTCTGGAGTGGCCCAAGCGAAGGAATTAGAGAATGCGGATCACACAGCTATGTTATCAACGCCCCATCAACTCTGCCAGATTCTTCTTGACATAGCAAATAGTAATTAATATTTTAGTTTTATTATAGGGGCAATAACATATACTCCCTCCGTCCCACTATTATTTGCACACTTTCCTTTTTCGTCCGTCCCAAAATTATTTGCACACTCTAAAAAAAGGAAACATTGATTTGCATGCACACTCACAATAATATACACATATTTACCCATATGTCACTATTTTACTCAAAAAGTAACTTTTTCTTAATATGTGTGCCGTTTTTTGTATGCGAATAATACCGGGACGGAGGGAGTAGGTTCCTTTGCCTACTCTTTATTAACAATTGGTTCATCACTTTTTATAAAATGCAACTAAGTATTTTTTTATGGGCCCAACTACCTCCCCCTCCCCCACCTTTTTCTGCCACCGTCCACCCCCTCCATTCACCCTAGTCACCCAACTCCACCCCACCACCCCTCTATCCATCATGAATGACATAAAGTCACTTATCAATTCCCCAACCAACTATTGGCTTCAAATTTTTTTTGTTAATTTGCAGTGAACTTTTTATTAGTAATTTTTAATTTAATTAATATTTAAAACTTTTAATAATTTGAATTGACACAATTGTATTGTCGATTTTCATCTAAACAAATTGTATTATTATATTAATTAATATTTTAATCAAATGTTCATTTCTTATAATAATTTGAATATGACACAATTGTTAATACTTTTAAATTTGTTAAAAAAAATACAAGCATAATAATTTGAACAATAATTTTGCAAATTCTCATATACAGATTATCTATTCAATTTTTATTGCATAAGGGTCCCTTTGGTATGGTATATAAGGGTGTGAAAAGAGGGTGAAATAAACCAACTCACCCCTAATACTCTGTTTGGTAACAGTTCCAAGCAGACACCTGCACCCGGTAAAAGGGCCGCCCCGGTACTCTGAGTAGCAGCGTATCTCACAAAAACATTGTTCTAGCATGCATTCCCCAACACACCAGGGGGGTGTGTTTCTGTATCTCGTCTCCAACCGTGATACCCCTTTTTCATTTTAAAATTACTAATTTAATAGCATAATCTAAATTAACATCATAATCTGTATTTAAAAATTATTATGTATAAGGAACTTCAATCGGCCACTGACAAATCTAAAATACAAATTAAGAACAAATTACACCTGTGAACCGGACCGCCCTGTGGTCACCGGTGATAGCCCGCAATTCGCTCAATACTCTCCGACTCCCTTGGCGTCGCCACGTTTAGAACACCAGTAAATCGGCAACTGTGATTGAGCAAAACGACGGTTGAAATTGAGCATCTTCCATCACTACGAAATCCATGAAATGAGGGGAAAGGGGAAGAGAGAGATGGGGGGATGGAGGAAGAGAGGCGGTGGGTGTGAGGGTGGAGAAAGAGAGAGGCGGTGGGGGAGGACTGGGTAATTACACAGAGGAAGAGGGAGAGAGGTATTGAAGGAATGCAAATTGATTGAAAAATAGTCAAAGAAAGGAGTGGGGAGAGAAGATTCTAGGAGGGTGTGGAGTCATTCGTAATTAATGATGAAATAATTAATATTAGATCTTTAATTATAAAGATTATAATTTTTTTTTATTTAATGTATCCTCTACCAAATACTCAAATAAAATTATATCAATTTAACTACCTTCTACCAAACACGCATATTAGAATAATAGATATTTTAATAAACCATATCAAACACCATTAAATAATACAAATCTCACTATTTTAAGCTAAATTAGTAACTAGCTACTAATTCTTATATACCATACCAAATGGACCCTAACAGAATTTGAACAACTATTTTGTATAAATATTTTGAACAACTATTTATCACATAATTATTTATTCAAAATATATCTTGACATATCACACATAAAATTCATAGGTAGAATTACATATTTGAATTTGAAAATAACGAATTCATAACTAAATTTACATATTTATGTCTATATGCAAAAAAAAAGTGCATTTTTTTTACAGTATCTTCATCACTGAATCACAGACTCTTCCTTTCTTCTTTCCAGAATGAAAAAAGTATCTAACCTGTAGATGATTAGAATGATCAAGTCACCAAATACCCAAACAAATATATTGAACCACTGCAAAATTCAATTTAAATTCAAAAAGAGCATGAGTAACACCCTTTTAAGGAAAAATTACAGAAACAGAGCATTTCTTCAGAACATATATCAAAATTCAAACAAGTTCAAACTATTGGGTACTACATCTGGGTACCAACAATTTATTCAACAAAAAATCTGTTTTAGATTTTTTCCCCTCGGGAAAAACCCCAAATTAATTTAATTTGCCCCAAAAACTCATTTCATCTATTACGCATTGAACATTTAACATACGTACCTAGCAAAAATGAGTGAATCTCATAATACAGTTTGAGGTTTCGCTCTAGATGGGATCGACACGGCCCGCGAGCGGATCAGAGACGTATCGTTTCGGATCGATGTCGTCGTCCTTGCAAATCAAAATTTTAGAAGTATCCAGAGTCTGGATCGCGTTGACCACGACTAGATCGTCGGCCAGTGGTGGAATTTCCATGGGCGGTGGAATCTGGAACGATTCATGCATCGATCGTCAACAGATCTGGGCGTTCGGCCATGGAAGCTTCGTGGTGGGGTTGAGGATTTTTTCCGGCGGCGCCGCTGCGTGCGTGGGAGAGGGACCGATCTTCATCTTTTTTCTTCATCTTCAATAACTGATCTTCATCTTTTTTCTTCTCCAATTCGTTCTCCGTGAGAAAGAGTGTGGCGTGGGAGAGAGAGGGCAGCGATGCCGCCGCTTGTGGGTGGGAGGGAGGGAAGGGCGGCGACGCCGCGTGTGAGAGGGAGGGCGTGTGAGAAAAAGAAGAGAGAGAGAGTGAGAGAGAAAACGAGAGAGTGAGAGAAAAAGAGAGAGAGAGAAGAGAGGAAGGAGTGGGGTGCGTGGGTTTTGCTTGGAAAGGGGGAAGATGCCAGCTAGTATAGGTGGGGTGGGGTGGGGTGGAGTGGGCTGGGCTGGGCTGGGGTTGGGTTATTTTATTAATATTTTATAACCTAGTTGCATTTTTTAAAATGGGAGAAACCAAATTGTTTTAATGGTCTTAATGGAGAACCAAATTGTAATAATCTCTTTATTATATGCATTTAATATTGTTTGTTTAAATGGTTTTAATTGCTTTTACTAAATAAAATTAATTATTTTATACTGAACAATATTAGTTGTTTCATTGAGCAGTATTAGATATTTTCGTTAATCGGTATTAGTTGTTTTCGTTGAATAATATTAGTTGGTCATTGGTTATTTAATATATTGACATTATAAGTTGTGCATCAATTGCATGGTAAAATTGGTGTATACAAATGTTGCTCAATATAAGAAAGTAATATAGATAAGTCTTAGTAAAATAAAAGTAAATTCATTTATTTCTCAAAATATGGAGAGTGTTATATTAAAACATAATTGATAAAATATAAATAAGAAAAACTAAACTGAATATATACATCAAGTTCAAGAGGGATAATGTTATTTTAAAATTATATATATGCATCAATTGTACGGTGCAATTTGTACAATTTTAAGCAAATCATAATCCATAATCTAATGTTTAATTGTAGGACCCAAAAAAAATATAAAGAAGTATTAGTTCATATAAAAAGTAATTGTATGCTAAACAATATTAATATTTTTTTAATGTACAAATTAGTACATTTTCATCATATAAACTAATAATTTATTGAGCAGGTTTTCTGTAAAACTTGTTCATACTTCATAGTATGAAACCGATAGTATTAATTTAGATGTATTGACTAATATCATTAAATATATTCATACTATAACAATTTACATTGTGATTTCAGTTTACAAGTCTAATGGTATCAATCAATGCATGTGCATGTGATGGTATCAGTTAATGCATCTAATTGTATTAATTTCATACTATGAAACTTGTTTATATGAGAAACAAAAGGAGCTCATATGAGAATTGTGTAATTTATTAATAAATTAAGAGTGCGCTAGGTTATGAAGATGATGGACGATTTTTATCAAAATGCCCAAGACATTAGAGCATTTGATGAATTCATTAGTCATTGCAATTTGATAGACTTACCACTGGTCGGGAGGAGTTACACTTGGTATAGAAAAAATGGAACATGCAAAAGAAAACTGGACAGAATTCTTGTCAATGATCTGTGGATAAGCAAATGGTCTAACACAACCCTGAAAGGCCTTCAGAGAGGGGTCTTGGACCATTGCCCGATTGTACTTCAATTTCCTATTCGAGATTGGGGTCCGAAACCGTTCAAGTTCTTCAATAGTTGGATAAACCACCCGGGTTTCAAGGAGTTCATGATCGAGAGATGGAATGGTTATGATGTGGATGGATGGGGTGGATACGTGTTAAAAGAGAAGCTGAAAATGCTGAAATCGGACCTGAAAATTTGGAGGGCACAACATTTTGGGGATTTAGATACAAACATTGAGAAGAAAAGACAGGAACTTCAAATTTTGGACAGGATTGATGATGCATTAGGGGCAGGGCTGGAAGAGAAGGAAATAATTGACAGAAACAGAGTTAATGCAGAATTGTTGAGAGATCTACATTAGAGGGAAAGCATGTTGTATCAAAAGGCAAAGATTAAATGGATTCTTGAAGGAGACGTCAACTCTAGCTTCTTCCATCGGTGGATAAACAGGAGTAGAAAAAATTCTGAAATCAGCGGCATATTGGCATATGGTAGATGGGTAGAATCTGTTAAAGAGGTCAAAGATGAAGCCTTCAGGCCTTTTAAGTCACACTTCCGTTCCAGACGCAAACTAAGACCGACTACTCCCGCTGATTTGTGTGATAAGAAAATCGGAAGCTATGAAAATGAACTCCTTTCGGCCGTGTTCACAGTAGATGAAGTAAAAAAAGCTATCTGGGCATGCGATTCAAACAAAAGCCCCGGCCCAGATGGGTTTTCTTTCGGCTTCGTCAAAGCAAATTGGAACGTTTTGAAGGATGATATTATGAAGATGATGGACCATTTTTATCAAAATGGCAAGATCGTGAAAGGCTCGAACCCCTCCTTCATAGTGCTGATCCCCAAAAAATACAGAGGGCAAAGTTTTGAGGATTATCGACCTATCTTACTTATAGGCTGCTTGTACAAGATAATTGCGAAAGTCCTTGCCACAAGGCTTTCCAAAGTCCTGGATCCAATTATTTCGGAATCTCAATCTGCTTTCATCGGTGGTAGACAAATAACCGATGGGATCGTTATCATTAACGAAGCATTGGAGGAAGCAAAAA
This sequence comes from Ballota nigra, assembly GCA_947034835.1. NCBI lineage: Eukaryota > Viridiplantae > Streptophyta > Magnoliopsida > Lamiales > Lamiaceae > Ballota > Ballota nigra. Next base: position 111,774,539 of record OX344723.1, on the reverse strand, counting down.
GGAGGAAGAAAAAACGTGTCATCTTCAAAATCAATTTTGCTAAGGCTTATGATTCATTCGAATGGGATTTTTTGGAGGAAATGATGGAAAGAATGAATTTCAGCGAGAAGTGGAGGAAATGGATTATGGAGTGCGTGTCAACAGCATCGGCATCCGTGCTCATCAACGGCAGCCCCTCTGGGGACTTCAAGTTGGAGAGAGGCCTTAGACAAGGAAACTCACTATCACCGTTCCTCTTTCTTATTGTGGCGGAAGGATTAAGTCGTTTGGTAACCAAGGCAGTTGATATTGAGCTCTTTGAACCAGCTATCATCGGGAAAGATAAGGTAAAAATTTCTCATCTTCAATATGCAGACGACACTGTATTTTTATGTTCCGGAAAAGTGGAAAATCTGCTGAACATTAGAGATATTCTGAGAAATTTTGAGTTACTATCTGGGCTCTCAGTTAACTTCAAAAAGAGCAGTATTTGGGGACTGAATATCGGGCAGCCCGTTCTGGAAGACATGGCTGATTTTATGGGGTGCAAAATTGGAAAGGGGGCACTATCTCATTTGGGCTTGAATGTAGGCATAAATCATAACCGAGTGGATTCGTGGACTAAGCTGGTGGAAAAAATCAGAAAACAACTTTCGGTATGGAGTGATAAAAATATTTCATTGGGGGGACTGATTAGGCGTGAAATTGTTATGTTTTGGTGCCCGATTTGCCCATGTTTTGAGTGTTTTTTATGAGTGTTTGGAGTCAATTGAGTATCATTTTTATAAAATCATTAATTTGTCTCTTTGGTTTTCATAGATGGATAGAGGGCGAAAAAAGGAGTTTGTAGGACTTTGAATCGGCCAAAACGGACTCCCGGTTGAGAAGATATGAAGATTTTATGAACAAGTGTACAGCAGCCGAAAACCACTCGAGCGAGAGCACTCGAGCGCCAGCGCTCGACCGATTGCACCACTCGAGTTACATGCTCGAGCGCCCCTGCTCGAGCTGCTCGAGCACTTTTCTATTTTTTGCCTCCGAATTCGTTTTTCGGCCCATGAGTTTCCGGTTCGCCTCGACGCTTATATATACTCATTCCAAACTCATTTTGGAGGATAACAACACACCAACACATATTTTTACATACTTTGAGCGAGGAGAAAGCTTGGGAAGGAGTTTTGAAGAATTTTATACGTTGTAATCGAGGTTTTAATTTACGAATTCTTAGTTTTAGTATTTCTTTTGAACGTATTAGATTAATTCTTTCTTTATTTACTCTTTGAGACGATTAAACCTAGTTTTTCAGATTTATATAGATTTCTTTAGAGACTTTAATTTGTTCTTTCGTTTATGTTCTTGATTTCTTTCGTTAATTTAATTATGCATATGATTTTTGTTCTTGTGATTGCTTTTATTATTCAAACCACCATGTTAGGCTAAAACCCTTGCATGCTTGGGGTAGGATGAACTCGTCGAAGTAGGTTGTGGGTACGTAATTAGGGTAACTTGTGACGTTAGGTTTTAATTCTCTTTATTAATGAATTCTTAAAATTAATCTTAACTTTTCCTTTGAATTTAGTACGAACGTGTTAGGGAGAGGACGATCGTATCACTCTTTAATAACTAGTAGACTTAACTAGAAGGTTTAGAAGAGGTTAATTCATTTGCCGGTTTAGCTATGGAGGACGGCCGTATCACCATTAGTTAAATTAGGGTCTCATTAATTAAGCACAATCTATTAACTTGTTAGTGGATTAGTGAAGTCGAGTGTTAGGGTAAAGTATTAGGGTTTAGAATCTTGAGCTTTCACCTTGCATTCTTTTACTTAGGTTATTTCTTGCGTGTCACAGTTATTTTGATTATGTACCTGCTCCGTTAGTATACGTAGGGATTCCTATCCTGAGCATCACCATCTCTCATTTGAAAACAACCCTTCGAATTTTAGTTTAATTTTGCTTTTTGCATTCCTAGGATAATTTTAGTCTTTTAATTAATATTTCCTTAAAAATCCAAAAACATTCCACTCATATTAACTACGACGCGTAGATCTTCAGGGATCTATTCGCATACACTCCATCCCTTGGGTTCGATAATACTTGGTCCCTATACTTGCCAATACTATAGTGAACCCGTACTCTTGTGGGGAAGCTACTAGTAGAAGCTAGTATTTTCGCTTCAAGTCAATGGCGCTGTTGCCGGGGATGGCGTTGTATGCTTTTTGAATAGGACTTGTAGATAGCTTAGTAGTTAGTAGTGGGCGTTTTAATTTTTGTTTTTATTCTTTATTTTCATTCGTTCGGCAGTTGCGTTTTGATCTTTCTGCTAGTGTTTCAGGTTTATGAAAACATGCTCACAAGGCAATACGAACGAAGAGAGGTTACCGTTAGATCCTGAGACAATAGCAAGAAGAAACCGAGCCTTCTTAAGAAGGATGAACGCTGCCGAAGGGAAAGAACCCATGGACATTACTAATGAGTTGGACGATGTCGAGAATGAGTTCAATCAGGCATTGAAACGGGTTGACTGGCAATACCAGTAAGAATCAAGATCCGTTAGGAGAAAGTCAGAGCCAAAACCCGGGTACTCAGAACCAAAATAGCCCAGCTCATAACATTGTTCAAAATCCTCATAACAACCCTGCCTACCCACATCCTAACTTACCACAAAACAACTTACCTTATCCACCCTACCCATACCCACCTTATCCTTATCCACTATACCCGTATCCTCCACCTCCAGTTTACAATCAACCACCTGTTTACCAACCACCACCCCAACAAGTACTCGTACCAGCTGCTAATCCTCAACACGTTCCTCAGAACGCAGATCAAAATATGGCTATTCGAGGGAGGTTTGCAGCGCAGCCACAACGGTACTATGATGGAGTGGCATTGCCTCCTGTTGAGGCAAATAACTTCTCGATTTCCCCGGGAATTCTTAAGCTGCTTACAGAGAATCAGTTCAAGGGGGTGATCGGGAAGGAGAATCCTCATACTCACCTGAGGAGTTTTCTAATGATAGCCTCCACTTTCAATTACAATGGCATGTCTGAAGATGCCAAGAGGCTTAGGTTGTTCCCATTCTCATTGACGGGAATAACTAAAAAGTGGTACAATAATACACTTCCACGGGGAGGTATTACCACTTGGGCCGAGCTCGAGCGTCTGTTCCTCGAGCGATTCTACCCTCCATCCAAAACGATCAAAGCAAGGATTGAGATCTCTTCCTTCCGCCAGAAGCAAGGAGAGGACCTACGTCAAGCGTGGGAGAGATACTCAAATATGTTGATAGAGTGCCCGCAGCACGGGTACAATGAGGGAGATGTGATGACATTTTCTATAGTGGTGCCAGCAAGGCTGGCCAAGCCCATTTAGATGCATGTGCGGGTGGAGCTTTTCTGAATCAAGGGATAGCGAGGTGTAGAGAAATCGTTGACAACATTGTCATGAATGCCGGTGCATGGAACGAGGACCCAGAATTTCAGAGAGTGTGTAAGTTGGAGGAGAATGAGGGTACGAGGAAGCTGTTGATGGCAATGATGGAGAAGATCAGCAACCTTGAGATGGGGCAGAATCTGGTTGGAGGGAATGTAGCAGTGAGCGAGAAAGTGGACCCACCCATGAGCCAGCAAGAAGAGGCCAACTATATGGGGAGGCCTAACTATCCACAAGGTGGCAATCAGTTTGGAAGGTCTTCTTATGGCCAACCATTTGTACCTCCAGGTCCACAATCGCCTCAAAATCAATGGAGGAACACACAATGGTATCAAGGAGGCCAGCAGCCTCCTCAAAACACATGGAGGAAGAACGATAATTTTTCATATGCTAATCTGAATGCCGGAATTACAGTTCCTCCAGGTGTTGATCCAGGTTCGAAACCACCGGGTGGAGAAGGCGGTGCCTCAACCGAGGTGATGTTGAGAGCTATCCTTCAGAAGGTGGAGGAAAGTAGCAAGAGATTGTCCTCTTTGGAGTACGATGTGAAGGAGTTGCATAAGAAAGGAGATCAGCGTGATCAAGAACTCCAAAAGAGAGACATTGAGTTGAATCGAATTCAGCAAGAGAACAATAGACGGTTCACTTCGATAGAGTTTCAGATGAGCCAGATCGTAAAATCATTGGGCAGAGAGCCGGGTAAGTATCCTTCTATGCCGGAGGAAAACCCGAAGGAGCATTGTAAGGTTATCCAGCTTAGAAGTGGAACCAACTATGATGGTCCTCAGATGCCTGCTGATTCTGAGACGCCCCAAGATAGAGATGAGATTGAGGAGGTGAGAGTTGAGAAGAAGGTTGAGGGTGAGAGCACTCAAGCAAGCAAAGAGCTTGAAGAGGGAGAAAGTGAGCAGATTGAGAGAGTTCCGAAGTGGAAGAAGGCAAAGGAAGCAAGGGAGAAAGTGAAAGAGACCGGGAAAGATGAATGGGGGGTACCCAAATCTATGATACCCGTCCCATATCCACAACGCTTCATGAAAAAGAAGCTTGATGAGAAATTCGCTAAATTCCTTGATGTGTTTAAACAATTGCATATTAATATCCCTTTTTATGATGCTTTGGAACAGATGTCCAACTATGCAAAGTTTCTGAAGGACTTGATCGCGAAAAGAAGGAGAGTGGATGAGCCGAAGTTGGTGCAGTTGAACCATGAGGTGAGTGCGTTAGTGCACAAGGCGCTTCCTCCAAAAGCTGAAGGATCCCGGGAGCTTCACCATTCTTTGTGATATCGGGAACGGGATCAAGAAGGGAGTGTTGTGCGACCTCGGAGCGAGCATTAATTTGATGCCCTTGTCGCTTTTCAAGAAGTTGGAAGGTGGTGAATTTCAACCCACAATGATGACGCTTCAACTAGCCGACCGGTCTATTACTCGACCTCAAGGTGTGGTTGAAGACGTCCTCGTGAGAGTTGGAGATCACATTTTTCCAGCCGATTTTGTGGTCCTAGAGATGGAGGAAGATGAGCACGTGCCCCTGATCTTGGGAAGACCGTTCTTAGCTACGGCGGGGATGGTGCTAGACGTGGCGAATGGGAAGATCACGTTGAAAGTTGACGATCAAGAAGTGAAGATTTTCCTATATGAAGCCATGAAGCACCCGAAGGAGGATGAGAGTTTGTATTGCATGGATGCAATTAATCCTCGTGTTGAAGACACACCTCCTATCCCTAATCCTTCTCATATTCATGAATTTTATAATCCCTCACTTGATGATTTAACCCATTAGCATTATGGTTTTGATTCTTTTGATAGGGATAAAAAGAAGAAATTGAAGAAAGAAGAATTGAAAAGTGTGGACGTGATCCAGTTGGAGGGAAAAGGAGGAGTTAAGAAGAAAAGGTCCAAATTCAAGAACCTGTTTGGTAAGACGCCTCCAGATAAAGGTGAGAAGGAGTTGAGACCCATAACACTTGGGAATGAGAAGAAAGCAAAAGAGCTCATGATGGAGGGGCATCAAGGAAAGACATGTAAGCACCACTCTTATGAGAGTAAGGGAGGTAAATTTGAGTATGATGTCCCATAAGCTCTTTGAGCTCGGTCCGGCATGAGGACCTTAAAAATAGCGCTGAATGGGAGGCAACCCATTTTTATTTGCTTTTATTTGTTTTTAGTTTCTTATTATGTTATTAGGGTGTTGTTGAATCGTAAGTTTTAACCTCGTACGTGAGAGTTTATTTTGTAGGCTTGTCTCGAGAGAATAGAGGAATCATGGAGTACCCAAAAGGGAGGAACTCAAGCAAAGGAGTGTGTAACGTTGTTGAGAGAAACTGAATTGTTTGGTTGAGGTAACCCACAACCCCAAACTTAGACCTCTTCGCAAGGTCGAAGTTTGGGGGGTGGAGTTTTTTTTATGTTTCTTGTTACATTGCACCGGAGCACCCCTTATCTTTGAGTGTGATTGGTTATTTGGTGTCTTGAGATGCTCCTCGGGGTGATTTTGATCTGATTCGTTGTTGCATATTTCATGCCTATCAATCATCTTATGCTTGTTGATTGCTATCTTTGAGTAGGGTGATTTGTGGATTTGAGTTAGGGACTCTTTTGTGTGAGTAGTTGAGCTAGAGTTGATTTGAGAGAGAACTAGTATGCTTACAAGTTTTCTTTTTTAGTACTTGTGTGATGAGAGTGAGAATTCACTAGGACTAGCATGGATGTGAAAGCTGTGAGATTTGAGCCTTATGAGATTTTGATATATGAATTAATCTCTTCGTTTGTGAGAGGATCGTCACCTTAGAGGATGCTAGAACTTGTGTGTGCTCTTTCTTCTTGATTGTGTCTAGTTTGATATGCCGAATAGGATCTTAGGCCATTGTTGTTTTGAATGAGTCACTTAGCCAAAAAATTTCCTTACCAATGACATTGAATCCCTTGTTAGCCCCTTTGAGCCTAAAGTCTATTTTATTTGCTAGCACATATGAACATTATTCCAATTCCTAAGCCTTTTTGTCCCAATTTGAGTGGAGAATAGGAAAGTGTGAATGTGAAGGGAGTGAATTGAGTTGAAAAAGGAAAAGGTTGTTTGTTGAGTGAATATGAGAAGAAGGTGTGATGAAGTTATGAGATGTGGGAAAAAGAGAAAAAAATTGAGAATGAGCAAAAGGAAAAAATGAGCTCATGTGTTTGTGCGAAAAAGAAAAAAAATTGAAGTGTTGAGAGAAGTGGAATTGAAAGTGCGTTGATTGAATATGTTGAAGTAGTCTGTTCCTAATCTCGAAGTACCGAAGTGTGATTTTCTATTCTCCATTCACTTTAGTCACTTGCCTATATTGTTATCCCACCTGTCCAAAGAGCCTACATTACAACCTTGAGAAAAGTCCTTTTTGATTCGGCATTGATTTCTAGAGTATGGTCGGAGTTAAGAGTGCTTACAAGCCTATGGCTGCCGATATGATTGATTGTTTGAGTGAGTCCCTTGATCATTGATATACACTTGTGAGGGAGTGAAACACATAGTTGAGTGCACATCCATGTTTGATCTTGGTGTTTCTTGTTATTGTTGCATGAGTATGATGAAGGAAAGTGAGTGAATATACGTGGGATTGATCTTTGAAGCTCGAGTTCATTTGCTTACATGATTTGATTCTTTGACTCATTCCTAACAATTTCACTTGAATTATTATTTCATTGCTTGAGGACAAGCAATATGGTAAGTTTGGGGGGGTTGATTAGGCGTGAAATTGTTATGTTTTGGTGCCCGATTTGCCCATATTTTGAGTGTTTTTTATGAGTGTTTGGAGTCAATTGAGTATCATTTTTATAAAATCATTAATTTGTCTCTTTGGTTTTAATATATGGATAGAGGGCGAAAAGAGGAGTTCGTAGGACTTTGAATCGGTCAAAATGGACTCCCGGTTGAGAAGATATGAAGATTTTACGAACAAGTGTACAGCAGCCGAAAACCACTCGAGCGAGAGCACTCGAGCGCCAGCACTCGACCGATTGCACCACTCGAGCTACATGCTTGAGCGCCCCTGCTCGAGCACTTTTCTATTTTTTGCCTCCGAATTCGTTTTTCGGCCCATGAGTTTCCGGTTCGCCCCGACGCTTATATATACTCATTCCAAACTCGTTTTGGAGGATAACAACAAACTAACACATAGTTTTGAAGAATTTTATACGTTGTAATCGAGGTTTTAATTTACGAATTCTTAGTTTTAGTATTTCTTTTGAACGTATTAGATTAATTCTTTTTTTCTTTACTCTTTGAGACGATTAAACCTAGTTTTTCAGATTTATATAGATTTCTTTAGAGACTTTAATTTGTTCTTTCGTTTATGTTATTGATTTCTTTCGTTAATTTAATTATGCATATGATTTTTGTTCTTGTGATTGCTTTTATTATTCAAACCACCATGTTAGGCTAAAACCCTTGCATGCTTGGGGTAGGATGAACTCGTCGAAGTAGGTTGTGGGTACGTAATTAGGGTAACTTGAGACGTTAGGTTTTAATTCTCTTTATTAATGAATTCTTAAAATTAATCTTAACTTTTCCTTTGAATTTAGTACGAACGTGTTAGGGAGAGGACGACCGTATCACTCTTTAATAACTAGTAGACTTAACTAGAAGGTTTAGAAGAGGTTAATTCATTTGCCGGTTTAGCTATGGAGGACGGCCGTATCACCATTAGTTAAATTAGGGTCTCATTAATTAAACACAATCTATTAACTTGTTAGTGGATTAGTGAAGTCGAGTGTTAGGGTAAAGTATTAGGGTTTAGAATCTTAAGCTTTCACCTTGCATTCTTTTACTTAGGTTATTTCTTGCGTGTCACAATTATTTTGATTATGTACCTGCTCCGTTAGTATACGTAGAGATTCCTATCCTGAGCATCACCATCTCTCATTTGAAAACAACCCTTCGAATTTTAGTTTAATTTTGCTTTTTGCATTCCTAGGATAATTTTAGTCTTTTAATTAATATTTCCTTAAAAATCCAAAAACATTCCACTCATATTAACTACGACGCGTAGATCTTCAGGGATCTATTCGCATACACTCCATCCCTTGGGTTCGATAATACTTGGTCCCTATACTTGCCAATACTACAGTGAACCCGTACTCTTGTGGGAAAGCTACTAGTAGAAGCTAGTATTTTCGCTTCAAGACAGGGACGAGCAACGTTGATCCAAGCAGTTCTTTCAGCAGTTCTGATCTATTGTTTGTCTTTCTATCTTTTACCAAAAGAAACCCTAAGTGAGATAAAAAAAAATCAGCGGAATTTCCTGTAGGGGGTGGGGATAATGCAAGCAAAATTCCATGGGTTGGGTGGGGTGAGGTGTGTAAAAATAAGAATAAAGGAGGGTTAGGAATTAAAGATCTGGGTTCTTTCAATTCGGCTCTAATGGGGAAGTGGGTCTGGAGGCTTCTTAATGAACCAGGAAGACTATGGGTGAAAGTATTAATTTCTAAGTATGGTGGGCTTTGTGAGTATGTGAAAAAAACGAGAGGGAGAAGGGAAGGCAGGATTAGGGGAGGTGGGGGTTATAATAGGTGTTCGGGATGGTGGAAAGATATATGTGAGATATATGAGGGAGGTGATGATGGGGGAATTGAAAGAGATTTCATTAGGATAGTGAGCAACGGGATGAGAACAAAGTTTTGGGAAGATCATTGGTGTGGGGACGAACCTCTTAGAACGAAGTTCGGTAGGCTGTTTTCACTAAGTGTGCAGAGGGAGGAGGTGGTAAGGGAGATGGGTAGTTGGGAAGAGGGAGTTTGGAATTGGAAACTGAGATGGAGGAGGTAGTTGCGATTAAGGGAATTATCACTTCTAAATGATCTTATTACGTTGTTAGACAGGTACAAATTGCAGCAACATGGCGAGGACACATGGAGATGGATACACCCTAACAATGGTGTGTACTCTACCAACATGGCATATACTCTCAAATTCCAGGAATTAGTCGCGAACTCAACATCACAGCAAGACAAGAAGACATTTAGAAAATTCTGGAAGAGTATTGCCCCACGTCGGGTACAATGCATTGCGTGGAAACTATTAAAACACCGAATGGCGACAAGAGTTGAGCTACAGAAGAGGGGAGTTATTCCACCAGGCGGAGACATTAAGTGCCCACTGTGTAGCGAAGAAGAGGAGTCTCAAGCACACCTCTTTTTTCCAATGCAAGGTGTCCGTGCAGATTTGGACGAAGTGCTACAAGTGGCTTAATATCATGATGGTTCCCCACTTCTCCCCCCCAAATTCATTTTCTGCAACATACCGATTCAATTGGCCGGGGCAAAACATCACACATTGCCTCGGCTATTTGGACTGTGGTGGTGTGGGTTATCTAGAGAATGAGGAATGATTTGATATTTAATGGAGTTAATCCTAATCCGGACAAGTGCGCCAATGAAGTCAAAACAAAGATGTGGTCGTGGCTGGAAGCAAAGAAATTAATCGATTCAGGCCAGCCATTTCTAGAGTGGCTTTCGAATTGTTATTGTTTTAATTTGGAAAAATGCTAATTTCTAAAAAGTTAATAACAAAAATATATATACATATGATCAAAGGAAATCAAACCCGAGTCACTCACTAAAGTGAGGAACCCAGTGGTCAAGTGAGCTAAGACACCTAGTTATATTTATATTATTGATAATTCTCAGTGCACTTGCACTCAATGCACAAAATATATATCTATTCTTTTTCCAACTCTCTATTTATTGATTCAACTTGTTTAATTATATTCATTCTTTAGAACATTATTTTAAATTTCTTTTCTAAATTCGATGATTTTAAATCATTCAATTAGATTCGTAATATCTTACTGTGGACTTAACTCATAATTAAGTAGGTTGCATGGGCCATTGTTAGGCCAGGTTCATATATTATAAATATTTTTCAAGATGATTTTATCTACAACACTAGTATAGTCCTAGTCATACATCAAAGTCCTGTTACCGTGGAGATTGGTAACCCTATAATTAATGGACATTATTAATCAAGTCCTCCGTGTTACCGTTGAAACTACTAAGTCTAAATCTCTTTTTCTTTTTCTTTTTTTCTTTCCTCACTTTATTTATATTAAAAAATTGTTAAATAAGCCGATCATGTGCATGCACCATAAAAAAAAAAAAAAAAATCATTTAACAAGAAATTTAAAGAGGGAATTCAAGTAACGATAATTTAACAAGGGTAGATTCTGACGCAGCAGGAACGTGTAACGCAAGAGATGAATGGGTAAAACCCTAAATTGATAATATTCAAAACTGTCTTCCAACAAACGGAGAAGGGAAATAAATACTAAAGTTCTAGGGCAACATAAAGGCCCGTAATCAAAACCCAAATATCAACTAATACGAAATATAAATAAAGCCCAACAACTTGAATTGCGAATAATGATGATGCATATATTAATCGGCGGTCTCGTCTCCATCATTCCCTCCCCCATCGGAACGATTCGCCCTCGAATCGGGATCGGTCTCGTCTCCAGCAGCATACGGCACCAAATGCTTGACATTGAATACATCCGACGTGCGCATGTTAGGAGGAAGACGGATGCGATACGCATTTGGGTTGATTTTCTCCAGGATCTCCACTGGGCCGATCTTTCTCGAAGCAAGTTTGTTGTATTCATGCGCCGGAAAATGGTCTTTGGTTAAGACCGCCCACACCAAGTCCCCCACGGTGAATTCCATATGGCGGCGTCGGGCATCGGCAGCGAGTTTGTACTTGGTGTTGCTCTCCTCCAGATGCTTACGGGTGGCTGCGTGTACGGCTTGGATATCATCCCATAGGGTAGTTGCACGGCTATCAGGTGTCGTAGGAAAAGGGAAGGGCGCGAGGTCAATCGGACCTCTCGGAACACGGCCATAAACCACCTGAAACGGGCAGAATCCCGTACTCCTATTAATTGCCGAATTATGGGCAAATTCGGCCCGACTCAATTGGGCGTCCCAAGACTTAATATTGTCACCCACCAAGCAACGTAGTAAATTACCAAGTGAGCGATTCACTACCTTAGTTTGTCCATCGGTTCGCGAGTGGTAGGCGCTGCTGAAATGGAGTTCGGTGCCCGCCATGCGCCAAAGGGATCGCCAAAAGTGGCTTAGAAAACGGGTGCCCCGATCCGAAACAATAGATGTAGGAAGCCCGTGTAAACGAAAGACATCACGAAAGTAAAGTTAGGCGACATGAAGAGCATCGGACGTCCGTTTACAAGGAAGGAAATGTACCATTTTACTGAACCGATCCACGACGACAAAGATGGAGTCAAAACCCCGTTGCGTGCGCGGCAAACCAAGTACGAAATCCATGCTCACGGCAAGCCATGGACCATTCGGGATGGGTAGCGGTCGGTACAACCCTGCATTCGACGCAGTCCCCTTTGCCAGTTGGCAAATGCGACATCGGTCGACAAGGCGTGCCACATCTCTCTTCAAAGATGGCCAGAAATATTTGGTCTCAATAAGGCCAATAGTCTTGTCGCGGCCCACATGACCGAGGCCATGTAATTCATGCATCAGGCGCAAGCGTAGGCTGCAATCAGGGATGCATAGGCGAGACCCAAGAAACAGAAATCCGTCCGTGATAGTGAATTTAGGGTCGGTCCCAGCAAGCGCCCGATCCCAAACTTTGGAGAAGAATGCATCGGTCGCATAGAGTGACGAAAAATCGTTAAAGTCGTGCACAGTGATGCGCATGTCCACCAATAAAGCTGCGTGACGGCTAAGGGCATCGGCGACGTGTTCGACAGGCCGAACTTGTGACGTATAACGAAGTTAAACTGTTGTAAGTAGGCTGCCCAAGAGGCGTGGCGAGACGACATGTTATCCTGACTAGCCAAATATTTCAAGGAGTCATGATCCGTAAATAGCACAAACTCCCTCTGAAAAAGATAATGACGCCAATGATGGACGGTGCGAACAACCGCATAGAACTCAACATCATAAGCATAATAACGAGCCCGAGGACCCGTGAGCTTTTCGCTGAAGAAGGCGACGGGGCGGGAATCCTGACTTAGGACGGCCCCGATTCCCACTTTCGAAGCATCGCAATGAAGCTCAAATGGGGCGAGAAAATTTGGTAACAAAAGGATAGGAGCAGTAGTGAGCTTCTCTTTGATAGTATTAAAGGCAGTGTCAGCGGCTGGGGACCACGTAAATGACTTACCTTGCATGCAATCCGTAATCGGGGCCATGATGGAGCTGAAATGTGCGATAAAACGTCTGTAGAAAGACGCAAGGCCATGGAAGCTACGGATTGCTGTAATCATGGTCGGAGTAGGCCAATCTCTAATTGCTGCGACCTTAGAATCATCAACCGAAATACCCGCGGCTGAGATACAGAAACCCAAGAAAATAACGGAAAGTGTGAAGAATACGCACTTATGAGGGGCGCCATAAAACTTCTCGGCGCGGAGGACGAGAAATACCTGGCGAAGATGCATCAAGTGATCCGCCTCGGACTGGCTATAGACAAGAATGTCATCAAAATACACGACGACGCACGTTCCAATAAGGGGGCGCAGGGTTTGGTTCATGATGCGCATGAATGTGCTCGGCGCATTAGAAAGACCAAACGGCATAACTAGCCACTCAAACAGACCCTCACGAGTCTTAAATGCGGTTTTCCACTCATCACCGGGGCGGATACAAATCTGATGATAGCCACTGCGCAAATCGAGCTTGGAAAAGACGGTAGAGCCGCTCAGCTGGTCCAACAAGTCATCGAGGCGGGAAATGGGGAATCTATATCGAACAGTGATTTTATTAATCGCACGACTGTCGACGCACATTCACCAAGTGCCGTCCTTCTTAGGTGTAAGAAGAGCGGGAACGGCGCACGGACTCAAGCTCTGATGGATTAAACCCTTCATCAACAACTCCTCCACCTGACGGCGGAGCTCTGCATGCTCGGCCGGACTCATGCGATAGTGTGGTCGGTTAGGCAACGGTGCTCCCGGCACAAGGTCGATATGGTGTTGGATGTCGCGGAGAGGTGGAAGCGATGCAGGAAGCTCAGTAGGAAGGACATCGGAAAATTCGGCCAAAAGGGGGTTGACCACGTCGGGTGTCACGGTGGAAGGGGAGATGTCGTGTGCGATCAGGAGAAACCCCGGGTTGCCAGCGTCCAACTCATCAATAAAAGCCACAGACGAGAGCAAAGTGACCAAAGGTATGGCCGCCGGCGCTGGGGTAGGCTTGCAAGAGGAGTGTAGGACAAACTTTGTACCATCCAAGGTGAAGGCATAAGTGTTCAAAAATCCGTCATGCATGACCACCCGGTCGTATTGCCAAGGACGACCAAGCAGCATGTGGCAAGCATCCATGGGGACGACATCGCACCAAACGGAATCAGAATAGACACCACCCACAGAGAACGGCACCTGAACACGGTCAGTAACGGAAATCTTCGTAGCATGATTTAACCAAGCAAGGTTATAAGGGTTAGGATGAGACGACATAGCAAGGGACAATTTAGAAACAGCATCGCGAGATATAACATTTTCGCACGCACCAGAGTCGATAATAAACTTACAGACTTTGCCCTTGATAGTGCAAGTGGAATGGAAAATGCAATTCCGCTGGTCCGAGACGGCCTCCAACTTTGGCGAGCAAAAGGTGCGACGTAAGACAAGGAGAGGTCCTGAATCCCCTTGCAAGTGAGTCTCAGGGTTTTCAGGTATGGGGTCCTCGGCACAATTAAAGGACTTAATGGAGTCATCAAGAGAATCTCCCTCCAAAAGCAGTGTGCGCTGGCTACGAGGGTGTGGACATACCGTCATCCGGTGTCCTGGATCTCCGCAATTAAAGCAGCGACCCGTAAACGGAGGGCGGGGGCCGACCGCAGGAGTAGCGGGAGGACGGGGCGAGGACAGAACGCTGGGGGGCGGCGCCATTGGCCGCGGAGAAGCCGAACTAGGTGGGGACGGCGGCGGAAAGCGGTGATCAGGAGGCACGGAACCGTAGGACGAACGGCGGTTAAGTTGGGTTTCAACCGTTACGGCCTGACGATGAGCGTCGCTGAGGGTGAGGGGGCAAAGAAGGTTGACTGTGTCCTGAATAGGGACACGAAGCCCTCCCACATAACGAGAGACAAGTTGTGCCGGCGTCTCACGGTTATCGATGCGGGTAAGGAGTTCAAAGAATTCCGTCGTATAGATATCCACCGTGCGTGTGCCCTGGCGAAGATGTTGAAACTTTTGATACTGTGTGCTGTCATAGTTCAGAGGCAAAAATTCGGCGTCCATATTGGAACGAAATTCGTCCCACAAGGTGATCAGGAGAAGGCCCGAACGGATGCGAGCCTGTTTCACGTGGCGCCACCAGGCGGCGGCCCTTGACCTAAATCTGGTAGCCACAAGGGCGACCCGACGATGCAAGGGAACCGTCTTAAAGTCCAGAAGATCCTCGGTAGAGTTAATCCAATCGAGGTACGCATCAGGCGATCCATCACCCGCGAAACCCTGCTTCCCACTTGTCGCCCAAGGGTGCTGGAGCGGGACGGGCACGAAGAGGAGCGAAGGGGTTGTCGCATGTCAGGGTATCATCTTCATCCGTAGCCGCGACATGATCCGAAGAGTCGTCCATGGGGTTGGCGGCAGGAGGAGCGGACGGGGCGCTGTGGCGGGCAGTCGCCATGTCCGCGTGCAAGGACGCAAGGGCGGCCGTGAGCGTGGCTACCTGCTCGTGCAGGTTGGCGATCTCTTGGTTGGATTGTTTCGGCGGCATCGTGGCTCCAGGAACTGACTCCGAGATACCAACTGACGCAGCAGGAAACGTGTAACGCAAGAGATGAATGGGTAAAACCCTAAATTGATAATATTCAAAACTGTCTTCCAACAAACGGAGAAGGGAAATAAATACTAAAGTTCTAGGGCAACATAAAGGCCCGTAATCAAAACCCGAATATCAACTAATACGAAATATAAATAAAGCCCAACAACTTGAATTGCGATTAATGATGATGCATATATTAATCGGCGGTCTCGTCTCCATCAGATTCCCATGTCAAAATGCGCCTCGATGAGTACTTATCATGTGTAGAATGTGGATCATCGGCATTATTAAGTGTCACTTTTTAAAAATATTTTTAATAAAATTGTAGTATAATCCTTTTATATTATTTTTAACTATATATTAATTTTGTGTATATATATATACACACATATATTGATTGCTTTAATTAAAAAAAATCAATAGAATTGTAGAATAATCACATGTATATTTGTTCACTATTTATTAACATATATATACATATTTATTGATAGTACGTTTTAATTAAAATATTTTGGATAAAACCATAAAGAATACATATAACTAATTAAGTGTAGAGATTAAACACCTTAATCATTTAATTGAAATCAAATAAAACACCCTGAAAAATCCAATTTAGATCATGAACGATGGAAATAATCCAATTTCTAAAATATTAATAACAAAAATATATGTGCATATGATATAAACAATTGTTATTGTTTTAACTTGGAAAACTGGTTTTGTGTACAACATGTAAACTACCCTTCTAGATGTTTCATGATACTGCTGGAATGTTCATGATGTGTTGCATGGTCATGCATGGCGAATGCATGCATGTGCATGCGTATATTTCCACATGCCCCCCTCAAGTTGAACGTGTAGTGATTGAAAGAAGGTTCAACTTGGCATTGAACTTTAGAAGCGAAGGTCTTGATAAAGTTTTGGTAAACAAGTCTTCAAGTTGGTCTGAGGTGCGCACATGGTGAAGATGGAGAAAACCAGTCTTATATAGGTTACGAACAAGGTGACAATCGATTTCAATATGTTTGGTTCGTTCATGAAAAACAGGATTCTCGGTGATGTGGATTGCAGCCATGTTATCACATGTAAGAGAGATAGGTAGACTCAATTGAAGTTTCAAATCTAATGTTATGTAGCTTATCCAATGAAGTTTCATAGCTGTCGAAGCAATAGCTCTATATTCCGCCTCAGCCGAAGATCTAGACACGGTGGATTATTTCTTGGACTTCCATGATATTAAAGAGTTCCCTAGAAAGATACAGTAACCCTTGACTGATTTTCTTGTGTCAAGACAACTTCCCCAGTCAGCATCACAAAATCCGGACAAGCTAAGAGGCGAAGAAGAAGGATAGAATAACCCATGTGATGAAGTACCTTTTAGATATCTGAGAAGATGGAGCATAACATCCCAATGTGTGGACCTTGGAGAGTTAACAAATTGACTTAATTGTTGTACCGAATATGTGATATCCAGTCTAGTAAATCCAAGATACATCAATCGACAAACAATCCTCCTATACCGGTCTGGTTGATCAAGGAGAGAGCCACTTGAGCAAGAAAGCTTAATACCTTGAGGAAGATGAGTGGGAGTAGCTTTACACTCCTCTAACTTTGAATCCTTAAGTAAATCAAGTATATATTTCCTTTGAGTTGGGGTAGTTCCAGTCTCACTCCGAGCAATTTCAACTCCCAAAAAATACTTGGCAAAGCCAAGATCCTTAATGGTAAATACTGCATGAAGATGTTTCTTTAAGGCTATGATATCCTGCAAATTGGCTCCAGTAATAAGTACATCATCAACATAAACTAATAGGGCCAGAAAATGGAAAGAAGAACCCTTGGTGAAAAGGCAGTGATCAGCTCCTGATTGTGTGAAGCCGTACTTGAGAAGAGTGGAACAGAACTCTGTATTCCATTCCCGAGATGCCTGTTTAAGACCATAGAGACTTTTCTTCAATTTACAAACTAAGCCTGGAGCTGAGTGATAGCCTGGAGGAGGCTCCATATAGACCTCATCATGTAAGAACCCATGAAGAAATGCATTGTTGATGTCAAGTTGGCAAAGGGGCCAGTATTGAGCAGTAGCCAGTGCAATGAGAAGTCTAACAGTTATTGGCTTTGCAACAGGAGAAAAACATTCATCATAATCAATCCCAAGCTGTTGATCATAACCTTTAGCAACCAACCTGGCCTTATATCTATCCATTGTACCATCTGGATTGAGTTTTTTAGCTTAAGCACCCACTTACAACCAATAGGTAATTTATTTGTAGGTAAAGGGACCAAGTCCCATGTCTCATTAACTTCTAAAGCCTGTAACTCTTTATGCATAGCATCCTCCCACTGAGGAATACCCACTGCTTGATCCTACATCTCACATTTAGAATGGGAAAATATGCATTTAAGGTTAGAGTGTGAGAGTAAATGTGAGACAGAATGTCAAGTGTATTTGAAACATGATATATATAGGGCATCCAGAAGAATCAGGGAAGGAGATAAAGGTATATGGCCAGAGTGTGTTACTGAAATGGTAGTGCCATTAGGTAAATATAATGAGATATGATCAGTTAAAGGTTGAAGGCCTAAGGTGAACAAGGTTTTATCATATGACATATGCCTACTTGCTCTTGTGTCTAGAATCCAGGTTCCTTTTTTGATATCATCTAGAGCAGATAAACTACAGTGAGATATACCTGCATAGTCCACCATGTGTGCAAAGTTAGCATGAGTAGATCCAGATGTACTGTCATGTGGAGCTGCTGCATTAGAGAAATATATAGCCAATTCCTGTTGAATAATGTGAGTAATATTTCCAGTAGAGTTTCCCATAGAAGTTTTAACAGAAGTATTGGTATTTTCCCCAAAGCAATTGGCAATAGCTTGTTTAGATCCTTTTAGTTTCTCATACCACTCAGGGTATCCGTGTAATTTGAAACATTGAGAGGCCTCATGCCTCTTTCCACCACAATGTGAACAAACAATTTTAGCCTTATCCTCCTTAGATTTGTAAAAGTTAGTAGAAGAGGTGGTTTTGTTAGGCCTAAAATTTCCTTTTGCCTTGCTAAATAGCACAGCAGCATCATCCGCCACATCTATCCTTTTTTGTTGTTCAATCCATTGAATAGATGAATATGCCTTGTTAATAGATGGAAGTTGATCTAACATTAGTAACTGATTGCGAATAGCCTCATATTCAGAACTTAGGCCCATGAGAAACTGCATTAACCTGTTTTGCATCTCTTTCTCTTGAATTTGTTTCTCAATTTGGCAAGTGCAATTTCCTCAAACACATCCCTTAATACCAGAAAATTTGTCGAGCTCATCCCATAGTTTTTGTATTTTGCCGAAGAAGATATGAATGACATCATGACCTTGCTTGAGGTTGTAAACACTATGCTGGAGCTGGAACAATTTTATGCCATTAGCAACATCAAATCTCTCGCATACATTTAACCAAAGTTGCCTTGCCAATCTACATGATATGAACGTTTCAACCAACTCCTTGGACATAGCACCAAGGAGCCATGAAGATAACATACAATCTGCTCTTTTCCAAGCTTTAAAATCGGAAGAAACAGTATCAATGGGGGCTGGTAGAGAACCATCAATATATCCAATCTTCGCTTTAGCACCAAGAGCTAAACGCACGGCCTTGCTACATAACACAAAATTATGTTCATCTAAAACAATTGAAATCAATTTCATGCCAGGGGAATCAGAATTATGGAAATGCTTGGGATCATTGGATAGAAGAGAGTCAGAGGAAGAGGAAGAATTAAGTGTCGGCCAAGCAGCAGAATCACGAAGGAATTGAATCATTAGCTTGAATAGAGCTGAGGTACATGTATTTATACAAGGGAATATTGGATCATAACCGTCTAACAAGCTTAGTTCTATCTATCTAACTAACAGCCGTGTACAACACGTAAACTACCCTTCTAGATGGTTCATGATACTGCTGGAATATTCGTGATGTGTTACATGGTCATGCATGGCGAATGCATGCATGTGCATGCGTATATTTCCACATCGACCACATTATAAGTTTCCTAAATCTCTCAGTATATCGATTAAACAAATTTATTTAGAATTGTTTCTAACTTTCGCAAATTAGTAAGTAATTAGCTTATAAACAAATTTTATCAATTTTGCTACGGGATGTCGGAAACGATGTATCCAACTTTGTGTATAAGTTTCATTATGCTTAATTTTTCTGATTGTAGGTGCAAATTGATTATAATTGTACATAATTTGCGTGGAGTAATGTTGTTCGCCTCAAACGGGCTCTATATAAGACAAATTTTAGGGTGCATTTAAGTGCATAGCATGCGCATGGATTTTAAGCTCAATTTTGACTTCAATTTTGATTTTTTTCAAAATACACACAAACACACTAAATTGTGTATTTTCTTGCAGTTGGGGTATTGTTGATGCCTTCTTGTGGTATTGTTGATGCTTTCTTGGGGTATTATTGATGTCTTCTTGGGGTATTACTGATGTCTTTGACTTGAACCGAAAATACTAGCTTTTACTAGTAGCTTCCCCGCAATAGTACGGGTTCACTGTAGTATGGGCGAGTATAGGGACCAAGTATTATCGAACCCAAGGGAAGGTATGTATTCAAATAGATCCCTGAAGATCTACGCGTCGTAGTTAATATGAGTGTATGTTTGGGATTTTTTTTTGGAAAGATTAATTAAAACTTAAATAAACTAAGTAAACTAAAGTACTAAAGAAATCAAATTAACTAAGGTGTGTTTTCAAATAAGAGATAGTGATGCTCAGGATAGGGATCCCTACGTATACTAACGGAGCAGGTACATAATCAAAATAACTGTGACGCACCAGAAGTAACCTAAGTAAAAGAATGCAAGGTGAAAGCTCAAGATTCTAAACCCTAATACTTTACCCTAACACTCGACTTCACTAATCCACTAACAAGTTAATAGATTGTGCTTAATTAATGAGACCCTGATTTAACTAAGGTGATGCGGTCGTCCTCCTTCGCTAAACTGGTAGATGAATTAACCTTTTCTAAACCTTCTCGTTAAGACTACTAATTGTTATTGAGTGATGCGGTCGTCCTCTCTCTAACACTTTCATACGAAATTCAAAGGTAAAGTTAAGATTAATTATAAGAATTCATTAATTAAGAGAATTAAAACTAACGTCACGAATTACCCTAATTACGTACCCACATCCTACTTCTACGAGTTCATCCTACCCCAAGCATGCAAGGGTTTTAGCCGGACATAGCTTTAACAGACATAAAAGCAATAAAAGAAACAACGCACATAAACATGGTGATTTGAACGAAGAAAATACGAAACATAAACTAGGGTTTTAAAAGAAAATAATTCTAAGAACTGAAATTTAATTAACTAAAACGAAGTTCAAAGCGTTTAAAGTAATCAAGCTAATGAAAAGAAACTAAGAAACGAAAAGAAACTAAGAATTCGTACGAAAAACCTCAACAAAACGTAAGTAAAGCTTGCTCGTTCTTCTCCTCTTCCTCTCTCTAAAAACTAAGTCTAAAAGTGATTTCTAAAGTTCGGGGCTCCTTCAAAACGTGTTTGGAAGAGGTATATATAGGCACCGGGTCGAAACGGGAACTCATGGGCCGAAAAATGAAATTTGGAAAATAAGCCTCGGAAGCGCTCGAGCCATCCCGGTCGAGCGGGGCGCTCGACCCTTTTTGGTCGAATGATTCAATAGCTCGAGCGGGGCGCTCGAGCTGCGTTGCTCGAATGGTTCAAGAGGTCGAGCGGGGCGCTCGAGCTGTGCCCCTCGAGCGGCAAAAACGTTCTGTAAGTCCGGAGCGCTCGACCTACGTTGCTCGAGCGATGGTGCTCGAATGGGCCTTCCTTCCTTGCAACTAACACTTTTTTTCTCACGTACTAATACCAATCGTATTTCTTCGATATCTTCTCATCCGGGCATCCGTTTGAGTTGATTCAAAGTCCTACGAACTCCGTTTTTCGTCCTCGATTCACCTATGAGTATCAAAGAGACAAATTCATCAATGTATAGAAATAGTACTCATTTGGCTCTAAAAACTCAATAAAATCGACCAAAACTAGGGCATTTCTAGCTACGAATCATGACAATTTCACGCCTAATCAACCCCCCCCCCCCCCAAACTTACCATATTGCTTGTCCTCAAGCAATGAAATAATAAGTCAAGTGAAATTGTTAGGGATGAGTCAAAGCATCAATCATGCAAGCTAATGAACTCGAGCTTCAAAAATCAATCACCCGTATACTCACTCACTTTCCTTTATCATACTCATGCAACAATAACGAGAAACACCAAGATCAAGCATGGATGTGCACTCTACGATGTGTTTCACTTCCTCACAAGTGTATATCAATAATCAAGGGACTCACTCAAACAATCAATGCCGAATCAAAAAGGACTTTCTCAAGGTTGTAATGTAGGCTCTTTGGACGGGTGAGATAACAATATGGTAAAGTGACTCAAGTGAATGGAGAATAGAAACTCAGACTTTGGCACTTCGAGATTAGGAACAGAATACTTCAAACATGTTCAATCAACACCCTTTCAATTCCATACTCTCAATACTTCAATTTTTTTTTCTTTCTCACTCTTTCACATTTTTTTCTCAATCACTTCACTTTTTTCTTTTTCGCACAAACACATGAGCTCATTTTTTTTCTTTTGCTCATTCTCAATTTTTTTTTCTTCTTTTTCCCACATCTCATAACTTCATCACACCTTCTTCTCATATTCACTCAACAAACAACCTTTTCCTTTTTCAACTCAATTTAATCCCTTCACATTCACACTTTCCTATTCTCCACTCAAATCGGGACAAAAAGGCTTAGGAATTGGAATAGTGTCCATATGTGCTAGCAAATAAAATAGGCTTTAGGCTCAAAGGGGCTAACAAGGGATTCAATGTCATTGGTAAGGAAATTTTTTGGCTAAGTGACTAAATAAAATCAACGATGGCCTAAGATCCTATTCGGCATATCAAACTAGACACAATCAAGAAGCAAGAGCACACACAAGTTCTAGCATCCTCTAAGGTGACGATCCTCTCACAAACGAAGAGATTAATTCATATATCAAAATCTCATAAGGCTCAAATCTCTCGGCTTTCACATCCATGCTAGTCTAGTGCATTCTCACAATCATCACACAAGTACTCAAAAGGAAAATTTGTAAGCATACGAGTTCTCTCTCAAATCAACTCTAACTCAAACACTCACACAATAAAACTCCTAACTCAACCTCACAACTCAACTCTACTCATCAAATCATACTCAAAGATAGCAATCAACAAGCATAAGATGGTTGATAGGCATGAAATATGCAATAACGAGTCAAATCAAAATCACCCCAAGGAGTATCTCAACAAACCAATAGTCAATCAAACTCAACTCAAAGATAAGGGCGTGTATGCATGTGCAATGTAATCATAAAACAAATAAAAAACTCCACCCCCCCCCCCAAACTTCGACCTTGCTAGAGGTCTAAGTTTGGGGTTGTGGGTTACCTCAACCAAACAATTCAGTTTCTCTCAAACGTTGCACACTCCCTTGCTTGAGTTCCTTCAATCTCCACTTCTTTGGCACTCCATCGAGACAAGCCTACAAAATAAAACTCTCCAATACGAGGTTCAAACTTACGATTCAACAACACCCTAATAACATAATAAGAAACTAAAAACAAATAAAAGCAAATAAAAATGGGTTGCCTCCCATTCAGCGCTATTTTTAAGGTCCTCATGCCGGACCAAGCTCAAAGGAGCTTATGAGACATCATACTCAAATTTACCTCCCTTACTCTCATAAGAGTGGTGCTTGCATTCCTTTCCTTGATGCCCCTCCACATGAGCTCTTTTGCTTTCCTCTCATCCCCAAGTGTTATGGGTCTCAACTCCTTCTTACCTTCATCTGGAGGGGTCTTACCAAACAGTTTCTTGAATTTGGACTTTTTCTTCTTAACTCCTCCTTTCCCTTCCAACTGGACCACGTCCACATTTTTCACCTCTTCATCCTTCAATTTCTCCTCTTTATCCCTATCAACATAATCAAGAACAGAATGCTCATGGGTTAAATTATCAAGTGAATGATTAACAAAATCATGAACATGAGAGAGTTTAGGAGATGTGTCTTCAACACGAGGATCAATTGCATCCATGCAATACAAACTCTCATCCTCCTTCGGGTGCTTCATGGCTTCATATAGGGAAATATTCACTTCTTGATCATCGACCTTCAATGTAATCTTCTCATTCGCCACGTCTAGCACCATCCCTGCCGTAGCTAAGAACGGTCTTCCCAAGATTAGGGGCACGTGCTCATCTTCCTCCATCTCTAGGACTACAAAATCGGCTGGAAAAATGTGATCTCCAACTCTCACAAGGACGTCTTCAACCACACCTTGAGGTCGAGTGATAGACCGGTCGGCGAGTTGAAGCGTCATCATTGTGGGTTGAAGTTCACCACCTTCCAACTTCTTGAAAAGCGACAACGGCATCAAATTAATGCTCGCTCCAAGATCGCACAACGCTCCTTTCTTGATCCCGTTCCCAATATCACAAAGAATGGTGAAGCTCTCGGGATCCTTCAGCTTTGGAGGAAGCGCCTTGTGCACTAATGCACTCACCTCATGGTTCAATTGCACCAACTTCGGCTCATCCACTCGCCGCCTTTTCGCGATCAAGTCCTTCAGAAACTTTGCATAATGCGGCATCTGTTCCAAAGCATCATAAAAAGGAATGTTAATATGTAATTGTTTAAAAACATCAAGGAACTTAGCGAATTTCTCATCAAGCTTATTTTTCATGAAGCGTTGGGGATATGGGACGGGTATCACAGATTTGGGTACCCCCCCCCATTCATCTCTTTCTGTTTCTTTCACTTTCTCCCTTGCTTCCTTTGCCTTCTTCCACTTAGGAACTCTCTCACCCTTCTCAATGCCTTCCTCTTCAAGCTCTTTGCTCTGATGAGGCTCATCCACATCTTTATGCTTCTCAATCCCTTCACTTTCAATCCCTTTCTCCACTCCTACCTCCTCAATCTCATCTCTATCTTGAGGCGTCTCAGAATCAGCAGGCATCTGCGGACCTTCATAGTTGGTTCCACTTCTAAGCTGGATCGCCTTGCAATGCTCTTTCGGGTTCCCCTCCGGCATTCTATTCACTGACTTTGCAATCTGGCTCATCTGGAACTCTATAGAAGTGAACCTTCGATTGTTCTCTTGTTGAGTTCTAGTCCACTCAACGTTCATCTTCCGGAGCTCTTGATCTCGATGATCACCCTTCTTATGCAACTCTTTCACATCGTACTCCAAGGATGACAACCTCTTACTTCCTTCCTCCACCTTCTGTAGGATAGTTCTCAACATCTCTTCGGTTGAGGCACCGCCTTCTCCACCCGGAGGCTTTGAACCTGGGTCAACACCTGCAGGAACAGTAATACCAGCTTTTGGGTTAGCATTTGAGAAATTTTCATTCTTTCTCCATGTGTTTTGAAGAGGCTGCTGGCCTCCTTGAAATCCTTGTGTGTTCCTCCATTGATTTTGAGGTGGCTGTGGAGCTGGAGGTACAAATGGTTGGCCATAAGAAGGCCTTCCAAACTGGTTCCCGCCTTGTGGATACCCATTCTGATTGTAATACGGACCTCCCATGTAATTGGCTTCTTCTTGCTGACTCGTGGGTGGTTCCACTTTCTCGCTCGCTGCTACATTCCCTCCAACCAAGTTCTGCCCCATCTCAAGGTTGCTGATCTTCTCCATCATAGCCATCAACAGCTTCCTTGTACCCTCATTCTCCTCCAACTTGCATACCCTCTGAAATTCTGGATCATCGTTCCATGCACTGGCATTCGTGACAATATTGTCCACGATCTCTCTACACCTCTCTATGCCTTGATTCAGGAATGCTCCGCCCGCACAGACGTCTAAATGGTCTTGCCCTGCCTTGTTGGCACCACTGTAGAAGAATGCCATCACATCTCCCTCATTGTACCCATGCTGCGGGCACTCTATCAGCATGTTTGAGTATATCTCCCACGCTTGACGTAGGTCCTCTCCTTGCTTCTGGCGGAAGGAAGAGATCTCAATCCTTGCTTTGATTGTTCTAGATGGAGGGTAGAACCGCTCGAGGAACAGACACTCGAGCTCGGCCCAAGTGGTAATACCTCCCCGTGGGAGCGTGTTATCGTACCACTCCTTGGTTATTCCCGTCAATGAGAATGGGAACAGCCTAAGCCTCTTGGCATCTTCAGACATGCCATTGTAATTGAAAGTGGAGGCTATCATTAGAAAACTCCTCAGATGAGTATGAGGATTTTCCTTCCCGATCACCCCCTTGAACTGGTTCTCGGTAAGCAACTTAAGGATTCCAGGGGAAATGGAGAAGTTATTCGCCTCAACAGGAGGCAACGCCACCCCATCATAGTACCGTTGCGGCTGCATCGCGAACCTTCCTCGTATCGCCATATTATCTCCGTTCTGTGGAACGTGTTGAGGAACAACTGGTGGTATGGGTACTTGCTGGACTGGTGGTGGTTGATAAACTGGTGGTTGGTTGTAAGCAGGTGGTGGTGGGTATGGGTAATGAGGATACGGGTATGGTGGATAAGGGTAAGGTTGATTATTTGGTGGGTAAGCAGGGTTGTTAAATGGTTGTTGTGGGTTTTGGTGGATGATCTGGTGTAGGTTCTGGTTTTGAGTTTGTGCAGAGTTGTTTTGGTTTTGCAGGTTTGGGAGTTGGTTCTGAGTTTCCCATATGGGTATCTGCTGGTTACTGCTCTCAACTCCAACCGACTGCTCCACTATAGCATTGTACTCTGCAGCAGCTTTGTCTAAATCCCCAACTCCATCCAGATTCATGTTGTCTTTGTCTCCCGCGGCAGTAGTCATTCTTCTCAAGAAGGCTCGGTTCCTTCTGGCTATTGTCTCAGGGTCTGACTGAATTCTCTCTTCGCTCGTATTTCCTTGCGAGCGTGTTTTCATAAACCTGAAACACTAGCAAAATGATCAAAACGCAACTGCCGAATAAATAAAAATAAACAGAAAATAAGTCACTCACTACTAACTACTAAGCTATCGACAAGTCCTATTCAAAAGACATACAACGCCATCCCCGGCAACGGCGCCATTGACTTGAACCGAAAATACTAGCTTTTACTAGTAGCTTCCCCGCAAGAGTACGGGTTCACTGTAGTATGGGCGAGTATAGGGACCAAGTATTATCGAACCCAAGGGAAGGTATGTATTCAAATAGATCCCTGAAGATCTACGCGTCGTAGTTAATATGAGTGTATGTTTGGGATTTTTTTTTGGAAAGATTAATTAAAACTTAAATAAACTAAGTAAACTAAAGTACTAAAGAAATCAAATTAACTAAGGTGTGTTTTCAAATAAGAGATAGTGATGCTCAGGATAGGGATCCCTACGTATACTAACGGAGCAGGTACATAATCAAAATAACTGTGACGCACCAGAAGTAACCTAAGTAAAAGAATGCAAGGTGAAAGCTCAAGATTCTAAACCCTAATACTTTACCCTAACACTCGACTTCACTAATCCACTAACAAGTTAATAGATTGTGCTTAATTAATGAGACCCTGATTTAACTAAGGTGATGCGGTCGTCCTCCTTCGCTAAACTGGTAGATGAATTAACCTTTTCTAAACCTTCTCGTTAAGACTACTAATTGTTATTGAGTGATGCGGTCGTCCTCTCTCTAACACTTTCATACGAAATTCAAAGGTAAAGTTAAGATTAATTATAAGAATTCATTAATTAAGAGAATTAAAACTAACGTCACGAATTACCCTAATTATGTACCCACATCCTACTTCTACGAGTTCATCCTACCCCAAGCATGCAAGGGTTTTAGCCGGACATAGCTTTAACAGACATAAAAGCAATAAAAGAAACAACGCACATAAACATGGTGATTTGAACGAAGAAAATACGAAACATAAACTAGGGTTTTAAAAGAAAATAATTCTAAGAACTGAAATTTAATTAACTAAAACGAAGTTCAAAGCATTTAAAGTAATCAAGCTAATGAAAAGAAACTAAGAAACGAAAAGAAACTAAGAATTCGTACGAAAAACCTCAACAAAACGTAAGTAAAGCTTGCTCGTTCTTCTCCTCTTTCTCTCTCTAAAAACTAAGTCTAAAAGTGATTTCTAAAGTTCGGGGCTCCTTCAAAACGTGTTTGGAAGAGGTATATATAGGCACCGGGTCGAAACGGGATCTCATGGGCCGAAAAATGAAATTTGGAAAATAAGCCTCGGAAGCGCTCGAGCCATCCCGGTCGAGCGGGGCGCTCGACCCTTTTTGGTCGAATGATTCAATAGCTCGAGCGGGGTGCTCGAGCTGCGTTGCTCGAATGGTTCAAGAGGTCGAGCGGGGCGCTCGAGCTGTGCCCCTCGAGCGGAAAAAATGTTCGGTAAGTCCGGAGCGCTCGACCTACGTTGCTCGAGCGATGGTGCTCGAATGGGCCTTCCTTCCTTGCAACTAACACTTTTCTTCTCACGTACTAATACCAATCGTATTTCTTCGATATCTTCTCATCCGGGCATCCGTTTGAGTCGATTCAAAGTCCTACGAACTCCGTTTTTCGTCCTCGATTCACCTATGAGTATCAAAGAGACAAATTCATCAATGTATAGAAATAGTACTCATTTGGCTCTAAAAACTCAATAAAATCGACCAAAACTAGGGCGTTTCTAGCTACGAATCATGACAATTTCACGCCTAATCAGTCTTCTTGGGGTATTATTGATGTCTTCTTGGGGTATTGTTGATTCCTACTTGAAATATTTTTGTCAAAATTAAAGTGCATACCATGTACTTAAGTGCACACTAGAACTACTCTATAAATTAAGATAAATTGTTATATCAAATATTTTATGGATATAAGATCCATAAAATAACCCATATTTAAAAAATTCGAGGATCTTGATCGGGTCGGGTCGAATTTGATACATTTTCCCAAAATCTCACGCAAGTCAAGTTTCAGGATTTTTGCTCCTAATTTGTGTTACTATATAGGCAAATGCATGTTACTGAAGGGCAAAATGTGTGTTACTATTAGTTTAAATGTTATTTTTTCACCAATTTTTGTGTGTTTTTACTGAAATAAATATTTTTTCATACAATATAAGAGCAAAATGTGTGTTACTATCTATTCAAATATTGGTTTTCACAAATATTTATTTATTTTTACAAAAATAATAATTTTTCATACAATAACACATGTAAGGTAGTGAAAAATATATTATTATAATAAAATAAATGTCTTACTCAATGGATAAAAATATGTTTGCACAAATACATAAAATCACCCTCCCAGGTTATGTTACCATAAGGACAATCATATGTTACTGTAAAAACAAATATATGTTACTCTTGGAGCAAATATGTGTTAATGGTGTAGGAAATGTGTATATTGATGTTAGAGTAGTGTTACTGCAAATGTGTGTTAATGGTAGAGTAAATGTGTGTTACTACAAATATGTGTTACTATTGGAGCAAATATATATGTATTAATGTTAGAGTAAATATGTGTTAATGTTAAGAGTAAATTATTGTTACTATAAATATGTGTTAATATTGAAGCAAATGAGTGTTACTATTTGAGCAAAGTGTGTTATGATAGAATAAATATATGTTATCGTTGGAGCAAATGACTGCTACTGCAAATGTGTGTTAATATTAGAGAAAAAATTGTGTTAATGTTAGAGCAAATGTATGTTATTATTGGAACAAATGTGTGTTAATATATGAAACAATAAATCTAGATTTAAAGGAAAGAGGAATAAATTAAAAATCATATATATATTTGTTCTCGTAAAAATATATATTTGTCCTTATTGTTATTTTAAAATTAAAAAAAAAATTATTGACTAGTAACACACATTCTACCCTTCGGTAACATGCATCTGCCTATATAGTAATACAAATTGGGAGTGAAAATCCTGAAACTTGGCTTACGCGAGATTTTTGGGAAAAAAAATCACCAAACCCGACCCGGCCAAGATCTGCCAATTTTGAGCTGCAGCGACCCGACCCATGAAATTTTTAGTATTGATTATATATAGAGTGAAATTGGTTTATATATGAATCAGTGAAGGGTATTAGTTGTTCTCATTGAAGAGTATTAGTTGTTTTTACTGAAGAGTATTACTGGTTTGCACTGAAGAGTCTCAGTTCATTTTCACCGAACAACTAAGACTCTTTAGTGTAAATCAGTAATACTCTTCAATAAAAACAATTAATACTCTTTAGTGAAAACAACTAATACCATTCATGAATTTATGCATAAACTAGTTTCACTCTATACTTTGCCTTTAGTATTTACTTATTTTAGGTATATTTCACAATAGAGTTCCTCGAATTTATATAATTAATTCATTTATATTAATTCTTTAATACCTACACCTACAATTTATATTTTTATTTTAAAGGTACTTACAAGTTGCACCTACAAATTAATACTCCCACCGTCCATGAAATTTCTACTAATTTACTGTTGGGTACAGTTTTAATGAAAATTAGTATTTTATTGAAAAAGTAGATAAAATAGATAAAGTAAAAGAGTATTGTGGTGGGTATTGTGGGACCCATTTATTTATTTGTGGGTGGTGTTTATTTCCAAAAAGGGAATGGGTAAAAATTTGGTGGACAACCCAAAAAGAAAAGTGGGTAAAAATTTGGTGGACGGAAGGAGTATATACTTTACAACGCATTTCTCTTTCCTGAAATGTTCTCTATAAATACATCATCACAATTTATTAATTGCATCATATCGCTAAAAAATAGAGAGAGTTATGGTGCATATTGTTCTAGTACATGGAGCCTGCTACGGAGCATGGTGTTGGTACAAGCTAAAGCCGTTGCTGGAGGCCGCCGGCCACCGCGTGACAGCCCTCGACATGGCGGCCTCCGGCACCGACCCCAGAAGTATACACCAGCTCCGCACTTTCGCCGAATACTCGCAGCCGCTAACGGAGTTCATGGCCTCCATTCCGGCGGAGGAGAAGGTGGTCCTGGTGGGCCACAGCCTTGGTGGAATGAATATTGCCCTTGCTATGGACATGTACCCTCACAAGATTAGGGTTGGTGTTTTCCTCACAGCTTTCATGCCTGATTCTACACATCCACCTTCTTACGTTGCTGACCAGGTAAAATTTACTCATGTACATTAAGTTTGCATTCATATATATTTGTGTTGTTCGCGGAATTTGTAAATTACTGAATTCTTACCAAAAATCTACACTTATTTTAGCAGTAACGAATCGAAAAAAAAAAAAAAAAAAAAAATTAGATATGGATCTAGATATAACTATACCGAAAGCCGCAACAGTACAAATCAACCAAACCGAATAACATAATTTTTATTTTATTTTATATTCAACAAATTATATTATATTCAAATTAAAATGAGACTAAACATTTTATAATTTTGGCAATGACGTCATTCGATTATATACATGATTTATGTTCTTGATTAATACTCCTATTGCATAAACTACTAAGTGTGGTTATTTATATATTTGCACATATTAATTATAAATTGTATTCATTATTATCTATAATTATATTATTATCTGAATATATTAAATATTGAATAATGAAGACTAATAAATAATTATATCAATCTAGCTAATAAGAATAATTATCACAAATGATTAGTAATATATACTATTTCTATTTTTATTTATTATCTCAAACTATTTTAAGGCATTTTATTTATTGTATTGTTCGAAAATGATCATATGCTCACCGGTGTGTACATATTTATATATTCACCGCGAATGCAATAATGACACATAAGCACACTTAAGTAATCAACTAAAATAATAATTAATCCTCTATTTATATATCATTATCACATTTGTGGTGGACATACGATCAATTCTTGTATTTTGGATACGCTAATGTTCAAATATTGTCTTTTATCTTGTGTTATTTTATACATTATTTTTTCTGATGTTGTAAAATAAAATTCATATCTACATTCCAAACAGTTCCGATCCAATCCATCCCATAATTGCCAAAATTTTATTCCGAATCGTACCAAAAAAAAAAAAAAATACTGATCCGTACCAAAACTTTGATACATACATAGGCTCTCAAATCTCTGTCACTCTTCTTATTTGGATGTCCACAAAAAAGTTATTTATCAATAATCACTTTAATTTTATCCTCACAAATAATTATTTTTATTCATATTTTATTTAAACATTTAAAAGGAGTTAGTCAAATAAATTAATTAATTGACTCCCATCAAAATTAATTGCCGAGTGCCCAAATTAATTTAATTAACTTAATCACGTCCTTTGATTACTATTGCACTTATTACTTGTATTTATGAGTCTTGACATACAAGTAAGCTAGTTTACAAAAATGTCCAATTTCGTATTTTTGTACTTGCACTCGAGCCAATTATTTTGAATTTTAGGTCCAAAATGAATTGAATAATGATATCAAGTGGTCCTCTGGGTAAGATTAAAAGATGTTTTAAAATTTATAAGATCATAAAAGTGTTTGGCAAAGTATTATGGAAACATTTTTCATCTACGCCACTTATATTATTATTTATAAAATTTTATACTATTATATTACTTGTACGATTATTATGTATTATTATTTTTAAATTTTAATATTATAATTAGTTGTGAATGGTATACAAAGTAGGTTAAACAATTTGAAGGCCCAGTACAGGAAAAATAAATTAGACCTTTAATATTTTTTATAATAAATAAATTATCGGTATGAAAATATTTTTATTTATTAAACAAATAAAATGAGATGTAGAATAAAAAGCTAAAATATAATTAAGGAAAATTTTGAAAATGTGAGGTGTGATGTACAAAAAATTAAAATATAATTAAGGAAAAAATTGGAGATGGGAGATGATATGTATAATAAACAATTAAAATATAATTAAAACTTAATAAAAGAAAGGGCAAGAAAGTTCCAACTTGAGACTTGAGAGCTAGCTAACAAGGGATTGGGGGATCAACGGTTGAAAGTGTAATGGGCAGTGGCACCATCTAGTCTCTAGACATGTCATGGCTGCCCGCAGCGGTATACAATTATAAAGTGTACATATATTTTTTAGAAAATTACAACATGGTTTTAAAAAGTGGCTCTAATTACAAATAAGTTCAAAACAATTTGCACAGACCCATTTTTCTGCTTTTGTGCAAATATTTTTATGCGTCTATGCAAATGTTTTGAACCTATTTGTAAATAGGTTCACTTTTTTGAACCAATACGTAAATGCCCCAATATTTTTTTCAAAAGTGTTTTGTGAAAGTTCATAATAAAATCTTATATATTCCAAATTAAAATGAGTTTATAATCAAAACTTCAGTTCACTAAAAAGAAAAAAATTGCTTATGAAATTTTCAAACAAATTTTTTTGTAATGAGATAGCTTATGATTTGCCTATAATTTTTTAATTATTTAGACACATTTATTCCTCAACCTATAAAAAATTTGCCTACAAAATCAATTTGTCAACGAAATAAATTTTCTATTTCTTAGGTAATTAATTACCTACAAGCAATTTACCTACAAAAAATTTAATTACAAACAATTTTCCTACGAAAATTTCGTATGCAAATTCTTTTGTATGTAAGAAATGAAGATGTCTATACATTTATAAAATTTTGTAGCCAGTAGGCAATCTCACTAAATTTTTTTTTTTTTTTTAAATTATTAACAATTTTGTAATGGTTGATGTAGAACCCTGTTACTGTACAAGCCGTAGCACATCCATGTGAAATTTATGGGTACACTTGAAAAGCTTAGTAGGGGAAAATATTTTTTTCCCATGTAATTTTATCAATTTTTTTTTTTTTTTTGGTCTATTGACTTTTAACTTTTATTTTTATCATGTAACTTACACGCTCTTGGTTTTTTGGTTTTTCTGTTTTTTTCACTTCTAGTTTTTTATTTTCATCATGTAACTTATATAAATCAAAATAAAAAAGTGTTAGAAATGTGTAAGTTACCGGACAAAAATAAAAATTTAAAAGTCAAAAAACCAAAAAATCAGAAGAGAGAAAAGTTACCAGACGAAAATCAAAGTTTAATAGTAACCAAAAAGTACTGGTAAAATAATAAAACGCAAAAAATTCATTTAATGTTATAATATAAATTAATATTTTGTATCCTAACGTTTATTGGAATATTATGCATATATTTTCATCTGAATTTTATATATTAATTGTATGACTTAAAAATTAAATAATTTTTTTTAATGGGAATGTATTATTATGTACATTAAGTGCACTGTACAATATCAATTAGTAGTATTAATTCTTTAAACAAAAGGTATTAATTTTTTACAAGCAATAGTATTAATAGTATACGATGCACATAATATTTTACCTTTGAAAAACTTGTTCAGCATATTTTAATCCAGCTTAACCTGATATTTTACAATTTTGTGTAATAATGTGAAGTATAATGAGAGAACTCCAGCCGAAGAGTGGTTAGACACAGAGCTCTTACCGTATGGCGAACCACATGAGAATCTAGCTTCAATGCTCTTCGGCCCTAATTTCGTCTCCTCCAAAGTTTTCCAACTATGTTCCCTCGAGGTTTGTTCTTTGTTTTTTTTAAGGCAAACTCTCATGTGCACCAAGTGCACGGTGCATTTACTCAACAGTTGATCATGTTCATACTAAAAAGTTTGTTTCAATTACATTGAAAAGTGTGGTTGAATTACACTGAAAAGTTTACACTAAACACTGATTTTCAGTGTAATTGGAATAAATTTTTCAGTGTAAACAAAGTCAACTGTTAAGTGAGTGGACCATACACCAAGTGCACCAAAGAATTGTTTTTTTTTTAATTGGAATTGGACCTGCACTTATATTATAAATATTGCCATTCTACTAGTTTTTACTTCTATTAATTTATTTAAGTAAACAGTAAAAGTACACCTATCTAATTTTAATGCTAATAAAAATGCAATTAATTGTACATAATTTATAACACTCATTATAAATAATTAAAGTAAATGGACTAAAAGATATGTATCTTTATTTCCTTTATTCTGTCTAGTTCATTTCATATCCATATGCATGTCTCTACTTCTTTAATCCATAATAATGATGATAGAGAAACCTATACCTAAATATTTTACTCCCAAAAAACAATTCTGTCATCCCTATCAGCTAAAGCCTATGATTTAAATTTGCAAGTCATTATTAAGATAAATAGCAAAATAATTTATTAATCACAAAAAAAATTGTTATTATATAAAATTATACTCCCTCCTCCTCTTCGGAACGGTCTTCACACAAATTTAAAAAAAAAAAAAAAAGTGTGGAGACTATTGCAGAATGAAGGAGTAATAATCTTTTAAATCTTAATTAGTTGATGTTCATGTAAGGAAAATAGTCAAGTCAATTAATTCCACACCTCTTTATAAGTTCGGACCTTTACATGAAGTAAAATTATTTCATAATATCAGAGCCAAAAAAGCTCACTCCTAAACAAAGATTTTGGGTATGATTTTCGCTGAAAACAACTCCACCCATATTAAATTATTCACTTATTGAATCTTTCCAAAGAGGAAAATTTGAGCCTCTCCAAAGAAAAAAAAAACTATTAACTTAGTGAGGGGAAGTATAAGAGAAATAGTCAAATGAATTCATTTCACATCTCTCTATAAGTTCGAAGATGAGATATAATTCTTTCAGTTCCAAATAGTTGAATTATAGATTAAACAAAGCTTGACCATTAGCATTTATGTGCATGATGAAGTGTATAAATTAATATAGTATAATTCTGATAAAAAAATTAATATAATTAAAATTTTGATTTATAAGTAAATTAATTAGTTTACACTTAATTTTCAATAGAATAAATAACATTCTTTTATATTTTGGTCCCCATATATTTACTTATGACTATTTTTACTTATGTCCCCTATTATAAATAAGATTGAAGTGAAAATATATTTGTATATGGGTTTGTGTAGGATGTGACGTTAGCAAAGATGTTGGTACGACCAGGCTCTCTATTTCTTGAAGATCTGTCAAAGAGGAGTCCATTTTCAATCGAAGGCTTTGGATCGGTGAGGAAGGTCTACATAGTGTGCAAAAAGGATAAGGGTCTTCTGGTAAATTTTCAACGCTGGCAGATAGAAAATTCTGGAGTGGCCGAAGTGAAGGAAATAGAAAATGCCGATCATATGGCTATGATCTCAACGCCCCATCAACTTTGTCAGATTCTACTTCAAATAGCAAATAATTAATATTTTAGTTTTATTTTATTTTATGCATTAAAAAATATTTGCTGTGTGTCCATTGGGATCTTGCATTTCTAGTTTATGTTTATTTTTGTCTTGGGTGATTAAAACTTGTATGATGAATGAATTTTCAGTAATAAATTATATTGATGAATTTGAACTCTGCTGTTCTAATTATAACATGGGAGATTTAAATCAAATTCGTGCAAGTATTGTTTTACCTTTATTTATTTGTTTATTGATTTAGTCTTAATTTTGTCAATTTTGTCCCACTTGATCGGAAAACACACATAAAACGATATAGTTTCAATTGTGTATCTGTCT
This sequence comes from Ballota nigra, assembly GCA_947034835.1. NCBI lineage: Eukaryota > Viridiplantae > Streptophyta > Magnoliopsida > Lamiales > Lamiaceae > Ballota > Ballota nigra. The sequence goes on along the minus strand of OX344723.1, from coordinate 111,738,761 downwards.
CGTACTTGTTTCCAATACACTTAAAACGATATTGTTTCAATCGTGTGTCTGTCTCGTACTTGTTTCCAGTGATAGCTGATGCGCTGGTTCATTCTTGACATGCATCATGCTAAGTAACAATTTTCACCTATTAAAAAAATATAAAATAAAAAAATTCCAACACATCAAAAAATAAAACTTAAAAAAAAACATTTAAAATTAGTCAAAACATTTTAAAAAATTAAATTGGTCAAATAATCAAAATTGAAATCCAACTTTTGATTATTATTAAAGCAGAATTCAAGGCAAAGTATTATATGAAAACAGTTCATGATAAACTTATTCTGAAACTATATTAAAGTATTGAATATTTGATCAGAAGTATCGATAATTTCACAGGAGTATCATTAATCTAGGTCGGTGATTTTATATTGTAATTGTTGTAAATTTCCTTGAACTCAAATTAATGATACTCCTGGTGAAAATATCGATACTCCTGATCAAATATCAATATTTTAAAATAATTTTATAATAAATTTATCATAAACCATTTTCATATTAAACTTACTCCCAACTTAATACATCCAGGTCCAACTAATGGTTATTATTAATAATTTGCAAATGAGACTCACTTGAATGTATAAAATAAGAGCCTTCTTTGTTATTCACTTCAACTCATTTATTTTACTATTATTAATTTGAAAAAAATTCATCTTTTTGTCCTTTAATTTTGGTTGACTTTATTTTCATCTAGTTAACTTTAAAATTTTGAAATATGTCCTATAACTTACAAAATCTGTATTTTTTATCATGTTATCCGCTATACCAGGTAACTCTCTCAATAAATCTGATGTGACATTTTGAATTTCGTCCTATAACTTACAGAAAATTGGTATCACGTTAGATCTACCGGAAGAGTTACCGGTATAGCAGGTAACAGGACAAAAACACACAATTTTTTGTAAGTTATAGGATGAAATCCAAAATTCTAAAATTAGCATGACGAAAACCGAAGTCTACCAAAATTAAATGACAAAAATGGTAAAAACTTGTGTGAGACGGTCTCATGGTGAGACGATTCACAAACTAACACAAATTAACATTTATCCGTGACTGTGACACTTCTCACACAAGACCTACTCAATAAAAATAAAAGGTATATTATTTTCACTAAAGATAATAGTTGAAGTAGTATTAGTTATTTTTACTAAAATTATTAGTTGAATTGATATTAGTTATTTTCACTAAGGTATTATTGATTATTAATTTGTAAATGGTACCTTTAGTTGTTATTAGTTGAAAATGCACTTTTTTGTCCTTTACTTTTGGTTGACTTTAGTTTTCATCTTCTTAACTTTGAAATTTTGAATTTTGTTTTATAACTTACAAAATTTGTATTTTTTTTCCTATTACCTGCTATACCAGATAACTTTTCCAGTAAATCTGATGTGGGATTTTGAACTTCATCATATAACTTACAAAAAATTGGTGTCACGTCAGATTTATCGGAAGAGTTACTTGATGTAGCAGGTAATAGGACAAAAACACACAATTTTTTGTAAGTTATAGCAGAATAAAAATTAAAGTCTACCAAAGTTAAAGGACAAAAAAGGTAAAAAAAAAACTTGTGTGAGACAGTCTCATGGTAAAACAATTCACAAACTAACACAAATTAACATTCATCTGTAACCTTGAGATGTCTCACGCAAGACCTACTCAATAAAAAAAAAAAGATATATTATTTTCACTAAAGATTTTAGTTGAAGTAGTATTAGTTATTTTTACTAAAGGTATTAGTTGAATTGAAATTAATTATTTCACTAGGGTATTACTTGTTTCAACATAAAATATTAGTAAATTATTAACACAGTAATAGTTATTATGAGTATCATTCACATAATATTTTACCTAAAACAAAATATATATATATATATATATATATATATATATATATATATATATATATATATAAGAATTATAATAGAGGTTTAAATAAATTATAATTTATAACTATCATATATTACAGATAAAAATTACTCCCTCCGTCCACGAAATTTTTACCCCTTTACTGTTGGGCACAATCTTTAATGAAAAATAGTATTTTATTGAAAAAGTAGATAAAAGTAGATTATTGTGGTGGGTATTGTGGGGTCCATTTATTTGTTTGTGGGTGTAGTTTATTTCCAAAAGAGGAATGAGTAAAAATTCGGTGGACGGACCAAAAAGGAAAGTGGGTAAAAAAATTGTGGACAGAGGGAGTATAATTTACAAGTTATAAGAATAAATTGCAATTAAATTTTAGGGTTAATTGCAAATAAAATCACAATTTTTTTGCAAATTGCAATTTAATCTAAACTTTTGAATCGTTGCAAACAAAACCTCAATTTATAATTTGTTAGCAATTCCAACTAAAAGACCGATTTCAATATGCTCAAACGTAATGATTAATTATGTGTTGTAATCCAAACCAATCTAAACATATTAATACGACTACTTATTCATTGTCAGGTAAGTGAAACATTATTTTCGGACCGTAAAAAAACTGGTTGTTGGTTCAAATTGCAACCAAACATTAAATTAAAATTTTGTTTGTAAATATTAAAAAATTCAGACCAATTCGATATTTTCCTGCAATTAGTCTAACTTTTAAAAAAGATTATGGGTAGGACAGCAGCCCGCAAGAGAGGAATAGAGGATTAAATCGCGCATCTCTGAAATGCCTAATCCCTCCCATTTCCTAATTTGATAAACTCCAAACCCTACTTTCACGTACCCCGCTCCCATCTCCCACCGCCCTCCGACAGCCGCCCACAGCCTTCCGCCCACCACCGCAATCAGCCGCCTGCGACGCCCAGCCGCCAGCCGCCCACCGTCCACAGCCCACCTCAAATTAGGATTATGGTTCTTTTGGCTTAAGGTAAAATAATTTTGTTCATACTCTTGAGAAATTGACCGGTTATTTCAATTGAGTTCTTTATTCAGCCCTGTATATGACATGAAAGAGCGGCTACTATATTCTGACCATATGATGTTTTTGTATTCTGCTTCTGTGCTTCCTGGTTCTGATTGCATTGTGGCAAGAAATTGTGGCAACATTATGATGCAATCAAAGTGTTCGTTAAAAGGCCTTAAAGAAATTTAATGAGCTTTTTGAGCTCGAGCTATTCGCGAACTTAATAATTTACCCTCGAGCGCAACTAAGCTCGAGCCTATAAAAATTTAAACGAGCTGAGCTCGAGCTTGATAGTATTGGACTCGGCTCGTTTACCTCCCTAATAAGATGTTAGAAATAAGTTTAGCCAAACGGACCCTTATTTATAAACAATTTGAGATTGTTAGGTGTATATATCTTCATTCCCCATTGTGTTTCTATTTCTGTTTGTTGATGAAGACAGATCCTTGCAATATGATTTTGGCAAAACTAGAGCTACAACAAGAGATTTTGGTGATTGAGGGTGTGTTTGCAAACTCTAGTGAGGGGTGAGAATCACTATTTCTTAAAGCTGGCCCTTCACAGCTTTTAAATTTTAGAAGTGTTTTTCACTATTTAATAGTGGTTGAAAACTCCCCCTAAAGCTGATACAAATTAGAGTTGAAAGTTGAAACTAGGTTGTCAAATTTGTCTGATTTTTGCAATAGGCTCATTCAAATTTGTTGGATCATTGCAATACTATTACTAACAAACAGAGTACAGGTTTGAGTTAATAATAAATAGTTGCATTGAATTTGTTAGTTCATTGAACTCATTGCTCATCTATCCTTGAATTTGTTGGTTCATTTTATTCTAGAACTCTGGTACCCAGGCTCGGCAGTGGAGCTTTCCTCTATAAATTATTTCAAAATCATAATAATCCTTCTAAACTTTCCCTTGGACAACAGAACTCATCACTACACATTCAAAATGGCGGATGGAGATGAAGCTGATATATACAACGGAATCAGATCTCAGTTCCCTTTGAGTTTTGGTAAACAGTCAAAATCTCCAACCCCTCTCGAGCTTATCCACAACGCCACCCGCCGAAGCACTTCCACTTTTTCCGCATCAACGGCTGCTGGTGACAAATCATCTGCTTCCAATCAACCAAATGGTGTTCCCTCTCCATCCAGTTCCTCTCAAAATTTCATAAACTCCAACCCTAAAAATCCACAGCAACTGATTGGGCCTCCAAGGCCTCCATCGGGTTTGGACGTTGACGATCAGTTGTCAATTGGGCCTCCAAGGCCCCCTCCTGGAATTGATGTAGGGGATGAGGATGATGTGCCTCTAGTTGGTCCTCCCCGGCCTCCTCTGCTGGGTGGAGATGTTGTGGATGATGATGATGAGCCAATTATTGGGCCGCCCAGGCCTCCTCCAGGTAATGTAGACTCAGATTCTGATGAGGATGATGATGATGATGAAGAAGAAGAGGAGGAGGATTCTGGATACCGAATTCCATTAAGCAACGAGATTGTCTTGAAAGGGCATACCAAGGTAAAATGATCCTTTTTTGTTCTGTTGGATCTTAATAACTTAAGTGAGATTGATTTCAATATTTGATACTATATGGTACAATGTACAATGTTTGTCTAGTGTCTAAAGTTGAGAGCCTTTGAGGCTGGTAATCATGCTGTTTCTCAATTATGGTAAATTTCTGGTTATTATGTGTTAAAATAAAATATTGCGTGAGTGATGTTTCATGGCTCTAATGATGGGGTAAGTTCTGCTTTCAGATTTTAAAGGGATTAGAGTCCAACTTATCAGAGATTGTGTGCTAGTGTTATAAGAAAGTAAGAGATGTATCTTGTTAGTTGCATTTGACTTTGCTCTAGTCCACACAAGTAAGCCTACAAGCTAATATTGCATGTATGATCTCTGTATGGTGGGGTAAGTTCTGTTTACAGATTCTAAAGTCCAACTTATGAGAGGTTGTGTGCAAGTGTTAGAGAAAAAGATGAACCACATTAAGTGCATTTAACTTTTCCATAGTCCATGCAAGTGAGCGTGTAAGTGAATAATTGCAGCTATGAACCTCCTTATCTTCAGTATATATTATCCCTTAATATATACTAGCTGCTTCCGCAGTTTGTTTACTCTTTGACCATGGAAATGGCTTAACTAAAAGGCAGCCTTTCCTACTTTATTATATCATCGCCCAAGATCAGCTATAGAAATCATTATATGGTGAGGCTTGTTCATTTTCAGTGACATAGCTGTTGGGTGTTTTTCCTTTTTTCTTTTTTCTGAATTTACTCATGTGTGTCTCTGCTTGGTATGTGATGTGTCAACTGTCAAGTGTATTCCTCCTTTCCCATATTTATATTGCTACAAAATCAGTATGAGGCACTATTGACTTTATATAAAATCAACCTAAGAAATAACAAATAAGCAAGCATTATCCTTTTCTTGAGCACTTCATTCCTCTTTTTTCAAAAGTACTCACATGTTCTTCCCATTCCCATATGTCTTTCCACTTCTAATGCTCTTACAAGAAAAAACCCCAAAAGTTTGTGGAGTATATCATTTATCTTAATTTACATAAATTTTGATTTTGGGGTGATATGTGATCATATGTGGCGTATGTGAATTGGAAATTTTTTCTGTTCTACTAAATTTATGCTCTGATTGCAGGGGTTTTATGTTTTTATGGAATTAGGATGATGTTGATTGAAATTTTGGCAGGTGGTTTCAGCTCTTGCTGTTGATCACACAGGATCTCGAGTACTATCGGGAAGCTATGATTATACAGTTCGCATGTATGATTTTCAAGGTATGAATGCTCGTCTTCAGTCATTTAGACAGCTTGAACCATTTGAAGGCCATCAAATTCGTTGCTTGAGTTGGAGTCCTACATCAGATCGATTTTTGTGTGTGAGTGGATCAGCTCAGGCTAAGGTGATTCTATAATTACCACTTGTTCTTTGTTTAGGTTTTAGCATTTTGAGGCTACACTGATACTTTTGCTGCTCTAGTGCAGATCTATGACCGCGATGGGCTTACTCTAGGGGAGTTTGTCAAGGGAGACATGTATATTAGGGATCTTAAGAATACTAAAGGCCACATAACTGGATTGAGTTGTGGAGAATGGCACCCTAAGGACAAGGAAACAATTTTAACATCATCTGAGGACGGTTCAGTGCGAATATGGGATGTAAACAACTTCCAAAGTCAAAAGCAGGTCAGGTTTTTATGTTCTCTTGTCTCTGTTTTATTGTAGACTCGCGCCTAAGCATTAATGGGAAAACCATGTATGAGTACATTGTTAATGGCACACATAACTGTGCGGGATAGTTTTTATCCCATTTCAGTTCTTGAATGTGTAGAAAATTAAAATATACTTCATATATGGAACCTTCTCCCTTCTCTCTTGTGCACGGGAATTGACAACACATGCATGCGCACACATATGGTCTGCTTTGTGTATATACCATGCATCAGCAAAACTCTAAACTCTCACAAGTGAAATCTTCATTCTTGGTGAAGTAATAAAGAAACAGCTAGATGATCTATCTTTCTCTAAATTTTCTGGAACTCCTTATATGATTGTTCAAATTATAGGAATTAGATGTGTTGATTCCCTACCTCCTGTTTTGTTTGTTGGTATAAAGCAAGAGTGATTGTTATGCATTTTTAATAAGTATGGTTGTACTTAAACGTGGAGTTATTGTAATGAATTTTTGTTGGAAGAAAATATTTGTGAATGTAACCTGTACATCCTCACATGGACCATAAGTTCATGGGTTTTCGTGACACTTGATAATAAATTACTACAGATATTAGCATCTTGATACTTGGATCATGATGGTTATTGCATTATGGCTCTAGTTTCTTCTTTTGGTTTCAGCCTTTATATTCATGATATTATTGGATTTTCTAACACGAGTATTGTTTTGCTTTTGCTGGCTTGAAAGAAAACCACGAGCCATGAATAATATGAGTATATGACTCTTTTGCTCTGTTCTTTTTGCTGATACTATTATCAGGTTATTAAGCCCAAACATTCTAGGCCTGGACGAGTTCCTGTAACCACATGTACCTGGGATCGTGAAGGAAAACGAATTGCTGCTGGTGTAGGAGATGGCTCTATTCAGGTATTTGTCTGATGTCCTAATGTCTGACTCGTGTTCTTTGGCTGAGGCTAAACTTCAGATCAATTATCACCTCATTATGGGCTTACAACTATGGTTTATATTAGGGGAATACACAAAAGCTACCGTAAGGAACAGCATAATAATAATAAAAAAAAAAAAACTAGTATGTATTTAAAATTACAAAATACACCCTTTTGGGGTATTACAATAACCGTCTTGGGGTTTGTATATTATTTCCCTCCTCGAAGGAGCAATTGGAGCCCAAAATTAAATAAATAAGTATATATGTGTGTGTGTGTGTGTGTGTGCATGTGTATGCACAAGTTTGGTAAATTTGTAATTTTTGAAAGAAAGCTGGGGTTTTCTTGCATTTAGGCTACACTTCAAGGGCAGTTTTTGTATTACTGTTATCCCTTCATATTAGGACAAGACTGTTGGTTGTTTGATTTGCTTTTCAAAAAAATTTAATAGTATTTTCTCTTAGATATGGAACATTAAAGCTGGATGGGGAAGCAGACCAGATATACAAGTTGGTGATGCCCACACAGATGATATTACAGGGCTTAAGTTTTCCAGTGACGGATTAATACTGTTGTCAAGAAGCTTCGATAGTTCACTCAAGGTAACACAAGTCTGTGGAAACCTTTTCTTTTCATTGTTTTAAGTTTTCCTGTTTATGGATTGAAGAAGAAGGGATCTCATTAAGGCACATTCTGTTGATCTAATAATTTTACTGACCATGTGTACTAGGTGTGGGATTTGCGTCAAATGAAGAAGTCTCTTCATGTGTTTGATGATCTTCCAAACAACTATGCTCAGACAAATATTGCATTTAGCCCCGATGAACAACTCTTCTTGACTGGAACATCAGTTGTAAAGGGTAGTACGACTGGCGGTCTGTTATGTTTCTATGACAGAGTGAAAATGGAACTGGTTTCAAGAGTTGGAATATCTCCCACATACAGTGTGGTTCAATGTGCTTGGCATCCAAGGCTAAATCAGGTAGTTACTTTACAGTTTGTCACCATACCTTGTCACTATTCAAATTTGTGAACCCTAAGGGCTTGTTTGTTTTGGGATTCACACAGACAGGACTAGGACTTTCCGGCCCCCGCCCCATTCTAGTTAGAGATGTAACATCCCGTTTTTACATCCCATTCTTCATCCACACCTATAATACCTATTTTCTCTCACTTACACTCTCTTTCCTACTTTTCTCTCACTTACACTCTATTTCCTACTTTTCTCTTTCCTACTTTTCTCTCACTTAAACTCTCTTTCCTACTTTTCTCTTACACGTCCTACTTTACTTTTACACATGATTTGACATAAAGTAAAATCTCACCCTACTAAAATCCCAAAACAAACACACTTTTATTATCATCCAAGACTTTACATCTTGTGGGCGTAAAGTCATGACTTCACACGCCCACCTAAATCCCGAAACAAACAAGCCCTAATTAGATTCGTGCATGATACAATTTAAGTTGCTCGTTTCTTCGACCTCACACATAGAATGTGGTGATAAGTTGACAGTTTTACATTCCTTTTGGTTTTACATATGAACTTCTTATCTCTGTGTAGATCTTTGCAACAGTAGGGGATAGGCATGAAGGAGGAACTCACGTACTATACGATCCAACAATCAGTGAGAGAGGAGCACTTGCATGTGTGGCTCGTGCTCCGAGAAAGAAGTCTGTTGATGATTTTGTGGCACAACCCGTGATTCACAATCCTCATGCACTACCCTTGTTTAGAGATGAGCCGAGCCGTAAACGTCAACGTGAGAAGATGTTGAAGGATCCAATCAAGTCCCACAAACCAGAGCTACCCATGACAGGGCCTGGTCATGGTGGGAGAGTAGGTCAAACCAAAGGAAGTTTGCTTACACAATACCTTCTTAAGGTAACAACAACTTACCTTGTTTTGGGGGACCACTGTTTACATACAGAGAAACACTTGGGTGGTGCACAACTAATATTGTTCAATGAAAAAAGTTTTCATCAAGTGAAAACAACCAATGCTTTTAGTAGAGCAATTAATACCATTGTCTTACATATATCATCGTTGTGTGTTTCAGCAAGGTGGCATGATTAAAGAAACATGGATGGAGGAAGATCCCAGAGAAGCTATCTTGAAGTATGCTGATGTTGCTGCCAAAGATCCAAAATTTATCGCTCCAGCATATGCCCAGACGCAGCCTGAAACACTCTTTGCCAAGTCTGACTCAGAGGATGACGACAAATAACTGGTGATTATGTTTTGTTGTGTTTCTTATGTTGTACTAAACTTAATGTTCTAACTCGTATTTTACAGTACAAGTTATCCCACATCTGCATGTGTAGTAAGTAGTAAAGCATGGTTCTCAGCCCTGATGATGTATGTGGAACAGCAAGTGTTTATGACTTTTGCATCCTAATAAATTAGAAGAAAAAGAAAGAGAGAAGGAAAAAGAAGATTAATATTAGTAATAAACACTTCTAAAAACAATAATAAGGGTAAAGACAGCAAGTAGGTTTCTGTTTTTCTTGCACGTAATTTTAGCCTATGCATAGCTATATCTGTTTAAAGAAAATGTTGTTTGTAAATGAATCATAGTGATGGTGGAAGAGAACAATAAATGTGTTACAAAGGAAACTATCAAAGGAGGATGAAATTGATGGGCATATGCAGTTTAACTCCTTGTTAGCTAATCTAAAATATTAAACAGGACTAGGATAAGCTAATGCCAGATTTTAGTATAACTGCATGCTTATTGCTAGAATTCTCTAGGTTAGGCATATATTGCTCGGATCCCACATCGACTCCACAACAATTGTGGATGGGTACTTAAGTATAGAGTCGATCCTCCACTCTTGAGCTAACTTTTGGGTTGGAATTAGGCCTTCCAGCTTGAGCGTCATCATCTTTAAGCATGGCAATATATATGATGTTATGCACCAACCAGAAGTATGCTGTGCTAGATTGAAGAAGGTACTTGAGTGTGGATTCAGCTAGGATGATTATAATATGATTCGTTCTTCTGATTTAGCGTCCAAATCTTCGAATATAATTAACTCTCAAAAAATGTTGTTCAGATGTTGTGATGGGAACTCTGCATTCTGTCAAAATTCAGACGTATACATATGCTACAAACCTGGAAAATTTCTTGCAGATGTTGGCCTTTTTGGCCATTCTAGTGTGTCACCAATGTTATTTGTCCTCTTAATTGAGGATATGATCAAAAGATGGTTGTAAATTAGATCATGCACACAATCTGTGATATCACCATCAGGACTTTGTATAACAAAAACAGATGATCAATATATATGCAGAGGGAGATAGATGAAGTTTGCCTGAATTAATTTTCTCGAGAGTAAGTTTATCGATTTGCATCAAAAGGGTTCTGATATACTCAATTTCTTGGACTTATTTTTGTGGTATTTTCCAGTGACTTGCATGACCATGACCAAGATTACATTTGTCCATTCAGATTAATTAATGTTTTATTAACGACATTTTTTAATCTCTCAAAACTTATTAAGCAACCAACAAACTAATTAATATATTTCACATCAAAATAAATTGATAAAGTTGCTTCTGATGATCATGGTTAACGCAAAACTCAGGCATGGTTGGACAAATATAACCTTTCTCATATGCTTTCTAAGGCACGTGTATTCGAAAAATACGACAAAAATAGAATTCGGATTGGAATTGATCAATTTTGTATAGTGCAGACTGTAATTGGTCAATTCGTATAATATAGTCTACAATCGAATAAAAAAAAAAAAAAACCTCAAATACCAAGTTGATAAAAAGACTAATACAGACTTCAAATTGACATTATTTTTTTTTATTTTTAATGTGCAATTCAATTATAATTAGTTGAGTGAATACATGTGCCATATAATTTGGGTCATAGTTCATGTATCAACCATATAATGAATTTTGATTCAGAATGGAGAGTGTTACTTTCCATTTGTAATACCTATTAAAATCAGATCATCATATTAAAATTAATTAATTTGGCACTATAACTAATTACCTAAAACTTGTGTTCATAAATTTAAGGTTGTATTTAGATGGAGTCATTTGTGCTATTGATTTTAAAATTTAAAATCTAAATCCACTCCACTTGTTTGGATAAAATTTTCAAATGGATGAATTTCAAATGTTTGGCTTTAATCCTAGTTCAAATTAGAGAAATTTTAAATACTTAGCAAAACATGTCATTTGAAATTCACAGATTTTTAAATCCTTCCATTTCAAATTTTTCTTAGATTTCAAATGACTCCACCCAAATACAACCTATATGTATGACACATGATGATATTTTGTGTGTGCTAAAAGAACTATTCTAGATTTAATTAACTATTTCCTTCTAATCTAATTTTTAGAATTATACTAATTTTATAGTACTAATTACAATTAGCATAAATTTAAATACATTAATTATTTTAACATAATATGGAGAATATCTTTATAAAATGTCATTGAATTTAATATGTAATTATGGGTGGGAATAGGTCAGACTACCCGACAGGAGCCTACGACTTACTAAAGCCCAGCTCCGGCTCGCCTCGTTTAATAAATGAGTCAAACTCAAAAAATTTAAAAGCTTATTTATTTAAATAGGTCAGACTTGAGTTTTTTGTAAGTCTTTTAAGCCCAACAGTCGGCCTATTTAACCATATTAATAAATGTATGATATATTATATAATATATATATGTATAATAATACAATACATATAAAATATAATATAATAAATATTCAATACCTATATAAGAATATTATTAAATATAAATTTAAAATATTATTTGAATTTGTTATTGTGCTATTATTTCATAATCATTTGATAAAATGCTTTTATTCTTCATTTAATGACTTAAACAATTAGGATGCAGACCCAAAAATTAAATAGGAGACTCAAACTGCCCAATGAGAAGACTAACTCGACTCGACCTATTTCCACCCCTATATGTAATAGTAATAATAGTCAATTTCATAAAAAAAAAATCCTTATTTTATTGAATAATTAAATATTTCTTTGTTATTAAATATAATAAGATTTATATTATAAAATTCTATAATTAAATAAAATAATGAAATTTTCGTGCGACGTACAAATCGTCTGTACCAGTTGACATTATATTATTCAGGTGGAGGAAAAAATGATAGTGAAAGCTAATAAATAATAGTAACAATAATAATGAATTCATAGTATTCCTAAGATGATTGTGTCGCATGAATCCATAATTTGCGTGGACGTACTGTTGTTTTTGGCCTCAACCAAGTGACAATTTTTTTTAGAAAAGAATAGATTTTGTACGAGACCCACCTATATATTATGACCATTTTAAAAAAAAAAAAAATTGTCGTAGGATTATAATTCACTTTCCATATTATTGCTTAATAAATATTGATAGTTTCACATGAAACATGATGACTAATGATCCTACACACTTTTCATGCTTGTCATGGTTTCATCGTCAGGGCTGGTGGGGGAGGTGCTCTCAAGATTTAAATTTTTTGTATTATATATGTATAATTTTTTAATTTATGAAATTTTATTATTTAATTTTTTATGAATTAATTTTCTTTACCCTCTATATATTGCGCCTTCTTTGGTCGAAATTCTGAATGTGTCCCTATGATCATCGCCATTATTTATTATTATACTTTGAGCCTACTTGTACATAAACTATTATTAGTACATTTTTCCAAATTTGCAAATCAAATTAAAGCAGGTATTGTGTGAATCAGGTTTGGTGAATTAATTGTCTTTTTTTTTTCTAAATAATATTTCTTTGTAGTAAAAGGCGAAGCCCTCGCCCTGAGGGCCCCTACCCCTGGCCAGACAGAATTGAGTGGAGGAGGTAAATCATGGTGACTCAGTGGCCCATTCAAAATAATATTTCTATCATACAAAGTAATTTATATCTTTTAATATATAAAGTATCAACACTTTGAAAGAATATTTAATTTAAGGAGTTGTTTATTTCAAAATGATTAAAATGTATTTTCTATGTTAAAATTGTCACGTATTATCGAATTTATTGTAAAACTTTTGTGAATTTTTATGGTTCATTGAAATTCTGGTCAATCAAAACTACAACAAAATATAAAATTGTCTACCGAAATTGTCAATATGGCTACAAAATTTCTTACAAAAAAAATGTATAGTGGAAATTACCTACGAATTACCTACAAAAATTTCTAATTGTATTGTCATTTTCTTTCCCCACCTACAAAAAAAATTGCCTACGGAAATTCTTTAGGCAAATTGTGATGTAGGTAAATTCTTGCAGGTAATTATGCCTAGAGATTTTATTTCATAGGCAAATTAATTTCGTAGGCAAAATTGTTTTTAGGTTGAAAAATGTAGATGCTTTTATAATTAGAAAATTTTGTAGACAAAAAATTTTATAGGCAGTTCTTTATTTTCTTGCAGTGAAAATATGAACTTTGATGCTATATGGCCCGGATTCGTAAAAAATATTGTACTAAAATATCAAATCTTGATGTCATAACCTTTGTATTTATTTACGACCAAAATTTGTGTGCACCAACTAATTTGTTCAAAGTAATATTTTTTAGTACATAAAGTAATGCCTAAGCACATGCAAAGTAATGAATCTATATATTGAGATGAATAGTAATGAAATCAAACTTTTTTTTTATTAAAAAATATTACATCTTTTTTAAAAAATTAATTATTTACACTTTTAATTATTAAATATTAATAATTGATAATTCGAGTGTACGTATACTGTGATGCACTGAAAACCTAATCTTTATTTATTGATTAAACTTGTTGAATTATATATATTCTTAAAAAAATATCATCATTTTTATTTTTTTATAAAACATTAATATAAAATGTTCAGATAGATTCGTGATATCTTATTTGATAGTGTGGAAATCATAATTAAGTAGATAGCCTGGGGCCTTGTTAGACCAGCTCCATAAATAATTAATTTTAGATAAAATATAGAATGAAAATGGTTCACTGAAGGGTATTAGTTATTTTTACTAAAGTGTATTATTTATTTTTATTGAAAGGTATTAGTTGTTTTTAATGGAAATAATTAATATTCTTTAATAAAAAAAACTAATATCAATGATTTATTAATAAACCAATTTTACTCTATACATGCTCTTAATTTTATGGTGATCCTATTTACAACCCTATAATATACCTCTTTAATCCAAGTTCTCCAATGTTATCTATGAAATTGGTAATCCTGAAATTTATATCATTTACTCAGGCTTATAAACTGAAATCGTCACATAAAATATTATGATATCAATAAATATATTTAATAGTATCAAGAAATATATTTAATAGTATCCATTTCATACCATGACCAAATTTTACACAAGACATAATTTTTTCCCCGTTAAAATGGATTGATTTTATCTAGTGGTTTCGAGCCGATCACAACAAATTTTGAGTTAGTCGGTTCTACCTAAAAGAAATTGATAAGGTCTTGTATGCATCAGGTACACATGTATTTTTAAACAGTTAGAATTGTATGTATTGAACAGTTAGGGTTATTTACACTGAACAATTACAATTCACTAGTACAAATTTGGCTATAGACAGCGGTTATTTTCGCTCTTAGACAGCGGTTATAAGGGCTGTCCAAGAAACAGCTATCTAAGGCTGTCTAAGCTTAGACAGCGGTTAAAAAACCGCTGTCTAAAGTAAACACTTAGACAGTGGTTGAAAACCGCTATCTAAAGTAAGCACTTAGACAGCGGTTATAAACCGCTGTCCAAGGTAAACACTTAGACAGCGGTTATTAACCGCTGTCTATTATATATATATATTTTTTTTTTATTGACCTGATTTTTTTATATAATTTTTTTTAATGATTTTTTTGTATAATTTTTTTATAAACCTGTTTGTACAAAATCTATACTTAATATTTATAAGTCCAACAACAAAACATCAAATAAATGAACACACACATCAATTAAATACATCAAAAACATGAAATATATATCATCACAAATTAATGTATAAGTTACATGGTACCAAAAGTTAATAATGTCATAGAGAATACAAGAATCGAGAAGTGGGGATTATATATTCAATGTACACTACAAGAAAAACTATTTTTAGTGACGGGAATGGAAGATCTCCTCTATCATCAGGCCTTGGGGCTGTCCTCATTGTAAACACTTGAGATTCCAATTCCAACTCCGATCCCTATCGGAGTCTTGAGAGAGAAAAATAGCATCATTGTCATCGTTGTCAGAGACTTGGATTTGGCCTGATAGTACAATCAAAACAACACTAAAAAAATAAAAAAGAAAAAGTATATTGAAAAAAGAGACATGTTCAATGAACTAAGAAAAGGAGGAAGGGGCTAGGAATAACATTCTTGTTAGCATTGAAACAATCATCACAACATAATGACAACAAATCTTGGCCACTTGATTAAATAATGAAGCATAATGACAACAATGCTTAGCCTACTGATTAAATAAGGAAGTTAGACTATGTGAATATATTGAAGTTAGACCAATCTTAGCCAATATTATATATCTCCATAACTATCAGTAATCACTCATCAATCACCATTGCAAATGCTGATAATGATGAGTGAAGAGTAGAAATTCATAAAGCTAAGGTTGATGAGCTCAAACCACATCAGATTCAGTTATGTCGATGACATTCAAATGATCAAATACAATGAATAAATCACATCATAATTCACAAACTGAAACCTAATGCCATCACGAGTTATCCATTTTAAACTAGAAGTTCGTCACAAGCATATCGAAAGCTAATAGTTAAAGAAGATGAACATTTTCATCCCAATCATTACCACTTGAAATATTTCATGTATTCTTCACTAATTCTCAGAATTTTTTTCATAAAGCCAATAAACACAATCATGTAACTGAAAGCCAAATAACAGAAAAATAATTGATAATTCACCAATAAAAATCCACAATAGAAGACAAATTTACCTCAACTACAACTCAAGAGACTCATTGCTACTTGGCAAGAAACAAATCCTCTACTCTAATTGTTTGATCTACAAAGATGTAACAAATCTTTAGTCAGAGACGAAGATGAATAAGTGAGACACTTAGAATCTCAAATTCACAAAACATCTGCTAAAACCCTACTCATATCACAAATTTCCATTAGTTTAAGCTACAAAAAAATTAAAATTGAAGAAATATACCTCATCGCGATAAGCTTCAATAGGGTGTTCTCTCTTGAAGATTTTTCAGTTTTATCATATTGAGTAGCATCCGCTTTCTTGGCTTCAACATCAATTTCACTGTCACTATTATCGTAATAGTTATTCATCTTTTTGGGAACACCATAAACCCTCCTACCACTAGAGGCAGAATTTGGAACAACACTTTTATTTTCCAAGTGCATCAATGATGACTCATACTCATCAAGAGCAAGCTTTGCTTCTTCTTCAGCAGCCTCTTTTTTCTTTTTCAGCCACATACCTATCAAAAGCAAAGGACCATAATAACTCCCTTCGCTCCAATTTAACTGTAGTTTTTAGGTGTTTCACATAGATTAAGAAAGCAAATTTATCTCCCAACTTGTCGAGGTAAAGTGAAAATAAATAAATTGCCGAAAGATTACCATGAAAGGTAAAGAAAGCACTCCTGACTTGGGCAACACTTCATCACCAACTAAGACTTTAAGTGTCTTCTCCTTTGCCTTGTTAATCAATTTAGCAGCATTATCCTCATCTGAACTTGCTGACATGTCATCGCTGCTATCATCAGAAGCATGTAGAGTAAGCTGTTCTGGTTGTTATATCTTGGGCACCGAGGCCACATTTTAGGATTAACACCCGATTAACTAAGAAAATAGAGAACATTGGGTTTAAACTAAGTTAAAAAAAATTCAAATAAAAAATCCCATAAGCTTCGTGGTCTGTCTGCTAAATATTTTGAACTAAATACAAACAAACTTCAAATGATTGATCATGATTATTATTAGCACACAATAACATAATAAACCCCCAAAGAATAGCAACATTTTCTTCTATACCCAACGTACTATAATATTATCCATAATAATTTATTGATTATCTTTTGTAATATCAAATTAAAATTTCATGATCCATAATTAAATCTGATTAAATATTGGCTTTGCAGTTTACTTCAAAGACATGCAGTCACTACCATTTTCCTCATAAACCCCAAATTTAAAGCCTCCATTACAATAGATCAAACTTATAAAGAAAAGGATCATAAAATCCAGCAAATTAGACCACACTTCCAAACAGTCCAATTCCAGCTATTTATACAATAACGAAAATAATCCATAAAAATCAAGGAAAAAAAACGCATCAATCCCCATACATTGCAGCCAGTATTTCCACAAAATCCCAAAAATAAATCAAGCAAAAACTCGATTCTAGGACAAAATACTCGTAGATCCATCAAATTTGAGAGATCCGAGAGAGAAAACAAGTACCCTCCGATCAGACGTTGGAGGAACTCGATCGAAATTTGTGCCTTCTTCTAAATCCGTCGATTTTTTTATTGTTTCTTCTATTATCTGCCTCGTTTTATTGAACAAGTTAAAGAGTCAACAATGGATGAAAGTGAACAGTGAACAGTGAAACGTAATATCAGGATACTTACCTATTGAGAGAAGGCGGACGTACGGCAGTAGCGGCGTGACGGCGACGGCAGTGTCGAATGGTGGTGTTGGCGTCGGCGTGAGGGCTAGGGCGACGAGAGCGAAATTAGATCTGATCGGACATCGGCGAAATTAGATCAGATCGGACATCGGACATCGGTGAAATTAGATCAGATCGGACATCGGCTGCGCAGTCGGCGGCGCTAGGGGGCTGCGCGGTCAACGGCGTCGACTTGAGGGAGGACGGCGGCAGAAGGAGCAGTATACGCGTAGGTTAATTTTGGAAGAGATATGTATGTGAATCAATTAATATTCACTTTGTCAAAGGCACTTAGAGTGCGGTTAAAAACCGCTCTCCAAGAGTAATACTTGGACTGCGGTTTACAACCGCTATCCAAAACCAATTTTTTTTTTTTTTTTAATAATTATTGTATAACCGCTGTCCAAAGCTTAACTTGGACAGCGGTTATTGAAAAGAGCCGCCCAAGTACAGCTATCCAAGTCCAAAAATGTAGTAGTGATTGTCCAACCATAACTGTTCAGTATAAACAACTCTAAATGTTCAATAAAAAAATCTTACAAAACTAGAAGTATTTTAGATTCATTCTCTTGAGATAAAAAATGCAATTTTTCCAAAAATAAATCGTATGCTACAAAACTAATACTCTTTCGTAAAAAAAATTAATATATTTTAATTAAGCAACTCATACCTTCAAAATAGTTCATGTATAAACCAGTTTCACTTTATACTTTGTTAAACGATATATATATATATATATATATATATATATATATATAATCATTAAATAAAAATATATAAATTTAATGACTATTATGCATGAAATGCATCTCAAATCAATTAGAATCGAAACTTATCCTTTGAGAGAGGGAATGACCTCTTTCCAAGCTCTGACACAATTTTTCCCCCCATCAAAATGAACTTATTTCCCTAAACCCTAATTTAAATAAACAAAACAGTGAAAGCCGAGGGAAAATTGGGACAACCACCACCGCCGATTTAGTTCACGGCGGCGGCACCTGGTCCACCTCCCATTATCGGCATATCCACATAAGTTAATTTTTCCCATCTATATATCATGGTAAAAAAAAAAAAAATCAGTGCAATTGACCAGAGTTTTAGTGTAACAAGAAATCATTACTCTTAATCCAATCTAGCTAGTAACGCACACAAAAATAAAATAAAAATGGAATTCGTAATATTAATTTTGACATACTTTAATCATTCTAATTTTGATAGTTACTTTTAAAATGGTTTAACAACTAAATTAGTATCTGAATAAATTATTCACACACATTTGTAACATTATAAAGAAAAGTATACTGTGAAAATGGTTCATATACGAACCATTAAAGAGTACGTATTAGTTGTTTTCACTAAAGAATATTACTTCCTCCGTCTCCATATTAACTTCCCGTTGTTTTTTGTCACAACATTTAAAAAAGATATTAAATATAGATATAGTACAAGTGATGTGATGCAGAGATAAGAGAATAAAGTGTAACGTGTTTAAATGAGTGGATATAAATAAAGTGTATGAATATAATATTATTAGTTGATGTCCAAAAAAGGTATGGAAAGTTAAGGGACAAACGAAAATGGCAAAATGAGATGTTAATAGCGGGACGGAGGGAGTAGTTGTTTTCACTGAAAAGTATAGTTGTATACTGAAAATAAACTAAGACTTTATAGTAAAAACAACTAATATTCTTCAGTGAAAACAACTAATATTCTTCAATGATTCATATATGAACCAATTTCACTCTATACATACTCCATTATATATTGTCTATGATGCATGAATTATTCTAAAACTACTTAATTAGTATACGATATCGAATTTACATCCCTCCCCTAAAAGGGGTGTGATTCACGAATCCATAAATCATATTGTCACTTGGCGAATCTAATTAATGGACTCGCGAATTCGGCTTGGTGATTAGACATGGTCATACTATTAGGTATATTATTTCAATTAAACTTTATTATATAATATAATTTAATGTTACACTCGTTTTAAATTGAATTAACTATTACCCACTATGTTCTGGAGAAACTTGCACACATAGTTGTTCACACACATTAAAAAAAGGATAAAAAGAATTAGTAAAGTAATGGTATACAGGTAAATATGTGTGTATTTTTTGTGAGTGTGCACACATTCAATGTTTTATTTTTTAAAGTGTGCAAGTTATTGTGGGGTGCACCGAAGGCAAGTGTGCAAGATTTTTCGGAACGGAGGTAGTATGATTTGTGTATTCTACTGGACAATATTTTATATGAAAACGGTTCATGATAAACTTATTATAAAACTGTTTAAAAGTATCAAATGTTTGATCAAGAGTATCAAAAATCTCATTAGAAGTATAAAAAATTGAGGTCAGTGATATTATATTGTAATTCTTGCTTTTTTTTTTTTACCCCCCAACTTTTGATGAGATTTTTTATACTCTTGATCAAATATTTGATATTTTAAAATAGTTTTATAATAAATTTATCATGAACCAATTTCACATCATTCTCGATAACTAAAATTATAACACTACAAGAAATTAATATAAAATTATCTCCGAAAATTGTCAATATGACTACGAAATTTCTTATAAAAAAAATTTGTATTGAGAATTGCCTACAAAATTTTCTACTTATATAAGCATTTCCGTTCCTTACCTACAAATTTTCGTAGGTAAATTGTTTGTGCTTAAATTTTTATAGGCAGATTACTTGTAGGTAATTAATACCTATAATTTTTTTCGTTGGTAAACTACTTGTAAATTGAAGAATGAAGGTGTCTACATGATAAAAAGAATATATATATATATAG
The DNA here is from genome assembly GCA_947034835.1 of Ballota nigra. Lineage (NCBI taxonomy): Eukaryota > Viridiplantae > Streptophyta > Magnoliopsida > Lamiales > Lamiaceae > Ballota > Ballota nigra. The sequence continues at coordinate 111,718,252 of OX344723.1, read as the reverse complement.
GCAATCTCACTACAAATTTTTTGAAAAAAAATATCCCATGCAGAAATCAGTGATTTTCCAAGAAGTAATCAATGATATTAAAAAAGTAATTAATAATATTCCAATTGAAAAAAAAAATACAGTTTGGTGTGTTAGTGTGCGTTTTGACAAAATCAAAATTAAAGTTCACATTGAATTTAAAATTCAAAATTTGTGTTTTAATTTTGTTTGTAGTGTAAATACATGACAATGAAGTTATATGCATGCATAATACTGTACATCAATGCACTTCCACCGACAACAACGTACTGTGCAACAAATTTCTCTCTCTCTCCCCTGAAATTCTCTCTATAAATACATCACTCAAATGTGCACAAACCATCACCTAATTAATTAGTTATACAGGAATATAAATTGTTGGATATGGTGCATATTGTTCTAGTGCATGGGGCCTGCCACGGGGCATGGTGTTGGTTCAAGGTGCAGCCGCTGCTGGAGGCCGCCGGCCACCGCGTGACGGTGCTCAACATGGCCGCCTCCAGCATCGACCCGCAAAGCATTACGGAGCTCCGCAGTCTCGACGACTACTCGAAGCCGCTAACGGAGTTCATGGCCTCCATTCCCGCGGAGGAGAAGGTGGTCCTGGTGGGCCACAGCCTTGGTGGACTCAACATTTCCGTTGCTATGGAGAAGTTCCCTCAAAAGATTAGGGTTGCTGTTTTCCTCACTGCTTTCATGCCTGATGCTACTCATGCTGCTTCTTACGTTGTCGACCAGGTATAATTATATACCGGGAAAATTCATTTTTTTGTCCTATAACTTTACCACTTTTTGATTTTCGTCCTGCTGACTTTCAAATTTTGTTTTTAGTCCTGTAACTTTACCTTTTTTTTATTTTCGTCCTGCTGACTTTTAAATTTGATTTTCGTCCTGTAACTTATATATTTTTTTTTATTTTGGTCCTATAACCTACTAACCTTTGTAGGACTAAAATAAAAAAGTGGTAAAGTTACAGGACCAAAATCAAAATTTTAAAGTCATCAGGACGAAAAAAAAAAAGATGAAGTTACAGGACTAAAAACAAAATTTGAAAGTCAGTAGGACGAAAATAAAAAAGAGGTAAAATTACAGGACGAAAAATATCATTTTCCCTTATATATCTTTTTTTTTTATCGGTAAATGTTAGCTGTTAGTAGTTAGATTAGTTCCCTTATATATCTATTTACATTGATTTTACATTAATACTCGATCTACAAATAGATTTGGCATTGAGTAGGTTTTATATGATAATGGTTTATGATAAGTTGATAGCATGATATTGTTTTAAAGTATTGAATATTTAATTAGGAGTATCATTAATTTGAATTCAAGAAAATTTACAAGTACAATATAATACCACTGATCCAGATTAATTATATACTCCTGATGGGATTAATGATACTTTAAAATTATTTTATAATAATTTTATCATGAACAATTTTCGTATAATAATTGGTATTTTCTATTTTATGCCTACTTTAAACGTTTCAAAATTACACAATATGTAATTATTATTTCCACTCTAACTCATCTCTCACATTTTAATACATGTCAAATGATCATTTTTCTCCACTTAAAATATATTCTAATCTATTATATCTTATTCAATACTAATAAAACTATTCTCACATTCAATTTGAGGGCGGAGGAAGTATCAAAATATGACTTCATGTTTAATTAAATAAAAGCATATGTATGCTAAATTATCGAGTTGTGCCTGAGGATAAGATTAAAAGATATTGAGAATTTATAAAATTATTGAGCAGAGATAATTGCATTTTTAGTCTGATCCGGTCTCAATAGTAGCAATTTTGGTTCTATTCGTACTTTTTTATGCACGTTTAGTCATAGCCTTACAGAAACTGTCAAGTTTTGTAGCAGTAGTATTGGTCCATTTGGTAAAGTGTGGGACCGAAATTTCTAGTAAATTTTAACGGTTTCCATAACGGTGGAATCAAATATACATAAAAAATTCAAACAGGCCAGACTGAAATTGCTATTATTGGTATCAAAATGATTAGTCTTCGTGTCATGTGAGTCGTGCATTGCAATTTTCTCCTATAGAGTGATTGGTATCAATGGTATGATCAATTCATAAATAATAAATTAAGCCTTATTTATTCCAAAAGGGAGCTTATAAGTTGTTATTTGACAGTAAATATATTCATCCTCTATTTTTATATAATATGAGTCATATGATATGACCTTATTTGGACGAGGACGGATTACAGCTTACGAAATGGACGTCATATTTTAGAACCACCCACTAATATTATATGCTAATGAATTTCAAATGAATATCTGACTTATGCACATTTATTTTAAATAAATACATCAAGACTTTAACATATCATAGGTTGCTTCAAAACTTTACAAGATAAGACATAAGCTTAAAAAAACGCAATCTAAATATCTGGCTAATAAAGATTATATATAGAACAAGTTTAGTTCGTATAAATTATACATAAATAATTTGCTTTAAATTTATAATTTTCATATTTAGTATGTATGATAAATAACAAAATATGTAATTAAACATATTTAATTAAATAAAATTATAGGATTTAGTAGTTATATAACTTTTAGAAATATTAATTTTATTTTATATCTTAATTAATTAATAAATAATTTAATTTAAAAATGATATTATCAAACACGTTAATTTAGGCTTTGACTGGGCTTGAAAAAATTCATAGATATTCAATAATTAAGCTCAAATTCAACGATATAATAAACAAATTAAATTTAAATATTGTAAAGTTTGACTCAACTTGATTGAATTATACTTCATACTCCATTTCTAAACAAAACTCGTCAATATTTACATCTTTTAATCAATTGATATGGCGCCTAATTACTATTTATACAGGGCACTGGCAGATATCTCTTTGTAAAATTATTGGGTACAGTTGTACTCTAAATTTAATTTTTTTTTAAAAAAATACATGTTTAATAAAGAATGTTAATATATAGTTTAGTATGCAACTTTTTTTTTTGGAATGTTATGTACATATTGGATACTTCTAAATTGGATTCATCATTACAGCAAAGATATATACATTTTTAGAAAGAAAAAGATGTTAAATATATTTTAATCTGACATTTTACAATGTTTATGTAATAATGTGAAATACAATGTGAGAACTCCAGCAGAAGAGTGGTTAGACACAGAGTTCTTACCGTATGGCGCGCCACAAGAGAATCTAGCATCACTGCTCTTCGGCCCTAACTTCGTTTCCTCCAAACTTTACCAACTGTGTTCACCCGAGGTTTGTCCCCTTTTTTTTTTTTTTTTAAAGTATCAATATTATACATACGAAATATCATTGTTATGCAAACGAAGTATTGTTGTTTAGAAATCAAACAATTTTTAAACAGTGATAATTTGTATGCATAACAGTAACGAAAAAGTACTTTTTTAGAACAATACCTTATGGGTATTTCCAAAATTAGGACGCTATCCTTTCGTCGAGTTTACAAAATTAGGACACTAGCTTTAAAATCATGCAATACTAGGACACTATTTTTTTGTTGGGCAAATTTAGATCAATTTTTATAACATGTGGGCCAAATAAAGCCCGATTTATTTGCCCAAAACAGCGCTGAGGTGGAGGACACATTATTAGGCCACATTTTACAACATTTGGCCTTAATTTGTCAAATTTAAAAAATATTTCCTCCGTTCCTGAATAAACTTCTCACTTTCCTTTTCGAGCCGTTCCCCAGTAAATTTTTCATTCTATAAATGGCAAAAATAACATTTTACTACATATAAATTTTAACCTTCAAATTCACACAATATTACCAAAAATGTCACTCATTCAATTCACTTTTCAACACTATTCTATTTTATCTCAAAAGTCAACATGTGGGTCCACCATATATTAATAAACAAATACACTTTCTTAAACCATTCAACAAAAAGAAATGAGAAACTTACTAATGAATGGAGGGAGTAGGGCATAGTTTTGCAAGTCCGTATAGACAATATTCTAATTTCGCACACACTCATAAGTTAGTTTCCTAAAAAATAATTTTTCCCAACAGAAACACTCAAAAAAAGAGATTTCACGTGGAGTCCTATTACATAAATATAATTGGAGTGTAAATATAACTGTATTTGGTTCTGGGCAGGATGTGGCATTAGCAACGACTTTGCTAAGGCCAAGCTCTTTGTTTCTTGAAGATTTGACAAAGAGGAGTCCATTTTCACCGGAATGTTATGGATCGGTGAGGAGGGTGTTCATTGTGTGCAAAGAGGATAAAGCTATTCCGGCAACTTTCCAGCTCTGGCAAATACAAAATTTTGGAGGAACCCAAGTCAAAGAAATAGAGGCTGCGGATCACATGGCTATGTTCTCAACGCCCAATCAAGTTTACCAGATTCTGCTTGACATTGCAAATAATTAATATATTTGTTGAGTGTCGTGCATTATTAGCACATTGTTATTATTATTATGATACTACATAATAAATTGTTGTTTGTCCACTGGGTCGTGCATTAGCGCATTATTATGACCCTACGGAATTTCTCTTCGCTAACCTAACCTGTAGGGTGCTGTGCAGTTGTGTTTTAATGTATTGTACCTATATAATATGTTAAACCTAGAATGGATAGTGCATGCAAGTCACCCACCCTACTTGTGGGAATGTATTCTTGTTTTTATTTTGCTTTTGTCTTCGGATGATTTGAATTTGTATGGTGAATAAATTTTTCAATAGTTGAAAGTCGAATGTTATTATTCTAACTATAACATGTATTTCACTTATAATATAGTAAGGTAGCAATGTAGATAAACATAAGTGAATTAAAAGTGTCAAAATACGTAGAATGATATACTAATAATAAAAGGGAAAATATCAGTTATTGTATCTAAAGTACACTGTTTTTCCAAATTTGATCACCGACTTAAAAAAAAAAAAAAAAAAATTGATCATCAAAATTTCATTCTGCTCTTAGTTTTGGTTATGTCGACTGTGCGTTAGTTGACGGATTATTGACTGACATTATCAACTATTTGAGTTATTATTTTAAAAAATTGTACGTAAATTAAATAATAAAAATATCAATAAACTTTTAAACAATTACATTTAACCACAAAACTTACATTCAACACCACCAATAGCTAGCTGATTCCATCAGTCAATGGCTAGTCAACTGAAGCAAGACCAAAAGTGAGCGAAATGAAACTTCGATGACAAATTTTAAAAATGAGTGAAAATAAGGGACAAAATATTTATAAAAAAAAAAAAAAGTAAAATTTTGGGTATTAAAACTAATATTTTACATGTATTAAAATCTTGGCAAAACTAAACCCCATAAATTTTGGTAAAAAATTGCCCCAAAATAAACCATTTGGCTCCAACATTCATCATAACGACGGATTGTTGATTGTAGTAGAATCGTTGTAAAATTATTTGGTATTTCAAAAAGAATTTATAAAGTATATTTTAAAGCGGATAATTGATTTGATTTGGTCTTTAATCTTCATCCATTAATAATACCGTCAAAGTGGAGTTTTGAGAATTCAAGAGAAGGTCACGGCAAGACGAGGCGTTTATACTTACAATAGGTATTCAGTGAAAGTGCAGTGACATATGCAATTGAGGTATTCTAACAGATCGGTAGACTTGAACGTTTTACATAAGTATATGGATCGTTAAATGAACTGGAAGACCAGTAGGAATATCGCATGAAGGCAGACGAGCTGACTCACGAGTTAATCATGCTCATCTAAAAAAAGAACAAAATCCACTCACTTCAATCAAGTCAAGTTCGAGCTCAGTAATATTTTACTCAACATGCTCAATTGCTTAATCGAACATAAGTAATTTTACTAGTTTGCCTTAATATGCTAATCAAATACAAGTAAATTGTAAATAAAAATAACATCCCTAATTACGATTAGGTTGTTTACCCTCTTCTATCGAGTCAGGCTCGAATTCAAGTCGATTTTCAAGCATCGAATTTTCTAATCTAGTCAAATTGAGTCTGATACTACTGGACTTGACTCAATTTGGTTCATTTACACCCTCATACAACATTTATAAATTTCAACAAAGATATTATCACAACAGTACAAAGGGTAAAGACTTTAAAGCACCACGAATTGATGGAAATAGCAACTTTGAAAGAATTATTCAGCCAAGAAGACAAAGACAAATTGAAGTTCACCTCTTCAGCAAGAAGATTGAGAGGGGGTGACGAAAACAGCAGCAGCAATTTCTACGGGAACTTCTCCATACATAGCAAGAGATATGCAAACTCCACCCTGTTGTAACCAACAACCACCCTCTCATCAGGCGGCAAAGCCACCATGAACTCCATCAAGGGACGGCAGTAGGCAGAGAGAGAGAGAGAGGCCACCTCCTCTACACGTTTGCGATCAACCTCGTCACCACTTTATTCCAGCATCATGCACGGTGGCATGCCCCATGAACCAGCACAAAGTGATGCTGCTTCTTCCTCTCTTCCATTTTGTCTAGGCTTTCTCACTCTGTATAAAGGCCCTGATACATTCACCAACTTATTTTTACATGGTCATTATCAAAGTAACACTGGACTTCTATGTCCAAATAAGAAAAGTTGATGTCCATTCATTGGAAAGAGCTAGAACTAGATTCTTTCTTGCAAATATTTTAGGGATTACATTTTTCTGGGCAAGTAAATTTACCCTTCACTTTATCTTGGACCAAGTCGTTTCCACTTCTTGAAATTGATCGCGTAAATTTACAGAATTTGATTTTTTAGTCCAGACTGCTGAGGTGGCATGTTGTTTGACTTTTTTATACATGTTCTAGTGTTAATTGGTTTTTTATGCTCACATGGAATTATTTGTTTCAATAATTCAATAAAATAAATATCAAAAGTTTATTTGTTTCAATAATGAATTTAAAAACAAAATAGAATTTTGGTATTTTTACTTATTTTAATGAATTATTGAAACAAATAATGCTTACAGCAACTTAAAAAACCAATAAGCATTGTCATATGTATAAAAAAAGTCTAAAATAGTTTTCCACATAAGCATTAACTGATTGCTTTACATTTAGTAGCCGGTCATTGGACTAAAAAGTTGGATTTGGTAAATTTACAGGACCAATTTTAGAAAATGAAATGGTCTGAACAAAAAAAATGGTCGAGTTACTGGCTAAAATAAATATAATCCCAATATTTTTTTTTCACTTCTGTTCGTAAAGCAGATAATAGATACTCACTCATTAGGTTTCTCACGTTCGGTGAATAGCTCTGACATTGAGGGGCATCTGGGAATCGGTCTGTTTCTACCTAATGGTTTTAAAGAACAAACCATTCACATTTCTGGATCAATTCTTTGCCAACTGATAACTTTCACTAAATTCATCTGTGTGAAACTTTGAAGTGAAACTAACCTTGAGAGTAAATATTTCCATCAAAACCTTGGCATGGGAATGAGAACAAACCAAGAGGCAATGGATTGAACAGAGCTTCTAAAATTTAGTGATTAATGCACAGCTCCTGAAATCTCATCAAACTGCAATAACATGCCAAAAATATCAAAGATGAGAAACAATTTTTAGCATTATTTGAAAAGGGGGAAGGCTGCATTCAATTTCACAACAATGTTCAATCTTTTCAGCTCTTTTTCTTCCTCGGAAAGAGGTTGTGTGTTAGAAATTCAGAGCTGATTTACCAATTTCACGGGTCTCAAAACGGTGTTACCTTCATCAGTATTCACGTAAAGATATATGACGGGACAGAAAATGACTCACCGCCGCAAAAGCACCTTCGGATTATATGGAAATAATTTCTTTTGGTTAAGACTGTTGATGGAAGATGCCAGTGAAACCAAACAATCCCTAGACCCCACAAATGGTTGTTTATAATTTCTGCACCTATTACTGCTATCTGAATCACCTTCTTCATGCTCCGATGAAATTCTGATATCCTTTAATGATGCTGGATCCCCCTTGAAATCTGTTAAAATCTTCTGCCTCTTTGCACATAATGGGCCTAAATCTTCTCCCATTCCAGGAAATTCTACAAATGAGCTCCATGAATCGCAAACAATTCGTAGTGACCTGGCAGCAATTACGTAAAATATTAACAGCAAGACTAAATAAGCAACATGGAGAAATTTCTGAATACAAACCTCAATAGGTATTCAGCACAGCTAGATCCAGAGTCTTTTGAGATAAGATAGTCAAGAAGAACAAGATGATCATAGTGTATCTGAAGCAAAGTAAAATGCACAAACCTTTACTCATATATATTCAAATGAAACATGGGAATGTGATAGTTAGGTCATTGTTTTCATTACCTCGGCAAGAAATAAATGAAACAGATGTACAGGATTAAACAAGTCAGAAGCAAGATGATTCTTCACATCTGAAAGAGGCTTGTCTTCGATAATAAATCTACAAAAAATTGTAAGCATTCATAAAAATTGCCCCAATGAGCACATCAAAAGGCCAACTAAAACAGAGATTTTAAAATCACTTACTGACGCTCTGGATAAAATGGCATGTGGAACAGTTGCAAGAGCATCTCAAACAGGATATCATCCTACAATTAATAAGGACGTGATACAAATCCATGAAAACTCGTAGGAACAACAAAAAAGAAACGCATTAGCAGGAAATTATGAATCAATTACAACACAAAACCACTATTCCTATGGTCCCATAATATATACAAAATTTTCACTTAAGGGCAAACAACAGCCACCAAAAACAAATGTAAATGCAAATACAAAAACAAATGAAGATAAAATAACCAGGCAGAAAATAGGCAGCCCTACCATTACTCATCAGACCTGAATTACAAAATGAAGTGTGAACAACCCCCCCCCCCCACACACACAACAAACAGAGTTGGTATAATATTCTAGACCCCAAAACGAACAAGAACCAATTATCCGATAATCAATGTAATAATAAAATTCTAAGTTGCAATCAGGTTTGCTCAGCATGGCATGTCACAGAAGAAGAGAAATGTGTCTGCCACTAAGACGAGTTACGTATTAGCACAGAGCAGCAGAAGTAAATAATAGAATCCAGATGAATACATGTTGATACAGAGATAATTAATGAGAATCTATTTAATAGTAACAACCAATGATAAATATAAGAGATTGTGAACATACCTCATCCATAAACAACTGTATAAAGGACAAGGAAAACCTCACACATCGTTCAAAATACAATTCATCATTCAGAAGAATATCAGCAGGAACATGATATTGAAGCCATTCATGGAGCTCTATTGAAGTGTCTTTCGTACTGACCAATTTTAGTAAACACTTCAAGAAAAGAAAAATTGTCAGCCTCTGTAAGTGGCGAGACGACATAGTTCGTTTTTCTAGGTCAAAAATGCTTGAGGAGAATGGCGAGTCTTCCAGAAAGTCATCCTGGTCATGTTTACCCCCAGTTATAGGTAATTCTAGGAGATCTTCAAAGTACTTATGGATTAGATGCATCCATGTCACGATTACACTTTGCTCAATGTGAGTCCTAGAACTAAGCTTGACCATCAGCATCTGTTTGTAAACCAACTATAGGTTAGGCATGGTAATAGAACCTTCATCACAAGAATTACAATAAACTAGATATGTATATATGTAAGAGATAGTTGGACGAATACACTTATGGCAACAAGATATGTAATGATAGATATGAATCAAGATAACTTATTCTTAGAACTAGCAGAGACCAAGAACGTCATCTATCTACTATTATCACCATTTCGATTTTACAAGGACCAAGGCATAAGAAGGAACAGAAATCAACTTGCACAACGTAATCTCTTTTGACATAAACAAATAAATCATATGCATTTGCGTCCGTTTGCAAAATATAATGCAAGATATCAGCATCTGGTTGTTTACCAGCAATTTGTGTCTGAAATAATGAGAGATACGGACATGATAGGAACTTTGAATATCTGCATAGCACCAGGCTGTAAGTTTGGGAACAAGGTTGGTGATTCTGCAAAAAAGTGGTGAAAAACCAAGCTCTTCTTCTAGAGAATTGCTTTGATTCACCAAGGAACATAGAAATTGTATGAAATTTCCAAAGAACATTGTTAATTCTCTAGCTTGGTCCGCAGCAGAGCCTTGAAGCTCTTTAGTATTATGAACAACATAAATCTCTCTCAACAAATCCCACGGTAAATTTAACATTAAGGAGCTGACAGAGTCTAGGTATGCTTTCATAATTTGGTAATCAAAATCCTGCTTTAGATACTTCTGTATATTACGTAAAACTTGAAAAACAGCAGCCACCACAGACCAATTTGCATTTTTCAGTTTTAGCTTCAAAGATGTTAAAGTGGATGGATCATAATCTGAATATCTGTTCTCCAATGCGCTAGTTTCTGAAGAAGACTTAAGAGTATTACAAATTGCTAATTCCAAGGAAAGACATAACAACTGCATGTAATCATCCCAATCTCCATCCTGCAAAAGATAAGTCTAAACTGGAATCAAAAGAACATGAGAGATGCCATGTGTTCCAGGATATATATGGTGTGTATTAGTGTATAGCATCATACTGATGTGAGCAAAAACTCAGAAACGGCCACAAGAATGTTCACCACCAAGTGCTGAGCATATCGACTGTTGATAGCAAGCAAAGACATCTGCAAAGAAAAAGACAAATAATAACGTGTGGGAAATGAACGCAAGCTCAATAACGTGGTTCTAATCAACAAACTATACATTTAATAAATATAATTTAGCTCAAAAATGTATGTTACTTCAAATTTGATGCAACTTGAGAAACGACTTCTTGTAGAAATTAAAACTCCAATAGTAGCACAGCAATGTATCTGAACCATTAGGAAACATGATTAAGGATGAGGAAAAGCTCTACCAAACTACCAATGATCTTAGACAAACAGCAATGATTATCCAAATCCGCAGTTGAGTCTATAGAGCATTCACTGTCATCAACAGGCTTCGATAAGAGCTCCTGCAAATAATATTTCTCTCTTTATTCTGGGAATATTAAGAACTTTTGGTAACTGACATTTTTACAGTGTTTTGGAGTGGTGATGCAAACCTCATCAGAATCATACTCATTGGTTAACTGCTTAACTTGCCTGAATACCTAAAATTGGAAAAGGAGAAGCAAGAATTCAATAATTTGAAGAAAATGGGAGAAACCTAGTGCAATGATGATTAAATTGCAAAAAAAGAAAATAGCAAACCTGAGACAGAGCGATTAGAAGATCTTTTTCAATTTCTTCACTCAAAGGATCGAAGGGAAGGCCCTGCAAGTGTTCAAAGCACAAATGAAGCTTATCGATAAACAGAAACTAATAAAAAGGATTGGATAAGAGAATGAATAACGCGGAAGAAGGGGGAAATGGTTACTGAGAAGCGAGGAAGGAATTCGTCTAGAAGGCGGCAGATACGCAGGTATTCCGGCCGAGGGCTCATTCTCCGGCGCTCTTTTGAACGTGAAAAATTCCGGGGTGCGTCGGCGTTTCTAACGTGAAAATTCTGTAATGTACGTAGGAATGTTTGAGCCTGTACAAATTTAAATGAGTTTAATAATATTAATTTTAAATTAAAGTTTTCAATAATTAATTAGTAATAAATTTGTGCATAAATTAAAAAGCGAGTGATTTTAAATTATTTGTTTATTATGGTAAATTTTATTAAATGAGTTTGAACGAATATTTTATTAGACAAGTTTCGTATAATTCATGTGATTACCTCCTTAAATCCAAAAATGAAAAGATAGATTTTTTAAAGAAAAAATAAAAAAGAAATGTGAAAATATGAACTCCATTAATAAATTTGGATTTTTTTTTATATTTAAAATTAGACAAAAAAAATTATAGATTATACCAACATTTAAATTTAAATTTTTTTTTGAACGAGAACATTTAAATTTAAATTCGCATTGAAGGAAGTGAAACTTTGGAGGACTTTTTATGCCGCTGCCGCCGCCGCACGTCGGAGCTTCTTCCATAGCCAACCACCTCATTAAAAAATGCGCCGCCACTATCGCTCTCCGAGAAGCGCGTCGACTCCACGCTCTCCTCATCACTACACCAAACCCAACAGAATCCCCATTATTCATACACAACAACATTCTCTCCATGTACGCGCGGTGTGGGTCTCTCGAGGACTCCCACCACCTATTCGACAAAATGCCTCACAGAAACGTCGTGTCGTACAACGCCCTTATTTCCGCCTATTCTCGTAGCCCTCATTGTGCCCATTTAGCGTTTCACCTGCTCGATCAATTGGAGAACGAAAACCTCTCGCCAAATGGGTTAACCATTACGAGTCTTCTCCAAGCGTCGGCCGAACTTGGAGACCTGATTCTTGGCTCTTTATTGCATTCTCAGTGTGTGAAAATTGGGTTCTCGGATGGTCTCCATGTTCAAACTTCTTTACTTGGGATGTATTCGAAATGTGGGAGTGTAAATTACGCTAAGAAAGTCTTTTACCAAATGATGGATAAAGATGTGATATCATGGAACTCGATTATATCAGGGCATGTGAAGAACGGCAGATTATTAGAAAGTCTTGAACTTTTTCGAAACATGTTAAAGGATGGTGTTAATCCTACTCAATTCACATATTCATTGGTGTTGAGTGTTTGTGCCAAGTTACAAGATTACGACATTGGGAGGCTAGTTCATGCCAAAGTTCTAACATCGGGCACGTTCATCGATTTGCCTTTGCAGAACTCTCTTCTTGATATGTATTGCAGCTGTGGAGACACCCGTACAGCAATTGATGTCTTTTACAGGATTGATAATCCTGATTTGGTTTCTTGGAACTCGATGATAGGAGGATATTCGGAGAATGGGGAAGGAGGAAAGGCGATGGAGATGTTTGTTCGACTCAGGCGAGTGTCTCGTCTGAAACCCGATGAATACACATTAGCAGCTGTTATTGCAGGCACAAGTGGATATGGAAAGGCATTCCATGCTCACGCTGAGAAAACAGGACTAATGAGGAGTGTGTACATTGGGAGTGCGCTCATATCTATGTACTTAAGCAATGATGATCCCGTTTCGTCTCGAAAGATTTTTTACTCGTTTTCGTTTAAAGATGCTGTCCTTTGGACGGACATGATTGCTGGGCATGTTAGGGTAGGTGAAAGCGAGGCTGCATTGCGCTTCTTTCGTGTTTTTTCCTCCGAAGGTTTACGTGTAGATAGTTTCATACTTAGTAGTGTCTTAGCTGCATGTGCTGATCTCGTGACTCTAAGACAAGGTGAAATGCTCCATTGTTTAGCCTTGAAGACGGGAAACGATGGTGAGGTTTGTCTGGACAGTAGTCTTATCGATATGTATGCCAAAAACGGGGAAATTAGGGCTGCTGAGTATATATTTTCTTGCCTACATGATTGTGATTTGATGTGTTGGAACTCAATGCTTACAGGATATAGTCACCATGGAAAGGCTAAGGAAGCATTTCAAATCTTCTTTAAGATGCTAAAGCATGGATTAAAACCAGATCAAGTCACGTTTCTCTCTGTTCTAGCTGCTTGTAACCATTGTGGGATGGTTGAAAAAAGTCGGTATTTCTGGAGAAGTATGGTAGAAGATGGGTTTAGGGCGGGCCCAAAGCATTATTCTTGTATGATAAGCTTGTTGAGTCGAGCTGGAATGTGGGAGGAGGCGGAGAAAATGATCGTTGAATCTCCTTTTGGAGATGAGTATTTGGAATCATGGAGAAGTGTTCTGAGCTCGTGTGTTAAGAATGGAAATGTGAGAGAAGGCATTCATGCTGCTGAACAGTTTTTGAGCATTAATGGGGAAGATAGCGGTGCGAATGTATTGATTGCTAAACTGTATGCTGCTGCTGGGAGGTGGGACGATGTTTTGGAGACGAGGAGAAAGATGAGGAAGTTGGTTTCGGAAAAGGACCACCCGGGTTTAAGCTGGATTGAGGTTCGGAATAGTTTTCGCTTGTTCTTTTCTGGTGAGCAATCGCAGCCGGAAAACGGTGAAATTCAGGCTGAGCTGGGTAAGCTGTCGGCAAACTTGATGCCAAATGTGGTAGATGACTCGGACATTATGTTACAGGTCTCCGAGTAGCAATAAGTACGATGTTTCAGAAAGTTAAAGAGGTGGTAAAGTTAATGATAGCAAATCCTTTAACAAGGTTTAACCATTGTTATGACATTGATATAATACTCGAAACTAATTTCGAAGCTAACTTAACTGTTCAATTCACTTTTATCATTACCCCAATTTTGATTAATAGTCTTTCTCTATAATCATTTCTCTTCACTAATTTTACTATTCACCAACCAACAATCATCTTTCATCTCATTTTATTCCAAAAGATTAGAAGAATACATTAATAATGTAACAAACATTTTCATTATTAAAAAATTTAAACCAAAAGCTATCTTATCATGTTTCCGTTCAGAAAGTACCGACTAAGGTCAAATTGCATGTTGCACATGATGTAACTTGAACATTATGAATGAATACAACCCACGATGATACTTTTTTCTGAAGGAAGGGGAAAGCAAAGCGACTCTAAAAAAAAAAAAAAATACTGCTGCTAGAATACTTTTTCTTTTTGGATGGGGGGATTTTCCAGCCACAAAATCCAGAAAACCCAAAAAAGAGGTTTCAACATCATGCGTGCCATCTTCCACAATAGCGACGAACCGAACCGAACCGAATTTGGGTTGAGTTCATTTCAGACATAACAGGACGAACGGAAGTTGTGATGATGCCATCTTCCACACTAGCGACGTCCAGTGCGACTTTTTGCTCTTGCCTTCTGAAAAAACACCAAATGAGAGAAGCCATCATTAATCAAATTCAAAATGCTAAATTGTGTCAGCGTATATCAAATTCTCAAGCTAAACTCATACTTGACACTATTGAAGCATATGTTTTATTAAATTAGTTACAGGCAGATCACACTAGACATTAATTGAAAGTCGATGATAGTTTCAAACCAAAACCCAATACCAAATCGTTCAATAAAATTTTACAGGCTAAAGCATGAATATAGACAGTATATAGTCATTATTATCATATTTGGAGAAAAGCTGCATGCATTATTGATTAGGGAAAGCATTTCCCCGGAAAAAAAAAAACAGTAGAGTAAAATTCGTAGAAAGCCAAATTTACTTACTGATGCAGTTCCAAAGCTTGCTCCTGATCCTGTTGCAGCTCCTATAACAAAAATAGAGGATGTTAAGTAAGAACATATATCAACAAGATAAAACTAGTTAAATATGGCATTACTACCAAATATAATACAATATTGAAGTTACTTTTGTGTCTAGAACATGTAACTTTTCAGCAATGACCTTTAGTTTCTGACCAAGTTCAGTAGGAATGCTTGGGTTAGGTTTGGGTTGAAGGATTAGATGATGGATTTGAAATCTAAAGTAGCAAATCCATTATTGGTTGTTTGAATGATATGGATTTGGAAACCATCACTTTCGTTTTAAAATCAATATTTTAGGTGGTGATTGTTTTGGGTTTTAAAAATCAGGTTTTGGTTTTACCAATTTAATTCAGTTCTACTTCGGGATTTTGAAATCTGGTTTTATAAAACCACCACCACATATATAAACCTACTATCACACTTCACTATATTTAAATCATTATTATTCACATCACCCAGTCATTACAATAACACCTAACAATAATATTATAATACAACATCATTCACTCGTACACATTGACTCGATATTAAGTTAAATCTCGCCCTATTCAAAGTCTCAAAACAAACACATTTTTACTATTTATCAGGATTTCAAATTCCCCTAGATTTCAAAAAACAGTTTTCAAAAGCCACGTAAAACCCAAAACAAATATGAAATCCATTTATTTCAAACCCCTAGATTCAAGAACAATCTTGCATTAATCTATCTAAGTCCAGAAATAACTCAAGAAACCAGTTGGAGTAATCTCCACCCAGACTTAGCTGTTCAGTTCAATAATATATGAGATAGCGAAACTGAAGCATCCCATCAATGACAGTAATATCAAGATTGCTATATGGATGCAAGCATCCCATCAATGACAGTAATATCAAGATTGCTACATGGATGCAGGGTGGTAAGTATCACGTATCTAGCAGAAAAACCAACATGCAAACAGACAACAGTTACTTTTTTCCCCTTTACTTTTTTATTTAGGTGTTTACAAAAATCTTAACCTAGTCAGAAAATTGATGTCACAAGTTTACTGACCTGTGGCGAATGGTGTTGAAAAGGACGAAACTCCAGAAGCCGGGGTTGAACCAAACAAGGGAGAGGGAGTGGAAATGCCAAAGGCTGACGATGAGACACCAAAAGGTGATGACTGGGGAGGAGCAGCACTTCCTAACAACGATGGGAAAGGGGTAGAAGTGGCAGGGGTGGAGAACAGAGAAGGAGTTGATGCGGCAGGGGTGGAGAACAGAGAAGGAGTTGATGCGGCAGGGGTGGAGAACAGAGAAGGAGTTGATGTGGCAGCAACAGGAGTAGAAAAGAGGAGGGACCCACTTCCACTTGATGCTGATACAGTAGCAGAAGTATTTGTTGAAGTTGATGCTCCAGTTGCAGCTGTAATGGCAAGGGGTCCCGTTGCCTGACCCGTTGATACTGATGCCGCAGGTAAATGAATAGTTGGGTGCACCCTTCGAGCCGCAGCCTCCTGTTTCGCTGTTTCCCTGCGGTCAGCCTCAAGAAAGGGATTGTTTTCATCTCCTCGGCGCCGTTGGTCAGCAAGATATGCAGTTTTCATTGATACAATGTACTGGTGAATGCTTTCCACCTAACAATCATTAGTGAAGCAAGTTATTAGCAAAACATCATGCAATTATACAATACTTGCAAATAACTAAGGGGCAGTCCAAGCAGAAAGGAAAACAATATTAAAACCTATCTTAAATTGGGAGAAACACAGTGGGGGAAAAGAAGTAAAGCAAGACATAATCATATCCAGCAGTATAATACATGGTTGAGAAGAATATATGAATCAGCATTTTATTGACGAAGAGCACACCAGTTAGTGAACCTCAAAAACAGATTGTGAACATATAAAATATAAATGAGCTTGAACATGCCAGTCTTCAAATATTATTGACAGAGGGCATACTAGTAGTAAGTGAACTTCGACAATATAAAATGTGGGAACATATAAAATATAAATAAGCTCGAAAATGCCACCCTCCTAATTTATTGGCGGAGATCACACCAGCAAGTGAAATTTACAAAATAGGAGACCAAATAAGATTCAAGGTTGATACAACAATATTTTCCATTTGGTAAACAACGTCTAAGTCAGTCTATACGACATCACAAGATCAGAAAAGAGTATAAATAGATGCATACATCCATTGATCAGTCACTAATCATTATCAAGAAGTCATAGAGGTAGGAAGAACAGTGACTAAGGATATTCAGATTCTGAAAAAAACAGAGTTAACCTCATTACCTTTGATGCAACGTGCACAAAGAAATCATGCACATTTGTCATGACTTTAGGCAGAGATTGCAACAGCGAAGAACTCGAATTGAAAGAGTGTTTTTCCGAGTCTAAGAGAAGCAATTGTTCTAACTCTTCAATCCACTGACGACACTCAGAGAGATACTTCTCAAATCTGACAATAGTTTGGTGCAAAAATGGAGATGGCTTCTTTGGTAGTCCACTATAGAAATCATAGACTGGAACCATAGAATTTCCTGCAGGTTGACTACTTGATGTTTGAGCGGCAGTTGCTCCTGTAGGTTGGGAAGGCGCAGTGGCACCTGCTGCAGAAGCTTTATTTTGGTGAAGAAACCTGGGTCTTAAGATCTTAAAGGATCGAACAGCAACTTCTGTATTTCGTAGCATATCTTTCACAACTGTCATTAGCTCATGTAGAGTCGCCTTCTGTCTTTCCATAGCTATACTAATTCCACCAAGTTCCTGTGATAATAATGGCATATGTACTTTTAAGGTGCACAACGACTATAATTTTGCAAAAATGAATCGTATTTCTGAACTATGCAAAGAGTGGCAAAGTATTGGCCATGAAACATATCTCCAGAATGAACAAGATCTTCCATTACACAGAGAAGCAATAAATAGAAAAGGCGATCATCTTAGAAAGTAGAAATGAATCAAATCTCAGCATCAAATGGTTAGGCAATTCAAGGGACCAAGCATACAAGTCTCGACATAAGAAGGTAAGTGAACTTGATAGAATATATTTCAGCAAGGTCATCAAGGGTAGACTTCGGAACGCGGACATAAAATTGATGGATTCCAGTAAATATGTAGAAACTTTACAAAAGTTAAATGCATAAAAAACTGTTGAGACATAGTATATCAAGCTGGAACCAAATGCAAAACTTATTTATTTTCCAAAAATCGTAATAGAACAATTATCAACATAATTCAGACATACTACCTCTTTTAACTAATGTATTGAGGAAACAAATCAAAAAATAATCTTTAACACTCAAATTGGATAAAGAAGTTCAGAAAATAATATAAACCTGAACAGTAGAGCTGGTATCAAGCTCAAATCCGTTGTTTGACACAGACGAGTCATAAAGCCTGCTGCACTGATCAAATCGCTGGCTTTCGTCCCTGTACTCCAGTATTCTCTCCCTTCATCCACAAAAAACTTCAATTCCTAATTAGCCCCAAAATAATATAAGGAACACAAAAATCCCCATCGAAATGCTAAAGGAACAGGACACTTACTCGATTTGAAGTAGAACTTTTTGCGAATCAGGATGAAGATCAGCCCATTTGGTACTATAATTAGCGGGAACTTTATCGTTTGTAAAGAGATAAAGCTGCGGCTGCTGCTGCGACGGCGGCTGCGCCTGAGGTTGCGGTTGCTGCGGCGGTTGGAGGTTTAATTGGAAAGGGGATTGCTGCGGCTGCTGTTGCTGTTGTTGGGATTGGAATGGAGATGGCTGTTGAAACGGAGACTGAAATAGAGATTGCTGTGGCTGTTGAGGAGTGAATGAGAACGACATTTTCGGGATTTATTCCAAACTGTAAGATTTAACTTTCAAATTTGCAGCTTTTTGCAAGATTTTCATGCATGGGAGAGCGTTGAAACGAAGATTTGGGTGTATGTTGAAGAAATTGAAAACCCTATCATTCTCGATTCAAAACCCTAAACTGGGGAAGAAGAGAAAAAGGCGCCATCGGCCACACGAAAATTAGAAGTTAAATATAGTAATGAGGTAATAGTATATTTTTGACAATAAATATCCACGTCCTAATTAATTCCTTCAAAAATTAGAAGTTAATATAATGAGGTAAGAGTATTTTATTTTAAATAAATACCCACGTCCTAATTTATTGGCAATTTTTTTTATTTAGGGTATATTTGAAAGGGAGTGATGAAAATAGGGTGGAAGGGGAGGCGTTTTCGAAAATAAAGGGAATCGCGCCTACCAGAGGCGATATAAGCTTAAATCGCGCTTACCAGAGGCGATACTTTGATTTTCGGATAAACTCGCCTCTACCAGAGGCGAGTTCCGATGTGTCCTTGTCGTGGGCTAAACACGCCCCTACCAGAGGCGCGCCTGCCAGTTCACGTGCCGTGCCAGACGCCTTGGCGTGGTCTGTTCTCGCGCCTACCAGAGGCGAGTTCCGACATGGTTTGGCGTTTTCTGCTTGGCGTTTAGCGGCGTGGGAATACTCCTTCCTCCTTCTTCGTACTCCTTCCTACCTATATATAGTTCTTACTTCTTACAGATCATTCTTCTCCTTCCTACCTCTCTCCTCTCCTCATTATCCTTCTTCTTCGTACTCCTTCCTTTCCTCTCTTCTTCTTCTTCTTCTTCAAATAAGAAAAATAAAATTTGTCCTCCAAACTACAAACTTGCAGTCTCACGTACTTGAGGAATTGATATTTTGCTATCTACCTGAGGAGTACAGACACTACAAATTAAGTGGTAAATATTTCAATTTTTTTTTATATTTTTAGAATTATTTTGCATGCAATTTTTTTAAATAGTGTATATATAGTATATATATAATGTCGATATATATATATATGTTAGAGAAATTACATGTTTTAGCATGTTACTTTTGATTTATTTTGATTTAAAATTGGTAGTAGTGTTGCTATTTCGATTTAAAATAACATTAATAAGGTCATAGTGTTGTTATTTTGATTTAAAATTGGTAGTAGTGTTGTTCTTTTGGTTTATTTTGATTTAAAATTCCATTAATAAGCTCATAGTGTGTTATTTATTTAATTGGGATTCAATTTATTTAATCAAATATATGTAGAATTTTATTTAATAAAAAATGATACACTTTTTTTATTTTTTGAATGTTTTGGTGATGCATAACTTTTATACATTTGAAGAATCGAAGAGTAAATTAGACATTTTATCAATCAAAGTTATTAAAGTAAAATTTGACTTTTTTTTAACGTGATGTTAATAACCATTATGTATACAATGTAAGTTTTATTTTTATAAAATTCTAGTGTTTTTAGTGTTTTAAAAAATCTAGATTTAATATATATAGTGTATTAAAAAAACTCTAGATTACTTACTTAATGAAAATATTGATCATCATTTTAAAATTTAATTTTTGCAATCATAAGATAATTTTATTTAACTATAATAAGAGATTAAGAGATAAAATAAAATAAAATTAAATAAATGAAATTAAATAAAATATTAAAAACGAAATAAAAAATAAAAAAATAAAAAAAACAAAATTAAAATAAATAAAATAAATGAAATAAAATAAATTAAAAAAATAAAATAAAATAATATAAAATGAATTAAATAAAATAAAGTAAAATAAACGAAATTACATAAAATAAAATAAACGAAATAAAATAAAATAAAACTAATTAAAATAAAAAAACGAAATAAAATAAAATAAAATAAACTAAACTAAATAAAATAAAATAAAACGAATTAATTTTATATTCTCAATGTATTTGAGAATTTTCTATTTAGAAAATTTTAATTTGTGAAAAATTAAGAAATGGAATTAAGAATATTAAATACTTTTTATTTGTTAAAAATTAAGAAATGGAATTAAGAATATTAAATGTAACAATAAGACTATATATATTCCTATCTTTTGTTAATACACCCATCAAAAAGTGTTCGGAATAAAATTTCAATACTGCAAAAAAAAAAACACTAAAAATGTATGGAAATTAGGGTGTTGGGTTTGATTTACTATACTAGATGTAAACATAATTGAGGCCAATAATTAATTTAGTGCCTATAGATAAAATTTTTATAAGTGTTTTGTGTTGTTGAAGATATGTCAACCTCTCGCGACATTGGAATCATTGTGCGCTCTTGCGGAGCTGTTATTGGAAAAAGAAGAGTTGATCATATGCTTGATTTCTACGATCTATTACGTGAGTTGTCTGAGGTTACGGGATTAGATTTGCGAGTGTATTCTTTGAATGTGTCTTGCATAATAAAAAATGGGAATGCCTCGTCTAGTTGTCCTATTAGGAACAACAACGACCTACGATACTTCTTCCATCCACAAGCTGGGCTCAATTCCGTTGAGCTATTAGTGGAGGTTGAAATGAAGGTGCAGTACCCAACATCCCATGGCCAGTGGGGGAACCAGTACTATCCTTCTGAATGGCCAGGTCATGGTGGTGCCATTATGGATAGACCTTCCGACGTTGAATATCAGGCCCAACATTTAGGGTCTAGTCATGCCGGGGGTTCAGATCCTAATATTGGACCTTCTGGTATCACTGAGATGGCCCCTGTTGGGACCTCCATAGTTGATATAGCTGGTGATATATATCCAGACTTTACTTGTAATTCTGAACCAAGCGATAATGGTTCTGAGGACGAGGGGTCGTCTGATGAGGATGGTACCACTGACAATCCTTGGATGCCAACTGTTGCTGTACCAAATTCCCTAATGCCAAGAGTGAGACCTCATCCAAATTTGGTTGGAGTGCCATTTTTTGATAGGTCATGTGATGATGTACCTGTCGATTCAGTAGGCGTTCGAAGTGGTGATCTAAGCTATGATGCGGATGATGGGGTTTTGAGGTTAGGGATGATTTTCAAAGACAAAGATGTTGTGATCAATGTCGTGAAGGATTATTCGGTCCGACATGCAAGGCGTGAGTATAGAGTCGAAGAGAGCAACTCGAAGACAATGAAGTTGGTGTGTAAGCAGAACTATGCCAGTGAAAATGATAATTGCTCGACATCGCAACGTTGTGAGTGGCATTTACGCGCATCGTACCGTAAAAGATACGATTATTGGGAAATCACTAGGTTGGGGCCGCCACATACCTGTTTGATGAATATTGACTCGCGCAATCATTCAAATCTCTGTAAAAACTTGCTTGCAGCTGACATGGAGAGTCTCATACAAGTTGATCAAGCATACGACGTCAAATATGTCGTGGAGCATGCAGATAAGAAATATAATTACATTATTTCATATCAAAAGGCATGGCAAGCGTTGAAACGTGCTAGGGAGAATGTGTTCGGAACTTGGGAGAGTTCATGTCAGTATTTGCCCAAGTACATGGGAGCCTTGCAGAAATACAATCCCGGTACCATTGTGGAGTGGAAACACAGGGATACGATTGAGTGGAATGTGCACACGTTGGGATATGTCTTCTGGGCATTCAAGCCAGCGTTGAAGCATTCATGCATTGTCGCAAAATACTTTGTGTAGATGGTACTCACCTTTACACTAAGTACAAACACAAATTGCTGATTGCTAACACCCTTGATGCTAATCAGAAAATCATTTCAGTAGCATATGCCATTGTTGATGACGAAAGTTATAGGTCTTGGAAATGGTTTCTTAGAATGTTAGCTACACATGTTGTGGGTGATATGGAGGGGATATGCCTTATTTCTGATAGGCATAAGGGTATTTTGAAGGCAGTGGAAGAAGTCCCAGCATTTTCACCACCAAGAGGAGTGCACCGTTATTGTTTAAGACATGTCGCTTCAAATTTTAATACTCAGTTCAAGAGTCAAAAGATGAAGGACTTGTGTTACAATGCGGGAACAACATTGTCGGTTAGACATTTTGAGACAAAGATGAACGAAATCCGAGTTTTAAGTGAAGAGGGTCATCAGTATCTACGAAATATCGATCCTGCCAAGTGGACATTTAGTCATGATGGAGGTCAACGTTATGGGGTTATGACAACTAACATCTCCTAATGCATCAACGGTGTTCTTAAGGGTGCACGACGCCTCCCAATTACAGCTATAGTTTGTGCAACCTTCACACGATCCAAAAATGTATTTATGGAACGTGCTAAAGAAGCAGGGATTTTAGTGCAGAGACATCGGATGTGGCCTGATCATGTTAGTGACAAATATGATTCAGCGCAGTGAGAGGGGATGAAACATCGAGTAGAACTTTATAATCATTCGGTGGGATCAGCCAGGGTTACTGCCCGTATTAAGGGCTCAGTACAGTGTCGCACATATAGAGTTGCATTATCAAGACGAGAGTGTGATTGCGGACAGTGGAAGTTGGATGGTATCCCATGCTCACATGCGTTGGAGGTGTGCAGAGCGTTCCAAATCGATCCAAGTGTATATGTGCCCGAATGCTACAGTACAACAGTGTATTCCTCAACTTACACCTCTAGGTATTTTGAGCCATTGCCGGATCCTCAGGAGTGGGATGAACCCTATTTTCAGTTGAGACATAATCCAGAGGATAAGGCGTCGTGGTCGGGATGTGACGTCCAGGATTCATAATGAAATGGATTGGGCCCAAACCCGCGCTAGACAACAGTACCAAGCACAAGATAGAGCTGGTCCTTCACATTGATGTTGTAAATCCCTAGGAGCTATCAAAATGCTATCAAAATATTGTCAAAATGTTATCAAAATGTTGAATAAAATTAGTTTGTAGGATTGAATTAAAATGTTGACAATAATGTTGAATAATTTCATATACATTATCCTTTATGTGTTTGAGCTTTATGTTTTATGTGTATGATTTGTGTTAATTCTAATACATCTGTGTGAATGTTTGAATTATAGATGAATTCTGATAGAGAGGCACTGTTATATGGACCAAAGAACAGATCTGTACTCACCATGCAACAAACCCATCGGTCGAGGCTAGATTATATTAATAGGAAAACAAGCGAGACAGTGCTAAGTACATACAATGGAGGTGATGGGCCATTCTGGACATTTAGACTAGAAGACCCAAATCCTTATAAGATCGCACTCCATTCTCGTGTGGTGGACAGACTCAAGACGATGGGTTTTTACGGTCCCCTTCGTTGTGGGACATTCAGACTCGATCGTCATCTTATCACTGCATTAGTGGAGAGATGGCGTCGAGAGACGCATACGTTCCATTTCCCCGTCGGAGAGGCGACCGTCACATTGCAAGATGTTGCCATTTTATGGGGTTTACCGATAGAAGGAGAGCCCATTATACGGCGAGATGAATATAATAACTTTGATCAGTGGAAAAGCTTGTGTGAAGAGTTGATGGGCATCACCATACAACCAGATGATATAAGGGGCAATAGTGCGATCAAATTGACTTCCCTAAACGAATTGGTGAGACATTCTGTTGATATTGATGACTATACACCACAGGAGGTCGTTGATCAATATGCACGGGGGTGTGCACTTTTACTCCTGGGAACTACAATGATGCCCGACCATTCTCGAAATTCTGTCCCATTAGTCTATCTGTATTTTCTGCGGGACGTGAATACAGTCGGGGAATACAGCTGGGGAAGTGATGTGTTAGCGAGTTTATATCGCGAACTCTGTATGGCTTGCAACTATAAATGCAAGAGCATCGCTGGACCATTATGCTTGTTGCAGGTAATTCTTGGTTAATTTAAATTACTTTTAAATATTTCATTGATTAATTGTACATTGAAATAAATTTATCATTGAACAACAGATATGGGCATGGTCAAGGATAAAAACGATCCAACCATCGAACGCACATCCGATGCTCCAACAAGGGCAGATAAGTGTAGATGGTCGTAATTTGGGGCCTCCACCGTATGGAGCTAGGTATTTTTCTGTAGACACATTTATCTATAATTCGTTTGGATATACATACTTATTTTTTTACCTACTATAGGTGGATACATTATCACAGTCATATTGACAGCACGAGGTTTTCAATTCGTGTATATCGCGACATATTTGAGCGTTTGTCTAATGGTCAAGTAAGTTATTATTATAATGATTCAAACTAATATAAATTATTTTTTGAGAATATTGATATTAATGTTTTGTGTGTGTCTTTACAGTTTATTTGGGATCCCTATGATGTGGACGCTGAGGAGATCATGAATCTCGAACCTCGTTGTTGGACCTTAAATTGGAGGTCGCAATGTCCATTGATCAATATTTGGATAGTGGAGCTTCACTATCCGAATAGGGTGCTCAGACAATTTGGAATGGTCCAAAACATTCCAAGTCATGTAGAGGAAAGGGACCAGAGCTTGCATGAGTATAACCGCCAGGGGAGAACCGGCTTTGATTGGACGACCAAGCATGACAAATGGATTAGATATTGGAGAAGCAGACAACCATTCATGCCTTGCACGCCTATCAACGGGGGTGATCCGGTCACGGAAGACTATATGCAGTGGTACTATGACATTACACGACGATTGATTTCACCAGAGGAGTATACTGCAGCACCGGTCCGAGGCTTCCAACCACCAAGAACGTCTGCCAGTGATGTTTTGGTAAATTATATATCACAAATTTAATTATATATTGATTTTTTATGTTTGAAATATGAATAACATTCTATTATTTTTTTGTTACAGGTAAGCTGGTTTCGAAAATTTAAAATCAGTAAACGACGGGCTCACATTGATAATAGACCATCAATGGAGGAATTTTTAGAAACAGCTGAGAATTTCATCACTGAAGTGGAGCCTATTATTGAATCTCCTACTTATCTTGAACATCCACGAGCCTCAGTTGGAAACGTAGAAGTCGGGGAAACAAGTAGAGGACAAACAAGAAGGAGGTCTGTAGAGCGTGACGGCGATGAAGGTCCTTCAACGTCTGCGAGTCGAAGAAGACATTCCTCGGCAGTGCCATCAGATTCCCCTTTTCCCCGACAAGGTACTCAATACCGAGTTCCTCAATCTGCGCCCCGCACACAACATACTGCTGGAAATGGTATGCAATTTACGGAATTACACTTGTAAATATGATATTCCTTTGGTTTATATTTATTTAATTATTAAATATTTTTATAACATGTTACAGATGCTTCTACATCGATGGGCCAACAATATGGAGCGTCTCGAATTTTGGGCAACACACCAACTGCATACGGTGTGTAATTCAATATTATCAAAGTTACAATAATAAATTAAAAATATTCAAGAAATTATATTTACTTGTTTATGTATATTTCTATTAATTTGATAGATGCTCGGCAATCAAATGAGTGGCCACCTCAGCCTACGCCTCACACAAGTTATGAGTTGCCCTCATTTGGATTTGGAGCTTACGCACATCCTGCTGGAAATGGTATGGAAGTTACACATAACCCTTAATAATATTTTTTAAAGATTATGTTTATTTACTTATGATATGTTATTGTTAACTTGATAGTTGGTTGGGCAAGCGTTGAGGGGGTACCCCAGCCTGCTTCTACATCGACGTTGCAACAGGAGATACCTCAACCCAGTTTTCAGACACCTTATAATGAACCAGGTATATAATATCAACTTATAAATAATATATATTTTAATATATATATATATATATATATTATTGATCTAAATTAACTAAATCTGTGACAGATCTTCTTACATCATGGCCTGGTTCATTTACTGACATATTAAATACGGGTATTAATATGAGTACCTATTATCAACATCGACCTCAATTCGCACAACGCCCAGTTTACAGTTCAACGCCTATACCATATGCGGACACATACGGAGAGGAGCCCGGACCAAGCCAACATGAACAACAACCTCGTCGTAATTATCGTGAAAGACGTCCGCCGCAATGTGGAACGGGTGGTCGATTGGGCCATCGCTAATTGTATTGGTACTATTATTATAAATGTTATTTTTTTTTTACATTTTACATTTATTACTTAAAAATATTATTTAGTGTTTGAAATAATTTTCAATTTTTATGAAATAGTTTATAATTTTTTTTTTAAAGATAGTATAAATATAAACCAATTTCAATACACAATTATATTTATCTCCACTAACAATTAGGGTTTTACATCTCAATAGCAATTTGGGTTTAGTTATAACTACCAATGAATAATCATCACATAATCATTGAACAATAATTACTAAAATCAACTCAAATACACACCTATTTTAACCCATTTAATCATGGAACAATTATAACTAAGAAACGAAAAAAAAATACTTACATAAACACGCCTCTCCCAACGGCGTGATAAAATAAAAAAAAATAATAATAAATGCTTAAACTCGCCCCTCCCAGTAGCGACCTAAAAAAAAAATAAAAAAAAAATTAAACTCGCCCCTCCCAAAGGCGACCTAAAAAAAAAAAAAAAGGAAAACTCGCCCCTCCCAAAGGCGATTCCCTCTATTTTCCTAAACAAACTCAAAACCACTCTATATTATCAATCCCACCTACTATTCACCATATATACATAAATTTGCCTAATTTATTCCTCCAATATTCTTATAAAATAATCTTACTAAATTCTTATTTTTATTATGGTCTAATTATGAATAAAATCAAAATTTTCAATTTGCAATTCTATCTTTAAAAAAAAAAAAATTGGTAAATTTAATTTTAATTTCTTTCAAATTCAATTCTGTTAAAGCATAATCTTTCGCCTATCTAACAATAATTAACTTAATTGTAATAACACTTATATGTATTTGTGGCAATGAATATTTAATTATCATTTCGAGCATGAGAGAATTTTCACGTCGGTTCGAATAGCAAATTTTTTAAATTGAAATATTTACTATAATTAAAGTTTATATATGAATAGATTTTGTGAAAATGTATATGCCTATTGTTGATGACCTTGATCCGATTTGGGTAATTGGTGGTTGTTTAAGCTTGGAAGATTATCAAACAAGATGTTTAAACTAAGATTATGCACTAAATTTATGTAAATAAGGATCAGGAAAACAATTTGCAAGAGTTTGACATTTTTTTTAATAACATGAACCTATTTTCCCTTTCTTTTGAGGGGGTATTTATAGAGTAAAAGCAAGCATGAGGTGTCACTTTTTTTATCATCCTAATTTATGCATTGACAAGTGTTTAGACACTTGTTTTGATTCTAAGCTATTACATTTCATATCATGACAAGTGTTAAGACACTTGTTTATTCCTAATGCAATGCCTAATTAGTGGGATTCTTGGTCATTCTCCGAGGTGTCTTATTGCTTGCCTGCTCGTCTTCAAGATAAGTACTTTGATCTTTTACTTAAGCTACTCGCTTGTTCTTCTTGACCAATGACCAGCTGTTCGCCTGATAGGTTCTGGTATTTTGACCAGCTGCTCGTTTTATTGAGATTCCTAATCTTAACACCCAGTTGCTCGCCTCTTCAGCTTTTTCACCTCTAATATTTTTCATTTGCCCAATTATTTTTATTAGCTTGATCTCGTTGTCCGGCAGCTCGCCTATCAACAATTGTCCCCTAGTTTGACCTTTTATTAGGATGAAAATCGACTAATTTAGGT
The DNA here is from genome assembly GCA_947034835.1 of Ballota nigra. Taxonomy (NCBI): domain Eukaryota; kingdom Viridiplantae; phylum Streptophyta; class Magnoliopsida; order Lamiales; family Lamiaceae; genus Ballota; species Ballota nigra. Next base: position 111,689,623 of record OX344723.1, on the reverse strand, counting down.
CAAACTAAAGTTGTCGAATACTATTTCGTGACACAAGGCGAGCAACTGGAATTTGAATATTTGGGCGGGAGTATCTGGCGAGCAGCGGGGCACGACCTCTAGGCTGGTGACGGTTCACTCCCCGAGACGCGGACTCCGAAGCGGCGTGGGCGGTTATGACATTATCCGCCGCCCACGCCTACCCCCTATATTTGCATATAGGGGCCTCGATTTTTTGATAATTTCACCATTCCTTTCTCTTATAAATACCTCTTTCCATTTTCTTCATTTCCTTTCGCATCCTTTAAATAAATTCTGCCATTATCAACCTTTGAAGCTTTTCTTTGCCTCCGATTCACCCTGATTTCTGCCGATTTATTCAATTTAAAGGTAAATTCATCATCTTTTCATTTCGATTCTTCCTTTTTATACTCGTATTTCCATTTTTTTCCCGATTATTGCACCTTACACCACACTTCGGATCACCACTGCCGCCAGAACTCCGCTATTAACTCCGTCGGAATACCCATAGCGCCGTCTGCATTCTTGATTTTTCATTTGTCATATTTTCCAGTTTTTTATTTCTTTATTTGATCGATTATCAAAAAACTCTCCTCCTTTTATTTTGATGGCATCTCAGTCTTTGAGCAAAACAATTTCCGTGAACACGCCGGCCGAAATCCAGGAAAACGGATGAAAGAAGATAAAGAGATGCCCCCTACTCCTCGTCGTTCAATCCATCAAGGTCTTGCTCGCAACCCATGTACCCTACTTGCTGATGAAGATATCAGTTCAGAAGCGAGCTCCGTTGTTCGCTCAGTGGATGCATTCTACGCGATTGATAGCTCAGGCGAGCAAGACGTTGTCCAACCTGTTGCTCGCCAAGATGTAGAGGAGAGTACATCGTCAGATCTTGGAGAAGACTCTGGAGAGGTGGCCGCTGAAATTGATGAAATGAGCGTCCCAGAGAATGTCAAAGCGACCAGCGAGCAAGTGGGCGAGGCGAGGAGCGACCAACAAGACCAGTCGTACCGTGGGATAACTTGGGAGTTTCTCAAGAAGATCAATTTCCCTATTTCTAAACCGACCCCCGAATCACAAATACCAGAGGGGATAACACGTGATCAAGAATGGGCTGATTACGATGCTCGCCACCACAACTCCTTTCCAACACCTGGGAGAACCATTATGACGGCCCAAGAAACTGGGTACACAGCGAGCAAGGTCCCCAGTTTAATCATGGAAGATGGTCTGGCAAGCATCCGGTCTACCTATAAGATCCCCTACGACATCTTTCTTTATGCTCCACAAAAGGGAGAAACGGCTGATCGCCCACCTCCTGGTTGCACGGCGATCAACCTTGACACTCTGAACGTCGGATTCCCTCTACCCCTTCATCCTGTGATCGGCCGCTTCCTTGAGGATACGAATTTAGTGATCACCAAGAGTACTCCTAACGGTTGGAGTAATTTGCTTGCTTTTATAACCCTTTTTGAGCTTGAAGGTTATAAAAACAAAATTAGCACTGTTGAGATTCATTACGCAATGACAATCTCATCTGCTGCCAGGGAAGAAGGGGAGGGATGGTATTACATCAAAGCCCGCAGTAGAGTAAAACTGATTGAAGGGATGTCTAACAAGGTGAAGAGCTGGCATAGACAGTTTTTCTATATCGGAGGAGATTGGCGAGCATCCTCTGATTTTACTGGCGGGTCGGGCCGCATTCATTCTCCGGAGGGCTTTGGCGAAATGCGGCGTAGGTTTCACCTTTATCACATTATGACTGGGGTGGGACTAATTTTAATTTTTTCTTTTTTTTTGCAGGCCCGCGCATCTTGAAGTGGGGTCATCCCGAATTGAGCGAGGAATTCTTATATGTCCTCACATTGATCACCCTCCAGAACCTGAGCGATCGTAGCATTGGTCATCTTTCCAAGCCTCATTGCCGAAAGCTTGCCCTACTAACCACCAGCGCACATCATCTTGAGGCCCAAGCTGTCATTCCTGAGGGTAACTTGAACATTTTTCATTATTTTGTATTAATTTTTTTTGATCGCCTGGTCGCTAAGCCATTAACTAATACTTTGTCCTTGTTTATTTTTAGAACAACGAGTGTCAATTGTCATTCCTGAGATCCCAGAGTGTTACCACCTGCTTGCCCGACGCGTCAAACAAATGGCTTCAGAGGATCCTTCAAAGAAGAAGTATGACCCTCCTACTTCACTCATAAAATTGCGAGCTGGGAAACCTGTTGGTCCAGAGGTTGAGCCTTCAAAGGCGAAGAACCCTGCTCCTCGCCCTCCTCCTCGCACCTCGTCGCCCCCACCCCAACAGAAGGACACCAACAGGGGTAAGAAGAGGTTGACAAAAGAGGTAGCCCCTGCTCGCAAGGGAGATGATCACTCAAAGCAAGCTAAAGGTCAATCTCAGTAGGACAGGAGAGATGCACCGCGCTCCTCGTCTGTGGAGAAAGTGAGCGAGCAGCAGGTAGTTGGCGCCATTGTGGCGAGCAAGAGGAGAGGCTATTCTCCAGATAATTCCTATCTGGGTTATGACCCCATCAAGCTGAAAGAGTAAGCTTTACTTCCTGTTGCTTGGTTGATCACTCAATGAACTTTTCATTTAACTAACTTTGATATTCATTATTTTTATAGGTATAAACATGAGGAGTATCCGGGGCGAGCAAAGGTGCTCCACCAGCTGAACTGTGTCAAGTCTGCTCCTCCATATCAGGAAATCCTTGATTCTCATGTCAGGTGACTTGAATCGAAAATACCATCTTTCTACTAGTAGTTTCCCCGCAAGAGTACGGGTTCACTGTAATATGAGCAAGTATAATGACCAAGTATATCGAACCCAAGGGAAAGTGTGTATGCGAACAGATCCCTGAAGATCTACGCGTTGTAGCTAATATGAGTGTAATGTTTTGGATTTTTAAGAGAATTAATTAAAATAAACTAAACTATCCTACGAATGCTAACAGAAAATTAAACTAGAAATTTAAAATGTGTTTTCAAATAAGAGATGGTGATGCTCAGGATAGGAATCCCTACGTATACTAACGGAGCAGGTACATAATCAAAATAACCGTGACACGCAAGAAATAACCTAAGTAAAAGAATGCAAGATGAAAGCTCGAGATTTTAAACCCTAATACTTTATCCTAACACTCGACTTCACTAATTCACTAACAAGTTAATAGATTGTGCTTAATTAATGAGACCCTAATTTAACTAAGGTGATGCGGTCGTCCTCCTTCGTTAAACTGATATATGAATTAACCCTTTCTAAACCCTCTCGTTAAGTCTACTCATTGTTAATATATATGTTAAATTAAAAATGTTCAAATGACAATTTAATTTGATATATAGTGTGTTGAAAATAGATTTAAAATTAAAAAGTTAAAGAATGTTGAAATTATTGGAGCAAAGTAAAAAAGAAAAAAAATTGTTAAAATTAATCCACTCTCTTTAGTGGAGAGTGAAATACACTATTACACCATAAAGCAAGTGCACTTCACTTGCTCCAATAAATATAATTTTTTCTCTCTCCTCACTTCTATTTTTATATATATATAGATATGGAATTTATAAGAATGACTTTGGTCAAACAAATTAAGCACAGTTGTGGCATGAAACAACAGATTAAAAATCTCAATTGCCCAAACACCAGACCAGATACATGCATACAGGTACAGCAGTGAAGTATTACAAACTCGAGCTTTCACGCTTGCATTGATCAAAACCCGACCCGCGTTGAAAAGCCCCGAATTGCAAAAAAACATCTAAGCCGTCAAAACTATGATTATACTTTCTAACAGGTAATTCTACTTCACTGTCCCAACACCTAAACTACACAGATACAATAGCAAAATTAAATTTTATAAAAAAAAACAATTCAACTATCTCATTTCATAAAACTTCCTCCGGGTGTGGAAATAGCAAGATCTGGGAAAGCAAAGCAATCCCCACCGTTAATTCCACCTACTCCTCCATTCTCTACTTGCCACGTGTGACCAGCACCAGTGGGCCCGCCTTCAACCATCCCTGGAAACGGCCACACAGTCTTCCCAAGCCCAAAGCCCACATCATCAATCCCGGGCCCAGATCCAAGCCCAATCCCAAATCCACCCCAGGCCCAAAGCCCAGTCCCCTGACTATTCAACAACGAAGTAAAATTCCCGCTCATAAACGGTCCCGCGCCGCCGTGATCGGCGGCGTAAGGGACGAGAAGCTGCGACGCGGCGGCCGGGAAATTGCGGAAATCGTGATGACGAGGCGACGAGAACACAGCGGTGGCGCCAACATTGGCGGCGGCGGCGCAGGAGCGTTTCGAGTTTTTACGTCCGCCGCCGCCGATCGGAATGTCGCGGAGGGTGCCGCCGTGGGTCCAGTAGCGGCGGCATGATTTGCAGAAGTGGCGAGGCTGAGAGAAGTTGTAATTGTTGTAGTAGCAGAACTTGGTGTTGGTGGAGTCGCAGCGGGGGCAGGGGAGGTGCTCCGGCTCCGGCGGCGGCGCCGCCGCTTGGATCGATCTCGCAGCCTTTCTCTCGCCAATTTCCGTCGCCATCGCTTCGGATTTCATTATCTGATCTGTTAGCAAAATAAAGCACGAGAAAGGAAATGAGTCTGTGTATGAAATTGTGGATTTTGGATTTGGGGGTTTAAGGGGATTTTATTGTGTGAGGATGAGAGGGAGAGTGAAGAGAGAGAAAGGGAGATACTGGAATAACAGCTTTTTGAGAGGCATAAGTTAGTCGGCTGGAAACAGGCTTTGTTTGGGTCGGTTCCCAAATAGGGGCTCAATATATGCATGAATAAACGACACCTTTACTAGTGCTCTCTGCAACATTATTTGTACGTCCATTTCTTTGCCACAAGACAGGGTCTGTTTTTATTTTGAATTTGAGATCTCACAATCGGTGTAATTGGACATAGGGTGAAAGTTACGTATAGATTAATATAGCGACACCTTAATTTTCAAAAATCTCAAAACAGGATGCAATTTTACATTTCATTTAAAATTTAGATATTCAAATTTAAATACCATGATTAGTTGATTAGTGACACACTTAGAGCTCGTTTGACTAAGTTTATTTGAAACATTTTATAAGTTGTTTTAAAAACTTATAAGATGTAATTTATTATTATGTTTTATTTGTGTATATGCAGTGTGAAACTTGTTTATGGTGAAACTGGTTTGTAATTAATATTATTTAGTAGAACAATTAATACTCTTTAGTGAAACAGTTAATACCCTTCAATTAATAGCCACTCCGTCTCTGTATAAGTTTTTTGTTCCTTTTTGTTATTTTGTTTAAAAAAAAGTGTGTTGTTTATTAATATTTGGTGGATCACATGTTGACTTTTGTGTAAAGCAACGAGGAGTTGTGAAAAAATAAATGAAGTGTTGTTTTTGTTTTTTTTTTTTAAATAAAAAAATTATATGGGACATCCAAAAATAAAAAAGTAGTAAAAACAACTACTAATATTTTTTAAAATTAATACTTTCATTTAGTGAAATAATTAGTAGTAGTATCTTTTAATTTAACGATGAAACTTGCTTATACAATATTGTTTTATTTTAAAATTCCATCGGACAACTGTTGTCACATGTGTAATAATTGAATAATAAAACTAATAAAATATGATATGAAAAATTAAACACAGATTAAAAAAAATTCAATTTTTAACAAGATAATAAATACTCCATAAGTGAAGAAGATGTATAATGACCCAAGCATTTACACGTGAATGTATAAATTAAATATTAAGGGGGCGATTGGTTAACAACTCTTCAATGATAATGAGAATGAAATTGAAAATTAGTGTAATTAGCATGATTCATGAAAACAAAATCACTATCTCTCCTCCTAAATAAGGTAATCACTACTCCATTTTGATTACCCTATTTTCTTCCTACAATCATCCTCCTCAATCACTCCCCTATTCTTCCACCAACAACTATTTGTTGTCCACTTCTATTCCAAAATTGGGGCATGACACACTTTTTCACCTAACATATCATTTTTATTATGAAGGCATAGATAGAAATATATTTTCATTCTCATTGCCATTGAAGAATTGCTAATCAAGCGACCGTAGGAGGATAGAAGTATAGAACATGCATATAATATAATGGAACATGAAAAGTAGAATGCAATTGGGATTTGGAGGAGTGAATTTAGTGGTATATAATTAATTTTAAAAGTTATTCATGTACATGTGTAGTAATGACAAAGGTCATCATATGTATTGTTGTGACGATCTTTGATATGTGTAGTGGGCTTCACATAATGTAACACCCTGATTAGTTATAATTATGCAAGTGTGATTTTATGTCATTGGAGTATTATATTGTGAGTCAACATTAAAAAATCTTCCTTTCAAAAAAAATAAAAAATAAAAATAAAAACATTAAATAATCTTATAGATTCTTGTCTTAATTATCCAGACATGCCTGGATTTGGTTTGACTTTCTTTAATTCATTTTTGTCCTTTAAGAATTAGATCCAATAATTGTTAGCACGTTCACAAATAAAACGAAAATTTCATGGTGTGAAAAGAGTTCTTTTAATTTGCACACATTCGAAAACTTACATAGCTATATTTTCGAATTTCAAATGTATATCTATTGTCAAGCTCAGCTGTTGCATGATGCACTTACTTAACAGTTGAAATTGTTTACACTGAAAAGTGTGAGCTAATTACACTAAAAAATATGGGTTGATTACATTGATTTTTTTTTAGTGTAATCAACCCGTACTTTTCAGTGTAAACAACCTCAACTTTTGATTGAGTGCACAATGCATTAGTCATTAGATGTACAAGAGACCTACTCATTATGAAAAGGGAAGAGTATATCACATTTTTCTTTCTTTTTCGCTTGCTTTAAGGAAAAAAAACAATTTAAGCATAATGTATCAAAAGACCCACAAACTATCAAATTTTACTTTAAAAGATCCTTGAACTAATTTTTGTTTTAAAAAAACTCTTAAACTATATATTTTTGTTTCATTAGACCCCTAAACTATTTTTTTGTTTAAAAAAACCCTTAAAATATAGTATAATTCTTGTTTCATAAGACTCTTATTAAAAATCCGTTAGAAACATATTTTTTGTTGGAATTCGATTTTAATAACATTGAATTTGGTTCATCTGTTATATTTTAATGAAAAACATTAAAACAATTCAGCAAAATTCGTGAATTTTCATTACCAGTGTCCATGAAACAAAAATTAATAGTTCAGATGTTTTTTAAAACAAAAAATAGTTTAGAGGTCTTTCGAAACAAAGTGTGATAGTTTAGAGGCCTTTCGAAATAAGATGTGATAGATTATAGGTCTTTTAATGTATTATGCCAACAATTTAACAGCAATTAATGTAAAAAATGGAATCAAACTCAATTAATGGAGACAAATGGTGCAAGAACAAAATCAGAGATAGGGACATAAGACAAGGTTAGAAGCACACACAGTGAGCGTGTGAGAAGAGTAGAAAGATTGAGTAATTGGAAGGTAGTTGTTGATTTGGGACATTAATAGGCAATATCATGAATGTCGGAATAGCGTGGCCTGCCCGAACAATTATTGGATTGGATAAAATTGCTTCCGTCCTTATCATCACAGATTTCCTTCTCTATTTTCTTTCCGGATTTCTTGTTCCAATGTTTCCCACTTACCCTCTTCCAATTTCCTTATTATTTTTCTAATTCCAAATCACACACTATATTTTGAATGGGATAGAAACTTTTTTAGCCTCATAACTTTTTACCTTCTTTGAAATGATCCCAGAAAAATAAATGTACAAGTTTAGTCCCAATTTTTTACAAATTGTACAATTACATCCCAAATTTGCTGGAAGTGACAAAAAAATCATTGTTTTTTTTATATGTGTCGTGCACGTGAGCGTTCAACTTAGACAAACATGTTGATTAGGTTATTAATAAATAGTTTTTATGTTTTGGAAGATTGTATTTGGGAAGGATTTTGACGTTATGGCAAAAAAAAATTGGAGAAGGATTTCTAGGGTTATTCAAGTTCGATTTCCATTTTAAAAATGAATATTCACCGAAAATCTTCAAATTGAACATGCATGTGCCGGGCTCGTGTCAAAAAACTATTGTATTTTATCAATTCAGCGAAATTTGGGATGTGAATTGTACAATACAGAAAAAATTGGGACCAAATTTGTACATTTATCTTTTTCGGGGCCTTTTCGAAAAAGGTAAAAAGTTGTGGGACTAAATATATTTTTATCCCTATTTTGAACTCAAACTTCCCTGTTCTTTTTGCTTTAAGAAAATATTCTTTTATTAATATATAATGAGTCAACATGTTAATTTTAGTAAAATATAATGGATAATTGTAAAAATTTAAGAGATATTTTTTTACGAAAGATATTTAATTATTAGTTGTTACAGCAGGAAATATCCTCGCCTGACAGGAGGTCAGATTCCTGAAGATACACTGACACGACAAGATCGAGGGTCTACATCATAAAAGAGTGTTTAATGTATTATAGGTCTACTGTTGATCTTTATATTAATATTGTAAATAATCCCTAAAATAAAGGGTTGAGACGAATTTAGGGTCACTTTCGGGCCTTTGGGGGTGAACCTCTATAAATAGGGGGTCACCCCCTCATTGTAAAGGATTCGCATTTTCCTCTCATTTCTCATATATGCAAAAAGCTCTCATTCGAGGGAAGAACGAAAGTTCTTCCCCCATCGTTCGTGTTCATTTATTATTGATTGTTTGTCGGGCATACCCTAAATAGCCACATAAATCTACCCGTACGAAAATGCCTGTCAACAATTTGGCGCTAGAAGGAGGGTCGGATTCGTGTTCGTCTCGAGGATGAACACGAAGATCTTCTCCTCAAAAAATGAAAAACCATACAAAAAACCAACATCATGCTCAACACAAGTAAAAAAAAAAAAAAAATTCGTCCCAAATCTGTTTCAACCCATTTTTCCAGAAATCAGCAGCCTCCCTAGTCTAAACCATCCAACAGATATTTTTCAACCCTGACTAACAAAAATTCCAAAGAATAAACGCATGCCCCATTTGGTGGCTTCAACGGCAGCTAGCTACGAAGGAAAACAAGAAAAATATAAGAAGATTATGTTGCTGCACTTTCCGGCGGTACAGCAGCCGTTTCCGGCAACGAAGCTCACCGGCATCGTCACGGCCCGAGCTCAGCCGCCACACCATCACCCCTATGAACCACTCTGGACCGTGTGGAATTTTTCTTTCAAGCAAAAATATGGTTTTCTGCTGGGAATCCCACTTGGTGTGCCTTGGTTAGTGTGCCAACTTCTCCACAGCTTTATCAGTGTGCTTTAGGCACATTTCCCAAGACAGGCACATTTCCCAAGACGTGTTGAAAAGTCAAGGCTTCCGGCCTCGATCCGCACGCCGTCGAGACCGATACCCGTCTACCCGCGGGTGCCATCCATCGCGCGGTCGACAGCGTCTACCCGCGCTGCCCGTCACGTGGCCACCCGCTCCGCCAGCGCGTTTCGCCGCTGCTCGCACGCCGACGTCCGCGGCCACTGCTCTTCGCCCAGCGCAATCTGCCCAGCGGCTACCCGCAACCCGCCATCTCCGCACCACCAATCGCGGGCTCCCCAAGCCGCTATCCGACGCGGGCTCCCCCACGCTTCTCGACGCCGCTTCCCGTCGAAGGCTTCCCAAGCCGTCGGCAAGCGCGCCTCCACTCTCTGCTCGCCGCCTCCCCGTCAACCAGCCAGCCCGCCTCCACTCTCGGCAAGCGCGCCTCCCCTCGCCTACCCGCGTCTTCCACGCTGCACGCCGCCTCCTATCGCCGCTGCCCGACCGCGGATTGTCCTTGCATCACCGCCTCCCCGCACGGTCGCCCAGCGCGGGCACCTCCTAGCCTCCCCACTCCGCAGCCAGCGGCCTCCACCTAACCGCGCCGCCCTTCGCGGTGGTCTCCCCACGGCGCCCGCCCGCTCCGCCAGTCTCTAGGCGCATCCAGCCGTTTATCAACGCGGTCTTCTAAGACTTCCTCGCACCGACCATCGCGCGGCTTCCTCCCCGCCCACCGCGCTGCCGCTATTCGCGGGTTTTCCCCGCTTCGCCGCCGATCGTGCAGCTCCCTCCCTGCAACCCGACGTCGCCTCCAGATTCCCACACCGCCGCGGCCTTCGATTCATCCACCGACACCGGGATGGGCCACCTCCTCCCAACAATTTGAGATCGCGTGCGAGCATCGGTTGGGGGACATTTTATCCAGAAAGTAGGAATTGCAAATTGCTGCCGAGCCCTTCTTCTTTTGTAGTATTGGGCCCAATGTTGTCTTCATTTGGATTATTGGGCCTGTTGGGCCTTCCTATATGATATGTTGCCCTTTTCATTAAAGCTGTTTGGGCTCCCTTTTTTTTATGTAATGGAAGGAAGGGTCCCAAGTTCAATTGAGCTGCTGAAGTAAAAAAAAAAAAAAAGTCAGCAGTTTGAGAGATGAGCATCCGGGACATCTTCATCAACGGAAAATTCTACGGGCAGTCCTTTGCCCATTCCATCAGGTTTATTTCAATATTATCCTTTTAATATATATCCTAACTCGTAAGTTTTCATATACATTAAAAGCGGGGGCAATACTCGTATTTTGAAAAATCGAAGCGGGGGCAATTTTTGAAATTCAATTTTCATTTGATACTTCCTTTTAATATATATCCTAACTCGTAAGTTTTCATATACATTAAAAGCGGGGGCATGGACATACATATCCTAAGATCATTTTGTAATATCAAAAATAAAATATTTGACTCTGAGTATTATTAAATACAGTCAGATATTTAAAACTTCGAATACAATTTCGAAAAATCATTGAGGATGCTCACAGGGTAATTAACTCATATTTAAAAGATGGTCACACCTTTCGACTACAAACTTTTATCCGTCTTTTAGGCGTCGACATTCCGCCTAAATTGGCGAAGTAATCCGTCTTCTCGACGTCGATTAGTCCGCCTCTTAGGCGTTGACGTACTGATTAGTTCGCCTTCACCGGCGTCAACTAATCTACTCGAGCTAATCCGCCTTTTAGGCGTCGACATTCCGCCTAGATTGGCGAAGTAATCCGTCTTCTCGACGTCGATTAGTCCGCCCTTTCAGGCGTTGACGTATCGATTAGTTCGCCTTCACCGGCGTCAACTAATCTACTTCTCGAGTTAATCCGCCTTCTCGGCGTCGACATTCCGCCTAGATTGGCGAAGCAATCCGCCCGATCGGCGTTGATTAATCCGCCTTTTAGGCGTCGACATTCCGCCTAGATTGGCGAAGTAATCCGCCCGATCGGCGTTGATTAATCCGCCTTTTAGGCGTCGACATTCCGCCTAGATTGGCGAAGTAATCCGCCCGATCGGCGTTGATTAATCCGCCTTCTCGGCGTCGACATTCCGCCTAGATTGGCGAAGTAATCCGCCCGATCGGCGTTGATTAATCCGCCTTCTCGGCGTCGACATTCCGCCTAGATTGGCGAAGTAATCCGCCCGATCGGCGTTGATTAATCCGCCTTTTAGGCGTCGACGTTCCGCCTAGATTGGCGAAGTAATCCGTCTTCTCGACGTCGATTAGTCCGCCCTTTCAGGCGTTGACGTGTCGATGAGTTCGCCTTCACCGGCGTCAACTAATCCACTTCTCGAGTTAATCCGCCTTTTAGGCGTCGACATTCCGCCTAGATTGGCGAAGTAATCCGTCTTCTCGACGTCGATTAGTCCGCCTCTCAGGCGTTGACGTACTGATTAGTTCGCCTTCACCGGCGTCAACTAATCTACTCGAGCTAATCCGCCTTTTAGGCGTCGACATTCCGCCTAGATTGGCGAAGTAATCCGTCTCCTCGACGTCGATTAGTCCGCCTTTCAGGCGTAGACGTATTGATTAGTTCGCCTTCACAGGCGTCAACTAATCTACTCGAGTTAATCCGCCTTTTAGGCGTCGACATTCCGCCTAGATTGGCGAAGTAATCCGTCTTCTCGACGTCGATTAGTCTGCCTCTCAGGCGTTGACGTACTGATTAGTTCGCCTTCACCGGCGTCAACTAATCTACTCGAGCTAATCCGCCTTTTAGGCATCGACATTCCGCCTAGATTGGCGAAGTAATCCGTCTTCTCGACGTCGATTAGTCCGCCCTTTCAGGCGTTGACGTATCGATTAGTTCGCCTTCACCGGCGTCAACTAATCTACTTCTCGAGTTAATCCGCCTTCTCGGCGTCGACATTCCGCCTAGATTGGCGAAGCAATCCGCCCGATCGGCGTTGATTAATCCGTCTTTTAGGCGTCGACATTCCGCCTAGATTGGCGAAGTAATCCGCCCGATCGGCGTTGATTAATCCGCCTTTTAGGCGTCGACATTCCGCCTAGATCGGCGAAGTAATCTGCCCGATCGGCGTTGATTAATCCGCCTTCTCGGCGTCGACATTCCGCCTAGATTGGCGAAGTAATCCGCCCGATCGGCGTTGATTAATCCGCCTTCTCGGCGTCGACATTCCGCCTAGATTGGCGAAGTAATCCGTCTTCTCGACGTCGATTAGTCCGCCCTTTCAGGCGTTGACGTGTCGATTAGTTCGCCTTCGCCGGCGTCAACTAATCCACTTCTCGAGTTAATCCGCCTTTTAGGCGTCGACATTCCGCCTAGATTGGCGGAGTAATCCGTCTTCTCGACGTCGATTAGTCCGCCTCTCAGGCGTTGACGTACTGATTAGTTCGCCTTCACCGGCATCAACTAATCTACTCGAGCTAATCCGCCTTTTAGGCGTCGACATTCCGCCTAGATTGGCGAAGTAATCCGTCTCCTCGACGTCGATTAGTCCGCCTTTCGGGCGTAGACGTATTGATTAGTTCGTCTTCACAGGTGTCAACTAGTCTACTCGAGTTAATCCGTCTTTTAGGCGTCGACAATCCGCCTGGAGTGGCGAAGTAATCTGTCTCCCCGACGTCGATTGGTCCGCCTTTCAGGCGTAGACGTATTGATTAGTTCGCCTTCACAGGCGTCAACCAATCCCTTTCTCGAGTTAATCCGCCTTCTCGGCGTTGATTAGTCCGCCTTTTATGCGTTGACATATTGATTAGTTCGCCTTCACCGGCGTCAACTAATCCGCCTCTCGGCGTGGATCCAGTCCGCATGTTAAGCGTTGACTTTCCGCCTTACTAGGCGAGGTATTGTTTGGTTCGTCCTCACCGGCGTTAACTAATCTATTCTCTGCATCGTGAAGTCGCTGCCCGTCAATCGGCTAAAAGCACTTCACTCATTAACCTGTTGGTTAATCTTTTAAGCGGTTGTTAAATCAATCCCATCTTCGTGAAGTCGCTGCCCGATCATCGGCTAAAGCACTTCACTCATTAACCTGTTGGTTAATCTTTTAAGCGGTTGTTAAATCAATCTCATCTTCGTGAAGTCGCTGCCCGATCATCGGCCAAAGCACTTCACTCATTAACCTGTTGGTTAATCTTTTAAGCGGTTGTTAAATCAATCCCATCTTCGTGAAGTCGCTGCCCGATCATCGGCTAAAGCACTTCACTCATTAACCTGTTGGTTAATCTTTTAAGCGGTTGTTAAATCAATCCCATCTTCGTGAAGTCGCTGCCCGTCAATCGGCTAAAAGCACTTCACTCATTAACCTGTTGGTTAATCTTTTAAGCGGTTGTTAAATCAATCCCATCTTCGTGAAGTCGCTGCCCGATCATCGGCTAAAGCACTTCACTCATTAACCTGTAGGTTAATCTTTTAAGCGGTTGTTAAATCAATCCCATCTTCGTGAAGTCGCTGCCCGATCATCTGCTAAAGCACTTCACTCATTAACCTGTTGGTTAATCTTTTAAGCGGTTGTTAACTTAATCCCATCATCGTGAAGTCGCTGCCCGTCAATCGGCTAAAGCACTTCACTCATTAATCTGTTGATTCGTCTTTTGATTGATTGATAAGTCAATCTGTTATCCGTGAAGTCGCTACCCTCAAGCGGCCTAAGCACTTCATTAATTTATCATCGCGGTCAATAACTCTTTATTAATTGAACGTCACGGTTCTCGACTCGGAGGCACGACGGAAGATCGTACCCCACCTAACCCGACCAATTTCGAAAAAGTTTGACTATTCGAAGGTTACACAAAAGATTCGCCCAACAAGGACCCTGTCATCGAAGATTCCCCCTGGGCATCCGAGCTATCCTGTTTTCAGGCTCGGGGGCAAAACCTATTTGAAGCACAGATCAAGATCGAACTCTGGCCGCAGTCAGAGCCCGATCTTGGGGGCAATTGTTACAGCAGGAAATATCCTCGCCTGACAGGGGGTCAGATTCCTGAAGATACACTGACACGACAAGATCGAGGGTCTACATCATAAAAGAGTGTTTAATGTATTATAGGTCTACTGTTGATCTTTATATTAATATTGTAAATAATCCCTAAAATAAAGGGTTGAGACGAATTTAGGGTCACTTTCGGGCCTTTGGGGGTGAACCTCTATAAATAGGGGGTCACCCCCTCATTGTAAAGGATTCGCATTTTCCTCTCATTTCTCATATATGCAAAAAGCTCTCATTCGAGGGAAGAACGAAAGTTCTTCCCCCATCGTTCGTGTTCATTTATTATTGATTGTTTGTCGGGCATACCCTAAATAGCCACATAAATCTACCCGTACGAAAATGCCTGTCAACATTAGTATATAAATAGTATTATTTTTTGATATTTCAGAATGGAGAAACTTATCGTGGGCAGAAAAAAAAAATGAAGAGTTTACTTTATAACAAAGAGAGTATTACCTTCGTCCCGGAAGAACTTGCTCATTTACTGTTTTATCGTGTTTTAGCGAGTGGGTTTTTTTATTAGTATTTAAAATGATAAAGTAATTTTAAAGTTACTTTATAATAGAGGATATATAGATCTATCATACCCTACCTTAAAAGTTACTTTATTATTTCAAATATTAATAAACAACCCACTTGCTAAAACACAAAAATAAAGATAGCTTGCAAGTTCCTCCGAGACGGAGGGAGTATTAATTAATGTCCTAATATAATTAAGTTATGATTATGTTAATTAGTGATGTTAAATGACAATTTCATATAGAAGCTAGATAAACACCTAAACCTCATGAGTCACTGAAAATTAAATCAAATTTTTCGAAATAGTTCGATTAAAGCTCAATTGAACTCGATTCGAAATATATATATTAAATAAATTTGAATATAAATTTATATTTAAAATAGTCTAAAGCTCAGCTCAAACTTGAGCTTAATAACTAAAAATAGGCAACATCACTTAAAAATGGAAAATTGTTACTCATTTAAGCTCAACTTAATTAATCAGCAAACAAGTTTAAATATGAATATTAAAACCCGATACCCTTTTTAACCAAACTGAAAGACTCATTTACAATACCATTCTCTAGTGCTCTTCCCCCATGTGATCAATATTTTGAAAATCCTTAAATTAAATTTAGGGCCCGCTTGGTTGAGGGTGATGATTATAGGGTAATGAGAATCATTAGTAGTGTTTGGTATTATCACTACATTGTAATAAGATTGAAAATGAGTTATAATTTTATCTATCAAATGACTCCTCATTCATTACCCTCTACTTGAATGACTTCTCGATCACTTTAATTCCTATTACCTTATAATCATCACCCTCAACCAAGCGGGCCCTTAGTTTAATTTAATTTAGACCCCGTTTCGTACATGGCCCAATCTCTGTGGTCGACTAATGGTGAATTTACTTTGTATAATATTTGGAGTTAATTACCCTAATTAATCAACAAATTTACTTTTATTTACCATTACTATTAAGCGAATTTGAATTGATAATGTTCCAACTTCCATGTGAAATTAGTTGTTTGAGATAATGACGCCTCCAAAATTTTTCCTAACACGACGACGATGGATTCTAGTGAAATTGTATATTTGACCAAAACTTTGATTTTTTTTTTTTAATGATTATTCTAACATTATAGAGAGAGAAAGTAAGGATAGTTGGTCGGAGTATGGGGTGGTTGATGAGTAGCACGCCCAAAAGACCGAGTGTAGTACAGTCTAATGTATAGTTGTACTACTGAGTCTTGCAGATGCTCAACTCCAGGCCTCTCTCTTCATTCATTTGACCAGTGTTCTAAAAAAAAGGGCCTAATAAATCAATTAACGGGTGACTAATCGCTAATTGATCCTAAGTTATTTCGATTATAGTTAAAACGGTAAAAATAAAATAGTCCTATAATTAATCAACAAGATTAATCGCCGTCTATTGCATTTAATCAATTTTTTTTATCTAAATAAGTAATAAATTAAATATTTAATTCATTTTTTATATTTTAATCTAACTATCAAACCTCCCCACCATAAATGTTGAACACTGCGCCTCCACTAGCAAAGATTGTACCTCAGCCCTCCTTCACCGAACGTTGTACCACGGCCCTCCACCATCGAACGACCCCAACCCTCCACGCTGCTTCCCTAGCCTTTCCATGAAATTTGGATAATGTATTTTGATTTATATATGCATCATTGCTACTTTATTGAGTTTTGAGTGTTATGGTGTTTTTTTTTTGTACTCGGTATCTGGTTCATTGGCCGACTAATACGGGGGAACTAATAACTCACCGTCCACTAGCGTGGGGTCTCATTTCAAGTCAGAGTTAAACTCTGTATGGACTGACTCATTGAGTTTTATGGTATTGTTTAGGTGATAATGTATCGCTTATAATTTTAATATTGAAGGGTGGTGATGTTATATATATATATATATATATATATATATATATATTTTTTTTTTTATGTATTGTACTCCCTCCGTCTCAATTTTGTTTACCCAAAAGCTCAAAAAAGGAAGGATTTTTTTGTTTACCCATTTCCTAAAATGACAAAAAACAATACCACTTTTTCAGAAAAAAATATTTTTAAGGCCAGTAGATTTGGGGGGTAGCAAAAAGAGGTCAGTACATTTGCTGGCTGACATTATAAGGACCGCAACTTTTCAACGTGGCAAATTAAGGCCAAATTGGCCCGTATTACCTTCAATTGGGCTGAATTTGCCCTTAATTTGCCACGTTGAAGAGTTGCGGTCCTTATAATGCCAGCCCGCAATGTACTGGCCTCTTTTTGCTACCCCCCAAACCTACTGGCCTTAAATTGCTACCCTTTATATATATAGTCAGTAGAAAACCCTCTATAGATAACTGATGCAGAGCTACTAGTCAATTATATACAAGTAGAATATGGTTACCCATGTCAAAATTAATTGGTAATAAATCTGTATAAATTGCTACCCTAACACACAGAGTTTACTATCCCTAATTTGATGAGTATGTTTCAATTTTCCCAAGTGAAATATAGTTGTAGGACTGCAATTGCAATATGTATAGGCTCTTGTACTCATTTACAATGATAATACTAATGTATAATGGATATTTTTTGCTTCAATTACTCCTACAAATATTGGTGCTCGAATCCTAAATTTTGTTGTAGGGGTTTGTTTCGCGTGGCCTTTTAGGTGTTGTGTTATCTGTATTGACACTGTTGTTTTATTTGAAATACTTCGTGGTACTCACTCCGTCCCAGAACTACTTTCGTAGTAGAGGATAATACATTTTGTAAGAAAAAATTAAGTATTTGAATCAATGATTGTGATATTAAATAAAATAATAATACATTTTTACTTTATTGACTTTAATGAAAGAATTATTTTCTTTTTAAGAGTTATTTAAATAAGACAGGTGTGAAAGTAATTGTAGAAAAGAGGGAGGGAGTATTAGTTTTATACCTTTAATTAATACATAAATTTGTTTTTTCTTGAATAAGCAAAACATTCATTAATCCAACAATACCCATATTTTTGTAATTCAAAATTATCTTTTTCTAGTTCAAATATTTCAGGGAACATTTTTCTCGCAAATATATATGAAGCTGGATAAGTTAAATATTGATAGACGGTGTGTCACAACATCTAGTAAGAGGGTAGGTGAGTCACAGTTCTCTCACCAATCATCGTCTTATATAAATTACATCGACCTGCTTTATTTTTCTTCCATGGAGATGCTTTCAATTTTATTGCACATTTATTTCTTCTTCCTGTATTGTTTATATAAAGGGTAGCAATTTAAGGCCAGTAGGTTTGGGGGGTAGTAAAAAGAGGCCAGTACATTTTCGGGCTGGCATTATAAGGACCGCAGTTCTTCAACGTGGCAAATTAAGGCCAAATTCAGCCCAATTGAAGGTAATACGGGCCAATTTGGCCTTAATTTGCCACGTTGAAAAACTGCGGTCCTTATAATGCCAGCCCGCAAATGTACTGGCCTCTTTTTGCTACCCCACCTAATGGCCTTAAAAATAATTTTCCCCTCACTTTTTCAAATTCAACCCTAAAAAAGCTACTTTATACTAAAAAATATTAATAAACAATTCCTAAAAAACTATTTTATACTCAAAAGTATTAATAAACAATCTATTTCTTAAAACTTGTGCCATTTTGAAATGGGTAATCTAAATTGGGACGGAGGGTATTAATTTATAAAAAAATTAATTATTTTATTTATTTAAATGATTTTGACTAGTCCTATCTAATCACTCTAATCGCTAGATCCCAATAGTCTGACTGCCCAGCGAATTTTAAAACACTGCATTTTGTTGTAAATAAGTGCGTAAAATAAGAGACGAGATTTGTTCACCCAGTTCGTCGAGAACGACTACGTCTGGGGGCGAGTCAAGCCAGGAGTTTCACTAATGTTCTTGTGTACGAGTATTTACAATTATGAGTACAATAGTCTATTTATAAGAATAAAACCCTAGTCTAAGATATAAAGCCCATTGGGTTATTGGTCCATTAGTAATGTCCACATCAAATCTTCTAGATTTGGAATAATAAATTTTCTAGATTTACAACACTCCCCCTTGGACATTACGACATAACATAAATGTCTTGTTATAAAAACTCCATGTGCTAGGTATCGGCCAAATAATAAGTTAAGGAGGAATGTAATCGATCTTCTATATCGAATCTTCTAGATTTATTTTGGGGTTACCGTTCCCCCTGAAAACAACAACACTTTGAGTCTTTGCATCCCAATACCATGAACATACTTTTCAAAAGTAGACGTAGGCAAGGACTTAGTGAACAGATCTGCTAGATTGTTACTAGATTGCACCTTTTGAATGGTAATCACGTCACTTTTCTGGAGTTCGTATGGGTAGAAAAACTTAGGTGAAATATGTTTCGTCAGGATTCCCTTGACGTACCCATTACTCATTTGTGCGATGCAAGCTGTGTTGTCTTCAAATATAACGGTGGGAGGTGTATCGCCTTTAGCGATACCACACGAGTCACCAATGTGTTTTACCAAGGACCTTAACCAAACACATTCTCGTGCGGCTTCAAACAAAACTATTATCTCTGAATGGTTTGAAAACGTGGTAACCATGGTTTGTTTAACCGATCTCCATGAGATCGCGGTACTACCATAGAGAAAAACATAACCAGTCTGGGATATGGCGTTGTGGGGATCAGACAAATAGCCAGCATCCGCATAACCTACTAAGGCCTTGTCTTGGTTCTTACGGTAAAACAATCTAAGATCTTGAGACCCTTGGAGGTACCGTAGAACATGCTTAACACCATTCCAATGTCTCCTTGTAGGAGAAGAGCTATGTCTCACAAGCAAATTGACAGCAAATGCAATGTCCGGCCGAGTGCAATTTACGAGATAGAGCAATGCTCCAACAGCGCTAAGATAAGGAACTTATGGCCCCATAATTTCTTCTGAATCTTCTCTTGGTCTAAATGGGTCCTTATCCACTTCGAGGGATCGGACAACCATAAGGGTGCTAAGTGGATGAGATTTATCCATGTGAAATCTCTCCAATACCTTCTTCACGTAGGTTGACTGATGTATAAGAATTCCTTCTGGGAGATGCTCGATCTGCAGGCCAAGACAGTACTTGGTTTTAGCCAAGGCTTTCATTTCGAATTCAGCTTTCAAGATTGAACTGGCTTCTTCAATCTCTTTGCATGTTCCGATTATGTTCAGGTCATCAACATAGATGAATATGATGCAAAAACCACCTTGCGATTTCTTCGTGAATACGCATGTGAAAGCTTTATCGAATGTGTATCCCTTCTTCTGAAGGAATTCACTAAGTCGGTTGTACCACATGAGGCCCGATTGCTTCAGATCATACAACGACTTCTGTAGTTTTATGCTATACATATTGCGATTTTCACCATCCCTCATCTGAGGAATGTCAAATCCATCGGGGATTTTCATATAAATGTCGGCATCAAGTGATCCGTATAAGTACGCGGTTACTACGTCCATTAATCTCATTTGGAGATTTATTTTAACTGCCAAAGATAAGTACGCGGAACGTTATTGAGTCCATGACGGGAGAATAGGTTTGATCGAAATCAATCCCGGGTCTCTGCGAAAACCCTTGAGCTACAAACCTCGCTTTATACCTCTCCACAATATTGTTCTCATTTCGTTTTTGTACAAAAACCCATTTATATCCTACAGGGATAGCGCGCGCGGGTGTACGAATAAAAGAGTCAAATACTTATCTTTTGTTAAGCGATGCGAGCTCTGCTTCAATTGCCTCTTTCCATTTTACCCAACCGGAGCGCTTCCGACACTCAACAATAGTTTTGGGTTTGGGATCCAAATCGTTAATGGAAAGATCAAATGTCGCTGCAAATGTGTCGTCGACGACAGTAATATTTATATTATATATTTCTTCCGTATCTATGAAATTCATAGAGACTTCAACGTTTTACGTCAACCAGACCTTCCTTATTTCCCAGTGTTTCTGTGTCTGGTCATTCCACGGTCCTAGTGCATTGAATATTTTGTGCACGTGCTTCATCACTAGGATGCTCGTCTCCTAGAGACTTTGAGTTATCTAGATGAATCTCTTCTAGAGATTTTACATTCGACTAACCAGATTGCTAGCCTTCGTTTAGGTGTATTACTATCTCTTGAGGGTCCTTTACGCTTTTGGCGTGTGGGGGCATGAGTACTTATTTTGCTTTGGACCCCAACCCTTTGGGGAGCATTTACTGCAGATATATGCGAATTGTTACACCTCTATGATCAGTGAACGCGTCTGGCAGATTGTTTGCTAAATTTTGCAAGTTAATGATCTTCTGAACTTCCAGTTCAGATTGACTAGTGCGTGGATTTAGATACTGAAGGTCACTTACGTTCCACGTAAGCTCCCGACATTCATTCAATTTTGAATTCGGATCTCCCCCTAATGCCTGGAAGTGATCTTCATCGAAGTACAATCAGCGAACCGGCCCGTTAATTGATCCCTAGTCAGAGGCTCGAGGTATTTCATGATGGATGGAGAGTCAAATCCGACGTAAATACCGAGTTTCCTTTATGGGCCCAAAGAAGTCCGCTTCGGTAATGTTATCAGAACATATCCCGCACATCCGAAAATACGCAGATTGAAAATGTTAGATTCTTTCACACGCACTAGCTGTAGGGGGGAATGATCATTATATGCAGTTGGACGGATTTGTATCAAGTGCGATGCATGTAGGACTGCATGCCCCCAGCATGAAGTGGGTAGTTTAGAGTTCATAAGCAATGGTCTCGCGATAAGTTTGATACGTTTTATTAGCGCCTCAGCAAGACCATTTTGGGTATGGACGTAGGGGACCGAATGCTCCACTTTAATTCCCAGGGCCATACAGTAATCTGTAAAGGCCTTTGAGCTGAACTCAGCAGCATTATCCATGTGAATCGATTTAATTAGATAATCCGAAATTGAGTTCTAAGCTCGATAGTTTTTGCAATGAGCTCTGCAAGAGTTTGATTGCGGGTAGACAACTAATAGGCATATGTCCACCTAATGGAGGCATCAATAAGGACCATGAAATATCGAAATGGTCATGATGCTGGGTGAATCGGTCCGCAAATATCTCCTTGAATTCGCTCAAGGAAAATCGGAGACTCTAGTCCAACCTTAGTGCGCGACTGGCGCACTATTAACTTACCCTTAGAACATGCATCACAAATAAATTCATCGACAGGAATGATTCTATTATTCAAATTATTATGACCAATTGAATTAGGTAGAATCCTACGTATCATATATTGTCCTGGATGACTTAACCGTTGATGCCATAATTTAAAGAGGTTTGGGTCATGAAATTTCATACTCATAGCTAGATGAGAATTAGATGGCCGGATGTAGGAATAGTACAATCCGGAGGAGAAGGAATGAAGTTTTTCTATAACTTGTTTACGGCTATCTCGAGTAATAGTCATCAAAAGGTATTCGTTATTGTTCTCAGTTTCAGTTTCAATGTGATATCCATTTATCCTAATGTCTCTAAAACTGAGCATAGTACACTTAGATTGTGGAAACAATAAGGCATTATAGATTATGAGTTCGGTACCCACAGGGAGGACAATGGAAACTCTTCCGGAGCCCACTATCAACATACTATCATCGGTTATTGTAGTTATACTCCCCTAAAGTTCTACCAAGTTATGAAATACTTCCTATCTCTTAAGATTGTATGAGTGGTGGCGCTATCTACTAAACATAAATCACAATCTTAATCCATCATGCCAGAGGAAATAACTCAAACCTAATAGTTGATATGTTTACAAGTCATGTACAACAATATCCAAGTAAATTTAATGGACAACGTTAAGGTAAATACATCGAAGCTAAAACATAATATCATCCATAAAATAAAGTATCCGAAAGAAAGGATCCAAAAAATATAAATTATTTTGTCCAAAAGAAAAGTACTAAAATAATTAAATTCGCAAATCACTCATCATCTCCAAAGTCCTTGAGCTCGATGCCCAGGGGATCGACGTTGTCTTGGTCAGTATCTGCTTCAGGTAGGCTGGCATGATGAGATTCGACTCTAGGGGCCTCCCATTGTCGTCCTTCTGCTGCTTGTGATAAGCCTCAACTAAGTGCTTGGGAGTGCGACACGTGCGAGACCTAATGGCCTCTGCATCCACATCTGTAGCAGGACTGCTCAACCTTATCTTGATTACCAGATTTTAAAGAGCGAAATTCGATGTTCTGTAACCACCGGATGTACTACAACCTCGGCCTTTAACCCAGATCCTCTTACTCTCTCTCCCCCTTCCACGTTTGCGACCAATCATATATTTGTCCCTACACTGTTGCTGGAGTATAAGGTGGCTAGCGTGGAATGTCGACAGAGTGTTCTGCATCAACTGGGTTACAATACGTTGCAAGACAGAGTTGTACTCCGTTATAGACTTAAGGTCTTAGAAACAGAGTCTCAACCAATCGTATTGTACCGGAGGGAGGAGTATATCATTTTGTTGTTGGAAACGGTCCTACAGGGAGTTCCATAATATTCTGGGGGCCCTGCATGACGATCTGTGTTAATCACGTTTTGGATTCACAAGAAAACTTATTTCCGGGAATCGGAATCAAATGCAATAAGAACGGAATTGAAAATCACACAAGAACACCAGATTTACGTGGTTCGGAGATGAATACTCCTACGTCCACGGGATCCGAGAGGATATCTTTGCACTAAGATGGAAATTAGAAGTTACAAGTTACAATCACACTCAATCTCACAGTGTTTTCACTCACAGATGTTGATCTCTCTCAATGATTGTTCTATTTCTCTCAGTTGAGAAATCCCCCTTTTATAGATACAGAGATTGAGCTGAATCCCTAACTTGATTCAGTTGTAACAACCCCAATGTAAGCAGTTATCCAGCTGGCTTAACAGATTCAATAACCGCTTTAGTTGTTTCAGTTAGAACCGCCCTTTCGCAAGCTTCAATTTGGTGTAATTCCCGTATTTTCACATTGGACCAGACGACACGACCTCCTCTGGCACTGGTCAATTACCCCAGATGACTCCAAGACCAGACCTCCTCTGATAGGACTCCTCTGGTGAACCTCATCTGGTGAACCTCTTCTGAAGACTCCCATCTGATAGACATCTTCAGGTGACTCCTCTGCCAGACTCCTCTGGTCAGACCTTCTCTGGTTGGCCTCATCTGGTACAACTCATCTGATACCCCAAATTAGCTAACTCTCTACGGCTAACACTTTACAACATAGCTTCTGTTGAAACTTCAGCTCAGCAGATTACCTACTTCACATATGACTTCACAATTCTCCACCTCAGATGAGAAGTATCAATCCTCTCCTCCTCTCCTCCATGCTCCAGCTTGGGCCTAAGGAACATCCCATACACTCATCTTTACCAATTCAACACAAAACTTGAATTTAGTACCTGGTAAAGACTTTGTACACATATCTGCAGCATTGTCCTCTGTAGATATCTTCTGGATGAGAACCACTCCTTTATCAATGATTTCCCTTACAAAATGCAACCTTACATCAATATGCTTTGATCTCTCATGGAATACTTGATGTTTCACCAGATGAACTGCACTCTGGTTATCACAATGAATGACCACAACCCTTTGACTTATCCCAAAATCCTTGATTATGCCTTTCAACCACAAAACCTCCTTAACAGCCTCAGATACTGCAACAAACTCTGCTTCTGTAGTAGATAATGTAACTCCACTCTGCAGAACAGATCTCCAGCTTACATCAGTATTGTACAGAGTAAAGATATACCCTGTTAAGGATCTTCTGGTGTCCAGATTAGCAGCAAAATCAGAATCTACAAATCCTTCCAATGGACTCTTCTGGTCAGCCATCCTCTCAAACATCAGACCCAGATCAGATGACCCCTTAAGATATCTGAATATCCACTTCAAAGCTTCCCAATGTAATCTCCCAGGATTAGCCATGTATCTGCTCACCATACTCAATGCATAAGCTAAATCTGGTCTGCTGCAGACCAAAGCATACATCAGGCTTCCAACCCCACTTGCATAAGGTACTTTCATCATAGTCTTCTTCTCTTCTTCAGACCTTGGTTCCATTTCCTTAGATAATTTGAACTGTTGTCCCAGAGGAGTTGACACAGCTCTACTCTCATGCATGTTAAACCTCTTCAGGACCTTCTCAATGTAACTCTTCTGGGATAAGAATAGTCTTCCAGCTTTTCTGTCCCTAAGAATATCCATTCCAAGAATCCTCTTAGCATTTCCCAAGTCCTTCATATCAAATCTAGCACTTAGCTTCCTTTTGATACTCTGAATCTTCAGAAGGCTTTTACTGGCAATAAGCATGTCATCTACATAGATCAGAAGATAGGCTATCACATCACTACCTTGCCTTTCCAGGTATACACAAGTGTCATACTTGCTCCTTACAAAACCAATGGATAGCATAACTTCATTGAACTTCTTGTGCCACTGCCTTGGACTTTGCTTGAGGCCATACAATGATTTCTTGAGCAGGCACACTTTCCCTTCACTCCCTGGTTCAACAAACCCTTCTGGTTGGTGCATGTACAGATCCTCAATAAGATCACCATGCAGAAAAACTGTCTTAACATCAAGTTGCTGTAGCTCCAGATCCTCTTGAACTACTCTGCTTAGAAGTAATCTGATTGAACAATGTTTAACAACAGGTGAGAAAACCTCATTGTAATCAATTCCTTCCCTCTGAGTAAATCCTCTGGCAACTAACCTGGCCTTAAACCTCATCTGATCTTTCACACCAGATTCAAGCTTTCTTTTAAACAACCATTTACAACTGATTAGCTTCTGCCTAGGTGGCTTATCAACAAGAATCCAAGTTTGATTCTTCTTAAGAGACTCCATCTCTTCTGTCATGGCTGTCACCCATGACTCCCTATCATCACACTTAAGGGCTTCCCTATAGCTTTTAGGTTCCAGGTACTCTATGGCTTCTGCTGTAACAAGTGCATAGGAGACCAGGTCCACACGGCCAAACCTTGCTGGAGGATGTATTTGTCTTCTGGATCTGTCTCTTGTCAAACTATAATTTCTCAAGTCTGCTTCTGGCACTTCTTCCTCCTCTTCTGCAGGTGCACTATCCTCATCTGATAACCCATTCTCTCCTGTTTCCTGCTCTGGTTCAGAACCAGATGCACTCTCATGATTATCATGATCAGGCTCAACCTCAACTTGAGTAATTGGCTCAGAAATAACCCCATCCATCTCCTCAGTTGATGGCTCCCTATCACCTCCACCAGACTTGTATCCCATCTGTACTTCATTAAACACAACATCTCTGCTGGTAATACACTTCTGGTTCCCAGGCTCCAGACACCACAACTTATACCCCTTAACACCCTTTGGATACCCAATGAAAACACACTTTAAAGCTCTAGGTTCAAGTTTGTCTTGCCTCACATGAACATAAGCTAGGCACCCAAAAACTTTCAACTTTGAGTAATCTGATATCTTCCCATACCAGACCTCATCTGGGGTTTTAAACTCAATAGCAGATGATGGCACTTTATTAATGGGATACACAGCTGTGTTAACAGCTTCCCCCCAAAAACTCTTAGGTAAATGAGCATCAGATAACATACACCTAACCCTTTCCAGAATAGTTCTATTCATCCTCTCTGCTAGACCATTCTGCTGGGGGTTTGAAGGAACAGTTTTATGCCTAGTAATACCCTTCTCCCTACAGAATTGTTGAAACTCCTCTGATAGGAATTCAAGCCCATTATCTGTCCTTAAGTGCTTGATAGTCCTGCCTCTCTTATTCTCAAGTTCAATCAACCATTCTTTGAACTTAGAGAAGGCATCACTCTTCTGTTTAAGAATGTAAACTCAAACTTTTCTGGAATAATCATCAATAAGAGTAAGGAAATACCTGCCTCCACCATGAGTGGATACCCTTGCTGGGCCCCATACATCAGAATGTATGTAATCCATAACCTCCTTGGTGGTATGCTTCCCCTTCTGGTATGCTTGCTTCTTTGATTTCCCAAGAACACACCTCTCACAGAATTCCAGCTTGCATATCCTCTTTCCAGGGATTGCTCCCTTCTTGGATAACTCCACCAGGCCCTTCTCACCAACATGTGCCAATCTCTTGTGCCACAAGTTGACATCAGAAGACCCCATGGTAACATCAGCTGATCCTGTTACAGTCCTTCCAATCAAAGTATACAAACCATTCTTGATCATCCCCCTCATAACAATTCTTCCAGACTTGGTTATTGACAGAATTCCCTTTTCTGTCTTGAATTCAAAACCCTTAGAATTCAATGTACCAAGAGAAACAAGATTTCTCTTCAACTCAGGAACAAACCTGACATCAGATAAGATCCTATCCACCCCATCAAACATCTTGATCTTGATAGAACCAGATCCTTGCACCCTACAGCTCTCATCATTACCCAAAAGAACAAGACCTCCATCAATCTTCTCAAGATCCAGAAACCAGTCTTCATGTGGACACATATGAAAAGTACACCCTGAGTCCAGGACCCACTCTTGACTTAGCCTCTCATGACTAACCATCAAGACCTCTGCACTATCATATCCTTCAACCTCCACAACAGCTGCATCTCCATCTTGATCACCTTGATTGTCTTTCTTCTTTCTTTCAGGGCAATTCTTTCTCAGATGACCTTCCTTATGGCAAGTGAAACACTTCCTCTTCTCAACAAAATCAGATTTCTTCCCACCCTTATTCCCTTTTCCACCATCCTTCTTCTTGGACTGAAACCCCTTCTTCTTCTTGGATTGAACATTCAATCCTTCAGCAGGCTTCTTCCCATCAGCTTGGATCTGTAGAAACTTGGTTTTTAGGGCAGTTTGAACATCATCAAACATCACCTGATCTTGCCTTCCAAACAACAAGGCATCCTTGAAATTTTCCAGAGACTTAGGTAGGGCATTCAACAACATCAATGACTTATCTTCATCATCAATTGTAACATCCAAACTCTCCAGATCATCCACCAATCTGTTGAACTCATCCAACTGATCACCAAGATTCTTATCTTCACTCATTTTGAAGACTTGAAGCTTCTGTTTCATGTATAACTTGTTCGTAACAGACTTGGTCTGGTATAACTGCTCCAACTTATTCCAGATCCCAAGAGCGGTTTCCTCCTTCGATACTTCCCTCAATGGCTTGTCCCCAAGACACAAGATAAGGGCACTATGCGCCTTCCTCTTGTTCTCCTCCACCTTCGCCGGATTAGATCCAGAAGCCACCTGAGCCGATGGCAACAAGGCTTCGTACAACCCATTGTGTACCAGGAGTGCCTTCATCTTGATCTTCCATAAGCTGAAATCGTTCTTCCCCGTGAACTTCTCAATATCGAACTTAGTTGCAGCCATGATTGTTTCCCACAGACGGCGCCACTTGTTAATCACGTTTTGGATTCACAAGAAAACTTATTTCCGGGAATCGGAATCAAATGCAATAAGAACGGAATTGAAAATCACACAAGAACACCAGATTTACGTGGTTCGGAGATGAATACTCCTACGTCCACGGGATCCGAGAGGATATCTTTGCACTAAGATGGAAATTAGAAGTTACAAGTTACAATCACACTCAATCTCACAATGTTTTCACTCACAGATGTTGATCTCTCTCAATGATTGTTCTATTTCTCTCAGTTGAGAAATCCCCCTTTTATAGATACAGAGATTGAGCTGAATCCCTAACTTGATTCAGTTGTAACAACCCCAATGTAAGCAGTTATCCAGCTGGCTTAACAGATTCAATAACCGCTTTAGTTGTTTCAGTTAGAACCGCCCTTTCGCAAGCTTCAATTTGGTGTAATTCCCGTATTTTCACATTGGACCAGACGACACGACCTCCTCTGGCACTGGTCAATTACCCCAGATGACTCCAAGACCAGACCTCCTCTGATAGGACTCCTCTGGTGAACCTCATCTGGTGAACCTCTTCTGAAGACTCCCATCTGATAGACATCTTCAGGTGACTCCTCTGCCAGACTCCTCTGGTCAGACCTTCTCTGGTTGGCCTCATCTGGTACAACTCATCTGATACCCCAAATTAGCTAACTCTCTACGGCTAACACTTTACAACATAGCTTCTGTTGAAACTTCAGCTCAGCAGATTACCTACTTCACATATGACTTCACAATCTGAATAATGAATTCCTCACTCAGGTGATTCATGAGAAAAATCAAAACTTTCGCCTTCAAGGCGTTAGTGTATTTAGAAACTTCGAGAATTGTTTCGCTCAACTCATTTAAGGCTAGATGGATCTCGACATCTAGCGCCCATGTCAGGTAGTTATTACCATCGAGAGCAAGCTCATCAAATTCTTTCATGGTAATATCAGACATTACTACAATTTTTAAAGTGACATGGTAAGAGTTGTGACCAATTTATTGACGACGGAGAAATAAGGATTTATTCGATTAATCTAGAGCACATAGGAGCAAGAATTTGGGCGCCGTCTATCCAAAGCATAAATTATGGTCCGACAAGTACTGGGCGCTGCCTACCCGGACATGATATACGGACTATAAGCAATAAACTATGTGCAGGAGTAATAATGCATATAAGTAATTAAATCATAAAGACATGCATATTTACCAATTTAGCTTGAACGATAATCACATGAAAATAATTTCAAAGAAAATTCCAGACTTAATAAACATGCAAATTTAGTTTTCTAAATATTTCATGTATATTAACGAAATTTAACGAAATATTTTTAGGATTTTAAATAAGATAAAATTAATTGGTAATTATCTGACGCCCAAAACGAGCCCAAAAGTGGGCTAGGGTTCACAAGGTCCCTGAGGCACGTTGCCTTGTGCGACGACTGATGCACGGAAGGGGTGCAGGGTGCACACGGCAGACGGCGGGAGCAACTCGTGAAAAAGCGAAAAATCGTTAGCCAGTCGCGTCCTGCAGGTGCGACAGCCGTGGGCGATCGTGCTCTGTGGACGCGAAGCTCACACCTGATCGCGACCTGCAGGCGCGATCGGTGGCGTTTTTTCTGGGCGACGCCATGGGCACATCGCGGTGTGCGCGAAGGCAGCGCTCCACCTCAACATTGCGCATGGTGGCGCGCGGAGGCGGCGGCGGCGGTCCGGGGTTACGCACACCATCGCGCGCTGCTGCACGCTCGACGGCTTTGAGCCGGAGCTTGTGCGGCGGAGAGCGACGGCGAGGGGGTGGCGCCCGCCCGTGTTCGGCGGCTGCTGGCGCACGACGGGCGACGGCCGATAGCACAAATCCTTTTTTTTTTAATTTAATTCAAGAAACAAATTGATCAAATTATTGCAAATACGAAAATAAAATCGAAGCAATAATTCTAGTGCATATAAAGCATATAACGCATGGATCAAAGAATTTGATACGGTAATTAATTCACATGATTTGTAGGAAATTAATTTTAGGGCGTACCGTTTAGTCTCGGGTAGAGTCTCGTGCAGCGCGGCCGGGTGTGGCAAGCGGTGGTGTAATCGGAGAATCACGACCGCCACATGAACAGCGGAATCGCATGGAACGAAAAGTGATTCATTTAGCAGTATATACAAAAGTAAGAATTATTTGATTATTTGTATGTTAAATTGAAGGCCATATAATCAAAATATATATACATACAAAAGTATATAGTATGGATAGGCTATATAACAGCCAAGACCAAAACATATTCGTATGTATACAAGGATTAAAATATCGCGATATATCGCGGATATATCGCGGATATATCACAAATTTTGAGATTGAGATACGGATATTGGGGTGCAATGTATTTTTTACAGCGTATTGCGGATATATCGCGATATATCGCAAGTTATCGATATCAATATCGATATCGGTCCACTTGTAGTACAAAAATGAATGAGTATCGGGAAATATCGCAGATATATCGCAAAATATCGCGGATATATAAAAATATCGCAATTTTTTGTGTTTATTGTTTTTATGTTTATTTTTTTATGTGTTTATATGTTTATTATTTTTGTAAGTTGACTTAGCATTAAAGTGAGTATGTATAGAGTGAAATTGGTTCATATATGAATCACTTTACAATACTTCTTAGTGTAATCAATTAATACTCTTTAGTGTAACCAACTGATACGCTTTAGTTAAATAAATATTGTTCTTCGTACCCTTCAGTGAATACAACTAATACGTTCCAAAACTAATATCATTTAGTAAAAACAACTAATAGATCATCAACTAATACCCTTTATCTAGGATTACTCCAATATAATGAGTTGGTGTCAATATTATTTGGACAAATATGACATTACATACTCTGTACTTGAACCTCATAGGTCATCATTTTAGTACTAAGTGTATTGTATCATGTAATATTCATAATCTTATATTGTATTATATTATGTATTTATATCTTGTATTGTATTGTATAATATTAAATATTATATTTTCAATTTTTTTTTTACATTGTACAGTGTTTATATAGTCTATTATCTATATGCCTACTTTAAACATATAATTTTATAGTGATTTTAAGTGGAATATATGCATAATATCATATTATAATACTCCCTAAAATTTCATGTTAAATTTCCAAAATTTTAATAAAGTTTCCGTCTTTTTTTCAAAAAAATTGCGATATCGATATGCGATATCGATATATCCGTAAATTTAAGGTTGCGATATTACTTGCGATAGCGATATTTTCATCCTTGTATGTATATAACCCAAACTCGCAAAAGCACAAGAACTTCCGATAAAAAAAAAAACTTAAAGGAGATGGATCTCATACCTCTTAATTTTATTTGTTTTAAGGTAGAGCATTCGTGTTGATGACGTGCTGTAAATAAGTGCGTAAAATAAGAGACGAGATTTGTTCACCCAGTTCGTCGAGAACTATTGGGATATTTAGTTTTGATGATTTTCCAAAACGACTTGTAATAGGATGTGTGCGGTCAGGATTGTCTTGTAAAGGTTCAGGTTAGGATAGTTTGTTTTCAGTTTACAGGTACTCTGTTGAGGGGGAACTCAGCGGACTCATAAACCTGAAGAATTCAGAAGCCATCCAAGAGGAAACAAACTCAAGTTCCCCTGAAGACCTGAAGACCGTCCTGAAGGAAGTCCCACTGAGTATAAACCTGACTTTCTAAGCTGGTCAGTGGACTACTCAGTGAAGAGCATAGTCATGAGGACCAGTGTTGTGCCGAGTAGATCCTGAAGGAGTCAGGCTACTGAGGAATGAGAGGCTAACAATTTGCCTTATGTCAACTCTTCTGAGTAGACTTAAAGTCCAATGAAGGAAGTCCAATGAAGGAAGTCCACTGAGAAAGTCTACTGAGAAACTCTCCTGAGTAGACTTAAAGTCCAATGAAGGAAGTCCAATGAAGGAAGTCTACTGAGAAAGTCTACTGAGAAACTCTCCTGAGTAGACTTAAAGTCCAATGAAGGAAGTCAACTGAGAAAGTCTACTGAGAAACTCTCCTGAGTAGACTTAAAGTCCAATGAAGGAAGTCCAGTAAGTAGACTTCAAGTCCAATGAAAGTTCCTAAGAAGACCTCAAGTCTACTGAAGAAAAGTATCCTAAGAGGACTTCAAGTCAGCTGAAGAGAAGTCACCTGAAGTCAGGACTACCCTGAACAAAAGAGCCGTTGGACTCAGTCCACGTGGACCAATCAAGTCAAGGCAGCAAATCTGACAAAAGCTGACAAAGGCCATACTTTACTGAAAAGGAGAATTTCACTCCAGAGATAGTCTGGATTTGAATGTTACTCTCTCCAACGGTAACATTCAAATCCACACTATAAATACAAACTCAAGCTTCATTTGTGAATAAGCAAGGAGCTGATGTGAGAGTGGTGCGTTTCAAGGGAGGCATAAGGAGGAACCATCTCCATCAAGAACACTGACCTGAGTTCTTCATAGTCATATTTGAGTGTTCCAGTTTGTATACTCGAGCTCATCATATACATCCTAAGCTTAGAGAGATTTTCCCAACCTTAGCTTAAAGGCTAAAACCATGTAAGGGAAAATCTCACCTAGTTGGAGAGAACCAAACCAAACTAAACCCTTTCCAGAATAGTGTTATGTGTTGCAGTGAGGTGAGGAGAGGCAGTCCCTGAGTGAAGAGGGATGTGAGGCCAGTTCGAGAGGCAGCTCCGCGGAGGGGTGTGAGTCCAGTTGTGAGTGCACCTTGGCACGTTAAAAACAAGAATCCCGGGTAGTGGATTTCCTGTTAAATCAGGCAGTGGATGTAGGAGCTTGAGCCTCTGAACCACTTTACATTGTTGTGTTCTTTATTAAAACAAAAATTTCTCCTAATTTCTCATATTGTCTTTGTTTGTGAATGAAAAAACGGGACCAACAAGAACGACTACATCCGGGGGCGAGCTAAGCCAGGAGTTTTACTAATGTTCTTGTGTATGAGTATTTACAACTATGAGTACAATAGTCTATTTATAGGAATAAAACCCTAGTTTAAGATATAAAGTCCATTGAGTTATTGGTCCATTAGTAATGTCCACATCAAATCTTCTAGATTTGGAATAATAATCTTCTAAATTTACAACACATTTAACCACTCCTTTTCACTTTCAAACACTAATTTAATTTTCTTCATCATAATACTCCTAACATTTAATTTTTTCAAATTTCACGTTAGTTTTTATTTTTTAAATGTGTAGTACATGTATTATTAAAAAAAGTAATCAATATCTTTGTATGTATCACATGTAAATATGTTAAATATATATTTATAGGATAGACAAATTCATGTATACATTTGCATTGTGCATTTTTTTTAAGATATTACTCAGTTTCATTGAATAATATTACTCATAAATCAATTGCACGTTACATATTAATTGAATGATATTTACTCATTTCACAAAATAATATCACTTATTTTACTAAACAATATTACTAAAAACCAGTTCAACGATGCAACAGACTTTGTTCACACAAGTGTTGGTCGAACATGAACATGGTGATTGGATACTGAGTAAAAACCTTGGCAGTGCGCAGTGGTTGTGTTATTGGGGCATCTGCCTCTGCTTCCAGTTTGCCTATCTTTTGGTCCTTTTTTTTTTTTTTTAACACATCTTTTTGTCTTCTTGTCTTGTGAGAATATTAATCTCATTTGTCCAACACAAAGGGGAAAATTTAAAAAGAAACAGAAATTCAGTACTACTCGTGTTGAAATATGTGTGTTACCCAACTTTTCCTCTTTAAAGAAAAATCCAATCCAAAAATTTCGTTTGACGTGAATTTTTTTTGCTCTAATACCAAAAAAAAATTCCATCTAGAGAATTTTGAAATTAATTAATTAATTTATTTCCCTAATAGTATGTTGGGGTGATGAGGTTTTTATTACTTAAATTGTACTTATACACATTGTCCAATGATTTCCCTTAAAATTGCATCTGGACAATAATAACAAAATGGCTTTGGCTTCATATTAATACTAGAGCACAACAATATTTATTTTATTTTATTTTGTCAATTCAATTGAAGCATAGGTTTTTTTTTTTTTAAATATTGTATATTTGAGCATAAGTTATTTTCTTTCAAATATATTAAAACATGTTGAATATTATATATAATAATTTAATTTGTAGCAAGTTTATTCTAAATATAAATTAAAGGTGTAAGTTTAATTTGAAGAGGTGTACAATTCATTCCAATAATTATACGTGTAATTAATTTCTCCAATTAAATATATAAGTAGATATAAAAGGAGTTTCATCTTTATTTAATCAAATTTTTTGAATAGAATACATATATTTTTGTTAATTGTCTTTTTCAAAAACATTATGTATATTGTACTCAATAAATTATATTGAAATAATATGAATGAGAATGTAATAAGTACAAAGTGCATAAAAAAATTCAAAATATTTTTGAAAATTTACACCTGATATGTTGATTTTTTGTTTTTACAATTTACCAATATAATAATGGAGGACTTACTACGTTTTTCTTAATTATATCTGATCGATTTCAATATAATATTTAAATGACCTAAAAGATGCATGGCCAATTAACCTATTGCAATTAAAATAACAACTTTTAAGAATCAATTTCAATTAATAAGATATAAATTACATAAAATACAAATAGTTAATTAATTTGTTGCAATAAAAAAAATTAAAATTTAATTCGCAACTAAATCGAACACCATACATAATTCAAAATATGGCTTATAGTAAGTAAGATGTAATTCACAATTATATTAAATGATGATAAATATTAAATATATATGGAAGTTACCATAAATACCAAAAGTCATAAAATTTTAGGGCTTGTTTGTTTCGGGATTTAGGTGGGCGTGTGAAGTCATGACTTTACGCCCACAAAATGTAAAGTTTTGGATGGTAATAAAAGTGTGGGTTTGTTTTGGGATTTTAGTAGGGTGAGATTTTACTTTATATCAAATCATGTGTAAAAGTAAAGTAGGATGTGTAAGAGAAAAATAGGAAAGAGAGTGTAAGTGAGAGAAAAGTAGGAAATAGAGTGTAAGTGAGAAAAAAGTAGGAAAGAGAGTGTAAATAAGAGAAAATAGGTATTATAGCTGTGGATGAAGAATGAGATGTAAAAACGGGATGTTACATCTCTAACTAGAATGGGGCGGGGGCCAGAAAGTCCTAGTCCTGTCCGTGTGAATCCCAAAACAAATAAGCTTAATTAGTATTTTGAAATAGAGGGCTTAGGAGAGGCGGATGTTGATTCCCCTATAGTAGATGGAAAAGTATTATATGAAAATAGTTTATGATAAGCTTATCATGAAATAATTTTAAAATATCAACAATCTCATGAGGAGTATTGTTAATTTGAGTTAGTGGTATTATATTGTAATTGTTGTAATTTTTGTTAAACTTAAATTAATAATACTCCTAATCAAATATTCAATATTTTAAAACAGTTTAATGATAATCTTATCATGAATCATTCTTATATAAAACCTACCCATAGTAGATATAAGATTGATGAATTAGCTAGAGAGCAGATCCTCTCCCTTAAACATTTCCTCAATTTTCTCAATTTCAACACATCCACACCCTTCATCACAATCAATGGCGGAATTAGTCAGGTCATCAATTTTTCACCCTACCAATTCTCTCTCTCTCCCCTAATTTTTCTAAAATATTTGCAGACCAAGCTTAGACTATGATCGAGAAAATATCAAAATTAGTCCTGTAACTTATGTTGATTCCAATTTTAGTCCTGTAACTTTTTATTTTCTCAATTTTAATCCTGTAATTTTTCATTTTCTCAATTTTAATCCTGGAGTTGTCAATTTTAGTTCTTATATTGCCTCAAAATTAAAAAAAACTCACTGATTTGGATCGGAGCCATTTTTATTTCCAAACGGGCCAATTATAATTAGATGATCGATTAATTTTTTGATTATGTGGTAGTCCACGTGTACAATTTGCTGGAAAAAAAACCCCAATTTTTCTGGTGAGTATTTGAATTTATATACAAAAAATGACTGAAGTTGATAACTCTAGGACTAAAATTAAGAAAATAAAAGTTATAGGACTAAAATTGACAACTCCAGGACTAAAATTGAGAAAATGAAAAGTTACGGGACTTAAATTGGAATCAAGCTAAGTTACATGACTAGTTTTGATATTTCCCCGACTATGATCATTAACGACTCACATCAACCCAACCTCTCAATAAATAATGCATTTCTCTCTCCTCCACATACTCAGTCTACTATATATTCAACACAACCTCAATTTTGTCATTCTTCATTAATAACCCAATCCAACCTAAAATAATTATTTATTTTATTATTTAACAATTATATATACACTATAGTAATTTTTTATTATATATAAAAATGTAAAAAAATAATAAATTATATTATTCAACGCACATAATTTCTAAATAATAAATATCATACACTTAAAATAAACTACAATCTCAATAACAAAATTAAATTCACAAAAATTGAAATACAAATCATAAATAAATAAGTTAAAACACAAATTAAAAGGCTTACAAAATATTAATAGAAATTAAAAGGCTTACATAAACAATGACCAAAGAGTACGTTTTCTCTCTTCTTCTTCTGGAGTTAAGTAATCTTTCGCCAACAACGACATCAAAAGCGAGTGTTTCATCTTTACTTTCTCCAACTCCAATTTCTTTTCTAGAATATCATTTTCATTATCTCTGGTGACCCTCAATGCACGAATTTCTGCAGCAACTTTAGTGTAGGGTGAAGATTCTGATGTCTTACCTTTTCCTTTTTTTTTCCCGCCTAATCTCTATCCGTAGGACGTGAAATAAATGAACCGCCACTAGTTGAAGTTTCTGGATTATTGGGGAGAGAATATTCCCCATCGTCACTGGTGTTATTTCTCTTTGAGCTACCACTACTTTCTTCATTACCCTCGCCATCTTCAACACGTCGTCTTGAAGAAGGATCTAAATTTATTTGCCACTTGGGACATTTACTCATAACTTCATTAAATACATGCAAGTCCTGAAACTTGAGTCTACCTGCTTCGTAAATTGTATGAGCTTCTTTCTCTACATCTTGTTGGCTCATTCCGCTTCGTTTTCGAGTATGTGCTTCAATGTTAGCAGCAATCCACTTTTGAGCATTTTCATTAAGTCGTTTATAACAACCTTTCATTGAATCTGTATTCCTTTCCTTTATCTCCTCCGAATCTTCTCTTTGAGCTTGTTCGTACATTTTATGCTCTTTCCCCCAGAACGAGCCACCCTTTTGATAGTTGCCACATTTCTCATCTTCACTAACGAAAATCCAAGATGACATGAGGGCTACATCTTTTTTCACCGATCAATTAGTTTTTGCAGCCCTTTCATGATTATCCCGGAACAAGTTGTGCGAGATATTTTGCGATGGTTGAACTTGTTAGGAGATAGGTTCTTGGTTGAGATTCGGAGAAAGTTGAGAATTTTGAAAAAATTAAGAATTTGGATAATCTTCGGGGTTAAGAAAATGCTGAAAATTTGGATAATTTTGTGAGTTTGGATAGTTTTGGGAGTTTGAAAAATAATTTGGATTACTTGGATCCATGATAGAAATTAGGAGAAATAATACAAAATAAAATAAATTTAAAGGAGAGATTATAGAAATTAAGAGTAAAATTGAGATTTTGATATCTTGATTCAAAGTATATGGGTGTCTATTTATGGAGAAAAAAAATTGTGAATCTTGGTGTGTGTGTATATAATATATATATATATATATATATATATATATATATATATATATATATATATATATATATATATTGTTGACAGTGATTTATATCGGATCTCGCTGCCTGGTTCCTAGCGGGTAGGATTCGATATTTATGATAACAAGAAGTAATAAATGTGAGAGTAAATGAGCTCTCAAGGGTAGGTTTATAATAAATGAGATGTGTTACATTTGGGCATTAAAAGCCCTATTTATAGTGTACAAGGTGGGTTTCCCCATGTTTGGTTGGTGGACCTGGGGGTCCCCCCTACTCCTAGCTGGAAGGTAATGAGTGGCTACAGCCTCCCCTACGAGCCAATGAGAAGACGCCACGTGGCACTGTCTCCCCTGAGTTGATGGGACTTAGCCCTAACTGCCCTCATTGACTCTGTCACATCCTCTGGACTGATGGCACCCGACGTCCTCTCACAGCTGGCGTAGCCTAGGGTCGGGCAGACGGGTACTCGGGTACCCGGGAGATGAGTCCGGACGCGAGCACCTTGGTGGTTCTTTTACGGGCAGGCGGGTAGAGCGTCTGCCTCGGAGCTTGTCGCTGGCCGCCTGATACCCGGGCCTGTGGGTCTTAAGTACCCTGCCCGGCAGCTCCCGGAGGTCCGCGTCGAGTAGCATCTAGTTCCCCGTCCGCCTGCCTGTACTGGCGGCGGATTACTGTTGTCTGAGCCCGCTACAGTAAGTGGGTTCATGTCCGATACCCGATGGGTCGGGTAGTCAATATCGGGTGTAACAATTGCCCCACCAACCCGACATCGGGGGGCCACAGTCATCGGGTGGCGGGTTGGTCGAACTGCGGACTATTTTGAATTTGAATTTGAATTTGAATTTTGGGGTGACGTTTCGGCTTCTGAGGTGACGCCTCGTATGCCGCGCCTGATGACGTCATGGGATGGCGTGACTGATGCGCAGAAGTCCAGGGGTCACGTCCGCCGAATCTGCCTCCCAACCGTTGCGCGCGTGGCCCCCACACGCCCCCCTGAGTTTTGTTTTATTCCATTTTGACCCCATTTTTTGCAATTTAGTCCCTCCTATTTCCTCTATAAATAGGGGCTCTCAGTCTATTTTCTCATTTTCGCTTTCTTGCAATCTCGTGCCCTCCTTAGGAAGATTCAAGTTTTCCGGCGAGTTTCCTAGAATCCAGCGATCTTTTTCGAGTCCCAAGGTAATTTCTTGTTTTCCTCTTCATACTCTTTTCTTCCTACTCTCCTCTCGCCATGAGTGACTCCGCTAAAAGCATTGGGGCCGCCGATGCCTTTCATTTCCGCCGCCGCGCCGCCGCCGAGAGGCCTCTCCACCCGGCCGGGGAGGGAACGTCCCACGCCGTCGCCGCCAGAGAGGGCGAGGGCAACTCCACGGATGTGGATGCCTTCGCCGAAGATTTGGAGGGGATGAGCCCCCAACGAGAGGGAGAGGCTCTAAGCGTTTCCCCGGTCTCATCCTACCCGCCCAGGGCCGAGGATTTTTTGTTCGAGCAGGAAGCTGTGCCCGACAATATTGAGTATGCGGACAGCCGGTTAATCGGGTTCGAGTACTCGAAGTATATGAGCCGGTTTGTGCGGAGGCGCTCTGCCCGCACATACCTCGAGGCCTGGGATACCGAATTTGGGGCCTCTCGCCGCCCCAGCTGCCTGCCCCCGGATGTCGATCTAAAGGAGCTCTACTGGACTTTTCAGGCGCCCTCCGACGTCTTCTTCTATGCCCCCCGGGAGAACGAACGGGCTGACCAACCTCCGGAGGGCCTCATTGCCATCAACTCGGATACACTCCATGCCGGGCTCCGCTTCCCGCTTCACCCAGCCATTTCTAAACCGCTCGCTGCGTGGAACTTATCGATCACCCAGATCACTCCAAACGGGTGGAGCTACATTCTGGGGGCAATGGTTGCTCTCGATCGTCGCGGGCTGCACCGTATGCCTACTCCGTCCGAGATCAACTATTTGTACTACACCGTGGCCTCAGTTGGCCGGATGAACCACGGGTATTACTCCGTGAAGCCCCGGGGTGGTGACGCCATTGTCTTCGATATCTCGTCGAAGGTGACGCACTGGCAAGAAAAGTGGTGGTGGGTCGGCGGCGCTTGGGAGAGCATTGGTGTTGACGGGCACATCATCCCGGTTCCTCGGGAGTATCGGGATTGCAACCACCGAGGTAAATACTAAATTTCTCACTCATCCCTTAGTACTGATCTAATTTTTCTTTCACTGTGCAGGCTGCGCGGTCCCAAACCAGGCCGACTTGATCGACGATTTTAGGCAGGCACTTGCCTTGGTGAGGTCTGAGAGCTTGGATAATCGCGACGTCGACCTTCTCAACAGCAACGACAACCGCAGGCTGTCCGGGCTCCAAACCTTCCCGCGCCATTTGGATTTTGGTGGTAAGATTGCTTCTCGATTTCTAACACGTTACTCCTCTTGCAGCGCAGCGCTTCCCGGCCGAATCCTCCACACTGTCTACTTCCCCAGCAGCCTCCCCGAGGGCAGTACCCGAAGCCGGTCAGGCGGCCATACCCGTCGTGAACGTCGAATCTTCCGAGGAGACCGTCGACATGGCTCCCAAAAAGAGTGCTACGGCGAAGCTGGCGAAGCGGGGAGCTGTCCGCGCCACTGGGGTGGTGATCCGCAGTCAACCGTCAACCCCGGCGCCCCCGACTACCTCCTCCCCGATGGACGACCAACGGCCGACAAAACAGGCTCGGGTGGAGGGTCAAACCTCGGTCGACCCGGCTATGGTGACCTTGGACGTGGATCCGGTCAGCGGCGGGCTGGTAGCCGGTACCGTCGAGGCGACCATTGGAGGCTCGGCCTCCGCCTCTCGCGATCGGAGCGATTTCTCCTTTCTCGGCTGGGGCAACCACCTCACGTAAGTGTTTTTCCCGCGTCGTTTCTTTTTCCAAGTTTTCTGGCCACTTTTGCAGTTTAGGAAACTTAACCTAATTTTTCTCTCCGCCGTTTTGTAGGCCTGATCCCCTGCCCCCGCCCGAGGTCCTTCAATTCCTGCGCTCGCAGGACCCTTTGTACTCGGAGGCGGTGCCGGAGTCTTGGCCGGAGGACCTTCGATGCGCCGTTCTAAACTTGCCCCGGTCTTGGACCCTTCCCTGCCAAAAGGCCACGCGGACCATCTCGCTCGCTGACCGGATGAGGGCGGTGGCCATCCGCACTTCCCGCAACGCTATTGCCATGGAGGGCATCATGCTGGAGTTCGAGCGGGAGATACAGACTGCCTCCTCTTACAAGGCAGCCTTCCAGACGAAGAGAGATGAGGCTGCTCATCTGGAAGAGGAGACCAAGAAGCTCTGAGAGGATTTGGAGGCCGCCCGCGCGAGTCGGGCAGAGCTGGAGGGCGCTTGCGAGGAGGAGAGGAAGGCGCGCGCCGAAGCTGAGGCGAAGATGGCCGAGGAGGTTCGAAGGGCGCGTGAGGCCCTTGCCGTGGAGGCCGACGAGCGCCTGGCCGCCGAGCGAGTCGGCGGGCTCCATGATCTACATAAACGCATACGCCGACTCGATTCGCTCCCTGCTCCGCCGCAACCCTGAGGCCGACTGCTCCGAGCCCCTGGAAGATTTGAGGAGCTACGTCGAGTCCAATCCCCCCTCGGCAGATTATGATATCACTTTGAAAGATTTGGCCGATCGCGGGATGGATTTGTCGTTCCTCGGCGACCCGGGGACCTTCATCTATCCGCTAGCCGACGAGGAGGCGAACGAGGACCCGGGAGTGGTGGACGAGGCGGCCCCGTGAATTCTCCTTTTTTCTTCTCTCGTTTTGTTAAGTTTGTTGGCCGCTGGCCGTTGTATCTTTTTTCTGAATCTTTTTTTTTATAAATGAAACTGTCTTCTTCTTTCGTCGTCGCTTTTCGTTCTTGTTTTCTTGAATCTTGGTTTGATAATTGAATTAATAATGGAATTGAATCTTGATGAAAAGAGTGAAGTGCTTTAGCCGATAGACGGGCAGCGACTTCACGAAAATGTGATTGAATTAACAATCGCTTATAGAATTAACCAACAGATTAATTAGTGAAGTGCTTTAGCCGATTGACGGGCAGCGACTTCACGAAGATGGGATTGAATTAACAATCGCTTATAGAATTAACCAATAGATTAATTAGTGAAGTGCTTTAGCCGATTGACGGGCAGCGACTTCATGAAGATGAGATTGAATTAACAATCGCTTATAGAATTAACCAACATATTAATTAGTGAAGCGCTTTAGCCGATTGACGGGCAGCGACTTCACGGAGATGGGATTGAATTAACAACCGCTTATAGAATTAACCAATAGATTAATTAGTGAAGTGCTTTAGCCGATTGACGGGCAGCGACTTCACGAAGATGGGATTGAATTAACAATCGCTTATATTGATTACAACTTTTTCGCTCGGCGAGCGATTACATTGAGGCCGCTCGTCATGATGATGCGGGCTAGTCTATTTCGCCATCACTGATAGTATTTTTTTAGTAGGGAGACGTTCCAAGGGTATTAGGCCGGGTTGCCCTAAAGGCTTTCTAGCTCGTAGGCTCCGTTGGCTAGGTGCCTGGAGATCTTTAGGGGTCCCTCCCAATTCGGGCCAAATGCCCCCTTGGGTTGCCCGACCGTCCGTCGAAGCACCAGGTCCCCGGCTTCGAACTCTCTGATTTTGATTTTTGAGTTGAAGTACTTTTCAGCCCGGCGTTTGTAAGCTATGTTTCTTTGCTCGGCGGACAACCTTCTCTCCTCCAGCAGGTCCAACTCGTTTAGCATGGCTTGGTCGTTCTCGATCCCCACGGGTTGAGAGGTGCGGAGGCTTGGGATGATGACCTCGGCCGGGATGACTGCCTCCGTTCTGAAGGCTAGAGCGAAAGGAGTCTCCCCAGTTGTTGTGCGACAGATTGTTCTGTATGACCATAACACTTCGGGTAGCTTGCTTTCCCATGTTCCATTGCTCTCCTCCAACCTTGCCTTCAGCGTGTGTTTGATTATCTTGTTTACTGCCTCGACCTGCCCGTTCGACTGGGGGTGGTAGGGTGATGAGAACAGCCTCTTGATCCTGTGCTTCTGGCAGAATCTTTCCATCTCCAACCCGTCGAATTATTTCCCGTTGTCCGAAATGATTATCTGTGGGAGGCCGAATCGACAGATTATGTTGCGCCAGATGAACCTGATAACATGCTCCTGGTCGATCGTTTTCAGTGATTCCGCCTCCGCCCATTTGGTGAAGTAATCCACGGCGACAATTGCGTACTTGACGCTGCCCGAGGCCGTAGGAAAAGGACCAATGAGATCGATCCCCCACTTTGCGAACGGCCACGGGCTCAGGATTGAGGTGAGCTCGGTTGGAGCCTGGTGGATTGCTGGCGAATAGACTTGACACTTGTGGCATGCCCGCGCATAGTTGATCACATCTTTCTTTAGAGTGGGCCAGAAATATCCCTGCCGGATAACCTTCTGGGCGAGCACCTGACCGCCGGCGTGGTTCCCGCAGCGTCCTTCGTGGACTTCTACCAAGATCTTCCTTCCCTACCCCGGCGTTATGCATTTTAAGAGGGGTAGGGCGAAGCCTCGCTTGTATAACTGGTCCCCGATGATCGTGTACCGGGCCGCCCGAAGCTGCAACTGTCTTACCGCTACCCGATCGACTGGGAGTTGGCCGTCGCGGAGGTACTTCAGGATGGGAGTCATCCAGCTGTCCTCCTCCTGCCCCAGATTGGCCACCCGCTGGTTCGAGCTCGAGGGAGCAGTCAGGTAAGTGATCGTGATTTGCGACATGTCGGCTGCCCCCTCGGATGTTGCGAGGCGGGCGAGGGCGTCTGCTTGAGTATTGTCGAGTCGGGGTACCACCTCTATGTGGACTTGATCGAATTTTTCGAGGAGGTTCTTGGCTAATCCCTGGTAGGCCAACATCTTGTCGCTGCGTACCTCATATTCTCCTGAGATTTGGCATGTGACTAGCTGTGAGTCGCTGTAGACTTGGAGCCTCTTCACTTCCATGGCCATGGCCATTTCCAGGCCGTTGATCAATGCTTCGTACTCGGCCTCATTGTTGGTCGCGTGGAAACCGAACCTGATGGCTGTCGTGAACGACTGGCCGGACGGGCTGAGAAGGACAATTCCCGCGCCCACCCGCATAGTCGTGGAGGATTCGTCTACGTACATTTTCCACGGAGGCTGCTCGATCTTGGACATCACCTCCGGGTAAGTGAGCTCGACAATGAAGTCGGCCATGGCTTGGCCTTTGATGGATGTTCGAGGAGCGTATGTGACTCCGAATTGCCCAATTTCAACTGCCCACTTGAGGCATCTGCCCGCCGTGTCTGGTCGATGTAGTACTTGACGAAGTGGCATTGTGGTTAGTACCTCTACTTGGTGATCGAAAAAGTATGGGCGTAACTTGCGCACACTCATTACTAGAGCGTAAGCTAATTTTTCCAGGGGTGGGTACCGTAGCTCGGCATCGTGGAGTGTCTGGCTGA
Source organism: Ballota nigra (assembly GCA_947034835.1). Lineage (NCBI taxonomy): Eukaryota > Viridiplantae > Streptophyta > Magnoliopsida > Lamiales > Lamiaceae > Ballota > Ballota nigra. Next base: position 111,645,151 of record OX344723.1, on the reverse strand, counting down.
CATAGTAGATTGGCAGATGTGCCTGCCCCTCAGCCCGCACTAGCACGGCGCTGAGAGCTGAGTCTGAGGCCGCCAAGTATAGGAAAAGCTTCTCGCCGGGGACGGGCTTGGCCAGCACCTGGGTGTTTGACAGATATGCTTTCAAGTTATCGAAGGCGAGCTGGCTTTGGGGTGTCCAGTTTAGTTTCCCCTTCCGCATGTTGTCGAACAACAGTTTGCATCGGTCCCCCATGCGGGAGATGAAACGGCTGAGAGCAGCCAGGTTGCCCGTCACCCTTTGCACCTCCTTCACCGTGCGGGGAGGGCTCATATCGAGGATCGCCTGTACTTTGGTCAGGTTTGCCTCGATTCCTCGCTGGCTAACCATGTGCCCCAAGAATTTGCCCGACTCGACGCCGAAACTGCACTTTTTCGGGTTGAGCCTCATCCGATACTTCCTCAAGATTTCGAACGTTTCGGCTAAGTGAGTGAGGTGATCTTCTTTCTTCTCGCTCTTGACGACGATGTCGTCGATATATACCTCCATGCTCGTCCCGATTTGGTCGTGAAACATGTGGTAGACCAGCCTTTGGTAGGTTGCCCCTGCGTTCATGAGCCCGAATGGCATCCGCTTCCAGAAATACATGTTTTTCTCGGTGAGAAAAGTGGTGTGTTTCTGGTCGTCTGCGGCCATCGGGATCTGGTGGTAGCCGGCAAATGCATCCATGAAAGTGAGCATCTCGTGCCCGGCCGTGCTGTCCACCAGATGGTCGATGTGTGGCATTGGGAAGTGATCTTTTGGGCAAGCTTTGTTCAGGTCCATGAAATCGATGCACAGCCGCCAGGTGTTGTTGCTCTTCTTGACGAGGACCGCGTTGGATACCCATTGGGGCTTGTCGTCGGGGTCGACCATCCCGATAAGCTTGTTATCGAGCAGCTTTTTGACTTCAGTGGCAATGACCGCGTATTTGTCTAGGCCGAATTTTCTTCTCTTCTGTGAGATTGGCTTGCGGGATGGATCAATGTGCAATTGGTGTGAACATACGGCTGGATCGATCCCGACCATATCTTCGTGGGACCATGCGAACACGTCTAAATTCTCTTCTAAAAATGTGGTCATCGTTGCCCGCATCTCGTCGGACATCGATGAATCGAGTTGAACACTTACTTCCGGTCGATTCTTCATTGTGACCGAAATCAATTTTTCGATCGGACTGGCTCCCCGCTCGCCGTAGCGTGGATCGTCGATCTGCCCTGTTAGGGTGTTGTCGATTTCCATGGGTTCGTACCCGAGCCTTGGCTCCAGGTCGACTTGGATGTTCCCAAAATTTTGTGAATCTTCTTCCATTGGGCGGGCAGTGGGTGGGATTTCTTCGTCTATTTCCATGTCTCCCTCCCCGATTGTGCAGATATAATCTAGATTCACAGAATTTGAAATAACATCGATATACGCCAAACATCCGCGTGCCATTTTCTGATTACCCTAAAGAGTCCCAACCTTCCCGGAGGGGGTTGGGAATTTGATACAATAATAGAATGCTGAGGCGGCGGCTTCGAACTCGTGCTCGAACGGCCTGCCGAGAAACCCGTTATAAGTTGACGGCTGGTCGATAATAATAAAGTCGAGTTGTTTCGAAGCCTTAACCTCAGCGTCTATACTAGAAACTAATTCTACGGCTAGCCTAGCTATCCCGAAGGGTTTCACAGTGGCGTCGCCGAATCCCTTGATGACCTGGTTGCATGGCTCCATGTACTTTTCGAAGGAGTTGTCTAGCTGGTCGAATGCGGTCTTGAAGAGGATGTTGCAGTATGCTCCGTTGTCGACGAGCATGCGGTGGACAGTGAAGCCCATGATGTTGACCGATATGACCAGGGCATCGTGGTTCGGGTAGATGACCCCTGTGCGATCCTTCTCCCTGAAGGCGAGGAGGTCTGACTCCTTTGCCGTTATGTTGACCGGCATTGTGATTTGGTGGACATTGTCCATCGCTCGCAGCTCGCTCTTCTGTCTGCGGTTGGAGAGCGAGGTGGCGGGTGCGAAACCTCCCACTGGGGAGAGCATGTTGACGGCGCGGCGGGCTTGATTTTTTGGCATCGGCGGGCATATGAGGGCCGCCTCCCGATTCGGCTCTACGGGGCGGGCAGCGGCTTAAGCTTCCGGCCTGGCCGCCGGTCTTTTTACGAACTCCTCCAGCTTTCCCTCCTCGAAGAGCCGCCAGAGTTGTTTCAGGAGGTCGCGACACTCGCTTGTGTTGTGCCCGGCGGTCTGGTGGTAGTGGCAATATTTGTTGGGGTTGATCTGTACCCCTGGTTTGTGAACCCATGGTCGTGCCTTGGGCACCATGTTTTTGTCCCGGATCTGTACATAGACGTACTCCGGGGTGGCTGACAATCTTTCGGCCAGCTTCACTTCGACGGAGTCGAAGGGTTTGAACGGTTGGGAGGCCCGATAGGAAAAGCTTCTTCGGGTCGGCGTGTCGCGGGGCTTCTCTTTCTCCGCCGGCATACTTTCGCCTAGCCGCTGCGCCAGGATGTCGGCGTTGTAGATGATCTTCCCAGCCCGCTGCCGGAACTCCGAGTAGGACTTGGGATAGTCCTTGTTCATGGACCTCCATAATTTCGTTCTTAGGCGGAGCCCGCCTATGACGCCGACGAGCTTGACCTCGTCCCCGACGGGCTCGCCTTCCATGATGATTTGGTCGACCCGGTCGATGTACGCCCGGTCCATCTCGTCCTTCCCCTGGGCCAGGTTGGCCATGCGATTGGCGCCGGCCAGTCGTGGCGCCATCGAGGAGAAATGTTCCAGGAACAGCTCCCCCAGCTGGTGGACGAAACCACCTTCCCCGCGGGTAGCGAGGAGTACCAACGGTGTGCTCGGTCGCCGAGGGTTAATGGGAACATCCGGCACGGGGTCGCGTCTGTGGCCCCCATGGAGATCATGTAAGTAGAATACCTGCTTAAGTAGGTGACGGGATCCGTTTCCCCGTCATATTGGCCCACGGCGGCCACGTTGATCTTTGGTTGGGCTGGGGCCCGCACCAGGATGTCTGCGAGGGTGGAGTTGGGCATGTAGGGGACATGGTGTTGCCCGTCCCGCCTCTCGAGCTTGGCCTCGAGGTCAGTGACCTTCTTTAAGATAGCGGCCATAGCGTTGTCGGCCGCGGGGGGAGAACGGGGACGAGGGTTGTCTCCCAAGCGGTCACGGGCCGACGGCCTCGGGGCCGCGTCATTGTGACGCCTGGGAGAGCGCGCCTGTTCTCGCTCCCGGGGCCTGGAGCTGGCGTTGGACTCACAGGGTCGGGCAGCTCCCCGAGCCTGGGATCCCAGCCTGGAGAAGACCGATCCCGCAGGCCGGCGAGAAACCCGTTGTGAGTCGGCCTCCTCGTCGAGGCGCCTCTTTAGGTTCTGAGGCCGCGGGTTACTGGCGGCCCTCCTGTCCGCTTCTTGCTCCTGCCGCGGCTGGCTGGTGGCCCTGGTCCGGGCTGGCTCCTTTCCGGGTCGATGAGTGCGGATAGGAGCGGCGTCGATCTCGGCCTGGCGGCGTTCGATCATGGCCCTTGCAGCCTGGAGGTCTTCCGGAGTTCTTATTGCCGACAATAACTCGAAAGGGCCCTGGAGGGTTTCCGCTGTGGCCGGAGCCGGAGTGGCGGTTTCGCCGACATCTTCGACTTGCTGCTGGGTTCGTGTAGCTTTCGAAGTGGTCATATTTGGAATGAGGACGGATGGGGTTTTGTTCGAGGTGACTGGATGAACGAAACCGAGTGTACTTCGATATCAGTCACCCTCCTTCTAGCGCCAAAATATTGACAGCGATTTATATCGGATCTCGCTGCCTGGTTCCTAGCGGGTAGGATTCGATATTTATGATAACAAGGAGTAATAAATGTGAGAGTAAATGAGCTCTCAAGGGTAGGTTTATAATAAATGAGATATGTTACATTTGGGCATTAAAAGCCCTATTTATAGTGTACAAGGTGGGTTTCCCCATGTTTGGTTGGTGGACCTGGGGGTCCTTCCTACTCCTAGCTGGAAGGTAATGAGTGGCTACAGCCTCCCCTACGAGCCAATGAGAAGACGTCACGTGGCACTGTCTCCCCTGAGATGATGGGACTTAGCCCCAACTGCCCTCATTGACCCTGTCACATCCTCTGGACTGATGGCACCCGACGTCCTCTCACAGCTGGCGTAGCCTAGGGTCGGGCAGACGGGTACTCGGGTACCCGGGAGATGAGTCCGGACGCGAGCACCTTGGTGGTTCTTTTACGGGCAGGCGGGTAGAGCGTCTGCCTCGGAGCTTGTCGCTGGCCGCCTGATACCCGGGCCTGTGGGTCTTAAGTACCCTGCCCGGCAGCTCCCGGAGGTCCGCGTCGGGTAGCATCTAGTTCCCCGCCCGCCTGCCTGTACTGGCGGCGGATTACTGTTGTCTGAGCCCGCTACAGTAAGTGGGTTCATGTCCGATACCCGATGAGTCGGGTAGTCAATATCGGGTGTAACATATATATATATATATATATATATATTACAAATAATGCATAAAATAATAAATCTTAATATTATCCTAACATAATTATGACATCCAATGAGATAGTGCCATGTGTCAATACACATGAACACAACTTATCTCAAACTCCCGGTTGGTCAACCCTTGAGGTTGGCCTTCCCTATTTTTTTTTAATTTTTAATTTTATTTTTTTCTGGAGTGTGGTTGCGATAGGTCATTGATGATCATAGTCTTACAATTAATCAAACCCCAACAATGATGCATCGAAGGTAAATTGGGGTTCAATTTTTAAATCCCCCAATTCACTCCAATTCTCAAATTGATCCTAATTCTTAAACTAATTTTCACAACTACACTTTTCACTGTGCCCCCATAGGAAACTCCATCCATGTCCCGAAACTCCAAACTTCTATGTTGGGGACTCAAACTTCTGTTTATTGATTTTAAATGATGATTATTTACCAATTATGTTGCTTTGTTTATTGATTTAGTGATTAAGGTTGTTTCTATCAAACTTATCTTCATCTCCCTATTTCTTGATAATACTAAAACTGATGAGAAAAACTGGGACAAGGGACATAGAAAGAATCGAAGCAGTGTAAAATTGAATAGTAAAATGGATGACCTGGCAAAATTTCCACCGTAGATTATGATGAAGGGTGTGGATGTGTTGAACTCCCCATGTAGCTACTGCATCACCTTTTTTTGTTTTCACTTAAAAAACAATATTAAATGCTGAATTATTTCATATCTCCTAAAATCACATGCAACCAAATTTAATTATATTCCCAAGTTGTTTTCATGCTTTTACTAAAATACAATCAAGGCAGTGTATACAATCCAAATTAACGCATTAAAAATGAAACAGGAGATGAAAAATGAAACAGAAAATACAACTCCTCTGTTTTACAAGATTTAAACCAATTCACACATACAAGCTCCAGATCAAATATGGGAAAATCAAAGATCTCGAAGTTTTCTGAGGTTCATAGGAGTCATGTACTTAGAGCCTCCATCGACCAATTGTTTGGCGAGTATAAGGTTAGCAGCTTCACTGGGATGGTAAGGATCCCAAAAAACATGCTTATTACGATCAGAACACATGCTAGATGTTGGTCCACACGGAATTATACCAGCAAATTGTCCACCATTCCCACAACAAGCTTTACTTGAACTTGTAAATCCTGCAAAATGCTCATTCAAATATTCATATGCTCACTCTATTATCAATCTGAATTTTATTTAAGAAGATTTTTTTTTTTAATTATAATTAATTAAGAGTAGAGGCAATTTTTTTACAAATAAAAAATTCCATACTCCCCTTAAATTCACCCCGGTCACTCTCTGAAACATATTATTTTAGGTACAAGGCAACATCAATACTTACTGTCGATTACATGTACTCATAAATTGTTTCAAAAAGAAAAAAAGATTACATGTACTCGTAAATCATACGAATATACATGTATTTATATGTATATAGATTATAAATACTAAATATAAAGTTTTTTCTTAGGGTGGCATTATGAAGAGTCGCCAATACTAATGACATGTGTAGGAAATGTGAAATTTGACCCCTTTCAATCTAGGTGCAATTGCCTTACCAAGCAAGGTCATTATTATTGGGCCAAGATTTGGGCTTCATAGTGTAATTGGATTATTTTTAAAAGGCCCAAGTTATATACGATCTCATATTTTGTTAATACACTACATAAAAAAAATGTTCGAAAAAAATCCGGAAAACATAGTATTTTTTTCCGAAAATAATAAAAAGAACAAACTAAGCATATACATTTTCGGAAAAAAAATCCGAAAATTGTTATATATTTCGGATTTTTTTTCCGAATAATTTTTGGTGGAGTGTATTAACAAAATTTGTGACACTATATAATTTGAGCCTTTTTTAAAATAGCCACAAGTTCGTAACTTTGTATGCATAGCTTTTCAAATAATTAACCATTGGAGTGTGATGATATATGGGACAAATCTTATAATGAAATTTATTAAGGAGTTGGGATTTTATTTATGTTTATGCAACAAGGATAAAAAATTATTAACATCCCATTTTGCACCCAGTTTAGAGGACAACAAAGATTATCAGCTTAATAATTAATATTTAGTGATTAGCAATTATTTCTATTTTGGAGAGTAACAACACATTAGCTTCGAATAATTAAAGTCTTGGAAAGAAAGAATTGAAATTTACCATATTTGGCATAATTAGTGATGAGTTCCATGACAAGATCGTGGACATTAGCGTGGACAAACGTGGCTCCTTTGAGGTTTTCATTGAGTTCTTGCAAAAGATCCTTCAATCTGGCATTATACTGAAGTGCAAGCTTGTTTGGGAGTGACACACATTCGGATTCACTCAATTGATTTATAGTTTTTTGATAAGGAATGCATCCAATTGGCCCAACATTCCCCACTACAAACTTTCTTGCATCCAATCTATAAAGTCTCTGCAATTACAACATCAAAACAATCTTAATTAATCATAAGAGATCATGTACTAAATTAATTTCAATAATTATTATGAAATTAAGAAATTGTAATGAGAATGGAGTAAATATTACAAAAAAAAAAAAAAAAAATTGTTAGCAAATATCTCATATAGTATTACGTTAACTAGTAATACAAATGTACGATATGTAATATTACATTGTTGTTCATATAATATCACTGTAACATAAACTATATGGGCAAACACGTAATATTGTTCAGGTAAACAAGTAATATTGTCTGACCCGCGAAATAAAAAAAAAAAAAAAATTCTCCCTATATTTTATTTTAGAATATTGCACGGTGCAATATTACACAAGAAAATTACCGTTAATTGTCCCCGGAGGTGATTAATGAGATCATCAACAAAGGAATCTGGGGTTTGTGTGATTCTTGCACCAGCTGAGATTACTGGTAGCAAATAATTGTTCAAGAAATCATTGGATCCGACGGTGATGGAGAAAATTGATCTCTTGTTGATGTGTTCTCGTGCCTTGGATGCACCCAACAATTTGTCTATTTGTTTTCTCGTGATGTTGAAGTAATCAATTTGGATGTCCATTGAAAGCCTATTTACCTAATTAAAATTTGCATAAATTAAAATTAGAGAACCAACAAAATGTAAATAAACATCACTAATATTTGTTAATTGAGATTGCATAATAATAATAAATAATATTATTATTAATTTTTTTTTTATGTACTTACAAAGATTCTTCCAGTGGCATTCATGATACCGCCACCCCCTGAAGCGTAATTAACGCCATACAAGATAGCTCTTCCTGTAGTATTTGGGGCAAGAAATGGCAAAGCATAATGTTCCTGCCCTAATTCCTCCCCTGTTAACATCATATATATTAGGAAATTAAAAGATTAAATATTTGCATGCATTATGGAATAATTATCAAAAGGGCCTTAGTTTGAAGTTTAGCATAATTAATAGTGGATTTTGTTTTGATGATTAACATAAACTTCAACGGTAGTTAATAACCATATATATCCTGCATACAGTCTATACTAACTCACAACAAATAATTTGAATCTTGAATTTAAATGGGAAGTTGGATTTTATCACTTCCACAATTTAAAAGCATATAAATAAGAAAATAAGCACGAGTAATATAACTAAAATGTTCAAAATAATTGTTGTTTATCAGATTTTGTATAGAGTTTTAAGGAAAATAAAACTTGACATATTTACCCTTTAATAAAAGGAAAAGAGAGGAGAAAAGTGTGCGAGGAAAAATAAAATTTCAAATAAAGAAGAAGAGATTTTTTTTAGGGGTGAATTAAAGAGAAACATGAAAAAGTTATTAACAACGATAATCAATTTTAGATAAAATTTAATTTCAAAAGCGACAATAATTTTGAAACCGAGCGAGTAATAAAGAATGAGACAATTAGAGCGAGCAATGATTTAATTACCGACTATATCACCGATGGTTCTCCCATTGGTGTATCGACCCGTTGGAGTCCCACCCGAAGCTTTAAAATCGATACCGTTGGGAGCAATATTAGCCCTAGACAAGGTTTGTAAGTAATTATTGTTCCCAGCATCTACTAATGAATCCCCAAATATAAAAGAAGCCCCCTTTGTTAAATCTTCATCATTTTGGCAAATCCCAAAGCTGATAATCAAACACAAAACCAAGGCCACAATGTGGTGATCAATATTAAAACCCATGATTAATGATGTAAATGTCTATAGCTAATGAGATCAATTGCAGTGTCACATACTTATATGCTACTCAAATTGTGGGAAACTTGTAAGAATATCTATATGTGGAGTTGTATTTGGTGAGACCCTTTTAAGGAAATTATTGTACTGCAAGTGAAATAATTGATTTTTCTAAGGTTAGGTCATCAATATTTGAGTATCCTGTCTAAAGGAGAATGGACCAATTTTGCTTTCTTTGGATGTAACTTGTGAGTAAATTAAGCTAAGTGAAGTCAAAGATAGAGTATCTTGGTTGAAACCAAATGATGAATCTTATTAATTATTAGGTATGTATGGTTGAGGGTTTGGAAAATGATTTTGCTTATATAGTGTTGCAAATTAACCTTATTCTCCTTATGTTAATCAATTATCAACGTCACACACCGATACAATTTTATATCTGGGGTTTGTGTGATTTCTTTTATATCTCACCGCATATAAAATTTCAACCTTCTATTTCCCTTAAAAAAAATACACAAGTTTTTTTATAGGGAGCCATTGCTTTTTCTACATTAATTTTATGTCAAGCTTGTTTCATTTCAGTGAATAATGTCAAGTAAGTTGGGCATTAGGTTCAAAATTTTGAATGAGAATATTAAAAAATTACAATAAGAATGATTATTACATTATTTTGTTCTAATTTTCAAATAAAAGAGAATAAAAAGTACTTATTGGTTGATGAATAATGAAATGATAAATAAAGATACAAAGTATGATAAAAATAAATTTTATCTTTTATTCTTATTAATTACATATATTCATTTTTTATTACCAATCATTTCCACGGATGATTTTGAACCAAGCCCCCCCCAAATTTTCCTACTCAATCTAACTAAAAAAGTTATAACAAATTTCCTTACTCAAATTTAACTAAAAAAATTGTAGCAATTTAATGGGCTTTACCGTCTACAATTTTTTTTTTTCTTGACCCAATAAATCCAACCAAAACTAAACTAAAATGTCCAATTTCAAGAAAACTGAGCAATACAAACTCATACGTTATTTTGGGTGCTTAATTTTGGGCTTTTTAGGGTGGGAATGGTTATGGACTATGGAATGAGAAATGGGAGTTTGGTCTTTTTACCCGTTAATCGGTCCTATTCCTATATTCACAATAATTTATGCTACAACAGGTCTAATACTATTATTTCTTACTTTGTATATTTATATCCGAAAAGTAAGAAATTCCCTATTCATTAGTAATTTGGGTGAAATAATTATCATTCCATTCCAAAAATTCATTAATTCAAAAAATTAATTAACTTAAAATAAGAATAAGATATTTTTTATTGTTCAAACATAAGAATTATTAAGTAATGTTGTTTTCTAAAAAAATTAAATTGATTATGTTCCTAAATAATTTGGTAAACCAAACATAATTTATAGTAATGGTGGACATATTTATTATCAACCAAACAATATGATCCTATTCTCATTCTCACAAGTCACAACAAACCAAACACCCCCTTAAATATCCTTAAATTTCACTCCCTTAATTAGGTATGCAAATTGTCCAAGGTTATATACAGTCCTATCTTTTATTAATACAACCCCACCAAAAAGTGTTCGGAAAAAAAATCCGAAAATTTTGACAATTTTCGGATATTTTTTTCAAAAATGTAAAAAAAAAAAAACATTGAACATATGAAATTTTGGATTTTTTTTCCGAAAATTGTTACATTTTTCGAAAAAAAAATTCGAACACTTTTTTTGGTGGGGTTCTATTCACAAATCATGGGACTGTATTTAACCTTGGCCATGCAAATTTCAAGTTTAGGAACAGGCCCAAGCCATACATTTCCTATAACGGGCCTGGCCAGATTATTAATTTCTGGCCCAACAAAAAAGGCCCATGGGGTTTATCGTAAATTCACCTCAAATGATGTAATCAAATTTCCCTCGTCCCAAAGCCCCCATTTGCAGTCCTCTCCACTCTCCATAAAACCGCACTACCAATTTGACCGTTGGAGCAGAAAACCCTCGTCCCTCTCTCTCTCTCTCTCTCTCTCTCTCTCTCTCAAAATTTCTCCATTTCGAAATCGAATCGCACTTCGAAATCTTCAACAATGGTGACTCTAAGGAGTCAAGCTCCGGCAAACCTCAATAGTATCTCCGGAGAAGAGCGGCAAGAAGCTACATTGGAGAAAGGGGATGGTCATGAACACACGATTTCGGAGTACGAACTCTCCAGAGAAGAAAGGATTAGGGAGAATCGGGAGAGAATGGAGAAGCTTGGGATCTTTAGTCTCTCTCAGACACTCAGTGCTGTCAAATCCAATCCAAGGAGAGCCGGTCAGCGGAAAACGCCGAAGTGCGACACTCCTTTGCCCCCTTCTGGCCCCGTCCGCCGCTCTGGAAGGTGCTTCATTATGCTTCCTTTACCGGATTCATTTTTCTGCCTACAAGTTTTTATTTACTGGCTCTTTTTCTTATTTCGATTTTTGTTATTATGCTATCTGTTGCTTGCTTTTGATCTCCAGCATGGGGTTTTTTGTGGCTTCGTTTAATGCTACTCATCCTTTGTGTTGCCATTTTATTAATACTACTATTTTTTCCAAAAGAGTTGAATGTTAATGGCTCTTTTCTGTGCTTTAGATCCTCTTATCCTAGTGTTGTTCGGTCTCCTGTTACATATTACCAACATAATATGCATCAGCATATATTAGGCTGTGTATTGGGGAAACTAGAATACTAGATTGAACATAATGTGAACGTTCTGAACTTCTGGTAACTAAAAGCATCGTGTGTGGTTCATTGATTGTAGTGCCTCAGAAAGAGGAGGACTTAATTTTCTAGACCTTATGTTTATCATTGGTCAGCTAACAGAAAGAGTATTGTAATTTAATTAGATAAACATCTGTTCGACCACTCTGAAGCTAATTTCTTATTATTTCTCTTTTGGTGGGAAATTAGGCTGCAGAACTCTACACCAGTTAGCTACTGTGAAGTAAATGTGGCAAAAAAAGACAAATCATTTAACAGTTATGATATTCTGAGAGAAGAGGGGTCAAGACCTGAAGTTTACACTGAGGAACATGAGAAATTGCTTGGCAGCACTGAAATGAGCTGGACTTTTTTTGTTGATGGATACGGGAAAGATGGAAAGCGGATTTATGATCCCATCAAGGGGAAGACTTGCCACCAGTGCAGGTTAGCAGCTTTTTCCTCCTATCATTCTGGTTGTTTATCTCGTTACTCCGTTAAAATGCACCTTTATATATTCAATATGAGTTTTAATTACCCATAACTAGATCGAAAAATCAAAATCATCTGAAGATCATTTATTATTGCTTCATTAACCACTTAGTATATTCTTAGCCTTTTACTTGGTATATTCGTTAGTTTTATCACGCATTGAGTAGCTTGATCTTCGTCCAAGTGAGATTGAAATGGTTATTGCTCTAAGTCCTCAAAATTACTCAAAATCCCATCCTTTTATCCTCAAGGTGTTGATGGTTCTTTGTTATTAATTTTTTTTTTTTTTTTTATCTCTACAAACATATACTTGAAACCGGCCATACCTGAGCTGGAGCCTTTTCCACAATCTACCAATACCACCCCTTGCTCAAATATCTCTACCTTAAATGAAGCTAATGTAGATAGCCCTTTCTTGCTGTCTGTGTAACCAAACACATTTTTCTGGTGTGTGAGGTACCAATTTTAGACTATTTTCTGGGGAGATAAAGGATTGCCCCGGTGACATCTAATTTCTAGAATAGCAGTTCGGTCTTGAGCATGCTTGGTTGTTGAACTAGTTATGGCTTCAAGTTTGACAAAACTTTGAATATCGAAATGATATTAGATATCCATATTGTGGAAGTACTTGTATCCAAAGTATTTCACTTTTTTCTATGGCACTTCTATGTAATATTTTTTTCCATAACCACATTTTGCAAATACACCATTTATTACGGAGTAGGTCTCTTGAGACCAGCTGTATTGTTTCTAGATTTGTCAGAGAGTGTGCTGAATCTTTCAAAAGCTTTTTTTCCCTTGCTCTATGTTTGAGTTGGTATGATGTTTATTTGATGTTTGGTGGATATCCTGTGGGGTTGGTTGCATTGTTTATTTGATGTGTTTCATTGTTAAATAAATAAAATATCTTCTCAACATAACCTAGTTGTAGTGCACAGGGTCAGTGTCGACGGATGTTGGCCTGGTGCATCCATAATTTTGTTTTCCTTGTTCTTCTTTGCTTTCACTGTTTGCATATGTACTTAAAGTGCCATAATTGTTTCAGGCAAAAAACTCTTGGTCATCGTACTCATTGCAGCCAGTGTGAGATGGTTCAAGGACAGTTCTGTGGAGACTGCTTATATATGAGGTACAACACGATATAATGCCTTGGGCATATATTTATTGTACCAGTAATTATACCAAATAGCAGGATCATTGTTACATATGGTTTTGATAGTGTTACACTTCTCCGTCCTAGAAGAGAAACTTGTATTTACTTGGCATTCAAATTTTGCTCAAGGGAACACATCGGTTGCAATAATTCAATCTATTTCAAGTAAATTCTCTGGATAAGCATGGGAAGTTCTTTATAAGCAGTTGATTTATAATAGCTTTCTACAATGTTTTTAGCATTGATATTTACTATGTTTAGACATGGTGAGCTACATATTTCGAAGTAAAAATTAGCATTTCAATCCTTAGATCACATATTTTTAAAGAATGAACTTTGTTGCAGATATGGGGAAAATGTGCTGGAAGCAAAAGCTAATCCCGACTGGATTTGCCCTGTTTGTCGTGGAATTTGCAACTGCAGTTTGTGCAGGCAAGCAAAAGGGTGGCCTCCTACTGGGCCACTCTACAGGAAGGTAAATCCAGAAATACTAGCTTACTTAATGCTCTGCGCTGTATTTCGAAAATTTGCTAACTCCAACTTTCTGTCTTCCAGATCTCAAGCCTTGGCTACAAGTCAGTGGCACACTATCTCATCCAAACACGAAGCGCTTCTGCTAAACTCCCAGCATCTGCTAAGAGATCACTCCCTTTTTCAGACATTGATGTAACTGTGGGAGAGGATGATCTTTCTAAACCCATCTCTGAATCTTTAAACCCGGACCCTCTGTCCGTAGCCCATAAAGAATCTGATGGTAATAAATTGGCTCCAGAAAGTGGAGCAGACCCTGTGCTGAATTGTTCTAATGCGACTCTATTGGAAGATAAAGTGGAACATCAATTGAAGCCTAAACCTGAAGAACTCGAGGCTGAATGCAACAGTGAGCTAAAGAAAGAGCAGAAAATAGTTACAGAGCCAAAAACTAATATGGAGTTGCTGAATGATCCTTCCATTGATAACTGTGAAATCAAGAATCCTATTACTCCAAAATCCACCAAGAAACGAGCGCGCTATGAACCACCAACACCTGATAGTGTAGCCGGAAGATTAAGGCAGAGGCGGAGCAATAAGGCCAATGCTGGTGGGGCCTCCACGGTAGGCAGTATTGCTGTGAATTGAAAAACTTGCATCCATTTCTTTTTGGGATGAAAGCTTTGGCCAACTGCTTAATGCTACAGCAGATTTTTTGACCGGTATGATGGCTGCCGTTGTTATATTATTTTTTGTATTTAAATTGCTGCAGAAGTGCACAATTTGGTGATGTTGCATAAAGTCTGTTTGTAGTTTAGAATCAGATTAAGACATCAGTCCTTTTGGATTCAAAACTGGATAATTTGATATTACTAATTAATCAAGTAATGTAGTATTATCTCAAGGAACATTAAGGAGGAGAAAGTGGTAATTTTGCTCTAGCAAAAGTGATGTAACAAAGCAGAAGCACTAACAAGAAAGTGTTCCACCTTCTCAATCAAAGACTAAAATGGAGTTGGTTCAAATTCAAATTGACATAAAGCACCAAAGTTAGGGCTTTGAAAGTTGATTATTTACTCATGCAATCATCCCATGTAGAAAAATCTGTGTGAATCCATTTTTATTCCTTCCCGTCATAAAGATGGAAAAAAAAAATCAAATTATTAAACATTAACTTTAAAATTTAAAAGAAAACTATACCAATATTGTCCAACGTTATATTTAATAGAAAAATAATTCAGAATCTTGCAAAAATATTGTTCAACTATCTGTTCGTTTGTATATCCTACGACGTGGACAGATGAAACTCTTGCTGACTCAGATAATACATGTCGATGTTCCAAATAATGCCAAAAGCATTTTAATATAAGACAAAGTCTCATATGCACCAAGTGCACGGTGCACTCACTCAAGAGTTGATACTGTATACACTAAAAAGTTAGTTTCAATTACACTGAAAAGTTAGTCTCAATTACACTGAAAAGTTTACATTGCAAATCAATTTTCAGTGTAAACTTTTCAGTGTAATTGAGACTAACTTTTCAGTGTGATTGAGACTAACTTTTTAGTGTATACATTATCAACTGTTGAGTGAGTGCATCATACACCAAATGCACAAGAGACTTATTCTTAATATAAGCCTTGAAGAAAAAGTTGCTTGTATTTAATATTTATTTCATGCTTTTATCTAATCAATAAAAATACTAATTAAATAAGACAGAAATATGGAGTGAAAAGGGTTCATGTATGAATTATTGAAGGGTATTAGTTTTTTCATTAAACAATATTAGTTATTTTCGCAGAAGGGTATTTGTTGTTTTCACTGAAGAGTATTAGTTGTACAGTGAAAACAAACTAAAATTCTTTCAGTGAAAACAACTAATATTTTTCAGGTAAACTAATTAATACTCTTTTAATGAAAACAACTAATACCTTCTAATAATTTATGTATGAATTAATTTTACTTTATACATATCCATTTAATAATATATTGTGTTCAATGTTCAAAATCTAACAAATCAATAAATTCACACCAATACTCTTTATTCAGACATGCTATATACATGATTTTTGTTGATTATTAGTCACTCATCCGCTGCATAGAACCATATATAGGTAGGAAATTAAAGGCATACATTTTTTTGCCTTAAATGGAACGATAAATAATTAATTCCAATGGTTAGAATCAAGTACCATAGCATACACTATATTATGACTCCAACCAAGATTTATGAAACTCTAACTTATAAATGAAACGGGATTTATACTTAGAGTAAGTCTTTTAAGATCATGCAATTCAAATAATATTAATTTTTTATACAGTTTACTATTAAATTATTATTATTATTTAGTGAAATAATTAATACTATTGTTAAAAAATACACATCAATTTTCACAATAAAATTGATTCACAGTATACCTTAAACTACACCTCCACAAATAAACATAAAAACATGCATAGAGCTTTAAACTAAACCTCTTAAACAAACACAAAACATGCTAAAATACGATGTTTATACATAATTTTTATTATACATTTTGAAAAATAATATTCCTCTGTTCCAAATTAATCATTCCCTTTCTTTTTGTTATTGATAAAAGGAGAAACTTATTTTTAGACAATCCAAAAAAAATGGAAAATTTATTTTGGGATGATACAAAATTATGAAAATATATATCATGCCTCTCATACAAAATTTTATCGAACAAATATAGATAATATATAGTATGATTAATAATGAAACGTCGTTATGCTGCAACAGGTAGGTTTTTCTTAAGGAAGAATTAAGTGTATGTATTTGTCCATATATACAATGCTTTGAAAACAATCCAAATTATCAGAATTTAGTTTCAATCAATGTACATCTCTTGTATACGTAATGGCTTCTTCAAGTATTATTATATATATTTCATAATATTTAATATTATAAAAAATATAGACTTTCTTTTTTAGTTAGAACTACGTCAATTTCGGTTGGAAGCAATGTTGACCTTAATTGATGATTTGGCATTTTCACGCCATTTTTCGAGCGATAAATTGGTTGATTGTCGTTATCAACACGGATTCTGACTTTTTGAGTGTATACTCAAAACATATATTTAAAATTAGAAAAATTATTATAGGGACGGGCTAATGACATAAGACAAATTAAATGCATTTATTTTACTAATTAAATTTACATTTCATTTTTTTTAATTAAATGATGAATCATGAGCAGAGGATGTCTTTTAAATTTAAAACATATTGATTTAATTTTAGCAAAAGTCTAGAATAGTGCTTTTGTAATCCTATCAAGAATCATTAATTAGATATTGTTACGAGTTGATGATTCAAGATCAAGAGGTTGGAACAAGTCTAACTAGTAAAATAATCAACTCTTTGTATAAGATCAACTCTTAAATCTGTCCACCAATTACATACTCCCTCATATCAATTTAAATGCACGCTTTGACTCTTCACTTGATTTGCAATTTAAATAGTCTCTCGTCCCGGAGGACTCTTCACACCTTAGAAGATACATTTTAAAAAAAAATATGTAATGAGTAGAGTACTGAAAATGATGTGTAAAGTTGTTTTATTAAAATAATAAAATTAATTAGAGTGAATATAAAAAGTAGTGGCATTTTGTGTATATATATGTATATATTATGAAAATAAAGTTAAGTAAGGATTTTCATTTATAGGGTGTGCAAAGTGTTTGAGAGCGGACGAAGAAAAAAAAAGCGTATGCAAAGTGTTTGAGGATGGAAGGGGTACTATTTTTGTATTTATTAATGTTAATTAATTATGTTTTTTTTTTAATTATCCTTAATGCCAATAAAAATTACTAGTACTCCTTCTATTCCAAAACTATCTTCATACTAGTGTTGGGTACGGATATTAAGAAAATGTTACTCTATAGAGTCATTGAGTATTCAACAACTAAAAATATTAGTTTATTCTTTTTACTATTTCAAATGGTGGGTAATAGTGTATATTAAGTGTTATGTTTTTTTTAAGGGTGTATGTTGTTTACCAAATATATTTTGCTGGGATTGAATGGCTATTTATGAAAGCTTTGGTAAAAACATCAAATGATTGGGTTCTTTAGTGCTAGAATTAATGCTTGAATGAAGAAAAGCAATAAATGCATAAGAACACTAAGAACACCAAGAATTGTCAGGGGTTGTGAGTCCCTGGACTTGAATGAGTGTGTATTGATTATACTGAGAGAGATTGAACCCCCTTTTACATTACAAAAGTAGGGGTATTTATAGTTTTCTCACTATAGGGGTATTCTGGTCATTTCCGGCCTCTCGGGGGACAGGTGCATTAAATGTCTCCTGTCTCTGAAGACGCGCGGGTTCTGGTATGTCAGGGCGTGCAGGTGGCCGGCCACTGGGGTGTTGACGCGTGTCCAAAAAGGACGATTCTCTGGCGAATTTCCTCATTTGGATGGAATATTCTCTGAGTCTCTGGGTACGGAGGCGGCCTTTTTCCCCCTTGGGAGAGGGTCTTGCTTGATTCTGTCACGTGCTCCAGATCTCTCTTGCCGGCCGGGGGCCTTGAGTGATCGGAGACCGGCCTCCTGGCGGACAGCGAGGCCGGAGATTGCTCCAGCCAGTCGGTCGCGTCCGTGCGATCTCTGCCGGACTTCACTGATCTTGGCCGGGCCGGTCCGGCCGCGACAGGACTTGAACGTGGCTGGGACGAACGTGGACGGGCGTTTTAAATGGGTTTCCGGCCTCGCTCACGAGGCCGGAGACTCGTGGTCGGAGCCCGCTGAGGTCGGATTCAGGCTGGCCAGGTCGGTCCCGGCTTCTGGGTACCTTCTTGCCCTTTCCGGCTTTCTTCCGGTCGGATCCAACACCTGGTCCGAAACGGTCACAACAATTGCCCCCCAGCTCGTCGCTCAAAGTTAGTGTGGGGCGAGGTGGTCGTTTGCCGTTTTGTGTTGGTGCCGACCTTGATTTGCCCGGGGTGGTCGGAGACCGGCTTACGGCTTTGCGAAGACTGGAAGGACGTGCGTTGTACTTATTTTGCCTAAAAAGGTGTGCATGACGTCAGGCGACGCCTCGGATTACGCGCATTGAAAGCTGACGTGCGTGACATGATTTGATCTCCTCGAATCTCGCGCATTTAATGCGTGCAATGTACGAGGCGTCTGACGCCAAAACCGTCTCTTCAAATTCTTGCACTTAGGTCCCTACTCCTAGGGTTTTGTTTCGAAATAGGCCCTCACCCGTTTCCTATAAATAGGGGTGTCACTTCACTCCCAAGGGTTTTTACTCTTTGCGATTTTGCTGCAGTTCCTTAGGCGATTTCCGACGAGCTTCTCACGGCGGCGATGAACTTTGCACGGCGGCGATTGGTGTTTCGAAGGTAATTTTCAACTTTCCGTACTTCAAAACTCTTTTTATTTATACAATGGTGCGACGGTGGGTGGGTCCTCCGCCTGGGCAGAGAGGTGGCGCCTCCTCTAGCAGCGGAGGAGGTGGTGGCGCCAATCGGCGTCTTTTTGACGAAGGAGGAAGCTCTCGCGGTGGGAGTGGTGCCTCCCCTTCCCGTCTGGCGGGCTCCATCTGGGCGTGAGATGACGATGGCCTAGATGCCCTGTTCCCACGCCCGGGACGGTCATTATTGGGTGAAGGTGCTCGGGGGGGAGTTCCTTTGGCTACGGAACGATCCCAGGATGAAGGGGCGGCCCGGCCTGTGGGGGATAGGGATCCGCTGGATGACCTCCTGGAGGAAGATGAGGAAGAAGGCGGTCGCGGCGAGGGCGACGACCGGGCCACTAACCAGCTCCTCAAAAATCTCGCGGCCGAGATGATTAAAGAAAGGCTTGGGAGCGCGGGGGAGGCTTCGGGATCCGATTCCGAAGAGGTTGAGAGGCCGGCCGCAGTTGGTCGGAGTGTCAGCCAAGATCGGCGAGACCAGGTCAGACAGGCCTTTCGTCTGTGGTCGGAATATGTGGAGAGGAAGGATGAGGTCGAGTCTCTCTCCTTCGACTACGAGGAGTATCTGGATCATTTCCCGCGCGAGCCGACCGTTCGCGATCCGGCCACTATTCGGATAGCCGATTTGGAGGAGTCCCGTAGGTGGACCATTGGCCAAGTACAGAGCAAGATGTCTCAGCGCCAACTCGACGAAGCCCGGGCTGGATGGGAGGTACCTCTTGACGTTAATCTCTACGCACCCGAGCCAAACGAACGGGCGGACCAACCTCCGCGTGGGATGGTGGCCGTAACCCAGGATATGATGGAGGTCGGGTTCCGCTTCCCCCTCCATCCGGCCGTATCGTACCTATTGAACTACTGGAATCAGGCGCCCATCCAGCTACTGCCGAACGCCTGGATGATAATAGTGAGCGTCATGACCTTGTTCGACAAGAACCGACTTTACCGGATGCCCACCCCCGGAGAGATGACTTATCTCTACCGAATTCAAAGTGAAAGGAGTGGGACCGGTGAAGTCTACATTCAGACAAAAGGGCCGAAGCTGGTGACCGGTCTGCCCAGTAAAGGCCGGAACGACCGGAGAAAATGGTTTTTTGTTGGCGGGGCTTGGAGGACCGGGTATCCCGATGGAGCGGAGATCGACGTTCCGACCAACATTCGTCCTAAAAGCCCTAGTAAGGAATCTTTAGTTTAATCTTGAATTAAAAGTACTGATCTAATCTTTACTTTCTTTCGCAGGTTATCCTTGCCCCACCGATCGGGAGTTGAACTTTGACTTCGCGGTCGTGAGAGAGCGGATCTTGTCATTGCCGGGCTCAGAAAGAAATCAAGCCGTTCTTCGGACACAAGAAAGCAGGCTCTCCGGTCGGTTCTTCCAGTATCCTCATCATATAAAGTTGGCCGGTAAGTTAAAAATGTGTGACCGGGCTCCGATCTATAAGTTATATGTTTTTTTTTTTAACCTCGGGCTCGAACTTGCAGTGCCGGACTTTCCGATCGTTAGGCAGTGCCCCCCTGAGCTCCTCGACCGCTGCCCGGAAATGTTTGCCTTAATGGGCTCCTGCGCGGCAAAGAAAGCGGCCAAGGGGTCGAAGAAGAAAAAGGGAGCCGGCGCCCGGACCGGGATCATCATCGAAGAGCCTGTCCCCCTCCAGTCCGTTTCGGCCGTAGGGGCCGCCGTGACTACCTCCCCCCAACTCACCGGTCGGAAAAGGCCAAGGGAGGAGAACGAGAGTGAAGAGACCGGCCTGCATGGGTCAAGCCCGGCCCCGATAGATATTTCCGACGATACCCCGCCTGGGGCCGGGCCGGTCGGAACAGAAACTGTGGCTCGTGTGGAGCCCGTTCTTGGCCCAGAGGATGACCGGACTTATTTTGGTCGTGACCCAGTCCGCTTCCAAGCGTAAGCCTTTTGCCACAAGTTCTTGTTTTTCCTAGACCGTTTCGTTTGTATTTGACTTGGTTTTTCTTTTGTCTAGGCTGACGCGAAATGACTCTGATCTCCCTCCGATGGTGCTTGACTTCCTCTCCTCCCGTGTCCCGGGTTCAACTGTTGAGATGCCGGACTATATGCGCCGGGCTGCGAATTCTCTTCCCCAAGCCTGGACGCGGGATCTGGCCGACATTGTCGAGCACCGACCCCGGCACGTGGGCCGGGCCGGAGTCACGCTGATCAGCCAGGCGGCCATCGTGGTTAACACGATGGAGAACGAGCTCTCTGAGATTTCTCGGTCGCTTCGGAGGACCGAGACTGCTCTGACCCGTGCCCGGGAAGAGAAATCCGGGCTCGAGAGTGAAGTTGCCAAGCTCAAGAAAGAGAGAGATGGTGCGGTCGGGCAGATGGAGGCCGTCCTGAAGGAGAAGGATGACGCACTGGGACGGGCGGAGATGGCCTATAAAGCCCTGGAGGATGCTCGGCACCGCGTGTCTGAGATGGAAGACTCCCTCGCCGATCTGCGGTTGGAGGCGCACCGTGCCCGGGGGGATGCAGACCAGGCTACTGCCCGGCAGGTCGAGGCGGAGAAGGAGCTCCAAAGGAAAAATGATGAACTGGCCGCTGCACTGAGCCGGCCGGCTTATGACCCTGCGGATCCGACCCAGAACCCGGCGCTCTTTTCTGAGTTTTGCTTCTATGTGGCCGCCGCCAGTGTGATCCGGGCCGGGCGCCAGGCCAGCCTCGACACCAAACCCCAGGAAGACTACTTCCGGGAGTACGCTGCCCAGAACCCGGTCAGCGATGGTTTCTGGTTCCCCTTCCTCGACCTCGAGACCGACTATGGGGTGGACCTCTCTTGGTTCCCCCATCGGCACAGATTGTTCAAGCATGGCGAGAACCCGCCGGCCGGTGATGAGGAAGAAGGAGACGAGGAGGAGGAAGTCCCTGCGGAGGGGCCCCAGGCACCGGGCGGAGACGGGGCCGTGGTGGAGGCCTTGGTCGACGAAGTGGCCGACTATGTGGCCGGGACCGGAGTTCAGGCAAGCCCGGCGGCCGGGGAAGGCGGCTCTTGAACTCGAATTGCCTTAGATTTATTATACTGCTTTCCTGAATGTAACCGGCTTCCGACCGGATTTATCTTGTTTTAAAACGTTGTACTTCCCGGCTTTCAGACCGGTTTTGACTTTATATAATTCCGATTTTCCTTGAACTTTACTGTTCTAATATTGCTCTCTCGCTTTCTTATACCTATCGAAGTAAATTTTCATAAGTATGAATGAGATTTTGACCCGGGCTCGAGTGTGATATGCCGACCTCGATACGGTCGGCATATGTTTTGAACTGAGCTCGGTTTCTAGGATTGCCTTGGTTGCCTTGCCGAGCTCAGGTGTGATATGCCGACCTCGATACGGTCGGCATATGCTTTTGAACCGGGCTCGGCTTTTAAAATGGCTAGGGTGGCCTTTCCGAGCTCAAGTGTGATACGCGACCTTGATACGGTCGGCGTATGCTTTTGAACTGGGCTCGGTTTTTGGATGGCCTTAAGTGGCTTTTCCGGGCTTTAAGTGTGATATGCCGTCCTCGATACGGTCGGCATACGCTTTTGAACTGTGCCCGGTGTTTGAAATGAGATACAGCTGTGCGAAGAGCTTTTGTATTGATTGATAAGCATAGTACAAAATTATTGGTAGTATTTCTTCAAGTGAATTGCATTCCAGGGGTATTGGTCCGGAGTTCCATCCATGAGTTCCAGCTCGTAAGCTCCCTTGGAGAGCCATTTGGATATCCTGAACGGACCCTCCCAGTTCGGGCCGAATACCCCTTTTGGTACTTGAACCTTCTTGAGGACGAGGTCCCCGACCTGGAATTGTCTGGCCTTCACTCTGGAGTTGAAAAAAAATTCGGATTTATTCTTGTAGGCCGCATTTTGGAGATCAGAATTGAGTCTTCTCTCCTCCAACATGTCCAAGTCGATCATCCGGGCGGTGTCATTGTCTTCGGTGATCGTCTGGGCTGTCCGGTGGCTTGGTAGGGAGACCTCTGAAGGAATGACGGCCTCGGTCCCAAAAGCTAGAGCGAAAGGTGTTTTGCCCGTTGAGTTCCTCGTGGTCGTTCGGTATGACCAGAGGACATCGGGTAGCTCGGCTGCCCACTTCCCCTTTTTGTCCTCGAGCTTGGCTTTGATAGTGTGCTTGAGGATCTTGTTTACGGCCTCTACCTGGCCGTTCGTTTGCGGGTGGTAGGGGGTGGAGAAAACCTTCTTGATATTCCATTTTTCACAAAACTGGATCATCTGGAGACCGTCAAACTGTTTCCCATTGTCGGAGATGATCACTTGAGGTAGGCCGAAACGACAGATGATGTTTTTCCAAATGAACTTGATGATTTGGGTCTGGCTGATTTTGTTGAGTGGCTCGGCCTCGGCCCACTTTGTGAAATAGTCGACGGCTACGACGGCGAATTTGTGGCCCCCGGGCGCGGTGGGCATTGGTCCGATCAGGTCGATGCCCCACTGGGCAAAAGGCCAAGGGCTATACATAGAGGAGAGCTGTTCGGGGGACAGTTTGATGTTGGGTCCCAAGACTTGGCATTTGTGGCATGACCTTGCGAAGCTGACGGCGTCCTTGTTCAAGGCCGGCCAGAAATATCCTTGTCTGATCACTTTATGGGCTAGGGCCCGGCCTCCGGCATGATTTCCGCAAACCCCCTCATGGATTTCGGCCAGAATGGTCTGGCCTTGCTCCGGGGTTATACATTTTAGGAGTGGGAGGGTAAAGCTTCTCTTATATAAAAAATCATCAATGAGGGTGTACCTTGACGACCGGAGTTGCAGTTGCCGGGCCCGAGTCCTATCTTCAGGGAGCGCGCCGGTCTTGAGATATTTCACGACCGGCGTCATCCAATTCTCATCCGTGCTTAGAACGGTCGCCACCTGTGCTCGGATGACCGTGGGCGTTCCGAGCGTGGAGAGTTGAATGTTGGCAAGGTCGGCTGCTCCCTCCGCTGTTGCAAGCTTGGAAAGCGCGTCGGCCTGGGTGTTGTGTTCCCTCGGGATTTGCTCAATGAAAACCTGATGAAATTTCTCGCATAAGGTTGTGACCAGGTCGAGATACTTCATCATTTGCTCCCCCCGGGCCTCGTACTCTCCTTTGATCTGGTTGACTACGAGCAGGGAGTCCATGAAAACATGCAGCCGGCAGACTCCGATTGCGATTGCGAGCTCAAGGCCCCCGACCAGAGCCTCATACTCGGCCTCGTTGTGGTGGCCGAGAAGCTGAAGCGGACTGCATGGGTGAAATTTTGGCCCTCCAGACCGATCAGGACGATACCAGCCCCGGCACAAGTATTAGTTGACGATCCGTCCACATAGAGCTTCCAAGGTAGGTGGTTGATTCTTGTGAACTTGGGTGGGAAAGTTAGTTCTACTATAAAGTCGGCCAGGGCCTGACCCTTGATGGCCGTCCTTGGGGCGTATGAGACCCCGTACTGAGCTATCTCCAACGACCACTTCAATAACCGGCCGCTGGTGTCCGGCCGGTGTAGGACTTGCCTCAGGGGTAGAGTGGTGAGGACCTCTACTTGGTGGTCGAAGAAATAAGGCCTTAGTTTCCTCACACTCATGACCAGAGCGTAAGCTAACTTTTCGAGCGGGGTGTATCTAAGCTCGGCATCGTGGAGGGCTTGGCTTACGAAGTAGATCAGAAGGTGGTTCTGACCGTCCGCCCGTACGAGTACCGCGCTGAGTGCGACCTCGGAGGCCGCGAGATACAAGTAAAGCTTCTCTCCTGGGACCGGCTTGACTAAGATTTGTGGGTTTGCCAAGTACTCTTTCAGGTTTGCAAAGGCTACTTGGCTTTCCCTATTCCAAGAAAATTTGCCATTTTTAATAGTTGAGAAGAAGGGCTTACTTTTATCTCCGAGCCGGGCTATGAATCTGTTGAGAGATGCGAGGCATCCGGTCAGGCGCTGCACTTGTTTGATCGTCCTTGGCTCTTGCATGTCAAGGACGGCCTTGATCTTGGCCGGATTGGCCTCGATCCCGCGCTGACTGACGATGTGGCCCAAGAATTTGCCGGCCTCCACCCCAAAGTTGCATTTCTTTGGGTTTAACTTCATATTGTAGGCCTTGAGGATCTTGAAAGTCTCTTCAAGATCCCTGAGATGGTCTTCTTTCTTCAAGCTTTTCACCACGATGTCGTCGATGTAGACCTCCATGGTCTTTCCGATCTGCTCTGCAAACATCCTGTTGACTAAACGCTGGTAGGTCGCGCCGGCGTTGATCAGACCGAAAGGCATCCGGAGCCAAGAGAATATGTTCTTCTCTGTATGGAATGAGGTGTGCTTGATGTCTTCGACGGCCATGGGGATTTGATGGTAGCCGGTAAAAGCGTCCATGAAGGACATCATCTCGTGACCGGCTGATTAGGCGTGAAATTGTCATGATTCGTAGCTAGAAACGCCCTAGTTTTGGTCGAGTTTATAGAGTATTTAGAGTCAATTGAGCATTATTTCTATACATTGATAAATTTGTCTCTTTGATGCTCATAGGTGAAGAGAGGACGAAAAACGGAGTTCGTAGGACTTTGAATCGACTCAAACGGATGCCCGGATGAGAAGATATTGAAGAAATACGATTGGTATTAGTGCGGACGAGGAAAAGTATCATTTGGGAGGATTAGAGGTCACTCGAGCGCATTGCTCGAGCGCCACCGCTCGAGCGCCTTACTCGAGCGCGCAAACATACAGAACCATTCTTGCGCTCGAGCAGCTCGAGCGCCACCGCTCGAGCGAATCACTCGAGCGCCCAAAAGTAACAGTGTCATTTCAGCGCTCGAGCAGCTCGAGCGCGACCGCTCGAGCGAATGCACCATTCGAGCTACACTGCTCGAGCGGGACCGCTCGAGCGTTTTGCTCGAGCGCCCATATACTTTTGCCTCCGGATTCGTATTTTCGGCCCATTAACTCCCGTTTCGACCCGTGCCTATATATATCTCGTCCAAACACGTTTTGAAGGATCCCCAACTTTAGAAATCACTTTTAGACTTAGTTTTTAGAGAGAGGAAGAGGAGAAGAACGAGCAAGCTTTACTTTTACGTTGTTGAGGTTTTTCATACGAATTCTTAATTTCTTTTCGTTTCTTAATTTCTTTTCATTAGCTTGATTACTTTAAACGCTTTGAACTTTGTTTTAGTTGATTAAATTTCAGTTCTTAGAATTATTTTATTTTAAAACCCTAGTTCATGTTTCTTATTTTCTTCGTTCAATTCATTATGTTTATGTTCGTTGTTTCTTCTATTGCTTTTATTTTTGTTATAACCATGTCCGGCTAAAACCCTTGCATGCTTGGGTTAGGATGAACTCGTAGAAGTAGGATGTGGGTACGTAATTAAGGTAATTGGTGACGTTAGTTTTAATTCTCTTAATTAATGAATTCATATAATTAATCTTAACTCTACCTTTGAATTTCGTACGAAAGTGTTAGAGAGAGGACGACCGCATCACTCGATAACAATTAGTAGTCTTAACGAGAGGGTTTAGGAAAGGTTAATTCATCTACCGGTTTAGCGAAGGAGGACGACCGCATCACCTTAGTTAAATTAGGGTCTCATTAATTAAGCACAGTTCATTAACTTGTTAGTGGATTAGTGAAGTCGATTGCTAGGATAAAGTATTAGGGTGAGAAATCTTGAGCTTTCATTCTACGATCTTTTACTTAGGTTAATTCTTGGTTGTCACAATTACTTTGATTATGTACCTGCTCCGTTAGTATACGTAGGAATTCCTATCCTGAGCATCACCATCTCTCATTAGAAAACAACCCGTAGTTAATTCGTTCTTTTTCATTCTTTAGTTTATTTTAATCTTTTAATTAATCTTTCAAAAATCCAAAAACATTACACTCATATTAACTACGACGCGTAGATCTTTAGGGATCTATTCGCATATACACTATCCCTTGGGTTCGATACTACTTGGTCCCTATACTTGCCCATACTACAGTGAACCCGTACTCTTGCGGGGTAGCTACTAGTAGAAGCTAGTGTAGTCGCTTCAAGTCACCGGCCGTGCTGTCCACCAGGTGGTCGATGTGTAGCATCGGAAAATGATCCTTTGGGCATGCTGCGTTGAGGTCGGTGAAGTCTATACATAGTCTCCAGGTATTGTTTGTCTTTTTGACCAAAACGGCGTTTGCGACCCATTGGGGCTCGTCCCGGGCTTGCTCGATCAGCTTGTTGTCTAGCAACTTCTTGACCTCTTCAGCCAAAGCTTCGTATTTTTCCGGGCCGAACTTCCTTCTTTTCTGATGGACCGGCCTCCTGTTGGGGTCGATCTTTAGACGATGGCATGCATGCTTTGGGTCTATCCCGACCATGTCTTGGTGAGACCAGGCAAAGACTCCAACGTTGGCTTTGAGGAATTCGATCACTTCCCCCCGCATTTCGGTCGGTATGCGAGAGCCGATCAGAACTTCCAATTCCGGCCTCGAGGGGTCGACCGGAATGTGCTCCAAATCCTCCAAAGTTGTAGCTTGTTCATAGCTCCGCCGGTCAGAAGAATCGAATCTGGGATCGAGGTCGAGCTCGGATGGTTCGAAACCAATCCTTGGCTCAGGATCGTCGATCTGTATAGGCTGGGGGTCGGCCGATGTGGGTCTGACCTCCGCGACGGGTTCAGCGGCCGGAATGGCCATTTCAGAGTCGGGGTGTGGCCCGTCCGGTGTTTGGTTGTTGCTAATTGAAAATAAATGAGAGTTGGAATAGTTCAAACACCTTCTAGCCATTGCCTGGTCACCCTTAATGGTGCCGACCACCCCCTCGGGGGTGGGAAATTTGATACAGTAATAGTAGGAAGAAGCAACAGCTTCAAAAACTTCTAAAAAGGGCCTACCCAGAAAGCCATTATACGAGCTTGGCTGATCTACAATTATAAAATCTAACGGCCTAGTTATCCTGACCTCCTTGCTGTAGCAGCAGATGAGTTCCACGGAGAGCTTTATCCTCCCGTACGCGGCGACCGTTGCGTCCCCAAATCCCTTCAGTTGAAGGTCGATTGGCCTGATGAAGTTGACGAGGTCTCCGAGTTGGTCTAGGGCTGTTTTGAAGATGATATTGCAAAAACACCCATTGTCGACCAAAATGCGTTGCACCTCTTTGCCCAGGATCTGGGCGGCAATCACCAATGCATCGCCCTTCGGGAACAGCACCCCGGTCCTGTCCTGGTTGGAGAAAGTTATCTCCAAGCTCTTGTGAATCTTTGGTTCTGGGGGCGTGACCAAGTTGACGTTGGTCGCCGCCCGGGCCTCTGCTTTCCATTTTCGGTTGGACTGCGTCGAGATCGGGGTGAGGCCGCCTAAGTTCCCTCCGCCGGCCTGGATCATGTTGACCCGACCGCCGGGATTCATGGGGGGGAGGAGGTCATCCTCGTCATCATCTTCCTCCAAAGCTGCGACCGGCCTAAGAGGCCGGCCACCTTCCTCGTTCCTTCGAGGGTGGCGCTGGGGCTGCTGTTGCTGCTGTTGGTCCTGCCGGACGGCTGGCCTCTGAAGGAGGTCGTTCAGACGCCCTTCCTCAAACAGCTTCCAAAGCTGCTTTAGGAGATCACGACACTGGCTCGTATTGTGGCCAATAGAGTCGTGATAAGCGCAGAACTTTTTAGGGTCCAGCCGGGACCGGTCTCCAGAATAGGGCCTTGGCCTGGGAAGCACGTCCCGATGCTGGATCGCATTGAAGATATGCGCGGGGGACTGCCTCATGGCCT
Organism: Ballota nigra; assembly: GCA_947034835.1. Taxonomy (NCBI): domain Eukaryota; kingdom Viridiplantae; phylum Streptophyta; class Magnoliopsida; order Lamiales; family Lamiaceae; genus Ballota; species Ballota nigra. Next base: position 111,616,503 of record OX344723.1, on the reverse strand, counting down.
GAGTTAGGTGAACTTCAACGTCCTCGAAGGACTTGAAGTTACCGGGCGGTTTGGCCACTCTTCTGGCCTTAGGGCCACTCTTGGGGGAGGTTTGGGCTACGGCCTCCGTCTCCTTTGGGGCTGGCTCGGATTCCCCCAGTCTTAGTGCCAGAAGTTTCCTCCGAGCCAGGTAGTCACCGGCTCGGGCGCGGAATTCGGCGTAGGTTTTAGGGAAATCCTTGGTGAGGTGTTTGAACATAGGAGACCGACCGTGGAAACCCCCAAGAGTTGCGTGCAAAGCCAGTTGGTCGCTTACCGCTTTGCCGGTCAGCATGACTTCGTCCACTCTGGCCACGTAGTCCTCGTCGGACTCCTCTTTCTCCTGGCGGATTCGCATCAGGCGATGCCAGCTTTCCGGCCGGGCAATTTTGGCCGCAAAGTATGATGAGAATTGGGCGCTTAAAGTGGCAAAAGAGTCAATGGACCGTGCCGGGAGAGACACGTACCATCTGTGGGCGAGATCGCCCAGGGTGAGGGGAAAAAGCCTGCACTTCGTGGCGTCTGTCGCGCCACGCCCGGTCATATAGATCCGGAATTTGCTCAGATGAGTCTCAGGATCTGTTTTCCCCTCGTAGAGAGGAGTTGGCGGAGGGACGATCTTGAGCTGGATCGGCGCGAGCTCAATATCGACCGCCAAAGGCTCGCTGGCGACTGGCCGGGCCTTAGTTTGGCCTTGCGCTTCGAGGAGCGCCTTCATTTCGTCAAGTTGCTTTTGCATCTTGACGAGTTCTGGACTGGGGGTTTCGGCCAGCTGGTCGCCCACGTCGGCTAGGGGGCCGATCCGGTCGAAAACGGCCGCACGGGGGACTCCGCGTCCCAAAAGGCCGCTTTGAGCGAAGCTCAGCTTGCGCCTGGCGGAGTTTGCCGGGGTCAGGCTGACCTCGGCCGCCCTCTTGTGGGGCATTTGGGCCGTGTTCCCAGAGTTGGAGACGGACTCGGTGTCACCGTACCCAGTGTCGTAACTGGGTACGCGGTTCGGATACCACGACGGGTCTGTCGTGCCCAAACGGTCGAAAACCGGATGGGCGGAGCCTCGTGAACGGGTGGAGACGGGGTTTGCCCGACTTTGGCTTTCGCCTTGGTGCTCTCTGGCTTTCGCCTTACCCTTGAGAGCGCGAGCCTGGGCCTTCTTTTTGGAGGCAGAGGTGGTGCTCCGGCACCCCCTCGCCTCTTCCGCCTGGCGGCGTCTTCCTGACCCGGCCTGGTCAGGGGTAAAGAAACCTCGACTCCCGGATGGGAGGGGTTCCTCCGGAAAATGAATCGGGGAGGCCACACGCGTGGCCTTTCCGTGGGCGTGGGATGACCTCTGGGGATCCATTGCTTTCAGGAGGAGGAGTTTGAGGTTTGAAGGTTTGAAGCTTTGAAGAACAGTGAGTGTTCTTCAAAGAGAGGTGAAGAAAATATGCGTTTGATGGGTTAGATACCCTTCTTCTAGCGCCAAATGTTGTTTACCAAATATATTTTGCTGGGATTGAATGGCTATTTATGAAAGCTTTGGTAAAAACATCAAATGATTGGGTTCTTTAGTGCTAGAATTAATGCTTGAATGAAGAAAAGCAATAAATGCATAAGAACACTAAGAACACCAAGAATTGCCAGGGGTCGTGAGTCTCTGGACTTGAATGAGTGTGTATTGATTATACTGAGAGAGATTGAACCCCCTTTTACATTACAAAAGTGGGGGTATTTATAGTTTTCTCACTATAGGGGTATTCTGGTCATTTCCGGCCTCTCGGGGGACAGGTGCATTAAATGTCTCCTGTCTCTGAAGACGCGCGGGTTCTGGTATGTTAGGGCGTGCAGGTGGCCGGCCACTGGGGTGTTGACGCGTGTCCAAAAAGGACGATTCTCTGGCGAATTTCCTGATTTGGATGGAATATTCTCTGAGTCTCTGGGTACGGAGGCGGCCTTTTTCCCCCTTGGGAGAGGGTCTTGCTTGATTCTGTCACGTGCTCCAGATCTCTCTTGCCGGCCGGGGGCCTTGAGTGATCGGAGGCCGGCCTCCTGGCGGACAGCGAGGCCGGAGATTGCTCCAGCCAGTCGGTCGCGTCCGTGCGATCTCTGCCGGACTTCACTGATCTTGGTCGGGCCGGTCCGGCCGCGGCAGGACTTGAACGTGGCTGGGACGAACGTGGACGGGCGTTTTAAATGGGTTTCCGGCCTCGCTCACGAGGCCGGAGACTCGTGGTCGGAGCCCGCTGAGGTCGGATTCAGGCTGGCCAGGTCGGTCCCGGCTTCTGGGTACCTTCTTGCCCTTTCCGGCTTTCTTCCGGTCGGATCCAACACCTGGTCCAAAACGGTCACAACAGTGTAAAAATAGAGTTGATACATGGAAATGAAAAGTATAAAGATAGTTGTGGAATTGAGAAAGTAATATTTTTCAAGGTATCATGTAGAATTTCAAACAATTAAAAATGTATAGTGCACACCATACATTAATAGTAGTTTTTTTTTTTTTTTTTAATCAGAAAAATATTTAGAAAAATCATACACCAGCAGTAGTAGTAATAATCTTTGTTTGTACAAGCAAATATTAATAGCGTACTGTACACAGGAGCACATAGTGCTTTGTCATTTTAAATAGGAGGGAGTTAAAAATTTGTTTTCATTCTTGAAGCTCGACATTTATAAAACTACATTCTGTATTTATAAATCTCAAATGCCACTTTAAAATATGTTCTTATGTTTGTACTAGATAAATAGTGAAATTCCTTCACCATACATTTTCTCCAAGTAATGAGATGATTATAGTTAATTAAAAAAAATGGTAGGAAAATAAATGCTATAAACGACCATAGGATGCTTTATGATTTAACAGGTTGATTGTAAATAAATGCTGTAAACGACCACATTACCCACATTTATTACTGGCCAACGTACTGAAAGTGACTCACAGACCCAGTCACACTCTATACCTAGTGACTTTTATTTTTTACTAATTTATTTTACATTTTATTATACGCGTTAAAGTATAAAATATACTCCCTCCGTCCCGGTCTAAGCGTCTCATTTCTTTTGGTTGAATGGTTTAAGAAAGTGTATTTATTTATTAATGTATGGTGGAAAAGTAATGAATAGTGTTGAAAAATAATGAATACTGTTTAATAAAGTAATGAATAGTGTTGAAAAGTGGATTGAATGAGTGACATTTTTTTGTAATATTGTGTGAATTTGAAGGTTAAAGTTTATATGTAGTAGAGTGTTGTTTTTTCCATTTATGGAATGAGACACTTAGTGTAGGACAACCAAAAAAGGAAAGTGAGACACTTAGAGTGGGATGGAGGGTGTAATATTTTTAATTTTACATCATATGACACAAATTTCGGATTCTTAATTTTCAATTATGTTGAATTTATTAGTTTCTTTAATCTACGGCAAGTGCATGTTATAACATCGCTATTGTGATAATTGAATAAATATATTGATGGATAATAAAATCTTCAATATATTATTCCATCCGTCCAATATTAATAGGCCTGTTTTTTAGGCTGTTATTTTTTATTATAAGTTGGAGGGTATTATGAGATTCATTTATGAATAAAATGATTATTTATGCTGAATATGTTACTTATATTTTTCATAAAAAATAATTTTATTGATAAATGGATATCACAATATCTCATAATACCCTTTAACTTATGATAAAAAATAATAGTCCAAAAAACAAGACTACTAATATTGGACAAAAAGAGTATTAATGCTAGAACAACGCATTAATAATAATGTTCTTTTGTGAAACTGCCTCACCAAATGTAAATTATACAATAATAAAATAAGTATTTTGAAAATATAGCTCAAGTGGTTAGAGAGTTCGAGACTTAATTCTAACTATAAAAAAAAATTACTTTTATATATATATATAAGTACTCTTATATTACATTCAGCTCAAAGTAAGCGTTTGTTTAAAATAAGAATGTGGTTATTAACATCCAAGTATTTGGTCAATATACCTACATTACATTTATAGGTGATGGCATATGAATCTATGATGGTTAAAGATAATATGGGTAGGAACCATTTATAGAGTACAAATCAAAATACCTAACATTGTACTTCTTGACCTTAATCATCCCTCCTAATTTTTGAAATTGTAAAGATGACACTTATTTTGCTAAAAATAGAAATTTTAAAATGATGTTTATTTTGAGTGAGAGAAAATATTATTTAATTTTTCTTTTCCATTACATGAAAAACACTATAAACAAATGTCTCATATAAATTTTCTCAATAGTAAAAAATTAAAATGGACCAGTTTTTAAAGATATTTTTTTTTTTTTTTCCAAAAAAGTGATGGTGAACCCAAGAGGCATACAAGAAGGACAACATAGGTAAAAGTTAGAGATGGCATTAATTATGTCTGGCTTTGTGCAATGGGTCCAATCCAATTTTTTGTAAACCCCATTCGTATTCTAATACCAACTGCTCTCCCCCTCCGTTCCATTTCACAAGTCGTCCATTTAAAAAAAAAAATTATTATTATTCATCTATTCTAATCTATAAAGATCGGTTAATTTTTTTATTTTGATTTGTCCTATAAAAATAGATTTGTTATTATATTTAAAATATTGTTATATATTTATTTCCATCTTGCTCTCTATTTATTTTGTTATTAATAATTGTTTTGAAAAATGAACAGTTATAGAATCTAAGTGGTAAAACAAAGCAAATATTCAATATTTTAACTATAATAACTTTTATTTTGTAATCTATGTGAAAATACATATAATTCTCTCTTTGTGAGATGGATGGGGTAAATAATAATAAATAAATAAATAAATAAATATAATATGATATTTTTATTATTTTAATTACCTACATTATTACTTGCATATTTATTTAATGGATATTATTAAAAAAAAAAGTGAAGGAACGAAATTGAATATTTTATTTAATTCTTCTAGTTAGAAGTACAAAATAACATCAAACAAAGTGAGACGGGAGGAGTACTTTACAAAAACCTTTTTAGTTAAGGTGAATTTGGCAAATACATTCTAAGCATATAAATTACTATTTTAATTTATTTAAATTGACATTTTAAAATGCTTTACAAGAATTTAAAAAATTGTTATATATATATATATATATATATATATATATATATATATATAATGATATCATTGACACTTTGTTTATATATTCACATGCACACTATAAAAATAAATTAAACAGGGGGATAAAATTGAAATTTGACCAACAAAGTGAAATAATTCAAGTGATTAGTTATATAGTGAGATTATGTGAATTCTAGTTATCATTTGACTTTTAAAAAAATTGAAAGTTGATTATTCAATTTTTTTGGGTGGAGCGAAATGACAATTATAATTTGATAAAAATTCTTCTCTAAAAAGACAATTAAAATGAACCGAAAGAAGTATCATATTTTTGTAATTTTAAAAAGAATAACTAATAAAATAAAGATTAGATTTCTAGTAAAATTTGTTCATAGTATAAAATTGATACATTATATGTATTTATTGATATATTACATAAATTCGCTGAGATAATATTATATATAGTAATTTCAGTTTATAAATCTAATAATATCAATGAATTCATATAATTATATCAATAAATGCATATAATGATATAAATTTTATATTATAAAACTTGTTCATAGAAGATTCGGAATAAAAAATCAATCACTTTTTAAAAATGTGGTATGCAAAAAGATACTTGTAAAAATAGAGGTAACGTGCATAGGAAGATAGACTCCATGTTGTTATTGTTTGCTCTTTCTGTCTTTCATTTTATTATATTGATATATTACAAATAATAAAATAGTGTATGAATAAATTTTACGGTGAAATTTATTTTGAGAGTATTAATTGATTTATTTTAAATGATATTTGTAGTTGTTACTATGATGTATTAATTTTTAATATGAAGTGGAGTAACTCAAGTGGTTAAAAAAAAAACTATAAGGTATTAATTTTGAATGATTTTAGTTGTTTCTGTAGAGAATGTTAGTTGTTTTAGTATTAGCTATTAATTGTATTATATTGGAGTATTATTTTATTTTTTATATAGTTGGAATAATACAAAATCTTCAATTATTTAAAGGTAAAGTGTAGGATGAACAAATTTGAAATGTACTAATTGTTTCATTAAAATGTATTAATTAGGTTCACTAAAGAATATTTATTGAAAGATAATAGTTGTTTCAATAAAGGGTATTAATTGAAAACTAATTTTACAAGGAAACGTGTTCACTATAACATATAGTTGTTCATTAATTGAAAACTATATATATATATATAGTTGCAATATTCTAAAAATTCGAAGCATTACATTTTTTTCTAGGCAAAGTATTGTGTGAGGAAGTTTCACCATGAAACTTGTTTAAAGAGTATTAGTTATTTTAATAAAGATTTTATGTTGTTTTTACTAAATGGTATTAATTTTTGAAGTGTGTTAACTGTATATAAAGAGTATTTCAATCTATGCATTCTTAAATTGAGTGATCTAACAATTTGTTGTTTCAAAAAAAGAAAAAAGAAATTAAGCAAATTTTAATTAAAAAAAAGTTGAATCTAACTTGTAATCAAGGTTTAAAATATCGGTAACGATGAAAAAATCGAGTTCTTAAATTTGTGAAAATATCGATAGATATATTGATATCAATATTGGTAAATTTGAAAAATCATGAAAATTTAATAACAAACTTGTAATACATAATTTATGCAAATTTTACATTTGTAATATTAATCAATGTTTATTGAAATATCTATATTTTTTCGATATTTTGTTGATATTATGCTCAAATAGTACAAATATATTATTGAAATTGATATTTCATATAGATATTTATAAATACTACTCCCACCGTCCCACCATTATTTGCACACTTTCCTTTTTTGCCCGTCCCAAGATTATTTGTACACTCTAAAAAAAGGAAACATTGATTTGCGTGCACACTCACAATAATATACACATATTTATCCATATGCCACTACTTTACTCAAATAGTAACTTTTTCTTAATATGTGTGCCCATTTTTGTGTGCAAAATATGATGGGATGGAGGGAGTACCTTTTTTTTACAGATATGATGGAAGTACCATTTTTTTCGAATATCGATATCGGTTACTACTGGATAAAAAGCAAAATATCCATTTTTATAAAAAAAAAATTATCCACCTCATTTAAATAATTTTTTTACCCATTTTCATATGAATATACACATATACCTGTTGATGGACGAACAACTAATGTTGATTAGACGAACAAGAATTGAGGCGCAAATTGATGATTATGAAGAATAATACTCAAACCAGAGATGACTAGCAAGGAAAACCACTTAGTGGGTACATAAATCAATCCGAAAAGTGTATTATATGACGAGCAACATTTTTTACAAACAACTTATTGACGAGCAGGTCCTAAGGTCCTAGGCCAGAAATGAGCCCTACACCGGTTCATATATGACGAGCAACAATGCTAAGAGGTGGTGTGCTCAACAATCTGCGGAGTATGTAACGCCCATCAGCCTCACACCAAACCAGTATCTAATGAACAAATGTTAAAGATCCAGTGGCACACATGCGTCAAGCATACGAACGAACATCTTATGACTTGAAGCCGAAAATACTAACTTTACTAGTAGTTTCCCCGCAAGCGTACGGGTTCACTGTAGTATGAGTAAGTATAGCGACCAAGTATTATCGAACCCAAGGGATGGAGTGTATGCGAACAGATCCCTGAAGATCTACGCGTCGTAGCTAATATGAATGTATGTTTTTTTATTTTTCAAAGAGTTAATTCTTAACTAAAGTAAACTAATTAAACTAAAGAATGAATTAAACGAATTAACTAAAGTGTGTATTCAAATATGTGATGGTGATGCTCAGGATAAGAATTCCTACGTATACTAACGGAGCATGTACATAATCGAGATAACCGTGACGCACAAGAAATAACCTAAGTTAAAGATTGTAAGATAAAAGCTCAAGAATTAAAACCCTAATACTTTATCCTAGCAATCGACTTCATTAATCCACTAACAAGTTAATAGATAGTGCTTAGTTAACGAGACCCTAATTTAAACTAAGGTGATGCGGTCGTCCTCCTTAGATAAACCGGTAGATTAATTAACCCTTTCTAAACCCTCTCATTAAGTCTACTAATTGTTAAAGAGTGATAAGGTCGTCCTCTCTCGAACACTTTTCGAACTAAATTCAAAGGTAAAGTTAAGATTGATTTTAAGAATTCATTAATTAAGAGAATTAAAACTAAACGTCATGAATTACCCTAATTACGTACCCACATCCTACTTCTACGAGTTCATCCTACCCCAAGCATGCAAGGGTTTTAGCTAGACATGGTTTTAACAATAACACAAACAATTGAATAAGTAACGAAGATGAACATAATGATTATAACGAATAAATTATCAAACATAAACTAGGGTTTCAAGAAATCAATGCTAAGAACTCAACTTAAATTAATAAAATAAAGTCTCAAAGTATTTAAGAACAAAAGTCTAAAGAAGCAAAACTAAAAAGCAAAACCGTACTATGAATTCGTAAAGAAAACCTCAAAAACGTAAAATTAAAGTTTGCTCGCCTCTTCTTCTCCAAAAACTAACTCTAAAAGTACTCTCGTATCAAGTGGTGTATGTCGTGATGTCTAAAAATGTGTTCGGAAGGGGTATATATAAGCAATGGGTCGAATCGGGAGTTAATGGGCCAAAAATCACGTATGCTCAAGCACTGCTCGTGCACGAGCACAATCCCATCGTGCACTCTAATCTTCCAGAGGCCAAAAAGTGCTCGCCCACTCGAGCTCGTGCACTAGTGCACAACCTGGCCTTGCTCGAGCGGCCTGCACGAATGCTCGTGTACTAGGTGCACGACCCGCGTCAACTCGTGCGTTGTACTCGACTACTCGTGCACTAGGTGCACGAGTGCTCCTCGCTTGTGAACTCCAATTATACTTTTGCTCCCTCGAACTAATACTTTTCGTATTTCTTCGATATCTTCTCATCTGGGCGTCCGTTTGAGTCGATTCAAAGTCCTACGAACTCATCTTTTCACCCTCTATCCATCTATAAGCATCAAAGAGACAAATTCATTAGTTTATGAAAATGATACTCAAATGACTCTAAATACTCAACAAAATCGACCAAAACTAGGGCATTTCTAACGACGAATCATGACAATTTCACGCCTAATCAACCCCCCCAAACTTACCATATTGCTTGTCCTCAAGCAATGAAATAATAAGTCAAGTGAAATTGTTAGGAATGAGTCAAAGAATCAAATCATGCAAGCAAATGAACTCGAGCTTCAAAGATCAGTCACACGTATACTCACTCACCTTCCTTCATCATACTCATGCAACAACAAGAAACACCAAGATCAAACATGGATGTGCACTCAACGATGTGTTTCACTCCCTCACAAGTGTATATCAATGATAAAGGGACCCACTCAAACAATCAATCACACATATTGGCAGCCATAGGCTTGTAAGCACTCTCAACTCCGATCATACTCTAGAAATCAATGTCGAATCAAAAAGGATTTTTCTCAAGGTTGTAACGTAGGCTCTTTGGACAGGTGGGATAACAATATGGGTAAGTGACTCAAGTGAATGGAGAATAGAAACTCAAACTTTAGTACTTTGATATTAGGAACAGAATACTTCAAACAATTTCAATCAACACACTTTCAATTCCAATACTCTCAACACTTCAATTTTTTTTCTTTCTAACTCCTTTCACCATTTTTTTCAATCACTTTCTTTTTTCTTTCTTTCACAAACATATGAGCTCATTTTTCTTTTGTTCATTCTCATTTTTTTGTCTTCTTTCCCACAACTCAAAACTTCATCACACCTTCTTCTCATAATCACTCAAGCAGTCACATTTTCCTTTTTCAACTCAAATCAATCCCTTCACATTCACACTTTTCCTATTCTCCACTCAAATTGGGACAAAAAGGCTTAGGAACTTGGAATAGTGTTTAAATGTGCTAGCAAATGAAATAGGCTTAAGGCTCAACGGGGCTAACAAGGGACAAATGTCAATGGTAAGAAAAATATAGGCTAAGTGACTCAATCAAAACAAAGATGGCCTAAGATCACATTCGGCATATCAAACTAGACACAATCAAGAAGCAAGAGCACACACAAGTTCTAGCATCCTCTAAGGTGACGATCCACTCACAAACGAAGAGATCAATTTATGCATCAAAATCTCAAAAGGCTAAAATCTCACGGCTTTCACATCCATGCTAGTCCTAGTGAATTCTCACTCTCATCACACAAGTACTCAAAAGAAAAGTTTGCAAGCATACTAGTTCTTTCTCCAATCAACTCTAACTCATACACTCACACAATAAAATTCCTAACTCAACCTTACAACTCAACTCTACTCACCAAGACATGCTCAAGAATAACAATCAACAAGCATAAGATGATTGATATGCATGCAATATGTAGTAGCACATCAAAACAATATCAGTCCAAGGAGCGTCTCAAGGTACCAAATAACCAAACTCAACTCAAGGGATGGTGTGCACCTGTGCAATGTCATCATAAAACAAATAAAAAACTCCACCTCCCCAAACTTCGACCTTGTGAAGAGGTCTAAGTTTGGGGTTGTGGTTACCTCATCCAAATATTTCAAGTTTCTCAACAACGTGTCACACTCCTTGGTCTCGAGTTGGTTCCTTCAATCTGAATAACTCCATGGTACCTTTACTCCTTCGAGACAAGCCTACAAAATAAACTCTCAAGTACGAGGTTAAAACTTACGAATCAACAACACCCTAATAACATAAAAACAATGAAAAACAAATAAAAATGGGTTGCCTCCCATTCAGCGCTATTTTTAAGGTCCTAATGTCGGACCAAGCTCAAAGGAGCTTATGGGACATGATACTCAAATTTACCTCCCTTACTCTCATAAGAGTGGTGCTTGTATTTCTTTCCTTGATGCCCCTCCATCATGAGCTCTTTTTTCCTTCTCATCCCCAAGTGGTAGGGATCTCAACTTCTTCTCACCTTTATCTGGAGGAGTCTTACTAAGCAATTTCTTGAGTTTGAACTTTTTCTTCTTAACTCCTCCTTTCCTCTCCAACTGGACCACGTCCTCACCTTTCACTTCTTCCCTTTATCCCTATCAAAATAATCAAGATCGTAATGCTCATGAGTTAACTCATCAAATGAAGGATTATCAAAATCATGAATATAAGAAAGGTTAGAGATAGGAGGTGTGTCTTCAACACAAGGATCAATGACATCCATGCAATAACAGCTCTCATCCTCATTCGGGTGCTTCATGGCTTCATATAGGGAAATCTTCACTTCTTGATCATCAACTTTCAACGTGATCTTCCCATTTGCCACATCTAACACCATCCCCGCCGTTGCTAAAAACGGTCTTCCCAAGATCAAAGGCACGTGTTCATCTTCCTCCATGTCAAGCACTACAAAGTCGGCTGGAAAGATGTGATCCCCAACTTTCACGAGGACGTCTTTAACTACACCTTGAAGTCGAATAATAGACCGGTCGGCAAGTTGAAGCGTCATCATTGTGGGCTGAAGTTCTCCACCTTCCAACTTCTTGAATAGCGACAATGATATAAGATTTATGCTTGATCCAAGGTCACACAACGCTCCCTTCTTGACTTCATTCCCGATATCACATAAGATCGTGAAACTCTCGGGATCTTTCAACTTCGGGAAAAGCGTCTTGTGCACTAATGCACTCATCTCATGGTTCAGCTGCACCAACTTGGGCTCGTCTACTCGCCGTCTCTTTGCAATTAAGTCCTTCAGGAATTTGACATAATTCGGCATCTGTTCCAGAGCATCATAAAAAGGAATGTTAATATGCAATTTCTTAAAAACATCAAGGAATTTAGCGAATTTCTCATCAAGTTTTTTCTTCATGAAGCGCTGTGGATACGGGACGGGTATCACCGATTTGGGTACCCCCATTCATCACGCTCGGTCTCTTTCACTTTCTCCATTGCTTCCTTTGTCTTCTTCCACTTAGGAACTCTCTCAATCTTCTCAATGTCTTCCTCTTCAGGCTCTTTGCTCTCATCCATATCTTTACTCTTCTGAGTGCCTTCACCCTCAACCCCTTTCTCAACTCCTATCTCCTCAATCTCAATCTCTCCTTGGGGCGTCTCAGAATTAGCAGGCATCTGAGGACCATCATAGTTGGTCCCACTTCTAAGCTGGATCGCCTTGCAATGCTCTTTCGGGTTTCCCTTCGGCATAGAAGGATACTTACCCGACTCTTTACCCAATGATTTTACGATCTGACTCATCTGAAACTCTATCGAAGTGAACCGTCTATTGTTCTCTTGCTGAATTCGATTCAACTCTACATCTCTCTTCTGGAGTTCTTGATCACGCTGATCACCTTTCTTATGCAACTTTTTAACATCATACTCCAAAGAGGACAATCTCTTGATTCCTTCCTCCACCTTCTGAAGGATAGCTCTCAACATTTCCTCAGTCGAAGCACATCCTTCTCCACCCGGGGGTTTCGAACCTGGATCAACACCTGGAAGAACTGTAATTCCGGCCTTCGGATTAGCATATGAAAATTTTTCGTTCTTCCTCCATGTGTTCTGAGGAGGCTGCTGGCCTCCTTGATACCCTTGTGTGTTCCTCAATTGATTTTGAGGCGGCTGTGGACCTGGAGGTACAAATGGCTGGCCATAAGAAGGTCTTCCAAATTGATTGCCACCCTGTGGATACCCCCCTTGTGGATAGTTAGGCCTTCCCATATAGTTGGCCTCTTCTTCCTGACTCGTGGGTGGGTCCACTTTCTCGCTCACTGCTACATTCCCTCCAACCAGATTCTGCCCCATCTCGAGGTTACTGATCTTCTCCATCATAGCCATCAACAGCTTCCTTGTTCCCTCATTCTCCTCCAACTTACAAGCTCTCTGAAATTCTGGATCCTCGTTCCATGCCCCGACATTCGTGACAATGTTGTCGATGATTTCTCTACATCTCGCTTGTTGGTGATCAAATTTAATTGATAGGATTAGTGACTGTTTTAGATCGGTTTAAGATCACCAATCAATTACGTGTGATTGATTACCACCGTAAATGGTAAATCGAAGATTCGGGATATGGAATGGTAAATACAGAAGTCGAAATTGTGTTAATTTCGTATATGTGTGCGTTTAGGTGTTTAAGTGTGTGTTTTAGGAGTATTTGTGAATTTGAACTTGTATTTCTTAGCTGGAGAACAACTATTTATAGAGAGTAGCAAGCATGAGGTGTCTATGACTCTTGGTCTACCTAGCCTGCATGCTTGACAAGTGTCCTATTGACCTTTGTTTGACCTTATCTAAGCTGAATCTTAGTTACAAAGTCTTCTTTGATCTTATCTCGGGCTCATTGTTGTTCGTCCAGGTCGGTTTAGTTGATCCAGAATGGTTCTTCCATAGAAGTTGTTCGCCTTTTGAGGTTATGGCTCAGAAGTTGTTCGCCTTTGTGTTTTACACAGATTGGCTTTGGGATCTTGGTCCATTGTTCGTTTCCATACACCTCTTAAGCTGGTAAATACACCATCTTTCATAATGTTGTTCGTTATTATTGACTTGGTGAAGGGTCCATATTTGGCTTCGGGTCTCTAGACCTGTTCACCAATATGTTGTTCGTCGGTAGAGTTGTTCGTCAGTCTATACACTCCCTGGATTGATTTATGCACCCTAACTTGATTTTCTTTTTTAATCATCTTTGATTTGGGGTTGGTTCTTCATAATCCTTTTTTTTAAGGCTTTAATCCTTGTTCGCCCAACAATGATTAATGTTCGCCTATCAACATCGCTATCCCTTGGTTCAGAAAAGCTCCACTCGCACATGCATCAAGATGGGCTTGGCCGGCCTTGCTGGCTCCACTATATAAGAATGCCATAATATCCCCCTCATTGTACCCATGCTGCGGGCACTCAATCAACATGTTCGAGTATCTCCCCCACGCCTGACGTAAGTCCTCTCCTGACTTCTGGCGGAAAGAAGAAATCTCAATCCTTGCTTTAATGGTTCTAGATGGAGGGTAAAATCGCTCGAGGAACAGACGCTCGAGCTCGGCCCATGTAGTTACACCTCCCCGTGGGAGCGTGTTATTGTACCACTCCTTGTCTATTCCCGTCAAAGAAAATGGGAACAACCTCAACCTCTTGGCATCTTCAGACATGCCGTTATAATTGAACGTGGATGCGATCATCAGAAAACTCCTCAGATGAGTATGAGGATTCTCCTTCCCAACCTCTCCCTTGAATTGATTCTCGGTAAGCAGCTTTAGAATTCCAGGGGAAATTGAGAAGTTGTTTGCCTCTACAGGGGGCAATGCCACTCCATTATAGTACCTTTGTGGTTGTGCCGCAAACCTTCCTCGAATAGCCATGTTATGATCTGCGTTCTGAGGAACGTGCTGAGGATTAGCAGGTGGTACGGGTACTTGTTGGGGTGGTGGTGGTTGATAGGCTGGTGGTTGGTTGTAAACAGGAGGTGGAGGGTACGGGTATGGTGGATATGGATATGGTGGGTATGGGTAAGGGTAAGGTAAGTTGTTTTGTGGGAAGTTGTTTTGTGGGTATGCAAAGTTGTTTTGAGGATGTTGGACAAGGCTGTGAGCTGGATTGTTTGTGTTCTGTGTACCCGGGTTTTGGCTCTGGCTGTCCCCTAACGGAACTTGATTCTGGCTATCACTACCTCCAGTGCCCTCAACCCGGTCCACTACCTGATTAAATTCATTTGCAGTATCATCCAACTCATTACTAATGTCCATGTTCACATTCTCATTCTCTCCTCCGGCAGCGTTCATCCTTCTTAAGAAGCTCGGTTTCTTCTTGCTATTGTCTCAGGATCTAGCTGTAGTCTCTCTTCGCTCGTATCACCTAGCGAGCGTGTTTTCATAAACCTGAAACACTAACAAAAGAATAAAAATGCAACTGCTGAATACGTACGAAATAAAACAGAAAAGTAAAGCACTCACTACTAACTATCTACAAGTCCTATTCAAAAGACATACAACGCCATCCCCGGCAATGGCGCCATTGACTTGAAGTCGAAAATACTAACTTTACTAGTAGTTTCCCCGCAAGCGTACGAGTTCACTGTAGTATGAGTAAGTATAACGACCAAGTATTATCGAACCCAAGGGATGGAGTGTATGCGAACAGATCCCTGAAGATCTACGCGTCGTAGCTAATATGAATGTATGTTTTTTTTTATTTTTCAAAGAATTAATTCTAAACTAAAGTAAACTAATTAAACTAAAGAATGAATTAAACGAATTAACTAAAGTGTGTATTCAAATATGTGATGGTGATGCTCAGGATAAGAATTCCTACGAATATTAACGGAGCAGGTACATATTCGAGATAACTGTGACGCACAAGAAATAACCTAAGTTAAAGATTGTAAGATAAAAGCTCAAGAATTAAAACCCTAATACTTTATCCTAGCAATCGACTTCACAAATCCACTAACAAGTTAATAGATAGTGCTTAATTAACGAGACCCTAATTTAAACTAAGATGATGCGGTCGTCCTCCTTAGATAAACCGGTAGATTAATTAACCATTTCTAAACCCTCTCATTAAGTCTACTAATTGTTAAAGAGTGATAAGGCCGTCCTCTCTTGAACACTTTTCGAACTAAATTCAAAGGTAAAGTTAAGATTGATTTTAAGAATTCATTAATTAAGAGAATTAAAACTAAACATCACGAATTACCCTAATTACGTACCCACATCCTACTTCTACGAGTTCATCCTACCCCAAGCATGCAAGGGTTTTAGCTAGACATGGTTTTAACGATAACACAAACAATTGAATAAGTAACGAAGATGAACATAATGATTATAACGAATAAATTATCAAACATAAACTAGGATTTCAAGAAATCAATGCTAAGAACTCAAATTAAATTAATAAAACGAAGCCTCAAAGTATTTAAGAACAAAAGTCTAAAGAAGCGAAACTAAAAAGCAAAACCGTACTATGAATTCGTAAAGAAAACCTTGAAAACATAAAATTAAAGCTTGCTCGCCTCTTCTTCTCCAAAAACTAACTCTAAAAGTACTCTCGTATCAAGTGGTGTATGTCGTGGTGTCTAAAAACGTGTTTGGAAGGGGTATATATAAGCAATGGGTCGAATTGGGAGTTAATGGGCCAAAAATCACGTATGCTCAAGCACTACTCGTGCACGAGCACAATCCCATCGTGCACTCTAATCTTCCAGAGGCCAAAAAGTGCTCGACCACTCGAGCTCGTGCACTAGTGCACGACCTGGCCTTGCTCGAGCGCCCTACACGAGTGCTCGTGCACTAGGTGCATGACCCGCGTCAACTCGTGCGCTGTACTCGACTACTCGTGCACTAGGTGCACGAGTGCTCCTCGCTTGTGCACTCCAATGATACTTTTGCTCCCTCGAACTAATACTTTTCGTCTTTCTTCGATATCTTCTCATCCGGGCATCCGTTTGAGTCGATTCAAAGTCCTACGAACTCATCTTTTTGCCCTCTATCCATCTATAAGCATCAAAGAGATAAATTCATTAGTTTATGAAAATGATACTCAAATGACTCTAAATACTCAACAAAATTTACCAAAACTAGGGTATTTCTAACGACGAATTATGACAATTTCACGCCTAATCAGCGAACAACTAATAAAGAAGTTATTCAAAGGCCGAATCCCCAAGCAAATAGTGACGAACAACTACGGGTGCGTGATAAGATCAAACACAAGACTTTGTAACTAAGTTTTAGCTTAGATAAGGACAAATGTGGTCAAAAGGACACATGTCAAGCATGCAAGCTTGGTAGTCCAAGAGTCATGTACACCTCCTACTTGTTGGTTAGTATGAATAAGTTGTTCTCTAGCTATAAAAATAAGTTCAAATTCACAAACACTCCAAATACACACACTCATACACCAAAACGTGCTCACACATGAAATAAATACGAATTCGATACTCGTATTTATGATTTTATAACCCGAACAATCAAATTTACCATTTACTGTGGTAATCAATCACACGTTCTTGTTTGGTGATCCCAAAATCTGTTAAAAACAACCACTAATCCACGCGATTAGAACCGATCACCAACAATACACTTGTTAAATACATATTTAATGTGTATATAATGAATTATTATAATGATTAATATTTAATTAAGATTGTATTAATATTAATTTATTATTAAAATATAGTTATCATTCATTATTTATTATTACTTAAATTT
The DNA here is from genome assembly GCA_947034835.1 of Ballota nigra. Lineage (NCBI taxonomy): Eukaryota > Viridiplantae > Streptophyta > Magnoliopsida > Lamiales > Lamiaceae > Ballota > Ballota nigra. The sequence goes on along the minus strand of OX344723.1, from coordinate 111,599,238 downwards.
TACTCCCTCCGTCCCATAATTATTTGCACACTTTCCTTATTTGTCCGTCCCACAATTGTTTGCACACCCATAAAAGGAAACATTATAAACTTCACCCTTACAATATCCACATATTTACCGAAATTACCATTACTTTTTACCTTTTGGACCCACAATACACCAATTTCAACCAATTTCTTCACTTTATACCCTACAAAACACTACTCATTACACTTTTGTCTTAAAAATTGTGTCCAAACTATGGTGCAAACATTTGTGGGACGGAGGGAGTAGTGTTTAATAATTTAATTATATCTAGTTATTTAATATTTATTATATACTTATTATAAAATGTTCAATAATTTATAGCATTTAGGGTTAATTGCAAATAAAACCACGATATTTTTGCAAATAATAATATAATCTAAAATTTTGAATAGTTACAAATAAAACTTCACTTTAAAATTTGTTAGCAATTATAACCAAACAAAATGAATATTAATTATATGTTGTTATCCAACCAGCTAACTTCTAACTTTAGATAAAAGATGTACTCCACTACATAATTTTCTCCAATAAAAGTGTGCCGCAGGATTTAATTTACACAAAAATGTTGATGAGATGTTTTTATATATTTCATATCGTTTGAATGAGCTTTGAACGTGAATGATTTAAATAAATTATTATTAATTTAAATTTAAACATAATTTCTAATAAGACATTCTCTTTAATTTCTTGTTACTGAATAAATTCAACCTTGAGTCATATGGAATTAAGGAATAAATTAGAAGATTTAAGTCAAAAATCGTTTTTTAATTTATCTCAAAAAGTTAAAATTGTAGTCAAATAGCCTTTTCTTTACGATTTATATTAAGCGATAGTTTTTGGGTTGTAGCGCCAAAGTCGACCACCACTCAAGAGGAATCCTAAGACAGAAAATAGTGTGTCAAAAAAATGGGGGAAAGTCAGAATTAAACTAAACCAATACTAGTGTTATTTCAATCTCAATTCACTGACCGAACAGCAATAGTAATTTAAATAAATCTTACCTAGAAAATTATAGGAACAACATTAATTAATTAAGTATAATTGTGGAAAAGTCTGGTCTACCTGGTTGGCCCACTATGATACACAAATTCTGATAATTGACCTGGCAAAAAAAGGGATTTGCTCGTGGTCCTTTTGGACAAGTATTTTGTAAACTAATTTTTGTTTTTATTATATAGCTTTAGATAAAGTTTTGAAAATAGTACTGTATCATAAAATTATTTTAAAATATCAAATGTTTGATTAAAAATATTAAAAACCTTGTAGCATCTTTAAAAGACGAAACCCTCGCCCCCAGGGCCCCCACCCCCTGGCCCGACAGGGTAAGAGTATTAAAAACCTATTAAAATTTAAACATTGCATTAGTTGTAGACATTATATTGTCATTGTTATTGTTTTTTTTATCCCAACTTTTAATATTTTTAATGATATTTTTTATATTTTTAATTAAATATTTGATCTTTTAAAATAATTTTATGATAAATTACCACACATTATTTTCATATAAAACCAATTCGTAATTTTACTATCACATTAATAGTAATACTGTTTCAAAATATATACAAAATACAAACAAATTTTTTTATGAAACCAATTTAATGCATACTTTGTCTTTTGGACGATGACACTTCACTTTTATAATATGATATTTTGTGACATTTCAATTTTACTCTTACTTAGTAAAAATAAAAAGAAATTTGTTCGGAAATACTACGCCGCCTGTTATATCATAAATGTGTGATGCTTTTTATAAATCAATTTTAAAATGAGATGCATATATATCTTGAAGCATCTTACACTTGTTAATGCAAATGTCTCTCTCATCATGTATAGATATGTGTATATATATTGTCCTGTTTATGTTCTGACGAAATTAAATAATTAATTAATCAAATATATGTAGAAGTTTGTAGATTATTTATGGTTGACTAAACATATCATAATAAACATAACATAAGCAAGTGGAACAGCAGTCGGGCACTCAACTTTTCGATTTAATATTATAATACCACTATTAGTATTAACATATACCAAAATTCACTAAAACTTAATATAATAAAATATTAATCTGCATCTACCCCGAAGACAACGCACACAAAATCCGAACAACTGTTTTTTTCTATAAAAAATTAGCAGTATTTATTTATTGGAAAAGTTGTGGGATATCATCTTGTGGAGTATACTTCCTCTTAAGAAATACCAATACTTTTTTAAGTAGAAGCTTCAAATATTACTTAAAATTAGAAAAACATAAATCACAATGATTTTTTGTGATGTATATATTATGATAAAGTATAGAATGAAAATCATTAATACATAAATTATTGAAAAGTATTAATTATTTTATTAAAGAGTATTAATTGTTTTCACTGAAGAATATTAGTTGCTTTCAACTAAAAATGAGTAGTTGTTTACTGAAAATAAACTAAGATTCTTTAGTATAGACAATTAATACTTTTCGGTAAAATAATTAATAATTTTTAATGAAAACAACTAATTCTTCAATGGTTTATGGTAGGTATCTTGAATAAAAATTATATTTCTTTTAAATGAATTAATTCTCTAATTTTCTTAATTAATATTTTTTTTCTCAAATTCTAGCATGCACTTGAATTTTAAGTTCAATTTTGACTTCAATTTTTAAAAACACACACAAATACATCGAACATTTTTTTTTTTTTTTGCAGTTGGGGTATTATTGACTATTTCTTAAGGTATCACTGATTACCTCTTGGAGTATTACTGATTTCTGCATGGGGTATTTTTTTTTTCTCTCAAAATTCAAGTGCAAACTATGTAATTAAGTGCACACTAGAACCACTCGTATTTTTTAAGCTAATTTTATAAAAAAAAAAGCACCCATAGAGATTTTTTATAAGTGAAAATTGGAAAAAAAAAATTGCAGGTTTTTGTGATCTATGTACTAAAAAAAACGATGTTTTCGTTCTTCGTTTAAAGATGTTTCAGAAGAAAATAATTAAATATCAATAAGTATAAATGGAAGGTGAATTTTTTTCTCTTTTATTTACCTTTTATGTTCATTTATACATTTACTAAAGTATACTATAAAAAAACAAGTATATGGACAAATTTTGGATGTGATTAAATTCTCCTATATCAATACAAAAATTACAATTATTTTGAGAAAAAAGATTTTCTATAAGAAAAAAAAAAAAGCAAAATGGATCGAAATATTAAAGTTAGATTGTAACTTTGTGGGGGTTGCAATGGAGGGCTAAAATGGGAATCAAATGTTTAATCTTGAGCCTATGAATAGTGCACATGCAGATATGCTATTAATTAACAAGCATAATAATTGATTAGTCAGGCTCACTAGATAATAATAATCACCAGATAATTTACATGTAAACTTTTATTAAATGAAATGTTTGATGATATGATGTCGATAAGCATAATTAATTGACTGACTTATGATGCATAATAGTTGTTTGACCGCTAGTGCGTATTCCTTCCATTTCAAAATAGTATTTTCTTTTATATTTTAAAATAAATGCATTTATTTTAACAGATATACATATATTTAATTTTTTTTATGATTTATCATAAACTATTTTCATATAAAATATATCCCTCAATTTTAATTCGAACAATTTCGGTTTTCGATCCTTTAAAAAAAAAAAATAGCTCCTCGAACTCTTCTATGTATACATACATTAATGAACTACTTTTTTTTTTTTTCCATTTTATTTGTTCAAAATTGATCATAATTTCTCAGGTCACTCGTCTTTAGATTTTTCCAAGTCAAACATATATAATTTTACAATTTTTAGAGTTCTTTATTTAAATATGGGTTAACTGCAAATAAAATCACAATTTTTTCGCAAATTGCAATCTAATTTAAACTTTTGAATCTTTACAAATAAAACCTCAACTTAACATTTGGTTGCAATTCGAATCAACAACCACACTTTTTATTGTCCGAAAATGATGTTTCACTTGTTTGACAATGAATAATTAATTGTATTAATATGTTTAGATTAGTTCGGGTGACAACACATAATTAATCATCATTTTCAGGATGATTGAAAATTTTCTTTTGGTTAGAATTGCAACCAAATATTAAGTTGCGGTTTTATTTGCAAAGATTCAAAAGTTTATATTAAATTGCAATTTGCAAAGTGCTGTGATTTTATTTGCCATTAATCCTTTAAATATTGATATTGGAAATAAGATTGTGTTTCTATTATGGACAGTAGTACCAATAAATTCTTTTAGCACTTTTTATCTTCAAAGCTCTTGATTTTTCAATAATCAATGACAATTTTTTTTTTATAAAAGTCCCGATATAAAATCTGTCTTCAGTTATTATGTGAGAGCTTGCAATTAGATTTATAATATCTTTCAGAGTTATAAAATAGTTTTTGTTCGTTGTAACACCAATTTTGTGACATATTCTATTGCTAGGATTGGCCTCAAGATTTTTTGAGCCCCATAGTTGGGTTGAGTCTTCAATATTTGTAGATGACCTTCTCGACGATGTTTGTAATAAATAAAAATACTCTTGACTTAAAAAAAAAAGGTCCCAACATAATTTTTTTTTATCCTAGCATACTATAATTTTTTTATAAGTTTGAAGACATCAATAACCTCCTATTATTATGTTGAGGAGCGTGGAGTATTGTGCAGTGCCCCATGATTACGACGATCAGGGTATTTTAGACATATAAGTTTCACATGAGTTTTGTGAGGGTTGAAAGTCTAAAAGGATTAGGTGAATACAATTTTAAACTTTTTCGTGAACTTAGTAGGGTAAGGTGACTTTTGTAAGTGAGCTTCAAATAAGGCTAAGTGATTGCGAGGTGATCAGCTCAGACTGATAACCAACCTATTGATTGTTAAAATTAACTGATCAGTTGAACGATTATCAAGTAGAGCTTAGTGCGGAAATGTGTATAGGCTCTTAACTTGTGTAATGAAACCTTTTATAAATCTATCTTTAAAACAAGATTAGGTCACTTGATGTGAAACAAAATTAGACGAGATAGTATGTAATGAAAACAAATTAGTTAGAATATAAGACGATACATAACACACATGGATTTATAGTGGTTCGAAGACTCGACTTCTTCGTCCACTGTTCCCAGACTAAGCAGGGGTAATTCCAATGGGCACTAGTGTAGTATTTTATTCCTTTGTGAGATTTCTCTAATCTGGAATTTAGACGAGTTTCAGTTCTCTTACAACAATCTTTTAGCTAAGTCAACTCAATTTACTCGATCTCTTTCAAACTTCTTAACTCTCAAAGATAAGTTTTGATATAGGTTTTCAAATAGGCGAGATTTCTCTTACAATGTCTAACATAAAGATAAGAATGAGAAGATCTCTCTAAGCTTTGATATATGCTTATAATCCTGAAAATAAATCTATAACACTAAAATAAGAAACCTACGAAAATATAATTCGCTTGAGGTTTCTCTAAGTTGAAGAACATTGTTCGTTTGGATATTGCTTGAATACTTGTTAACCTGGTAGAATTTCCTTACCCTTACTATTGAGATATGATTTGTATTTATTTATAGGGAGATTTCAAAAGTACCTGTTGGAGAAAAACTTTTGAAATCTTTCTATCTTTGGGTGCAATTGTCCTAAGGAATATGCATGCAGACTAATTTTACTGTTTGAAGCAACACATTAAGTGTTTCTCGTACTTTTATATTTATTTCCTCTATTGTAGCATGCTTTGTGTCAGTCTACGTATTTATGTTGTTGACTTCTCATTGGTTCGTAAACAAATGTGTCAAAAGAATTTCTTTAAGTCAAACAACAATATTCGTCCGATGTAAGACTTTCCTAGAAAACTTCTCTTTGTCTTCTACTCTTGTCTTCCTTGAAGTATTCTGACACTTAACATATATTTCACCTGTCTTATGTGATTGTGTCTTTATTATCCAAGGTACAATCCACCAGATCAACAGACTTCAAAGTCAGTTGATACCAAATGACTTTTAGTCATCTTGAACTTACAGGATGTCTAATACTCGAGGTGGTCTTCTCTTCTAACTTCAGGTCTTCCGGTCTCAACTGTTCTTCTCTTTTCTCCAAAGTCCAACCTATTTGTTCCCCCTCAACTTATAACCTAAACTAACCTAAGTCTACAAACCATCAACTGACTAATAGACTCAACTAATCTCCTGAATACAAAGTAGACTAACATACACAACCAATCCCATTACATTTATTTTAACCTAATCATCAACGCATAATTTTTTTCCCAACAAGACAATTTCCATAAAAACGTAAGTAGAACCTCGTCCCTTGTTATAAACAATTCATTATATCTTGTAACACTAATCTCACTCAAAACCAGTGAATAATTTTGTATGCACCTCTGACGTGGTTAATTCATTGACAAATTGTGTAAACAATAATATATCTTTTATTGTAGTTTTTAATCTTTATTTTCTCCATTACTATATTTTTTCATAACATTATGTTTTTTATATTAATTTTGTAACACTCTCCCATACTTTTGGATTGAATACACACATACTTACACAAAATATCATTACTCTTGGGTTCACTCATAAACTCAATCCGACCAAATTCTTTATTTTACACATAAAAGTTTACAAAATTACCTTTCAAATCCCTACTCATTACACTTTTTTTCTTATTTTGTGTGTCACCCATAGGGTGAAAATTCATGGGGGACAGAGTGTGTACCTTTTAAATAAATATTTCCACTTTCTAAAAAATGATAATATAAATTGAAAAGTGATAATACTTTCTTATTAAAAGTGACATATTTACTTATAAGTATGCTCAAATATACATATCACTTTTCACTTAAAATATTATCATCTTTAAAAATATTATTTGGTCAAAATGTTGATGTTGATTGTCGATTTCTCGAACCAGATTCTTTATGAGTTTCATAATTTACAGGGTTGTGTTAGTGTATTGATGCTTAAACCCTTACATGAATTAGATAAAAAAGACATATATAATGGATATTTCAGTTGGTCGAAATCGAAAATCGAATTGAAATATTTTGGTTTCAGATTGAACAATTTTTAAACATATAGTTTGATTTTTTATTTTGAAAAAAAAGTTTGGTCCATAATTTGGTTTGACTTAATTATGGTTAACCTAACCGACCATTGCACACCTACTTGCATATATTTCATGCTCGTCGAGGCTTTTCAGGTGGGAGCGGAGAATAGTTGAGAGCTGACCATCAGGGTTACTGTGTGCGAGCTGGACGTTGAGTGATTGTTTGTCATGGTTAGATGCTAGTATGTGTTGACAGCGATTTATAACGGATCTCGCTGCCGGGTTCCTAGCGGGTAGGATTTGATATTAATGATAACAAGAAGCAATCAATGTGTGAGTAAATGAGCTCTCAAGAGTGTATTTGCAATAAATGTGATGTGTCTTACAAATGTGCATTTAAAGCCCTATTTATAGTATACAAGGTGGGGGTTCCCCATGCTTGGTAGGTGGACTTGTGGGTCCCCCCTACTCCTAGCTGGAAGGTAATAAGTGGCTACAGCCTCCCCTACGAGCCAATGAGGGGACGCCACGTGGCACTGTCACCCCTGAGGTGATTGGACTTGGCCCCAACTGCCCTCTTTGACCCTGTCACATCCTCTGGACTGATGGCATCCGACATCCTCTCACAGCTGGCGCGGTCTGGGGTCGGGCAGACGGGTACTCGGGTACCGGGAAACAAGTCCGGACGAGAGTACCCTGGTTGTTCATCTGCGGGTAGGCGGGTGGAGCACCTGCTCCGGAGCTCGCCGCTGGCCGCCCGATACCCGGGCCTGTGGGTAACTAAGTATCCTGCCCGGCAGCTCCCAGAGGCTCGCGTCGGGTAGCCTCTACGTCCCCGCCCGTCTGCCTGACCGGTCGGCGGACCATTCTTACCCGAGCCCGCTACAGTAGTAGGTCCATGTCTGATACCCGACGGGTCGGGTAGTAAATATCGGGTGTAACAGTATGCATAGAGCTCCACATGGTGAATGATCCCTTGATAGGCTAGCGAGCTTCCATACTTCTGGATAAGGTCTGTATTTTAAGAGTCCGATTTATATATGAGATGATTCGTTCGGTCAAAATTGTGAATTGACCACCATCTACACTTGATTAAATGGTGTCTCATCTCATGAAATGAGATCGGTGAGGCAAACTCGCACAAAATTTTACCTACTTATATTTGAGTTTACGAGGCATTATAATTTGTTTTAAAATTAAGTGAAAAATGATAAATTTTAGTATACTCATAATGACTCATATACCCTTTGCCGTTCTTTTATTTTTCTTAAAATTTAAATAAAAACACACATTATATCGAGATCAAATCACTTGAAATAATTTAGTACTATTATCTCTGTCCACAAAAAATAGTCCTCTTTTTTTGTATTGCGAAGTCCATTTTAAATAAAATAATCGTTTATGAAAAATATATTTTATGAAAAGTATATTTTGCATACTTTTTATAAACAATCATTTTATTTAAAAACAAACCTCAAAATATCCTATATTCACCTAAATTTTTTAAAAAAATTCATAGATTGATCCCAACAAAACCTCAAGCCACAAGCATTAGTAAAATAAAGGGTGGATGGACTTTGGGGAGAGGTAGACAGAAAACAGCTTTTACAAGGCAGCTAATAATTGACTTTAAGCCAAGCCAAGGGCTGTTAATTGTAGGGCCCAACAACAAAATTTGGTGTGGTTTAATCAAGAATCTAATTTGCCTGCTCTAATCAAAGCTTGTAAATGAACAATTAAAACACAAAGAATCAATTTTTATTCGGGGAGAGTGAAAGTCAAACGTAATTTTCTTTTCCTTTCGTTTTTGTTTTGTAAAAAAAAGCAGGTTTGGGTTTAGCAGCATAAGCAATTCAATTCCCACAAATAATAACCCCCCAACGACGACCCCCACCCCGCAATAGGTCAATGTCAAAGGAGGGAAGAGAGAGAAAGTAGAGAGAGAGAGAGGGATATATACTGAAACAGGGAGAGCACGGTGGGGTGATGGTAATGAATAGGGGTATGATTTCGGATTCACAACTGAAGTAAATGTGCATTTGTTGTGGATGGTCTGCCTTAAATTTGGTTGCAGAAAAGCAGAGAGAGAGGAGAGAGAGAGAGAAGGGGGGGAGGAAGGGCTCTACACAAGAAAGATTTGAGAAAAAGTAAGACACGTAGCTCTTGCTGTGATTTAATAAAGAGGGGTTTTTTTTTTTTTTTTTTGCAATTTTGGTTTTGTTAACTTTTCTCTTGGAAATTTCCATCGCTGCCTTGCTGTTCTTGGGGATCTGGGTTTTTCTGTTCTCAGTTTTTCTATTTGGGGGTGGGTTCTTTTTTGAAAGGTCTGAATCTTTGAATCGTGGGTCTTGCTTGATATCTGTGATTTCTTTCTTTCTCTTTCTTCTTAATTGATTTTTTTTTTTTTTTGCTACAGAGAGTGAAGCTTTAAATTCAGACTTCTGAGGTGTAATTAGGTCTTTCTGGTTACCCATTTTCGTCATGCCTATTGCATGTTCGAAGAAATGCGCAATCTAGGGTTTTTCTTTGATCCGTAGATGGTGGCTTTTAATTTCTTTAAATACCATTTCTTTTTCAACCCAAAACCCCTTGTTTGTGTTTGAATGTTCCCCCTAAGGCAAATGCCCCCTTTCCTTTCCCTCCTTAAGTGAGAGAAAGCATTTGGATTTCGAAAGCAAAGTTTTCTTCCTGAGGAAGCTTTTCTTGCTTTTGCTTTTGGGGATTTAGGGTTTGAATTGAGCCCCTTTTTCTGGCACTAGTTGTGAAGAGGGAAAACAACCACTTTCCTTTGTTTTGATTGTATTTTCTGTTTCTCAGATTGTTTGTGAGTGGAAGAGGGAAAAAAAGAGAAAGCTTTAATGCATCTCTCTCTATGGAAGCCATTATCTCACTGTGCTGCCCTGCTCTTGGACAAGAAGAGCAGAAGAAGAGACGGGTCCGAACATTCAAGCGACGAAATTAAGACGAATCCATCCGTGCTGAGGAAATTGCAAGAACACAAGCTAAGGGAGGCTCTTGAAGAAGCTTCTGAAGATGGGTCCCTCGTTAAATCACAAGGCATGGATTCCGAGATATTGGACAATCAAGACGACGCGTTGGGCAGATCGCGCTCGCTGGCTCGTCTAAATGCTCAGAAAGAGTTCCTTCGAGCTACTGCTCTCGCTGCAGAGCGCACGTATGAGTCTTCAGATGAAATTCCAGGCCTTAGTCAGGCTTTCAACAAGTTCCTCACAATGTACCCCAAGTACCAGTCTTCGGAGAGGATTGATCAGCTGAGAGAAGATGAGTACTCCCATCTCTCGAAGGTATGCCTCGATTACTGTGGATTTGGGCTGTTTTCATTGCTGCAAACTGTTCATTATTGGGAATCATCTACGTTTAGTTTATCTGAGATTACTGCTAATTTGAGTAATCATGCTTTATATGGGGGAGCTGAGAAAGGGACGGTAGAACATGATATAAAAACCCGAATAATGGATTATTTAAACATCCCTGAGAATGAATATGGGCTTGTGTTTACTGTGAGCCGTGGCTCGGCTTTTAAGTTGCTTGCTGAATCGTACCCTTTTCATACGAACAAAAGATTGTTGACTATGTTCGATCACGAGAGCCAATCGGTGAATTGGATGGCTCAGAGTGCTCGAGAGAAAGGTGCTAAGGTTCAAAGTGCTTGGTTCAAATGGCCTACTCTGAAGCTCTGTTCGACTGATCTTAGGAAGCAAATTTCGAACAAGAAGAGGAGGAAGAAAGATTCGGCCACAGGTCTTTTCATGTTCCCTGTTCAGTCTAGGGTCACTGGTGCAAAATACTCGTACCAATGGATGGCCCTAGCTCAGCAGAATAACTGGCACGTTTTGCTCGATGCTGGTGCTTTGGGTCCAAAGGACATGGATTCTTTGGGGTTGTCTTTATTCAGACCCGATTTCATCATCACGTCGTTTTACAGGGTTTTTGGGTATGATCCAACTGGATTCGGTTGCCTTCTGATCAAGAAATCGGTGATGGCGAGCCTTCAGAGCCAGTCGGGTCACGCGGGTTCTGGTATAGTCAAAATCACACCCGTTTTTCCTGTCTACTTGAGTGATTCAGTGGATAATTTTCCTGGATTCATTGAAGATGAAGAAACCAGTGGGAACAACGGTGAAGCTAGTTCTGAAACTCGAGCTGGTTCTCAGTTGCCTGCATTTTCCGGTGCATTTACTTCTGCCCAGGTGAGGGATGTGTTTGAGACCGATATGGAGCATGATAACAGTTCTGATAGAGATGGGGCGAGCACAATTTTTGAAGAAACTGAAAGTATTTCTGTCGGTGAGGTCATGAAAAGCCCCGTGTTCAGTGAAGACGAATCGTCTGATAACTCGTTGTGGATTGATTTAGGTCAGAGCCCAATAGGGTCTGATCATTCCAACAAAAACAAGGGTTCGTCTCCATTGCCACCTGCTTGGTTTTCCAGCCGGAAAAATAACAAGCTGAATTCTCCAAAAGCATCCAAGTTAGCCAGCAGCCCGATGTATGGCAAGGAATTGAATCCAGATCGCCACGTGTTGTCGTTTGATGCTGCAGTTCGATCAGTTTCTCAAGAATTCGATCATTTCAAGGAGATCCCCGAAGAAGAACAATTTACGGAAAGACCCCCTGGACAATGTTATCTGGAAATAGAAGAAGAGCCTGAAACCAGCAAATCGGGTCAGAACATATGCCTAGAGAAGGAGAGTGCGATAAGAAGAGAGACAGAAGGTGAGTTTAGGTTGCTTGAAAGGCGAGAAAGAAGTCGAATCGCCGGTGGAAGATTCTTCGGAATAGAAGAAACAGAGCAACCAGGGAGGCGGGTGTCGTTTAGTACAGAAGACAACCGGAGAGGGCCTTTTAGTCAAACTATAGAGACGGGAGAATTATCCGTCAACAGTCTCGATGATGATGACTACATGAGCAACGGTGACTATGGGGACGGTCAGGATTCGGACAGGGTCGAGCCTGAGATTATTTTAAGGCATCTCGATCACATTAACATGTTGGGTCTGAACAAGACGACCTCTCGTCTTCGTTTCTTGATTAACTGGCTCGTCACGTCCATGCTGCAGTTAAGATTGCCCGGTTCGAGTGGACAAGAAAGTAAGCCGCTCGTTCACATATACGGCCCGAAAATTAAGTACGAAAGGGGTGCTGCGGTTGCGTTCAATGTGAGGGACAGAAACCGCGGTCTGATCAGTCCGGAAATTGTCCAGAAACTGGCGGAGACTCATGGCATTTCTCTCGGTGTTGGAATACTCAGTCATATACGTATACTCGATAATCCTAAACAGCAGCGGCGTTCTTCGAGTCTGGACGATACTACCCTTTGCAAGCCGATGGAAAACGGGAAGCACGATGGGAAACACGGGTTCATCAGAGTTGAGGTTGTGACTGCCTCTCTGGGCTTTCTGTCTAACTTTGATGATGTGTACAAACTGTGGGCATTTGTGGCCAAGTTTCTTGATCCAGCCTTTGTGAAAGAGGGGGGTGTTCTCCCCCCTGTGGCTGAGGAAGTCGAAGAATGATGCTGGAAATCGAGGTGATGAATTCGTAGAGTCGAGCAGAAGATGCAGAAGAGTGCAACGGAATGGAAGAAAGACGGATGGTCGAAGAAAAGTTTTTGGTTGGATTCTTTTTGCCCCTGCTGCATCTTTGCTTAAATTTGTTCTTTCTTGTTTTTGATTGCTTGAATTTTATCCTTTGCATTCAGGGTTTTCTGTGTCATTTTAGATGGTAGTGATGAACTGAAGCAGAGATGAGATGAACATTTAGGATTATATCCCCCTCCCATTCACATTGAGTTGTTGATCCAAGTGCTTTCTGCTGTATAAAAATTGTCCTATTTTGGTTGCATTATAATGCTTTCTGCTATACATTCATCTTTCTTCAGTACTTTTGAGTAAATTAATGGTTGAAAATGGCTGTCAATGATGAATGTTTCTGGATATTTCACTTGTGTACTTGAATTATTAAAATAAATTGAAATGAAAGATACGGCAAGATTTCCATTTGCTTAATTAATTAACTGTTCTTAATTGGCCTTTTCCAAGTATTATAAGTTCATAACCACACTGGGATTTGTAAACAACTGATATTTTTTTCTGAAGTTTTATAAATTGAACCTACTTATCAATCAATCTTATTGCTATTTTGAATTATATGCTGTTATAAATACTAAATACGGATATGTACGTATATTTATCCCCAATATTTTAATTTCGTTGCAGAATAATGGAATAAATAAAAAAAGAAAAGAAATCCAATAATACATGAAAAAAAGAAAGAGCCATGGGGCTCAAGTAATTATTATTTTTGGGCCACACCATTAAACATTGTTTGCCAGGGAATAATAATAATTTCAAAGTGTAGAATGATTATGATATTCTATTCTTTTCTGGTTGATAGGGTGGATATCCACTGCACAATTCTTTCTTTTTAAGACCATGCATATGATGATTGATCCTTAACTTTTCTTCAACAAAACAAAACAAGAAAGTCATTATTCAAGGAACTTTTTCCATCACCATTACATATAAAATTCCAATTTGACGTATAAAAAAGTGGGCAAAAAGCATGAAAAGGGCGTTTGATAAATCATTCACTAGTCTTTGCTATATATAATAATTGGCAGAAAAATGACTATAGATACAGCAGCAATACTTGTGGAATAATGAATTGTAAAGTTCAATTTCGATTCCATTATGGAGCTCGACTTCAACATAAAAATACAAGTATTTATGCAGAAGTCGAGCTTCATAAGGAACCAAAAACTAGGCTCCATATGACCATATCAGTACTATATAAAGTAGGTCAACATAATTGTCATGTTACTTTTATATACCAGAGCACAAAAGAGAACAAACTTCAATTCTTTTCCCACTTTTTTGCTAAAAAGAGCTAACGCTTTGCTGGCTATTGAGAAAAAGAGAACAAACTTTAATTGACTAACTAAAAAGAATAGCTAAATTCTACCAACCATGCGCCATAAAGCCCTTCTACGGTCAACGAGGAAAGGTCTTTACAGATTAAGAATCCATCATCTTGATTAGAAACGCAGTCTCCAATGCTGCTTCTTTGCTTTGTAAATATCTGTTTTCCTCTACGATATCAGTTGTTAAATTAAGAAGTATCGGACGCTTAGGGTCGTAAATAGAATATTCCCTCACTCGGGCAACCCATTTTGCAGCTTCCCACACCCCAAACCTGAAAAACATAAGGGTGGTAATTTAATTGGAATCCACATGATTTAAACCAATGTTGCCAAATTACTAACATATACTCCAACGTAATTTGTAAATATAGGAATTTTAAATTGTAGAGCCTACTCCAAAGTAGTTAAATACTAGAGCAGAGAAAAAAGAAAACAGAACACATTACCTTGTGTTAAAAGATGATGTCACCAGAACAGCAGGGTATAGTGCATCTCTCTGGATATTATCATAGGGAGAACATTCACGTATAGCCCGAAAGTCTTCAATATCCCCAGGGTATCCAAACTCCTCGTAGTCATTAGGTGTAAGTGGTATAATAGGTAGCAGAAGGGTGTGGGTAGGGTCTAAAAATGGAACCTAAACAATTAACAAAAGTAAGTTTGACACAATCGAATGTTGAAATTGCGGTAACAAAGAAAGACAAGAGACTTTCAAATGAAACAAAAATATTACAAGTATACATCAAAGTTCGAAAGTCTGAGCTAAAAGGACATGTATAAGATGTTAAAGAGTTGATCACCTTCAAAACAGCAGCTCGAAATAAATCTGGACTAAAGTTAATAGCTGAAGCAACTAACAACCCTCCAGCACTGTATCCCCAGCCAGCCAGCTTGGTTTCATCGACAACCTCTCTTTCGATCAGAAATTTGGCACATGATATATAATCTTTAACAGAATTTAGTTTATTAGTTCTCCTGCCATCATGATGCCATTTTTTACCTGCTCCACCTCCACCCCTGTAAACCAAAGTAATCAGAAAGACAAAAGCCAATGTAAACTGACTATATTCACAAATTCTAGAGCTAAAAATACATATAATATTTGAAGGAAGAATTTGAAGGAAGAGAAACTAATTCTGTTAGTCCTGTAAGTTACCTTTACTTCGACTCAGACCTGTCAACTTTCACTAATTGAATTAGTCATGTAACTCACTTTTTCGACATTTTGGTCTGGAAACCGGCTAAGATGAGAAATATGCAGTTGACCAGTTAGTCTCAGCCACATGGACAATCATAGTTTGTCACGTCACCGTTAACCAAACATCTCACCTCCTATAGCTGGTTACCAGGCCAAAATGTCGAAAACTGAAAGTTATGGAACTATTTTGAATTTGTGAACATCAACAGGACTATAAAAGAAATATGGAGAACTTGCCGAACTGAAAAAACTATTTTCCCTTGAAGGAACAAACAGATGCACAACAGACCTAACATCAGCATAAGCAATAACCCAACCACGATCAAGAAGGCTTTTAAGCTCATTTCTCCACCTTTTGTCCAGTATCTCACCATAAGCTCCATGTCCATGAAGCAATCCAGGATTTTCACCGTTTTTCTTCCTGGTGCGAGAATATAGAATGGTCAGCGGAATTGGAACCCCGTCATATGAAGGGACATCATATTCTTCACAAGTGTAGTAGTCAGAAAGATCATTCCATGTTCTATCATCATCTTCATTGTCAGGGAGGTTTTTGGATATTGAAGACTTCTGACTACTGCTTATGGAGGATGCTGATCCATATAACACTCGTGTCCTTTCATAAAGCAGGTTTTGTTGTTGAACTATTGTCCATTTTCCACTTTTCAAATCATAGTCAACCACTGCATCGGGCATCTGGAAAAATGACAAAACTTATCGAATTAAACAATATATATACTGGGGAAAGAAACAATATATATAGCTCATTGCCTAAACAATATATATATACTGGAAAAGAAAATCCCATTTAACAAAAATGAAATATTGCAAAATACGTTATGGCCCATAAATATGTCAGATCTGCAAGATACACTGTTTTAAAAATGCATGCGTGCATATGCAGCCAAAATACAATGTGATCATAAACTTAGTACTTCCTCCGTCCTAGAATTATTCGCACACTAAATTGGCCACACATTTTAAGAAAAATACATTTTTTGTGTAAAGTAGTGACATACGGGTAAATATGTGTATATTTTTGTGAGTGTGCACACAAATTAATGTTTTCTTTTTTGGAGTGTGCAAATAATTTTGGGATGAACAAATAAGGCAAGTGTGCGAATAATCGCGGGACGGAGGGATTATTCAATGTGTACCTTCTACACCCCATATTAGCTCCCAAGGAATGGAACCAAGTGGAAATTTAATTATCAGCAATGGTATAGATCTTTCCTTATTTGCACATTGTAAAGGGAAAAGGAACATTCAAGAGTCAAGACCCTCACTATTGCTCAAGGTATGTGTAAGCCCTTTATGTTATTTTGGGTTCAAATAACTTCTATTATGAGAGCAAAGAAGCCCTTCTGTTAAGTTAAAACAAACCGACATTAGTGTTTTCAATATACTGATAATCTCTTACCGGAAAAATCTACCCCACCATCACATTTAATATTCCCAATTCCCGCGCCCAACCCTGCTTCCCAAGACCAGTTTTCTTCTTCCTTTCCTAGTTCCTGTCCAACTAGAAGAAATTTATTGTAAAACTCAACACAAAAAAATTCTCTCTTTCAATATCAGTAGTAATATTCGTGTGCTTTTTGACTAAATTTCTGTTAAAAAAAATCAAACTGAGGATGTATGAAGGCAAAGGAGTAATGGAAGGTATGGTGGTTGCCCAAGAGAATAAATAAAACTGAGAATTCGAAGGAGGAGTCGTCGAAAGACTGCTATGGGGTTGTTCTTCTGCCTAAGTTGTGATGGAGTAGCCTCCTCTTTAAGTGTAAATTTGGAGAATCCCAATGAAAGAAATTAGAATTACAAGCCTTATTTGGTATAGTAATCTGGCTGCTTAATGGGAATTGGTTTTGTGCAGACTGGTGAGCTACAATTCCCCCATAACCCTCTTCACTAAATTGCAGATGCTCAGATGCAGTCCAATTGTTTCTTTCTTCCATACTACTCAGCATCCAATTCTTTCTTTGCTCAAAAGACAATTCTCTTGAATTCATTGTTATGCCATAATCTTAGATTAGTCAAGTTAATGAAAAAAGTAATGTCCATTTATTTTGCTTAACAGAAGCACTTGCTCCCAATACAAAAGTTAAATGGTCTGTTTGAACCCAGAAAAACATTAAGAAGTGCTTATATGTACCTTTTCCCTATAATAAATGCTTATTGGCATATAATTCCAAAATAACTAGTCAATTTTTTTTGCATCAATGTTCACCTTAGCAGCATCAGAAAAAGGTCTGCATATCACATTTTCCTGTCATTCTATATCCAAAGTCAAGAGAAAATACAAAGCTTTTACTTGTTTGATGGGGACCCATCCAAATTTCTATGCCTGTACAAGTTCACATATATGAGTATAGCAGAAAATTACCTCCAACTATTTCATGATTTCTGAAGTAAATATAAAATAAAATAATAAATAGCTAACTACTTACACAACCCAGTAACATATATAACACACAAAGAAGGCAAGAAACAGAAAGCAAAATCAAATATATACCACTGGAGATGTTATTGTAACGCGCATGGTTGAAGAATAAAAGTCATTATTTGGTCCAGGCAATATTTGGGATACATGATCTGGGAGAGGCAAATGCTGTAGGTTGAACTCTTTGAGAGGAGCTCCAGCCTGTAAAACCATTACATAAGACACTGCAGTGCCATTATTCCTCTAAATTAAACTATATATATCCATAACAATATATTTTAGTCTTCATGGAGAGAGAAGAATTCAATGTCCATGAATATAGAATTTTCAATAGAAATATACTAAAATAAACTTAAAATTTGTTGGACACAAAAAGGTTCAAAAGCAAAAAGGTTCAAAAGGTCGCATTACCTTGCTATTATCTAAAGGTAAAGGAATAGAACACAGTCCATATTTTCGTCCATCCCTTGTAAAAAGTAACAAATGTGAGTTGCAGAAATCAACGTCTTCAATGATCAATTGTTGGTCGTTAGCAAAAACATGCTGCAAAAGATTACAAAAGAAAATTAAGGATCATGATAGATAGACTTAAAAGGATATGTTTGATTTGGGATTTATAAATCTAAATCCAGTTCTACTTTGGGATTTTAGAATCTGGTTTTTAAAAACCTATACATCCACCCTAGAGATACCTATAAACCCTATAATAACATTTTTTTCTACACCACACTCTCTCCAACGACTCACAATTTTTGTATTCCCACTCTTACTTTCTTTAGAGACTTAAAGGGTATATACATCCACCCTAGAGATACCTATAAACCCTATAATAACATTTTTTTCTACACCACACTCTCTCCAACGACTCACGATTTTTGTATTCCCACTCTTACTTTCTTTAGAGACTTAAAGGGTATGTTTGATTTGGAATTTAGAAATCTAAATCCAGTTCTACTTTGGGATTTTAGAATCCGGTATTTAAAAAGAAACCTAACACATCCACCCTACAAATACCTATAAAGTATAAACTCTATAAATAACATTTTTTCCTACACCATTCTCTCTACAATGACTCATGATTTTTATATTCCCACTCTTACTTTCTACACTTTTTATTCTCATTTTTGCAACATAAATAAAACACACTAATATTTACACAATCGTGCAGTCATTATAATAACAATCAACAATAATATAATAATATAACATCAGACATTATTACACATCAATTTACATAAAGTTAAACCCTACCCTATTTAAATCTCAAAACAAAAACACACTACAACTACTTATCAGCATTTTGAGATCCATTAGGTTTTGAAATCCTGATATATCCCAAATCAAACATATCCTGTGATTCATAAGACAGTAAGACTTAGTTACAGATATATGCTAACCTCCCAATTCCTGGGACTGCATGAAGAAGCAACGGGACTATACAAAAGGTAATGGTGATCAGCAGGTTTCCCTTGAATAGCAGCATCAGTAAAGAGGTATAGATATCCTTGATGATGCTCGATAATACAATGGACGTTTGCCTCACTTTCCCAGACTAGTGTCATTCCAGATAAAGGCTCAGCTGCATTAATTAGAAACACCTATTTAACTAATATAAAAATCCTTTTCAACTTCAAGTATTAATGGGACGAAAAAACAGTCTAGTAAGCATACCTTGGATGATTGTGTTGAGAATGCATTCACAGTTAAAAACTGGAAATCCTTAGTGTGTCTTACACTCAGATGAACGTTTTCTTGAGGTTCCTCCATAAGTAATACATCCTCCGCATCTGTACCAATCATGCTACAATAGATCCTGCAAAAATCAATTGCCAAATTTATTTTTGGGATAATGAACAAACATTATAAGGGCCAGGCCACAATTAGCAATGCCAACCTAAAGGGTCTCTGCTTATCATTTGTAACTACATAAAGTAATGCTTGCCCATTTTTAGCCCAAGCTATACTGGAAACCCGATCAGCACGAGGCTTACTACAAAGAGAACCAAAATTCAAGTCTTTAACAGATAATTTGAAGCAATCATTATCCTTGTCAAACATGGTGTATGCAAGATATCGATGATCAGGTGAGATCTCTGATATTTCTTCATAAGCATAACCTGTTGATAAATTTTGAATAAAAGTAAATTTACACAAACTAATATCAACTTGAAGTAGTACGATGTTAAAAATTAATAACAGAAACAAAATTATACCTCCAAATCTTTCAGCTTCTTGATTGTAATCAAGCAGCGTTTTCTCAATTTTCCTTCCAGCTGTGAAATCAAAACCAGCTGCTGGAGATTTGTAAGAAATAAACTCTTCATTTAGGCTCGCTAATCTCCTACATAACACTGGATATTGTTTTCCTTCTTCCACTCGTCTATAGTACAACCTGCCATAACAAAAAGAAAGCCCATAACAACTTCTTCAACTCCAGCTTCAAAAGGCACAAACATAGAAGTAACAGAGAATCCTTCACTTCCACAAACATAAGTTGCCGACTTCAATTAAATGACAACAGACGAAAATAAAGCAGGACACCGAGTTTATAGAATAATCAAGTGGTAATGTACAGCAGTTCAAAAATCAAACACAAAATCATGGAAGAACTACAAGCAAGACTATAGAGCTGGTTCTAGGTGAAAATGGCAAGGTGCAATAACTATTCCTATAGAGACTGGGTGACGAATCCTAGATTAGTTCTTGATTGTTGATGCTCCTTTTAATTTAGTCATTGGGGTGATAACCATTTCTTTATTCCTTAAGAAGGTAGCTGTAAGGTTGAGGCTCTAAACTTGATGTCTCTTCTACTGTAATTCTCCACATTGTACTATGGGTGTCACTCATACCCTCCTTTGGGTTAACAAAATTGTCTTTTACCGATCAAAAATAAAAATAAAATCAAACACCTAACTAAACATATCTAACTATCTTCTCCGCATTACTGCTAAATTATAGAATTTGTTCTTCAAACATAAGGTGATCGCATTGATGAAAGAGAATAATCACAATCATAATTTACGTCTCATAAGCCATGACTCAAAATTCTGAACAACCGATCAAATAAGCACAGTAACAACAAGTAATTGAAACAGAACTATGATATTACCAAGGACCCCAGCGTAGGGGAGGGGTGGAGAGTTCGGTGGCAAGGCGGGCGGCCATTTCCGATTGGAGCTTGGACTGGATGCGTTCTGTGTCGGACATCACAGCTTCAGTGTACTTCTCCTCCTGCTCCATATACACGTCCATATGCCGCATAGCTACTTTATCAGTTAATTGCGACATCCAATTGTACTCGTCTTCCCATGACTCCCCGTGCAGGGAGAAACTCACCGGCTTTTTTGGGGGTTTTGGCAGCGACGGCGGGGATGGAGGTGGCTGGACCTTCTGAGGCTTGTACTTGGCGACTTGGAGGATGGCGCGGTGGCGGATGAAATGGCGCCGGCCGGCGGTGAGCAGGTGGCGCATGGCTGTTAAGTGTTCGGAGAGAGGGTTTAGGGTGAACGGCTATCGAGGGGTTTAACTGATTTATGTCAGCATTTCCTTTGGAAAAAAATAAAATAAAGGAATTCAAAAAGTAAAGAAATTCAAATCAGACACAAGCTAGGGGAAAATATCAAAATTAGTCCTGTAATTTAGGTTTATTTCAATTTAAGTCCTGTAACTTTTTATTTTCTCAATTTTAGTCCTGAAACTTTTTATTTTCTCAATTTTAGTCCAGGAGTTGTCAATTTTAGTCCTGTAACTTTTTATTTTCTCAATTTTAGTCCTAGAGTTATCAATTTCAGTCCTTTTTGGTATTAAAATTAAAATACTCACTGGAAAAATTGAAGTTTTTTTATTTTCGGCAAAATGTACACGTGGTATACCACATAA
Organism: Ballota nigra; assembly: GCA_947034835.1. Lineage (NCBI taxonomy): Eukaryota > Viridiplantae > Streptophyta > Magnoliopsida > Lamiales > Lamiaceae > Ballota > Ballota nigra. Next base: position 111,577,737 of record OX344723.1, on the reverse strand, counting down.
TCAAAAAATTAAACGACCATCTAATTATAATTGGCCCGTTTGGAAACAAAAATGGCCCCGACCCAAATCAGTGAAATTTTTAATTTTGAGGCAATATAAAGACTAAAATTGACAACTTCAGGATTAAAACTGTGAAAATGAAAATTTACAGGACTAAAATTGAAAAAATAAAAAGTTACGGGACTAAAATTGACAACTCCAGGACTAAAATTGAGAAAATAAAAAGTTACAGGACCAAAATTGAAATCAACCTTAGTTACAGGACTAAAATTGACAACTCCAGGACTAAAATTGAGAAAATAAAAAGTTACAGGACTTAAATTGGAATCAACCTAAGTTACAGGACTAGTTTTGATATTTTCTCCACAAGCTAGTATTTCTCTTTTTGTAAATCAATTTTAATACTACTAGTATATTTCTATTTTGAATCTACGTAAATTTTTAACTATATTAATTATTTCAAATACAATACCAGTGAAATATAGTACTCCCTCCGTCCACCAAATTTTTACCCGCTTTCCTTTTTGGTCCGTCCAACAAATTTTTACCCATTCCTCTTTTGGAAATAAACTACACTCACAAACAAAAAATGGGCCCCACAATACCCACCACAATACTCTTACTTTATCTACTTTATTCACTTTTTTAATAAAATATCATTTTTCATTAAAAACTGTGCTCGACAGTAACCGGGTAAAATTTTTGTGGACGGAGGGAGTATAATATAATTATATTGTTGTACCTGACGGCAACGCCCCATCTGTCCATAAAAGCGATCAGACTGGAGAATTTTTGATCGATTTGATTGAAGATTAAAGAAGAGAATCGGAGTAGACTGCATCTAGGGATTCATACCGACGAGATCGGTCACTTGGGCACCAGTTAAGTTGCTACTAAAGCGAGTTTATTTGGGAGTCCTCAGAGGCCGTCGGTGGTTCAATGATAATATGTTCAAAAGATCAAATTCAAAGAGGAAACAATCCCCTCTATCCAGACGATGAGACATCGACATGTTATCAAATGAGAAATGAGATCAAGCAAAGTGCAAACCCTAAATTTTAACTAGTGCAAACGCTAATTTTGAACTATAAATAAGCCCTTATGTCACATTTGTTTTCGTCTTGAGGTGGATGGGGAAAATTCGGATGGAAAAAAAAAATGAATGGACGAAATCCTGTGAATAGTAATCCTTTATTTGTTTTGGGTTAGATGAGGCCTTATGTCAAATCAATAATGATGATGTATTATTATATTATTATTTATTAAAGAGGTAATGATTGAATGATTGTGTTGAATTGTAATATAAAATAATCAATATTATTATGTATAACTATATAATTATGTAATTATATTGTATTATTTGAATTGAATTAAAACACAAAACAATTGAATTAATAAAAGATTCATAATGAATTATAAAATCATTTTAACTTGTCTGCTGTCTTGGAAATATTCATAATATCATTTTTATTCTTTTTTTTTTAAAGATTCATAATATTATTTTTATTCATTTTTAAAATTTGTGTCTAATAATGAATTATAAAATAAAATAAATAACCAATGTTTTAATGGATATATATTCAATATAATTTTTTAATAAGATGCATTTATTTATATGGTAGGCATAATTAATGAAAATAACAATTAATTTCATGGATATTTAATATTAATATGTTTTCATTGAATTTTTTCTAAACAATTTAAAATAAATATTATACTAATTTAATTGATGGTGTATTATAAAGTAGAAGATAGAGATTAATAAAATATATATTTAATGTGAAAAGATAAAGTTGATTTGATAGATATTAAGTTATGTGAAAATATGAGTGTAGGTGTATAATAGGGATGAATGTGTATTTGGATGGGGGATGAAATGTGCAAATTCAAAAAATGGCCGGACTTCGTAAGCTGAAAACAAACCAGCCTTTAAAGATTCATTTATGGCATAATCTTTGCAAAAAAACATTATTTCTCTAAGTGTTTATCGTCCGAAGCATTTATATTTTGGTTGTTTGGTAGATAAATTCCCACAAGCCATATTAAATCATTTCCACTAAATTATATTTCATCATATATGATATATCAACCTTAATTGACTACGTTTATTTTGAGGAGATAGCAGTTTCAGGCTACAACTAGATGGTTATTGAGAAAAAATAAAATAAAATAATGAATGAACCTTGCATAGAGTTTGAAAGATAGCACTCAAATCAACCTTTAATATTGAAAATACACATTTGCAGAGATTGAATTAGTTTACAAAAAATTTACCTATCAAATTTATAACCCTCACTTGGATCCCATTGATAAATCGGAGCAAAATGAGCAGCAGAAAAGCATGGAAAGTTGAGGTGGAAGCCATAGAAGATGGGGTGTTATGCTTCTCAAGTGGAGGGGGTGGACTAAATTTGCACAAGATTTGGGGTTGAACCTGCAAAAAGGAATTTCAAGAAAGAAGAATGCAACATCATAAAATCAAAATGCTCGTGGTTAGCCAATTTTAATTTCTGAATCTAAATTATGCACTCCCAAACACACACACCTAGAATCGTACCCACTCTGAGCAATTTACTAAAAAAATGAGTAAACTAGGTTAGAAGGTAAGGCTGCTGCCGATCCGAACCATTTGATGCTTTCCATCCAAAGATTATATGCATAAGTGCATTTAAAAAGAACATGACTTACAGATTCGAGCTCGAAACCGCAGAAGGTGCAATTTTGATCAGCGTGATTTGGGAGTTGTTGATAGGCGAGCAGGATCATCATTTGGGCGACCAGGATTAGCGCAAATTACACAAAGTTTAAACTGGAATTAACACATGATTCACCCAAGACATCCGGCGAGCAAAACCTACTTGCAATTAAGACACACAGGCGAACAAAATCAGATCAAAAGCCACATGATGAGCTCAAACGGCATCCTGCCGATCAGATCCAACCACAACGCCAAAATAACAATTAAACAAGATAAAAGACCATCAGAATCAGACTAAAGACTCCTCAAGGACAAGTTCAAGATGACGAACAGCTCTAGACAGCGAGCAAGTCCAATAGATAAAGATAGAATTTAGTTAAGATAAGGTCAAATTAGTCAAAGGACAGGTGTCGAGCATGCAGACTTGGTCGGCCAAAGGTCGTGCCACCTCCTGCTGGGCAAAAGTCTATAAATACTTAGATTTTTTCAGCAAATAAAAAAAGCACAAATTATTATACACGTCCAAACTTCGATTATGAATCTAAAGCAGCTCGGTTAACTTACAATCGAACTTAAACACGTAAGCTTTCATACGATTCTAATCCACCTTAACCCGAAAATTCGTATTCACTAATTACGTTAGTGATCAATCACACGTAATTGTTTGATGATCAATTAACCATCTAAAACAGCCATTAATCTTCAAGATTAGAACTGATCGTCAACAAATTGGCGCTAGAAGGAGGGTTCGAACCTCCGCTTCATTGAATACAAGGAGATTACCCCAGAATTGAAGAACGAGTTTGAGTTTTTGAAGAAAACAACTCAAGAACACCAAGAATAACACTTGATATTCACTGTGAAAATGCCTCAATCAAGGGAGACACAACGTTCTCAACATATAACCCGGGATTCGCACTCTCGAATGTCCCAAGCTGGTGGGCGAGCAAGGGCGAGCAGAAACAACCAAGAGAATCAAACTAATGTTGCTCGCCAGTTAATACCACCAGAGTTGGACGCCATTGCCCGCAACCCCGACGAATTGGCGCGTACAATTGCCATGCTCCAGGCTTTACAGAAACAACAAGTCCAACCTGGCCCATCATATGTGCGAGCAAGGGCTAGCCCCACGAAGACTCGCGAACATATTAAGGCTAGGGGGGATCATTTGAATGAGGCTGACAGCGCCCAAGCTCGTAAGGCCAAAGACAAAGAAAAATTGAACATTGAGGTCGCCAGTCAGGGAGGTTCAACTCAGAACCCGGCCATGGCGGCAAGTCAGGGTACGCGCCAAAGTGCTCTGGAAAGATTGGGTCGACGTGGCCGGGGAATCCTGGAGATACATCCCCCTGCTGGAGCAGCTCGCCCAGCCGTAATACCTGCTCGCCAATCGGTCCTTGACCGACTGACTAGGTCAGCTTTTGGTCGCCTTGGTCCGAATGCAGAGCCCAATCCCAGGAGGCCAATCCAGGGGATTCCCATTCCCAATGTGGGAATGGAGCGAACAGACGGCTGTACGCCTCAGCTCGTCGAACAGCCACAGGGTCAGGGGGGATCTTTAGAGGAGCTCGCCTCCATGAGAAAGGCCATCGAAAGCATGCAGGGCCAGCTGGATCAACAGAGAGGTTATGGGAACACGACTCTTCCGGTCTCACCCTTGTCAGTAGTAATTCTGAAGGCTCCAATTCAACAAAAGATCCAGTTTCCAGCAAGTATCCAATATGAGGGCACAGCGGATCCCCGAGTGCATTTGATGAAATATTCCAATTATATGGTATCAATGGGGGCAAGTGATGCAACCCAATGTCGAAACTTTCCTTTAACTCTCGGGGATCGTGTCCATAAGTGGTTTTCGGCCCTGCCACCAGCTTCAATTCATTCGTTTGCCCAGCTGGGTAAAGAGTTCTTATCCCATTTCTCTACAGCCGGGTCTTATCTATCCCAAAGACATCGGTTATCCGACTTGAAACAAACTGACGACGAGTCGGACCGATCGTATTTAGAGAGATTCGATAAGGTCTTGTTGGAGGGAGAGTCCGTTAGTGAAGACACCAAGATTGTGGCTGTCTTGGCGGGACTCAAGAAGGGTACTGAACTCTGGAAAGATGTGCACCTAAGATGCCCAAAGACATACGCCGAGTTTCGGGATCGGGCAGGCGTTTTTGTCTCAATGCATGAAGCCCTACAAAAGGATATGGGAGACAAAGGAGAACAAAAAGAGGGTACAAAGAAACCTGGAACTGGTTATCGAGCTCCCAAAAATATGAAGGCATTTACCGAGGGCACTGAGCTAAAAGACAAACTGAACCACATTCTCACTGTATCAATTGATACAGTTTATAATAGTGTCCGGGACAAAGAGTTGCTAACGCCTCCCCGTAAGATACGTCAGGAAACGAGCAAGTTGAACCAGAATAAATATTGTGCCTACCATCAAAGTGTAGGGCACTTTACAAGCGAATGTCGTGACTTGCTAAAGCAGTTGTGGCGCTTTTACGAAGAGGGAAAGCTATCGGAGTTCGTGAAAAGACAGCCCGGCAAAAGAACCAGAGACGAAGATTCTGATGAAGAAGACCAGGACCAGGCACTTCATCGGAATCGAGCTGGACGACCAGCTCAGGCGCCGGCCGGGGGGCCAATACCGGATATCCAGATGATGGAACCCGCAGGACCCATAGGTGGTTATTCTGATGGACGACCACCGATCTCTAACCGGAAAAGAAAGGCAGAATTACGAGCAATCGGACATATACAGGAAATGGGGGTCATTCCACCTACCATGCAAACACCGGAATTAATTTTCACCGACAGAGATTTGGAAGGAGTTCTGACCCCCCACAACGATTCGCTTGTGATATGTGCCAAGATTATGGAAACAAGGGTGCATAGATTACTGGTGGATACTGGAGCCTACACTAATGTCCTTTTTAAGAAGACACTTGATCAAATGGGAGATTATGCAGGCTACATCAGAGACACAAATCACCGTATCCTGGGATTTGGGAATGCCGTGACAACCCCGTTGGGAATAGTAACTTTCGCTATGCAACTTGTGACGATCAAAGAGCCTGAGAAGAATATTGCAAGAATGGTGGATTTCCTAGTCGTCGATCAAGAATCGTCATACAATGGATTCCTGGGTCGACCCTTCTTAAACGAATTCAGGGCCGCATGTTCAACTTACCATTATTGCATAAAATTCCCAACAGCAAGTGGAGTTGGCACGGTGAAAGGAGACCAAAGAAAAGCTCGAGAATGTCTTCTGCAAATTCAGTCAAGGCAGGGACAAGTATCTATGATGGAAGCATCAACTAGTCAACTCGAAAATGAACCTTCAATCTTGGAGGACATCCTTGGAGCCCAAAACAATAAGATGGACATTGACGACCAACCGATGCCCACAGGCGATCAAGCACAGCAGGACGACGGGCAGAACCAGCCGAAAGCAGTGTTACCTCCCGTAGCCGACCGTTCATACCTAAATGATAACCAGGGAAGTCCAACTTCGGTGGCCGAGTCTCACCCAGGGCCCGCAGATGACTTTGACCCTCGATTGGGTGCCGAACCCATGAACATTGAGGATGAGCCAAGTCCGGAGGGGCCAATAGTTGACCCTCGATGGAAAGGGCAGAAACGACGGGCAACTCCTGTTGAAGAGTTAGAGGCCATCAAGGTTAATCCTGAGCGTGACAGTCTTGAACTTTACATTGGATCTGAACTCCCAGAGCCTTACAGAACACGCATGACGAACTTTCTGAAGGCTAACTTGGACGTCTTTGCGTGGTCTCATGCTGATATGGTGGGAATCAGCCCGGAGAATGCCTGTCACAGGTTGAATATCAACCCAACCCGAAAACCTGTCCACCAGAAACGGCAAAAATATGGACCAGATAAGTATCAAGCTTTAAACGAAGAAGTCAAAAAGCTGCTGGACAACGATTTAATTAAACAAGCGTTATGTCCACAGTGGGTTGCAAATCCTGTCCTGGTACGGAAGCCGAACGGAACCTGGAGGTTATGCATAGATTTTACAGATCTTAATGCAGCATGCCCGAAGGATAACTTTCCGCTCCCACACATCGATCAACTGGTGGACAGTACTGCTGGTCACGAAATGTTCACATTCATGGATGCTTTCGCAGGGTACCACCAGATTCCAATGCACCCGGACGACCAAGAGAATACGGCTTTTTATACAAATAAAAATCTGTTGTGCTGGAAGAGGATGCCGTTTGGTCTAATTAATGCTGGAGCAACTTACCAGAGGTTGGTGAACAAAATGTTCGACCAACAAATTGGAGATACAGTAGAAGTCTACATTGATGACATCGTAGTCAAAAGTCCCCATAAGGAGGATCACCTCCATCATCTTTCCCAAGTATTTGACATACTCCGAAAATACAATATGAAGTTAAATCCAAAGAAAAGTAGTTTTGGAGTACATTCTGGAAAGTTCTTGGGCCATCTGGTCAGCAAACGTGGAATCGAAGCTAATCCAACAAAAGTAAAGGCAATTGTCGATATGAAACCACCACGCTCTGTTAAGGAGGTACAAAGGTTGACCGGTTGCCTAGCAGCCTTAAACAGATTCATATCACGGTCAGGAGACAAGTGCCGTCCATTTTTCGAGGCCATCAAAAAGGGCAACTTTGCCTGGACAGAAAACTGCCAAAGAGCTTTTGATCAATTGAAAGAATATCTGGGAGATGTAAAAATTTTGTCAAAACCAATTCCCGGTGAGAAGTTATATTTATACCTGGCAGCATCTGACACAGCTATAAGTTCGGTACTAGTTCGGGCGGATGGCAAGTTTCACCTGCCAATCTACTATGTCAGCCAGGCCCTGCATGATGCTGAAGTAAAGTACACACCAACCGAAAAGCTGGCCTATGCTCTTGTCATGAGTGTCAGGAAATTAAGACCATACTTTTTCGATCACCAAGTCGAAGTCTTGACAACTTTCCCCCTCAAACAAATATTACATCGACCCGACACAGCTGGTCGTTTATTGAAATGGTCCATAGAGATCGGCCAATTTGGCGTGACTTATGCACCTCGAACCGCGATTAAGGGACAAGCGTTAGCCGACTTTATAGTTGAACTAACCTTCCCTCAAAATCCAACGAGAGGGCTAGATCACCCATGGCATCTTTACATAGATGGTTCGTCAACAAATCTGGCCTCGGGGGCAGGAATAGTACTCATCAGTCCCGACCGGCAAGTATTCACTTCAGCGGTCAGATTTGAATTCATGGCCACTAACAACGAGGCAGAGTACGAGGCCCTCATTGCAGGTCTTCACTTATCACTAGCAGTTGGGGTTAGACAACTCCAAATTTTTGGGGATTCCCAGCTCATTGTAAGCCAAGTACGAGGTGAATATGAAGCCAGAGACGAGCAAATGATCGAATATCAACGAATAGTGGCTCACTTGATATCTCTTTTAGATCAAGTGTTTATCCAACAGATACCACGAACGAGTAACACACAAGCTGACGCCCTAGCAAGATTAGCAACAAGTGATGGGCCAGCAGACCTGACGGACATTGTCATTACCAAAAAAGTTCAACCATCAACAATGGACTACGAAGTAAATCAAGTAGTCGAGTTCAACAATGATGATGATTGGAGACCTCCTATAGCCAAATATTTAAAAGACGGGGAGTTGCCAAACAACTCGTTTGAAGCTGAAAGAATTAAAAAACAGGCGACCAGATATACTCTGGTAGACGAACAGCTTTACAAAAGAGGCTTCTCACTCCCGCTACTCAAATGTTTGTCTAGGGGGCAAGGAAGGACAGTCCTGGAGGATATACATTCTGGAGTTTGTGGAAATCACACTGGGGGGCAAGCTTTGGCCTACAAAACTATAAGGCAAGGTTACTATTGGCCAACCTTACGAAAAGATGCAATCCAATTAGCCAAGGCTTGCCATCAATGTCAGGTTTTTGCTCCAAACATCCATGCCCCGGCCCAGGAGCTTGTATCGGTTTACAGCCCATGGCCATTTGCAAGATGGGGAATTGACATTATTGGTCCTTTCCCGGCAGGAGTGGGAAATGTTCGATTTGCCGTTATAGCAGTCGATTATTATACGAAGTGGGCAGAAGCAAAGGCCATGGTGAAAATTACACAGCAGAACATGATCAACTTCATATGGCAGAACATCATCTGTCGCTTTGGAATTCCCCGAACAATTGTGACAGATAATGGCCCACAGTTTGATGGAAAGGAATTACGAGATTTCTGTACAAAATGGAGGATCAGGAAACACTATTCAACTCCCTATCATCCCCAGTCAAACGGGCAGGTTGAAGCTGTAAATAAAATCATCAAACATACATTGAAAATACGTCTGGCAGAAAGCAAAAGCAGCTGGTCAGAAAAACTCCCGGAAGTCTTGTGGGCATATAGGGTTTCTCCCAGGTCAAGCACCGGAGAGACACCTTTTGCAATGGCTTTCGGAACAGAGGCGGTAATACCAATTGAATTAAGGACTGACACAGTCAGGACAACCAGCTTTGATGAACAGGCAAATCATTCTGCCTTAGCCACAGAAGCAGATTTGCTCGAAGAAAGAAGATTACATGCTGAGCTAAAGAATGCCACGTACAAGCAGAGAGCAGAGCGTTACTATAATTCCCAAGTCAAGATAAGAAAATTCGAAGTTGGTGACCTCGTTCTGAGAAAAAAGCTTGCCCCACCTCCAGGCATTTTTGGCCCGACTTGGGAGGGCCCATACAGGGTAACAGATAGGTTACCCAATGGAGCATATGACATAGAGGACTTAGATGGCAACTCGGCCCAATATTCCTGGAATGCAGCTAATCTAAGGAAATACTTTCAGTAGGCGACCAGTTCTGCTTCATGAGAGAGTGAAGTTAAGATAGGCGAGCTACTAAGTCCACTGGGCGAACTGGAATGGCAGAGATACAAGATGGGTCCAAAAAACTCGCCTAATTTTTTGAAATTGTTCACCAAGTATAAATGGTCGAACAAAAATGAATTGGGTTAAGTCTGGTCGCATGATGGGATGTTAGTATCTTGTAATAATTTCATTTCCTCTTAAGAGTCTAAAGGATGTCTTGACAAATTGTATAGTAGTCGAGCAACTTTGACTCTTGGTGTAAATTATGTTCTTTAGTAAGTTGGGAGCTTAACATTGTTTCTGTCGAGCAAATCCAACATTGCTAGTGCAAGGTTACGTTCTTGGTCGCGTTTGATACTTGTAATTTTTAAATGTTTGTTCAATATTAAGTTGTTCGTTTGAAATAGAAATGTGAGCTCAAGGCGCAAGTTGATTATACAACCAAGCCCATTGAAGGCTGTTCGTTTTTAAATGGACATAGCCTAAGGCCAAAAGCCCATCAAATCCTAAGGCCAAAAAAAAAGGTTCTTAAAGAACAAGACCCAACTACATTAAGATTGTTGAAGCACAGAAAAAGATGCAAAGAACAATTAATGCGAGATAAAAGACGAGCAAGTAAGCGAAATATATCCATTGATGATAAGGCTTAATCGCCCAAAAATTACAAAAGGATGAACAACAAAAAAGAAGTACAAGTTCCTAGCTAATCCTGTCCGCTAAGATCCTTGTCCGGCAGGAGGAGATATGTTGTCATCTTTGGGGTCTTCAAGTGGAGAGCCTTCAATGGCAGGGTCAACTGGGATCACCTCAGTTAGCTCAGCAATCAATCCCTCAGCATCAGCACGTTCCTTCAGAGCTCTTTCACTTTGATCGGCAGGAAGGATTTGCTCGCCCTCCGCAGCATCGCCCTCTTCTTCCTCGTCCTCGGCAGGACTTGTGATAATAATCTCGGGGCCAATGAAGTCGAGCTTGATCCCATATTCAGGCAGGTCGCCAATTTGCAGAGTTGTGCCCGGAGCAGGAGGGTTAGATTCAACAAAATTGCACAACTCCTTGCCGATCTCCTCAACAACTGCGGCAGCCTTGAATTCATGGGCAATACGGATGCTCTCCGCGTAACCCGTTACGTAACCAAGAATCGAGCTCACCTCCATTTTAGGAATAAGTTCCTCTTGGGTAATGGAGTTGGCGAGCTGGATCTCAAGGTCCGCAATTTTGGCCGTCGCTTCAGTTGCGTATTTCTCGGCGACCTCCTTCTGCTGCTGGGCACGAGCAAGTTCTGCTCGCATGTGCTCAACCTCGGCCATTTTGACCTTCAGCTCCTCGGAGACTTTGACGTGCAGGTCCAAGGCACGCTGCTCGCTAATCTGATGAGCTTTGGCTTTGTTCTCGAGATCGGCAATAATCTTCTTCGCCTCAGCCTTAGCTTCATCACGCTCTTTGGCAATACGGCTGACCGTGGCCGCATGCTGTCGTGAGTCCTTCTCAAGGTCCTCAACCTGGTCGACCAAACGTTGCACGGCCGCCAAGGTGTTGCCCGCCTCGACAAGACACAAACGGCCATTATCGTGAGGCGCTTGTGCCTTGACGGTCTCATTAAGCTCCTTGGTCCAGCTCCGAGCAACGACCTCGGAGGCGCGGCGGACAAAAGAGTCCGGGATTTCGCGCAAGTTGGTCGGCACCTTTGAGCAAGCGAAACGATGCACCAGATTAGATCGCCCTGGATACTGCTCGGGCGAGTAGCTGAAAAGAGATTTTTCAGTTAAAAAAAAAAATGCTAAGTGTAATGGGCGAGCAAGGTTATACCTGTCAAGACGACCTTTATCCCAACCAAGGTAGGTGGGATCAGATGAAGGACCAGATCCTTCACGAGTGGTGACAACCAGAGCATGCTCGCCGGGACGCTCCACCGAAGGAGTTTGTTCGCTGTCGCCTTCGGATGGTCGGACAGCCACCGTCACCTTCTCTTGAGCCGTCTTTGCTCGTTTGGCTGCCTTCTCGGTATCGGAGACGGGGGTACCGTCTCCACGGAGAAGCCTCTTCGCCCTCGGAACCAATGTCTTGGGCGGACTCGCCACGGGGGCAGGAGGCTGTGCCGAGCTGGACCCTCCGGCTTGTCGAGGGTCTCCTTTTCCACCCTTAGCCGCAAGGGCGATGATTTTTGAGAGGGGATCCGACTTCTTGCGTCCTTTTTTGGTCGGCATCTCCCAAACCCGGTTATCAAGCTCAAGGAAAGAAGGGTGAAGCGCAACGGAGGCGAGCTGATCTGTAAAAGAAAGAAAAACAAAATTAATATTAAGTATAAAATCGACCAGATCTGCTCGCCCAGCTTAAAGATAATTACCCTCTGGGATACGAGCTAGAGCCTCGAGATGGTGAGGGTAGGTCGTGAGGTGAGCAACTCGCAGTGTGTCCTCGGAGAAGAGATGGCCGATACTTCGATCTTCTCGGCGACGAAGGGCGATCAAGCACGCAACAAACAGGAATAGATCGCTTATGCTATTCTTCACAGTTCGCCACCCCAAGTTCTTGGGACCTGAAACAAAGGGAAAAGAGAATTAAAATTAGTCCAACCACTTCAAAGATATAGAAGAGGTAAGACTCACGCTTTAATTCCCTAAACTCCGCCGGGGTCTCGATTCGTTCAGAACCCCCTGAAGAGCGAGCAGAAGCACGCCAATCGCCTCCAATCCAGAACCAGTCATGCTTCCAATCCCGCACTTTCCCAGGAATATCCTCGACAAGTTTTTGGCCTGGTCGCGCTTTTAGATAGTACCAGCCCGCCTCTTCCCCAGTACAGCCGGTCATCGTCATCAGGTAGCCAACCTCCTCGGCGGACAGCCTGTTTGGATACCCCTCCAGGGCGAACATTACCATCAGGGCCATCAGATTTATCCACCCAACAGGAGTAAGTTGGGTGATAGCCAAGTTCACATCATGTAGAAATTGGCCGACCAAAGGGTGCAGCGGCAGAGAGACTCCAGCGTTTAGGGTGGCAAGGTTGATCGCCGTCAGTCCGCGTGGTGGGCGATCAGCTCTGTCGTCCGCCAAGGGAGCATACATGGGGATGTCAAAGGGAATCTTGTAATCCCTCCGAATCTCAATTAACTGTTCCTCGGTAATGGCGGATACGATACAGCTCGCTACGAACTCGGTCGCTTTAAGTTTCCGTACTCCGCGAGCAGGAATGACAAAGCGATTGGAGTGCTCCTTTTCGTACTCATTCCAGTCGACACGGCGAGCAACCGCGACTGGAACCCGATGTTCGATCAGTCTGGGCGCCGGAAAGTTAATGTCTTTGAGGTAGGCCCAAGTCAGCTCGTCAAGGTTCACCGGCTGAAGTACCTCGACTTCTTCATCCTCGTCTTCGTGGAGATCCGAGCTCGTCTCTTCTAAGAGCTGGCGAGCAGGATTTGCTCGCTCCTCTCTCTCCCCGGAGGGGTGAGCTCCAGAATTAACCGAACGTGCAACCGAGGCCGCCTCGGGATCAGATTCCAAATTGACTATGGGTGGATTCTCTTCGACGGGCCTTTTTTCAGGATTCCGAGGAGGAAAAGAACCGGTCTCAGAGTGCGACGCCATCCAATAAACTAGGGGGAAGAGATTAGGGTTTTTTGCAGATTCCGGCAGAGGGAGAACACGGCGGCTCGGAATTTTCCCCAGCGGAGTAGGGATTCTCGATGAATCAAGAACGCACACTAAGCAAGAAAAGAAGAAAGAGAAGAAAATAAGCAGAGAAAAAAAAAAAACTACCTTGACGTTGCTCGAAGATCGCCGGAATCTGGAAACGTCGCCGGAAATTTCAAAGAAGAAAGAAAGAAGGATTCGCGCCTAAGAAACAGTGAGAAAATGAAAAAAACGAAGAAAATTTTCCTTTTATACTTCTGGAAAAACGGGGTACCGGGCGAACAAAGTTGAAAGTGGAAGGACCAAATTGCAAATTCTGGGCGCGTGCAGCACCTGTCCGACAAAACGGGAAGGCGCGTCTCCTCGGGAATGTGTGCGCGTGGGCGGTAGCAATCATTTCGCCCACGTCACACCTCGAGCCGTGCCCAGACCTTGGGATCCCAACCGTCTCCGACCCGAGTCTGCTCGACCAATGTTGCCCGCCCATGAAAAGCTGCTCGCTCCAGGAACATTCTTGCTCGCCTTAGTGGCACTTAAAAGTTGCCAACTCAAAAAGTGCTCATTCACCATCTTCACAATTTATTGATCGGCAAGGGGGCAATTGTTGATAGGCGAGCAGGATCATCATTTGGGCGACCAGGATTAGCGCAAATTACACAAAGTTTAAACTGGAATTAACACATGATTCACCCAAGACATCCGGCGAGCAAAACCTACTTGCAATTAAGACACACAGGCGAACAAAATCAGATCAAAAGCCACATGATGAGCTCAAACGGCATCCTGCCGATCAGATCCAACCACAACGCCAAAATAACAATTAAACAAGATAAAAGACCATCAGAATCAGACTAAAGACTCCTCAAGGACAAGTTCAAGATGACGAACAGCTCTAGACAGCGAGCAAGTCCAATAGATAAAGATAGAATTTAGTTAAGATAAGGTCAAATTAGTCAAAGGACAGGTGTCGAGCATGCAGACTTGGTCGGCCAAAGGTCGTGCCACCTCCTGCTGGGCAAAAGTCTATAAATACTTAGATTTTTTCAGCAAATAAAAAAAGCACAAATTATTATACACGTCCAAACTTCGATTATGAATCTAAAGCAGCTCGGTTAACTTACAATCGAACTTAAACACGTAAGCTTTCATACGATTCTAATCCACCTTAACCCGAAAATTCGTATTCACTAATTACGTTAGTGATCAATCACACGTAATTGTTTGATGATCAATTAACCATCTAAAACAGCCATTAATCTTCAAGATTAGAACTGATCGTCAACAGGAGTGCTTTTCTCTTATGAAGCTTCGTTGAGGTAGGGATTCGTTCCCAAACAACTCTCCATGCATGAATCTGGACCTTCAAAGGCATGATTTTGTTCCATAATAATATTAAAATGTCTTTCTCCTCCTCTTCCACTCGATTCTTGATTTCCCACAACTTTGTGTATGCTGCTTTGGTGGAGTACCGATCATCATGTGCCCATCTCCATTTCCATCGATCTTCAAGATCCTGTTTGAGAGGGTACCTGTTAAGAATATTAATCAATTCATCAAGTAAAGTATTCTCCCTTTCAAGTAATTTTACTCAACAATTGTATTTTCTATAGTGTTAGGGGTAGGTTAATTTCACTCACAGACTATTTACAGTTTATGATTTTGAATTCTATTTGCAATCTGTTTTTCAAGTCTTCCGTTGTGCATGTTGTCTTTTATGTTCCAACACTTTTAACAACATTCTGGAAAAACACCCATGCACTCGTTTCACTAATATTATTATATGAGTAACTCTCTTGTGCTGATAAGTCAGATTAAGCGTATTATTTATGTATTTATTGTAATTATTTTGTGCATGTTATCTTGCTATTCGCTTCGTAATTATCGACTTATTTTATTTTTAGACACATTGCTTTTGATTTGATATTTTCTTTTATTTGTAGGTTGTTTTGGACCTTTTTGATTAAGGATGAACCAAGCCTAATTAAAGCAGCCCAACATGGGGGATCTCAGTATGGGAAGCTGACAGAATATACGAATCATTCAGAGTGATATCTGCAGCTTTTAATTAGCTCATTTATTTCGTGTCCATTATGATAATTAATTGTAATTATTTGATGAACGAAGATGAGGGGATAATTGGAAGAAAAAGGGAATGACATTTAATTCTGGTCCATAGACTTTGGGATGACGTATGTGGACGGGTGTGGAGTTCTTAGGGGGGAGAGTGAATTTACGGACGGACGTACCAGAAGAAGGAGATATGTGCATGAAGATTGGGAAGATGGATGCATGAGACTTTCATGCACTCAAATCTAATTGCGTGGATAACTTCTATCGGTATTATAAGAGAGTTTTAGTTTCAAGTATTTTATTGTGTTGTTATATAGTCATGCTTAGTGGCTACACATTTTTTCTAGTTCTAGGAGGCGTTGAACCCTGAATACATTGTTATTCCTTTTTATAGTTATGAGTTCTTCTTAATTTTTATTCGATTTCTATGTTTTTTGTTTGAATGCAATGCATGTTCTCATAATTAATTTATTCGGTTTGACCATTTGAGTATATTAATTATAAGTTTCTATCTAAATTACACTTTATAATCCGTGATTGTTATAATAGTGTAATTGAAGTAGTAAATAGGGCAGAACACCCTAGGGACAACGTAGTCTAGATTGTATGAAACGATCGTATGGTATTCATAGTTTAGTTTGTCCTATTATTTTGATTCGTTAATGCATTCTAATAAATTGAACCTTAAATACATGTTTGAGTTTGTTTATATGAATAGATTAATTGGGCGTCCTACCTACTGATTAATTAAACTTAAGAAATAATTCGAACTAATTTGATCGTACCACTAGTTTAGGGACAAGATTCGAATAGAATTAGGAATCTCATTTACTTTTAATCGAATTAAGTAAATTATTCATGGGGAAACAAATCCGAGAACTAGACTTTTTTCTCAATTGATTGTTTTATTTATTTTTATTGCTTGCGTAATTTATTTCGTAATAGTAATTAGTAGTTTTGCTACACGAATTTACTCAATTAAATTATATTGTTTCTCGTGGGTTCGACCCTTACTTACCCTACTACATTAGTGGGCTAGTTAAAGTGAAATGTTTTTGGGTGCCTACGACAACACACCATGTGCACTTGATGTATAGTGCACTCGCTCAATAGTTGAGATTGTTTACACCGAAAAGTGTGGTTAAATTACATTGAAAAATTTACCTTTAAAATTTACACTTAAAGATTATATATTGTGGAATGTTGTTCTTGCCGTTTATAGAATGAAAAATTTATTGTTGAACGGTCTAAAAAAATGAGAAATTTACTTCAACGGAGGAAGTAAATATTAATGCTCGGACGTAGAACTTATACTACGTACTCATTAATAATAGTATAATATATATAATATGAGTAGGTCTTGTATGAGACCGTCTCATGGCATGAGACAATGAGAATGAGTGTAATTAAGACATTGACTATTAACACTTTGATAAGGGTAAGTGTTAATTTGTGTGGTCCCATGCCATGAGACGGTCTCATACAAGTTTTTGCCATATAATATATACCGATAAAATTCATAAGAAATGCATGGGACGGACAATAATACCAACTATTAATAAAAAGAGTTGAGTTTAGTTGGTTTGAGTCTTATACGGATTGAACATAAACTTTATCGGTGAATAAGATCTCGTACAAGACCACACCATTTATTGCTTATAATGCTTCAGTGCGTAGTTTAAATTACAAATAATTCCATAACTTACGAACAAAACAAATTTAGTCCAAAATTAATTTTTTATTAGATTTAGTCTCAATTTTTTTTGATAAAGTCTAATTTTGATCCCAAATCGACCTGAAAAGTCGATACGACATTGTTTTAAAGTTTGGTGATTTCAGGCAAGGGTATTAATGTGACATCCATATGTGCTAATTATATTTGATTCCTTTTCTTTTATTACTTTATTACACATTATATATATTTAGTTTTAAAAATATATATATTTAATTTTTTAAAAAGTATTTTTATAATTGTACTTATGATATATTTAATTTTTAAAAAGCACTTAAAACGATATTGTTTCGCTTTTTCTGGTTGATTTGGGATCAAAACTGGACCTTGTCAAAAAAATTAAGACTAAATTTGATAAAAAAAATTAAATTTGAGACTATATCTATTTTATCAAAAAATTATGGGACGATTTGTGACGTAAATTCCTCCTGTGCTTCATGAGATTGCAGGGAAGCAAGAAAGAGCTTGAGGCATCTATTGTAGACACAGGGTCTTTCTAGGTGAACCAAGTGTCCTGCTCTCTTTATGCCTTGAAATGTAGCTTTCTCCCCTAGCTCCCTTCATTACACAAATACGTACAACATCATCAATTCTTCCGTTAAGAGATTTCATTAACTATATTCGATATAATTAACGAGAAGTTTTGCATGACAACTAATATTTTTAAAAGTTCTTGATATCCCATTTCTAAACGTTCCACAATAAGTGTTCGTTTGGCTAAGTTTATTTAAAATATCTTATAAGCTCTAATATCTTATAAGTTATTTTAAAAGTTTATAAGATGTATTTTTTAAATAGCTTATAAGTTGTTAAAATGTTTGACTAATACAACTTATAAAATCTTTGAGAATTTTTATGTTGAAATAAAGGTGGCTGGGGGCGGGGTGGTTCCAGGGTGTGGTGGGTGGTTGGGGATGGAGGTGGTTTGAAAAATAAATTGAAAAATGTAGTGGAACGGAAGGAATATAATGTTTAAAAAATAACGAGTCATGCATTTGATCTGGTCGTCTTGGACAAGTTTTTGGATTTACATACTCCTTTTATCCCATAAAAGTTTCACACCTTGAGAGGTACATTTAAAAAAAAGGTGGTTAAAAATTATGCCTTTTGAGTGTGTTATTTGAATAAAAGATAATATTGTGGAGGTAATATAATTAAGTGTTATTTTTTATTTTAAGGGTGTAAAGAATATTATAAAACGAACGAAAAAAATAAATGTGAATGTTTTTTACTATCTCCTGCCAAGACTATTGAAACAAGATACAGATAAAAGGTCCCATTATTTATTCTGAGATTCACAATGTTTTGATTGTTCGCAGATTTGGACCATTTGGTTAGGCTTGGCAATGGGGCGGGGAATCCCCGATCCCCGCAGGATTCCCGAAACAAACGGGGACGGGGGCGGGGACGGGGATTTTTTTTCCCTCGTAAGCGGGGACGGGGCGGGGAAGGGGATAGTATTCCCCGCTCCGCGGGGATCCGTATTATTTTTATATAATTAATATATTTATATGTTTATAATATGCAAATTTAAAAGTAAATTATAAATAAATATATCATAATTGTCCTACTCAATTAACTATTTATTTTAAAATTACATCTATATTTATTTTAATATTATGTTATTAGTTTCAAGTTATATATAATTTCACTTTAAAACATATATTAACTAAAAATATTAGAATTAGAGACTCTTCAAATTGCTTAAATTAATTTTTCTTAACATCAATTTAAACTAATTGTTGTTTATGATTAATTTTTTTAATTTTTATACTATATTATATATTTTTTTATTTTACAAAATGAGATAAAAAAATATCTAAATGGGGAACGGGGAATCCCCGCGGGGCGGGGATGGGGGAGAAAAATTCCCCGTTTATTTCGCGGGGACGGGGATGGGGAATGACATCCCCGGCCCCGCCCCGCCCCGTTGCCAAGCCTACATTTGGTCCTCTAAAGTCACGTGCTAATTTAGTAATACTCTATTGGTTCTATACTTATTGTTATATTGTTAAAAATATATGTCTCATACTTATTTGTTACATTTACTTTTACAAAAAAATAATATTATTTTTTAATATTATATTCTTTATGTATATACTCCTGATAAAAAACACATACTTTATCATTTTAAATATTAATAAACATTTTTTTAAAACCTATGCAAAGAGTAAAGTAACAAATAAGTATGATAGGACCAAAAGTACCATTAAAAATATTATTCACAAGTACGTCCCAGTTTTTTTTTTTTTTTTTGTTTGACTTTACACTGAATTTAATGTGATAGTTGAATTGGGTCATGATCATGAATTATGGAGAAATGAGTGATACTCAAACTAGAGAAAACATTTGGAGCTGGACCATTTATATTTTGCATATTAATATTAATATGTTGGACTTGGCTCATTTCATTTTAATTAGCTCTGGACTCATGTATTGGAGCCCAAGGTTTATTTAATTTTGTAAGAGTTAAATAGGTCAATTTGGAGGAGGGAAGGAACAAGCAAAAAATATTCCAGAATTCTCTCCCTCTCTCGGCTCTCTTCTCTCTCTAATTCTCCTCCAAATTCTCTATCTCATTCAATTATCTCTTTCTCAATTATACCCAAAAACTCTAAAAAAATATGAATTATTCTTGTGATGTTGAAGGTTTCACTACATATTGTAGTATTTAAATGAATAAAATAACTTTTTGTGAGGTAGTGTTTAAAAAGGTGAATGCACTTTATTTATATTCTAGAAAATAAAGAAATAAAATTGGAATATACCTTTTTGAAAAATGGAAAAGTAAAATTGAAACGGATGGAGTACTATTTAATTTTAATTTACTTTTAAATGTCACGTGCATTTTTGGATGGGCAGAATTGCATTTTTTAATAAAAACAATCTATACTATTAAAATGCAATGGAGTTTGAACTATACACGCAGTGCACAGTTCAAATTTATACTTAAAAATTGGGGCCGTCCTAATACAATTTAACATTTAATTCATAGAGAACCACAAATTAATTGGAGAGTCTTATAAACAAGGCAACAGCGCAGTTCAAATTTATACTTAAAAATTGGGGCCGTCCTAATACAATTTAACATTTAATTCATAGAGAACCACAAATTAATTGGAGAGTCTTATAAACAAGGCAACAGCGCAGTTCAAATTTATACTTTAAAAATTGGGACCGTCCTTATAAATTAACATTTAATTCATAGAGAACCAAAAATTTATTGGAGAGTCTTATAAGACAAATTTTACAATGCACTCCCTTCGTTTAGAAGGAATTTGCACACTACATAAAATACATTTTGAATTTTTTTAATAAAATAATAACATATGAAAAAATATATTTAAGTTTTTTTTATGAATATGCACGCAAATCATTTTTTTTTTAATGAAATATACAAATTCTTTCGAGACTTTCAGTAAATAAAAAATATAAAAAAACCAAGTTCAGAGCAAAAAGTTGCAATCCACCAATAGAAACCAATTTTTACCTCTTCGTGGATTGAGCAAGTTGGAGGTTGAGTAGCTGATCTTCTTCGCCCCACAGCAGAAGTATTCTCTGGAACAGAATCCCTATTATGAAAACTATGCAAAATGTCCATTTTCAACCTCACAAATTGATTTTACCCACTTTGTTTTATAAAAAAATTCTACCCATTTCTAATTTTAAGACATGCATGCTCCTAAAGATTGGAAGTGTAAAAAAAAACATTAAATTGGTAAAGAAAATATTAATAACTTATGATTATAAATTATTAACAAAACTATGGTAATCATCCAATTAATAAACATTAATATTTGATACATTCTCTTGTAAAATAATACTCACTCCGTCCCCTATTAAATTTCACAGGTTGAGTGGCACAGATTTTAAGAAAAACTACTTTATTGATTTTTTCAACCAATGAGTGAAGAGTATTTTGAATTAAAGTAGGTATTGTGAGTGTGTTTTATTTCCTTATTTGAGGTGTGAAATTTATTGTGGGACGTCTCAAATAGGAAAGTGTAAAGTTTAATAGGGGACGGAGGGAATATCATATTAGACGGTCAACATTGATCACTTAGGCTCCACTTGGTAGGGAGTATTAATTTTAGTAAGGGGTACAAATTTAATATGGAAAAGTCATATAAAATTGTTTGGTAGGACATATAAAAAAGGGCCTACTAATTTATGCAAAATTCTTATACTTACTTGGTAGGAAGTAATAAAAAAGGTAAAAATTAGGAATAGTGGTGGTCCGGCAGCCTCCGACGACTTTCCGGCGGCGGACGGCGGCTCTCCGACGCGGAGGCGGCGGCGGTCCGTGTGACAAACCAATAATAAAATAGTACAACCTTTCGGACCGAATTAATTTTGTAAAGGTGAATAGTGCTTTGGAGGTATTACGCCTTACTATTTTACATGGTCGGGCATATAAGAAACAGGTCGATATTATTTTAGTATGCCCTACCAAACAGAATAATAATTATACAACACCCCATAATATGGACTTATATGCCCCACCAAGTGGAGTCTTATTCAATTAAATAACACATTTTATATATTAAGAAAAAGAGTACGTACGTACCTGCGAATATTTTGGGATGCTTTTACCATGACAATGAGTGCTATTTACCGTGAGGCCTTCGAGTAGCTTAGCCCTTTCCTCTCTGTGGTTAATCATCACCTGGGCTCCCCATCCAAATCATTTTGAACTCAATATAAAATTTTGTGTAAATAAATTTTATTTTGTAATTGGTTTGCATTCTATTAAAAATTAACTTCTATATATATATATATAAATTTATATTCTGTTACACCATGAAATTATACTCCCTTTCATAAGTTGAAATTATGGAGTAGTGCCAATTATGTAAGTTGTATTGTATTTGTAAGAATTTGAGCATTCCTTCTTCTCCAATTTTTATAATATAATTATTTTTACCGTTAAAAAAAAGAGAAGAAAGAAATTATACTCCCTTTCATACTGTGGTTAATCATAACCATGAAGATCATTGTATTTTTTAAATGGCTTCCGTGCCTATTTTGTAATATCAATATATAAAGGTAGGACAAATATTTGACTGATTATTGTACTAATATATAATCCATAAGTTTCAGGTTATTTGTTCCATTTTGTCATTTTGAACTTTCTGGGTTAAGTGTTACATTTTTCTTAGGCAAATTGTATCTCCAGTTCTCCACCCTTTTTTAACCACCATTTCTATTTCTCATTTAACACTTAAAAAAAAAGGATAATCACCTATAAAATTTGTTAATATGACTAATAAATTTTTAATAAATAAAATATATAGTGAAGATTTTCTACAATTTTTTCTAATTATATAGACATCCTCATTTTCACCACCTACAAACAATTTGGGCATTTACATATTGGTTCAAAAAAGTGACTATACTTACTAATTGGTTCAAAGCATTTGTATAGACGTATAAAAATATTTGCACAGAAGCAGAAAAAATGCGTTTGTGCAAATTGTTTTGAATCTATTTGTAATTAGAATCATTTTTTTGAACCAATTTGTAATTTTCCCAAACAATTTACCTACTGAAATTTTTATAGACAAATCGTTTGTTGGTAAAGTTTTGTATGTAATGACTAGTAGATTATTTCTTTACCTAGAAATTACATTTCTTAGACAGTTTTTTTTTTTTTTTGGTAGGTTGAGAATGAAGAATCCTATTATATATATGATTAGAAAATTTTGTAAACAAACTGCTGACAATTTTTATTGGAAAATTTCGTACGCAATTTTTTATTTTCTTTTAAGTGTAAAATACAAAATTTTCCACCCACTTAATATTAAAATCATGCACTTAATTATTTTCTCTCAACTTTTTAATTTTTCTTTCACATCCTAACCACCAAAATTTGTGTAATTCTGAAACAGAACATTTAATTTGGAATATTATTTTCTAATTTATATATTTAGATTTATTATGTTAAAGTAATGGAATTTACTGAATATATCATGAATTATGATACCTTAATAAAATCCCTATATAGGATATCCGGGAACCAGAGTCTCCTATGTGCAGCAGTTCTGTAAAGCATCTTGCAACCCTCCACAGAGTTTGGAAGCAAAAGTTCCGAAAACGACGAAAATCCAATACCTTCAAGTATGGCCGCGCTCATCGAATCCGTCATCACCGGCACCGCCCCGGTAACCACCAGCGCCTCCACCAGCTCCGGGTGCAGCTCCGCCATCTTGAAGGCCACCACGCCGCCGTAGCTGAAGCCCACCACCGTGCACCGCTCCACCCCCAGCTTCCTCAGCCCCTTCACCACACACTCCGCCTGGAACCCCACCGACCTGTCCGGGTTATCCGTCACCGACCCGCCGAACAGCAGCAAGTCCGGCACGTAAACATTGTACTTCTTTCTCAGGGACGTCACCTGCAAGACACTTGTTCCAACATATATATAGTAATGGAATTTACTCAATTTAAAATATGGAGAAATGAGAAAATTAGAGAAGCACGAAAGAAAGGACCTGTAACTGCCAGTTGAAGACGCCGTCGCCGGCGAAGCCATGGAGTAGCACTACTGCGGGTTTGGTGGTGGGGGTTTTGAGAGGGGCCCAAATGTTGAGAATGGTGCCGGCCTCGATTTCGAGGGTATGAGGGACGATGCCAACCATCTTCATGACCCAGTATACGAAAGATCTATGGACCGCAGCAAAGTTCACCATTTTATTGGTTTAATTCCTGAGGATCTATATTAGTGCTAATTGTGTATGTGCAGTTGTCGATTTTATATGAATGATATCAACCCCTATCCCATTCTACGATACCCTGCATGCCTTGGAAACATTATTATTCACGTCCATATAAAACTTTGTCATTAATTGTTAATTAGGGAAATTTAATGCACCTTTTTTCCTTTAATTTTTATCCTCTAACTTTTGAAGTTTAAAATTAGTCCTGTAACTTATAAAAAAGTTGAGCCGCGAGCTCGAGGGGTGTATTTTGGGCACAATTGTTCTACATTACTACATGAAAATTGACCTTAAGCGACAACATTCACGTCCTATCATTATTGTTTTTCTGGTTAAAAGTCTTTAATGACAAATATCAGTCTTCAATTACTCCCTTTAGCCCAATTTTATTTTCTCATTTGACTTAATGTTAGACTTGATTTGTAGTATATAAATGGATAAATTTTTCTTTTTTAATGATGACATATTATTCAATTTAAGTGTATAAGACAAAATGAAAATGTTTTTCTATGTAATTATTAGTGGAATGATCAGCTGTAATCTAGAAATGTTTGAAATGGGTAAATATTGGAACTGAAAAATAAAACTGGAATAGAGGGAGTACAAGATACTATCATGAAACACTGTTTTATGTCATTAAAAACTTTTAACTAGAGAAGTCATAATAACAAGATTGCTATTAGTAAATGTTTTTTTTTTTTGTGGTGATGCACTTACTGATTTTTTAAATATATTATCCAACTTTTACATGTTTGTAAAAAATATTGTCCTATTTTTATAAGCCCGAAAATATATTATTCTATACTTTCACAAACCCTAAAACATATTGTATTTAAAATACAATCACTCTTAAATTACAGACCTAAAAATGATATTTTTTCCTACTAATAATACTTGAAAAATGTGAGGGCGGATTTACCGAGACCTACTCAACACCGAAACAAGATAAGCATTCATGTTCGGCAAATAAGAACTCAAAGAAACTCATCCATATCTTCTGTATTATATCCAGTACCTTAAATTTAACTTGTCACATGGGAAAAATATAAATATTTAAGCAGGAACACAAATCAACTCATGTTTGACACATTTTTGCATTTGTAATTCAAAAGACCGCACAACGAAATTATCTTTATCAATAATTTTTCACTGCTCATTTTCTCAATAAATAATTATAATTTCTTTCTTCTCTATATACAATTCACAACTCAGTCCAATTCCATCCTTTATCATACTTTATCAATAATCCTGCTGAAAATAAATAAACTAGCTAGATTAATTAAACCGGAGAGTTTCACCCTACTTCTACGAGTTCATCCTAGCCCAAGCATACAAGGGTTCTAGCCTAACATGGTAATTGAAAGAACAAAAGCAATAATGATAATAAGAAACATAAACATGCTTTAATCAATAATTAAATCAAAGAACATAAACAAAGAATAAATTAAAGTCTAAAAAATAATCTTTTATAATCTGAAAAGCTAGGGTTTTTAATCTCCAAGAACAAAGAAAGAAAGAATTAATCTAAAAAGTTCGAAAGAAATAATTAAACTATGAATTTGTAAGCTAAAACCTCGATTACAACGTATAAAACTCTTCCAATCTCCCTCCCAAGCTTTCTCCTCGCTCAAAATATGTAAAAATATGTGTTGGTATATGTTGATATGCTTGGGAAAAGGTATAAATAGGCTTGAGATCGAATTTGGTCATTTTTGGGCCAAAATACGCATTTGCTCGAGTATAGGTCGAGTAGTGACTACTCGACCTGTTGCAGCTCGAGTGCACTACTCGAGTGCTCGAGTAGTGACTACTCGAGTGACTCTGCTCGAGTACTTTTCAGCAACTGTACACATGTTCGTAAAATCTTCATATCTCCTCAACCGGGAGTCCGTTTTGGCCGATTCAAAGTCCTACGAACTCCTCTTTTCACCCTCTATCCATCTATGAAAACCAAAGAGACAAATTCATCAGTTTATAGAAATGATACTCAATTGACTCCAAATACTCATAAAAAATACTCAAAACATAGGCAAATCGGGCACCAAAACATAACAATTTCACACCTAATCAACCCCCCCAAACTTATCATATTGCTTGTCCTCAAGAAATGAAATAATAATTCAAGTGAAATTGTTAGGAATGAGTCAAATAATCAAATCGTGCAAGTAAATGAACTAGAGCTTCAAAGATCAATCACACGTATACTCACCCACCTTCCTTCATCATACTCATGTAATAACAACAAGAACCACCAAGATCAAACAAGGATGTGCACTCAATGATGTGTTTCACTCCCTCACAAGTGTATATCAATAATAAAGGGACTCACTCAAACAATTAATCACCCATATCGGCAGCCATAGGCTTGTAAGCACTCTCAACTCCGACCATACTCTAGAAATCAATGCCGAATAAAAAAGGATTTTTCTCAAGGTTGTAATGTAGGCTCTTTGGACAGGTGGGATAACAATATGGGTAAGTGACTCAAGTGAATGGAGAATAGAAAGTTAAACTTTGGCACTTCGAGATTAGGAACAGAATACTTCAAACATTTTCAATAAGCACACTTTCAATTCCAACACTCTCAACACTTCAGTTTTTTTCTTTCTCCCTTTTTTTTCACTTTTGTCAATCACAAACACATGAGCTCATTTTTTTTTTCTTTTGCTCATTCTCAATTTTTTTTTCCCACAACTCAAATCTCATTCACACCCTTATTTTATCACCACTCAACAATCATAATTCATTTTCTCAACTCAACTCAATCCCTTCAAACTTCATACTTTTCCTATTCTCCACTCAAATTGGGACAAAAAGGCTTAGGAACTTGGAATAGTGTTTAAATGTGCTAGCAACTGAAATAGGCTTTAGGCTCAAAGGGGCTAACAAGGGACGAATGCCAATGGTAAGGAAATTTTTTGGCTAAGTGACTCATTCAAATCAAAGATGGCCTAAGATCACATTCGGCATATCAAACTAGACACAATCAAGAAGCAAAAGCACACACAAGTTCTAGCATCCTCTAAGGTGACGATCCACTCACAAACGAAGAGATTATTTTATGCATCAAATCTCAAAAGGCTCAAATCTCATAGCTTTCACATCCATGCTAGTCCTAGTGCATTCTCACTCTCTTCACACAAGCACTCAAAAAGAAAAATTCACAAGCATACTAGTTCTTTCTCAATTCCACTCTAACTCAGACACTCACACAAAAGAATTCCTAACTCAAATCCACAAATCACCCTACTCATCAAATCATACTCAAAGATAGCAATTAACAAGCATAAGATGATTGATAGGCATGAAAAATGTAGTAGCAAATCAAATCAATAACAGCTCACGAAGCATCTAAAACTACCAAATAACCAAACTCAACTCAAAGAGAAGGTGTGCACCTGTGCAATGTCACCATAAAACAAACAAATAAAAAAAACTCCACCCCTCCAAACTTCGACCTTGTGAAGGGGTCTAAGTTTGGGGTTGTGGGTTACCTCATCCAAATAATTCAGTTTCTCCTAACAACTTGGCACACTCCCTTGTCTCGAGTTGGTCCCTTCAATCTGAATAACTCCATGATACCTTTACTCCTTCGAGACAAGCCTACAAAATAAACTCTCAAATACGAGGTTAACTTACGATGCAACAATACCCAAATAACATAAAACACTAAAAAACAAATAAAAATGAGTTGCCTCCCATTCAACGCTATTTTTAAGGTCCTAATGCCGGACCGGGCTCAAAAGAGCTTATGGGACATGATACTCAAAATTACCTCCCTTACTCTCATAAGAGTGGTGTTTGCATTCCTTTCCTTGATGCCCTTCCATCATGAGCTCCTTTGCTTCCTTCTCCACCTCAAGTGTTAGGGGTCTCAACTTCTTCTCACCTTTATCTGGAGGAGTCTTACTGAACAATTTCTTGTGCTTGGACTTTTTATTCTTAACTTCTCCTTTACTCTCCAACTAGACCGTGTCTATCTTTTTCATCTCTTCCTCCTTCAACTTCTTCACTTTATCCCTATCAACAAAATCAAGATCGTAATGCTCATGAGTCAAATTATCAAGTGAAGGATTATCAAATTCATTACTAAGAGAAAGATTAGGGATAAGAGTGTTGTCTTCAACACAAGGATCAATGACATCCATGCAATAACAACTCTCATCCTCCTTCGGGTGCTTCATGGCTTCATATAGGGAAATCTTCACTTCTTGATCATCAACTTTCAATGTGATCTTCCCATTTGCCACATCTAACACCGTCCCGGCCGTAGCTAAGAAAGGTCTTCCCAAGATCAAAGGTACGTGCTCATCTTCCTCCATCTCTAGGACCACGAAATCTGCTGGAAAAATGTGATCCCCAACCTTTACGAGGACGTCTTCAACCACACCTTGAGGTCGAGTAATAGACCGGTCGGCAAGTTGAAGCGTCATCATTGTCGGTTGAAGTTCTCCACCTTCCAACTTCTTAAATAGTGACAAGGGCATAAGATTGATGCTCGCTCCAAGATCGCACAATGCTCCCTTCTTGACTCCATTCCCGATATCACATTAGATCGTGAAACTCCCAGGATCCTTCAACTTTGGGGGAAGCGCCTTGTGCACTAATGCACTCACCTCATGGTTCAGCTGCACCAACTTGGGCTCATCAACTCTCCTTCTCTTCGCTATCAAGTCCTTCAGGAACTTGGCATAATTCGGCTTCTGTTCCAAAACATCATAAAAAGGGATGTTAATGTGCAGCTTTTTAAAAACATCAAGGAATTTAGCAAACTTCTCATCAAGCTTTTTTTTTCATGAAGTGCTGTGGATATGGGACGGGTATCACAGATTTGGGTACCCCCCATTTATCTTTCTCAGTCTCTTTTACATTCTTCCTTGCTTCCTTTTCCACTTTGGAACTCTCCCAATCTCCTCAATGCCCTCCTTTTCAGGCTCTTTGCTCTCATGGGACTCCTCCACATCTTTACTTTTCTGAATGCCTTCACCCTCAACCCCTTTCTCAACTCTCATCTCTTCAATCTCATCTCTAACTGCCTCAGACTCTTTTCCTTCTATCTCCACTTCTCCTTGGGGAGTCTCAGAATCAGCAGGCATCTGAGGACCCTCATAGTTGGTCCCACTTCTAAGTTGGATCGCCTTGCAATGGTCTTTCAGGTTTCCCTCCGGCATAGAAGGATACTTCTCCGGCTCTCTACCCAATGATTTTACGATCTGGCTCATCTGAAACTCTATCGAAGTGAACCGCCTATTGTTCTCTTGCTGAATTCGATTCAGCTCTACATCTCTCTTCTGGAGTTCTTGATCACGCTGATCACCTTTCTTATGCAACTCTTTAACATCATACTCCAAAGAGGATAATCTCTTGCTTCCTTCCTCCACCTTCTGAAGGATAGCTCTCAACATCTCCTCAGTTGAGGCACCGCCTTCTCCACCCGGGGGTTTTGAACCTGGATCAACACCTGGAGGAACTGTAATTCCGGCATTCGGATTAGCATATGAAAAATTCTCATTCTTCCTCCATGTGTTTTGAGGAGGCTGCTGGCCTCCTTGATATCCTTGTGTGTTCCTCCATTGATTTTGAGGCGGCTGCGGACCTGGAGGTACAAATGGTTGGCCATAAGAAGGTCTTCCAAACTGATTGCCACCTTGTGGATAATTAGATCTTCCCATATAGTTGGCCTCTTCTTGCTGACTCGTGGGTAGGCCCACTTTCTCGCTCACCGCTACATTCCCTCCAACCAGATTCTGTCCCATCTCAAGGTTGCTGATCTTCTCCATCATAGCCATCAACAGCTTCCTCGTACCCTCATTCTCCTCCAACTTGCACGCTCTCTGAAATTCCGGATCCTCATTCCATGCCCCGGCATTCGTGACAATGTTGTCGACGATTTCTCAACATCTCGCTATCCCTTGGTTCAGAAAAGCTCCACTGGCAAATGCATCGAGATGGGCTTGACCAGCCTTGCTGGCTCCACTATAGAAGAATGCCATGATATCTCCCTCATTGTACCCGTGTTGTGGGCACTAAATCAACATGTTAGAATATCTCTCCCACGCTTGAAGTAAATCCTCTCCCGACTTCTGGCGGAAGGAAGAGATCTCTATCCTTGCTTTAATCGTTCTCGATGGAGGATATAATCGCTCGAGGAACAGACACTCGAGCTCAGCCCATGTGGTTATACCTCCCTGCGGGAACGTGTTGTCGTACCACTCCTTGGCTATTCCCGTCAAAGAGAATGGGAACAGCCTGAGCCTCTTGGCATCTTCAGACATGCCGTTATAATTGAATGTGGACGCGATCATCAGGAAACTCCTTAGATGAGTATGAAGATTTTCCTTCCCAACCTCCCCCTTGAATTGATTCTCGGTAAGCAGCTTAAGAATTCCTGGGGAAATCGAGAAGTTATTTGCCTCTACAGGGGGCAATGCCACTCCATCATAGTATCTCTGCGGTTGTGCCGCGAACCTTCCTCTAATAGCCATGTTCTGATCCACGTTCTGAGGAACGTGCTGAAGATTCGCAGGTGGTACGGGTACTTGTTGAGGTAGTGGTGGTTGATAAGCTGGTGGTTGGTTGTAAATAGGAGGTGGAGGATACGGGTATGGTGGATACGGATAAGATGGGTATGGGTAGGGATAAGGCAAGTTGTTTTGTGGTAAGTTAGGATGTGGGTAAGCAGGGTTGTTCAGAGGATGTTGGACAAGATTATGAGCTGGATTGTTCACGTGCTGTGTACCCGGGTTCTGGCTCTGACTGTCCCCTGATGGATCTTGGTTCTTACTGGAATTGCCTTCAGTGCCGTCAGCCCGGTTCAATGTCTGATTAAACTCATTCTCGACATCATCCAACTCATTAGTAATGTCCATTGGTTCTTTCCCTCCTCCGACAGCGTTCATCCTTCTTAAAAAGGCTCGGTTTCTTCTTGCTATTGTCTCAGGATCTAACTGTAGTCTCTCTTCGCTCGTATTACCTTGCAAGCGTGTTTTCATAAACCTGAAACACTAACAAAAGAATAAAAACACAACTGCCAAAAATACTACGAAATAAAACAGAAAAGTAAATCACTCACTACTAACTACTAAGCTATCTACAAGTTCTATTCAAAAGACATACAACGCCATCCCCGGCAACGGCGCCATTCACTTGAAGCCAAAAATACCAACTTTCTACTAGTAGCTTCCCCGCAAGAGTACGGGTTCACTGTAGTATGGGCAAGTATAGGGACCAAGTATTATCGAACCCAAGGGAAGGTGAGTATACGAATAGATCCCTGAGGATCTACACGTTGTAGTTAATATGAGTGTATGTTTTTTAATTTTTTAAAGAAATAAAATCTAAGCTATAATACTCTACTAAGGAAAAAGAAAGAATCTAATTAATTATCTAAAGTTTGTTTTCAAATATGAGATGGTGATGCTCGGGATAGGAATTCCTACGTATACTAACGGAGTTGGTACGGTAATTAGAATACTCATGACGTGCAAGTGATAATTCTAAGTAAAAGATCGAAAGACTAAAAGCTCAAGAATTTATCCCTAATACTTCGTCCTATCAATCAACTTCACTAATTCACTACACAAGTTAATGAATTGTGCTTAATTAACGAGACCCTAATTTAACTAAGGTGATGCGGTCGTCCTCCCTAGATAAACTGGTAGATGAATATATCTCTTCTAAATCCTCTAGTTAACCCTATTCATTATTAAAGAGTAATAAGATCGTCCTCTCTCTAACAATTTTCGTACTTAATTCAAAGATAAATCTAGAATTTATTTTAAGCGTTCGTTAATTAAGAGAATCAAAACTAAACATCACAAGTAATCCAAATTACTTACCCACAACCTACTTCTACGAGTTCATCCTAGCCCAAGCATACAAGGGTTCTAGCCTAACATGGTAATTGAAAGAACAAAAGCAATAACGATAATAAGAAACATAAACATGCTTTAATCAATAATTAAATCAAAGAACATAAACAAAGAATAAATTAAAGTCTAAAAAATAATCTTTTATAATCTGAAAAACTAGAGTTTTAATCTTCAAGAACAAAGAAAGAAAGAATTAATCTAAGAAGTTCGAAAGAAATAATTAAAATATGAATTCGTAAGCTAAAACCTCGATTACAACGTATAAAACTCTTCCAATCTCCCTCCCAAGCTTTCTCTTCGCTCAAAATATGTAAAAATTATATGTTGGTATATGTTGATATGCTTGGGAAAAGGTATAAATAGGCTTGGGATCGAATTTGGGCATTTTGGGCCAAAATACGCATTTGCTCGAGTATAGGTCGAGTAGTGACTACTCGACCTGTTGCAGCTCGAGTGCACTACTCGAGTGACTCTGCTCGAGTACTTTTCGGCAGCTGTACACATGTTCGTAAAATCTTCATATCTCCTCAACCGGGAGTCCGTTTTGGCCGATTCAAAGTCCTACGAACTCCTCTTTTCACCCTCTATCCATCTATGAAAACCAAAGAGACAAATTCATCAGTTTATAGAAATGATACTCAATTGACTCCAAATACTCATAAAAAATACTCAAAACATAGGCAAATCGGGCACCAAAACATAACAATTTCACGCCTAATCAGGGGGCGATGCCAAGCCAGGGATTTTCACTATATTTTTATGATTCCCGATACAAGGAGAAAATGTGTATATATAATAAACGAACCCTAACCCTAAAAAATTAGGGCCGAAAAAGTGGGCCAGAAAGTGTACAGTCCATTCAGCCTCCACACTCCAACAGAGCTCCTATGAACTGCTACATTCTTTTCATAGGAACCAACGCCGATCATTTTTTAACAATTAAAAAAATTGATTAAAAGGGGGATTATTGTAGTGGGGGTGCTACAGTGGTGCATAAGAAAGGAAGAGGCGTCGGCGCCGATGAGAGAGAGGGAGAGAAAGAGTTTCGAGAGAGAGAGAGAGAGAGTACCTGTATATGAAATGAAGAGAGAGGATGAATTTGAAATGGAGAGGAGAGATGAATTGAAAAGTAAGAGTATATTAGATATTTAATAATTAGTCAATGTAGTCTAGAAGAATACTTTTGGGGTCATGTAGTGGAGAAGAATACTTTATTGAATTGTGTACTACACACTAATTATCCTGTTTATGTCAGTATTTTCAAGAAGTAAAGATTCAAATCAGACGCAAGCTATTTCTCTTCGTATTAAAAAGTCTTATATAAATCAATTTTATTACTGATAAAACTGTAATTTTAGTTCCAAAAAATGGGTACAATATCTATGTGTGAAAATAATCTTTTTTTTTTTACAGTTTCGATCTCATCCATTAATTTTTAAGACCAAAATAATAAATTTGTCTTATGTTCTTGAGATCAAAACTACAATTTATACATTCACTTGGGACCAAAATTGCAATATATCATATTCTCTTAGGATAAAAAATTAAAAATTGCACTTTTAGTCCTATAAGAATATCCTCAAAACACTTTTGATCCCATGTTTCAAGAGTAGTCATTTTGTTTCAAAATTGGTATCAATCGTCAAATACTTAACATATTTGGTCCTAAAATTGTAAAATTGGTCTTTTTTTTTTTGGTTTTTTTTAATAGTTAGGACCTTTTTGCCTAAAAAAAGGACCACTTTTAAACATTGGGACCAAAAATATTTTTGGAACATTCCTATCTATATCTATATCTATACTATATTAAAAAGTCTCAAGCACTTGAGAAACATTTTTAGACCATAATACCCTCAACATGTTTTCCTTCGTGCAACTAACCCCCAAAATAACTCCAAAATACCCGCACACGCTCAGCCCATCTACCCATCCCCTCCCCCGCCCTCACCAATCTCCCCTCCCCCGTCTCTTCGGCTCAGGCGAAGCGCCGCGCGATTATGCCCCCCACAAACTGATAATCAAGCCCCATCCCCTCCCTCGCCCTCACCAATCCCCCCTCCTCCGTCTCTTCGGCTCAGGCGAAGCGCCGCACGATTACTCCCCCCGACCGAAAATCGAGGGCAAGGGATCTCCACAAGGCTGGAAACCAGCGATCAGATCTCTCAATGGGGTTGGATCGAGAATCTTCGTCGCCAGCGATGGCCATTCATCCCAACGGGTGAACCAAACACCGACCTGTGTCCTCCAACATCGACATATACGCCTCTGTCGAACTCGAACCTCCAAATAGAATCAAGAGCCGATCGACGAAGCGTCCTCCCTTACCATGGTAATTATTCACGGACGACAGATTAACACTTCTTATTGTA
Source organism: Ballota nigra (assembly GCA_947034835.1). NCBI lineage: Eukaryota > Viridiplantae > Streptophyta > Magnoliopsida > Lamiales > Lamiaceae > Ballota > Ballota nigra. Next base: position 111,543,786 of record OX344723.1, on the reverse strand, counting down.
TATCATATGTTGGCTAGCTGTGATCTTATTGTAACTTAGGATTGCTTATTATAATATTAACCATAAGAAGAGTAATATGGATGATGTAGTTTGGGTTGATTAAAGATAAACACTTGAGGTATGTAGGGTAACTTTTTGTTAAATTTTGATGGAAGGCTCAAGATTGTTTATGACCTGAAATCATCTTTTCTTTTTTCAGGTCAGTGCGGAAATAACCTACACAAGGTATCATTCTGTGGCTCCGATGATAATTTCACTACTCTAGCTTTTCCATTTATTGTCTCATCTTGATTGAGGCTTAAACTAGAGTCAGCATCTTTCTTCAAGGCACTCCCATTGTGTTTATACAGTAAAGCAGAAGAGTATGGTTAATCTTTTCTGTCGAAAACTTTTTATTTCTCAAAAAGCTTGACATTTCGTTTCTGGAGAAAATATTAGAAGGAGGTAGTTGAGAGTCCAGTGGTTTCACATCTTTATTGACGTCAACAGTTGATTCTATTCCTCCATTAACCTAGATCAGAGCAGATTTGTCAGAGCCCATTATGGTATTATCAGCTGGAGGATCCTGATCATCTGCCCCAGGAGACGTATAAGGCTTATTGGATTTTTGTAGGAGTGCCCCGTTGCCATTATCAGAAGATTTACCTTCTTCCAAGTTCATAGATATATCAGAATCTTCAATTTCTCTTGTACCTTGAGTTCCAAAGTCAGAAGTTCTGATTCGCTTTTTAGCAGATGTGATGCGATCCATGTATTGCTTCCATCTCGAGATCAACGATGAGGTCCTTCGTCTTCCTTACTTACTGTGTACATAAACCGGCTTTTTGCTCAAATCTGACACTAAAGCAGCAAATTGCTCAACCTGCTCCACTGAAGGTGAAGTCCCAACTTCAACTGGAACTTTGATCAGCTCAATCTTCCCAGACAATATAGCTTCATTCAGCACAGTTACATAAAAGTTATCCTTCACATTTTCTGCTCTGAGATCTATTATTGTTCTAAATCCTCTATCTAGAAGCCATTTCAAACTTTCTTCTGTTACCTCTCCACCCTTCCAAAATGCAACATCGTCATCTTCCAATTGTGTTTTGCGTGCTGGAGTTGGCAAACATTTTATCTTATCATATAGCAAATTGCTGGTGTCAGTAATTCTTGATTGTCAATTATAAATGAAGAATTTTATTGAGACATAAGGAAAATTAAAATTCTTGCTGTGTTGCTTGCAATACCTTTTAGAAATTTGCTTGTTTATTGCTGTTATGCTAACTAATGTTTTTTTCCAGGTCCTGTAGATCTTGTCATTGACCACTCAGTTCAGGTTGATGTTGCCAGATCAGAAAATGCTGTCCAGGCTAACATGGACCTTGAGTTCAAGAGAAACAAGGAGATATTTACTTTTCTTAAATGGGGTTCCACAACCTTCCGCAATATGCTTGTTGTTCCGCCTGGTTCTGGTATTGTTCATCAGGTATAGTGTAGCCTCTTCTTCTTATATATGTAATTGTCCATTTAAGTTGATACTATCGGTTGATATTTTTGAGTTTCCATACAATTATTTGATACATGTATTAAGAACATTTAGCAAGTGATGAAATGTTTAAAATGTTTCAGGTGAATCTGGAATACCTTGGGCGGGTTGTTTTTAACTCCGAATGTATTTTGTACCCCGATAGTTTTGTTGGAACTGACTCCCATACTACCACGATTGATGGTTTTGGTGTGGCCGGATGGGGAGTCGGAGGAATTGAAGCAGAGGCAGTGATGCTTGGTCAGGTACCTATGTTTCTTTTGCATATATGCAGTTATTTATATATATCATTCACTCTTTACAGAATTTTTTTATAAGATAACTTATTTTTTTTATAATATTTTTCTCCTTATGAACTTTGGCAGCCAATGAGCATGGTTCTGCCTGGTGTTGTTGGGTTTAAGTTGACTGGAAAATTACGCAATGGAGTTACTGCAACTGATTTGGTTTTAATTGTGACCCAAATTTTGAGAAAGCATGTTGTGGTTGGAAAGTTCATCGAGTTTTATGGTAACTCTCTTCTCTGGAATGCTTGAAGAGTTGTATTTTCTTTGATTCTCTTTGTTGCCTTAATATGCTTTTATTACGAACATAGGTGAAGGCATGGGTAAGTTATCCTCCAACCAAACAACAGAAACTGAAAGAAAAAATAAATTCTATAAGCATGAGTCACAGACATCCTTCTAATAGTAAAAAGCAAATACCACAGATGTCTACGAAAAATGGGAGTTTGAAGGATGTGAAGCAAATTCATCCAGGAATAAATGCTTCAGATAAATCTGATATGCAGCATCTAAATAAATCCCCAACTGTTTCGGTCAAATTAAATAAACGAAAAGGCGAGCATGTTATATTAGGTATATAACTTGTGAATAGCCCTCATTTCCGTTATGCTTATACAGTTTTTAGTTTTGTTTAGCGTATGAAATATAATAAATATCTTTTAATTTAACTGAGAGTAAATAATATATTACATTTAATCTTTTAATATAATAAATAATAAGAGTAAATATTACATTTATATGTGTGTTTGCTTGTTTTAATTTAAAATTGAATAACTATGTTTAACATGTGTCATTATGTTTAAATATATTTATTATATAATACTAATACTCCCTCCGTCCCAATTTTGTTTACCCAAAAGCCCAAAAAATGAAGGTTTTTTTTTTACCCATTTCCTAAAATGGCAAAAAGCAACACCACTTTTTCAAACTCAACCTTCAAAAAACTACTTTATACCCAAAAATATTAATAAACAATTCCTAAAAAGCTACTTTATACTCAAAAGTATTAATAAACAACTCTTTTCTTAAAAACCGTGCCATTTAGAAATGGGTAATCTAAATTGGGACGGAGGTAGTATAATTTTATAGTTTTATGGTGAATAAATTTTGTTATGTACATATAATGTATTACTATAATATATTAATCATGCTATATCTTTCTATATATATGGCATATATCCGAAGTGTTCTCGCATTTGCAATTTTAGATCTTTTGGAAATAGGTATAGTGCTGCTGCCCAACTATGCAAGTAAGTAGAGACACTTGGAACCTGAGAGCTTATGCTGCTTCTCATTCTGTTTTATACTTTCTGTACCAACATCTTATTAATAGTGGCACCTATTTAACACAAGTTTCTAATTTTAATGCTAATCCTGTTCAAATTGAGTAAAAATAGTTTTATTTTTACTTATCTATGAGCTTGTAAAATTTGTATTAGGAAGTGAGGGTTTAATTAATGTTTGAGATCGTTTTTATTCATATATTTATATATTACTTTTCAAGATGAAGTGTCTTGAGGGATTATGGCAAGCAACATTGCAGGAATAGACTGTGAATTCAATTTATTGTGTAGTGAAAATGCAAATCTGTATCAATTTATAGGTTTGTAATGACGATTACAACTTCTTAAGATTGAAATTGCCACTCTGGGTTATTTCTGGTGGAGTTTAAATTTTATGTCATGTTTTGAGTTGCTATTATTAAAATAATTCATGTATATTGGGCATTTTAAAGCATAGATGTAGAATCCTTCTGAAAATTTACCTTAGGAGTGAAACTTCTCCATACCATCACTGCTTATTTTTGGGTTCTCATTAGCTTCATGTGATATACAGATTATTTGCAAATGGATATGATAAAAGCCAAGAATTGGCTGCTGCTGCTGCGTTGGCCTACAAATGCATTGAGGTGGCTTACATGAGGATAGTTTATTCAAAAGTTCAACTACAAGCAAAGTTTGGCAAGATTTGCAATCAAGTCTGCAAATGGTTCCTCAAGGTATGGTAATCTTTATCTAAAATTTAAATAATTCATCAGAAGCACACAATATGCTTTTTCTATGTGCCTAAATACATGTTTAATAGTCCTAAAAGTTATAAACATTGACAAGTTTCTCATTTGTCTACGTCATTTACCTTGTATGATTATACTTATTACTGCTGCACAATGAGACATATTAAAGGCCCATGTGACCCAATTAATTTAGAATGCACCCAAGAATATTTGTGTGATTGACACTTAATGGATTAAGACATAAGATTTTTGTTGCTGCTCTTTACATATAATATAACTGGATTTTTTGTCTTAGGATCAGTAAAGTTGGTTTTTCTGGTAAGCTGCATTTTTTTACCCCGCATTCAATGTCCACTTTTGGAAATTCCAAACTAATATCCCTGATTGAAAATAAAAAGTTAAAAAAATGGTATTTCCATTGATGGGTTTGTGAGCAATCTTTCTTCATGAAATTCCTATAAAAAAAAAGACCCCCAAACCATAATAGGCCTACTCTATTGCTTCTTTCCCCTGAAAGTTCATGATTGTTGTCATTCTGCATTCATTATATATAATAATGTCTCATCCATCATGTCTAGACTTATTGAGCATTAAATTTTTAACCCCCTATATGTTACATTTTTTTTTAATTCATCATTCCCACTCAAAATTAATAAATTAAAGCCCTAACAAATCAGTTACACTTTCAATTTAATCTACAATTGACAGAGTTGCACCGTGTCCAACTCCACCACATAATAATAATAAAAGATATTATAATAAAAAATCCTGCTCCTTCATTTGTCTTTTGATATTCCCATAATCATGCAACTACTGAAGAACTTTAATATGGAGCATTAAATCTTTCTCCCACTAACATTTCAGTTACAATTTGTCCACATTATAAAGTCTGAACTTTTCCCATGGTTTCCCTTACACACTTGGTAGGTGCTGATGAATATTGGAGCTCTTCAGTCTACAAAGGAAATCAACCAAAAGGTACATGTTTAAGCTCAACATCTTGTCATATCCCAATAGTCTAAGCTCTTCTCTATTTCTTTCTTTCTCCTTAAAAAAGATTTGTAATCAGAGTGGCTTTATATCCTGTTTTTGCTTCTAACGCCAAATTTTTTACCTTTGAATATCCTTGTTTGTTCTATTTCTCTTATAGAGTTTTTAATATGTGAACTACTTTGGCATGTCATTCTTAATTTTAAATGTAAACAATTTAAACTGGACTTAATGCCATATCCCAATTATCCGAGCTCTTCTATATTTCTTTCTTTCTCCTTCAAAGACGTTAACAAACTGTATGGCTGCATATACTGTGTTTGTAACTGTGTTAAGTTCCTTTTTTCCATTAACAACTTAAATAGTATTACTCAATATGATTGTATATCATATCTTGGTAATTTTTTTGAACTGCTTAGGCACGGTATTGTTAATTTCAAAGACACACAGCCTTTAAAAATGCATATTCTTAGTACTAAGCAGCCTGTTAGCAGTTGAGAATAATCTTAATTGTTAGTCTAACTTTCTGTCGGATACCTAAAAAAATAATTTTTTGTTTAAAATTTACAGAACATGGACACAAAAGCAATCAGGGAGTTGTCGGCCTATGAGGACGATTGGGCCCTCAAGGTCCGTGTGACAAGCAAAACAACGAGAGAAATTCATGACAAGTCTGCAAGGAAAACTGAAACAATGAGGATCTATTTACTTGATAATGAGGTTTGTTTTTTCTCTATCTCTCTCCCCCTCCTTCTTTTTTTTATTTAAGAGTGTTTTTTTTTAAGTTGGTTGAGGTTGGGATCTAATCTTTGAACTTTGATTTTTTCCTTTTACATGTGCAAACAACAAAAAACACATTAGGGAACCTTGGTGCAAGCTACCTTGTTCAATGAAATAATCAACAAGTTCAATGAGAATTTAGAAAGTGGAAAAACTTACGTGATCCGTAACGGGAATGCTAGACCCGTCAAGAAACATTTTGACAATGTAAATGATCAAATTGAACTAACGTTCACACCTGCTACAGTAGTAGAAGAAATAACTGAGTATATACCTTATACCAGAACAATCCCTTTTGTTAACTACAATGACGTAGATGATTATTCCAAGAGAAAAAAACTAATGGGTAAGATTTTGTCCATCTATTGAACATATTGTCATGCATTTTTTTCAAAAGAATAAAAGGTTAGTAACTTTTTAAATTTTCCTTTTTTCCCAGATGTTGGAATGGTCATTGTCGTGAAACCTGCCTTACTGATTACGTTAACGAATGGAAAGAACAAAACTACCAAAAAAAGAGAAGTAACACTTTTGGATGACACGTAAGATCCTTATTCCTTTTTCTTATGAAGGTTATTGCCCTGAAACATTTTGTATATCATACCCATGAATAATATACAATTTACTTTGGAAATTGTAATTTTTGTATTTTATTTGAGCAATTTATTGTAGAATTTATGAACTTTCACCCCCCAGATATATGTTGAAACGTATTCACTGTATTACTTTTAAAATACCTAAAATTTTTCACCAGTAATGGCTCTGTTCAATTACTATTAAATATTTGTATTATCTTGCTGAAAAGGAAACAACCATGAAAAAAGAAATGTGAGTAAACATGGTCAAGGGGATTAGTAATAAAGATAATACTGAACTTGGGACATCATATTCTAGGGGTACAACCTTATTTATTTTAATACCAGAAGACCAGAACCTACTGGACTTCCCTATAAAAAAATATTGATCTTTATTTTGTCTTGGCAAGATGAATCAGAACTGATTTGCCTCTTCCTCTTTGTTTAATTTGTTAACATTGGTATGTTATTTACTAAACTAGAGGACAAACAATTTATTTTGAACACTTTTGCAGTTGTGCCCTCTCAGTGAAAAAGGTTAACTCTTGATTATACTTGGTTAAGTTTTGAAGATCTGTTTTCTTTTTTTATGAAACCTATTGTAAAGAGGTGTTTACATTTAAGTCCATTAATTGGTTATATTTATTTACAAAAGGAATAGCTGATTTCAAACCTTCATAAATGCATTTCAACTGTTTTTAGGAGTAGTTATGATTAGAACTAACATAACTATATATATTACTTGGCTAAATTACTAGAATTTTAGCTATACTGATCTTAAAATTAGAGTTGACAATCTCTAAAATAAAATAATAGCCCGGTTAGAAATTGTTCAATAGCTAAAGAGGCATAACTTGGCAATGTAGTAGTAGATTTTTTTTAATGAATAAAGGTTAATCTGGCAAACATGCTTTAGTAGAAAAAAGTTATTGGATGAACAAAGGAGTAATAATGATGATAATTAGCATCACAAACTTATGGAAACAGGGGTACACCTGTATTTCATACTCCCTCAGCCACTGTTAGACTAAATAATGGAAAGAAAATCAATCTATTCCACTTTCTACTATGGTTTTTGAGGTTAATAATAACGTTGGCCCAGGTTATGGATGCATAGTTAGAATTCAAATTAGACTTTTCTTTTATTTCACATTAACAAATTCGAAGGTTTGAATGACTAAGCCATAAGTATATATGTTTAGGATTCCGATTAAAATTATATGTTGTAGAAACCATATCCAATATATATGTTTTTTATTAGGACACAATTTATATCATATAGTATATATTTATTGATTGTCATTTCATATACTATGCGGATAGAAATTCTGATTGGCAGCCTAAGTAAATTCTGACCAGACCTAAACAAAGGTGCTTTAATTTTAGTACTACCTGAAATCTAAAATTTTATAATCATACCAATTAGTCACAGTGTGTTCTGAAATAATCTCGCCATCCGTTCCGTTTTCTCAACACTCTTCCCTTTTAATATGTCATCGCCACCGCTCACAAAAATCTAGGTTTTATTCCCGCCTCTGTTCCCTAATTTCTCTCACTCCATTCCTTTACCAGCTTTTTTCGTTCCTTGGCATTTCTTCGATTCAGATATGGTCCTCCCTTCTTTTTTATATTTTATTTAGATTAGGTAATATGCAGAGTCTTTAGAATGCCCACTCACTGTTTGATAATTGTTCAAGTCTTACCAGTTGTATGTTTTCTTAGTTTTATTTTTGGAGTAAGGGTTGATCTCATGACTAGGGCTCAATTATTACTCAAGAGTTTACAATATCTTCATAGACATTATTCTCTGAAATATAACAAGCTTTTAAAATATGTCTCTTCCGAGACTTACCCCAATCCACATGTTTCTGCACAAAATTCTTACGAAGAAGAGACACTATTTCAAGAGTGCCTCATTATTCCACGTGATTTTGCACATTATTTATACAAAAATCATTAGCTTACATATGTGTTTGTTATCTATGATGTGGGTGATTTGCATTTACAACTGAAATATGTGTGCTTTAGATGCTATTAGGTATTTTTATAGATGCTTATAATGTGTTTGCTTTCAGTTAGAGTTAGCTGATAAATTTGGACCCAACAAATGGACTTTGCAATGGAAGCCGCTTGATCTGTCGAGGATTCACCACGCATTTGATTCACGCGGAAATTGCGACCGGGTAACATATCGGAAACCACGTATTTATTCCACGCATACCATTAAGCCCAACCAATGATAAGGGGTACCCTTTCAAGTTCATTCGAAAACAATTCCCAGAACATGTCTTCTCTCATGGACAGCTTTATGTCGCGCTCTCAAGCGGAATTTCCAAACAGGACACGACGGTGTTGATCAAATCAGGCGAGAAGCATGTAACAAAAAATATTGTATACAAGAAGATTCTGATGTAAAAAAATTAGAGGGATTTCACTAAATGAAAGAGAACAAACTTTGTACATTTCATAATAAAAAAACGTACTATACATTCACAAAAGCACACTTACAAACATTACCTCTCAAAGACAAAAGGCCAAGACGCCCCCATCAACTAAACAAGTCAAGAATGCAACAACGTGCAACGCACGTTCAGACTATCTAGTAGGACTAAAAATGCGATTTTCCCGGACCAAAAGTGTTAAAAAAATTACGAGACTAAATGTGCTGAAAAAAAATACTATTTTGAAATGGACACATCTTCTTGGAACCAAAAGTGAAATCAACCCTTTTATTACCACTAGTATATTTCTATTTTGAATTTTATGTTATTCTTAAATAATATTAATGGTTTCAAATACAATTTTAGTGGAATATTTAATTTAAGTATATTGTTGTACCCAACGACAACGCCTCGTATGGAACTTCTTGTTTTATAAACTAAGATTCTTTTAAACCCAAATCTCAGTGTATAACAAAGAGTCAACACAAGTCATAGTCTAAATAAGTACTAATTAATATGTTTATATTGTTATTTATATATGTGTGTGTAAATAGAAGTACTTTAACATGGTTGTCCATTCATGTACAACAAAAAAATTAGGAAAAAAATTGCACTTTTGGTCCCAAATAAATTTTCCTTGCAGAATTAGTTTCAAATCCATTAAAAAAATGCAAAACTGGACGAATAGTTGTTAAGTTCTATGTTTTTGACAATTTTGCTCTCATATCTTCTAATTAAATATAATAAAAAGCTTAAAACTTGTTTCAAAACTTTAAAAGTTGTATTTAAAAACTTTAAAAGTTGTATTTAAAAGAAATAACTTAAAAAAATCTAAATAATATTGAATTTATTATAGAATTAAATATAATTAATGTTAAATATATATTTTAGTATAATCTGAAATAAATAAAAACGTGAAAGCTCGTTTCGAAAATCTAATTTTTTAAAAAGAAGCCCAAAACAATTTTCTAATTCTTAAAGTAAATTTTTAAGCTAAAGTATTAAATAAAAAATACTTAGTATATTATTTTGAAAAACAAAATATTTTTTATAAAAATAAAAAATTAACACACGACCAAGTTATTTTTTAAAAAAGTATTAATAGTTGCTTAAGAAAATTATTTTGAATTTATTTAATGTTTTTCATTTTGATCATTATATAATTTTTTTCCTATTTATTTCTGTTTTAAGAATTTTTTTAAAATTATTTAATTATTCTAAATTTAATTTAAGATTTAAATTTTTTAAAATAAAATATAAAAATGAACTAATCCGTCAAAAAGTTTTTCAATATATTAATTTTTTATAAACCAATTTCACTATTTTTTTTTAAATTTAATCAATTTCAGTTTACCAAATGATACTGTTGTAAATAAGTGCGTAAATAAAGAGACACGATTTGTTGACCCAGTTCGTCGGGAACGACTATGTCTGGGGGCGATCCAAGCCAGGAGTTCCACTAATATTCTTGTGTATTAGAGTACATAATTTATGAATACAAAGAGATATATATAATAGTAAAAACCCTAGTCTAACGGATAAAACCCAATATATTTCTTGGTCCTTAAGTAATGTCCACACCGAATCTCCTAGATTTGGAATATTAAATATTCTAGATTTATAACACTCCCACTTGGACATTACGATATAACATAAATGTCTTGTCATAAAAACTTCACGTGCTAGGGATCGACCAAATAATAAGTAGGGAGAAATGTCATCGATTTTCTAGATTTAAATCTTCCAGATTTATTTCGAGGTTACCACTCCCCCTGAAGACAACAATACTTTAAGTCTTTGCATCCCAATACCACGAACGTACTTTTCAAAAGTAGACTTAGGTAAGGACTTAGTAAATAGATCTGCTAGATTATTACTAGATTGCACCTTTTGAATGGTAATCACGCCACTCTTATGGAGTTCGTATGGGTAGAAAAACTTAGGTGAAATATGTTTCGTCAGGTTTCCCTTGACGTACCCATTACTCATTTGTGCGATGCAAGCAGCGTTGTCTTCAAATATAACGGTGGGATGTGTATCGCCTTTAGCGATACCACACGAGTCACCAATGTGTTTCACCAATGACCTTAACCAAACACATTCTCGTGCGGCTTCAAATAAAGCTATGATCTCTGAGTGATTTGAAGACGTGGTAACCATAGATTGTTTAACCGATCTCCATGAGATTGCGGTTCCACCACAGAGAAAAACATAACCAGTCTGGGATACGGCGTTGTGGGGATCAGACCAATAGCCAGCATCCGCATAACCTACTAAGGTTTTGTCTTGGTTCTTACGATAAAACAGTCCAAGATCTTGGGATCCTTGGAGGTATCGTAGAACGTGCTTAACACCATTTCAATGTCTCCTCGTAGGAGAAGCGCTATGTCTCGCAAGCAAGTTGACAACAAATGCAATGTCCGGCCGGGTGCAATTTGCAAGATAGAGCAAAACTCCAACGACGCTAAGATAAGGAACTTCTGGTCCCAGAATTTCTTCTGAATCTTCTCTTGGCCTAAATGGGTCCTTATCCACTTCGAGGGATCGGACAACCATCGGGGTGCTAAGTGGATGAGATTTATCCATGTGAAATCTCTCCAATACCTTCTTCACGTAGGTCGACTGATGAACAAGAACTCCTTCTGCTCTATCTGCAAGCCAAGGCAGTACTTGGTTTTTCCCAAGGACTTCATTTCGAATTCAGCTCTCAAGATTGAACTGGCTTCTTCAATCTCTTTGTATGTTCCGATTATGTTCAGGTCATCAACATATACGAATATGATGCAAAAACCGTCTTGCGATTTCTTCGTGAATACGCACGGGAAAGCTTTATCGAACGTGTATCCCTTCTTCTGAAGGAATTCACTAAGTCGGTTGTACCACATAAGACCCGATTGCTTCAGGCCATACAACGACTTTCGTAGTTGTATGCTATACATGCTGTAGTTTTCACCATTCCTTAACTGAGGAATGTCAAATCCATCTGGGATTTTCATATAAATGTCGGCATCTAGTGATCCGTATAAGTACGCGGTTACTACGTCCATTAATCTCATTTGGAGATTCAACTTAACTGTCAAAGATATCAAGTAGCGGAAAGTTATTGAGTCCATGACGGGAGAATAGGTTTGATCGAAATCAATCCCGGGTCTCTGCGAAAACCCTTGTGCTACCAGCCTCGCTTTGTACCTCTCCAAAGTATTATTCTTATTTCGTTTTCGTACAAATACCTATTTATATCCTACAGGGATAGCGCACGCGGGTGTACGAACGATAGAGTCAAATACTTGTCTTTTGTTAAGCGAGGCGAGCTCCGCATCAATTGCCTCTTTCCATTTAACCCAATCGTGGCGCTTCCGGCACTCTGCGATTGTTTTGGGTTCAGGATCTAGATCATTTATAATGGAAAGAGCTATTGACGCTGCAAATGTATCGTCGACGACAGTAATATTTCTATTATATGTTTCTCTCGTATCTGTGAAGTTCAAAGAGACTTCGACGTTTACGTCAACCAGACCTTCCTCATTTTCCATTGTATCTGGGTCTGGTCGTTCCACGGTCCTAGTGCATGGAATGTTTTGTGCACGTGCTTCATCACTAGGACTCTCGTCTCCTAGAGACTTGGGATTATCTAGACGGATCTCTTCTAGAGATTTTCCATTCGACTGACCAGATTTGCTAGCCTTTCGCTTAGGTGTGTTACTATCTCTTAAGGGTCCCTTACGCTTTTGGCGTGTGGGGGCATGAGTACTCATTTTGCTTGGGACCTCAACCCTTTGGGGAGCATTTACTGCAGGTATATGCGATCTAGTCACACCTCTATGGTCAGTGAACGCGTCTGGCAGGTTATTTGCTAGGTTCTGCAGGTTAATGATCTTCTGAACTTCTAGTTAAGATTGATTAGTACGTGGATCTAGATACTGAAGATTACTTACGTTCCACGTAAGTTCCCGACATTCATTCAGTTTTGAATTCGGATCTCCCCCTAATGCCGGGAAGTAATCTTCATCGAACGTGCAATCAGCGAACCGGGCCGTTAATTGATCCTCGGACAAAGGCTCGAGGTATTTCACGATGGATGGAGAGTCGTATCCAACGTAAATATCGAGTTTCCTTTGTGGGCCCATACAGGTTCGCTTGGGTATCGTAATTGGTACGTATACCGTACATCCGAAAATACACAGATGGGAAATGCTAGACTCTTTCCCACGCACTAACTGTAGGGGGGAATGATCATTATATACCGTTGGCGGATCTGGATTAAGTGTGATGCATGAAGGACTGCATGCCCCCAGCATGAGGTGGGTAGTTTAGAGTTCATAAGCAATGGTCTCGCGATAAATTTGATACGTTTTATTGGCGCATCAGCAAGACCATTTTGGGTATGGACGTAGGGGACCGAATGCTCCACTTTAATTCCCAGGGCCATATAGTAATCTGTAAAGGCCTTCGAGCTAAACTCAGTTGCATTATCCATGCGAATCGATTTAATTGGATAATCCGGGAATTGAGCTCTAAGCTCGATAGTCTTCGCAATGAGCTTCGCAAAAGCTTGATTGCTGGTGGATAGCAAACATGCAAATGTCCACCTAGTGGAGGCATCAATAAGGACCATGAAATAACGAAATGGTCCTGATGCTGGGTGTATCGGTCCATAAATATCTCCTTGAATTCGCTCAAGGAAAACCAGAGACTCTAGTCCAACCTTGGTGCACGACGGACGCACTATCAACTTACCCTTAGAACATGCATCACAGAAATACTCATCGACGGGAGGGATTTTATTATTCGAAATATTATGACCAGTTGAATTAGATAGAATCCTATGTATCATTGTTTGTCCCGGATGACCTAACCGCTGATGCCACAATTTAAAAGAATTTGAGTCATGGAATTTCATACTCATCGCTAGATGGGAACTAGACGGCCGGATGTAGGTATAGTACAAACCGGAGGAGAGGGATGAAAATTTTACTATAACTTGCTTACGGCTGCCTCGAGTACAAGTCATCGAAAGGTATTCGTTATCGTCCTTCTGCTGCTTTTGATAAGCCTCGACCAAATGTTTGGGAGTGCGACACGTGCGAGACCAGTGACCCTTGCATCCACATCTGTAGCAGGACTGTTCACCCTTATCTTGATTCTCAGATTTTTGGGTAGCGGAGTTCGTGTTAGGTGCAGCCTTCCCACGACCCTGAGCTTGATTGTCATTCAAGGCACCTGAACCACCGGATTTATTACGACCTCAGCCTTGGCACGAGTTCGTTTACTCCTCTCCCCCTTCCACGCTTGCGACCTCTTGTACCACTTTGAGGTACAGCATGTGCTTCGGGCACCACTATAGCAGCGCGACGTCGCACAGAGTTCATGTTAGGGGCCGCGATAGCAGCGCGACATCGCACGGAGGCGGTGGTCATGCACGTGGCGGCGCTCAGCAGGCTGCGGCGGCCGTGCGGCCTCGGGCGACGGCCGATTCTTAAATTTCGGTCTCAAATCAAGAATAAATTAATATTTTTAATTCTAAACACATATAATTCAATTAATTGCAAACATAAGAATCAAACGAAATAATAATATACAAGCATATAAATTATGCAAAATATGGATCGAATAATTCAAGTACGGGAATTAATTCATGTGATTTAAAGGGGATTAATTCTAGGGCGTACCGTTTTATCTCGATTAGAGACTCGTGCTGATAACGTGTTGTAAATAAGTGCGTAAATAAAGAGACACTATTTGTTGACCCAGTTCGTCGGGAACAACTACGTCTGGGGGCGATTCAAGCCAGGAGTTCCACTAATATTCTTGTGTATCAGAGTACATAATTTATGAATACAAAGGGATATATATAATAGTAAAAACCCTAATCTAATGGATAAAGCCCAATATATTCTTGGTCCTTAAGTAATGTCCACACCAAATCTCCTAGATTTGGAATATTAAATCTTCTAAATTTATAACAGATACAATTTCGGTGGACTATAAGCTTCAAAATATTTAGATATTTGCTTAATACTCTAATAATTTTTGGTATATTATTAATATACCACTTTTTCGTTTTACATTTTGGTAAACTAAAGTTTGTTCATAGAAGTATACATCGAACAATAATTTTTAGAGTAGGTTTTATATGAAAGCGCTTCATAATAAGTTTAACATGAAATAGTTTTAGAGTATCATTAATCTCATCAGGAGTATCATTAAACCTATCAGGGGTATCATTAGTCTGAATTCAAGAAAATTGAAACAACAATTTTCTTGAACTCGGACTAATGATACCCCCGATGAGATTAATGATACTTTAAAATATTTTCATGATAAGCTTATCATGAACTATTTTCATATAATACTTTGCCAAATTTTGAGTAGGTTTTATATGAAAACGCTTCATAATAAGTTTAACATGAAATAGTTTTAGAGTATCATTAAACCTGTCAGGGGTATCATAGTCTGAATTCAAGAAAATTGAAACAACAATTTTCTTGAACTCAGACTAATGATACCCCTGATGAGATTAATGATACTCCCGATGAGATTAATGATACTTTAAAATATTTTCATGATAAGCTTATCATGAACTATTTTCATATAATACTTTGCCTAATTTTTACTATTTGTAATAGTTTCTGTATATTTTTTAGTATGCCAATTTTTTTTTTACAACAACAATCATTTATATTTTCATTTTTTTTAAATGAATATAAAAAAAAAGTGAGAGTAATGTTGTAAATATTTATTCATCATATATTTATATTAATTTATAAAAATCAATAATCTTTTTAGATATTTTATTTATGCATAAGATTAGTTGAGGGTAATTTTATATTGTTATAAAATTAATTTAGAGTAATTTTGTAGATATTTATTCATAATATAATTTTATTCTTTTTATAGTTGTTTTTTATAATGACAAGAATAAGAGTTATTTTTTCAATTGTAATTTTAAAATTAGAGTGGTTTTTATGTGCATTCAAGTGCATAGCATGCATTTGAATTTTGAGTCAAAATTCAAATTAATTTTGATTTTTGAAGATCCAATTTACTTATTAAGTTTTGAAAAGTCAAAATTAATTTGAAATTGTACTCAAAATCATAGTACATACTATGCACTTTGATGCATATAAAAATTTGTGTTAAAATTAATATTAAATTAATATTTATATATTTAATTGATTTTTCTAATAAATATAAAATTTTCAAAGGCGTGGGACAAAAAGTGCAAACAGACAGTCGATTAAGACTACCTACACAGCTACACTCATAACCTCCCCTCAAGCCAACCTAAAATAAAATATTATTTCTCTCTTATCCACCTGCACAAACTACCACTTAATTTAATTTTATCTTTTTTAAATTCACATTCACAACCCAACCTAAAATAATACTCCCTCCGTCCCAATTTTATTTTCTCATTTGCCAAAAAGGTCCGTCTCAATTTTGTTTTTTCATCCCTAAAATGGAAACTACTTTATTCATTTAAATAATACTTTATTCAATATTCATCATTCTCAATACTGTTTAATTCATTTAAATACTAAAATTCAACTATCGCATTAAACTCCGCACACAGTCACACGGGAAAACAAAACTGGGACGGAGGGAGTAATTATTATTTTATTATATATTAGTTACATATATTTTATAATAATTTTTTTATTGTATTTAAAATGTTTAAGAAATACATAAATTAATTTAATATTTTAAATTTATAATTATATTAAGAAAAATAATTTAAAACACATTTAGAATAAAATACAATAACGAAATTACAATTATAATAGTTAAAATACGAAATTGAAAAGAAATAAATCATACTACAAATGGATGCACGAAACTGAGATATGAATTTGATTTTGTAATACCCCGTCCCGTTTTGCAACTTTTATTTTCCTAGAAACCTTAATTATATAATTTTATATTATTATCCCTGTTTCTTTTAATTTTATTATTTTTGTGTGCTACTGTGTAATTTAAATGTATACTCTATTTTAAATTCTCAAGTTCGAAGAAAGAAATCGAATATTTCAAATGGATAAGGAACTACGAGAAATTAAATATCAAAGTTTTAAAATTAGGATTTCGATCCGTATAATTTATTGAGAATAATTCAAATGCTATAAAATATTAATCGAATCTTAAAAACTATATTAATATCCAATTTCGAATTAAAAATGCGAAACAAACAACCCCTAATAAGAAGTACAAGAAATCTTGAGAAAATCTCTTTTCTTTAATTCTCAGCCATTAGTTCATTTCTATTCTTTTAATTTTTTAATTAATTAATTAAAGATTTCTTCTATAAATAAAGACCCTCCGTCTCTTTCTCTCAGATTACCCCATTACCAAAATCACCAAATTTCACTCTCATATATATTCGCTCCTTCCTCTCTCTCCACAATCGGCGACCGCCGCCCAGGAACGCTGCCGCCCTCCGCCATCCGACCTCCTGCGCCGTCGCACAGCGCCGCCCATCGCGAGTGACGCGGTCCTCCGCCGATGCTCGCTCCTCAAACCGCCCAGCCGCAAAGCGCAGCCCGTCCCCTGCCCCGATTGAAAGTCGCCTCTTCGACCACCGCCGTCCTTGTCACTGTCGCACAGCGCCGCCGTGCCGCTTCGACCGCGACGCCGCCCAGACGCGACCATCGCTCACCGCCGTGCTGCCGCCGACAACTGTCCATTGCACGAGCGCCGCCGTCTCCATTTTCAACCAACGAGCGCCGCCGTGACCTCTCCCCTCTGTCGCCGCTCTTTCCTGTGCCGTCTCCTTTAGCCCGCTGCCCGTTTCTCGTAGAAAACTGAACGACATCATTAGGCCGCCAAAATTATTTGATGAGCCATCAATCGAACTCCGTTAGGCTGCCCAATTTAGGACTCGACTCTGTGTGTTGGTCCCGGTACAAGACTGAGGAATACGTGTATGAGGGGGTAATACATGTATACCAATTTTTCTGACTTAAACCTTACTGAGTCCCCTTTACTCAGAGTGATAAAGAACTAAGGACTGATACTGACTACACTGAGTGCGGGTCACTTGGCTAACTATCAGCACAAGTTCAATGCGGAAATGTGTGAGCCCTGAAAGTTTATAGTCTTATTTAGTTTACTTTCTGAAAAACTTGTTTACTCAATTCTGAAATAGTGATTAGTAGGGCAGTGCTTCGATTGATGCTCAGGCTGATTGATTCAAGCCTGATAAAACCAAATGCTATGAATGACGAATAATATGAGGAGTAAGTACAATATCAAAGCAATAAGAACACAGGGAGTTTAACGTGGTTCAGAGACTCAAGCTCCTACGTCCACGGTCTGATTTAACAGGAAATCCACTACTGGGATTCTTGCTTTTTACGTGTCAAGGTGCACCAAGATCAGCTATCCTCACTGGCCTATACAAACTCCTTACTAACTCACTAAGCACAACTCACTACCAACAAACCTGTCTTAGGGTTTTGGTTTCAGTTAGGATTCCAACCAAGGTGTGATTATCCTTACAAGACTAAGCTATGCTAAGGATGGATAATCACTCTAAGCTTATGATAAGGCTTGAAAGCTCAATGAAGTACAAAATAACTCTCACTAGTCTAAGTAACACTTGGGAAATTTAATTGGTTTCGAGTGCTTCTTTTGTATGCTGAGTGCTTTTGAAAGCTTGAGAGTTTGAGTAATTTCTTGCTTGGAAATTTCCCGTAACCTTGAATGGGTTCAAGGCCTTCTGTATTTATAGGTGATTTGAAAACTATCTGTTGGAAGAGATAGCCTTCTAGTCATCTATGTAGAGTGGTTCAAACGGACATATCTCTCATGCAGCAGTCGTCCTTGCATGGATTTGGTAATTGCATTTAATGCACCATTTAATGCTTGCCCGTTGAATGTGCAGTCTGAAGTCAGTCTTCATGTCAGGGTCCGTACGTGCGTGTCCTTCCTGGATTGGTCCACATCATCAGGTTGGTGAGAATGTCAGAACTTATTCCTAGGCTTCAGACTTGTCTTATTAAGTTCTTTTTGTCTCGAGCACAACGGTCTTGTCCTGACGCTTGTTGGGAAAATAGGGGTGCCCGGAATCTATTCGGGATGAAATTTAAATACGAATTTAAATACAATTATTACTAGCATGAATTAATCCTAATTAATTCAAATAATAATTCCAACAACAAATTTTACATCATGCATGTTGAATTAATTCACATATAATCTATGGCGGAAATAATCAAGATGATATGTGATTAACGTACCTCTCGTAGAACTTGGCCTTTGAATAAACGGGACTAACACGTACACGCTTTACCAACCCAAAAGCCTTCTCAAGTATTCCCTTTCGCCTTATTCGATCACCGGTGGGAGATGCTATCGAACAATTTAAATAACTAAGGAAAAAGAAAAATATCTATGCTCTTGATTTTTCCAACACATGGAATTATGTACTTGGGGATGAAATAATCATCCCCTATTTATAATTAGAGGTGGCCGAAAATTAGGATTATTTGGGCCTTGGAGAAAATCTTTTTTTAGACTCTAAGAAATCTTGAATATATCTCATATATTATTTTCTCCAAAATAAAATATTCCACAAAAATCTCACCCTCCTAATTATAACTACAATTTTCGAAAATTTCATGAAGAGATCCCAAGATTTGGATCTTCTTGAATATATGAGATATTCTTGTATTCCAAGAATACATATCTTCCATAATATCTTTCCAAGAGAATCAACAAAATCTTTTTCTCTTCCTTATCATTAATTCTCGAAAATTAAGAGAAAAATCAGCATTATTATTTTCTTTTTATTTTAATCACCTTATCATTATTGGGCTACTTAATGGGCTACTTGAGGGGCCTTTAAGGAGAATTAAGCTTGGACCTCCTAATGGACTTCTTAATTTCAATATTGAGCCCCAATATAATTCAATCCATTAATATTAATTATTACCACTAATAAATTAATATTGCACTATCCATCTTAATCCATATTACGATAATATGGGCTCCCGGTTATTATTTCCCGCGTTTAAGATTATCAAGTCCATTAATTAATTAAGCTTCTGAATAGCTCTAAATTAATTAATATATTTCACCTTGGAGTAAAGACAGCTCAACATTATTAACCGTACCGAAGAAACTGATTCTTCACTTGCAATATTTGGTACGATAAAACTTCTGAGCCCACCAAGGGGACTAATCATACGAGCCGTACTTGCACGCATTTCTCCGTATTAAATCTTAGCAACCGTCGTATGATTAATATTACTGCCCAAAGCACAAGGTTCGAAGTCACAATGATTCTCACCCAACATGAATCAAAGCAGTAACCATTAAGCACACACGGTCCTATTTAAATGATGGAGATTAAGAAATCAACAACCACTGAGGTCTAATTCTTCACATTTTAGAACAGAAGAATTTATCCTCACTGTAGGTCCTTTTCAACACATACTAAATGTGCTAGTGCAATCTCTTAGTTAAGACAGACCAATCTGAGCCTTACACATAGACCTTTCACAGCGGATTGTTCAATTCCACCTAGGTCATAAACATGTACGTTTAGTTACAAGTAAACTGTTAATGTTGTCTTCCGTGATCGGGTATCACCACATTAACTACAATGTAACTAGTACCATATATTGAACGGTTTGCAATAGAAATTCAATCAATCATAACTAAAGCAAATGCGATAAAAGAATTATTCTCATAAAACGAGTGTTTGATACAAGAGTTATACAAAGTAAAAACATACTTTTACGTATAACTCCAACAACGCTGACATTCCTTTTGCATCGCTTGGCTCTACTCCAAGTCTTTCCCATTAACTCAGTATCATCCTGTTCCCTTCAGGACTGAGTAGGTAGTGACCTTAGGGTCATACTCTTCATCACTGACACTTACTCAGCCAGCTTAGAAGACTGTCATAAGTTCAGGATGGTGCTCTTCGTCTTCAGGCTCTTAGTCTTGATTGACATCAGCGAGTTCTCCTCTCACTGAGTACCTGTGAAGTGTAAAATAACTAAGTACAAGAACCTAACTAAGACTAGCCTCACTAAGACAATCATCTTTTCAGGGGCTTTGGGATCTTAATCAAAACTGACAATATCCCAACACTGTGCTAAACGTGATACGCTCGAGGGGTCTATTTACGTATCGCTCTCGGGACGTCTCTACAATGCAAGTTATCTTCCAAAGGAATTCAAAGATAGTTGTAACTTAGCTATAAAGTTAAGAGGTGGGTGGTTGATCTGCTAATAATAACGTTGTGCTGGTATACTCTGAACTCGACCTAATCAATCTAAAACAACTTATCCAACATAAATGTATACCTATTATATAAATGTGTGAATTATATGATACAATTATATATATGCCTTATATGGATTACTGATGTTTATTTGATTATACGAATTAATGACGATTGCATGATTAAGGGCATTAAGCATGAACCAGTTTAAGTATGAAATATGTGAATTCTCCCCACAATTTGAAATGACAGTTTTTATGAGAAAGAGGAAAACGAGTAATCATTGATCTAATGCGTAGTAGTTTTGTTTGTGGATTGACACGTATGGCCATGAGTGACAATAGATCAGATTCATGGTCAATGATATTATTTTGTGGTGACCATGAGTGATAATAACTCAGATTCATGGTCACATGAATTGTTTGTGAGAAATGGTTTGGGGGAGATTTACTATATGTGAAAATTGATTTTGGCAGATTGGGCCGATAAGTTAAAATGATTTTGGGCTTTGCCCCTTACTGTGAATCAACTTGTGATATAGCAGTTATATGATTTGAAACCTGTTATGCCCAACTAATTATTATTTGTGAACTTGTTACTTATGTGATATCTGATATTCGTGCTTATTTGTCAATTGATTAACAAAATTGATATGCTTTATTAATAAGTATAATTTAATATACTTCAGATTTACCAATCTCATGACGTTGCAAATCACCCATACGTGAGAATTCAAATATCACGCTCCCTTTTTACAGCCCTTGCAGATTATGATTCCATGGAGCAAGGACAGTAATAGAGGCGACACGGAGTTCCCTGCTTAAATAAAATGTTATTAATGATATTAAGCTTTATATATATGTGTGAGATATTGTATAAAAAATATTCTACTCATTTCTTCCGCTGCATAAAACTCATCTCTCATTTTATTACCCCTTTTATATCAAAAAAATTATAGTTCAGATTTTATTCACAAGTGGCACCTCGAATCTGAGATATTTAATGTGTTTCGGATTCGGGGCGTTAAAGGTGGTATAAGAGCCTAGTTTCAAAACTTTCGGACCTGAACCAAAATCATTGTTTTTCATCAAACTAAAATTATTCTTCATTTATTTAAAATTTTCTTTTCATGTAAGTATAGATCACTAATTAAATCATGTGAGGGGAAATGTGTCTCCTATTACCGTCTGAAGCTCCTCAAAGGTATGTTCTTGTTTTATTTTTAAAAGTGTCTAAAAGTTAATGTCATTGCGACAAGTTGGCTTTCATAACAAAACTTCTATCAAAAGATCGAGAACTCAAAACAACACCTACGTGATGTAGAAAGAATCACGAAATATTGTTTATGTTACTATTAAAATACAATAATTTGTGAATTGCATAAATGAATATATTTGTTTAAGTTTATAAATTTCATAAATACTGTTATATGACTATTTGAACTATGCATTTTAATTGTTTAAATTATATGCTTAAATTATTTAAATTATATGCTTAAATTTTTTAAATTATGTGCTTTAATTGTTTAAATTATGTTTCTTCATAACTAAAATTTTGATTAGAAAATTTCCTTTCCATGTTAGAATTCACCTAAGATAGTAGTAGCTCGGTACCTAGAAGTCTTATTTTTCATTTTTAAATATGACGTGAGTAGACTGACCTCCATAGCAGTCGAGACTTTTATATGATATATATGTTATAAAATTGCTACTTGACAATATGTGTTACTTGCTCTATATTAACTGTTATATTTTATCTGATTATTGTTAAATGACATGCCACTGGTTTCTATTATACGGTGCAAATGTAATCACTGTACCATTGGTGGCCACAGTGTGTTGCGGTGAACTACATACTCACGTGTATCTCAGTACTAGCGTTGTGTTGATTACGTAATTCGATTTTGTTTTTATAAATTTTCTCATACCTATATGATGTAATAATATTATTTTTTTCTCTCTAGAACCACCACTAGAATGACACCAGGACGTAGACGTGGACGACCCCGTGTTAACCGTATTCCGGCCACCAGAAATCCTATAGAACATGACCTACCTCCTCAGGCTGAACCTGAACCACCCCAGCAGGCCGCACCTGTGAACGATATTGCAACGGAAATATTGATCTCCCTCCAGAACTACATACAGCAACAAGCTCCGTTATCTCCTCCACCACTGTATGAGCATATGCCTCAAATAACACCCAGGATGAATGACTTTGTTGAACGGTTTCGACGAATGCAACCACCTAAGCTGAATGGGAGAGAAAGCCCTTTCAAGACCGAAGAATGGATAGCCGGATTGGAGCGCATTTTCCGATATATGGTGCTAACTGATGTATAGAGAGTCTCCTGTGCACAATTCCAATTGGTGGAAAACGCAACTCAATGGTGGGAATTCTATGAGCGGACTATGAATGAAGATGAAAGATAAGCCCTTACTTGAGAGGATTTTAAGAAAGTTGTGCTAGACCGGTACTTTCCACGAGTACTAAGGGATCGGAAGGAACATGAATTTATTAATCTTCGACAGGGAACTCTCTCGGTGATAGAGTACGAGAGAAAACTCAACCAACTGTCCCGTTATGCTCCACATCTGGTGGACAATGATGATAGAAAAGCCCGGAGGTTTGAACAGGGTCTGAGGCCCGAAATAGCAGGAATTGTGATAGGCCTTCAAATGCCGAGCTATGGAGGAGTTTTTCATCGAGCACTGCTAGTCTTGATCAGCCAGGATTTGGAGTACAAGCAGACTTCGACGATGGTCCCCATTAATCATAATTGGCAACCAAACTTCAAGAGGAATTCAGTTCCACAACCTAGGGAGGACGACTATGATGTTCCTCGAAACATTCCAAACTGTCCAAGATGTAGGAAGAGACATTGGGGACAATGCAACCAGGGTAGAATAACTTGTTTCCGATGCAACCAACCAGGCCACAAGATTAATAAATGCACTCTACCATCAAATCCCAATTAACAACATCCAGTACTACCCGCAGCAAGTGGATAACTACTAGGCTTACACGCCACCTGCACCCAACAATAGTCAGTTGGGGCCACCAGTCAGAGTTCCACCTCACCAAGGTCAGAAGTGGTCAGGACACGTGAATGCTATCTTAGAAGAAGGGGAAAACAGTGAGGGACAACTCCGATTGAAAGGATCTGATCATCCGGTGTAGACACTAAGTAGAAAAGGGGTTAAGACTAGTAGGAAAAAAAATAGATACTACTTAAAATAAGGGTATAAGGCTTAGCCAAGTAATACCTAGAAGTTGAATTTCGGGGACGAAATTCTGTTAAGGGGGTGAGGATGTAATACCCCGTCCCGTTTTGCACCTTTTATTTTTCTAGAAACCTTAATTATATAATTTTATATTATTATCCCTGTTTCTTTTAATTTTATTATTTTTGTGTGCTACTGTGTAATTTAAATGTATACTCTATTTTAAATTCTCAAGTTCAAAGAAAGAAATCAAATATTTCAAACGGATAAGGGACTATGAGAAATTAAATATTAAAGTTTAAAAATTAGGATTTCGATCCGTATAATTTATTGAGAATAATTCAAATGTTATAAAATATTAATCGAATCTTAAAAACTGTATTAGTATCCAATTTCGAATTAAAAATGCGAAACAAACAACCCCTAATAAGAAGTACAAGAAATCTTGAGGAAATCTCCCTTCTTTAATTCTCAACCATTAGTTCATTTCTATTCTTTTAATTTTATAATTAATTAATTAAAGATTTCTTCTATAAATAAAGACCCTCCGTCACTTTCTCTCAGATTACCCCATTCCCAAAATGACCAAATTCCACTCTCATATATATTTGCTCCTTCCTCTCTCTCCACAACTGGCGACCGCCGTCCCCCAGGAACGCTGCCGCCCTGCACCGTCCGGCCTCCTGCGCCGTCGCACAGCACCGCCCGTCGCGAGCGATGTGGCCCTCCACCACTGCTCGCTCCTCAAACCACCCAGCCGCAAAGCACATCCCATCACCAGCCCCGATTGAGAGCCGTCTCTTCGACCACTGCCGTCCTCGTTGCTGTCGCACTGTGCCGCCGTGCCGCTTCGACCGCGATGCCGCCCAGACGCGACTACCGCTCGCCATTGTGCTGCCGCCGTCAAACGTCCTTTGCACGAGCGCCGCTGTCTCCCTTTTCCACCAACGAGCGCCGCCATGACCTCTCCCCCCGTCGCCGCTATTTCCTGTGCCGTCGCATCGCTGATTCATCTTCTCCTTTAGCCCGCTGCCCATTTCTTGTAGAAAACTGAACGACGCCGTTAGCCGCCGAAATTATCCAATGAGCCACCAATCGAACGCCGTTAGACTGCCCGATTTGGGACTCGACTCTATGCTAAACGGGATATGCACGAGGGGTCTGTTAACGTATCGCTCTCGGGATGTCTCTACAACGCAAGTTATCTTCCAAAGGAATTCAAAGATAGTTGCAACTTAGCTATAAAGTTAAGAGGTGTGTGGTTGATCTATTGATTGATCTGCTAATAATAACGTTTTGCTAGAATACTCAGAACTAGACCTAATCAATTTAAAATAACTTATCCAACATAAATATATATCTATTATATAAATGCGTGAATTATATGATACAATTATATATATGCCTTATATGGATTACTGGTGTTTATTTGATTATACGAATTGATGACGATTGCATGATTAAGAGCATTATATGAGCATGAACCAGTTTAAGTATGAATTATGTGAATTCTCCCCAAAATTTGAAATGACAGTTTTTATGAGA
Source organism: Ballota nigra (assembly GCA_947034835.1). NCBI lineage: Eukaryota > Viridiplantae > Streptophyta > Magnoliopsida > Lamiales > Lamiaceae > Ballota > Ballota nigra. Next base: position 111,518,176 of record OX344723.1, on the reverse strand, counting down.
AAGAGGAAAGCGAGTAATCATTGATCTAATGCGTAGTAGTTTTGTTTGTGAATACACGTATGGCCATGAGTGACAATAGGTCAGATTCATGGTCACTGATATTATTTTGTGGTGACCATGAGTGATGATAACTCAGATTCATGGTCACATGAATTGTTTGTGAGAAATAGTTTGGAGGAGATTTACTATATGTGAAAATTGATTTTGGTAGATTGGGCTGATAAGTTAAAATGATTTTGGGATTTGCCCCTTACTGTGAATCAACTTGTGATATATCAGTTATATGATTTGAAACCTGTTATGCCCAACTAATTATTATTTGTCAACTTGTTACTTATGTGATATTTGATATTCGTGTTTATTTGTCAATTGATTAACGAAATTGAAATGCTTTATTAATGAGTATAATTTAATATACTTCGGATTTACCAATCCCATGACGTTGCAAATCACCCATACGTGAGAATTCAAATCTCATGCCCCCCTTTTTACAACCCTTGCAGATTATGATTTCGTGGAGCAAGGACAGTAATAAAGACGACACGGAGTTCCCCGCTTAAATAAAATGTTACTAATGATATTAAACTTTATATATATGTGTGACATACTGTATAAAAATTATTCTACTCATTTCTTCCGCTGCATAAAACTCATCTCTCATTTTATTACCCCTTTTATATCAAAACTTTTATAGTTCAAATTTTATTCACAAGTGGCACCTTGAATTTGAGATATTTAATGTGTTTCGGATTCGGGGTGTTATAGATTTAGATTCGGAAAAAATTGAAAGCTTGGATAATTTTGAGAGTTTGAAATATAATCGGGATGATTTTGATCCATGGTAGAAATCAAGAGATAAAATGTTAAAGAATAGAGGAGAAAATAGAAGATATGAGATTATGTTTCAAATATGTCAATAATATTGGTGTCTATCTAAAAAAATTGAAAAATACGAATTTTGATTTTTTTTAAATAATTTATTATCCACAATATTTAGAATATACATTTTATCTATATAAAATTTAATTATCCAATTACTTCATGCCATGTGGCACGCATTCTTTGTGCAACCTAACAATTAAGAATGGTTTCGATTGCATCCCTGACACTGTAAAGTTGCAATCTCCATTTTATTTTTACTTTTTTTTTTCCTCTTCCTATTTTGGGTTGCGATCCACATGTGATGTGGGTACTCCAATGGTGGAACTATTTCTATAAGAAAAAATTATTTGGAACCAAAATCATGAGGGATTGGGTTAATTGGGCCAATCAAAAGTGTGATTTTCTAAAAAATTAAGGCTCATCTTATTACTTTAGCACTCCTAAATATCCTCAAGAATCTACAGATTTGTGTATGTTTGGGTGTTTTGAAAGGATTTGTGTGTGTTTGGGTGTTTTGAAAGGAGAAAGATTTGTGTGAGAATGTGTTCGTAGATCATTTAAACAACATTATTAAGGAAAATGACGAGTTTAGTTGGTTTAAGTCTTATATAGACTCGTATCACATAATAAGATTTGTGAACCAATTTCACACAGAACCATCTCATTTATTGCTTTAAATACTCCGATGCTTTATCTATGAGATTGCAGAGAAGCAAGGAAGAGGTTGAGGCATCTGTTGTAGAGACAGGGTCTTTCCAGGTGAACCAAGTGTCCTGCTTTCTTTATGCCTTGGAATGTAGTTTTCTCCCCCAGCTCCCTTCATTACACAAACGCATCATCATCAATTTCTTTCATTACAAATTTCATTAAATATATATATTCGATACATTGGGAAGTTTTGCAGACACCTGATATTTTTATAAGTTTTTGTAATATTTTAAAAGTACCACGAGTCATGCATATGATAATCCCATTTTTTGGATATATTATATATATAAAAAAAGAATTATGAAAATTTTCGCAGTAAAATCCACGCATAAACCATGATTCTTGTGTGTATTTAAGTGCATAACATGCACTTGAATTTTGAGTTCATGAATTTTAAATTAATTTTTACTTTTCAACCTCAATTTACTTAATAAGCTTTGAAATAGTCCAAATTAATTTGAAATAAAATTCAATATTCAAGTGTATGTCGTGCACTTGAGTGCATATATATATATTTTTTTTTAGTTTATTGGGTCAGACCCATCCTCATTTACCAGAGATTTGGGGCGTAGACCAAAAGTACCATTACAAAATTGGCAAAAATTTGTGTAATACTGTGCCTTGCCTTAAAATAATATATTTTATTTATTTTTTTAAAAGTGATACTATAATTTATTTAATATAGAGTGCATTCCTTTTCAAAATTGTCTTAAAACATTTACGTTTTACATATATTTTTTGAAAAACGATATTTTCTTCGTCCCAAACTCATCTTCTATTTTATTATTTGTCACCCAAAATTATATTGAATTTAATTAATAAATGTGAATAGTGAAAGAATTGCATTTCATTTAAAAGTCTGAACTTATAGAAATATGTGAAATTAATTCATTTAATTATTTATCTAACACTCCCCCTCACTCATGAGTCATACTCAATTTTCCCAATTTGAGGAGACCCAATGACTGAACAATCTAATATGAGTGGAATTGAGAATTTCATCATCTAAAAATCTGAACTTATAGAGAGGTGTGAAATTAATTCATTTAATTATTTCCCTAACAAATAAGTATGTGTAAAGTAATAATATTAAATGTAAATATACTAATGTAGGGAAAATAAATAGTAAAGAACAATGTTTTGTTGTTTTATTATCATTTATGAAAATATCGATTGAGCAAAAGTGGAGGATTTGTTTCGGTAATTAGCAATTAAGTTTATGACGGAGGGAGTGCTTCAATTTATCTTTAAAATAATAATATATTCTATTAAAACGTGATAACGCTCACACACAAAACTTGTACAAATTTTGGTGAGTTTTACAGATTTATGATTAAAAAGGGGACCGCCCTATGATTAAAAATAGGCTATAAATACAAGACCACAAATTCATGATTAAAATTCAACTTTTAATTCGTAGAGAACCAAAAATATGGAGTCCTATAAACAACCAATAGAAATCAATTTTTACCTCTTTGTGGATAGAGCAAGTTGGAGGTTGAATATCTGATCCTCTTCGCCCCAGAGCAAATGTATTTTCTGAAACACAATATATATACACACTTTATCATATAATCGTAATTGAGACACTCACTTGTGTAGAAGAATTTCATACTAGGCGGTCAAAATTTATCATTCATTCAATTAAATAAAAAATGAGCAAATCGTGAATAAACAGCGATCTCACACAACAATTTAAATCATTATATATAATTATATATACCGAAAATATCACAAATGGTCATGTAAATTTGTTCGAGTCCAAGTTTGGTCCTTTATCTTTTTAATTTCTCAATTATGGTCGTGTTGTTAACAGAAAATGTCATTTTTGAAGGAAATTTCAAGAAATCGATCAACCCAAATTTACATGCTGTCCAGTGGTAGTGCTCGTATGATGTTCCAAGTCAATTAGGTCCTAATTGAACGCAAAAAGCATAAAATGCCACTTTTTTAGTCATGCACACTACTTTTTCGGGGGAAGCCTATGATGTGCTTTTTTTTTCCAAAAAGAAAAACTTGAAAAAAATATAAAAAATCAATTAGGACCATTTTTCACCAAATTAGGACCATTTTGGCTAAACTTGAACAAATACAGGACTAAATTGATAAAACAAATAAATAGAGGACCATTTAGATAAAGGAAAAAAGATAGATGCCGAATTTGGTTTAAATCCCCATTCTATCTGGATTAAATTAGGTTCACCTCAATGGAGAGAAATCTCATTTCCAATCAATTTAATACAAATGGAATATGACGTACTAACGCCGGATCACGTATAAATTTTGGGCGTTTTTTAATAACAAAAGGACTGTAATTAAAAAGGATATTTTTTTATAACAAAATGATCATAATTAAAAATTAAGAAAATAAAGAATTAAATCTGGTGTCAGACCAAAGTTAGAGAACCATTTTTATATTTTCCCTATATAAGTGTGTGTATATATCCTACTATACTATAAAGAGAAGGATGAAAAGTCCTATGTGGCAAGCCCATCCTCCTCTATTTCAATTCTTTGTTTTGTGGTTAATTAGGAGTGGGATGCAATCTGGACCATTGGATCCTTTTAATTAGCTTTTGATCTTAATCGTCCGTTTTTAATTTTTTTTTCTATATAAGATCTTCTACATTGACATTTTTTTTTCATTACAAACTTGACATCTTCTTATTGGTTAGATTTTTTCTGTCTTCTTAATTTTTATTTCTTCGTCTCATTTTTTTTTGTTATTGTTCAGGATTGCGTGTCGTCGGCCGGTGTTTTTGTTCGGAGTTTTTGATGATCGTTTTGTGCGCAGTGATTCGTGCGAGATTTGTTTTTTTTTTCGTGGTTGTATGCCAAACGTCTCTTGATTCGGATTAGCTAGCGCGTCTGTCTTTGGAAATGATTCCTCTTTGTATTCATGTTCAATAATCAAGATTTTTGTAAGGGTTTAATCCATTTCCCATGGATTATGTAACTTGGAAATGATTCCTCTTTGTATTCATGTTCAATAATATATTTATCAATTTCGCGTTATCTCATAGTGCACAATTGTCGTCGATGATATTTGTATATGTCTCATGATTCGGTTGTCGATTATATTTGTATATGTTGCAATATGATATCTCGATTTTTTTTAATTGATGTTCATTATGGTAATTTGATCTAAATTGCGATAATTTTGTATGTTTGCAGAATTTGTGTGCATACTAATAATTGCACCATCAATTTAGTAATCAATGTTTATTTATTAATTTAGAATTAGATTAACAAATTTTGAGTATTAATGTTTTGAGATATCTTTAGATATTTTACATTATAATATGCATCTTATAGGTGCTATGGTGAAAAAGTAATTACCAAAAATAGATTTTTTTTGTCATAATTTTTTATTGTATTGTTAAAATCTTGCACAATTTGCCAATTAGCAATGCCCTATAATTTCCGATTATGATGTCTAATTGGATTGTCTATTGATATGACTTTTAATTGAATGCATGATTTTTTCCCGAAAAGTTGACATATATTTCCATTAATTGTGATATATTCAACTTTGCACAGTATTTTTCCTCTTTTTGGTCATATAATTGCACAACTAATTACACCTAAATCATGCCTTTGATGGTGATATTGCCTTAGATACTTTGGTATTATGTCAAAGTTGACTTATTAGATAAGGTATGCACACGTATATTCTGAGTTGATAAATAGGTTTCCTTTGGTGTTTATATGGTAAGCAATTATTAAGTATTAAACAAAAAAAATTAGATTTGACTTATAGTCATTGCAAAATTAAATATGATTTATAAAGTCAAATATTTAGTTATTGTATCAATTTAATCCCCCAATTTTGGTTATTTAAAAGTGGTAATTCCTAAATATATTGTTTTCGTTAATTACTCTTAAAACTAACACTATGTAATTATATGAATATTTTATTAATTGACAATAATCTAAGTTCAATATGCCAATTTTTCTTAATTTGAGTGTTTTCCCAAATTAAAAAAAAAAATCATATAGTAGTACATATTCTCCCAATTTACAAAATTTCCTCTTATTTCACATAGTCACATCTTATGTTTTCTTAGAAATGTTATTTCCTCTTAATTCAAAATAAATTCCATAGATTTAGGTAACTAATTACAATTTCTATATGAATTTGTATTCTAAAATTGACCATTGACAAAAAAAAAAAATCTTGACACAATTTTAGGACATGCAAATATATGAGATTTTAATAATGGCATAATTTTATGACATGCAAATGTGTTAGATTATAACTTACACGAATATTAATTCTATCTTTCATCAGTGGATTGTAGTGGTTGGCCAATTTAATGGATTAAAATTAGGCTTCCTAAAATTCTTCTGTAAATTTGTTCGTGTTCTATTTTTTTTTCTTCACACACAATATTTCAGAATAAGTGATTTATTATAATTAATATTTAATTTGTTGATATTTTCGGTTTGACTTTGAATTAAGTCTTAATTTATTGGTATACAATAAAATATTTTGGGATACATGTATTATATGGTAAAATAATTAAGAAAATGAGAATTCACGTGAGTTCACAGGAGAGCAGAGAGCTACACAAAAAAATTATACATATGTAGTGTTATATATATATATACATATATATATATATATATTAGTATAAGAAAAGTTGAGATATGGTTCTTTAATTTTTTTTTCATTATAGATAAAAAAAATATTATAATGTAGAAATTTATTACTTGGAGTGCCAAGTATTAATTATATTTGATGATAATGTTAAAACTTTCAAATTAATAAAAAAAAAATTGTGATTTAATATGAAAAAAAAAATTATTTGTGTGAGATATCAATTTTTTTTTTTTTGAACGAGATATCAAATTATTTATTTTTAGCTATATTAAGGAATTTAGAAAGTTTAATCAACAAGGAGTATGTATAGAGTGAAATTGGTTCATACATGAATCATTGAATGAGTATTAGTTCTTTTTACTAAGGAGTATTAGTTGTTTTCACTGAAATGTATTAATTGTCTATACTAAAGAGTCTTAGTTTATTTTCAGTAAACAACTAAGACTCTTCAGTATAAACAACTAAGACTCTTCAGTATAAACAACTAATACCCTTTAGTGAAAATAAATTATACTCTTTAGTGAAAACAACTAATACCCTTCAATGATTTATGTATGAATCATTTTCACTCTATACTTTTATATCAACAAGATCTCTATATCTATTATGTACGATATTTTTTGCAATAATATATATGTGTGTGTGTATATATATATATATATATTATATATAATATATAAGGGGAAATTGGGCCCCTAAAATTGATAATTTTTTCTGGGCCTGAGCCTGCGGACTCCTCTGCCTCCAAAGAGGAGCGACCATGAATCATGATTGAAGAGTAAGACTTATATTATTGTATTTAGTTGTGATAACATAATGGTATGACATACATCAGTAAAAGTTTTTTTTGTAAAGAGTGTTAGTCATTATAACTAATGGGTATGACTTTATTATTAGTGATAATCGGAGGGTATGACATATGATACAAATGGTATCAATTGTGATAACAAAGATTATGTATATCAGTTGTGATAACTAAAGAGTATGACTCATATATTACTAAAGGGTATTAGACGTGCTATCCAAAGGTTTGACTTATTTTACTAATGGGTATAAGTCGAGATATTAAATTGTAAATTGCATAATACTTTAATATGTCTTTTAATATTACAATCAATACATTGGATAATTTAAATAATACACTTTAGAACTACAATAAATATATTGAAATGTTACAACTAATACTTTTAAATAGTTTGAGTAACTTTAGAATAATTAAAAGATTTAGTAAAAATATTAAATTAAAAAAAAATTAGATTAGTAGTTTTTTTTTTCTTTCAAAATAATAATTAAAAACCCAAAAAATAATAAAGGTTAAAAAAAGAAAAAGGAAAAGACATAAAATAAATGAACATGAATATTGAGTCTAATCACCGTGCTTGACAGAAGCCGCAGAACCAAGGTCAACTACTATATCGAAACAACTTTGGTCCCTCGAATTAGTTGGTTCTTGGGTTGGATTCAAATTCTCCAAAAATTTAGATGGTGTAGTTATCTACACCCACTATATTACTAAGTTCACACATCTCAATTATGACTTTAACTAAATATACTCACTTAAAATATAATTGATATTATAATTATTAATTATAGAGAGATATGTTCTAATGTTTTCGGTGGTTATCATTGTAAATAATTTAAAATGAACAAATTTAGATTTAATTTATGATAAAATGAGTTGATGGTAAGAATTATAAAGTAATCTATCATTTTATAATATAGTAGATAACTTTTCATGTTACACTTATATATAAGTAGAAAAGGTTGTATTTAAATTTTTGTGTTAAATCATTGTGTGAAGAAATTGTGACATTTGTAAAATATAAAAATATTAATAATTATGATAAAAGTATAGTTATGCAAATGGTTGTTGTGCAAAGTACGGGCAGGAACCAAGTCTAGAGGCATGAATCGTCATAATTTTAAGCTATTATTTTGTAATTAATTTATATTCTTTTTTTGACAAAATAGTTGTTTGGAAAAGGTGCAATGTGAGCATTTTTTAAGACAAACTCTCTTTGCTTTCATTGTAGTGGTATCTTTTCATTTAACAACATTTAAGTGTTGTAATGTCTTAATTATTATAGATAGTTATATGACATTCTTATGTTCTAATATTTTTAATAAAAAATTTTATTTCTTAATGTCTTAATAAGACAGTGCAACCAATATAATGAAGCAAGGTGGATGGGAATTTTGACATAGAGAAGTTTTCAGAAATTTGTAGTATTGTTCGAATAATATTAAATTATTTAAAATCTTTTAATTGTGTTTGAAAAAATTAACTAATTTTCCACTGTGAGTGTTGGCGAGATGTGTGTGCGCCTCAAAATAGATTTCAAAGAGGAAAAATCAAGAACGATCGTAAAATATTATACAATTAATATGAACAACTGTAATACTTTCTAAAGCATTTGTCGAATATTTCTAACAGCCCGCGAAAGAGTGTCCTAAATTTTAGTATCAGTTGGCCTAAATTTGAAATTTTAATTTCTTATGCATTTTTTATTTTCTTTGTAATTTGAACTTTAATTGTAATATTGTGATGAGTGAAGATTTTTTTTTAATTAAATATATTATATTATAAACATCAAATGAATTATAATATAGATTATTATCAAATAATAAATAAAATCATTAAAGTAAGAAATCATAATGAAATATTCTATTTTAGTGTAAAAATAGTGTAAACTGCTGGAGATTTTTTGCTGTCACTATAGAGTAATGCAGAATTGACGGTAGAATGGTGCAACTGTTGGAGATGGCAGGGAACATGTGAAATGTGAGAACTTGCTTTCAATATAGTGAGAGTTTTTTGTTTAACAATATTTTAGTGTTGAATGCTTTAATTATTATAGTTAATTATATGAATTTTTTATGTTCTAAGACTTTCAATTAATTTTTTTATGTTATTCTTAACTAATAGTATAGTGCATCCAGTATAATGAAACTCGGTTGAATAAAGTTATGACATATAACTCTTTAGAAAGATAGACTTACTCCTTTTAGTACGTGGTGGTCTGCAAATCAAATGACGTTTAAAATTTTAGATCATGATTTTCAACTTATATTTATTATCTTGGAAAACTAATGTCTTACAGTTAATAGTTTATAATGTACCTCTTTCATATGTGGTCAACTTATTTTCAAGACGTGATATTCTTGATATATATATTAAGAGGGGTGTATTCAATTGGGATTCTATCGGATTTTTTTAGACTTTAAAAAGTCTGTGGATTTAGAAAATCTATAGACTCCATGCAGAGTTTGGCTGACTTTTTTTATTGATTTATTTGGATTTTCATAGACTTTACAGGATTGTGGAATACATTTTTTTTTATTAATTTACATGGATTTACATAGACTTCGACGCTGTAACCACTGATACAAATATATATGGGACACACTTGTACATAAAAAAAGTTATCCAAATTATTTAGAAAAAAAAATACATTAGTTAAAAAAAATACATTATTATTTCATCTTCATTTCCATCATCGTTATACCCCGCCCTCATTAGAAGTCTCAGGTTGTTAGAAGAGATTTTGGAGAATAAAATTTATTTATATTTTTTGAAGAGTAGACTTGACAATGGGGCGGGTAATCCCCAAAGCAAACAAGGACGGATAATTTTTTTGCCCTGTAGGTGGGGACCGGGATAGTATTCTCAGCCCGGGGGATCCCCGTCTCGTTCCCCGCGGGGAGCCGTATTATTTTTTATATAATTAATATATTTATATATTATTTTTAATGTTAAAGTAAATTACAAATAAATATTTCATAGTTTCCTACTCAATTAACTATTTATTAAGAAAATAAGTAAGCGGGGAACGGGGAATCGCTGCGAGACGGGGATCCCCGGTGAGGCGGGGATGGGGGAAAAAATTTCCCCATTTATTTTGTAGGGACGGAGATGGGGGATGACCCCCTGTCCCCGCCCCGTTGATATCCCAATGGAAAAGAATCAAAGAAAGTCCATAGACTGTTGAATACCTAAAGATTTTTTAAGACTTTTCAAAATCCGTAGAAATCTCTGGTTATTAGAAGAGATTTTGAAGAGTGAAATCTATTCATATTTTGGAAGGGAAATCTAAGAAAATCCGTGGAGTATTAAAATCCATAGATTGTTGAATACCTAAAGATTTTTTAAGATTTTTTAAAATCCGTATTGAATACCTCGGGATTTTTAAAGACTTTTGAAAATCTAGATTGAATACACCCAGACTTTAAAAGTCTAAAAAAATCCTACAGACTCTATAACCAATACACCCCTCTAAGTTAGTTTCTCGATTTCCAAGTACACAACGAAAGTTGTATATAAAGAAAATTTTCAAAATTTGTAATTAATATTTTTTTCAGTAAAGATAATTATTAATTGTAGTTTTATTATTGTTTTATATAATTTATATAATATTGATATAAATTATACATAATTATATTATTGAGTATTTAAATTTTAATTAAAATCAATTTTTTTTTATCTATGATATATTATAAAATTAAAAAAAAAGTTGATATAATTTTTAATTCTCCAAAAAACTTTATTTACAATCCCACGAAAATCGCGGGACTAGCACTAGTATATATATAGTTATATACATGCACTTTTATTAGAAATGAAGAGTGGGTACGTACCTGGGAAAGTTTTGTGATACTTTCATCACGAGTGCTATTTACTATGAGGCCTTCGAGTATCTTAGCCCTTTCCTTTCTGTGATTGATCATCATCTGGGCTCCGATCCAAAATCATATTGAATTCAGAAAGGCTTGTAAGATGTTGGACAAAGTTTTGGTAAAACTAGAACCAAATCATTTTGAATTCAGGAAGACTTGTAATTAGATTTTGGAAAAAGTTATACTAAAACTAGTTTTACACCGTATAGAGTTAATTCATATTTTGTGCGTATTTAAAAAATAATAATTTGATAGTATTAACTTTTTTTATGAATAAATATTAATTTGTTTTACCGTGATATGTGGGTCTATTAGAATTCTAACCACTTGAACTATAAAACTTCTCTTAAAATAAATATTAATTGTTTAATTATTTTTATACAAATATTTATTGTAAAATAAGTACGCTGTAAATTAACACCATCACCCCTTAATTTTAACATTAGTATCGGCTAGCTGCATCATCACTATGGCACTACTATTGTTTGACACATTTTTAACTTTGGCAATTATTTACTGGTCTTTTAGGAAAAATTATACTCTAGTCAAAATACATCTTTTTATTTATAATCCAAGTAATTTCCGAATTATCTAATGAAGTCGAATTAAATCTTCTTTTTTCGCATAAGCAACCATTTTTTCAATAATCTTAGTTTTTTAAAGTAAGTGATTGGTATGGAAAAATGGTTCATTATTTAACAATATTATTTTTTCCTAAATGTGTTTTCTATTTAAGATTAACTATTAAGCTATCCCACATCGAATAGAGAGATGGTCTTGGGTGGGCTTATAAGCCTGGGCAATCCTCCCACTTACAACCTGGGTTTTAAGTGTAGAGTTAGGCCTTCTTACATTAACTTTGTATTTTGTCGCACCAAGAAATTTTATAATTTTTGTCTACTTTGAAATTGCTTCAGTGCCTCTTTTTTAATCTTCAGCGTATATATATATGTAAGTAAATGGTTAGGGATAGAAGTAGATCTAATTGAGCTAGACTTTTTGTTGTACGATCTTTGTCTACTATTTAATTTTTTAGACTAAGTTTGACCTGTTATTTCTAATAGGCTTTTTTCAAAAGTTTAACCTGACCTTTTTAATAAATAAGTCTGATGCGAAAACCTTTTTAATAATATTTGCTAAATTATATTTAATAATTATACTAGCATTAAATCATAAAATTTAACTTTTTAAATCATAAAATGAAGAATAAAAATAATTTACTAAAAGATTATTATATAATAACACCATAATATACGTAATATATTATTATTTACTGTTATATATTCCATTATATATTTAAATAGCGGGTTTGTTGAACTTATAAAGAGCTCAAATTTGAACTATTTAAAAAAAATAAACTTTTGCAAAAGTCCGGTCCTAGCTCATTTACTAAATGAGCGGAGTTGACTGAACTTCTATAAGGTAAGTCATATCAATTATCATTATTTAAAATACTTGAAAAATGGATGAAAACATACCTTCATAAAGTCCTTAAATAAGCAATCAGGGATCCAGGGTCTCCTGTGTGCGCCACATTTAAAAAGCTTCTTGCAACCCTTGACAGAAGTTGGCAGCAAAAACTCCTTAAACGACGAAAATCCAATACCTTCAAGTATATCCGCGCATATAGAATCCGTCATCGCCGGCACCGCCCCAGTAACCACCAGCGCCTCCACCAGCTCCGGGTGCAGCTCCGCCATCTTGAAGGCCACGATGCCGCCGTAGCTGAACCCCACCACCGTGCACCTCTCCACCCCCAGCTTCCTCAGCCCCTTCACCACACACTCCGCCTGAAACCCCACCGACCTGTCCGGGTTATCCGTAACCGACCCGCCGAAAAACAGGAGGTCCGACACGTAAACGCTGTACTTCTTTCTCAGGGAAGTCACCTGCATGGCACGTGCCAAGGACTAAACCGTAAATAATACTCCCTCTATTTCGTATTGGCAAATTTATGTATATATAGAAAATACCGAATTGAGTGGTTAAAATAGGGGGATTAGAAAGGGATTTTCGGAAATAGGGTGGATCACCTCTGGGTAGGGCGATCTAACAGGTTGATCGTCTCCCAAAGTAGCGATTCACCTAAAATTTGGACACGTCGTAGATCACCTCTACCCGGGGCGATCTACCCCGACAAAAACTGACGCGAATTGACCTCTACTTGTCATTAAACTTATACATTATTATTACTTTATTCATTTCAAAATAATTATCTTTTTTAACAATTTTTAAAATAATACTCCCTTCGTCTCAATTTTATTTTTTCATTTGACTTTTTTTTTAACTTTAAAATGAGAATTAATTTATTATTTAAATGCATAAAATAGGTTTTTCATGATGATGTGTTATTCAATTTAAATGCATGAAACAAAATAAATATATTTTTATATAATTATTAGTGAAATGAAAAATATTTTAAAAGTGTTTGAATAGTACCGTGAAAAAACAAAGTGCTACAAGCCGATTAATTAAATACTGGTCGGAGCTACGTCTATGTTAGGGAGTACATGAATATTTATTATACATAAATTAAAGTAATAATAATACCAGAAATTGCTACTTGAGAGTAAAGTATAATGTTAATTAAAGTATATGAAAAATTGTCGGCTAGAGAGGGGCACAGAAACAGAGGTCAACGCGCGTCAGTTTTTGTCGGGGTAGATCGCCCCTGGTAGAAGTGATCTAAGACGTGTCCAAATTTTAGGTGGATCGCTACTTTGGGAGGCGATCAACCTGGTAGATCGCCCAACCCAGAGGTAATCCACCCTATTTTCGAAAACCCCTTTTTAATTCCCCTATTTTAACCATTCAATTTGATATTTACTATATATACATAAATTTGCCGTTTCGTATTATCCGTTGCTTCTGGATTTAATTTTCTAATTATAGTTTTTGCTCTTTTTTAAAATTCACTTGTTAGGGAAATAAAATAAAATAAATATTTCTAAAGTTAAAATAGTTTATAAATTAGTCACTTTATAGTAATTCTTAATTTAATTAATGAATATTTTTAGTGTAATCAATTAATACCATTCAACTAATATTTTTTTAGTAAAAAAGAACTAATTAACACTCTTTAGTTAGAATAAACAAATACCCTGTATAAAATATTTTTACTCTATTTTGCTTTAATACATTTCTAATCTCTCTACGAGTTTGAACTTTAAGATGGGATGAATTTCGCTCTCTAATTTTTTTATTTAAAATATATTATCCCTCACATATACTCTCTCTTCTCTTTATTTCTTTATCAAAGCATAAATCTGTCAAAATTTAATGTTTCATAATTTGAAGCAAAATTTAAAAAGTGACAAAACAATATGAAAAATCGGAAAAATATGAGTTTAAACTACAAATCGTCCTATAACTTTTTGATAAAATAGATTTGGTCCCAAATTAAATTTTTATCAGATTTAGTCCCAATTTCTCTGACAGGATCAAATTTTAGTCCCAATTCTCACTTTAAAGTTCGAATTTGGTGATTTCCGGCAAGGGTGTTGATGTGGCGTTTATGTTTACTATTTATATTTGATTTTTTCTTTTATTTTACAATTTTATTACACATAATATATATTTAGAAATCATAAAAGAAAATGACAAAAGCAAATATAATTAGCACATATGGACGCCACATCAACACCCTTGCCATAAATCTCCATTTTCGGACTTCAAAACGACGCCGTATTGATTTTTTCGGCCGATTTGAGACCAAAATTGGACTTTGTTAGAGCATTTGGGACTAAATCCAATAAAAAAGTTAATTTTGGGATTAAATCTGTTTTGTCAAAAAGATATGGGACGATTTGTAATTTAAACTCGAAAAGTATCTAACATTGTATATAATCCTCTATTTGTTACTCCCTCCATCCCAATTTTATTTTTCTATTTCCCCAAATAGAAATAAAGTGTATTCACCTCACAAAAAATCACTTTATTTATTTAAAATGCTACCATTCTACTCTCGCATTAAATTTCCGTGTAAAGTCAAACGAAAAATTAAAATTGGGATGAAGGGAGTACAATTTAAATTATTTCAAGTTACAAAAAAATAAATTTACTCTCTAAACCTAATCACTTCCAAATATTATTTATTTATATCTCATTGCACTATAGTTTTTTAATTTATCTTTACCAATAAAAAAAACTAATAAACCCTGCACTATTTGTCAGAGATAATCTAAACCGTAACGAAGAAAGTATATATTATATATTATATACTATATATAAATATATAATATGTATAGAGTGTTATTGGAGTATTAGTTGTTTTCACTAAAAAGTACTAGTTATTTTCATTAAAAGGTACTATTAGTTTTTTTTCATTCTTTAGTTAAAACGATTAATGTACTTCAGTGAAAACAACTAATATTTTTTTAGTGAAAACAATTAATATTCAATAATTTTTGTATAAATCATTTTTACACTATACTTTGTCATATATACATGAGACAAAGATTCAGTCCCTCACTTCTTGCAACATATGGAGATGTATTTTCGGTAAGGAAAAGAAATCAGAGGCAGCGACAATCCTATGAGCTGGGGTCGTATGGTCTCTATGGAAGGTAAGAAATGACTTCGTTTTCAATAATGTTATTCATAATTCGACTAGAGTTGTAAGCTTGATAAAATGGAGAATTTGGTCTTAGTTGGGTGTTAGAGTTCCAATTGTTAGGAATTATCCTTTCAGAGTTAATTTGGATAGACGACCCTAGAAGATGTCTAATTTTGATTACGTAAGGCCGTAGGAAAATGAGCTAGTTCATTTTGTAATCTGGATCTGTAAGGTTGGAGTACCCCTTTTATAATATATATATATATATATATATATAAAGAATGTATGTAATACTTTTCCACCTGAAATTGCCAGTTGTAGATGCCGTCGCCGGCGAAGCCATGGAGAAGCACTACTGCAGGTTTAATGGGGGTTTTGAGAGGGGCCCAAATGTTGAGAATGGTGCCGGCCTCGATTTCGAGTGTATGAGGGACAATGCCACCCATCTTCATGAGCCAATGTAATAAACACTTATGGGCTGCAACGAGGTTCACCATTTCTTTGCTTAAATTCGTCTCAATTTTTTCTTGATATATATAGTGCTGATGACAAGTTTTAGGTAACTAAGTCTCTTGTGGACTTTACAGCTCATTTGTATTTTTTAATAAGAGATAATTACCTTGAGCCCCAATATTTAGCTCTTAATTATACAAAATCACACTACTTTTCATAAATTTTATAAAGCCACAATCTATTTTCATAAAGCCACAATTTTCATGGACTCCACACATCTCTCACCCCCACCCCCACCCCCACCCGACTCTCTCACTCCCTCCCTCTGTATCCTCTCACCCCCACTCCCCACTATCCGTCACGGCCCCACTACCCACTACACCCACCGTCCCAGCCCCCCACCGTCCCAACTTCCTACCGCCCCAGCCCTTACAACCTCTCCCCACATCCTCCACGCCGCTGCCGTTTCTGGTTCGAATCTACATAGATCGGACCGCTTAAAGGGTGTTCTCCTCCGATCTGTAACAGATCTATAGCACTGCCACCTCACTTTTAACGCGCCACCATCTCGCCGGAGTGTAACTCACTAGTTTGATGCTTAAACTCTGCACATTTAATATGTTTCACTAATAATTAAATTGTTATCTTTTTTTTTGCTGCTTTTCTTTTTTACTTTCTTTGCCTTGGGATTTTCTGGATTTTATTTGGGGCGGGGGGTTTATGGGTTTGATTTGTGTGAATAATTAATCAGAATATTCGTGAGTTTTTCTGGATTTTATCTCTATGGAGATATGCTATGCATAAATAAGGGATTATTTGAAATAAGTATTATTTTAAAAAATATTGATTTTTCTTGATTCAGTTGGGAGCAAAATACTGGGAGATTTTTCTGGGAGCAAAATGTATTTTGGGAGCCCTAGTGACATTTAGTTGGGAGCAAAATACTGTTTAAATTATTTGGGAGCAAAATCTGGATTCAGCCCTAGTTTACCTGTGGGGGTTTTATGGGTTTGATTTGTGTGGATAATTAATCAGATTATTTGTAGGTTTCTCAGGATTTTATTGTATAATTTTATCCACTACAAGAAAAATCCCCTAATAGTACACTAATTTTAGTACACTATTTTTTATATGTCGTTTCAGATGTTCTATTCGTACACTAGTTTCTTAAATACATATCACTACACTATTATAAAATCTATCACTACACTCTTTGGCAATTGTAATAACAGAGTTCTATTAATACACTATGAATAATGTCTTTATAATAGAAAACATCTATTACTACACTAGTTTTAATAAATTATTTTAAATCTCATTATATAATTATTCGTGCGTACACGTGTCCTCGAATATCTATAACTACACTCTTGTCCATACTACTACTACACTACTTGGTAAATGCCACATTATAATAATATACTATTAAATATAATGCAATAGGTAATAAAATATAATAATTTTTAATATTTCAACAAGAATAAATTAATGGGAGCTACTTTAAAGAGAGAGGATTTTGGCGCATAGAGAAAAGACCTGTATTCCCAAATCCCAACTACTTGCGCGCCATTGTCGTCGTTTTCTATACGAAATCGAGGTGCCAAATAAATCTAAATGTTTGAATTTCAACCCAATTCCTAACCTGGTCTTCCAATCTTCAACTATTCTAATCCAATTTTCTAATATCGTAAAAAAATTCTCTGGGTTGTGCAATCACAGAATCGCAAATCTCAAGGTATGTATTTTTCCTCGACTTTATTTATTCTTCTCAATCAATATCTCGTCCATATTAGCCATCACATCGTGCGTATGATTGTAAAGGTGTTAGTGCTTGATTTTATCTTTACGGTTAGGGCTCGAATCGCTCGATATTTTGTGCGTTTGTTATATTCTAAATTTGGATTTTGGTCAAATTTATAGTTATCAAATTTGATGTTTCGTTTCAGCGGATATAAGATTTAGGTTTATAAATCAATTTGTTTGGAGTTGACATATCTTAGATGACGACTTTGATCGTACAAACTTGTGAATTGAATCTCAGTCTTAAGTTTGTGAGAAGAGACTTTGGTGTAGTATTGATTTTCTTAGTCTTGGTGTTACTTATTCTCTCTATTCAAATAGTATGTATATTCTTAGTCTTGGTGTTACTTATTCTCTCTATTCAAATATTATGTATAATCACCCTTTATTAGTAGATGTAATTGTTCCTATCCAAATAGTATATATAATCTCTCTTTAGCATTTAGCAATTAGTAGATGTAATTGTTCTTGAGTTAAAGACTTTTGGTTGGTGAGTAAAGTTCCTTTAGGAATTTTATATAGAGATTAGAGAGGTGAGCATGTGGAATGTATATTAGATGTAACTCCTTTTGAATAAAAAAGTTACTACTGATGAAGTTAATTTGCAAAATTATCAATGAATTCTTTGTTAGTCGTCACTCTAAAATGAAATGAGGTGAGCATATGGAATGTATATGAAATTCAATCTTGCTAAACGTATGTCAGGTATGCTTGTGTAGCCAAAAAGAGTTAGGAATTATCTAGCTAAATTTATCAAATTGGCACATAAATGAGGAGTTCTTTTAAGTTCCAACTCCCCTTCTCTATCATCTACCTGAATTGTTAAGGAGTTTTAAATAATATCATTGACCTAGATTATGATGGCGGGTGTAGGTGGTATTCTTTGAATGTGACTTGGTGTTGAAAAGGGAACAGTTGAAACAAGACGACGAAGGGTTTATATTATTGGCATGATTCAAATATAAGGCGTCACAATGAACCATTCATTTTAGCATCCAACATAAACAAGTATTCTATATACAAGATTCAGTTGATAGGGAATGGAATGCAGCCATCTCTACTGTTGCACCAGACAACAAGTGACCTTGTGTCCATACTGAAATGTACTTGCAAAGTGATATTTACAATCCTCCAGTGAACAGTGATATTGATTAATTCAATTGGGTCCATGATGATGTCGATGGAATTGAAATTGATACTAATTCGTGAAGGAAGACTGGGCAGGGGAGAAAGGTTGGTTGTTAATACACTTTTATCTATTTCTTTGCAAACAAGGTAGAGTTAATGAACTTTATATTTTATATTGTTCTTTTTCTTTGCAAATCTAACCACCTTATTGCTATCCTCAATCCTTTAATAAAGTATTCTTTAATTCCTGGTTGTACATATTGTTATGCTTGAATGCTATCTGATGGAATTGGAAAGTATACTAGGGCTAAAATAATTCATAAACCCATAAATCATTGAAGTTATATGAATCATAAAATTATGCTGCTTACAGAAGCTGAGGGCTTTGAGAGTCACAACTGAGCCATGTACCATTATTTGCTTTAACAATTCATTATTATGTTACTAAAAAAATATTCTCAAATGAAACAAGCATATATATGTGAAATTAAATTATGTACTTGTCTTATGTTTGAGTAAATTCTAAATGCTATGAACAAGATATTTACTTGTCTTCTTGTTTCATTTTGCAGGCAACTTTATAGCGTATTTTTCTTGATACTTATACTAATTCTTGTTTATACATTGTTGTAACAGTAACATTTGATATGGGACATGTAATTATCATTAGGATACCACCAATGAGCTTGATTTGATGATAGAGAGGACTTCTACTAGGTCCATCAACTTTAGGCAGCAACGTGAAGTACCTTGAAGCTGTTTTCCCAACACAAAGTTTTGGATACTAAAATTGCAAGAGCTGATGATCTCCAGTTAAATGAATTCTCGTATATTTGTATGCGACTATGATGTACCTTCGAAATTCATTGATTTCTTTTGTTCAATTCCATGGTTTCTCAAGCTATTACTCAATACTTCTGTTTTTTGTACCTGCAGGGTTGTTCTCAAAGGACAGATTCTTGATACATTTCTTCTTCCTCTTTCTATCTTTGTTACTTTGTATAATTTAGTGTTTATAAGAGCTTTTGTCATTTTGAACTGCATTCTCTTTCTAGCTCTATGTAGTATGTACCAATTTGTATTATTGGATGATAGCAGATGATGCTCCATATGTTTTTCATCATTTAGCATCAGCTGAAGGACTGCTCTTTCTAACTGTATATGCAAGGATTTTTGTATTAGAAGAAAACCACATTACCTAAAATTATGTGTTTGAATATATTTACTACAACAGTTGGAAAATTGATGATATCTAGTTACTATGGGTATACTTTTTTTTTATTGCGAACTATGTGTTATTCACACATAATTCACTATGAGAGTTGATCATATTTACTTAAATTTTAAGGTTGTACACAGCTACCTAAATATTTTATCATGTCTAGTCATCAACAAGTTTCTTTAACTGCTGATTGAAGAGTGCATATTCCAGCAACTAATTCGTTGAAAGATGATTAGCCTTTCCCTTTGATTAAAATAGCAAAACAAAATAATTTTAAATTTTGCAACTATGTTCAAGATGATTAGCCTCCCCCTTGCATTATAATAGCAAAACAATATAATTTTGAATTTTGCAACTATGTTCTATCCTCTGCTGCCCTTTGACTTAAAGAATCGGCATGAACCCCCTCCATAGGGGTGTATGTGAGTCAAGCCGATTCACTAGCTACTTGAGCTCAATTAGGAGAAGACCCAAAATCGACTCTCATTTAATCGACTAAGGTATTAGAGTAGTTCTTGAGCTTGAGTTTGAGCTCAAACAATACTAGGTTTGTCAAGCTCGCAAGCCTAATTGAGTTAACATAATTTAAGATTTATACTTTTAATATGTTAAATATTTATATTATACTCTAATTATAAATAAAATAAAAATATCTAATTAATATTATGTGACTGACTGAATCGAACTAAGTCGAGGTTGAGCGTTTTTTTAAGCTAGAGTTCAAAAGAATTGAGTTCAATTAAATTTGATTTGAGTTTTAAATTGTGAGTTAAATTCGAGCTTAACACTATTCGACTCAATTCCACCCACTTACACCACTACCCTCCTTGTCAAATTTGGATTCCTCCTTCATGTTACTTTTCAAATATATATGACACACTGCTTACATTAGACCTAATGAAAATATTTTTTTTTGTTTCAAAGTTAGCCCTTTATCATGTACATTTTGGGTTTGTCATCTATTTTCGAGGGAAGGAGATAGAGTTTGTATTGTATGAACCAATTTTACTATGAAATTGATTTATATTTAATATATTTTGTAGTAAAATAACTAATACATTTAATAAAACAATTAATATCATTAAAAAGTAAAAATAAAAACAATCAATACTCTTTAACGAAATAACTAATACTCTCAAAACAAATTTCACTATAAAACTTGGTCACACAATACTTTTCCTTCATGACAAACTCGATGCAAAACTTGTTCACCGTATAAAACTAGAGTCATACTAATATTATTACATCCGTTTAGTATAGAATATATTATGTAAATGATATTAATGATAACTATTAACGTGAACAATTATTTACTCTACCTAATAATAAAATAATTAATATTCTTTAATGAAACAACTATCACGCTTCAATATTTAGTAAAAATAAATAGTACCCTTTAAAACGAATACATTTAGTGAAAAACAATTAATATAATTTAATGAACTAATTAATATTCTTCTAATAAGTTACACGGTGAAATTTATTCATACTTTGTCCATTTAGTAATATTACAACTCTTATAAATGCACGCATAAACAAACTGAAATGTGCAGGGTATTAATTTACAAGTGTAATAATATTTATTGAATAAATATTATGGTATAATTAAAAAAAATTCATACCGTGAAAGTTTCACAAGAAAATTTTGATATAACATGAATTTATTATAGGATAGTTAATATTTGAAAAAAGTCGTTAAATTTATTGTTACAGTGATTAAGAAAAAAAACCCTAAATAGTTTATTTATATGATATTATTAATTTATTAAGTCTCAGTTATACATCGAATACAATACTTATACAATTGGTACCATTATATTAATTGCTCAAAAATCAAAAGAAAATCGCGGGAGAGAATCCGCCAAAAATGTAAATGAAATTGTGGGCTAGGGTTTCTTCCACGATCTATCGGTGTTAACGTTTCCTAATTACACAGGTTTAGGGCTTCGTCTAATTCTAATCCTCTTAACAAAGTGAAGGTAATGCGTAGATCAAAAGTACCTTTTAATTTTCCTTCAAAGTATTATCCTTTCTCACTCTCGCTACCGTATCTCGGGTAATTGTCTTTCCTTTAACTATGAAGTTGAATAATTCAATTTTCAGGGATGATAGGTTGCGGCCGATTTCACGCAAAAGCGATATCTTTGAACTAATTGATATTTCTTTTCAGGGGCTTGGATTTATAGATTATAGAGGAATTTCAGTTTCTTTCTTCTTGTTTCGATGTCATTTATTTAGTTGATTATAAGTTGCACTTCATGGAGTTTTACAAACTCCAATAGTTGACGAGGTATGGATGACTAGCTGCACTCATAGTTTAATAGTTGGTTCTCTTTTTGTTAGAATCTAAATCCCAAGCCTTTAATTAGAATTGCAGAATGACGAAACTATTCTCATAAGAGTTTAAAGTTGCGAGTCTACATGCTCATGGAGTTTCATGATAATTAACTTGCTATTTTTTTGTATCATCGTATTTAACTGAAATTTGGCGCTTGTTGAATAATTAGCAGTTATTCAATGAAAAGTATTACTAGGGCAACCATAAGTCCGATGTATTGTAATGGAATTCTAGAAATAGTTTTCTTTTCTGAACTTAATTATTCATTGCTCAATGCCATAATACACAATGAGTGGATGCTAGCTTCTGCAACCTGCAGGACTTGGGGTAGTTCTGTTTGACCATCTGGCCTACATACACCTTCGTTAATGCGATCAACATTGCGTAGTTTTAATTTCATAAGTGAACTTAGGTACACCCTGTCCATGCTGCTAATATTGCTGCTAATATTGCTACTAAAACGGTTAACATAGTCTTATATCCGTTTTGCACTTATTCTTTGTGGATTCACTCATCTCCCTCTCATTATAATGTTTGGATTGTAGCTGTTGTTTTACCTAGTATCTTCTCCTTGTTTTGTTACTGTACTTTATCATTGTTTGCAAGTCCACGGATTATGTTTGGTACTAGTGCTTTTATTTGGTACTAGTATTTTTCTTACATTTTGCAGGTATGGCTAATAAAAGGATGCATTCATAGTCT
Source organism: Ballota nigra (assembly GCA_947034835.1). Lineage (NCBI taxonomy): Eukaryota > Viridiplantae > Streptophyta > Magnoliopsida > Lamiales > Lamiaceae > Ballota > Ballota nigra. The sequence continues at coordinate 111,495,111 of OX344723.1, read as the reverse complement.
GGAGTTAAAGATAACGAGACACAATCAAAGAATGAGGAGAATGAGAAAAAATCATGACAAGAAAGAAGCTAAAGTTGTTGAGCTACCAGCAAAGAGACAATGCATAGAAGTTGATGCCCTTAACTGTGGAAATTTGTCTATGAAGGTGGAGCAGCAATTTGTTGATAACTTATTGAAGAAGAATTAAAAGACCTGGGAGGTAAGAGCTGGTGAGGCTTAGGAATATCTGTTGGATAAAAGAGTACAATACATGTCCGTGACCGTGTCCACTTACCTGAAATCTTGGGACTAAATTTTTTTTTCATAAACTATTGAAATATGATACTTCTCTCCTAATAACATTGTCTTTTTTTTTTTCAATTGTAAAATCTCAAATTTCCTACATTCGTGGAGACGTGTGCAATATGTTTTCAGCTGGAGTGAGGAATTTATGTGCTACTTAGATAACATTTGATGATTTTGACGCTGGAATTTGTCTTGACATTCTCTATTGTATGATAATGTATATGATTACTGTTTAGATATTAGATAAAGTGTTTATCTCTTTGTTTAAGCAGGAGGTGTTTCAGTAAATTTTACACTAAATGTAATGGTGTTGCCCTTATACAAAAGTGCAAGAGAGTTGGGGATCCTGACCCAAAGGATATTGTCCATCGCATGGTGATTTCTCTCGCTTCAACCACGGAACATGTTCAAGGTTCATTCCAGAAATCTCTCTCTCAAAAGAATGCATTTATATTATATTGTACAGTCTATTTGATCCCAAAAGAATTGTTACTAAAGGAGGCATTCATAGTATCAATCCATGTTCTGTAGTTGTGGGCCAATTGATGGGATTAAATTTTGTGAAGTACATGTGAGAAAGGTACTTGGACCTGAAAAAGACTTGATTAGGCTTTATGGTAATCTTCGAAAGATTCCACATGTACCGGAGAAATGATCACTTACTTTCCTATGCATTTTCATTGTACTAAAACATATCATTTGTATAAATTTATTTCTGCAAAATTAGTTTGATTCTTTAACTAATTTATACATCTGCAGGTGACACCTAGTGAAGATTACTGTTACTCTAATAGCGATTACAATGATGCTACATTGAGTGAGTATCTTTTTTTTTTCGCTCTTAATAGCCATTGTAATGCATATTTTGATTACCTTATATAATTTTAAATCTCCTTTTTGTTCACATTGTTTCTAGGGCATTTTAATACATGTCATAGAGCTGAAGTTATCTGTGCCATTTTCTTGATATTGGTGAACATTGTTGCTATTATGATATTATATTGATGTAGTGCAATATAAATTCCTAATCTTTTTTTGCATTCATATATAGTATGATATGCTCATTTTGATAAAATCTGGATTCATGTCAACTTATACAATATTTCTTAGTTTAGAAATATTCTGGAACTAGAGTATCAAAGGATTACCTATAATGTTTATTGCTTTTTAATTAATTATCTCTCACATAGTTTTTCTAGTTCACCCTTTAGTTAATTTTTCACAATTTTAACTTGTTATATGACTACTCCTTGCTTTTGATAACCTGCCCTGAAGTCCACATAGTCCATAGTATGTGACTTCATGTTTATGTCATTCGCTTTATATCTTCACTTGATTGTGCCTATTTGTATGACATTTTAAAACAGGTCATTAGTATAAAGATCATGTTGTGTAATAATTGCATGCAACTTAAAAAATTTACCTCCACATTTGTTTCTCTTGAACGCTTTAATAATTGCATGGAAGTTCTTCGTAAATTGCCTCCACACTTGTTTCTATTATACGTTTTGAAAACTCACGGCTGTGTTAATAATTGTAGATTGGGAGCCTCAGAAATACTTGTCGAGAAAGAGAACATAGCGAATTTTTGAAGGTTCGAGGTTTTGAGGATGCATGGTGCTCATTCTTTTAGAATTTCTCACCGTTTGGTTTTGATACACCAGTATACCACATTTGATAAGATAGTATATATATTATTCTTATGTAAGTAAAATTTTAGGTTAATATTATTTGGAATTCAGAATTCTCTTGTTTTTCATTTGTCAATGTAAAGAGTTGAGTACACATTAATTTTTGTTATAATTTTTTTAATTCAATTCAATTACTCCTTGTGACAAGAAATTTTAATATTTATTAATACAATATAATATATTAGAATTCTTATTCTTTTCCAATATGAAGTTTGTAAAGGCAATAATTAGTAGTAACTAAAATGGCCACTATAAATTAATATATATCATGATACTAAAAAATGAGGTGAATATAATTAAATTATAATATATATATATATATATATATAATTTATTATTACTATATATATATTATGACACTTTCAAATGACATATTAACGTTAGAAGTAAAAATGTATGTGTACTTAGAGCATACTTTCTAGTACATTTATAAATGTAGTTATAGCATATTTATAAATGTAGTTATAACACATATGTATATGTACTATTAATATATTTCTTAGCACTTTTATAAATGTAGTTATAGCATCCTACCTATTGTTACATTAGTTTACACCACACTAATTATAAATGTGGAGATAGGTCATGTGTAATGAAAGGTAATCAATCACTACATTTTAAAATGTCATTTCAAGCATTTTTTCTTGTAATCTAATGTTGAACTGATGTTTGTTTGCATGTTTGAGATCTCAAAAATGGTGGAGCAAAGAGAAGAGAGGAGGCATACTTGAAGAAATTGTTTTTTTACATTTTTATGCAAATAAATTGTTGCATTCTGCAATAGTTGTTTCATTCTGCAATTAATTTGTTGCATTATGCAATCAAATATGCAAATAAATTATTGTATTCTGCAATAGTTCACTACAAGAAAAACATACTTTCTTGACATTTATTAGTGTAGTTACATGTCACTTGTTAATACATTAAACTTAATATGACATTTTCCTAAAGTGTCGTCTGATCTAATGTAACAATAGATATTAACCTTTTACTACACTATTAAACGTGGTGTAAAAGTAGTTTTCATTACACTTAATTAACCATCAATTTTCAACTATTAATAATTAATTAATTATTTAACCATTAATAATCATCTAATTATTATTCATATTTCAATATAAATTGTACTGGTATTTTATAATGACAATAAAAATGTTGTGCTAGACTATTATTATCACAACAATAGTAATTATATAATTCATAAAATATTTATAAATAAATATTTATTTGCCAATTTTTTAAAACAAATATCTTTCCATTAACAATAGTAAATTATAAACAACATCGTCTTTCAATATTTTTTAAACAAAATAACTAAACATAAGAACATAACTCATTAACCTAACTTAAAACAAACTTAAATTAGTGACAACATAGCAGGCTCTCTTTCATCCTCCAATCTTCAGTAAAAAGCTTCTCTGAAGATCAACAAACTGATTTATCTTCACCTTTTTATATCCAGTCATTATACCTATCCCTTGCAAAAATTTGTAGCATTTTCCTCAAATCCAAATTCTGCAGAAACATAATTTGGAGAAGGTAAATTTATGCCTTAATAATGTGAAATCAACCAATGACAAATAACTAGTAGAGACTAACCTTTTGATGTCTCCTTTGAATACTGCAATCACGGCTATGAAAGCTGCAACCTTTCCATATGATCAGAAAGTAGTTGGACTTCATGATGTCGACTCTAAAGCTCCTAGGTAATGTTAAAAAAACAAATAAGTCGATTACAATAACCACCTTCTTAAGTAATGTTAAATATGATTATCAAGAAGGTTACACACCATTACTATCATGAAGGTTATTGTGTTACACTCTGTCTTTCATGAATAACACATATGTCTCATATGATGCTGCAACATATAGAATAAACAATATCATACATAGTTAAGCATATGATCAATGGGAAGAAAACCTGGACATGTATAATCCTGGATTTTATGAGATATGGGTAAAAAGGACAAGACAACAAAGAACAACTAATTTAAACAACATCGAAATATTTTTTTTTTTACAGAAACATAGAAATAAAGTTAACAATAAAATAATAACTAATTTAATTAGACACAAACAATTGAAGATACTGCTAAAAATGAAGTTAACAAAAGTGACTTCACCATATATAAGAAGTAGATTTGTTGTAGCACGTTTTGTAGAGAGAACCCATAATCCATGTTGTCCTGAGGAGACTTGTGAAACGCACTGTCTTTGTTGTGACAAAAACATTGTCTCCAATTGTTTAATTCGTGATTGCTGCTCCTTTAAGATGCGGTTGGACGTGCTCCTACAATATGTAAGGAAAAAAAATACTTATACAAAACATAAATATTGAACTAACAAAACTCTGCACAGAAATATGTAAGGTACTAGGTACAACAATTATACCATAATATAACAACAAAATTCTGCACATTTATTTCTGGACATTGCAATTTTAGCTTCTGTTGTATCTTTGTGCTTATTTTCCATCCCTTCATGTTCAGTTTTATGCTCTAAAACAAGGAAGAATTTGGAATAAGTATTACACATAGTTCATTTTCTCTGCCTTATTTCTCTTAATTCGTCAATATTTTGCACCACCTCAAGCATGAATTGGATTAAAAAAAATTCGCTTTAAGAGAAGATTTCATGAAATTCTCACAGTTTCCCAGCTACATTAGCATTAATGAAGAAAGGAAAATAAGAGGGTTAGTCTAATCCTGAAATATAATGTAATATGATTTACCTTAATTTTAAGGGGCATGAGAGATAATCTAATAATTTACTATCCCCTTCCATTCTTAGGCTACTGAGATAATGAGAAAATCACATGTTAGAATTAACACAACATTAAAGCAATACATGACAATATGTAAAAGCCTGAAACAAATTAGGAAACCATATTTGTTGGATGTGGCTCATTTAATAATAAATTCTTGCAACACATTACCATGTACTGATATTTGAGAAGTGGGAAGCTTAGACATTTCCAAGAGTCCATAGTTGACAAATACTATTATGAAAAGACCATGTTTTTGAATTCAATATATTGCAATTCTGCGAATTTTAATAAAAAAAATTCAAGCCCAGAAGAAGCAACACAAATCCAAATTTTAAGGCAAAAACTTGCATGAGACAACACAAATTAACACCCACCCCTATCAAAGTGTTAAATGAGTCAATGTCCTAGTTATACCCATTCCCATTGTCTCATGCCATGAGACGGTCTCATACAATACATACTCAAATTTTAATAACAGAGAGACAACAAATCCACAAGAAATAGGTTCAAAGCTGCTGTAATAATATGATATATATATATATATATATATATACACACACACACATGCTAGATAATGTATATATAGCAATACCTGGCAAGTTGGAATCACCAAAATTTTCATCTGCGAACACTGTTTCTTGTAAACTTAGATCTCTTAGTTGATTTTTTACTTCTTGACATGTATTCCCACTTGACATGTATCTAGTATACTGTTTCTTGTAAACTTAAATTTTCATCTGTGAAAATTGTTTCTACATAAAGAATGAACCATTTGCCCTTTTATTTGGGCACTCATTAAGCCCACCATAAAAAAGAATATGCCCTTGACATATTAGAAATCACTCTTATACACAGAGGATAATTAAGAGGATAAACCTTCAGTTTCAAATCCAATCGACTACACTATCTCCAAACTCAACAAACCAAATAATCAAATAGAAAATGTGAATATATCCAGTGCAATTTGCTTAAACCAGGTAACTAAATTCAATGGTAGCAATTGACAATAAAAATCCGACTACTAAAAGAATAAAGTAGCTACAATGCGGTCTTCAAGCATCTAAACAAAAAATAGATAAAAATAGATAAATCAAAACACTCACATTTTCAATTGGACTCAAAATCCCCGCAGTGTTTTTAAATCGATTGTTCCACCACCAACCAACACACATCAGCAAGTATAAAAGGGTGTCGAAGAATTTGCAGAACCTGGAGACAGTTTAACGAAGAAAAACAAGATGAAGGAATTAGAGATTACCTTTTTTCTGATATACGAACAAATGGTATAAAATCTTCACTATTGCGGAGATGTAGAGAAACTTATTTACAAGGAGAGAAAGCACATTCCTCGAGAAGTTGATTAATTCTCTTTCCCTTCCTGTCGCGCAGAGGAGAGGCGGTGCTGTTGCAACGGAGAGCAGCACGGTGACGCGATGTCGCTATGATGGACGCGGCATCACATCGCGCGGTGATGTGGATGAACGCTGGGTGCGTCGCGTAGAGAAGAGGCGGTGGCGTTGCGGCGGAGAATCGAGATCGAGTTCTGAGTTAGGGCTTAGAATTGGGACTTTTTTATTTTGTGGTTGGAACTGCATTTCATGGTTAATCTGATCGAATTGTTTTTTTTTTTTCTTTTTTCTATGAATGTTGATCGAATGAAGTAAAAGAAATTTAAATGGGTGGAATTATTTAGAAAGTTAATTTTATGTGATAGATAACCGAAAATAGATAACTGATTTATTGAAATAAATATTTTTTCATACAATATAAAAGCAAAATATGTGTTACTATAATAACACAAATATTTTACTCAATAGATAAAGATGTTTTTGCACAAAAACATAAAAACACCCCCCAAGTTGTGTTACCATAAGGACAATCACATGTTACTATAAAAGCAAATGTGTATTACTGTTGGAGCAAATATATGTTAATGTCAGAGCAAATGTGTGTTACCAGAGAAAATGTGTATTGATGTTAGAGTAAATATGTGTTACTACAAATGTGTGCTACTAAGAAAATGTGTGTTAATGTTAGAGTAAATATGTCTTACTGCAAATGTATGTTAATGTTAGAGTCAATGTGTGTTACTACAAATATGAGTTACTATTGGAGCAAAGGGTGTTAATACTAGAGCAAATCTGTGTCAATGTTAGAATAAATGTGTGTTAATGTTGGAGCAAAAGTATGTTAATGTTAGAGCAAATGTATGTTGTTGTAGGAGCAAATGTATGTTAATGTATAAAAAAATAAATATAGATTTAAAGGGATTAGGAATAAATTTAAAATCATGTGTTTGTTCTTGTAAAAACACATATTTGTCCTTATTGATATTTTAAAGTACAAAATTCTATTTTTTAAGGACTAGTAACACATATTTTGCCTTACAGTAATAAAATTTTGCTCATATAGTAACACAACCTGAGAGCTAAAAAAATCTTGAAATAAGTTTTGTACTATTTTTTTTTTTTTTTAAAGCAGCTTGACCCGCTTAGGATCCGCGAATTTTGACCTGAAACGATACGATCCGCAAATTTTTTAATATTTGCTTATTTTTTGTATATTTTATATGTGAAATATTTTACAAGAGAGTGCCTTTTTTTTTTATATCTTTTTAATATTTGAGAAAATAACCCGTCAAACAAAGATATTAAAGAAAATAATTAAGACATTGTAAATTAAAAATATTTATCCTTTTTTTCCTTGCTAGGTGGGTTGGGATCGTGACCAATCGAACACCTAAGCCTCACTCACTTTATTTTATGCCATAGTTATATTATTTATATATTTTATTTATTCATTTATTTAATTTACAATTCTTTTCTAAACTTAAAAAAGGATAATAATACACTTAGTCATAATAGTGTAGTGATAGGTCAGGGAGTAGTGTAGTTTTAAGCTCCGAGGCCTGAGTGTATTATTAAACTAGCTTTCAATACACTCTTTTTATAGTGTATTAAAATTAGAGAAAATTACATCCAAGTATAGTCTTGTAAGCTAAAATAGCAACCAAGTGTAGTACCTTTTTTAAATTACAACTAGGTTAGTTTTTAAAGTTAAAAAGACTTAACTACCCCTAAAAAGTATCAGCAGTTTCTTTCTTCTATTTACATCTCCTCACTTTTTCTTTCCAATTCAGAACGATCACTTCTCTCTCTACTACATTCTCTCTCTCTAATTCAAAATTCACATTTGCCTAGAAAATCCGACCAAATCCAACCACCGCTTCAAAGAAATTCAGCCCATTTCGCATTTGTGCAAGTCTTTTTCAAACCCATTTCTATTCTTCTTCAAAGACTTTCTTGTGTGTTGCTGGAATTTTGGGGATTTATATTTGGGGGAGGGTGGGGGCGAGGGGCTAAATCTAAGAGTAGATCAAAGAAATTGAAGGGAAGAAAATAGTTGTTATCTTATTTTGAATTATTTATCTACAGAGTAAATCAGTGTTTTTCAAATTTTAGGGTGTTTAACCTTATTTCAAGATTTTTCGGTGAAATTTGGGCAAATGGTTAGGGTGGGTTGGATTTTTGGAAGATTTGGGTGTGGTTGGATTTTTGTTCCAAAGATTGGGTAAGTTTTGAGGATTGACGAGGTGGGGGACTATTTGCTACAAAGATAGATCTTTTATTGAAAATGTGGGGGATTGTTTTTGTTGCAGAAGGTTTGGGGGGTGGAGTGGGTAGGAGCTTGCTTGGGATGGTCCCTGGGTAGGTTGTGGGCGTGGGAAGTTTTGGGGTGGTGTGGGGTTTGGGCGGGTAGGATGGGTTAGTTTTATAAGATGATTTTTAATTTTTTTATGTTGTGTTCTTGAAAAAACAAAATAGTGCAAGAAGTTATTTCTAGAGAAAATACAACTAGGTATATTTTAGATGTTTTTGGAATGTAGTGATGTTTGAGATTAAAAATATTGGTGCTTTTGAAACTCAGTTTAATCATATACCTTTTACAAATTATAAGCAATGATTAGTTTTGGGATAATTTGTTTAGCTATTCATATTTGATAATTTGGATTCTTTTGCAAATTATTTTGGAGTTTGAAGGATTATATGTTCATTTTATGATAGGAAAATTGTGTTTCAAGTAAAGCACCCTGCAAATACGAAGTGGAGGATAAAGAAGAGGAGGAGGAGAAAAAGAGAATATGAAGAGGAGAAGAGAATTGTTTAGATGCAAAATGTATATTATGGTATTATGTTTAGTCCATATTAATTTTAGATTCATCGTACAAACAATTCATTTGCACTAAAGCCCACACTCTTATACTACAGATTATGAATTTGTACTATAGTATTATATCTTACACTGTGGTACAAATAATTCATTTACACAAATTAAAATTTTATACTATTGTTCAAATTTGTACTATGCTATTATCTTTTGTACTATACATTTGCGAGAATAATTATTAAATAACGAAATGCAAACAAAAAAATGTCAGTATTTTTTTTATTAAAAAATTGAACATAAAACTTGATAAATTTAAAAAAGTTGGAAGAGAAAAGTGGGAAAGTAGATATCAAATCATAAAATAATGAAAAGTACAATGAATAGTGTTTAAAGAGAAGTTGATGGAAAGTAAGGTTAAAGAGGTAATTTAACACATAAAACTTAACCTCTATGCAATTAAAAATACACTTGGTTGCAAGTTGAAAAAGGTACTACACCCCATTGTAATTTTGTCTTAAGAAATACACCCCATTGTAGTTCCCCTTAAAATTAATGTAGTAATAGACCTTTTTTCTTGTAGTGGTTGTTTCATTCTGCAATTAATTTGTTGAATTATGCAATCAAACATGCAAATAAATTATTGTGTTCTGCAATATAGGTCTTCTTATATGCAAATAATATTTTTTATTTTCTATGTAATTTTAGTTTTTTAAATATGTAAATTTCAATTGTTGGTAATAAAATTGTGTTTTGTACATTTATTTTTTATTTTTATTTGTGTTAATTAATACTAAAAATAATTTCTGGTAAAATTTGAAAAAAAAATATTCAATTACTGGGACACGGGCAAAAAGTAACAAACAAATCTGAAAATTCAAAATTATAAACAAAAAGAAAAAAAAAATATGTCAGCAAATATGAAATTGAAAAAAGACAAAAAGAAACCAATAAATCTGAAATTCAAAATTAAAAAGGAAAAGAAAAAGAAATTTGAGAATGTGTCAGCAAAAAAGCAGACATGGTCTGCAAAAAAAAGGGGGGAATTGATGATTTTTTTAGTGTGGACCCCTCAAAATGTGCCTCTTTGCAATGTAGGGAAATTAGTGTGACTCTATGCAATTAAGTTTTATATGATTGTGCCTCTATGTGACTAACCCTTTTAATAATATCATTTTATTTTACAAAATAGATACAATTGTTGATGATCGGGGGCAAATTTACATTAGGACAGCACTGGATTTGAGTCCATTGCAAACTCAAATCAATTACTTTTCCCTAAAAAAAAATGTTTGTTGTCTTTTTTATTGTTATTAAAAAAGTAAGTAAGTATAATATGTAAAAAATAAAAATATTAGATTAAATCAAGTACAAAATAAATTTTTAATGTGTGCATTTTGAAGAATGTATAAAATTTATTATTTATATTTTAGAAAACATGACTATTTTTAGTGGATTGACAATAAGACAATCAAAACCATTTTTTATGGACAGAGGGAGTACATATATACATATACTAGAAGAGTGCCCAAATACTATGCAAAATGTTCTTTAAAATAAATTATGTATCATACGACATTAAGTTTATATAAAAAATTAAAAATAAGCAAAACATTATTAGGACAGTTAATAATATAAGTCAATCAGTGGTGTTAATACGACCCTATATCTAAAAGAAGTTAAAAATTTATGGTAAATAAAATATATATATTCAAAATATTTAAATATTTATAAGATGTGTGCAAGGTTGAAATTCAGGTGATTGTATTTTTTTAATTAGAGACAATATATATTTTACAAACATAATCTCAATGCAGATCCATAGAAAGATGATATAAAAAAATCAATTTGAGATTAAAAAAAAATCAAATGATTTAATTTTATTGTATTTAAAAGAAAAATTGTCAACTAAATATTATAATCTCAAATAATTAGAATTTTAAAATTATGTAAAGAGTATTAATTATTATTGAAGAGTTGTTTACTGTTCAATGAAAACAAACTAAAACTTTTCAGTAAAAATAACTATTACTCCCTCCGTCCATGAGTAAACTTCCCACTTTCCTTTTCGGGCCGTCCACGAGTAAGTTTCCCATTTCATAAATGGAAATAACAACTCTCTATTATATATAAACTTTAACCTTCAAACTCACACAATATTACCTAAAATGCCACTCATTCACTTTACTTTTCAACACTATTCATTACTTTATCCCAAAAGTCAACATGTGGCCCACCATATATTAATAAACAAATACACTTTCTTAAACCATTCAACAAAAAGAAATGAAAAACTTACTCGTGGACGGAGGGAGTATAATTTAGTGAAAACAACTAACATAATTCAATGATTCATGTATGGATTCATCTTGTTCTATATATACTCATAAAATAGATACTTAAATTTTATAAAATATTCATGATTTGTGTAATTGGTAATTTTGTATACATTTTAAACGATGTTCAAAAGGTTGAAATTCATACCGATACATTTTTTTTTTTTTTTTAAGACGATTTTTGCATGACTCCGTACTTCCATAGGCATCGCCTGCTTTTGACATGCTGTAGTGAATGCTTTATTGGAAAAATCACTTAATTTTAGGGTATATGTATATCCGATGTTGAGAATCCCAACTGTTTACATACACTCTCTCATCTTCCATTCCCAGACCCGCCGCCCCACCGCTATACAATCCAATCATCATTCGGTAAAAATTTCAGATTCTATAAATCTATATAATACAATTCAAGCAATAATGGAGTTGGAAAAAATTGTGATTTTCTCAATCGTATAACACTCATCTGTAAACATTGATGTTCTATTTTTTTTTTTAATTAATTAATTAATCACGTTGGTTGGAAGTGGAATGCAGCCTTTGATATTAAATAGAAGCGAAAAAAAAAATTTGTCCATTAACACTAACCCGTTTAAGTTTTGATTACAACCCATTTTTAATTTCCAGTAGCCCCGATTTTATTCTTTATTCAATAGTATTTTTATTTGTTCATCGTTTCAATTCTTTTATTTAACTTTTTTGTATCTAACATTCTCAACAACAAATTATTTGAGAGCATTTCATGTCATGAGACCATAAAATGAAATATAAATTGAAGATGACACATTAACATTTTGATATAAATGATGTTAATTTACATTAGGGGAACACTAGGCTTTATAGAGAGATTCAGAATTTGATAGTGGGATCCCAACTTATAAATCCGGATGGGCTGAAAATATATTTCGATACATTAAAAAAATTATATATAAGAAAAATAGGGATTAAAACCGTTTTCGTCTCGTAATTTTTTACCTTTTTTTTGTCTCATACTTATTTACTTTTTTTGATTTAGTCCCACAACAATTTAAATTTACCAAAATTAGTCTCAAATGGCCGGAAAACTCGTGAAACCACGCCGCGCGTTTTGGTCACGTGCTAATATTTTTCAGCGGAATAGGATGACGGGTCCCGTTTTGAGGACGTGGCAAACTAACTAAGTAATTTCTCTTATAAAATAAATATAAAACTAAAAAAAATATTTTCCAACTCATTTTTTCAATAAAAAAAAAACCTTAAAACAAAAAATAAAGCTACCTGCAATTAAAACAAAAACAAATCAAAGCAGCCCTCATGTAAATACACTCATGTACATATATTAGATGAATGTCTACTTACTATGCAAAATTTTCTTAAAAAATAGATTATATATCATAAAGCATTACAACTACATAATGGTTTATACATGAACCATTGAAGGTAATTAGATGTTTTCATTAAAGAGTATTAATTGTTTTCACTGAAAAGTATTAGTAATTGCTTTTACTGAAGAGTACCAGTTGTTTATTAAAAACAAACTAAGATTCTTCAGTGAAAACAACTAACCTTTTTCAGTGAAAACGATTAATACTCTTTAGTTAAAGCAACTAACACCCTTCAATAAATTCATGTATGAACCAGTTCCACACTATACATACTCAAATTAAAAATAAGTTAGACATTATTAAACCCGTTGATAATATAACTCAATCATTAGTATTGTTAATACGATCTATATTTAAAAAAAGTTAAAAATATATTTTAAATAATATATATATATATATATATATATATATATATATATATATTCAAAGTATTTTAATATTTATAAGATGTGTGCAAGGTTGAAATTCATGTGATTGTATTTTTTTAATTAGAGATAATATTATTATACAAATATAATCTCACATGTTAAATGCAAATCAATCGAAAGATGACATAAAAACCGATTTGAGATTTTGAAAAAATCAAATAATTTAAAATTTATTTTATTGTGTTTTTAAAACAATAAAAATTCGCTAATTTAATGTTATAGCCTCAAATAATTAGAATTTTTAAAATATATAATTATTAATTAATAGAATAAATCAAAATTATTTAATATGTTTAATTGAATTGTTCGAATATTTCAAATTTTCTAAATGAAAAATTAAAAAAATAGTTGGACAACAAAAATAAATCAATTAAACATTAAGTTTTCATATAATTATAATTTTTTATTTTAATCAATTAATTTAGTAATAATAGAATTAATATTCTTAAGTTACTTGTTTGAATTACTAAAATAATTAAGAATTTTTTAAATATAGGATATCCTAACACCTCAAGTATAGTAAAATAAAATGTAAATTGATAGATTCCTAATAAAATTTCTAATATACTTTTATATACTCAAATTATATAAAATCTATATTCAAACTTTATGAAGATGCATGATTTGTAGAAGAAAATATATATATGCATTAGTAGATGACTGAATATCCTGGTTTGGGATGTTAGTAACTGAAGATAGGTAGGCAGGGTATTCTTGAAAACCATGTACAAAAAGTTATGTTTTATTGCAGTTTCTCCGATGTGATTTTGACTAAAGTTGTGTTTGTAAACTCTACGAAATGAATAATTCTAATGTAGTATCAATTTTTCTTTTTTAGAAAAGCTACTTTTTACATCAAATTTTGAAAAAAGAAGAAGCTATTAATATGGGGAGTTTGGCGTTAGCGCACGCCATCCTCATTATTATTAAGAGTAATTTACTCTGGACTTGAGTACATTAAAAAAAAATTCCAAACAAAAATATTAATACTTCAAAAAAAAAAATTAGTAATCCTCTATAAAGTAATTAGTAGTATCCTAATTGCAAAAAATGCACAGTTCAACGAGTTAATTTCTTTTTTAAATCTTAGTGTATGCTAAAATTTTTGTATTATTAATGGAATATAATTCGTTGTGTTCGGACAATTTGTAAGTATTAAATAAACATAATATTTATTTTTGTTTTAGTTATCACAATTGAGAAAAAATATGTGTTCATTTTTTGTTTTAAACGGGGTATAAATAGTTATCATCTATAATTATATATACACACTCTCATATGCACTTGGTGCACGGTGCACTCACTCAACAGTTAAGATTGTTTACACTGAAAAGTGTAGGATGATTATACTGATAAGTTTGATTAGATTACACAGAAAAGTTTGCACTTTTCAGTGTAATCTAACTATACTTTTCAATGTAATCAAATCATATTTTTCAGTATAAACTATCTCAACTGTTGAGTGAGCACACCATACACCAAGTGCACAAGAGAGCTACTCTTATATTAAAGATTTAAAGAACATAAATATATTTAAATAGGATAAACACAACCATTTTACCATAAAACAATTTTAATATTCCATGAATATGAGACATGGTTTTGGAAGATTATTTAGAAATTGATAATTTAATTTTAAAATTCCTTGTATTTAAAGTTTTTTGCCACAATATTTAATTTTTTTTTTTTGATTATTGCCACGTAGACGCTGCATCAACGATAGTTCTCTACAAATATGTCCGTAAGTCTGAATTGCAAAAAAAAAAAAATTAAATTAGAACTTTTTTTAACAAGATTCCAAAGTTTAGTTTAAAATGCAATTTTGAAAAATGTCGTGATTTAAATTGCAACTAAGCCTTAAAAAAAATTGTCACCTAATTTAAGTTTTTTTGGACGGCTGTCACGTAGACGCCACATCGGCAACGAACAAAGTCAAATTTGCCTGTAAGTCATAATTGCCAAAAAAAAAAAAAAGTTAAGTTGCAGTTTTTTCTTAACAAGATCTAAAAGTTTAGCTTAAAATGTAATTTTGGGAAAGATCATGATTTAAATTGCAATTAAGTCTTTTTTTTTTTTTTATCTGTAATGCCTATTAAATATAAGAAACAACAATTAAAAAACCATCAACAACTCAGTTAAGCATGTTTGTAAGATTCTCCTCCTGGCCTCTTCTGTTCGTACCTTCTTGGATATTGAGTAGGGTAAGTAAGGTAAATTATTAATTTTAGATTTATCATTTAAGGTTTGAACTTTTAAAAAATTACAAAATATACCCAAAAATTAAAAAAAAATTAAAAATCAAATTTTACCCACGCCCCTTCTCCCACACCACATGCGCGTATCCTGCTACCTTTATACGCGACTCCTCTTATTTTCTTTTTTCTATTGTACGAATTAGTCATGTGGCGAATTCCGTGCAAACCTCGCGTGAATTGCACCCGCACCCATGCAATATCTGATACTGCATACCAGTTAAATTTGAAGAATCCGCGCACCATTGTTGATAAGAGTGAAAAATATTAAAAATAAAATTTTCAATTAAAGATAAATAATATAAAAAAAAACAATACAATCTGTTATAAAATTTTAATTCCTTTTATAAAAATATGTCTTTTCTAATAATAACTATATATTGAAAAAGAAATTTTCAATTTTTTTTTCTTTTATTAAAGGAATGTACAAATTTTATTTAAGAAAAATTAAAAGAGAAAAAAACATTTTTTGTGTATTAAAAAGAAGTAATAAAAATTTATTTAAAAAAAAGTAATAAAATTATTTTAAGTAAAATATGGGGAGTTGAACCTACACCACTATCAAGGAAAGAATGGAACATTACTATACGAGTTTTCATATTAGAAAATAAGTTAAAATTGAGTCAAAATTGAATTCTAAATTCAACGGTATACAATGCATTCTGGGTATGCTAAAATGATTCATGAAGTAAGGGTGTCCGGTGGATTAGTAATTAGTGTGATAATTGTTTGAAATTTATATATTTAATTTTCTTAATTTGACAGAATTTCATGCATTATATTTACACTAATTTTGCTATTTTTTAGGTAATTTGAGAATTTCTGGAACAAAAACAAGAGCCTATACCTATAATTTATTGAGTCAATTGAAGAAAGAACTCAAGTTGAAACGAGACAAGAAAAAATATAAGTAGAGATGAAATTGCAATTGCACTTAAAAGAGGAAAAAATATGAAACCCAAGATGCATGCCCGTTTCAGAATTAGGGCGGCCCAAAATTGAAGAAGCACAGCCCATAGATTAATTTATCTCAGTACCCATCAATTAAAAGAAGAATTTGGCAAAGGTTAAGTTACCTAAATTCACATCTTTTGTTAATACACTTCCCTTAAAAATGTTCGAAACAAAAAATAAAGAAAACTTGATAATATTCTAGAAAAATTTCTCCCATTTTTTTATGGAGTGTATTAACAAAAGAAGGAACGGTATTTAACAAACCCCTCTTAGCAAAGGAGATAACTTACTTCATTTCTAAGAAGGCCCAGGTTATTTGCACTAGCCTCTATGTTAAAGACACTACCCGGATGAATACACTAATTTTTTTTTCGGAATTTTTTTTCGAATTTTTAATATTTTTTTCGAAAATAATGAAATCAACAATATTTCGGAAAAAAAATTCGAATTTTTTGTTTATTTTCGGAACTTTTTTCCGAAAATATTGCAAATTTTCGGAAAAAAAAGTAGTTTATTTATCCAGGTAGTGTATTTAACATAGAGACTAGTGCAAATAACCGTGGTCTTCTAAGAACTGGGAACATCTGTTATTTAATTCAAGTGGATCCCATCTTTCAAGTTGACCGAATTAGTGAAACAAGGAAGTGAATGCTCCGATTAAGGCTTAATTATACTAAATCCATCAAACTATCTGCTATTTTGTACCTAAATCACCAAATTAAATTCTTTGAAATTAATACATACAAACTATCAAATTTTAGCACATAAACTACTAAATTTAATTTTCAGCTAAAATTTCTCCGATTTCAACATATAAGGATATTTTTGTAAAAAAAGAAAGTTCAATTGATGGTTGTTGTGAAGCTTTACTCCTAGTGGGACGAGGGCCTCGTCGAGGCCGAATGACAAGGACAAAGTCCCATGAGCTCGATCTCGTCGGGCTCAGGCCTCGCCATCCTAGCTCTCCACCAAAAAAACCCATACCTCGCCCGAGGAACCAGGACTAGGTCGAGGTCCATTCCATGCCTCAGATAGTTTATTCATCTTGTCATAGTGACGACCATAATGGTACCTCGTCAGACTCCGGACCTCAGCATCCCAAGGAAGGAGCTAGTCTCAGGATAGTATTGGGGCCGACATCCTATCGTCTCTGAAGAGAAGACGAGGAGAAAGCCACATATTCAGTCTTATCCAAGGAAATCCATGTCAGTAACCACATCATGCAATCATCATACATATATAATAGCACTAGGATTTCCATTTTTAGTTTTGGAGGGAGAATCTTTTGGCCCTTGATCATATTTTCTTGGATTGATCTTAACCGTTCATTTTATTTTCATAATAATTATGGTAGATCATATTATTATTTAATCCTGATTGCTATTAATTTGGAACCGTTATAATTATTTATGGTCTATTTATACTCTTGAATCATGAACTTCACAAAATAGTATAGAGTGGTTTATCTTTCTTATGTATTAGACAAAATAGTCATTGAATTTGCATTTGTTATTCTTTAGATTTTTTTTGTCGAAAGAATGTATATATTTTATTGAATTTGTAATTGTTGAGGATATTCGTTGTAGATTTCTAGACTACTATCAGAGAACGAATCTTCTGAATTTTGAAGAATTGCTCGAAGATTTAAAGACATTCATGGGAGATTTTAAGAGCTAAGATTCCCAGAAAAAGTTTGATATACGTGAATCTTTGTCTTCTATTTATACTATTGGATAGTCAATTTCTTAACTATTGTATAAAGATTGGCAAAAGGTATAGATTTATCGTTCTTATATATTAGACAAAAAAAGTCACTAAATCTGTATTCGTTTATTTGTAGTAATTTTTTTTAAAATAAAAATGTGTAAATTTCATTGAATATGTAATTGTTATAAATATCTTGAAGATATATTTGTCAATTTTTTAAAAATACAATTATCGGATATTTTTCTATTACACAAGATACTCATTTAATAACTAACTATCACACTTTGCAAGTATTCTATTGTTTTTGTTGTTTTTCAGATTTTTTGAATTTTATCTTCATATTTATTTATTAGTTGTAGAATTCATCAAAGATTTAAAAAAGATATTAGAGATATTCATTCTAAATCTGTATTCGTTTATTTGTAGTAATTTTTTATAAATAAAAATGTGTAAATTTCATTGAATATGTAATTGTTATAAATATCTTGAAGATATATTTGTCAATTTTTTTAAAATACAATTATTAGATATTTTTCTATTACACAAGATACTCATTTAATAGCTAACTATCACACTTTGTAAGTATTCTATTGTTTTTGTTGTTTTTCAGATTTTCTGAATTTTATCTTCATATTTATTTATTAATTGTAGAATTCATCAAAGATTTAAAAAAGATATTAGAGATATTCATTCTATTCAAATATTTAAGATTTTTATGAATAAATATTCTTCTCATTTGTGTACCTGAGATTCACGTTTGAATATTATTTTAACATAATTGCATGATTTATGCAAATATAGTCACCGTAATAAAGAGATGTAATAATTACAATAGAATTACTTAAAACACATTGTAATCCTAATAATGTTTATCTTCCAAAATCTTCATTTTGATTTGAATATATATACTATTTTTCTATTGCCTTTACATGATTAATTAATTTATAGTGTTAGTGGTAGTATATATTAACAAGCTAACTTTATAGAGTACACGTCAATGAATAGTACTATTGAATAATACATTTTGTATTGTCTAATTTTAAATGAAGAGAATTATTTAATATAATATATATATATATATATATATATATATATAAAAGATTATAAGAGATAAATTTTTCTATTACACAAGATACTCATTTAATAGCTAACTATCACACTTTGTAAGTATTCTATTGTTTTTGTTGTTTTTCAGATTTTCTGAATTTTATCTTCATATTTATTTATTAATTGTAGAATTCATCAAAGATTTAAAAAAGATATTAGAGATATTCATTCTATTCAAATATTTAAGATTTTTATGAATAAATATTCTTCTCATTTGTGTACCTGAGATTCACGTTTGAATATTATTTTAACATAATTGCATGATTTATGCAAATATAGTCACCGTAATAAAGAGATGTAATAATTACAATAGAATTACTTAAAACACATTGTAATCCTAATAATGTTTATCTTCCAAAATCTTCATTTTGATTTGAATATATATACTATTTTTCTATTGCCTTTACATGATTAATTAATTTATAGTGTTAGTGGTAGTATATATTAACAAGCTAACTTTATAGAGTACACGTCAATGAATAGTACTATTGAATAATACATTTTGTATTGTCTAATTTTAAATGAAGAGAATTATTTAATAATATATATATATATATATATATATATATATATATATATATATATATATATATATAAAAGATTATAAGAGATAAATTTGCATTTTTTATTTGTAAATTATCCGTCTGTGGAACACTTTTTCATTAACATATTTGAATTAAAACTTCTTTGTTTGAGTTTTTAATTTTTGAATTCCCCCAAACCATTTATTAGGATATTAATTTTATAATTAATGTGTAATAATTTTAATCTCCGGATTACAGTGTAATTATTGGATATCGGATCATTTTATATTATTCTTTTATGATTATCCAACTTCATTCATGATTTTTTTTTTTTTACAAGTTAATAATATTTTTGAGTTACATTTCATTTTATTACCTATTTTACTAATTTATTAACTTAACAATATAAATTTTAATGGAATGTTTGATTATCAAATGGTAGTTATAGGAATTAAATCCTAAACTCTAAGGATATGAAAAGTATGATTATTAGAATCTGCATTATAGGAATAAAAAACTGCATCTATTTAATTTTACCCATAAAATTTTTATCCTTTAATTTGAACATTAAAACTTAATTGTATTGTTATATTTATTTTAATAAGTCAACTAAATAACATAATCATGTTAATTTTCATTGATCTCTACGCATTAAAATATTCTAATATGGCATTTCAAATTTTTGTTAATTTAATAACAACCAATTATATAATAATTACAATATAAAAATTTATATAAAAGTGGTTTTTAGATCATCAATATAAATTTATTTAAGTGGTTTTATTTTAAGATACATAAATTTTCGCAATATACAACGACTAATTGATATTCATGGTAACTATTATTGTGCACAATAATTTATCAATATCTTATGATGAAAGAACTAATATTTTTGTGAAAATAACTAATTTCACCTTTATTGAAAACAACTAATACCCTTCGGAGCTAATACCTTTAGTGCAATTCATTGATACCTTTAACATAATTTACTAATACACTTCAAATAAATTTCACTGTGAATTTCGTTCTCTTAATACTTTCTCAATATAAAAAATATATATCATATATCACAAATTCTAGCATTCACTTAAATGTGTACTTGAATTATAAATTTAATTTTGACTTCAATTTTTTATGTGAGTATGTATAAAGTGATATTAGTTCATATATGAATCATTGAAGGGTATTAATTATTTTTACTAAACAATAATTAGTTATTTTAACTGAAGAGTATTAGTTTGTTTTCACTGAACAACTAATATTCTTTAGTGAAAAAAAACTAATATCTTTCAGTGAAAACAACTAATACCCTTAAATGATTCATGTATGAACCATTTTCACACTATACTTTGTCATTTGATTATTTTTTGAAACACACACTAACGCACTACACTGTGTGTGTCTGTTTTTTTTTTTTCAATTGGAGTATTACTGATTACTTCATGAGGTAATACTAATTAATTCTTGGGGTATTGCTTATTTCTATTTGATTTTTTTTTTTTGAAAATTCAAGTGCATACAATACACTCAAGTGTACACTAAACTACTCATCATATGTAAATTTAAATTTTTTAATTAGATTAAATATGAAATTGTTAATAGATAAATTTATTATTTGGTGTAACTCTACACCCACAGTTTTTATTAAGTTCACCCGCCTTATTTTATATATTTACTAAATATACCCACTATAAAATTAATTTTTTATCCAAATGATAATACTTATAAATATTAATATTAATGTGATAGTCTATTTTTTTAAATTTGTATAATATTATGTTTTGGCAAAATATAGAGTGTATGAACCATTTTAGGATCTTAATTTTTTTTAATTATAGGGTATTAGTTGTTTACACCGAAAAGTATTACTTCTGGAGGGTATTAGTTATTTTCATTGAAGGGTAAGAATAAATGGTACGAAGAGTATTAATTATTTAACTAAAGGGTAGTAGCTGATTGCACTAAAGATTATTACTTTGTTACACTAAAAAATATTGTAAAGTGATTCATGTATGAAACAATTTCACTTTATACATACTCTTATGTTTTTTATAATTTTTTATTTGATAGTGAGAAAAAAAATTCTAAGCGACCATATACAAATATTTTAAGTTTTCATCCAAAATATTAACTGACCATGTGTAAACAATTTAAGTTTAAAATTTGATTATATTTATGAAGAAAGACTGGTCTTTTACACGGATCATCGATAATTCGTCTCACCAAAGCTTGATTTAAATTTATTATAATTGTTGTATTGCATAAAAACGATTAAATTCATTTTACTAAAGAAGTATAATGGTATTCATGTCGGAGCAAGAATGATTTTCGTAAAGATAACTTGGGGTGACAGGAAAATTAGGACTTTCAAACTTTGGGCGTACATTTTAAGGACAATAACTTTAAAAAAAAATCGAGATTCGAGGCTAAATATGCTTTAATCAACGCAAATCTATAATCATAAATATATAATAGCAAAATAATTTCCGAAAATAGTTTTGGAGGGAGAGTTTTAGAGTCGTTGATCATATTTTCATCATTCGATCATGATCATCCAAATTGTTTAGTCTTCACATGTATTTAGCCCTTGATCTGCTTAATTTTAGGAACAGTTACATTTTTTTGTACATATA
This sequence comes from Ballota nigra, assembly GCA_947034835.1. Lineage (NCBI taxonomy): Eukaryota > Viridiplantae > Streptophyta > Magnoliopsida > Lamiales > Lamiaceae > Ballota > Ballota nigra. Next base: position 111,472,899 of record OX344723.1, on the reverse strand, counting down.
TATATTCTATTATTCTCATTCACTTTGATGCATTGTGTAGCTTAGAAAATTTAAGTGAAGTTTTTTAGTTCTTTGTAATCTTCAGAATTTTGTATTATTTATAATTTTTTTGTGTGTTTCTTATACACATTAACATATCATAAACAAGTAATTTTTTTCCCTATAAATTAGATGTTCCTCTTTGTAAGTATGTAAACTTAGTTTTGTTATTTTATGCAGATTTAGAGAAATTCTACTTTGATTTGAAGATATTAAGTGGTGATTTGACCGAAGAAGCTTCTCCATGATATCAAGACGATCATCAAAAAATTCTTTCCAATTATTTGCAGATTTGAAGATATTCGTCATTGATTTGAAGTGATGAAGCAATTATTTAATTGAAGAATAATCGTTTTTGATATGAAGACATTCATAAATAAAAAAAATCATTTTGACGTATCTTATATTTTTTAAATATTGATTCATATATATCTTTGTATACCAAGAGAAATTTGAGAATTATTTTATAGAATTATCTATGTAATGTATTGTATCAATGTGAGTTAATTTTTTTTTTGTGATAATAGTAAAATATTATGCATCTTATTTTTATTTGTGTTTGTCTCCCGAGATTATATGGGTTTTTTTTTTAGTGAAAGTCATTCTATAAATTTACAAGATTACCTGAGCAAGTTTGTAGATCATATTCATGTTTAAACGTGTTCACCAATTCTGTAAAAATATATATATATATATATATATATATATATATGTATATCGTTTTACGGTTTCTATGTTTTGAATTGTCTCCCATAATTGTAGGATATAATTTTATAAAAATATTTTTTAAATATATATATTCAATAAATGTTTCTCATATTGAATGAATATTTGTAATTTCAAAGCATTATACCCTATTTTAAACGGTATAGTTATAATACTTGGTCAACTTTAGTAAATTAATTTAAGTATATGGAATGATTGTTTAACAATTCCTCTTGGGTTCATGAGTTATTTCGTAAAAATTAATTCGATTCATACATGTTTATCATTAAGGATGGAAATTATTATCATTAAGTGTTTCTAGCACTAGATTAGCGCATGAATTGACGCAACTTGCCTCTTTTATTGATTTCTTTAAATTTGAAATTAATGTAGTTCCTTTAATTTTGCAATATAAAAATATTGATTGATTTTGTAGTAATTTATGCTGGTATACTTAAAAAATGTCATTTTAAGTCTCTTACTACAAAACAATTCAATTTGATTTGATTAATGATTTTTTTTAAATATTATTATTCTCTTAATTAATTAAATTTTAATTTTAAAAAATATTGTGATTAGAGCTTTAAAAGTTAGGTGAATTAGAAAATTAAAAAGTACATTTATAATAGACCAAGATAATTTCTTAGAAAAAAAAAAAGAATAGTTGAGGTTACTTGATTGGCCATTAATTCGGTTGAATTAGTTGATTTAATAAAAGAATAAAGAATGAACATACAACACATATATTGAAATATTTTCTCTTAATGGAAAAATTGCACTTTTGATCCCAAAAGAATGGGTGCAAAACACTTTTGATACCTATATGCAAAAGTGGTCTTTTTTTTTTTTTTGCAGTTTTAGTCCCATCCCTTAAATTTTAGGACCAGAACTAAAAAAATATGGGGCTAAAAGTATCTAAAAAGGGACCATTTTGAAATGGACGCATTCTCTTGAGACAAAAGATGCAACTAACCCTTCTCTTAATTAAAATAATTGAAGGAATCTAAATTAAACAATTACTTGACCAAAATACAATCAAACAAATTTCATAGTTATCAAATTAACAATAGTTTTATGCTTATCAGAACATTTCATTCTATAATGTTTCATATAAAATATTGTAATCAATATTTTCAATTTTAATGTTATTTGTCATATTTTCAATATTTTTCATTCACCATAATTTAGTTTATTTAATGATACATTTACTATTTTAGCAAATCAAATTATGTCGATGTAGTATTATAAACTTTCACAATTTTCTTTTATTAACTTTAATGTCAAAACCCCTTATTTTCATCATTTTCATTAAGATGTGTCTCATTTTAATTGGATTTACGTAAACTGTATTTTTAAATATCCATATTTAGTATACAAAGTGTAATTGTTTAATATATAGAGTATCATTATTTAAAAATATTTAACTTTATTTGTTTTTCTTATCAAAATCATTGAACAACGATATATTGTTTATTAAATAGTATTACTCTGTATTGTAAATATTTACAATTCATAAACTAAATAGTGATACTATAAAAGGAAAGTTTACGTGAAATTATATTCATACAATTTTTTTTTTTGTTTTCTCTCATGGAATAGGGGATATTCATATACTTAAGAGTTTATAAATTGAATATTCGTGGTATGATGATTTCAATCAAATTTAAGTGTTATAAGCTGTAAAAAGTGATAAAATTATTTTTAAAAAGTATAATGATATTGATGTCAGAACAATAATTATTTTCATTGTTTTTGTACCAAGGTTAAGTACTTTATATTGATATTTTTAATTAAGTTTCTTTTATTGATTCTCTTATTTATATTGCTAAATTTTAATGATGATATAATATTTTGTTATTATATCTATGATCACAATTTTATGTGGATGTTAAGGTTTATAAACTATACAATGTCGGGTTATTAAATTTTTAGTTTGCAAATAATTATTATTATCAGAGGTACTTAATTACTTTTGTTATATTTGTCTTAAATTATTTTATACTATTTAATATTGTTTATGTGTTTGATATCATTATTCATATAAAATTGCTTTTCTTAAAGTTTAAAAATAACATTAACTTTAAATAAACAAGTTTTTTTCTTTGTTTTTTTTTATTAAAAATAAAAAAGATTAACAATACTAAATCAAATAAAGTATGAAATTTTTTCTTATTAAACATTGTTATAGGGCATTACTTTGGTCCTCGGATTAGTCGATCCATGGACTATATACCCAATTATAAAATATTATATAGCACAGCTATCTACACTCACTATTTTACTAAAGTCACCCACCTTATTTATAATTGTACTAAATATGGCCATTTCAAAATTATAATTTTACCCATCGCATAATACTTATGCACAATCCCTAAAGAAATGGTCACCCATTAATTTTATTAAATTTCAATACAACCACTAAATACACCCAAGCTCCCACCTCTTAAGTTCATGGTGTTCAGAATTATAATAAAAAACCACATACGTTGATTGAGCTGCAATTCAATATAATTTTTTTATTTCCGACCTGTAACAGATGATATTGCTGACTAAATTAGTGTCCTTTGTCATGTTGGATGTCATATCGAATGAAATGTCTTAAAATATTCCATGTCATAAAATATAAAAGAAAAAAAAAATGAAAATTTGTGAATCATATTAAAAATCTATAAATTTAATTAAAATAAAAAATTCAAACCCACCTGAATGAATCTTCTTGCCCAGGCCCAAATATGAAAGATCTTCTTCCCAAGTTTCACTTTTTTGAAATATGCCCTGATTTGAAGAATGATGTATAACCCTATATTGAAATACTCTTCAAGACCTCTAACTCTACAAAGCAGTGATGCAAAAAATGGACTAGGCGCCGCCTAAGCACTAGGCGGCCTCCTCCTGATTCAATTTCTGCAAAATCGATAAATCTAGGCATTTTCGGACCTAGGCGTACCTAGGTGGCTCTAGGCGGCCCTAGACGGGTTCTAAGAAGCCATATTATATATGTAAAAGATAAAAAATTACCAAAATAATAGAAATTTCTAGGCGCCGCTTAGGCTGCTAGAAAATACCCGATTATCGATTTCCGACTTTTGCAACCTTGCTACAAAGAGAAAGTGCGATCTACAACTCAGTTTTTATTATATCAAATTTGTTGTACGGAGTAGACATTAATGACTACTGTGGCAAAACGAAGCAGGAGAAGATGATTATGGAAGTGGTACTAGACGGAGAGACGATGAAGCACAAAATTTCTGCCTTCAATGGATTTGGTGCCAAACCCAACTTGCATAACTCAATTTTGGGAATTCGTTGAATTCAATTTTGTGGTTTTTTTTTTTTTTTTTTGGTATTTTTAGACTTCAGGTTATGAAGAATTATAGTGAAGATGTGGGGGAGGGGTGGGAGTGAGGCGGCGATAACAAGAAGGTGGGTGGGTGGGTTGCAGGGGACACTAGCGGGAGCTTGAAATATGAAGACAAAATGTCTTTATAATTTTATTCATTTTTTTAAATTTAATTTTAAAAATATTAAGAATAAAAGATGTATAATATGATGTGGAAACTGAAGAAAAAATAATTAAATGTGCATATATTGCCAACATGACAAGAATTCACGTGCGAGACACGTTATTAGTTGTCGGTCGGAGGCGAAAACGTGTTTGGAATTGTAACTTGATCAATGGTGGAGATTTTTTTTAATAATTCAAAAACTCGTGATTAAATTGATATTCAACCTAAACTTTGTGAATTAATATAGAATTAGCACTTAATTTTATTATTATGTAACTATATTAAAAATAAAAATATTTTTTATTGAAAATATTATTTCTTTTATTCGCATTATTTATAGTTATTTGCTAAATATACCCACTTTAAAATTGTGTAATTTTCTTATTGAAACTGCAAATTTAATATGTTTTTCATCTTTTCTAAAACATACCAGTGTTGGGAAAAATTATTTTGAGGAAGAATTGAGTTTTACTATACTGAAATATTTAAGAACTGAAGATTTAGGTAAAAAAATTGTGTGAGACGGTCGCACAATAAGATAGTTCACAAACCAGTACAACCTATGCTTCATTTCACCGTTAGACCGTCTCACGTAAGATCTATAAAAGATTTATTCCCAAGTTATAATGGATCCCACTTAATTGGTGAAACAAGTTGTCACATGCTTCGCCTCAATAAAGTACGTATAATATAAATATGTTAAAAATGTTGGATTGCGTAGTGATGATAAAATTATTTAAAAATAGTATAATGTTATTCATGTTAGAGCAATAATGATTTTTGGTATTTGTGTACAAGATTGGGTATTTGATATTGACCTTATTAACTAAATTCATATTTTTGATATTTTTATTCGCACTACTAACTTTCAAAGATGATATAATATTTTGGTATTGTATTAGTTTTAGTTTATGCAGATATTAAGGTTTGGGTTCACTATCGGCTTACAGAGATTTGAGTTTGGTGATTTTATTAAATGTTTGTAGTTCTTATTTATGTTATGTTTGTCTTAAATCATTTGTTATTTAATTTTATTTTTGTGTATACTTATGTAATTAATAAAAAATTGAGTACTGAAATATTTTAAAATAATATTGACTATATTATGTAACTATTTTATAAATAAACGAAATCCAATTAAATATAAAAATGTCTATAAATAAGTATATTATAGGGCGAAATTTTTATACCCTGAATTATTTGGTTCTTGGGTAGTATACCAATTCACCAAAAATGAATAGGGTAGACCTGTCTACACTTTTGGTTTTACTAAGTACACCCAATTTATTTCATATTTTTTTCTTAAATATACTCACTTCAAGATATTAATTTTAGTCAACATATAATATTTGCACCTACATATCTAAAAAATTCTCACTCACTAATATCATTTAATTTCAGTACAACCACCGAACATACATAATCCCGTATCTGTAATCCAGCAAAATATGATTAATGTATTTGTACAAAAGTATCTATTGCGTATTAAGATTTAATATTTGTTGTGAAATAAACCAAAATCAAAGAGCTTTATGTGGAGTGTAAAAATGTTGAATTTAAACGTTGTTTGACGAGATATGTATTTTTCTTTGGGTTCATATTATTTTTAATTTCTTACCATATGTAATTTTAATTTTAATATGTTTTTCTTCCTTTTGTTTTAATAGCATATACTTGTGTTGATAAAAAAAACTTTTTTGATAAATAATTTGGTTTTATTATATGAAGTATGTCATAATTGAAAAGCTTACTGAAATGAAAATATTGTCATAATGGATTTAATCAATTGGGGATGGAAGTATTAGTTCAAGAACTGATTATGATTCTGATATAATAATCTCCGATGATATTCTGTCAAGTGGTGGTAATGATATTGCAGCAATTGTAGATTATATTTATCCACATTTCAAATCTCGGATGTTTGATCATGAATTTTTACAAGACAAAGATATTCTTGCACTGACACTTGATGTCTTTAGATGTATAAATAAATACATGGTTCGATTTAATCAAAAAGTGTCCTGTAAGTAATTACCATTTGTAGGACTGGTTTAAATTTTGATGTTCTTGCTGATGTGCATACATCTGATTCTCTTAATACATTAAACTTTTTTTATGTGTCAAATCATGAACTTAATCTTAAAGTTGGAGAGTCAGTCATACTGTTGAGAAATATAGACCATTCAAATGGATTGTGTAATAGAACTAGGTAAGTGCATAGTGTGTGTGTGTGTGTGTATATATATATATATTTATACATATTTTTGTAGTTTTTTGTATAGTAATTTTTTTTTATAAATTAAAATTTAATAATTTTTTTAAATATAGAGTGATTGAGAGGAAAGTTCTTGCTGGTAGTAGTGTTGGTGAACTAACACGGATACCTAGATTGTCACTGACTCCTTCTGATCCGAGACTAGCATTCATTTTTAATAGTTTCCAATTATTATTTCTTAAGGTCAATCATTTTCTATATTGGAGTCTTTCTCAAGAATCCTTTATATAGTCATGGTCATCTTTATGTTACAGTCTCAAGGATTACCAATCAAATTTGGTTGAAGATAATGTTGTGTCATAATGATTTTCATGAATGTAATACTTCAAAAAATGTAGTATGTCAAGAAGTTTTTAGAAATATTTTATATTTTACAAACTCATAATTTTGTTTTTTTTTTCTTTTGTTATATATTTTGATTTTTTTTAAAAGAGCAAATATTGAAATTTAATTTTTAGGTAATCATTTTTTATTCATTTATCATATAACTTAGTTTGTACATGGTTGTTAATAAATTTCTGCTAATTTATTTTATAATTGTTTAGGTTTTATAAATTTATATATATATATATATATATATTAATGTGTTGTTTATAATTATATAATATTTATATATGAGTATGTATAGAGTGAAATTGGTTTATACATGAATCATTGAAAGATATTAGTTGTTTTTATGAACTAAGCCCTTCAATGAAAACAACTAAACCCTTCAATGAAAACAACTAATACTCTTTAGTGAAATGTTATAGCCTAAATGGTGTTTTGCGATATAAATTATATATATATATATATATATATATATATATATATATATATATAATCATATATACATATATTGTTTAAATAACATTTTGTCATTAATGTATTTATGCTAATAACTATTTTATAAAAGATATGTAACTGTGATGTAATATTTAAATTATAAAAGAAACATATACTAATATATTACGTTTTTATCCAATTATTATCCCCGTTTAAGAATAAAATGTGAGGAATGTTAAATGTTTAAATAAGATGATATTTTATTGCAAAGTTATTGAGTGAATATATAAGGAAAAAAAATTAGAGAAATATATTGATTTAGTTGTAGAAAGAGTATAATGTATATATATAATTCTTTTGGAGAATCTTTCCAAAGAGTTTTTTTAATGTTATAAATAATGTATTTTTGAATATATATTTAACTAAAAAGGAATGGAGAGAATACTATATTGTGTTTAAAAAATTACAATTGTACAAATTTGTATTATATTTACACATATGTGAGAAATTATTTGAATTAAAATATGTTAAAAATAAAAAAAATTAATTTAGTATTTGTTTACTAATGTATATGTCATAATAAAAAAAATATTACCATATTACAATTACGTTTAATAAAAAAGGTTCATATACAAATCTTCTTCAAATAACAAGTGAAACAAATAAATAACAGATATGAGACAAAGTATAGAGTGAAAATGATTCTTCCATGGATCATTGAAGTATATTAGTTTTTCTCTTTAAAGAGTATTAGTCGTTTTCATTGAAGAGCCTTAATTTATTTTTAATAAACAACTAATACTCTTCAATAAAAACAACTAATACTCTTCAATAAATACAACTAATTCCCTTCAGTGAAAACAACTAATATCATTCAACATGAACCAATTTCACTCTATAAATATTCTAGATATTAGGGTTAAAATATAGAACACTTATAAATCATTATATTAAAATGTTAGTGATTAACACGACCGTCGTGCAAATCACGGATGTGCTTGATAATACATGGATGAGAAGCACCACAATGGGTGGGGGTCCTACATGAATTTCTACTCCTAAGGATAGACGTGATTGGGAGAGTGATGATGCGGCAGTGAAGGATTTTTGGATGAGCAACAGTCCTCATCAGGAAGCACTGTTGAAGGGAGGAAAAGATTAATACTTCTTAATGAAAATAACTAATACTCTTTCATGGTTCATGTATGAATTATTTTTACTTTATACTTTGTCTTTTATCAAATAGTGCATACTTTTTATGCAATTTATTTTGTTTTTCTCATTTAGAATCAATCATCTTAGTTGTGTATATAATTAATTAAATTTAATACTTAATTTGTGAGTATGCTCTATTATGTACCAACGGCATACTATGCACTTGAACTTTAAACCCAAGTTTAAATCCAATACAGATGTTAAAAGTAATAATTACTTTATTAAAAAAAAAAGTAAATTGTCCAAACATTTGTAGATTATTTTAAAAAATTAAAAGAACGTGTTTTGATGTTAAAATAATTTATTTCACACACACACTTATATACATATAACAAACTGTTATAATGTGAATGAATTTCTATAATTTTTCTTATAGCATAAGATAGGTTTAAAACAATGAAAATATTTTATCAGTATAATTTAATATAGTTAATTATTATATATAGTAAAACATTGAAAATAATTTATGATAGTGAATTATTGTCAAATAAATTAATATTAGTGGTAACAATTGGGCCATTACGTAATTAACATTTTGGTTGGACAAATTATTTAAATTCTTTATTTGATAAAATGTAATGTGATTTTTTTTGCCGTATTATAATACTCTCTCCATCCCAAAACTAACTTCATATTTTGGTTTGACACGATTATTAAGAAAAATCTATTTTTATGTAATGTTACACCAATATGAGTGAATGCTTTTGCTTTTTAGTATACAATATAGTTAAATATAAATATTTATGTTGAGTTTTGTTTTGTTCTTAAGGGTTATAGTTGAGACAAACCAAAATAGAAAGTGTGAAGATAAAGTTGGGACGTATAAAATACAAATTAATAACCACTGAAACTAGAATGTTAACATAATAATATTCAGGTTATACTCTAATATATTCTATATATTCTTAAATTTGACATGTAAAAATTGATTAACTGAACAATAATTGATTATTTGTTTGTTATATTATATGTAAATACAGTATATTCTTTTAAATTTTTAAATATTATACACATTTTCGATATTATTAATTATTTGGTTTTCAATATATTAATTATCGTGTTTTTGTAGTTGTTAAGTATATTGTTTTTAAAAAACTTAAAATTTACTGATTAATATAAATGCATTAACATTTGAATAAATAACACTGTTTTGTGTAGAAGTTTAAATATTTATCAATTGATGTAGTGTGCAATTAAAAATAAATGAATTATTTTTGTCTATTGATAAGTATATTGTCAGAAATATTGATTCATGTATCTTTAGTTCATAATTTCATATATTTAACCACATCTTTTAAATTTTAAATTTTCATATATTTAAGTCATCTTAATATTTATTTTATATCTATATATTAGAATTGAAATGTTCACATTTACACTAATATGTACTCCTTCCGATTCATTTTAGATTGTCCGTACTACCATTAAAGGAACACTTTTTTTTTCACTTTCTCAACGTTTTTACTAAAATAGTAAAAAAGTACACGTATAATTTTAACTTTATACCTTAAATAGTGAACGGACCCTTTTACCCTTACTTTATATCTACAGAAAAAAACTTTATACCCATAAATACTAATAAACAGTTCTTTTATTAAAATCCGTACCACTTTGAAAGTGTAAAAAAACATGAATCAGATGGAGTAAATATATATATATTATTTTTATACCATGAATATAGTTCTCGTGTGTCTATAACCTTTTGTGCAGCAATGTGAATTTCACCATTTTATTATTGAAAAATATAAAATGAAATATGTTAGTAATTAATAAAAAAAATATAAGATATTTTATAATTTTTATAGATAATGTGTACATCGATGGTTAAATAAAGGCTATATTTATTCTAAGATAAAAAAATAAAAAATAATTGGTAGATTTCCTTACAAACAATAATAATTTATATGTTCAAAATTTAAAATACATTATTATTATTAGTGTTAATGGTAAACAATTACGTCCGTGCGAAGCACGGGTGAGGAGAATACTAGTTCCATTTAAGAACAATCAACAATAAATTAGCACCTACCCCAGAAAACATAACATACTTAGAGTACTAAATTCCAGGATCTGGGGAAGAAGTACATATTACTTTACACTTGTCATATTTATATACGTCCACCAACTCAAGTGGATTCAGCCCAACCTTTAAACTAGGGTCTATCCAAGCATTAAATGCATGGATTGTCCAGGACATTTGGGACAGTCCAAGGGCATATCTTTGAGTTATAAATATAGTCATCTTGACATTTAATAAAGGATCACAAACTTTAAAACCCAAGTTTACACATAGACTTGACAAACTTCTTTGCATTTTTGTTCTTGTTCTTCATTTATTATCATCTTCATCACCCCAATAAATGCATACTAAAACCATCATTTATTAGTTGTTAGCAATCCAAAGCCACTGTAACTGCAAATTTTGTTTTATTAATAATAATAAACACGGAAATATTTTACAACTTAATTTATTTGGATCGAACCAAGAAACTTTTGCGGGTTCCAAACTCTAAATTTTCTCATTTGATTCTTCTCTTCGGTGTTGATCTTGACTTGGATGATCTTCGGGCGAAGTCCTCATCTCGATCTTCGTTTGAGATTGGATTTAAATTTATAGCGTTAATCCAATGGCGAAACGCCTTATTTTGGATTAAACATTATTTTCGGGATTCGGTGGATGAATGCCTTCAAAGGCGGGATGAACGCCTTTGAATTTGGTGAAGAACGTCCTTTGAATCTTCGAGCGGATGTGAAAAATGTTCTTGAAGATCCTTCAAATCTTCAAGGAGAAACGCCGGATCGGAGGGGTGCTGGACCTTGGTCTCGGATTGGAGGCCGTTTGTGGTAGACTTGCGCGAAGAACACCTTTGAAGATTCTTCAAATGTTCAAGGAGAAACGTCGGATCGGAGGGGTGCTGGACCTTGATCTCGGATCGGAGGCTGTTTGTGATGGACTTGTGCGAAGAACGCCTTGAAGCCGTGAAGAAAGCCTTTTAATCTTCAAAGAGAAACGCCGGATCGGAGGGGTTCTTGACCTTGATCTCGGATCAGATGTCGTTTCTGAGAAGAACACCTTTGAAGCTTCTTTAAATCTTCGAGGAGAAACGCCGGATCGGAGGGGTGCTGGACCTTGATCTCTGATTTTGATATCGTTTCTGATTGCTTTCCTCGAAGAACGATGAAGAACGCTCTGAAGATCTTCAAGAATGGTTGCAGACTTGGATGCTTGATAGTCTGAATGGTTGGTGTTCGTTGGCTTCGAATGTGTGAATGCTCATTGACTTTTGATGTGGAAATGAACAAAGTGAGGACCCCTATTTATAGGGTGGAGAACCTTCTTTTCCAGTCATGCCACGTGGCGCTGTCTGATTGGCCGGTGCCATTTTATTGGCTTTATTTGCGATTTGATTTGATTAATTTAGTTCGCTTCCCCTTTTAACGAGATATCATTTAATTTCCGATCTTATGACAAATAAACTGTATTTATTACCCAATATGAGTATCGAAAACTCATTTAATTTGACCAACTTGTATCGTGTACATTTTGTTGTAAATCTAGAAGATTTATTATTCCAAATCTAGAAGATTTGATGTGGATATTACTTATGGACCAAGAAACCCAATGGGCTTTATATCTTAGACTATAGTTTTATTTTTATAAATAGATAATCACTCTCATACACAAGAATATTAGTGGAACTCCTGGCTTGGATCGCCCCCAGACGTAGCAGTTCCCGCCGAACTGGGTCAACAAACATTGTCTCTTTATTTACGCACTTATTTACAACACGTTATCAGCACGAGTCTCTAACCGAGATTATACGGTACGCCTCTAATATATTTTTATATGAATCACATGTTTTTCTATGTACTTTGAAATTTGATTTCATTCCTGAATATACCTGCGTATAATTGTATTTCGTTAAAATTATTTTTGTGAATTGAATCAATGAGCAACGGCGATCGCCCGTAGACGATCGGCCGCCGCTCGAAATCAGCCGCCGACCGGCCGCAGCCGCGCGCCCGTAGCACCGCACGCTACTACCGACCCGAGCCCATGCCGTCTGCTCGCGCGCACCGCGCGTCCCGCGCCCGTGCCGCCTGCTCACGATGCAGCGCACCTTTCCGCCGCCGTCGCTCACCGCATCGCAGCGCGCCTCGAGCCGCCACCGCCCGCCGCGTCGCAGCGCGCCCCCGTGCCGCTGCCTTCGTGCGTGCCCTGTGCTGCTGCTGTCCGCGCCACCATGAACCTGCACCCGATGCCGCGCAGCCGCTGCCGCCCGTCGCGTGCAGCCGCCGCCGCTACCATCCTCCGTGCACCGGCGCCCGTCCTCAATGCGCGACACATGCGGTGTTTTTCCCGGATCTTTGTGATTTGCAATCTCGTTCTTGATATCACAAAATCCGTGTTTAATTTAATTTTTAATCCTGAAAATATTTCGTTAAATTGAGTTAATATACATGAAATAATTATCCTTGTGATTATTCCCTCTGTCTATTAAATTATATATTTTCTAGAAATTATTTTCATGTGATTACCTCCCTTATTTGTTTATGCATGTTTATGTGATTTAATTATCCTACGTGTATTAATTTTTTCGCACATAGTTTATTTTTTTATAGTCCGCATATTATGCCCGGGTAGGTGGCGCCTGGTATTTGACGGACCATAAATTTATACCTTGGATAGACAACGCCCAGTACGTGCATCTATGTGCCTTGGAATAATTAAATGAATCCTTGTTTTTCCCCGTTGTCAATGAGTTTCGTCATCCCCCTTTCCATGTCGCTTTTATTAATTGTAGTGAATTATGTCTGACATCACTATGAAAGAATTCGATGAGCTTGCTCTCGATGGTAGCAATTACCCGACATGCAAGCTAGATATAGAATTCTATCTAGCCTCAAATAGGTTGAGCGAAACCATCATGGAAGGTTCAAAATCTACTAATGCCCAGAAGGCGAAAGTGTTGATTTTCCTTAGGAACCACATGAATGAAGGTCTGAAATTTAAATATATCACAAAAAGGGACCCCGAAATGTTGTGGAAATCCCTGAAGGAACGTTTCCAACAATAAGATTATATACTCCTCCCTCCATCACAATACGAGTGGTTGAACATCCGTTATGAAGACCTTAAGTCAATAACGGAGTACAACTCTGCATTGCAGCGTATTGTAACTAACCTGGTCCATAATTTTGTATCAAAGTTCCACGCTAGCAACCCTGTACTCCCCCAGCAGTATAGGGCCAAACCCTCGTTTGGTCGCAACCGTGGAAGGGGGAGAGTGAGTAAGAAACTCTGGACTAACGACCGAAGTCGTAGTTCATTTGGTGGTTACAAGACCCAGTTTTCCGCTCCTAAAAAACCTAGCTCTCAACGTATGATTGAGCAGTCCTACTTCAGATGCGGATGCAAAGGCCATTGGTCACGCACGTGTCGTACTCCCAAACACTTGGTCGAGGCTTACTTAATGATGCAGAAGGACGACAAGGGGAAGACTCCAGTTTATGAACCTGAAGATGACAACCTGCCTGAAGCAGAACTTGACCTAGACAACGATGATCTCTTGAGCCCGTAGCTCGAAATTAAGGAGACAAACGAGTAGATTCGCTTATTTAGTTATTTCTAGTAGTTTGTTTTCTGAATAAAATAATTTCACATTATGTTTTGGATCCTTTCTTTCAGATATTTTATTTTATGAATGAATTTATTAGCTTTGATATGTTTACCTTAATAGCTGTCCATAGTATTTATTTGGATATTGTTGTTCTCATTTATGGCTTGTAAACAAATCAGCTACTAGGTTTGGACTATTTCCTCTTGCATGATGGACGCCCATAGTGATTTATGTCTGGTAGATAGCGCCACCACACATACGATCCTGAAGGATAGGAAGTATTTTCATAACTTGATAGAACGTAAGAGGAGTATAACTACAATAGCTAATGATAGTACGTTGATAGTGGGCTCTGGAAGAGCTTCCATTGTCCTCCTCATGGGTACCGAACTAATAATTGATAATGCTTTGTTGTTCCCACAATCTAAGCGTGACGTACTCAGTTTTAGAGACATCAGGATAAATGGGTATCATATTGAAACTAAAACTGAAAACGATAACGAATAGCTTTTGATGACTAGTACTCGAGGTAGCCGTAAACAAGTTATAGAAAAACTTCCTTCCTTCTCCTCCGGTTTGTACTATTCATACATCCGTCCGTCTAGTTCCCATCTAGCAATGAGTATGAAATTCCATGACCCAAATTCCTTTAAATTATGGCATCAGCGGTTAGGTCATCCGGGACAAACAATGATACGTAGGATTCTATCTAATTCATCTGGTCATAATATTTCGAATAATAGAATCCCTCCCGTTGATGAATATTTTTGTGATGCATGTTCTAAGGGTAAGTTGATAGTGCCCCCGTCACGCACCAAGGTTGGACTAGAGTCTCCGGTTTTCCTTGAGCGAATTCAAGAAGACATTTGCGGACCGGTTTACCCAGCATCAGGACCATTTCGTTATTTCATTGTCCTTATTGATGCCTCCACTAGGTGGACATTTGCATGTTTGCTGTCCACCCGCAATCAAGCTTTTGCGAAGCTCATTGCAAAGACTATCGAGCTTAGAGCTCAATTCCCGGATTATCCAATTAAATCGATTCGCATGGATAATGCAGTTGAGTTCAGCTCGAAGGCATTTTGCAGATTACTGTATGGCCCTGGGAATTAAAGTGGAGCATTCGGTCCCCTACGTCCATACCCAAAATGGTCTTGCTGAGGCGCTAATAAAACGTATCAAATTTATCGCGAGACCATTGCTTATGAACTCCAAACTACCCACCTCATGCTGGGGGCATGCAGTCCTACATGCATCGCACTTAATTCAAATCCGTCCAACTGCATATAATGATCATTCCCCCCTACAGTTAGTGCATGGGAAAGAACCTAAGCATTTCCCATCTGCGTATTTTCGGATGTGTGGTATACGTACCAATAACGATACCCAAGCGAACCTCTATGGTCCCACAAAGGAAACTTGGTATTTACGTCAGATACGACTCTTCATCCATCGTGAAATACCTCGAGCCTTTGTCCGGGGATCAATTAACGGCCCGGTTCGCTGATTGTACGTTCGATGAAGATTACTTCCCGGCATTAGGGGGAGATCAGAATTCAAAATTGAATGAATGCCGGGAACTTACGTGGAACGTAAGTAATCTTCAGTATCTAGATCCGTGCACTAATCAATCTGAACTGGAAGTTCAGAAGATCATTAACTTGCAAAACTTAGCAGATAATCTGCCAGACGCGTTCACTGACCATAGAGGTGTGACTAGATCGCATATGCCTGCAGTAAATACTCCCCAAAGGGTTGAGGTCCCAAGCAAAATGAGTACTTATGCCCCCACACGCCAAAAGCGTAAGGGACCCTCAAGAGATTGTAACACACCTAAACGAAAGGTTAGCAAATCTGGTCAGTCGAATGGAAAATCTCTAGAAGAGATCCGTCTAGATAACTCCAAGTCTTTAGGAGACGAGAGTGTTGATAGCGAACATAAATCGATGATGGGCGAACAAGGATTAAAGCTATAAGAAGGATTACGAGAAATCAACCCCAAATCAAAGATGATCAATAAAGAAAATCAAGCCGGGGTGCATAAACTAATCCAAGGAGTGTATAAAGTGACGAACAACTATACCAACGAACAAGAAATTGGCGAACAGGTTTAAAGACCAAAGACCAAATATGGACCCACCACCAAGTCAATAATGACGAACAACACTGGTAAAAGTGTTATAGTTATCAGCCTAAGAGGTGTATGCTGACGAACAAAGGACCAAGATCCCAAAGCCAATCTGTGCAAGACACAAAGGCGAACAACTTCTGAGCCATACACCCAAACGGCGAATAACTTCTATGAAAGAACCATCATGGATCGATTTAAACCGACATGAACGAACAACAATGAAGTCCGAGATAAGACCAAAGAAGACTTTGTAACTAAGATTTAGCTTAGATAAGGTCAACCTTGAGTCAAAGGACACATGTCAAGCATGCAGGCTAGGGAGACCAAGAGTCAGGAACACCTCATGCTTGCTAGTCTCTATAAATAGTTGTTCTCCAGCTTAAGAAATACAAGTTCAAATTTATAAACACACCCAAAACACACACTAATACACCTAAACGTTCACACATACGAAAATTATCACAATTTCGATTTTCATATTTACAAGTTCATAACCCGACCCTCGATTTACCATTTACGGTGGTAGCCAATCACACGTAATTACTTGATGATCATTAAACCGAACCTAAACAGTCACTAATCCATCCGATAAAAATTGATCACCAACAATTTTGACGCTAGAAGGAGGGCCCGAACCTCCGGTTAGTGTGATTACTCAAGAACTTCAAGTTGAAAACTTGAAGATTCAAAGAAAACCTCAGGAAATATTTGAAGATACAAGCAAAGGTGTTCTTGGTGTTCTTCAATATTGAAATTAAAGAAACAATTTATATTGAAATGCCTCAATCCAAGGAAACCCAAGCATCTCGTTTGTCAAGGAGAGCATCTCCAACACGAGCCTCGTCGGCTGACCACCGGGACCGTAATCCCAGACATGCGAATAGGTCGCAGCATACAGCCATAACCCACAATCTTCCACCAGAAATGGAGGCCCTGGCGAACAACCCTAACGAATTAGCCAAAACTATTGCTACTCTCCAAGCTCTACAGAGACAGCAAGATCAGAATAGGCCTTCACTAGTGAGGCCTAGGGACAGACCTGTGGAAGTTGTTAGGGCTAGATCAACCAGGGGCGAACAACACGAGGTAAACAGTGCCCAAGTCAGGCGGGATAAGGGCAAAGTAAAGATAGTTGAACCAAGAGAGGGCCAGGCTCAATCTGCTCGCGGGCGAACAACAATGTCAAGCCACGGAACAACCCGCTCCAGTGCCCAGGACAGACTTGGCCAACCCCAGCACCAGGAGAAAGTTGCTCGCCAGGAAGAGGGACATGGGCGAGCAACATTTGAACAGCCTCGCCCTTCGGTCCATGAAAGACTTTCCCAGTCTGCCTTTAAACGCTTGGGACCTAATGCGGCTAGCAACCCTAAAAAGCAGCTCCAGGATTTGCCTTCTCCAAGCGAGGGACTGCGACGAGCAGAAAGGTTTGTACCTTTGTTCGCCGAACAGCCTCCAAGTCAGGGGGCATCTCTGGATGAGCTATCAAGCTTGAGGAGGGCGATAGAAAGCATGCAGGGACAGTTGGACCAGCAAAGAGGTGTAGGGACGACCAACTTGCCATCCTCACCATTATCAATCTACATTCTGAAAGCCCCAATTCAGAAGAAAGTCCAATTCCCGGCAAGCATACAATATGACGGCCTCGCTGATCCCAGAGTTCATCTAACAAAATACTCAGATTATATGGTCTCGGTGGGAGCCAGTGATGCCACTCAATGCCGAAACTTCCCGTTAACCTTAGGGGACCGGGTGCACAAATGGTTCTCAGCATTGCCACCAGCATCCATCCATTCGTTTACTCAGCTGAGTCGGGAGTTCCTGTCTCATTTCTCAACGGCCGGGATCGTACTTATCCCAGAAACACCGGTTGTCAGACCTAAAACAAAATGTCGACGAGTCAGATCGAGCATTCATGGAAAGGTTCGACAAGGTGTTGTTGGAGGGTGAGCCCGTCAGCGAAGACACAAAAATTGTTGCTATTATGGCAGGACTGAAGAAAGGGTCAAAGTTATGGAAAGAGGTACATCTGAAGTACCCAAGGAGCTATGCCGAGTTTAGGAATCAGGCCGGCATATTCGTTTCTATGCATGAGGCCCTGCAGTCAAACTTGGGAGAGAACAAAGCCGACCCTAAGGAGAACAACAAGAAACCTGGCGCAACGAGCTATCGAGTCCCTAAAAACATGAAGGCGTTCACTGAAGGGACAGAACTCAAAGAAAAGTTGAACCAAGTGTTAACAGTGTCCGTCGATACTGTTTATGAAAATGTGAAGGATAAGGAGTTGCTTTCCCCTCCCCGGAAGATTCGTCAAGATACTGGCAAACTCAACCCTAACAAGTATTGTGCCTACCATCAAAGCGTGGGACACTTTACGAGTGAATGTAGAGATTTGCTCAAACAACTCTGGCATTTCTACGAGGACGGAAAGCTCTCCGACTTTGTCAAAAGACAACCCGGAAAAAGAGTCCGGGAGAACAACTCTGAAGACGAAGATGATCAACCCCAGAAGAACAATAAACCGGCACGACCAGTTCCAGCCATTCCTACTCGTCCATTAGAAGATTTGTATATGATGGAACCTGCAGGTCCCGCAGGAGGATGTTCTGATGGACGGCCGCCAATCTCCAACCGAAAGAGAAAGGCTGAGTTACGAGCAGTCGATCAAGTCCAAGAAATGGGGGTCAAGCCATCTATCATGCAGACGACGGAGTTGTCTTTTATTGAAAAAGATCTTGAAGGAGTTTTGACTCCACATAACGATTCGCTCGTAATCTGCGCAAAGATTATGGGGACTCGGGTCCATAGGTTGTTGGTAGACACTGGAGCTTATACCAACATCTTATTCAAAAGTACACTCGATAAACTTGGGGACTTTTCAGCCCACATCCGGGACTCAAATCATAGAATCCTAGGCTTCGGAAATGCAGTAACAGTCCCGTTGGGAGAAATTTCTTTACTTGTACAACTTGTAACGATCGAAGAACCCGAAAAGAATATTACAAGAATGGTAGATTTCTTGGTCGTAGACCAGGAATCGACCTATAATGGGTTCCTTGGTCGACCTTTTTTGAATGAATTTAAAGCTGCCTGTTCAACTTACCATTATTGCTTGAAGTTTCCAACAGCAAGTGGAGCAGGCACAGTTAAAGGAGATCAAAGAAAAGCTCGGGAATGCCTCTTACAAATGCAAGCAAAACATGCGCAAATATCCATGATGGAAGCTACCACCAGCTATCCAATTGATGAACCATCAATATTGGAGAGCATGATGGACATAGAAGATGACCACATGGATACGGACGAACAACATCCGGACGAGCAAGTGTTGGACGAACAACTCATCACCACCCAGAGAGAACTTCCACCTGGCGAACAACACAGGGGTGGTGACGAACAACGTCCAACAAGTTACTTGGAGGGCCAGATTTTGACTAGCAACAATGGGTCGGAACCAACAGACGATCTAGAACCCCGCCTGGGAGCAGAACCCATGAACATCGAAAATGATTTCAATCCAGAGGGACCAATACTTGACCCTCGTTGGAAAGGACAAAAACGACGAGCAACTCCAGTTGAAGAACTGGAAGCGTTCAAAGTTAATCCTGAAAATGAGGATCTTGAATTATACATAGGATCTGAGCTCCTTTAGCCTTATAGATCCCGAATGAAAGAATTCCTCTGTAAAAATCTAGATGTCTTTGCTTGGTCTCATGCAGACATGGTGGGAATAGATCCGAAACATGCTTGCCACAAACTAAACATCAACCAAGCAAAGAGGCCCGTCCATCAAAAACGACGGAAATACGGCCCAGACAAGTATCAGGCTTTAAATGAAGAAGTAAAGAAGTTGTTAGACAATGACCTAATCCGACAAGCTCTCTGTCCACAATGGGTAGCAAACCCAGTCCTTGTAAGGAAGCCAAACGGGTCATGGAGGCTATGCATAGATTTTACAGATCTGAATGCAGCATGCCCAAAGGATAACTTTCCTCTTCCTCACATTGACCAATTGGTGGACAGCACTGCAGGTCATGAAATGCTAACCTTCATGGATGCCTTTGCCGGGTACCATCAAATTCCGATGCATCCAGATGATCAAGAGAACACAACATTTTACACAAACAAAAACTTGCTGTGTTGGAAAAGAATGCCCTTTGGCCTCATCAACGCCGGAGCAACTTATCAAAGACTGGTGAACAAAATGTTCGACCAGCAAATTGGAGATACAGTGGAAGTCTATGTTGATGACATTGTAGTCAAAAGTCCCCGTAAAGAAGACCATCTCCAACACTTGACCCAAGTGTTCGAAATTCGTCTACACTACAACATGAAGCTAAATCCAAAGAAGAGCAGCTTTGGAGTTCATTCAGGCAAATTCTTGGGTCATCTTGTTAGTCAACGGGGAATTGAGGCTAATCCAACAAAAGTTAAAGCCATAGTGGATATGCAACCACCACGTTCAATAAAAGAAGTGCAAAGACTCACGGGATATCTAGCAGCACTAAACCGGTTCATATCCAGATCAGGGGACAAATGCCGTCCATTCTTTGAGGCCATCAAGAAAGGACAGTTCACATGGACTAACAACTGTCAAAAGGAGTTCGACCAACTCAAAGACTACCTGGAAGATGTAAAAATCCTATCAAAACCAGTCCCAGGAGAAAAGTTATATTTATACTTGGCAGCGTCGGAAGTGGCCATCAGCTCCGTTCTAGTACGGGAAGACGGCAAATTCCATCAACCTATTTATTACGTCAGTCAAGCTTTGCATGAGGCGGAGATCAAATACTCCCCAACCGAGAAGCTGGCATACGCGCTAGTCATGAGTGTGAGAAAGTTACGGCCATACTTTTTTTTATCATCAAGTTGAAGTACTAACAACTTTTCCACTCAGACAAATTCTCCATCGCCCCGACACAGCTGGTCGTCTACTAAAATGGTCGCTAGAGATTAGCCAATTCAGGGTAACCTATGCTCCTCGAACAGCGATCAAAGGGTAAGCGTTAGCCGACTTTATAGTCGAACTGACCTTCCCACCAGATCCGACGAGAGGACTTGATCACCCCTGGCATCTTTATATTGACGGATCTTCGACTAACATAGCCTCGGGGGCAGGGGTGGTTCTAATCAGTCCAGGAAGACAAGTATTCACTTCGGCAATCAGATTTGGCTTTATGGCAACCAACAACGAAGCCGAGTATGAAGCCCTCATTGCTGGTCTCCATCTATCCCTGGCAGTAGGTGTCAGACGATTGCAAATTTTGGCGATTCACAATTAATTGTGAACCAGGTCCGAGGTGAATACGAGGCGAAGGACGGTCATATGATCGAATATCAACGGATTGTTGCTCACCTGATGTCCTTGTTAGACCAAGTATTCATTGAATAAATCCCAAGCACGAGCAACACTCAAGCAGATGCGTTGGCCCGACTAGCAACAAGCGAAGGGCCTGCAGAACTGGCAGATATTATAATTACAAAGATGAATGACCCATCAACAACGAGTTATAATGTCAACCAACTTGATGATCAAACCAGTGAAGAAGAAGACTGGAGAACAAGTATAGTCAAATACTTGAAAAGTGGAGAAAAACCAAACAACTCTTTTGAAGCTGCCAAGCTAATTAAGCAAGCCGCCAGATATACTCTGGTAGGTGAGCAACTTTACAAAATAGGAATATCACTTCCACTTCTCAAGTGTTTGCCTAGGGGGCAAGGACGAGCAATACTCGAAGAAATACATGCTGGAGTATGCGGAAATCATACTGGGGGACAAGCTTTGGCATACAAAACTATAAGACAAGGCTATTATTGGCCAACTTTACGTCAAGACGCAATCAAGAAAGCGAAGACTTGCCATCAATGTCAAATTTTTGCCCCAAACATTCATACCCCGGCCCAACAGCTCGTATCAGTTTATAGCCCGTGGCCATTTGCTAGATGGGGGATGGACATTATTGGTCCTTTCCCAGCAGGAGTTGGAGGAGTTCGATTCGCCGTTGTGGCAGTCGACTATTATACAAAATGGGCAGAGGCAGAGGCCATGTTGAAAATCACGCAACAGAAAATGATCAACTTCATTTGGAAGAACATTGTCTGTCGTTTTGGAGTTCCACAAACCATCGTGACAGACAACGGTCCGCAATTTGATGGGAAAGAGTTGAGAGATTTCTGTACAAAGTGGGGGATCAAGAAGCATTATTCTACGCCCTATCATCCCCAGTCGAATGGACATACAGAGTTTCTCCCAGGTCAAGCACCGGAGAAACACCTTTTGCAATGGCTTTCGGAACAGAAGCTGTAATACCAATTGAGTTAAAGACCAACACGTACCGGATGACCAACTTTGATGAGCAGGCGAACAATTCTGCTCTAGCTACTGAAATGGATTTGCTCGAAGAAAAAAAACTGAATGCCGAGCTAAAAAATGCTACTTATAAGCAGCGAGCAGAACGCTATTATAATTCCCATGTTAAAATCAGGGACTTCAGAGTTGGAGATATGGTTCTAAGAAAGTTGCTCGCCCAACCTCCAGGTGTATTGGGACCAACTTGGGAGGGCCCGTATCGTATAACGGAAAAATTCATTAATGGTGTATACGATATCGAAGATATGGAAGGCAAGCCGGCCCAATACTCCCGGAATGCTGTACATCTGAAGAAGTACTATCAATGAGACGAACAAGTTCTTAATTGAGCGAACAAATGTCTTGGGGGGCCAGTGAATCAAGTAAGATGAACCAAAAACTTGCCTAATTTTTTGAAATTTTTGCTAAGTATAGAATGTAAAGTTGTTCGGTACATTGTATAGTTTAGTGCTGTTTCATCTTTTATTTGTAGAAAGAGTTGCTCGGCAAAAATATTATAAGCGAGAATGTTTTAGTCAATGTTCAAATTCGTTCGTCAGATTATATTTGTTAGTGACGAGCAATCTTTTAGCACTTGTAAATTTTTCATTATGTAAATATAGTAGTTGTTCGTCAAAAGGAAAAGTCCAAAAGCTCGAGGTACAAGTCCGATTTAAGGTTGTTCATTTTTTAAATGGACAGAACCTAAAGACCAAAGCCACTTAAAGGTTGTTCGTTTAAAAAAAAAATGAACAGAACCTAAGGCTGAACCCTGATTCCACTAAAGGCATAGTTCAATTCGAATAAAAGCCCAATACTATATGTTATAATTGTAAAGGCATTGATAAAAATGTAAAGGCAATTAACATATAAAGAAAATGAGCGAACAAAGAAAGACATTCCATTAATTAAAAGGCTTTAAGCCTAAAAAATAGTACAATGATCCTAGAAGTCAAGTACTACAAAAGGAGCGAACAACTATTACTAAGAATATGAAAAGAAAAAAACTGTCCTAAGAACTATTGTTGCTCGGCGGGGGGAGGATCTTGAGCCTGCTCGGCGGGAGGATCAACAATCATATCTAGGGCCAGGTCTTCGGCTGCCTTATCCTCCGCCTCTTTAGCATTCTGCTCGTCAGCGGCGGCCACCTCTTCCTCTTGTTCGCCTTCATCAACTGGAGGAAGAGGATGAGTGATGGCAATACTGGGGTCAAGTTTGTCAAGTTTAACCCCTAGTACAGCCAAATCCGCTAGTTGAATTTCAATATTGTTCGGCGGTGGATAGTGCTCCATGAATTCATTCAAATCCTTGCTCATTTCTTCCACCAAATCCTTGAAGTCATAGGCATCGGCCGTGCGGATGCTGTCCGCATAGGCGCAAATGTATCCGAGGTTTGAGATGGGAGCAGTTCGAGCCTGAACTTCAGCTTCGAGTTGCTCGCTTGTGTAGAGGTTGGCTTCCGCCTCCCGAAGACGAGCAATTTCTGCTTTCAGCTCGACATTCTCTTGTTCAGCTGCAGACAACTTTTTTTCCCCCTCGCCGAGCAGGGCCTCCTTGTCCTTCAGCTCTTTGGACAAACCTTGAATTTCTTCAAGACGTTTTTGCTCAGCATCAATGTAAACATTGATCTAATTATTGAGACGGGCAACCTTGGCCTCATATTGGCTGATGAGGCCGTCTTTCTCTTCAGTGAGTTGCCGAGCAGTGCTGGCATAATGACGAGCAGACTCTTCTTGCTCGGCAACTTGGGCCATTGCCCTTTGGGCCGTGACGAGGCCATTGGCGTGGAGCATCATAGAGAGATGGAGGTTATCCACTAACCCTTGTTGTAGGATGGCTTTGTCCAAGGGACGCGTCCAAGCTCGGGCGACCAACTCCGTCGCCTTGCGAACATGTTCGCCAGGAATCTCCCTTATGTTAACGGGAGTCTTCGAGCAAGCGTACGGATGTACAACACTTGCTCGATCGGGATGATCGTCAGCACGATATCTGTGAACAAGAAGGAAAAGGATTCTTAGAAAAAAAAACGATGAATCTTGCTCGGCAAAGGCAGGGGGAGACTTACTCTTTGAATTTCCGATCATCCCAACCCAGATAGGTGAGGTCCTCGGGGCCGCGGCCAGAGATGGAATCCTTGCTCGCTTTGCCTGCTTTTTCTGCAGGCTCAGTGGAACGGCGAACAGCCTCCCCCTCAGGGCGAGCATGGCTGTGGCCCACTTTCTCTTTCTCATCAGCTTTCTTCAAACGCTTCCCCACACGAGGAGGAGAAATCAGAGAAGATGGCTGGGCAGGACCAGGAGGAGCAGTTGGTCGCGGGATTTTGGCCCCCTCAGCCTTATTCGTCATCCCTAAGATCTTGGTGGGCGGGTCACCTCTCCTCTGCCGCCCCTTCGGAGGCGCCATCTCGAAAACCCTCTGTTCTAGGAGAGCAAAACTGGGAGGGATGGCAACGGTGACTTGCTCGGCTAAAAAAAAGAAGTTGAAGTTAATTAAATTCAATTTAGACGAGCAAGATCAAAGAATAATGACGAACAAAGTTAGTATTAGGAGTTAGAAATTTTTCATACCTGGGGGCACCTCAGTTTGTGCTTCTAAGTGATGAGGATAGGGAAACAGGCGAGCAGCTCTCAAGCACTTTCCCTCACGCAAATACTCAGTGGTCCTTTCCGCTTTATTGCGAAGACCGACTAAACAAGAGGTGAAGAGGAACTCCGAGCCGATCTCTTCTTCCTCCGAGTTCCACTTGGGTAAACGAGGGCCTGCGAACAAATAAGAAAAGTTAAATTAGAACAGTACAGTTCGAGGACGAGCAAGAAAATAATCTTACGTTTAAATTTCCCATAAGAGGCAGGGGAATTTATTCGTCCATCACCACCGTGTGGACCAGAAGATGCTCGCCAATCACCCCCGATGAAGAAGAAGTGCTGTTTCCAATCGCAAATTTTATTCGGCACCCCCTCCACCATTTTCAGTCTAGTCCTGGCCTTGAGACAAAAATAACCTTCCTCTCTAGGGGGACATCTCGTGATCGTCATAAGGTAGTTGATCTCATCTGCGGTTATACGATCGACGTACCCCTCTAATGCGAACAAACACATCGTCCCCAATAAGTTCATCCATCCAATTGGGGTGATTTGGGTGATAGCAAGGTTGGTCACCTCTAGGAAGCGACCAACAATGGGTGGAAGAGGAAATCTCAATCCAGCAATCAGAGTATGAATGTTGATCGCCATGCATCCTGGAGGTGGGCGATCAGCTCTCTCTTTTCTCTTGGGGGCCCACATATGAATATCATAGGGAATCTTGTAGGTCTCCCGGATCGAATCCAACTCATACTCGCGAACAACGCTTTTAATCTTGCTCGCCTGGTACTCAGTCTTCACCAGATCCAATACTTCTCTCTGTGGGCGAGCAAAGTTGTTCGCATACACCTCAGCATATGCTCGTCATTCAAAAGGTCAAGCAACCCCAGTTGGGATCTCATTTTCTATCATTCTTGGTGATGAGAACCCTATTCCTTCTAGAAATTCGTGAGTCAACTCGTCAAATAAAGGATCTTCTGATTCGGCACTGGATGAAGAATCGTTTTCCAAATTTCTGCTCGCTGCGACCACTATTTCTCTCCCAGATGGGCGGGCACCAGTATCCTCAACTAAACGAACCACCGAATCCACGTGAGGATCCGACGCCGAGGAAATCTCGAAGGGAGGTTGATCGATGGGGGCCGCGATTAGGAAAAGTGGGTCAAGAGTTTCTTCAGATTTGTTACTCGAATGCGAAGACATGGGAGGAGAAAAGCAAAAATCCAGATGGCGGCGGATGAAGTTGCAGACGGCGGCGCTTCTCCGGAGAAGATGGTGGCACAAGGTCCCTCACGGCGGCGATGGAGGAATGTGGAAGAAAAAGAAAGAAAGAAGAAGAGATAAGAAAATAACTACCTTGGGAATGAAATTTGAGGCCAAATGCAAGAGAAACGGACGCCGGAAAGCTTGAAATCGCCGGAGATAGATGAAATCGCCGGAGCACTGTAGCAGAAATAGAAAAAGTGGGAAAATTTTCAGTTTATTTCATATATATACTCCAAGCAAAAATGGGGTAAAACCCATAATTACCCCAAAAAATGGGGACCAAGCTGCCAAAAAACGGGGTCTTTTTCGAGCAAGTGTGGAAGTTGGAGGACCTATATTCAAATATAGGGGCGCGTAGCCTCGGGATTGATCGCGCGTGGACGGCGCGCAATCATGACACTCACGTCATCTTCGTACAACCCCCAGACCTTGGAGAGACGGAACGACGTACCCTTTGTTGCTCGCCAAGACCAATGATGTTCGTCCAAATCCCCGCCAGTATAATATCCTAACTATAGTTGCTCGCCACAAAGTTGCTCGTCTGGGGCAACATATAGCCAGGATAGGGGGCAATTGTTGACAGGCGAACATAAATCAATGATGGGCGAACAAAGATTAAAGCCATAAGAAGGATTACGAGAAATCAACCCCAAATCAAAGATGATCAATAAAGAAAATCAAGCCGGGGTGCATAAACTAATCCAAGGAGTGTATAAAGTGACGAACAACTATACCAACGAACAAGAAATTGGCGAACAGGTTTAAAGACCAAAGACCAAATATGAACCCACCACCAAGTCAATAATGACGAACAACACTGGTAAAAGTGTTACAGTTATCAGCCTAAGAGGTGTATGCTGACAAACAAAGGACCAAGATCCCAAAGGCAATCTGTGCAAGACACAAAGGTGAACAACTTCTGAGCCATACACCCAAATGGCGAACAACTTCTATGAAAGAACCATCCTGGATCGATTTAAACCGACATGAACGAACAACAATGAAGTCCGAGATAAGACCAAAGAAGACTTTGTAACTAAGATTTAGATAAGGTCAACCTAGAGTCAAAGGACACATGTCAAGCATGCAGGCTAGGGAGACCAAGAGTCAGGAACACCTCATGCTTGTTAGTCTCTATAAATAGTTATTCTCCAGCTTAAGAAATACAAGTTCAAATTCATAAACACACCCAAAACACACACTAATACACCTAAACGTTCACACATACGAAAATTATCATGATTTCGATTTTCATATTTACAAGTTCATAACCCGACCCTCGATTTACCATTTACGGTGGTAACCAATCACACATAATTGCTTGATGATCATTAAACCGAACCTAAACAGTCACTAATATGTCCGATAAAAAAATGATCACCAACAGAGAGTCCTAGTGATTAAGCACGTGCAAAAAATATTCAATGCACTAGGACCGTGGAATGACCAGACCCAGATACAATGGGAAATGAGGAAGGTCTGGTTGACGTAAACGTCGAAGTCTCTGTGAACTTCACAGATACGGGAGAAACATACAATAGAAATATTACTGTCGTCGACGATACATTTGCAGCGTCAATCGCCCTTTCCATTATAAATGATCTAGATCCAGAACCCAAAACAATCGCCGAGTGTCGGAAGCGCTCCGATTGGGTTAAATGGAAAGAGGCAATTGATGCAGAGCTCGCATCGCTTAACAAAAGACAAGTATTTGGCTCTATCGTTCGTACACCCGCGTCCGCTATCCCCGTAGGATATAAATGGGTATTTGTACGAAAATAAAATGAAAACAATACCGTGGAGAGGTATAAAGCGAGGCTTGTAGCACAAGGGTTTTCGCAGAGACCCGGGATTGATTTTGATCAAACCTATTCTCCCGTCATGGACTCAATAACGTTCCGCTACTTGATATATTTGGCAGTTAAGTTGAATCTCCAAATGAGATTAATTGACATAGTAACCGCGTACTTATACAGATCACTAGATGCCGACAGTTATATGAAAATCTCAGATGGATTTGACATTCCTCAGATGAGGGATGGTGAAAACCGCAGTATGTATAGCATACAACTGCAAAAGTCATTGTATGGGTACAACCGACTTAGTGAATTCCTTCAGAAGAAAGGATACACATTCGATAAAGCTTTCCCATGCGTATTCTCGAAGAAATTACAAGATAGTTTTTGCATCATATCCGTCTATGTTGATGGCCTAAACATAATCGGAACATGCAAAGAGATTGAAGAAGCCAGTTTAATCTTGAAAGATGAATTCGAAATGAAGTCCTCGGGTAAAACCAAGTACTGTCTCGGCTTGCAGATCGAGCACCTCCCAGAAAGAGTCCTTATTCATCAGTCGACCTACGTAAAGAAGGTATTGGAGAGATTTCACATGGATAAATCTCATCCACTTAGCACCCTGATGGTTGTTCGATCCCTTGAAGTGGATAAGGACCTATTTAGGCCAAGAGAAGATTCAGAAGAAATTCTCGGACCAGGAGTTCCTTATCTTAGCGCTATTGGAGCATTGCTCTATCTTGCAAATTGCACCCGGCCGGACATTGCATTTGCTGTCAACTTGCTTGTGAGATATAGCGCTTCTCCTACGAGGAGACATTGGAATGGTGTTAAGCACGTTCTACGGTACCTCCAAGGATCTCAAGATCTTGGACTGTTTTACCGTAAGAACCAAGACAAAACCTTAGTAGGTTATGCGGATGCTGGCTATTTGTCTGATCCCCACAACGCCATATCCCAGACTGGTTATGTTTTTCTCTGTGGTGGAACCGCAATCTCATGGAGATCTGTTAAACAATCCATGGTTACCACGTCTTCAAACCACTCAGAGATCATAGCTTTATTTGAAGCTGCACGAGAATGTGTTTGATTAAGGTCATTGGTAAAACACGTTGGTGACTCGTGTGGTATCGCCAAAGGCGATACACCTCCCACCGTTATATTTGAAGACAACGCTGCTTGCATCGCACAAATGAATAATGGGTACGTTAAGGGAAACCTGACGATACATATTTCACCTAAACTTTTCTACCCATACGAACTCCAGAAGAGCAACGTAATTACCATTCAAAAGGTGCAATCTAGTAACAATCTAGCAGATCTGTTTACTAAATCCTTACCTACGTCTACTTTTGAAAAGTATGTTCGTGGCATTGGGATGCAAAGACTTAAAGTGTTGTTGTCTTCAGGGGGGCGGTAACCCCGAAATAAATCTAGAAGATTTAGATCTAGAAGATCGATGACATTCCTCCCTACTTATTATTTTGGTCGATCCCTAGCACGTGGAGTTTTCATGACAAAACATTTATGTTATGTCGTAATGTCCAAGGGGGAGTGTTGTAAATCTAGAAGATTTATTATTCCAAATCTAGAAGATTTGATGTGGACATTACTTATGGACCAAGAAACTCAACGGGCTTTATATCTTAGACTAGGGTTTTATTCTTATAAATAGATCATTGTATTCATTATTGTAATCACTCTCATACACAAGAATATTAGTGGAACTCCTGGCTTGGATCGCCCTCTGATTAGGCGTGAAATTGTCATGATTTGTAGCTAGAAACGCCCTAGTTTTGGTCGAATTTATTGAGTTTTTAGAGCTAAATGAGTACTATTTCTATACATTGATGAATTTGTCTCTTTGATACTCATAGGTGAATCGAGGACGAAAAACGGAGTTCGTAGGACTTTGAATCGACTCAAACGGATGCCCGGATGAGAAGATATCGAAGAAATACGATTGATATTAGTACGTGTGAAGAAAAGTGTTAGTTGCAAAGGAAGGAAGACCCATTCGAGTATCGTCACTCGAGCGCCCCGCTCAAGTGAAGTAGATCGAGCGCCTAAAAACATACAGAACGTTTGGGCCGCTCGAGGGAGGTAGCTCGAGCGCGCCGCTCGAGCACCAGAACTGCTCGACCAAAAGAGCTCGAGCGCCCCGCTCGAGCACCTGATCCGTTCGACCACCATAGCTCGAGCGACCCGCTCGAGCGGGTCTGCTCGAGCGCTTCCAAGAAATTTTCTCCAACTTACGTTTTTCGGCCCACGAGTTCACGAATCGGCCCGTTGCCTATATATATCTCTTCCAAACACGTTTTGAAGGATCCCGGAACGCAACACATCACTTTTATACATAATTTTTAGAGAGAGAAGGACGAGAAGAGACGAGCAAGTTTAATTTTACATTTTTGAGGTTTTTGCTTACGAATTCACATTACGATTTCACGTTTTAGTTTCGTTTCTTAATATCTTTTGTTCTTGAATACGTTGAGACCTCATTTTGATAATTAATTTCAGTTTATTCTTTTATATCTTAAAACCCTAGTTTATGTACGATCTTTTCTTTGATTTAATTACCATGTTCATGTTCGTCACTTGTCTAATTGTTATTGTTTACGTTAAATCTATGTCTAGCTAAAACCCTTGCATGCTTAGGGTAGGATGAACTCGTAGAAGTAGGTTGTGGGTACGTAATTAGAGTAACTTGTAACGTTAGGTTTTAATTCTCTTGGTTAATGAATTCTTAAAATTAATCTAGACTTCGCTCTTGAATTTCGTTCGAAAGGTGTTAGAGAGAGGACGACCGTATCACTCTTTAACAACGAGTAGACTTAACGAGAGGGTTTAGAAAAGGTTAATTCATCTACCGGTTTAGCGAAGGAGGACGACCGCATCACCTTAGTTAAATTAGGGTCTCATTAATTAAGCACAATCTATTAACTTGTTAGTAGGTTCGTGAAGTCGAGTGTTAGGGTAAAGTATTAGGGTTTAGAATCTTGAGCTTTCACCTGGCATTCTTAGACTTAGGTTAAATCTTGTGTGTCACAGTTATTTTGATTATGTACATGCTCCGTTAGTATACGTAGGGATTCCTATCTTAAGCATCACCATCTCATATCTGAAAACACACCTTTTGTTATTTCGTTTAATCCTCCTTTTGCATTCGTAGGATAATTTAGTTTAGTTTAATTAATGTTTCCAAAAAAATCCAAAAACAATACACTCATATTAATTACGACGCGTAGATCTTCAGGGATCTATTCGCATATACACTGTCCCTTGGGTTCGATATACTTGGTCGTTATACTTGCTAATACTACAGTGAACCCGTTCGCTTGCGGGTGAGCAACTAGTAGAAGCTAGTGTAGTTCGCGTCAAGTCAATGGCGCTGTTGCCGGGGATGGCGTTATATGCTCTTTGAATAGGACTTGTCGATAGCTTAGTAGTTAGTAGTGAGTGCTTATTTTCTGTTTTTATTTCTTACTGTTATTTTTATTTATTCGGCAGTTGCGTTTTGATCCTTCTGCTAGTGTGTCAGGTTTATGAAAACACGCTCACAAGGCAATACGAGCGAAGAGAGAATACCGTTGGACCCTGAGACAATAGCTAGAAGGAACCGAGCTTTCTTGAGAAGGATGAACGCTGCCGACTTAGGGAAGGAACCAATGGATATCAATAATGAGTTGGACGATGCTGCCAACGATTTTAATCAGGCAGTAGACCGGGTTGATGGCTCTGGAGGGAGTGGTGGTCAGAATCAAGACCAGTTCGTGGATAGTCAGAGCCAGAACCCGGGTGCACAAAATGTAAACAATCCAGCTCAGAATCTTGTCCAAAATCCTCTGAACAACCCTGCTTATCCACAAAACCCAAATAACCCTTTCAACAACCCAGTATACCAACATTACACATACCCACCATACCCTTATCCACCATACCCGTACCCTCCACCTCCTGTCTACAACCAACCTCCTGTGTACCAACAACCTCCAGTTCAACACATACTAGCACCACCTGTCGCTCCTCAACCTGTGCCCCAGAACACAGATCAGAATATGGCAATTCGGGGCAGGTTCGCGGCACAACCGCAGAGGTACTACGATGGAGTGGCTTTACCACCTGTTGAGGCGAATAACTTTTCAATTTCCCCGGGAATTCTCAAGCTGCTTACCGAGAATCAATTCAAGGGGGAGGTTGGGAAAGAGAACCCTCACACTCACTTGAGGAGTTTCCTCATGATAGCATCTACTTTCAATTACAATGGCATGTCGCAAGATGCCAAGAGGCTCAGGTTGTTCCCATTCTCTCTTACGGGAATAGCCAAGGAATGGTATGATAACACGCTCCCACGGGGAGGTGTTAACACATGGGCCGAGCTCGAGCGTCTGTTCCTCGAGCGATTCTACCCTCCATCGAGAATGATTAAAGCGAGAATTGAGATCTCTTCCTTTCGCCAGAAGTCTGGAGAGGATTTACGCCAAGCGTGGGAGAGATACTCAAATATGTTGATCGAGTGCCCGCAGCACGGGTACAACGAGGGAGATATTATGGCGTTCTTCTATAGTGGAGCCAGCAAGGCTGGCCAAGCCCACCTAGATGCATGTGCAAGTGGAGCTTTTCTGAACCAAGGGGTAGCGAGGTGTAGAGAGATCGTGGACAATATTGTCATGAATGCTGGTGCATGGAACGATGATCCAGAGTTTCAGAGGGTATGCAAGTTGGAGGAGAATGAGGGTACAAGGAAGCTGTTGATGGCTATGATGGAGAAGATCAACAACCTTGAGATGGGGCAGAACTTGGTTGGAGGGAATATAGCAGCAAGCGAGAAAGTGGAACCACCCACGAGTCAGCAAGAAGAGGCCAACTATATGGGAAGGACTAATTACCCACAAGGGGGGTATCCACAAGGTGGAAACCAGTATGGAAGACCTTCTTATGGTCAACCATTTGTACCTCCAGGCCCACAGCCGCCTCAAAATCAATGGAAGAACACACAAGGGTATCAAGGAGGCCAACAACCTCCTCAAAACACATGGAGGAAAAATGAGAATTTTTCTTATGCTAACCCAAAAGCTGGTATTACTGTTCCTGCAGGTGTTGATCCTGGGTCTAAACCTCCTGGTGAAGAGGGCGGTGCATCAACCGAGGAGATGTTGAGAGCGATCCTTCAGAAGGTGGAGGAAGGTAGCAAGCGATTGTCCTCCTTGGAGTACGATGTGAAGGAGTTTCATAAGAAAGGCGATCATCGAGATCAAGAACTCCAGAAGAGAGACATCGAGTGGAATCGAGTTCAGCAAGAGAACAACAGAAGATTCAATTCTATCGAGTACCAAATCAGTCAGATCGCAAAGTCTCAGCCGAGAGAGCCTGGCAAGTATCCTTCAATACCCGAGGATAACCCAAAGGAACATTGCAAGACTATTGAGTTGAGAAGTGGGACCAAATATGATGGTCCCGAGATGTCTGCTGATTCTGAGACGCTCAAAGATGAAGTTGAGACAGAAGGGATAGAGTCTCAAGGTGATGGAGTTGAGGTTGAGAAGGAAGGAGTGAAGATGAAAATTGATGATAAGAGTCAAGATATGGAGGAGACCCAGAAGAGCAAAGTGCCTGATGAGGAGATTGAGAGAATTCCAAAGTGGAAAAAGGCAAAGGAAGCAAGGGAGAAAGTGAAAGAAACTGAGAAAGATGAATGGGGGGTACCCAAATCTGTGATACATGTCCCATATCCACAGCGCTTCATGAAAAAGAAGCTTGATGAGAAGTTTGCTAAATTCCTTGATGTTTTTAAAAAGTTACATATTAACATTCCTTTTTATGATGCTTTGGAACAGATGCCGAACTACGCTAAGTTCCTGAAGGACTTGATTGCGAAGAGACGGAGAATAGATGGACCCGAGCTAGTGCACTTGAACCACGAGGTGAGTGCTATGGTGCACAAGGCGCTTCCGCCTAAGCTGAAGGATCCCGGGAGCTTCATCATTCTTTGCGATATCGGGAACGGGATCAAGAAAGGAGCTTTGTGTGATCTCGGGGCGAGCATTAATCTGATGCCTCTTTCGTTGTTCAAGAAGTTGGAGGGAGTTGAGCTTCAACCCACGATGATGACACTCCAGCTTGCTGATAGGTCCATTACGAGACCTCAAGGAGTAGTGGAGGATGTTCTAGTGACGGTGGAGAATCACGTTTTTCCCGCCGACTTCGTAGTACTCGAGATGGAAGAGGATGAGCATGTCCCGCTGATTTTGGGAAGACCGTTTCTAGCTACAGCCGGGATGGTGCTTGATGTAGCGAATGGGAAGATCACTGTCAAAGTTGATGATCAAGAAGTGAAGATAGCTATCTACGAAGCAATGAAATACCCCATGGGAGATGAGAGTTGCCACTTCATTAACATCACGGATGCTTGTGTTGAAGACACACTTCTAGACCCTTGTTCTTTCTATGTTCATCAGTTTGATTATCCTATTCTTGACGATCTGTCTTATGATTCTTATGATCTTGATTATTTTGACAGTGTTAGGATATAGATTAGATGTTTTGAAGATGTTAAAACAAGAACTTGTAATAGGACTAGCTGAACCTGTTAGTCAGCTACAGATTAGTCTTGGTCTAGAATAGGTCTTTAGTTAAGGGGGAAGAAATCTGTGCAGACCAGAGGAGGTGACCAGAGGAGGTGACCAGAGGAGGTAACCAGAGGAGGTGACCAGAGGAGGTGACCAGATGAGGTGACCAGATGAGGTGACCAGAGAAGGTACCAGATGAGGTCCAGAGGAGTCTGACCAGAGGAGTCTGCCAGAGGAGTCTGACCAGAGGAGTCTGCCAGAGGAGTCTGACCAGAGGAGTCTGCCAGAGGAGTCTGACCAGAGGAGTCTGCCAGAAGACCTCTCCCAGATGAGGACCAGAGCAGAAGTATTACCTGACCAGATGAAACTAGACCAGAAGACCCCAGACCAGACCAGATGAGAGAGACAGATTAGTTCACCCACTTAGAGGCTGCGTGTAATCTGGAGACAAGGAGATCTTGGAGTTTCTATGATTGAGAAGAGGCAATCTGGAGAAGTCAACTGATAGGAGGATCTGATTGATTGCTTGATTGAAAGTCAACTAATCAATCAATATAATCAATCTTTGATTGATTATATCCCTCCAATTATGGTTGTTTGAATTGCTAGCTTCCAACGGCTAGTTAATCCTACAACTATAAATAGGAGTGCTTGGATTAGTTCAAGATAAGAGTCGCGCGAGAGCACACAACAAGAACACACGAACTCTTCCAAACACTCACCTTGTTCATTAATGTTTATACACTCTTTAGGAGTTTCAGTTGGATCTTATAATTAACCTGTTCATCTTAAAGGTTGTTGTAAGTTGTTGTACGAAGGAGCTGGTACTTCGCAATTCCAGTGGTTCGTAAGTTGGTTGGAGAAAGAGAAAGTCCCCTTTGGAGAAAGGGAGAGTGGACGTAGGATCGTTATATCCGAACCACTATAAATTCCGGTGTTATTTACTTTTTTGCACTTTAGATTTCTGCATTTTATCTTAGCACTTATTTTGAAAATTGGGCTTTCTTAAAAATAAACTTAAAACGCTTTCCGCTGGATAACCATTTTGGGACCAACAAGTGGTATCAGAGCGGTGTGTCCTACAGACCACTGTTTTGAAATTATTTTGGTGGTCACCAGGGCAGATCCATTTTTTTGAAAACCCAAATATTTGTTGTGCTAACAAATTTTGCAGAAATGGGCTCAAAGAGATGCAGTAGAAGAGACACCAGGAGGTACTCCAAAAGAAGCTTAGCAGATGAGGAAGAAGAAGTATCCACTTCTGGTTCATCATCCAATTTTGGACCAGACGAAGAGATATGTCTTGTGACAGATGAGGTATGCAATCGAACTCCCTCTTCTTCTTCTTATTCTTCTTTTTCTGAACAATCAGAGGAGTTTTATACGCAAAATTTGCTATTAGATCTCCAAAAATCTGTACAACTTTGTCAAAAGTTGGAAGATGAGAACACACAGTTGAAAGCAGAAAACCAGAAGCTTTCACAATGTTTAGGCAACCCAACTGATCTACCAGCTGAACAGGTTCAAACACTGGTAGAAGAGTCCACTGACTTGAAAACTAGATGTGATGAACAAACTAAGCTGATAGAAAAGTTACTTGTTGAAAACATTGAGAAAGATAATGAATATACTCTGCTGAAAGCTAAGTTCGATGAACTCTTCCATCAAAACAAAATTGTAAAAGATAGTGAGGACAAGCTCAAGCTGAGACTGGAGCAGCTGACTACAGCAAACAATGCTGTGTCACACATAGCTGCCTCATCTCAAAGAGAGCATGATAAGACAGGCCTTGGTTATTCCAAACCTGAATCCTCACATGTTCAGAAAGAAGAACAGCCTAGAAATTTTATTGATAAAGGCAAGAGGTCAGCTGACCAGGCAACTCAGCCTAATGGGCAGATGAGTACTGAAACTCAAAAACCCAAAAGACAGAGGAGGAATTTTAAGAAGGGTTATACCCAGAATAAAATACCTCAGCCAGGCCAGCAGAGTAGAAGACAGTCTGGATCTTCTCAAAAGAAGCAGAACCAGATGACTCCTACTCACCTGCAGAGGACTTTCAAGTCATCTGCCAGACCAGCTGGAACCTTTGATGGTTCTAGTAAGACTTATCCCTATCAAAAGAATTTCAAGTCTGTTGCTTTAAGACAAGTTATTCCTTCTACTGGACAAGCTAATAAGAGAAGAAGAGCCTCTAGAAGAAATAACCATGTCGAAGCTTCTTATGTTCAGTGTGTTTTTGTGGATATATATGGAAGAAAGATAAGATCACCTGATTCAAAAAGGGATGATCTATTCTTGTGGCTTCCTAAAAATTGTGCTGACCCCCATGGACCCAGTAGGGTACCAAAAAGTTGATTGCCTGTAGATACACAAGGAGACCAGCTGATGTTTTACCCCAATATCAGCTGAGCATACTTTGAGGGGGAAGATTAGTTGACCCAGCCTGCTAGAATCTCTATTTGTTATTTCAATATTTTCTTGTCTTGTTTTATTTAAAGTTCTTCCAGTTTTAACATCATCAAAAAGGGGGAAATTGTTAGGATATAGATTAGATGTTTTGAAGATGTTAAAACAAGAACTTGTAATAGGACTAGCTGAACCTGTTAGTCAGCTACAGATTAGTCTTGGTCTAGAATAGGTCTTTGGTTAAGGGGGAAGAAATCTGTGCAGACCAGAGGAGGTGACCAGAGGAGGTGACCAGATGAGGTGACCAGAGGAGGTGACCAGAGGAGGTGACCAGATGAGGTGACCAGATGAGGTGACCAGAGAAGGTACCAGATGAGGTCCAGGGGAGTCTGACCAGAGGAGTCTGCCAGAGGAGTCTGCCAGAGGAGTCTGACCAGAGGAGTCTGCCAGAAGACCTCTCCCAGATGAGGACCAGAGCAGAAGTATTACCTGACCAGATGAGACCAGACCAGAAGACCCCAGACCAGACCAGATGAGAGAGACAAATTAGTTCACCCACTTAGAGGCTGCGTGTAATCTGGAGACAAGGAGATCTTGGAGTTTCTATGATTGAGAAGAGGCAATCTGGAGAAGTCAACTGATAGGAGGATCTGATTGATTGCTTGATTGAAAGTCAACTAATCAATCAATATAATCAATCTTTGATTGATTATATCCCTCCAATTATGGTTGTTTGAATTGTTAGGTTCCAATGGCTAGTTAATCCTACAACTATAAATAGGAGTGCTTGGATTAGTTCAAGATAAGAGTCGCGCGAGAGCACACAACAAGAACACACAAACTCTTCCAAACACTCACCTTGTTCATTAATGTTTATACACTCTTTAGGAGTTTCAGTTGGATCTTATAATTAACCTGTTCATCTTAAAGGTTGTTGTAAGTTGTTGTACGAAGGAGCTGGTACTTCGCAATTCCAGTGGTTCGTGAGTTGGTTGGAGAAAGAGAAAGTCCCCTTTGGAGAAAGGGAGAGTGGACGTAGGATCGTTATATCCGAACCACTATAAATTCCGGTGTTATTTACTTTTTTGCACTTTAGATTTCTGCATTTTATCTTAGCACTTATTTTGAAAATTGGGCTTTCTTAAATATAAACTTAAAACGCTTTCCGCTGGATAACCATTTTGGGACCAACAGACAGCTTGAAAGACAATGAAGACGTCAAGTTCTTGGAGTTGAAGAAAGTGGAGGATGAAGATGACTTGGAAGCTGAGGAGTCAACGTTTGAGAAGATGTTCGATAAGGCACCACCATTGGAGGCGAAGAAGGAGTTGAAGCAGCTTCCCGACCACCTCAAGTACGCTTACTTGGATGAGACCGACAAATATCCGGTAATTGTATCTGCCCTTTTATCTGATGATCAACTTGAGAGACTTTTAGTGGTGCTTCGTAAGCACAAATCTGCTATAGGATGGTCGATCGCGGATATTAAGGGAATTAGCCCCTCGATTTGCATGCATAGGATTAGATTAGAAGAGGGTAGAAAACCGATAGTGCAAAATCAACGTAGAGTTAATCCGGTCATTCAAGAGGTGATACATAAGGAAGTGTTGAAGTTGTTAGATAGCAACATGATTTTTGCTATTTCTGATAGTCCATGGGTGAGTCCGTTACACGTAGTTGCTAAGAAGGGGGGTACCACGGTGATTAAGACGGAGTCTAATGAATTGGTAGCCACTAGATTAGTGATGGGTTGGCGTGTATGTGTTGATTATAGAGAGTTGAACAAGGCAACATGTAAGGATCACTTTCCTTTACCGTTCCTTGATCAAATGATAGATCGATTAGGTGGTTTTGAGTATTACTGTTTCTTAGATGGGTACTAGGGGTATAATCAGATCATGATAGCCCCCGAGGATCAAGAGAAAACCACTTTCACCTGCTATTATGGTACGTTTGCTTTTAGGAGAATGCCGTTTGGGTTGTGTAATGCACCCGCCACCTTTCAAAGGTGTATGATGGCGATTTTTCATGGCTTGATTGAGAAGATTATGGAGGTTTTCATGGACGACTTCTCCGTTTACGGGGAGTCATTTGATAAATGTCTAATCAATCTTGAAGTTGTGTTGAGCAGGTGTGAAGAGACGGACTTAGTGCTTAATTGGGAGAAGTGTCACTTCATGGTAAGAGAGGGTATTATTCTTGGACATCATGTTTCCTCGAAAGGTATCCAAGTGGACAAGGCGAAGGTGATTGCTATCGAGAAGCTTCCACCATCTTCGACCGAGAAGGGGATTCGTTCATTCTTAAGACACGCGGGTTTTTATAGACGTTTCATAAAAGACTTTTCACAAATAGCTAAACCCCTCTCGCGGCTTCTTGAAAAAGAAGTCGCCTTTGAGTTTACTAATGAGTGTTTAGTGGCTTTTAACAGGTTGAAAGAAGCGTTGGTGAATACCCCGATACTTGTCACACCGGATTGGTCAAGCCCGTTCGTGTTGATGTGTGATGCTAGCGATTATGCGATGGGAGTTGCTTTGGGGCAAATTCGTGAGAAGCGTTTTCACGCTATTTATTATGCCTCGAAGATGCTGAATTCTGCTCAAGTGAATTACACTACGACCGAAAAGGAGCTGTTAGCGGTCGTGTATGCTTTTGATAAATTTCGTCCCTACCTAGTAGGGACGAAAACAATTGTATATACGGACCACGCGGCGATTCGGTACCTTATGAGTAAGAAGGATGCAAAGCCCCGTCTCATTCGTTGGATCTTGTTGCTCCAGGAGTTTGATGTAGAGATTTGAGACAAGAAGGGATGCGAGAACGTGATAGCCGATCACCTTTCGAGATTGGAGCTCACCAAGGAGAACACCGTGGAGGATCGAGAGGTGAACGATGAATTTCCGGATGAGAAGCTCTTTGGCTTAGGAAACATCCCTGTGTATCGAGTTGACGGGAAGACACCTTGGTTTGCAGATTATGCTAACTATTTAGCAAGTGGTGAGATGCCCGTTGAGATAGACTCGGTGCATCGGAAGGCATTTTTGAAGAAGGTTCGGGAGTTCATTTGGGATGACCCCTACTTGTTCAAAAGAGGGATCGATCACGTGCTGAGAAGGTGTGTGCCAGAGGAGGAGTGGAGTGATATCATAAGGCATTGTCACGCCTTGCCATGTGGAGGACATTTGGGTGGAGAGAAGACCGGAAGGAAAGTCCTTCAATCTGGTTTTTATTGGCCAACTCTATTGAGAGATTGCATGGAATGGGTTAAGAGGTGTGAGAAGTGCCAACGATTTGGCTCAATTACTAAGATGGACGAGATGCCTATGCACGTGTTCATGGAAGTCGAGATATTCGACGTATGTGGGATTGATTTCATGGGTCCATTTCCTCCTAGCAATGGATTCGTGTACATTCTCGTATGCGTTGATTATGTCTCGAAGTGGATTGAAGCTGTCCCAACGCGAGTGAATGATTCCCGAGTGGTCATCGAGTTCTTGAGGAAGAACATCTTTGCAAGATATAGAGTTCCATGAGCTTTGGTAAGTGATGGGGGAAGTCATTTCGTGAACAAATGGATGGAAAAGCTGCTGTCCAAATACGAGGTAAGTCATCGAATCTCTACTGCTTATCATTCTCAATCTAACGGTCTTGCAGAGGTTTCCAACCGTCAAATCAAGGAGATCCTTGAGAAGACGGTGAGCATAAGTAGAAAAGATTGGGCGATGAAGTTGGATGATGCACTTTGGGCATATAGGACAGCTTTCAAAACTCCTCTTGGTATGTCTCCATATCAATTGGTTTTTGGAAAGGCATGTCACTTGCCCGTGGAGTTGGAGCACAAGGCATATTGGGCGATCAAGAAGCTGAATTTTGATAGTGCCTTGGTTGGTGAGAGGAGATTACTCCAACTGCATGAGTTGGAGGAGTTTCGAGATAGTGCCTATGAGAATGCCCGAATTTTCAAAGAGAAGACGAAGAAGTGGCATGATGCACGATTGAAGAAGAAGGAATTCAAGATGGGTGATCAAGTCCTCGTATTCAATTCGAGGATGAAGCTATTTGGTGGAAAGCTTAAGTCCAAGTGGAACGGGCCGTATATTGTGAAGGGAGTGCACAAGAGTGGGTTCCTTGAAGTCGAGAAAGAAGATGGACAGAAATTCATGGTGAACGGGCATCGAGTGAAGAAATTCTTTAACTTCTCTTATGAGAATAAGGGAGGTATTTTAGAGTCTCAAGTCCCGTGAGCTCCTTTGAGCTCGGTCCGGCATTAGGACCTTAAAACTAGCGCTTAATGGGAGGCAACCCATTTTTACTTGCTTATATGTGTTTTGTTTAGTTTTCGTAGTTTTTGGGAATCGTAAGTGTTAACTTCGTTTGTTGAGAATTTTCGTGTAGGCTTGCTTAGTGGAGATTGATCGGAGAAAGAGAGCTGAAGGAGGAAAGTCATGAAGTTGAACACGTTTCGAGTAGGAAAGCATTCGATTCATGGAGGTAGAGGTAACCGAACCCCAAACGTCGACCTCTTTGCGAAGTTGAAGTTTGGGGGGTGATGTTCGTTTCGTTCATTATTTTGCATTGGTAGTGATTCGAGTTCATACGAATTTTGTGTACGTACTCGTACGTACTCATTCGTTTCAAACTTTGTTATCGCGTAGCAAGAACAAAGTTTGGGGGGGTGTGTATTCGTACTTCGGGTTCGTACACGGAATTCTATGAAAAATTGGTCAAATTTTTCGAAAATATCGATGCATGAGGGTCGTTGGATCGAATTAAGTGTGACGGCATAAGTGCGACTTGAATTGGATTGATGAAT
The DNA here is from genome assembly GCA_947034835.1 of Ballota nigra. Classification (NCBI taxonomy): domain Eukaryota; kingdom Viridiplantae; phylum Streptophyta; class Magnoliopsida; order Lamiales; family Lamiaceae; genus Ballota; species Ballota nigra. The sequence continues at coordinate 111,430,861 of OX344723.1, read as the reverse complement.
TGCACGTTAGGAAGAGACCCCAACTCCTCGGTCGAATGAGCGACCTGGCTTAAATCGAGGAGTTCTCAGGTTAGTCTATGCTTAAATATGTGTGATGAGTGTGTCGAACGCGTTTGGTATGCAAAAAAATAAGTGTGGAGCTCGAAATTTGAAAGTGCAAGGAGGAACCGCTCGAGGGACGTTGCTCGAGCGCCCCGCTCGAGCTAAGGGCTCGAGCGCATAAAAATATACATAACATTTAGGGCGCTCGAGGGGCATTGCTCGAGCGCCTCGCTCGACCTCAGGAACCACTCGACCACTTTGCTCGAGTGCCCCGCTCGAGCGGGTAGCGGGTTTTGCCCTGCGTCGCCCACTCTATAAATACCCATTTCCATCCATTTCACACACTTTCACACACAAGAAGGGGCGATAGTGGGCGATTTCGATCCATTCTCACGGATTACTCCCGTATTCATTCGATTTCTTCACATATTTCACATATTCCCTCAAGAAAGGTACGTAAATTTTCTCTTTTGTCTTTCAATTCATAGTTTTATGCATGATTTAGGTATGAATTGAAGAACTAGGGTTCATGAATTCGAAATTTGGGATTTTTGCATAGTTCATTGATTCTTTGTTCCTTGTTGATGAATATGGATAATATGCTATGGGTTTGCTAAATTTGCCTTCAAATTCGTGATTGAATGTGTAGGATTAGTGAATCCTTAGAGTGAGAAAATAGGAATTTGAAGAAAATGAGATGGGTTTTGCAAATTGAGATGAAATTGTTGTGAATAGAGATTGATTGAGCATGAATAGGGAGTTGAGTCTTGAGCATGTAAATTACACACTTTTTGGGTATTGTTACCTCATGATAGACTCGATTGTTGGCATTGTTGAGTGTGAATGATGAATTGTTTGGAATTTACTTGAGGGTTTTGAGATGAATGAATATGACTTGAATTGAGTGAGTGGACTCAAGTTGAGATTGTTAGAAAAGGGGAAATTGAGAGTACTACTTGAGATATACAGAATCTTATGTTATGAATGAATTGAAAATGCTCTATGTGTCTCAGGTACTATGGCTCCGAAAAGGAATGAGGACCGAATCATGAGCAATGCTAAGTTGGAAGAGTTAACGAATGAGCTTAGGACAAAGGGTTTGCTCCCTTCAAGATGGGATAATTTGAACTTCGAGGATAGCTGGAGATATGTTGCTTATAGATGGAGCTTGGTCACCGGAAGGGTGGTGAAAACCCGTAGGCCAGTGGTGCAATTTATGCAAGACGTAGGGATCGAAGAGGAAATCAGGAGGATATTTACGAGGAACAGCATGGATGAGTTCCTCGAGATATTGCTAACGATGGACACCCACGCTGATTTAACCGAGGAGTTCCTGGCCACCATACAGAAGAAGAATGAGAACGCTTTCAAGTTCAAATACAGAAACGAGTGGCAGCACTGTGAGATCAGAGATGTGAACTTAGCACTTGGGCTCCCGGCTCTACCTAGGCCCAACCGGATATCGAAGTCGTACAATGCGAACGGATTTTGGAAAGACATCACGGGAAGGATGGCCGGTGAGTACAAGGGACAGATTGCTCGAGCCTCTGCGATCCGGAACCCAGTGATTAGGTATTTGGAGCGAATTTTGGGAAATACCATCTACGCCCGTTCTGAGACGGGGACCATGACGAGCAAGCAGCTCTACGGTATGTGGTGTCCCCTTTATCAGAAGGATCACGACTTCGGACGGGACTTCGTAGAGCACAACTACGAGGCGGCATTCAAGCTCGGGGCCAAGACCTCAAAGGTGCGAGGAGGAGGTCTAATCTCAGTGTTCATGAAGCACTTGGGATGTGTGTCCTGTGTAGCTCCTGTCCCCGGGAGGGATTTAGACTTTGACCAGCTGCGCCACACGCTGATGTTCGAGCACTGGATGGGCAGTTTTTGTATTCGATTCGCGGAAGATACTCTTTTCTCTCTCCCACATGACAAGCTTGTGACGTTGAAGAGGAAGAAGATTGCAAATCTGGGGATGAACGGAGAGAGGCACTTGGCTTTGAGCGCCAAATTCACTCATGATGTGGACAGCCGAGGGCTCCGAGATGGGAAGCCTACGAAGAGAAGCCAAGGTGAAGGGACGAGCGGTGCCGGATCAAGTGGAGTAGCAGACCTCCAAGAAGAAGAAGAGCAAGAATATGAGGCAGGCGAAGATGCGGGCGAAGCTGCAGGTGAGGAGCCGCAAGAGATGGAAGTGGAGTCACCGGGGGTGCAGTCGCCTAGGCAGTGGTCTCCCTCACACGAGGAATGGACACAGATGGGAAACATGATGCAGACGCTCCAAAGTGACGTGGCCTACTTGCGTGAGACGCAAGATAGGCTAGATACGAGGACAGCAAGAATGGAGGATCAGTTTTTAGACATGCATCGATGGATGGAGTCGTTGTTCGTATCGCACTTGGGGGCTGATCATCAAAACTACCGCCCACAACCACCCCCAGATGCTTGAGAGTCCTGGGATGCCCCCAATTTTCTTTTTCTTTTCCTTTTCCTTTATCTTTTCTTTTTCATTTCTTTTCTTATTTATTTCTGCTTTTGAGTGTGAATTGTAGTGTTTGCGTGGAGTGCATGTTCTATGGGATTGTATTGGAAGTCTTTTAACTTATAAGGGATTCGTTTCGATTTGCTTTGATTGTTGATTGATGATTTCATGCTTACCAACTCTTCTAGACTGCTTATTATTGATTCTTGAGTATGACTCAGTGAGGAGAGTTGAGTTGTGAGAGTGAGTTGAAAATTCCTTTGTGTGAGTATGTGAGTTTGAGCTGATTAGGGAGAGAACTTGTATGCTTATGAGTTTTCTTTTGAGTGCTTGTGTGATGAGAGTGAGAATTCACTAGGACTAGCGCCATGGATGTGAAAGCCGTGAGAGTTGAGCCTTACGAGATTTAAATGCATGATTTAATCTCTTCGTTTGTGAGTAAATCATCACCTTAGAGGATGCTAGAACTTGTGTGTGTTCTTGCTTCTTGATTGTGTCTAGTTTCATATACCGAATGTGATCTTAGGCCATCTTTGATTTAATTGAGTCACTTAGCCAAAATTTTCCTTACCAATGACATTGATCCCTTGTTAGCCCCTTTGAGCCTAAAGCTTATTTTATTTGCTAGCACATATGAACACTATTCCAATTCCTAAGCCTTTTTGTCCCAATTTGAGTGGAGAATAGGAAAGTGTGAATGTGAAGGGATTAAATTGAGTTGAAAAAGGAAAAGGTTGTTTGTTGAGTGAATATGAGAAGAAGGTGTGATGAAGTTATGAGATGTGGGAAAAAGAAGAAAAAAAAATTGAGAATGAGCAAAAGAAAAAAAATGAGCTCATGTGTTTGTGCGAAAAAGAAAAAAGTGAAGTGATTGAGAAAAAAATGTGAAAGAGTGAGAAAGAAAAAAAAAATTGAAGTATTGAGAGTATGGAATTGAAAGGGTGTTGATTGAACATGTTTGAAGTATTCTGTTCCTAATCTCGAAGTGCCAAAGTTTGAGTTTCTATTCTCCATTCACTTTAGTCACTTTACCTTATATTGTTATCCCACCTGTCCAAAGAGCCTACATTACAACCTTGAGAAAAGTCCTTTTTGATTCGGCATTGATTTCTAGAGTACGGTCGAAGTTAAGAGCACTTACAAGCCTATGGCTGCCAATTTGTGTGATTGATTGTTTGAGTGAGTCCCTTGATCATTGTTATACACTTGTGAGGGAGGGAAACACATTGTTGAGTGCACATCCATGCTTGATCTTGGTGTTTCCTGTTATTATTGCATGAGTATGATAAAAGAAAGTGAGTGAGTATACGGGTGATTGACTTTTGAAGCTTGAGTTCATTAGCTTGCATGATTGATTTTTTTTACTCATCCCTAACAATTTCACTTGACTTATTATTTCATTTCTTGGGGACAAGCAATATGGTAAGTTTGGGGGGGTTGATTAGGCGTGAAATTGTCATGATTCGTAGCTAGAAACGCCCTAATTTTGGTCGAATTTATTGAGTTTTTAGAGTCAAATGAGTACTATTTCTATACATTGATGAATTTGTCTCTTTGATACTCATAGGTGAATCGAGGACGAAAAACGGAGTTCGTAGGACTTTGAATCGACTCAAACGGATGCCCGGATGAGAAGATATCGAAGAAATACGATTGGTATTAGTACGTGTGAAGAAAAGTGTTAGTTGCAAAGGAAGGAAGACCCATTCGAGTATCGTCACTCGAGCGCCCCGCTCGAGTGAAGTAGATCGAGCGCCTAAAAATATACAGAACGTTTGGGCCGCTCGAGGGAGGTAGCTCGAGCGCGCCGCTCGAGTACCAGAACTGCTCGACCAAAAGAGCTCGAGCGCCCCGCTCGAGCACCTGATCTGTTCGACCACCATAGCTTGAGCGACCCGCTCGAGCGGGTCTGCTCGAGCGCTTCCAAGGCATTTTCTCCAACTTACGTTTTTCGGCCCACGAGTTCACGAATCGGCCCGTTGCCTATATATATCTCTTCCAAACACGTTTTGAAGGATCCCGGAACGCAACACATCACTTTTATACATAATTTTTAGAGAGAGAAGGACGAGAAGAGACGAGCAAGTTTAATTTTACATTTTTGAGGTTTTTGCTTACGAATTCACATTACGATTTCACGTTTTAGTTTCGTTTCTTAATATCTTTTGTTCTTGAATACGTTGAGACCTCGTTTTGATAATTAATTTCAGTTTATTCTTTTATATCTTAAAACCCTAGTTTATGTACGATCTTTTCTTTGATTTAATTACAATGTTCATGTTCGTCACTTGTCTAATTGTTATTGTTTACGTTAAATCTATGTCTAGCTAAAACCCCTGCATGCTTAGGGTAGGATGAACTCGTAGAAGTAGGTTGTGGGTACGTAATTAGAGTAACTTGTGATGTTAGGTTTTAATTCTCTTGGTTAATGAATTCTTAAAATTAATCTAGACTTCGCTCTTGAATTTCGTTCGAAAGGTGTTAGAGAGAGGACGACCGTATCACTCTTTAACAACGAGTAGACTTAACGAGAGGGTTTAGGAAAGGTTAATTCATCTACCGGTTTAGCGAAGGAGGACGACCGCATCACCTTAGTTAAATTAGGGTCTCATTAATTAAGCACAATCTATTAACTTGTTAGTAGGTTCGTGAAGTCGAGTGTTAGGGTAAAGTATTAGGGTTTAGAATCTTGAGCTTTCACCTGGCATTCTTAGACTTAGGTTAAATCTTGTGTGTCACAGTTATTTTGATTATGTATCTGCTCCGTTAGTATACGTAGGGATTCCTATCTTAAGCATCACCATCTCATATCTGAAAACACACCTTTTGTTATTTCGTTTAATCTTCCTTTTGCATTCGTAGGATAATTTAGTTTAGTTTAATTAATCTTTCCAAAAAATCCAAAAACAATACACTCATATTAATTACGACGCGTAGATCTTCAGGGATCTATTCGCATATACACTGTCCCTTGGGTTCGATATACTTGGTCGTTATACTTGCTAATACTACAGTGAACCCGTTCGCTTGCGGGTGGGCGACTAGTAGAAGCTAGTGTAGTTCGCGTCAAGTCACCCTCAGACGTAGTCGTTCCCGACGAACTGGGTCAACAAACATTGTCTCTTTATTTACGCACTTATTTACAACACATTTAATATCAAGTTTAACTATTTAATTCGAGAATTAATTTAATTAAATTCTCAAAATGTAATAGTAAATTTAATTTGATATTAAAATTTGATTTATACACGTGCCACCATTTGATTGGTTACAAAATTAATTTGCTTACAGCCACATCCAACCTTTAATCTATCTATCTATCTATCTATCTATCTATCTATCTATCTATCTATCTATCTATCTATCTATCTATCTATCTATCTATCTATCTATCTATCTATCTAGGTTAACTATTTTAATCTACAATATCAAGGTTACGTTTCCAATCAACACAGTTCTCACCAATAAGTTTGTTATCTTTAAGTATACTAAACAGTGGATTAAAAGGCTGCGACATGATGAACTGAGAATAAAACATATATTTATATCAATATCTAGAAAAATACGAAATTATCACATAATTCGATCACATCAATTATATTGAAACCTTAAAACAATATAATCATGCATCAGCCAACATCTCAAAACAATTTAAATGAGCCATGAGAGATGGTCTATACATTTAAACACATTCAAGCGGATCACAAAGTTAAAGTTACAAATCCTTAATTCAAAATTAATAGTTGACTCCCACTTTTACCACATAAAAACTGACAGGGACTCCGCAGGGAGTAAGTTAATATCCATTTCTTATGCCTAAGTAATAACCATAATTCAATACAGGATTATTATTTCGATTTGTGCAAGCCACTCGTGGTGAGGGTCAATACAGCCAGTAGTAATAAACCACAATTATCCTTTCGGAATGTATTCATGTAAAATCCGTCTTTTTTACTGATCCGAGGGGGTAATGTATTCCAAAAAGACTTCACAAATAAATAAATTATGGAGGTCAAAATAATCCAATTTTATTATCCTGAATAAAATTGCGATTTAAAGAAACATACTTAGTAATTTTTGAAAGTAAGGTTTTTCTTGGACAATTAAATAATCATGCAAACACATATAAACAAATAATAAATGCACAAAAAATTAAAACATCCATCAAAATAAAATTAAACAAATTGGAGCACTCGAATCCAATTGTCACGGTTTAATCTTCTTTACATCTTGATGCGAGAAATCGCCCTCGTTGCTTTCATCATTCGTCTCGACAAGCTCCCACTCGAACAACAACACTTCGTTAAAAACTTCGTTTGGAGTTCGGAACGATGTTTGGAATCACACAAAAAAATAAGAATGGAAAAAAAATTCACGGCCTGAGATCCGGCGCGCGTCGGCCCACGGAGGTGGGTCGCGCGCCTCTTGGCGCCACGGCAGCCGAGCACCGAGCTGCAGCACCTCGGCACCGCCGTGCATAACACCGTGCGCCTTGCTCATGCCGTGCTCCGGGTTTCGCCGTCGTCCTTGTTTTTCACCCCATGCAAGATCCATCACCATGCACGCGCCACGCATGCATGCATCGTCCGGGTACATCGTCTTTAACTCTTTGTTTCCGTCTTTGTCTCGATCCGGTTAAAATTTATTTAAAAAAAATAAACACACCTAGATCTAGACTAGTCTATTATATTGAACAAATCAAAATAAAAACAACTAATCTACTCGTGAATTTTCTCACGAGAAAAACGAATTCGAACGAATCGAATTAAAAACATATAATTCACACACACGAATAAAATAAACATTAAAAACTATGACAATTGGATACTTGCAAAAAAGATCTAGCAATTCTACTATCCAATTTCAATTTTAATGTTAAACAATTTAAATTCCAATTTAAAGATCAGACCCGAAAATCGTGGCTCTGATACCAGTTGTTGGGAAAATAGGGTGCCCAGAAACTATTCGGGATGAAATTTAAATACGAATTTAAATACAATTATTACTAGGATGAATTAATCCTAATTAATTCAAATAATAATTCCAACAACTTTATCATCATGCATGTAGAATTAATTCACATAAAATCTATGACGGAATAACTAGAAAATTATGTGATTACGTACCTCTTGTAGATATGACCTTTGATTAATCTCGGAACTATCACGAACGTGCTACCAACCAAAAGACCTTCTCAAGTATGTCCATTTCGTCTTGCTTGTTCACCGGTGGAAAGTGCTCACAAACTATCAGGAATAACAAGGAAGAAAGAAAAATATTTTTGCTCATGATTTTTCCAACACATGGAATCATGTACTTGTGGATGAAATAATCATCCCCTATTTATAGAGTGTAGTGGCTGAATTCATGGGCCTATTAGATCTAGGAGAAATATTTTCTTAATCTCTAAGAAATCTTGAATATATCCCATATATTCTTTTCTCCATAGTAAAATATTCCACAAAAATCTCAGTTCCACATCTAAGGGGTGATTTTCGAAAATATAGAGATAAGAATCTAAGATTTGGATCTCCGTATTATATCTTAGCAACCGTTGTATGATTAATATTACCGCCCAAAATACAAAGTTCGAAGTCACGATGATTCTCACCCAACATGAATCAAAGCAGTAACCATTAAGCACACACGGTCCTATTTAAGTGACGGAGATTAAGAAATCAATAACCACTGAGGTCTAATTCTTCACATTTCAGAACAAAATAATTTATCCTCGCTGTAGGTCCTCTTCAACACATACTAAATGTGCTAGTGCAATCTCTTAGTCAAGACAGACCAATATGAGATATACATATCGACCTTTCGCGGCGGATTGTTCAATTCCATCTGGGTCGTGAATTTGTATGTTTAGTTACAAGGAAACCGTTAATGTGATCTTCCGTGATCGGGTATCACCACATTAACTACAATGTAACACGTACCACTTATAATGAACTGGTTGCAATAAATATTCAACATTCAATCATATCTAAAGCAAATGTGATAAAAGATTTATTCTCATAAATAAGTGTTTAATACATGAGTTATACAAAGTAAAAATATACTTTCACGTATAACTCCAACAATCTCCCACTTAAACTTAAAGTCTGCTTTTTAGTATACATTATGCATGTCTAGTGTAGTAGCTCTACGTGACATCTCATGTCAACCTACACTAACCTAATAATTCCTCCCACTTATACTTAAAGCAGAATGACAATAGTCTTGACTCTCATTCCATCCACATGTCTCTCGAATGTACTCTGAGGCAGACCCTTTGTGAATGGATCAGCTAGGTTGTCTTCCGACGCTATCTTTGCCACCTCTAATATCTCCTCTTTTAACGATTTCTCGTATAAGATGATATTTTCTTTCTATGTGTTTCATGGTCTTGTGGGCTCTCGGTTCCTTTGAATTTGCAACTGCTCCGGCATTGTCACAATAGACAGTGATCATGTCGGGTAAATTCGGAACAACGTCCAAGTCAACTAAGAAGTTCTTGAACCATACTGCCTCTTTCGCTGCTTCACAAGCAGCTACATATTCGGCTTCCATGGTCGAATCGGCGATGCATTTCTGCTTAACGCTTCTCCATGAAATGACTCCTCCTCTAATGCAAAACACACTACCCGAGGTAGACTTTCTGGAGTCTAGGTTTGATTGGAAATCCGAGTCCGTGTATCCCACGGGAATTAGACTATTTGACTAGTAAGTCAGCATCCTATCACTAGTTCTTTTCAGATACCTCAAGATGCACTTTACGACAGTCCAATGGTCTCTCTCGGGATTACTTTGATATCTCACCACCATACCCAAGGCAAAACAGATATCCGGTCTCGTACACAACATTGCATACATAAGGCTTCCTACGGCCAAAGCGTACGGAACACTTTTCATGTCATCTATCTCCGCTTGCGTCTTAGGGCTCATTTCTTTTGATAGATGGATTCCGTGCCTAAAAGGTACAAAACCTTTCTTGGAATCTTGCATGCTGAAACGCTTCAAAACAGTGTCAATGTATGAAGCCTGCGATAAGCCCAACATCCTCTTCTTGCGATCGCGAGTGATCTTGATCCCAAGGATGTGACCGGCTTCCCCTAAATCCTTCATATCAAATTATTTTGACAGTCATACCTTTACGTCTGACAATACATTTACATTGTTTCCAATGAGCAGAATATCGTCTACGTATAATACTAAGAATACCACCGCAGTTCCGTCACACTTTTTATACACACAACTCTCGAACTCATTTTGATCAAACCCATAAGACTTAATAACTTGATCAAAACACTGGTTCCAAGTAAGCGATGCTTGCTTAAGTCCATAAATAGATCTCTTGAGCTTGCATACGAGATTCTCTTAGCCTTTTTCAATGAAACCTTTGGGCTGTTGCGAATAGATATCTAACCCGTCAAGACTTCCGTTAAGAAAAGTTGTCTTAACATCCATTGCCAGATCTCGTAATCTTGGTGCGCCGCGATTGACAAGAGAATACAGATAGACTTAAGCATAGCTACAGGCGAAAAGATTTCCTCATAATCATCCCTTCTTTTTTAGTATACCCTTTTGCCACTAGCCTTGCTTTGAAGGTCTCAACCCTTCCGTCTGGTCCTCTTTTCCTCTTGTATACCCACTTGCATCCAATGAGTTCTACCCCACTGGGTGTTTCGACCAACTCCCAAACTTGATTATGATCCATCGAACCCATCTCGGCTTCCATTGCCGTTTGTCATGACTCTACATCTTTGATTATGAGTTTTGTGTATTTTTCGTTCCAATTAAAATGAAATTATGAAGATTTTTGAGAAAAATATCATTTTCTAATGCACGTGTGCGATAATATATATATTTTTTTCCCGAAAATAAAATTGATAAAAAATAAGTTTAGTGGTCTACGTACCAAAAATTATAGTTTGTAGGCATTAGCGCCAAGGAATATAGTTTGGTGATTTAGATGCAAAATCTCTAATAGTTTGGTGGATTTAGTGCAGTTAAGCCTCCAATTAACCTTATATTTCCCTGTAGCCGTCCATCAATGCATTGACTAAGGACAAAATATTATATGCAAATAGTTTATGATAAATTTATCACGAAACAATTTTAAAGTATCATATACATAGTCAGAAGTATCAAAAAATTGATCAGGAGTATCATTAATCTGGGCCAGTGGTATTATATTGTAATTATTGTAAATTTTCTTAAACCAAATTTAATGATACTCCTGATCAAATAAAACAGTTTCATGATAAGTTAATCATGAACCATTTTCATATGAAACCTACTTTTAATTAAGAGCTAAAGACGGGGGCCCACGCCTCAACTTGCAAAAATAACTAGCTCATATTTCAAGTTTTGAACAATTAAAAACACTTGATTAATTACAAATTAATAGGCGTGATATTTGTTGTAAATTTAAAAGATTTATTATTCCAAATCTAGGAGATTTGATGTGGACATTACTAATGGACCAATAACCCAATGGGCTTCATATCTTAGACTAGGGTTTTATTCTTATAAATAGACTATTGTACTTATAATTTTAATTACTCATACACAAGATTATTAGTGAAACTCCTGGCTTGGCTCGCCCCCAGACGTAGTCGTTCCCGACGAACTGGGTGAACAAATCTCATCTTTTATTTTACGCACTTATTTACAACATGTTATCAACACGAGACTCTACCTGAGACTAAATGGTACGCCCTAAAATTAATTCTCTACAAATCATATTAATTAATCCCCGTACCGAACTATTTGATACATGCGTTACATGATTTATATGCTCTAGAATTATTAATTTGATTTGTTTATGTTCGTGTAATTAATTGAATTAAATCGTGTTTCGAATTGGATTAATTTTGAATTGAGAATCGAACAAGCAACGGTCGCCGCCCGCCAGCAGCGCACTAGGGTGCACGACCGCCGCCCCAGGGAGTAGCGCCGCCGCGCATGCATCGCGGCCCAGCAGCGTCGCCGCTGCGCCCGTGGCCCAGCAGCCGCAGCCGCCCATCGCACCCGCGCGCAGCGCGACGCCTGCGGCCCAGCAGCCGCCGCCGCATCCCAGCACAATGCCTACGGCCCAACAGCCGCCGCCGCCCAGCGCGACGCCTGTAGCCCAGCAGCCGCCGCTGCCCTGCGCGATGTCCGCTGCCAGTGCGGTGCTCCCTGTGCGTCGTCCGCCTTCGTCCGTGCGACGCTACCCGTGTGCTGCCGGTCGTCCCTTTGCTGCCTCCGCGCGCCTCCGTAAGCAGCGTCGAGGCGGCGCAAGCCCTCCGCATGTGGCGTCATTCTCCCCGGAATTTTGTGAAAATCATAATCTAATTTCGGTTTCATTTTAGGATAACACAAAATTCTAATTAATTTATTTTAAAAATCCTGAAAATATTTCGTTAAATTTCATTAATATACATGAAATATTTAGCCTCATGAATATGCATGTTTATTAAGTCGTAAATTTTTCTTGAAATTATTTTCATGTGATTATCGTTCATAATATATTATTTGCATGTATCCATGATTTAATTATCTTACGTGCATTATTTTTCTCGCACATAGTTTATTTCTTTATAGTCCGCATATTATGCCCGGGTAGGCGGCGCTCGGTACTTGTCGGACCGTAATTTATGTTTTGGGTAGACGGCGCCCAATACTTATCTCTATGTGCTCTAGAATAATCAAATAAATTCTTGTTTCTCCGTTGTCAATAAATTTGGTCACACCTCTTACCATGTCACTTTAATAATTGTAGTGTATCATGTCTGATATTACCAAAAGAGAATTTGCTATGCTTGCTCTTGATGGTAGTAACTACCTAACATGGGCGCTAGATGTTGAGATACATCTAGGTCGATGATTCAAAATCAACTGACGCCCAGAAGGCGAAAGCTCTGATTTTCCTCAGACATCATCTTAATCAGGACCTGAAAAATAAATATCTCACTAAGAGAGACTCCGGAACGCTGTGGAAGTCCCTGAAGGACCATTTCCAACAACAAAATGACATACTCCTCCCTCAGGCTCAATACGATTGGTTGAACCTCCGTTTTCAAGACTTTAAGTCTGTAACGGAGTACAACTCAGCCCTACATCGTATTGTATCTCAGTTAAAGTTATGCAAGCAAACTGTAACTGAGGATGACTTAATCCAGAAGACTTTGTCGACTTTCCACGCCAGTAACCTTGTACTCCAGCAGCAGAATAGGGCTAAGAACTACACTGTACACTCTGAGCTAATTTCCGCACTTCTAGTGGCAGAAAAGCACAACCAACTCCTTATGCAGAATCATAACTCGAGACCGGTTGACTCAAAAGCTGTGCCCGAAGCACATACTACACTCAAGGTAGTACAAGTGGTCGCAAGCATGGAAGGGGGAGAGGAAGTAAACGAGCTAGTAGTAAGTCCGGTGGTCCAGGTACCTTGAATGACAATCAAGCTCAGGCTCGTGGAAAGGCTGCACCTAACACGAATCCCCCTAGTAAAAAATCTGACAATCAAGATAAGGTTGAGCAGTCCTGCTACAGATGCGGATGCAAGGGCCATTGGTCTCGCACGTGTCACACTCCCAAACACTTGGTTGAGGCTTACCAAAAGCAGCAGAAGGACGATAAGGAGAAGGCTCCTAGAGTTGAATCTCACCATGCCAGTCTGCCTGAAGCAGACCCTGACCAAGACAACATAGATCCTATGGGCATTGAGCTTAAGGACTTTGGAGATGATGAGTGATTTGCGTATTTGATTAATTCTAGTACTTTGTTTTCGAATAAGACAATTTTATGTTTTTGGATCCTTTCTTTCGGATACTTCATTTTATTTTATGGATGATACTATTATTTTAGCTTTGATGTGTTTACCTTAAATAGCTGTCCATTACATTTATTTGGATATTGTTGTTCTCATTTATGGCTTGTAAACATATCATCTATTAGGTTTGGACAATTTCCTCTTGCATGATGGACGCACATAGTGATTTATGTTTGGTAGATAGTGCCACCACACATACAATCCTAAAAGATAGGAAGTATTTTCATAACTTGATAGAACATAAAGGGAGTATAACTACAATAGCCAATGATAGTACGTTGATAGTGGGCTCCGGAAGAGCTTCCATTGTCCTCCCAATGGGTGCCGAACTCATAATCGATAATGCTTTATTGTTTCCACAATCTAAGCGTACCCTACTCAGTTTTAGAGACATTAGGATAAACGGATATCACATTGAAACTGAAACTGAGAACAATAATGAATACCTTTTGATGACTATTACTCGAGGTAACCGTAAACAAGTTATAGAAAAACTTCCTTCCTTCTCCTCCGGATTGTTCTATTCCTACATCCGGCCGTCTAATTCCCATCTAGCTATGAGTATGAAATTCTATGAACCGAATTCTTTTAAATTGTGGCATCAGGGGTTAGGTCATCCAGGACAACTATGATCTGTAGGATTCTATCTAATTCAACTGGTCATAATATTTCGAATAATAGAATCCCTCCTGTTGATGAATTTATTTATGATGCATGTTCTAAGGGTAAGTTGATAGTACGCCCGTCGCGCACTAAGGTTGGACTAGAGTCTCCGGTTTTTCTTGAGCGAATTCAAGGAGACATTTGCGGACCGATTCACCCAGCACCAGGACCATTTCGTTATTTCATGGTCCTTATTGATGCCTCCACTAGGTGGACATATGCCTATTTTCTGTCCACCCGCAATCAAGTTTTTGTGAAGCTCATTGCAAAAACTATCGAGCTTAGAGCTCAATTTCCGGATTATCCAATTAAGTCGATTCGCATGGATAATGCTGCTGAATTCAACTCAAAGGCCTTTATAGATTACTGTATGACCCTGGGAATTAAAGTGGAGCATTCGGTCCCCTACGTCCATACCCAAAATGGTCTTGCTGAGGCGCTAATAAAACGTATCAAACTTATCGCAAGACCATTGCTTATGAACTCCAAACTACCCACTTCATGCTGGGGGCATGCAGTCCTACATGCATCGCACTTAATGCAAATTAGTCCAACTGTATATAATGATCATTCCCCCCTACAGTTAGTGCGTGGGAAAGAACCTAGCATTTTCCATCTGCGTATTTTTGGATGTGCGGTATATGTTCCGATAACATTACCAAAGCGGACCTCTATGGGCCCACAAAGGATACTAGGTATTTACGTCGGATTTGACTCTCCATCCATTATGAAATACCTCGAGCCTTTTTCCGGGGATCAATTAACGGCCCGGTTCACTGATTGCACGTTCGATGAAGATTACTTCCCGGCATTAGGGGGAGATCCGAATTCAAAATTGAATAAATAACGGGAGCTTACGTGGAACATAAGTAATCTTTAGTATCTAGAACTGCACACTAATCAATCTGAACTAGAAGTTCAGAAGATCATTAACTTGCAAAATTTAGCAAATAATCCGCCAGACGCGTTCACTGACCTTAGAGGTGTAACTAAATCGCATATACCTGCAGTAAATGCTCCCCAAAGGGTTGAGGTCCCAAGCAAAACAAGTACTCATGCCTGTTGGTGAACGAATCTAATCGTAAGGATTAGTGGCTGTTTTAATCCGTTTTTACGTCACCAATCAATAACGTGTGATTGATTACCACCGTAAATGGTAAATCGGGGTATGAATTTATTGAATTTGTAAATTCGGTAGTCGAAATTGGACTTATTTCGTGTATGTGTAGGTTTTGGTGTATTTGTGTGTGTTGGGAGTGTTTATCAATTGAACTTGTATTTCACAGCTGGAGAACAACTATTTATAGAGACTAGCAAGCGTGAGGTGTCCAAGACTCTTGGTCTCCCTAGCCTGTATGCTTGACATGTGTCCCTTTGATCTTATCTAAGTTGAATCTTAGTTACAAGGTCTTCTTTGGTCTTATCTCGGACTCATTGTTGTTCGCCTAGGTCGGCTTGATTGATCTTGTTGATTCTATAACTGAAAGTTGTTCGCCTCTTGAGGTTGTACTTTGGAAGTTGCTCGCCTTATGGCTTTGTTCAGCTTGGCTTTGGGATCTTTATCCTTTGTTCACTTGTACACACCTCCTTAGCTGTTTGTTGTATCATAGTTTGACCAAGTTGTTCGTCATTGATGACTTCACAGTTGACTCATTCTTGGTCTCGGATCTTAATACCTGTTCGCCCATTAGTTGTTCGTCGGGGGAGTTGTTCGTCACTTCATACACCTCCCAAATTGGTTAATGCACCCGAATCGTGATTTTCTTTGTTTAGACTTCAATAATTGTTCGCTCCATATTTAGATGATGTTCGCCAATCAACAATTGCCCCCTATCCTGACTAGATGTTGCATCAGATGAGCAACTTTGTGCCGAGCAACTGTAGTTAGGATATCGTCTTGGCCAAGATTTGGACGAACAACATCTTTGTGGCGAGCAACATTGGAATAACCGTTTCGTCTTCCCATGGTCTGGGGAGATCACGAAGATGACGCCAGCGCAATGATTGCGCGCCGTTCACGCGCGAGCAACCCCGAGGCAAAGCGCTCCTATAATTGTTTATAGGCCCTTCAATTTGTGGTTTAGCTAGGAATTAACCCCGTTTTCTTTCAATTTTATCCCCGGGGCTTTTGGGAAATTACGCCTGGGACCCCGTTTTTGCTTGGGGTATAAGTAGTGGGGAAACTGAAAATTTTCCCACTTTTCCCCCTCTTGATACAGTGCTCCGGCGAATCCTTCCTTCCTCCGGCGATTTCGAGCTTTCCGGCGTCCGTTCCACAGTATTTGGCCTCAAATTTCAACTCCCAGGTAGTTACTCTTCTTCTCCTATCTTCTTCTTTACTTTTTCTCTCGAAAATGCCATCGCCGCCGTGTGGGTTCGAGCTCCACCGTTTTCTCCGGGATAGCGCCGCCGTCTGCAACTCTTTCTACCACCGTTTGGATTTTTCTTCCTCTTCTATGTCTTCGCAATCGAGCAATAAAACTGAGGAGACCCTAGATCCCCTTTTTCCCATTGTTGCTCGCGATCTAGAGCCAGTTGAAGTTTCTTCAGCGTCAAACGCTCACGTGGATTCTGTTGTTCGCTCTGTGGAGGACACCGGTGCGGGCTCATCTGGGAGAGAATTAATAGTTGCGGCGAACAACAATTTGGACGTAAGCTCTTCGTCTTCTGCCGAATCTAGAGATCCAGACCTTAACGAACTCACTCGCGAGTTCCTGGAGAGTATTAACTTCCCATCCCCAAGGATGCGGGAAAATGAGATTCCAGCTGGGGTTGCTCGACTATTTGAATGGCGAGCGTATGCTGAAAGGTATGCGAACAGCTTTCCCCGTCCTCAGAGAGAAATAATGGACAAGGTGAAAACTGGTTACCAGGCGAGCAAAATAAAAAGTGTTGTTCGCGAAGATGAACTGGACTCTATCCGGAAGGACTACAAAATCCCATACGATATTCACCTGTGGGCCCCCCGGAGAAAGGAAAGAGCTGATCGCCCACCCCCCGGATGTACGGCGATCAACCTTCACACCTTGATTGCCGGATTAAAGCTGCCTCTTCCACCCGTTGTTGGTCGATTCCTGGAGGCGACCAACTTGGCCATCACCCAAATTACTCCAATTGGGTGGATGAACCTTCTAGGCTCTATGTGCCTGTTCGCCTTGGAGGGGTATGTTGATCGGATCACTGCGGAAGAGATCAACTACTTGATGACAATTACAAGCTGCCCCTTGGGAGAAGAAGGCTATCACTATCTCAAGGCAAGAACTGGATTGAAAATGGTGGAAGAGGTGCCGAACAAGGTTCGTGACTGGAAGCAACACTTCTTTTGGATTGGGGGTGATTGGCGAGCATCTTCTGGTCCACACGGCGGCCCTGGACGAATAAATTCTCCAGCAGCCTATGGAAAACTGAAACGCAAGTTTGTTTCTTGCTCGCCTTTGGGCTAAGTAGTTCTAATTTAACTTTTCTTGTTTGTTCGCAGGCCCTCGTCTACCCAAGTGGAATTCGAAAGAGGAGGAGTTGAGCTCGGAGTTCCTATTTACTTCGTGCTTGGTTGGCCTTCGCAATAAAGCAGATAGAACCATTGACTATCTCTGCCGAACAAGGTGTCAAAAAGCTGCTCGCCTTTTGACTTACCCACACCACCTGGAGGCTCAAGCTGAGGTGCCCCCTGGTATGAAAATTTCTAACTCCTTGCTCAAGTCTTGTTCGTCGTTAACTTGTTTAACTTGCTCGTCCAATTCTAACCTTTTTTTTTTTAGCCGAACAAGTTACAGTTGCCATTCCTCTCTCATACACCCTCCTAGAGCAAAGGGTTCTCGAAATGGCGCCGCCTCGAGGGAAGAAAAGGAGAGGGGACCCTCCACAAAAGGTGCCCGCGATGACGAACAAGCCCGAGGGGGCTAAGGTTCCAAGGTAGGCTGCTCCCCCCATTCAAATCCGTTCTCCTCCTACCTCTCCCCCCATGGGGGGAAACGTTTAAAGAAAGCCGACGGGACTTCCTTGTCCCATGATGTCCCTGGCAAGGGGAAGGAGAAGGTGGGTTCGAGCCATGCTCGCCCAGAAGGGGACGTTGTTCGCCGTTCATCTGTCGAGCTCACGGAGAGGTCCGGCAAGGCGAGCAAAGATATAGGTTCCCCCAGAGGCCCCGAGGACACCACATACTTAGGCCGGGATGAGCGAAAATTTTCTGAGTAAGTTTTTACTTTCTTGCCGAACAAGTTTTTTATTTGCCAAATCTTTCAAGTGTTGACCTTTTTTTTGTTCGCAGATACCGGCCCAACGATTATCCAGGGCGAGCAGATCTGATTCACCAGTTTGCCTGCTCTAGGACGCCGACGAGCTTCCGTGATATTACGGACGACCATGTTCGCCGAGCAACTGAAATTGTTGCTCGTGCCTGGTCACGGCCGTTGAACAAAGCGGTCCTCGCCCAGGGCCCCATTGATAATTTTCACTTATCAATGGTCCAAGCTGCAAACTCCCTTGTCTCAGCTCAAAGGGGAATGGCTCAAGTAGCCGAGCTAGAGGAGACTGCTCGTCATCATGCCGCCTCCATTCGCCAGCTCACTGAGGAAAAAGATAAAATGGCGAACAACTTTAATGGCCAGATTGCTCGCCTAAAGGATCAATTGAAGTTGGCTGATGACCTGGAGAAGAAGCGCATTGAGGACTATCAGCTTGTCTCCGGCGAGCTTAAGGATACAAAGGCCGAGCTGCTCTCCTCTAAGACTGCGCTGGATGAAGAGAGGAAGAGGAGAGAAGGAGCAGAAGAAGAAGTTGCTCGGCTAAAGAAGCAAATGTCTGAGATGCTCTCAAGGGAAGAAGCCGAGCAAGAATTTCAAGCTCGGAGTGGGCCCATCTCAAACTTGGGTTATATATGCGCCTATGCGGACAACATTCGCACGGCGGATGCTTATGACTTCAAGGATCTAGTTGAAGAGATGAGCAAGGATCTGAATGAATTTCTGGAGAACTATCCTCCACCGAACAATATCGAGATTCAGCTGGCGGATTTGGCAGTACTAGGGGTTAAACTTGACAAACTCGACCCTAGTATTTCCATTACTCATCCTCCTCTTCCAGTTGATGAAGGCGAAGAAGAGGAAGGGGTGGCCGCGGCTAACGAGCAGAATGCAAAAGAGGCCGAGGATAAAGCTGCTGAAGATCTGGCCCGTGAAATGATTGTTGAACCCCCTGTTGAGCAGGCTCAAGATCCTCCACCCGCCGAGCAACAATAGGCTTTAGACTTAATTTTTTTTTTAATAGTTGTTCGCTCCTTTTTGTAGTACTTGTAATGGCTGCTTCCAGCTTGTACTATTTTTTGGGCTTAAAGCCTTTCTTTAATGGAATGTCTTTCTTTTGTTCGCTCATTTTCTTATATATGTTAATTGCCTTTACATTTGTCAATGCCTTTACAATTATAACATATAGTGTTGGGCTTTTGTTCGAATTGAACTTTGCCTTTAGTGGAATTAGGGTTCAGCCTTAGGTTCTGTTCATTTTTTTTTAAAACGAACAACCTTTAAGTGGCTTTGGTCCTTAGGTTCATGTTCATTTGTAAAACGAACAACCTTTGAATGGACTTGTACCTCGAGCTTTTGGACTTTTTCCTTTGCTGACGAACAACTACTGTATTTACATTTTGAACAAATTACAAGTGTTATAAGACTGTTCATCACTTACATATACAATATGACGAACAACTTTGAACATAAACTAAAAACTTGCTCGCTTATAGATTTTTGCCGAGCAACTCTATTCAAAATTAAAAGACGCAGCACCAGACTATACAAATGTGGCGAGCAACTTTTTAATCTATACTTAACCAAATTTTTAAAAAATTATGCAAGTTTTTGATCCATTGATCCATTCCAATCCATTGATCCATTCCATTTGCTTGATTCACTTGCATTCGCCACACTTGCCCCCAAGATAATTGTTCGCCCATTTACTGATAGTACTTCTTGAGATGTACGGCATTCCAGGAGTATGAGGCCGGCTTGCCTTCCATATCTTCGAGATCGTATACGCCATTTACGAATTTTTCCGTTATACGATATGGGCCCTCCCAAGCTGGTCCCAGTACTCCTGAAGATTGGGCGAGCAGTTTTCTTAGAACCAAATCTCCAACTCTGAATTCCCGGACTTTTACACGGGAATTATAATAACGCTCCGCTCGTTGCTTGTATGTTGCATTTTTTAACTCAGCATTGAGTCTTTTTTCTTCGAGCAAATCCATTTCAGCACTTAGAGCAGAATTATTTGCTTGTTCATCAAAGTTGGTCGTCCTAATCGTACTGGTCCTTAACTGAATAGGTATTACTGCTTCTGTTCCGAAAGCCATAGCAAAGGGTGTTTCTCCGGTGCTAGACCTGGGAGAAACTCTGTATGCCCACAAGACTTCCGGGAGTTCGATAGACCAACCACTTTTGCTCTCCGCCAGTCTAATTTTTAATGTATGCTTGATTATCTTATTCACAGCTTCAACTTATCCGTTTGACTGGGGATGATAAGGTGTGGAGTAATGTTTTTTGATCCCCCACTTTGCACAGAATTCTCTCAACTCTTGTCCATCAAACTGTGGACCATTGTCTGTCACAATTGCCTGTGGAACTCCGAAACGGCAGACAATGTTCTTCCAAATAAAGTTGATCATCTTCTGTTGCGTGATGTTCACCATGGCCTCTGCTTCTGCCCATTTAGTGTAATAATCGACTGCTACAACGGCAAATCGAACATTTCCTACTCCAGCTGGGAAAGGACCAATGATGTCCATCCCCCATTTTGCAAAAGGCCATGGGCTGTATACTGACACGAGCTCCTGGGCCGGGGTATGAATATTTGGGGCAAAAATCTGACACTGATGACAAGTTTTTGCTTTCTTGATCGCATCCTGACGTAATGTCGGCCAATAATACCCTTGCCTGATGGTTTTGTACGCCAAGGCTTGCCCCCCAGTGTGATTTCCACATACTCCGGCGTGAATTTCTTCGAGTACTGCTTGCCCTTGCCCCCTAGGCAAACACTTGAGAAGTGGGACTGATATTCCCCTTTTGAAGAGTTGCTCGCCTACCAGAGTATATCTGGCGGCTCGCTTTACTAGCTTGACAGCTTCAAAAGGATTGTTTGGTTTTTCCCCACTTTTCAAGTATTTGACTATACTTGTTCTCCAGTCTTCTTCACTGGTTTGATCGTCGAGTTGGTTGACATTATAACTTACTGCTGATGGATCTTTCATCTTTGTAACTATAATATCTGCCAACTCTACGGGTCCTTCACTTGTTGCTAGTCGAGCAAGCGCATCTGCTTGAGTGTTGCTCGTCCTTGGAATTTGTTGTATGAAAACTTGCTGCAACATGGATATTAGGTGAGAAACAATCCGTTGATACTCGATCACGTGATCATCTTTTGCTTCGTATTCACCTCGGACTTGGTTCACGATCAATTGTGAATCGCCAAATATTTACAAGCGTCTGACACCAACTGCGAGAGATAGGTGGAGACCAGCAATAAGAGCTTCATACTCAGCTTCGTTGTTGGTTGCCATGAAACCAAATCTGATTGCCGAGGTGAATACTTGTCTATCTGGGCTGATTAAAACTACTCCTGCCCCCGAGGCTATATTGGTTGATGATCCGTCCACATAGAGATGCCAAGGATGATCAAGTCCTCTCGTCGGATCTGGTGGGAAAGTTAATTCGACTATAAAGTCGGCTAATGCTTGCTCTTTGATCGCTGTTCGAGGAGCATAGGTCACCCCGAATTGGCTAATCTCTAGTGACCATCTTAAGAGACGACCTGCAGTATCGGGGCGATGGAGAATTTGCCTGAGCGGGAAAGTTGTTAGAACTTCGACTTGATGGTCAAAGAAGTATGGTCGTAACTTTCTCACGCTCATAACCAAAGCATACGCCAGCTTTTCGGTTGGAGCATATTTGATCTCTGCTTCGTGTAAAGCCTGGCTGACGTAATATATAGGTTGGTGAAATTTGCCGTCTTCGCGCACCAAAACGGAGCTGATGGCAACTTCTGATGCGGCTAAGTATAGAAAGAGCTTTTCTCCTGGGATTGGTTTTGATAGGATTTTGACATCTCCCAGGTATTCTTTAAGTTGATCGAAGGCCGCTTGGCAGTTGTTAGTCCATGTAAACTTTCCTTTTTTGACGGCCTCGAAGAATGGACAACACTTGTCCCCTGACCTGGATATGAACCGGTTCAATGCTGCTAAGCACCCGGTGAGTCTTTGCACTTCTTTCACCGAACGTGGTGGTTGCATATCCATGATGGCTTTAACCTTTGAAGGGTTGGCCTCAATCCCTCGCTGGCTAACAAGATGGCCCAAGAATTTCCCCGAGTGAACTCCAAAGCTGCTCTTCTTTGGATTCAACTTCATGTTATAGTGTCGAAGAATTTCGAACACTTGAGTCAGATGTTGAAGATGGTCTTCCTTCTTGGGACTTTTGACTACGATATCGTCTACATAGACTTCCACCGTGTCTTCGATTTGTTGGTCAAACATCTTGTTCACCAGCCTTTGATATGTTGCTCCGGCATTGATGAGGCCGAAGGGCATTCTCTTCCAGCACAGCAAGTTTTTGTTAGTGTAAAAAGCTGTGCTTTCTTGATCATCAGGATGCATTGGGATTTGATGATATCCTGCAAAAGCATCCATGAATGTTAGCATTTCGTGACCCGCAGTGCTGTCCACCAATTGATCGATGTGCGGGAGTGGAAAGTTGTCCTTCGGGCATGCTGCATTCAGATCTGTAAAGTCTATGCATAGCCTCCAGGTTCCGTTTGATTTCCTCACCAGCACAGGGTTTGCTACCCATTGTGGACAAAGTGCTTGACGGATCAGATCGTTGTCTAACAGCTTTTTAACTTCTTCATTCAACGCTTGGTATTTGTCTGGGCCGTACTTCCTTCGTTTTTGATGGACGGGCTTTCTTGCTTGATTTATGTTCAGCTTGTGGCAAGCATGTTTCGGGTCTATCCCCACCATATCTGCGTGAGACCAAGCAAAGACATCTAGATTCTTGGTGAGGAACTCTTTCATTCGGGATCTGTGAGGCTCTGGGAGCTCAGATCCTATGAATAATTCAAGATCTTCGTTGTCGGGATTAACTTTGAACGCCTCCAGCTCTTCGACTGGAGTCGCTCGTCGTTTTTGTCCCTTCCAACGGGGATCAAGTATGGGTTCCTCAGGGTTGAAATCATTTTTGATGTCCATGGGCTCTGCCCCCAGGCGGGGTTCTAGATTATCAGTTGGCTCCATCCCATTGTTGTTCGTTTGTACTTGGCCCTCCAAGTCCCCCACTGAGGGTTGTTCGTCATCACCCCTTTGTTGTTCGTCAGATGGAGGTTCCTCGCGGGTGGTAACGAGTTGCTCGTCCAACACTTGCTCGTCCAAGTGTTGTTCGTCCGCATCCATGTGGTCGTCCATGTCCATCATATTGTTCAGTATTGATGGTTCGTTGACGGGATAACTTGTTGCTTCCATCATGGATATTTGTACAAATTTTGCTCGTAGCTGTTGAATGCATTCTCGTGCTCTCCGTTGGTCTCCTTTAATTGTGCCTGCTCCACTAGCTGTTGGAAATTTCAAACAATAGTGGTAAGTGGAACATGCAGCTTTAAATTCATTGAGAAAAGGTCGGCCAAGAAACCCGTTATAGGTCGACTCCTGGTCTACAACCAAGAAATCTACCATTCTTGTTATATTTCTTTCGGGTTCATTAGCCGTTACAAGTTGTACTGCTAATGTTACAATTCCCAACGGTGTTGTCACAGCATTCCCGAAGCCTATGATTCTATGTGTCGTATTCCGAACATAACCCGAATAATCTCCCAGATTATCGAGGGTCTTCTTGAATAAGATGTTGGTGTAGGCTCCGGTGTCCACCAACAGTCTGTGGACTCTGGTCCCCATAATCTTGGCGCAGATTACGAGTGAATCATTGTGCGGAGTTAAGACGCCTTCAAGGTCTTTTTCGGTGAAAGTTAATTCTGCCGTTTGCATGATAGACGGCTTAACTCCCATTTCTTGTACTTGGCCAATCGCTCGTAGCTCCGCTTTCCTCTTCCGATTAGAGTCGGGTGGTTGTCCATCAAAACACCCTCCCGCGGGACCTGCGGGTTCCATCATGAACAGATCTTCTAAAGGTTGAGCTGGCATACTGGGAACTGGTCGCCCGGGTTTGTTGTTTCTCTGAGGTTGACCATCCTCTTCGTCTTCTGAGTTGTTCTCCCGAGCTCTTTTCCCAGGTTGCCTTTTAACGAAATCGGAGAGCTTTCCCTCCTCATAAAATCGCCAGAGTTGCTTAAGCAAATCTCTACACTCACTTGTAAAATGCCCCACACTTTGATGGTAGGCACAATACTTGTTTGGGTTGAGTTTGCCAGTATCCTGGCGGATTTTACGTGGTGGGGAAAGCAACTCTTTCTCCTTTACGCTCTCATACACAGTATCAACTGATACTGTCAATACTTGGTTCAATTTTTCCTTCAAATCCGATCCTTCAGTGAATGCTTTCATGTTTTTCGGGACCCTGTAGCTTGTCCCGACGGGCTTTTTGTTATTCTCCTTAGGATCAGCTTTGTTCTCCCCTAAATTTGTTTGTAGGGCCTCGTGCATGGAAACGAAAATGCCAGCTTGGTTTCTGAACTCGGCATAAGTCCTTGGGCACTTCAGACGTACCTCCTTCCATAACTTCGACCCTTTTTTCAACCCGGCCATCACAGCGACGATCTTTGTATCTTCGCTCACCGGTTCTCCTTCTAGCAAAACTTTATCGAATCTTTCCATAAACACCCGGTCAGTTTCATCATCATTTTGCCTCAAATCTGACAGCCGGTGTTTTTGGGAAAGATACGACCCCGCCGTTGAAAAGTGAGAAAGAAATTCTCGACTTAGTTGGACGAACGAGTGGATTGATGCCGGCGGCATTGATGAAAACCACTTGTGAACCCGATCGCCCAATGTTAAAGGAAAATTCCGGCATTGGGTGGCATCGCTGGCTCCCACGGAGACCATGTAGTCCGTATACTTCGTTAAGTGGACCCGGGGGTCGGCGATGCCTTCATATTGAATGCTAGCCGGAAATTGAATCTTTTTCTGTATCGGGGCCTTCAAAATGTGAGCTGCCAAAGGTGAGGATGGCATGCTGGTCGTTCCCATCCCCCTCTGTTGGTCTAGTTGCCCCTGCATGTTCTCCACAGCCCTCCTTAGGCTTGATAATTCATCAAGAGGTGCCCCTTGACTTAGAGGCTGTTCGGCGAGCAAAGGCATTAACCTTTCTGCTCGTCGCAGTCCCTCGCTTGGAGTGGGCACTTCCTGGGCTTGCCTCCTAATGTTGTTCGCCGCATTTGGCCCTAGGCGCCTAAAGGCTGACTGGGAGAGTCTTTCATGGACGGATGGGCGAGGCTGTTCAAAAGTTGCTCGCCCATCTTCTGCTCCCCGGCGAGCAGCTTCCCATTGGGGTTGGCTAAGCCTGTCTTGGGCACTGGAACGTGTTGTTCCATGGCTAGACATAGTTGTTCGTCCGCGACCAGACTCAGCCTGTACTTCTCGTTGGTCGACCACCTTGGCCTTTCCCTTGTTTCGTCTGACTTGGGCACTATCAACCTCTCGCTGTTCGCCCCTAGTAGTCCTGGGTCTAACAACCTCTAGGGACTTGTCCCTTGGCCTTGCTTGTGTTGGCCTAATCTGCTCTTGTTGCCTCTGGAGGGCCTGGAGAGCAGCTATGGTTTTAGCCAACTCGTTGGGGTTGTTCGCCAAAGCCTCCATCTCAGGGGGGAGGTTATGTGTTATGGCTGTATGTTGCGACCTGTTCACATGTCTCGGGTCACGGTCTTGGTGGTCGGCCGACGTGGCCCGGGTCTGAGATGGTCTTTTTGACAAACGTGATCCTTGGGTCTCTTTAGATTGAGGCATTTCAATTTAAATTACTTCTTAATTTATAAATTGAAGAACACCAAGAACACCAAGAACACTCTTGTTTGTATCTTCAAATATTTCTTGAGATTTCTTATGAATCTTCAAGTTTTCAACTTGAAGTTCTTGTGTAATCACACTAAACCGAAGGTTCGACCCTCCTTCTAGCGTCAAATTGTTGGTGAACGAATCTAATCGTAAGGATTAGTGGCTGTTTTAATCCGTTTTTACGTCACCAATCAATAACGTGTGATTGATTACCACCGTAAATGGTAAATCGGGGTATGAATTTATTGAATTTGTAAATTCGGTAGTCGAAATTGGACTTATTTCGTGTATGTGTAGGTTTTGGTGTATTTGTGTGTGTTGGGAGTGTTTATCAATTTG
The DNA here is from genome assembly GCA_947034835.1 of Ballota nigra. Lineage (NCBI taxonomy): Eukaryota > Viridiplantae > Streptophyta > Magnoliopsida > Lamiales > Lamiaceae > Ballota > Ballota nigra. Next base: position 111,404,554 of record OX344723.1, on the reverse strand, counting down.
AACTTGTATTTCACAGCTGGAGAACAACTATTTATAGAGACTAGCAAGCATGAGGTGTCCAAGACTCTTGGTCTCCCTAGCCTGTATGCTTGACATGTGTCCCTTTGATCTTATCTAAGCTGAATCTTAGTTACAAGGTCTTCTTTGGTCTTATCTCGGACTCATTGTTGTTCGCCTAGGTCGGCTTGATTGATCTTGTTGATTCTATAACTGAAAGTTGTTCGCCTCTTGAGGTTGTACTTTGGAAGTTGCTCGCCTTATGGCTTTGTTCAGCTTGGCTTTGGGATCTTTATCCTTTGTTCACTTGTACACACCTCCTTGGCTGTTTGTTGTATCATAGTTTGACCAAGTTGTTCGTCATTGATGACTTCACAGTTGGCTCATTCTTGGTCTCGGATCTTAATACCTGTTCGCCCATTAGTTGTTCGTCGGGGGAGTTGTTCGTCACTTCATACACCTCCCAGATTGGTTAATGCACCCGAATCGTGATTTTCTTTGTTTAGACTTCAATAATTGTTCGCTCCATATTTAGATGATGTTCGCCAATCAACAATGCCCTCACGCACCAGAAGCGCAAAAGATCCTCAAGATATAGTAATACACCTAAATAAAAGGCTATCAAATCTGGCCAGTCGAATGTAAAATCTCTAGAAGAGATTCGTCTAGATAATTCAAACTCTCTAGGAGATGAGTGTCCTAGTGATGAAGCACGTGCACAAAATATTCAATTCACTAGGACCGTGGAACGACCAGACCCAAATACAATGGGAAATGAGAAAGGTCTGGTTGACGTAAACGTCGAAGTCTTTGTGAATTTCACAGATACGGGAGAAACATATAATAGAAATATTACTGTCGTCAACGATACATTTGCAGCGTCAATTGCTCTTTCCACTATAAATGATCTAGATCCAGAACCCAAAACAATCGCTGGGTGCCGGAAGCGCTCCGATTGGGTTAAATGGAAAGAGGCAATTGAAGCAGAGTTCACATCGCTTAACAAAAGACAAGTATTTGGCTCTATCGTTCATACACCCACGTGCGCTATCCCCGTAGGATGTAAATGGGTATTTGTACGAAAACAAAATGAGAACAATATTGTGGAGAGGTATAAAGCGAGGCTTGTAGCTCAAGGGTTTTCGCAGAGACCCGGGATTGATTTCGATCAAACCTATTCTCCCGTCATGGACTCAATAACGTTCCGCTACTTGATATCTTTGGCTGTTAAAATGAATCTCCAAATGAAATTAATGGACGTAGTAACCGCATACTTATACGGATCACTTGATGCCGACATTTACATGAAAATCCCCGATGGATTTGACATTACTCAGATGAGGGATGATGAAAACCGCAGTATGTATAGCATAAAACTGCAGAAGTCGTTGTATGACCTGAAGTAATCGGGCCTCATGTGGTACAACCGACTCAGTGAATTCCTTCAGAAGAAGGGATACACATTCGATAAAGCTTTCCCATGCGTATTCACGAAGAAATCGCATAATGGTTTTTGCATCATATCCGTCTATGTTGATGACCTGAACATAATCGGAACATGCAAAGAGATTGAAGAAGCCAGTTCAATCTTGAAAGTCGAATTCAAAATGAAAGTCTTGGGTAAAACCAAGTACTGCCTCGGCCTGCAGATCGAGCATCTCCCATAAGGAATTCTTATACATCAGTCGACCTATGTGAAGAAGGTATTGGAGAGATTTCACATGGATAAATCTCATCCACTTAGCACCCCTATGGTTGTTCGAAACCTCGAAGTGGATAAGGACCCATTTAGACCAAGAGAAGATTCAGAAGAAATTCTGGGGCCAGTAGTTCCTTATCTTAGTGTTGTTGGAGCATTGCTCTATCTCAAAAATTGCACTCGGCCGGACATTACATTTGCTGTCAATTTGCTTGCGAGACATAGCGTTTCTCCTACAACGAGACATTGGAATGGTGTTAAGCATGTTCTACGGTACCTCCAAGGGTCTCAAGATCTTGGACTGTTTTATCGTAAGAATCAAGACAAAACCTTAGTAGGTTATGCGGATGCTGGCTATTTGTCTGATCCCCACAACGCCATATCCCAGACTGGTTACGTTTTTCTCTATGGTGGTACCGCGATCTCATGGAGATTGGTTAAACAAACCATGGTTACCACGTCTTCAAACCACTCAGAGATAATAACTTTATTTGAAGCTGCATGAGAATGTATTTGGTTAAGGTCCTTGGTAAAACACATTGGTGACTCGTGTGATATCGCTAAAGGTGATACACCTCCCAGCGTTATATTTGAAGACAACGCATCTTGTATCGCACAAATGAGTAATGGGTACGTCAAGGGAAACTTGACGAAACATATTTCACCTAAGTTTTTCTACCCATACGAACTCCAGAAGAGTGACGTGATTATCATTCAAAAGGTGCAATCCATTGACAATCTAGCAGATCTGTTCACTAAGTCCTTACCTACGTCTACTTTTGAAAAGTACGTTCGTGGTATTGAGATGCAAAGACTCAAAGTTTTGTTGTCTTCAGGGGGAGCGGTAACCCCGAAATAAATCTAGAAGATTTGATCTGGAAGATTGATTACATTCCTCCCTAACTTATTATTTGGCCGATACCGAGCACGTGGAGTTTTTATGACAAGACATTTATGTTATGTCGTAATGTCCAAGGGGGAGTGTTGTAAATCTAGAAGATTTATTATTCAAATCTAGGAGATTTGATGTGGACATTACTAATGGACCAATAACCCAATAGGCTTCATATATTAGACTAGGGTTTTATTCTTATAAATAGACTATTGTACTCATAATTGTAATTACTCATACACAAGAATATTAGTGAAACTCCTGGCTTGGTTCGCCCCCAGACGTAGTCGTTCCCGACGAACTGAGTGAACAAATCTCGTCTTTTATTTTACGCACTTGTTTACAACAATTTTGGATACCAAAATCATTTACTAAACAGTAAAAGATTTGAAAATTATTTTAAAACAATTTAGTTCAAATAACAATGAACAAAAAAAAAAACAAAGAACCAAAAAGTTAACTAACAGGTGAAAAACTTTACAAATAAAGTCTTCTAAATAAATAAAATCGTTTTGCAATAATTTTAAATATTACTCCCTCCGTCCCATTATTATTTGTACCTTTTTCTTATTCGTCCGTCCCAAAATTATTTGCACACTCCAAAAATAGAAATATTGATTTGTGAGCACACTCACAATAATATACACATAGATTTTTTCTTAAAATGTGTACCATCCCAACTATGCATATAATACCGGGATGGAGGTAGCAAATAAGATAATCGAAAGATATTCACCGATTCTTCTCGTGATCAGCTCCTCCGTCTAGAAAATATTAATATAAAGGGGTGAGTATGCAAACACATTCAATGAAGCTCAATTGTTCAAAGTTAAATATCAAATATATAGTCAAATACATCAAATGCAAATATAAGTATATTGTCATACATGTCACATGAACTCTGTTTTGTGAGCCGTCCCAAAGTCATTTTAGTGACTAAGATATCCCGTCTCAAAGCCTTTTTAGTACTTAAATTGTCATTTCTCCTAAGATTAACTCATTTACTATATGTTATGTTCACCGTTGTCAACGCAGGATGAAGACCTAGAAAATTTCAGGTCATGCGGCTGCAGTTTAGAAGTGAGAAGTTGACCATATCATGGACGATTATTTCCATCATGGAGTTAATGAAGGGAAAATTTTTCAGACATAGTGGTCATACTGATAGTTGATACCTTACTCTATAAATACTAGAAGCTCGCTGGATAAACATGGGACAAGTCGAGGAAACTACACTATCGAGTGTTTTAGTACATCTAGTGTAAAAGGACAACTATTTTTCCTGTTTATGTTGGTCGAGTGTTGCAACACTCCTATCAACAATTAGGTCTAAGCATAGACTAAATTATGATCTGGAAAATTAGTTAATTTCTAGTACATTGTTAGATCAATTTATGTGGTTTGTTTTTACACCTTACTCGTTTGAGATCTTAAGTTGTAAACATTAGATATTTGGGAGAGTCACATGGAGGCCCATTTATGGGAGCCTAATTGCAAAACACCACCTCAATTTCCCTTTGTTACATAAAGTCACACTTTGTGGGGGCCTCAACCAAATAATTACACAAAGCCACACTTTTGTGGGACCTTCCACCAGAAACCCATCTGCAAGTTTGCAGACATTTTTAAATTTTCTTTTCTTTTTCTTTTTCTATTTTTGAATTTCAGGTTTTTGAATTCCCCAATAATTCAACCACTTTTTTATTTCTTTTTTCGAATTTACACAAATAAAAAAAAATTAAATGCACATCATTATTATCAATAAATATTTTTTCATATATAAAATTCTAAAAATTACATTTAAATATAGAATTACATTTATAAAATCTAAAAAAATACATGGAAAAAAACAAATGAACATGTACAATCAAAATTACATCTATTCATTTTTCTTGTTGCATAATAAGGCTTCGATCTTGAATATCCCTTTCTTGAATATGCAAATACAAATTGTTGCATAAATGCGAGAAATATTTGCAGAATTGCAAACAAAAATTGTTGCATAATCCAAAATATATGTTGCATAATTCACAATTTGTTGCATAATCCAAAATATTTGTTGCATAATTCACAATTTGTTTGCATACACATTTAGAATTTATGTATAACAGGTCTTTTTCTACAATCAAATATCTGGAAAAAAATATTCAAATAAGAGCAAATAAGAAATAGAAAAATACCTAAAAATACATGAAGATTCAAGTAAGAAAAATTCAAAAATCAGATGCATTAACCATTCCACAAAATAAAAAATATTCCACAATCAAAACGGATTTGCAATATTGTTTGTCACTTGCAAAAGTATGAACATGCTTAAACAGCTTTCCGAAATTAAAATCGTCAACCGACAAGTGCATACAATTAAACTAAACCATCAAGCCAATTACAAAAAACTAAAAGGAAATCATTTCGAAAATTATCCACCGACAAGTGAATATTCATGAATTAAACTAAGCCATCAAGCCAAATTAAAAAATAAAAAGAAAATTACCGAATGACAAACAAGATTGACACAAAAAATTTAGAACTCTATACAATAAGTAATCTTGGCCTCCTTGAACGGATTTGCAGTAGACGAACCTGGGCGGTGGTGGATTTGCAGTTGGCGGTGTCACACGGCGGTGACGAATTGATTAGCAGAGCAGTAAACAACGTGACGGATATGGTTGGGGAGGGAGCGGCCGTCGGATCCTCAGGCCACGCGTGCAGCCTCCGGAAAACGAGTGTTGGTGACGCCCCTTCGCACCTAGGCGTCAGATTCAGGCATAAAAAAATATGGCGGTGCGTGGTGATGGAGCCGTTAGATCCGTCCGTGAGGGCGATGGACCTGTGACCACTAGATCTGTGATTGACCAACAGATCAGAGAGTGGAGATGGTGATGAAATCGGCGGTGATCAAGTAACAGAGGAGAGAGACGTGGTGGTGGTGGTTGTGGTGGCGGAGGCGGCCGGATGTGGTGGATGTGGTAGACGTGGTGGTGGCCGGATATGGTGGTGAGGGTGGAGAGTGACTGTAGATTTGTATTGAGAGAGAGAGAGTGAGAGAAGGGGGAAAGCTGAGAGTGAAAAATTAAAGGGGGTAGGGGGCGGTGGGTGGGGGATTAATGGAAAATTATAAAAATATTAGACGTGGGACCCAGTGAAAAAATGAAAGTGTGGTTATGTGAAATAAAATGTGGCTATTTGTAATAAAGAGAAATTGATGGGGCTATCATCAATTATGAGAAAAATAGTGTGTCTCCTTGTACTTATTTATCACTACAAGTTATAGTGGAGATTTCGTCATGAGGCATCATAAACTTATTTAATCTATGAAAAAGTTTGGTTATTCCGTTTACAGAGTGTTTTAAGTCTTCCAATGTTCACAACTGTCTGTATTATTTTATATAGTGTCAACATTTTAGTTAACACTACTCTGAAAAATATCACATACACCTTCAATAAAGTTATTCTAAGGTCTTGTATAAACTTCTAAACCTCAAATAAATTAGTTGTATCTAATAATTCCATGTATAATTCATCAGCACTCAGATCATGACTTGTAAATTCTAACTTGAAAGTTCCTAGTCTTACTAAGGATACAAAAGATCACATCCTTAATAAATCAGTGGTTACCTTCAAAATTAATATTATAAACTAAATAAAATGACATAAACTACATCAAATTTAATTCACGCAATCCAAGAAAAGCACCATTCAAATTTAACCTAATTAAACTAAACATAATTTAAAGGATGAAAACCAGAATTTGTCTTCGTCCATTAAACCAAACCAAAATCGCGTACGTCTTTGGCCGAAAAGAATTCTCAGAATTGTGACTTATAAAATCAAATTAAAATCTCAGCAACCTAAGTCCACTGGCAAGAAGAATTAAAACCAAATTCCTTGGCACCTAGCTATATTAATCTCGGCAAATATAATTGCATGATAAATGCTCCACGGAAATTATTTTGAAAGATGTATAGAGCTTTTGACGGAAATAATAAACTCGAAGCTTTTGAAGAATATATATATATATATATATATATATATATATATATATATATATATATATATATATATATATATATCACATATTCTAGCATGTAGTTGGATAGTTGGATTTTAAGCTCAATTTTGATTTTTTCAAAACTCATGCTAACACACCGAATTGTATATTTTTTTTTTTTTTTTGCAATAGTAGTATTACGAATTACTTCTTGGGAATTTACTGGTTACTTCTTAGGATAATACTGATTATTTTTTTGGGTATTACTGATTTCTGCTCGAAGTATTTTTTTTTTGTTTTTTTGTTTTCAAAATCCATGCACTCAAGTGCACACTCTATATATCTATCTATCTATATATAGACTATGATGAACATATTAATGTTGGAAAATGTGTGAATGAGAAATTAATTCTCAAAATTGTTGTAACAAAAAAATTGGAAAAGAGAAAAGTAAAAGACTTGGTGTCGTTTTTTATTTTCCGTATCGTAACGGATGAAGGAATAAATTCAAAGTTGTTTTGATTTTAAATCTGAAATAATTGTTTATTATTCAGGTGACAATTACATTTGAAATAATTGTTAATTATTTAGATGAAGGTTACAACAATTTCAAAATGTTTCACTAATGGTTTTATGATCATTATTTCCACATTCCAACGGTCGATTTTCGAGGGCTATAAGTAGCACCTCAAATGTTGATGAAAAATAGACGGAAAGGTAGAACACGTTGAATTGAGAAAGATGTATATACTATTTCCGGCAATTGCTATATTCCCCATGTTTTCGTTTTGTATTCGAAATTCATTCTTATTCCGCTACGTAATAATTTTCGGACAATTTCTCAATTAGCCTTGAGCAAGATAGTGTGTTATATCGTTAATCGTTTTATCCTGTGAAACAAGTGTCCTACAATTCACTAGCACCGAGAGTGAAGGGCACGAGCCTCGATTCTCCGTTTCTAATTTTTTTAGCCATTTACGGGGCCAATTTTCTACAAACTTAAAACAAGTTATCCTTTAAGATAGTAATCCGTAAATAGCCATTTACGGGGCCAATTTTTTTAGACACTACTTTGTGTGTATTCGAAAGTTTAATACTACTACTTATATGTTCAATAGCATCGGTTCATGCGGAGAGACTTCGCCGAAATTTATTTTCAGGGAAGTTTTTCCTTCGTGAATTTCTTAGTTAAATTGAAATGATTAATTATGCATGATTATTTAATTTTGTGTAATACCTGGGTTGAATTTGTCACAACCGATTAATTTGGGGTTACACTTAATTGGAGAACATGGCAAGAACGGCCGCAAAGAATAGGAAAGAATTGAAAACTGTCAATGTTGTTCTGCAGAGCGGTGCGTCGATGATCGCTCTTGAATATCAGACGACCGGCGAGTCTGAGGCGGCGAACAGCCTATTGCGCCGGAACCTGGTAAATTCTGGATCGGCGTGATGGTTCAGAAAGGGGGCGACATAATCATTAATCCTGAATTGTGATCTCTTCTCGTTCAATCAAATTAAATGGGCCATGAAATATTTTTGGGCTTGGACATTAATTCGTCGTATGGATTAATCAATGGTGAAGGTTACTTGCATTAGCCTCTTTGTTAAATACACTTTCCGGATGAATACACTACTATTTTTTTAAAAAAAAATTGTACTCCGTCCCTTTTTAATTGTCCATTTTATCCAAATTGATGTCCCTTTTTAATTGCCACTCCACATATATCAATACATCTTTTACCTACTTTTTCCAACAATACCCTTAATTAAATGTAAATATATTCATCATTTTGTAATAAATATGAATAATAAATAGAGAAAATTGCTATAGGGTGTAGTATTTTTGAGCAAAATTGCATTGGGGTTAACCACTTTTTTTAAATTGCATAGGGGTTAATTTTTTTAATTTAATAATATTTATATCTTTTAGTTTAATTTTAATAATATATATGCATTTTCTCACATCTATTTATCTCTTATCTCTCACATTAAAATACAATTTAAATTTCAAAATTCAAGCATCTCTCTCTAAAAGTCATGGCCTTCCTCCGTCAAAATAATCAAGATCGCGCCGACGATTTCCCTTAGCCTTCAAACTCCGACGACATTGTCCACTGTCCAAGCTTCGACGACACCGCAAGATCGGGCCGACGATTCATGCGCCATCCCTGCGTCCCAATCTCCGTCGATTTGTTCCATATCTCGAGGATCAGACATTTTCATCGTTGGGCTAATGAGGTACGCATAAAAAACAGTGAATTAGAATTTTCTTCTACTTATGTTGAGTTCTTTTATTTTGGGAGATGATTAGGTTATTTATCTGTTGCTTATTGATTTGAAGATGAGGTTCAGATTTATAATTTGTTGGGGTGTTTTTTTTCGTTGCTGAAGATTGGGAAGGGAGGGGGCTGCTGAAGGTGGGGACGGTGGGAGGAAGGGAAAAGGGGAGGGGGCTGCTGAAGGGTGGGTACTGGGGACGGTGGGGGAAGGGAAAAGGGGAGGGTTGTGTGGGGGTTGGGGAAGGGGAGGGGGTGGAAGAGAGTGGGGTGAAGGGGGAGTGGGAGGGGGCTGCTGGGTTGATTTTTTTTTTCATCTATTTTTCCTACATAATAATTTATTTAATTTTTTGTTTTGTTGTTGCAGATAGAGATGGATTTTTTGGTGTATAATTAGGAATTTTTTTAATTGAGTTATGTAAAGTGTATAATGTTATAGAGATAAATACAAAGATTTGTATTATGCTTTTGTGTATTATGATATTATATTTAATTTCATAGTACAAACATACACACCCTTGTAATACAAAATTATAAATATGGTATTATATTTTACACTATGGTACAAAAAAATTATATACTCTTGCAAATATTTTGTACTTTATTTGTAACGTTTATACTATGGTATTATATTGTGTACTATGGTACAATTAGTTCATTGGCAATAATCCTCACATATTGTATTTGTACTATAATATTATTATTTGTACTATTTATTTGCGAGAATAATTACAATTAAAAAAAATGCAAGGAACACTACAAAAAAGACGGAGATTAGCGACGGAAATTTTGCGACGGCCAAATGTCCGTCGCAAATTCAGTGAATTTGCGACGGATTTTACTAAGCCGTCGAAAAAAATGAAATTTTGCGACGACTAAGGATGGCCGTCGCAAAGTTTTGTAATTTGCGACGGAAAAGCCGTCGCAAACACTATGGCCCACCGCCTTCGTCTTGAAACGACTACATTTGCGACGGAAGGGTCGTCGCAAATTTCAACTTTGAGTTTGCGACGGTCCATTCCGTCGCAAAATATACCCGTTTAAAGGTGACCGTTCATGAAGCGACCCGTTTGACTGATTTGCGACAGATAAGGTCGTCGCAAATTTTAACTTTGAGTTTGCGACGGACCAAAGCCGTCGCAAATCTTACATTTATATCCGCGACCTTTCGGGAAACGGTCCTTTGACTGTTTTGCGACGGAATTTCCGTCGCAAGTACGAACCGTTTTTACGCGTCTTCTCGGGAAACGGTGTGTTGACTGATTTGCGACGGAAAAGCCGTCGCAAATCAGTAAAAATGACGTCGTTTTGTCTTTGACAGGCGAAATTTGCGACGGATAGGCGTCCGTCGCAAATTTTTTTACAATTATAAATACTCTCCTCGCGAAGCAGATGGATCCTGCGAGAAAAAGGAAGAAGTGGAGGAAAACGAAAGGAAAAGGAAGGAGAAGTCGGGAAAAGGAAGGCGTCCGTCCCCACCGAGTTTTCGTTTCAACATTTTCTACAAATAAACCGTAAGTTTTCTTCATTTTTACCGTTTAAAATTTAATTTTAAAGCATGTTTAGAGAATTGATTTTAGTTGAGAATTGTTTTTAGTTGAATTGTTTGGATTATATTAGTAATGAATTGATTTTAGTTGAATTAGTTTATCGAATTTTAATTTAAATCATTTTTAAATTTTTGTTAATTAAGTTTAGAATTGAATTAGTTGAATTGTTTGAATTATATTAGAAATGAATTGATTTTAGTTGAATTAGTTGATCTAATTTAATTAGTAGATAGAATTTTAATTTAATTTAATTTTGCATGTTTAATTTTTGTTAAGTTTATAATTGAATTAGTTGAATTGTTTGAATTATATTAGAAATGAATTGATTTTAGTTGAATTAGTTGATCTAATTTAATTAGTAGATCGAATTTTAATTTAATTTTAAAGCATGTTTAATTTTTGTTAAGTTTAGAATTGAATTAGTTGAATTGTTTGAATTATATTAGAAATGAATTGATTTTAGTTGAATTAGTTGATCTAATTTAATTAGTAGATCGAATTTTAATTTAATTTTAAAGCATGTTTAATTTTTGTTAAGTTTATAATTGAATTAGTTGAATTGTTAAATTATTACAGATGAACCCAGGCCAAGATAATTTTCTCACTGTCATCATAGTCGACAACAAGTAAGTATTTTTTAATGAATTATGTATACTTTTAATTATATATATATTAATATAATTAACTTGATTTTTTAATTTTGTTGTCACAGACTGCTTCCAGCCCATGAGACTAGCTTAATCGTCTCACAAATCATTAGGATGGGACAATTTGAGTATGGTGCCCACTCGTGGAGTCAAGTGTCCGAGCAAAAGAGGATGGAGTACTTTGATGACTTTAAGGTATAAAAAATTTATTTATTATGATTTTAATTTAACTTTTAATTTTTTAATTTATTCGTTAATATTCTATTTTTAATTTATTTGCAGAGGCGGTGCGTTTGGGACCCTGCCAACGATAGTATTATGTACCAATTGTTCTGTGCGAAAGCGCAAGAACGGTACAAAGATATTATCTACGGCCTGAAGAAGCGGTGGGAACGTGGGGATCGGGTGGAGTTGGGTCGAGCACCAGACGGACGATCGATATGGGATGGTTTGGTGGATCACTGGAACAGTGAACCATCATTCTGATGAAGAACAATTTATTTATGTTTTTTGAATTATTTATTTATGTTTATTGAACAATTTATTTATGTTTTTTGAACAATTTTTGGTAAAGACATTCCCGGTTACAAGGTTTCCGTCATTATTACAAAGATAATGAGGGATAATTTAGAGTAGAATGCAATGAAGTTCAAACTCGTCTCGTCGCAGCGGAAGCAGTAATACTTGGATGGGTTTTGGGTATATATATGCAAATATTTATAAACAATTAGTTGGTTAAAAATATTTGCATATATATACCCGAAACTCATCCAAGTAGTACTGCTTCCGCTGCGACGAGACGAGTTTGAACTTCATTGCGTTCTCCTCTAGATTATCCCTCAATATCTCTGTAATAATGGCGGAAACCTTGTGACCGGGATTGATGCTACAAATAGTATTTCAACAAAGATATTACTAATTCAGTGTTAATTAGCATAATTACTTGTAGCAAACATATACATGATCTTAGATGAATTAATTTGGTGAATTTTGAAAAAAAAAATGAGTCAATTTGGATACATATACAATTAATTGCGTACAAATGAACGAATTATAAATTTAAGCGGGAGTCGAAATAAATAATTTTACAGAAATAATAAAAATTAAATGGCCCCAATATTTATAAAAACAAGTTAGAAACGAAAATGAATTAATTTGGTGAATTGTAGAAAAAAAATGAGTCAATTTGGATACATATACAATTAATTGCGTACAAATGAACGAATTATAAATTTAAGCGGGAGTCGAAATAAATAATTTTACAGAAATAATAAAAATTAAATGGCCCCAATATTTATAAAAATAATTTAGAAACGAAAATGAATTAATTTGGTGAATTGTAGAAAAAAAAACGAGTCAATTTGGATACATATACAATTAATTGCGTACAAATGAACGAATTATAAATTTAAGCGGGAGTCGAAATAAATAATATTACAGAAATAATAAAAATTAAATGGCCCCAATATTTATAAAAACAAGTTAGAAACGAAAATGAATTAATTTGGTGAATTGTAGAAAAAAAAATGAGTCAATTTGGATACATATACAATTAATTGCGTACAAATGAACGAATTATAAATTTAAGCGGGAGTCGAAATAAATAATTTTACAAAATAAAAAAAATAGTTGGGCAAAATATTTTAATAAACAACTTAGATACGAAAAAAAATTAATTTGGTGAATTATAAAAAAAAATGACTTAATTTGAATACATATACAATTAATTGCATAAAAATAAACGAAAGTAGCTTGTGCCCTAGTGGCGCGCGCCCCCTCCTCTTGCACAAGAGGTCCCGTGTTCGATTCCCCTTGGACGCAAAAAATGGATTAATTGTTCAAGGCCTAATAAGACTAATATAGAAGGTGGACCGCATATAAAAAGAGATGGGCCGGTTGGCCCAGTGGTCCGTGCACGCCCCGGCCGCCACGCGAGCCACTTTTTTTTTTTGTATAGGCTCGGTAATTTGCGACGGCCAAATTCCGTCGCAAATATTGAATTTTGCGACGGAAAACAACTCGTCGCAAATTATAACAGAAAAAAATAAAAAAAAATATATATAAACATTTGCGACGGAATGTGGCCGTCGCAAATGTTGTTGACCCGAACGGGTCTGACCCGAAATATTTGCGACGGAATACTGTCCGTCGCAAATTCTGTGTGACCCGGCCGGGTCTGACCCGCCGATTTTGCGACGGATTTGTCCGTCGTTAATTTGCGACGGATGGCAAAATCCGTCGCAAAAATTAGCTACGGCTGTTTTAGGGACGGATACGTGTCCGTCGCAGATACCGTCGCAAAACACTGTTTGCGACGGATTTTCCGTCGCTAATTCCATCGCAAAACAGTGTTTTTTTTGTAGTGGAAAAAGTTGTAATTTTAATTAAAAAAAAAAGTGGACAGAAAATTTGTAAAATTAAAAAATTGAAAAACAAATTAAATTTAAAAGATAGATGTCTAATCAATGAATAGTGTTTGAAAAGTTAACTCCATTGCAATTTTAAAAAAATACTACACTTGTATGCAATTTAGAGTTTGAAAGTTAACACTAGTGCAAGTGCCCCTAATAAATAGGGGTATAAGTGTCTTTTGATACCCTAATAAATGAGAAAATTGATTTGTGTGAATGAATAAAATGAGACAGATAATAAGGGAAGTATGTTCATCCGGGTAGTGTATTTAACAAAGAGATTAGTGCAAATAAATTGTGCCTTAGGCTCCTATTTGACCATACTGAAGGTAAATTGGGCTGGAATTCCAATATAATTGGCTCGTCTGGGCTGTTGGTTGATAATTAACTTAGCCATTTTTATTGGATCATTTAGTTGGTCTAGTGGCTGACAATGGCTGATGTTCATGTTTGGGCCTTTTGAATTTGGTTAATGGACGCAGATATCCCCCTAATTTGTTCACCCCCTCTTTAGTTCACTACTCTGTCGTTCATTTCACCACCCATAATTTTTCAAAATTGTCTCATCCTCCTTTTTAGTTCTTGTTTAAATCTTGTAAACTTACCCCCCATTTCATAGAAAGAGTATGCACAAAAATATCCCGACCATCGTTACGCCGCTGCGACCTACCGTCGTGAGCCGCTGCGACCTTCCGCCATGACCCGCAGCCGTGACCCGCCATCAAAGAGGGGTGTCGTCACATCTACGAATGAAGATTGGTTTTTTCAAATTTTCAATTCTAGGGTTTATGTGTGTGATTGTTAGTATAGATTAGAGTTTATGTGTGTTATTATAAACGTAATGGAGCATACAATGTTTATTTTTTGCCATTTTTTTTAAGAAGATGAAGGACTTTGTTTGACACTGGTTGTTCGAACATATGTCCAATGTTCGAACAAAAGTGTCAAACAAAGGCTCAATGTTTTTATTTTTTTCAAACAAAAGATCATTGTTTGGAAAAAAAATCAAAACAATGTGTTTGAATAGATTTGGTCGAATTATGACAAATGTTCGACACAAACTTTCGAAAATAATGCAAATGTTTGAGAAATCAGAGCTTAACACTAACCGAAATAAAAAAAAATGATGGAAAACACGTGAGAACAATGTTAGAAGCCCCCAAGATCGTTGTGACTGCTGGAATTCCGGTAAGCTTGAAAAGGGGGGGTGACTAATTGAATTTGTCTAAGTAAAATTATGCACTAGGGTACTTAAATCTTTTCAAATGCATTTTCAAATAAAAGAAAATCTGGGGGTGAACAAATTAGGGGGGGGGGGGCAATATCTGTGTCCTTCATTAATTTGTGGTGCTTCTTGGATCACGGGACTGTGATGGAATTTTTGGGCCAATTAAATGAGAATGTTGGCTACAGAGCTACATTCAAGGACCAAATTAATTGAATTTTGGCTAGAGTATATTAATGGAATTTATTTAATAAATACTTTAGGTATTATGAATAATTCCATAAATTTGGATCCCCTTATATCAAATTATAATTTTGATTTGGAATTAAATGGTGTGCCCTCATTTGAAATAGTGCTTAAGAGCACACATTGGTTTTACTTGTATAAATTATTGACAAATTATTTGAGAGTCAAATGTGACAATTACAGTCACATTAGAAATTGAATTTAATTTGGTATTTTTACCAAAATTAAATTAAATTTTTGGACTTGAAGTGTGACTTCAAGACATTTGGTTTTCCAAATTTATTTGAGATTGGTCCAAATTAATATTTGGTGAAATATTAAATAAAGTGGACTTGCAACACTAATATAGGGGGATGAATTCTCACCATAAATACTTTCGAATGTGGGGAAAATGAGATCTCCATAGATTCGTTCGGATTATGAGGTGGTTAGCAAAGACGATATTTTTCATAAGTTCATTCATTATAAAAATGAAATTGAAAATTAACTTAATTGAAAGATTGAAGGGTTGAGAAGTGATGAGGAGAGAACAAGTTCCATTTACTTAATTTTTGTGCACAAAGTAACTTGGTTGTGGTAAGTCTAGACTATTCGTCATAGACATAAAACCATTAAACATTAACTACTCTCAAATAAGGTTACCAGAATAAACTATGTGAGGTCTAAAGATGACATAACAGATCTGTTAACCAAAAGGTTAAATCGAGAGTTAGTTTTATCGTCATCAAGATGAATGAATTTAAAAGCCTTAAAGAATAAGAGTTGAGACGAAGGAAAACCTTGCCTAAATGACTAGAAATCTCAAGATCTAGGTTCAAAAGGACAACCTAATTGTCTAACTCTAAATCATTGTTTTGTGGGGGATAAATAATTTATTTAATCCCTAGAAACCCATTGCCTAAATGATGTTACAATGATGAGTTGTGAGGATTAGCATATGATTATTATTAATTAGAGAAGAGTTTGTGAAATACTCTTAAAAGAATCACCTATGTAAGAGAAAAGTGGGGCCGCTTCTAAGGGAATATTGTAAGGCGTATTCCTTAAAACTCTTGCAGAACCAGACATATATTCATGCCAAAACGAACATAATCATGAGAACTAAGAATTTCTAGGAAGAACTTGAGTGAAGTGACCATCGTTTACACAAACAGTTGGTAGTTCAAAGACACCGCGTCTACTATTCGACTAGTAAAGTGTACTTTCACAAGGGAAGGTTCAAAGGGTAACACCTACCTATCCTATGTAAGTTTCTAACCTTGACTTGTATCATTAAAATCTTTTGGCAAATAAAGGCAAATTTATTAAAAAGAAAAAGAAAATGGTACGAGTTGCCCCACAGCCTGGGGCAAAGGCTCAAAACAAATAAAAATGAAAAGAACTTATGTAAAACCATGTGTTAGACCCCCCCGGAGCAACTAAACAAGGCATAAATAAATTCCCACATAAAAAGGTTCCAACAAGCGTTGTATGAATTAAAACAGGAAAACTCCATAGAGAATACTAATCAGGAAAACTCCCTAGAGATCATCAAAATCTTTTGGTATTTGTATCAATTTCTATTCATGTGGGGGATTGTTGGAAAATGTGTGAATGAAAAATTAATTCTCAAAATTGTTGTGACCATTTTCGTCCACTAAAAACGAGACATCACCACGACGATGTCTGAACGAACTTAGACAAGTGAAGGATGGTTTAAGCACATTTCGGTGAACGAGGCGACCTTCACAGAAGACTAGGGAGTCAAGCAGATTTATACTTGGATCTCGGCGCATGCTTAGGATCACGACATAGGCTCAGGATCTCGGCACAAAGGAAAAAATCTAAGTCGGCTCATCCGTTCGTCCCACACAATGATAGGAAGTATGCTGAGACCGAGGTGGAGTCATGCAAGCTCGATCTTATCTAGATGAATCTCGACATCAGAATCTGTCAAAGAATCATCCCAATTTCGGCTAAGGAACAGTGGATTGGCACCAACCCCATTCTGTAGGCCACACTTTGGGTACTAAATTCCTTGATCTAGGGAGAAAGTACAACAGACTTTACAAGTGTCAGCTATGAAATGGGTCGATCTCACCTACTCAAGGGGATTCGGCTCAACTTCGAGAAAAGGGTCAACCCTTACTTTAAATGCAAGGATTGTCCAAAGATCTTGGGGCACCCCAAGGGCATACCTTTGGGGCTATAAATACAGCCTTCATGGAAATTAATAAAATACAATCATTCGAGCACAAATATACACAAAGACTTGACAAACCTCTGCATTTATTATTTCTTGCTTTAAATATTTATTGTAGTCAATCATATACAATAAATGCATTCAAGCACCATTTATTATAGTTGTTAATCGTCCTCCAAGCCACATAAACACCCCTAATCTCTACAAATTATTCGGTTAACAATACTTTGTATATCTCAATTAATTAGTTGATTTTTTATTAGTTTATATATTTAATTTTGTGTATTGCAATGAGAGTTGAATATGCATGAATGATATTTAGGTGAAAGCTTTAATTAATTAATTTAATAGTAAATCCCCCATCATTAGATACTTTGAAGGACGTTCTAGGTATTTTTTTAAAAGTCTAAACCTAGACATTAGTAACTATGTTGAAAGTGGTAATGTATTCACGACCTTATGAGCCTATGAGATTTAACTAGGTGCTAGTTAGTTCACGTTGTTCACCTAGGTCTCAAAATGGATTGGTCTACACACATAAGTGATTGCTCTTAGCAATATCTAGAAAAAGACATTGATAGATTGTAAATTTGTCACACACACTAGTGGGTTACATAGTGAAAACACCCGAAGCATCTCTCTCTTGCACTTTCTTAAAGTTAGGATTAATTGTTCAATCGATTTCTACTTTTAATTTTTGTTTTGCTTTAAATTTCCAAAACCAACTTTGTAATATTTGTTTTCATTTACCTTTTTAACTTTTTTTCCTTTTGGAGCTCATTTGTGGAGTATATAATATTGTTATTTTTTTTATATTATGAGCTGATGGCATGAAATTTTATAATAACACGGTGAAAACTAATTTGATCAACTTTATACGTTTGGAGAATATTAATATGAGATAAAATAAAAATTATTATTAATTGGGTTTCCCTGAAATGAATTCTTTCCCTTTTTTAAGTTCTGAGGATCGTTGAGATGGTTCCTCACCGCTCGCCGGATCCAATTCCTTCAACACTGAGATGTTCGGTCGGGCACGTTCCTCACATGACAAAAGCTGAGCCTAATAAATGCTGAAAATTTACTAATTCATGGGCTAGAAATTATATAAGCTACTTTTCTTTTCCTTTTTATTATTGTATTTTGCTTGTTTCCTAACCTCTTTGTCGATATACTCCTCCAATTTACTTGAGGGTGCTTGACTAACAACTCTTCAATGGTAATGTGAATGAGATTAAAAATTAGTGTAATTAACATGGTTCATGAGAACAAAATCACTATCTCTCCTCCTAAATAAGGTAATCACTACTCCATTTTGATTACCCTATTTTCTTCCTACAATCATCCTCCTCAATCACTCCTCCATTCCTCCACCAACAATTATTTATTGTCAACTCCTATTCCAAAATTGGGGCATGACACTAGCAATGGTGTCACTATTGGAACACTTCTTCCCCTAACATATCATTTTTCTTATGAGAGTATAGATGGAAATAAATTTTCATTCCCATTACCATTGAAGAATTCCTAACCAATCGTCTCCTTAATAAATATTTGAGACATGTGCTGCTTTCAGAAATCTCCATTTTATCTGGAAATAAAATTATATATTTGACTTGAAGTGTAACTGGCCAATCAATATAAATAATGCGCAATAAATAACATTAATTACATGATTATTATACCAATTAATAGTTGCGCACCAATTACACATGTAACTGATGGAGAGTGATTTTCATCTTTAAATCGTATCTTTTTTTTTTTTTTTTTTTTAAGGGAAAACATCTAAGCATTGATTAGCTGCAAAGTTGGCTTCAACAGAGTCTGCAAACAGATTTGAGATCGAAAAAAAAATGAAATCAGAAAAAAAAAAAAAAAAACATAAATAGCTTATTTTTGAGCAATAATATTTACTCCTCTATGTGTTCATGTGAAAATAAAACTATCAAAGCTATTCGGCAACTCCAAAATATCACGAATAATATTCTCCACATAAGTAAGATCAAGTTTGGGACAATGTTTTTAAACCCGGACCGGTCGTCAAACCGAACAATAATTTGGGTCACTGGGTCACTGGTTCGGCCGGTTGGACCGTTGTAAAAAAACCGGATAACTCGGATAATATATATATATATATATATATATATATATATATATATTTACATATGTATTGTATAAACAAATATAATTAATTATTATCCTAGAATATCTAAAAAGCATTCAAAATTATACTTAATACTAATTTCTTGAAAATATTACCTAAATAGAAAAGTAAATGGAGAATTTATTGTCACCAAGCCCAATGGCCCCTCTCCCGCCATCCACCGAGCCCTCTTGTTTTTTCCCCTCTCTCTTTCTATTCACTTTCCATATTCACTTTCCCCCCTTTTCCCCCTCTCTCCCCATTTAAGTATGAAATTGATAAAAGTGGCACAGTGAAATTGAAGATCAGGCCAACTACACCTTGGTTCACGTAAGATCTGAATTTTCAGAAACAACATTAGAAGACGGAAGACGGTGGGTGTTTTTTTTCTTCATCTTTTTATTTTTTAAATATTGAGGAAAAAACCGAGTCAACCGGGTTAACGGTTCACCGGTTTAACCCGGTTTTTAACCGGTTCGCACTGGTTCAAATTAAAACCGTTTTATATTAAGAACCGAACCGGCACCGTGACCGGTTCCCGGTTAAACCGGTCGAACCGGCCGGTCCGGTCCGGTTTTAAAAACATTGGTTTGGGATGCCGGATAGCATGAATTGTATCAAATATTCAATAATGTTGTCATGATATAATTAATGCGTGCACAACATAATCTATATATGAGAAAGAGTATGTATAGAGTGAAACTGATTCATATATGAATCATTGAAATGTATTAGTTATTTTTATTAAAGAATATTAGTTGTCTCCACTGTAGATTTTATTCAGTAAACAATTAAGACTCTCCAATAAAGACAATTGATACTCTTCAGTGAAAACAACTAATACTATTTAGTGAAAACAACTAATACTCTTCATTGATTTATGTAGACCATTTTTACTCTATACTTTGTCCATTAGAAAATATTAAATGTAGCCACCTAAAAATTTTGTTTTACATATTGCAAGATTTTTTTTTTTTTTTTTTGGGAAACATATATACCATAAGTATATCTGTGGCCCCATACCCAGCCTAGTACCCCTCCCCACCAACCACACCATATATAACACAGTGTACGTAAATGATCATATTTTTTCAAGTAAAGTTTCAGGCAACCTAACATGCCCTGAAAAGTTGAACGGACCTAATTTTATACAAGAATCCAGAACCAAGACTCTGTAAGATTACTCATATTTACTCAGAATCACATGTTCTCTTCCCTCTTCGTGAGATTATGACACGTGTAAAGATCGCAATAGCTCTCTTCCAAAATGCTATTTTACTGTATATTGATCTAACTACCATTTTCATATTTCTCAGTTTGTTACTCAGGAAAGCATGAAGAAGAAGCCCGAATTTCCTTGCGGTCCTTCATTTTTAAAGGTTTTGATGCTCGATTACACAAGGAGACTCGTAAGTCATCCAATTTTTTCATGAAATCAATACTTTAATCGATCCGTTGTTTAATCTCGCTGCTGGAAATTCATCTTGTGCAGAAGTTTCCCCCTGTTTTTGTGCAAAACTACGGCGAATTTCTCCGTGGAAGAGCAAAACTTAGATCAAGTTGGGGGGAAACGTGGAATGTGAAAATTGGGGAGGAAATTTTCAGTGATGGTGAGAAACATCTGTGTTTCGAAGGAGGAGCGTGGAGGAAATTTGCGACAGATCTGGAGCTTGATTTCGGAGAAATCGTTTTCTTCGAGTTCAATGTGTGTGAGTCCACGTTTGATGTTACTGTTTTCGGAACTGACTGCTGCGAGAGACGGATTTCGGCCACGGCTGTGGAATCTGAAGGAGATTCTGGATTTATGGGCGGTAGTATGAGCTTTGAATCTGTGATGCGGAGCTGCAACAGACACGTGATGGTAATGGTTTGATTTCTCCTTCTTTTGTTTTTTCCCCTTTTCCTGGTAATTTTATGAAAGATTTTTAAAAATTGTTTTGATTTTTTTAAGGACATTCCGATGGCCGTTGCTATAGAGACGGGAATAGCAGGGAAAAGCAGCGTCAAATTGCAGAATGCGAAGGGAAAGGAATGGGTGGCTGAGTTACCAATTATGAAATGTGGCAGGATTCGCATGAGCAAAGGATGGAGTACTTTTTTCGTTGAAAACAGGTTGAAAGTGGGAGATAAATGCTTGTTTGAATTCGATCCAAGTTCTGGAAATTTGGTAGTGAAAAAAGAGTGGGAGTTTTCTGAAACAGAGTATAAGAGTGTTTTTGCGAAAAGGGGAAGAGGGAGACCGCCGACGGTAAGGGGTAGGGGGAGACCGCCGACGGTAAGGGGTAGGGGGAGACCGCCGACAGTAAGGGGGAGGGGGAGACCGCCGACGGTGAGGGGGAGGGGAAGGGGGAGACCCCCTAAGAATATATTGGATGTGGAGTTTGAATCTGATGGTGATGAAGATGATTCTGAAATTCTGGGAGGGAGGAAGAGGAGAGGGAGGGGGAGACCCCGTAAGAATTTCTCTGATATGGAGCCTGATTCCAATTCCGATGGTGATGAAGGAGATGATGATTCAGAGTTTTAGAAATATTTCAAGGTTAGTTATTTATGCCCTAATTGTTTCTTAACTAATTAATTAATTTACAATGTTCTTAATTATTGAAATTAAATTGGACTGAGTGCATGTGTATATATATACGCAGACGTCTCTAATTTTATACTGCTGTAGAAGTGTGAAAATATGAGAGTGAAGATCACATAGAGATTGGTAGGGATGGTATTTTTTTTTTTTTTTTTCTTAATTGCTGTATGTTTTTGTCATTTATTTGCATGCTTATTAGGAATAGCAATAATTGAACTCTAAACCAACTTTGCTTGCTACAATAAAAGTTGGGGCAAATTATGACCAGTATTCTTGAGGTTATAAATCAAACGAAATTTGTGACTGTGGTTGTTATAAGTCAGTGTTTGTTTAATGGTAATTTAGAGTTCATTTGTAGTTTATTCAAAGTCATGATTTTTATTACCAAAAACACTTAGATTTATTTGGGTATAAGGATATAAGTCTCAGAGATTCTCCACTTACTTTAAAAGCTTATACCTCCACAGTTGTAAATAGGAAAATAACTCTTAATTAGGAGTCCCGTTATTTTCACAATCTTTATTTATAAATTAAAGATATATTTGAGATAGTTAATTAAATTGATTTATTTAATCCAATGTGTATATATGAATGTTTTGCAGGTTAGGGGGTGCAATAGCCAGACTCTGCAGTAACTTAATTAGCGTGGTCGTACAGACTTCAGTTCGTTCGTACTTAATTAAATTAGGGTTTCATGTTTAGTAGTAGTAATTAAGTGCATTTTGACATATTATGGATGGTTATTTGGATTAAGTTAATGATGCTGACTTATGTTTGGTTTTTAGCTCTATATATACCATGCGCGCATTTCGACTTATTAATGTGAGACTCACTGACTCTATGCCAAAAGACTGTGCTCCAAACAATGCATTTCACCCATTTTACTTGGAAGAGAAAATCAATTGGATATGAGTACCCTAACAAATAATATTCATCACACAAATATTTTGATGATGATTTTAATAGAGTTATCCTAGATTTTGGAATTGTTCAATTTTAATTCGGTATGTTTTTGTTTTTCATTTTGAACCAAAATTGAAAAAAAAAAAGAAAAAGTATAAATACACAAAATGTGTAAATTTGGACATAAAAAGATCAAAATTGAGATAAAAAGGATCAAATTGACTCGAGGTCGATATATTGTTGTTAAGTTAAAACAAAAAAAAATGAATAACACCAAAATAAAATGACAAGTGAAGATCATGTTTCATATAATTTGCACGCTTCAAAATTTGCATGTATACCAAACCACATATTGTATGTACAAGGTTTCTCAATTTTTGAAAAAAAAAAAAAAAAAAAAGGGTATCTAGTTGTATTTGAAGTGAGTAATTTGTACTATAAATTTTAAATGCACAGCCTACGTTCACTCTTTTTGTTTGAATAAAATATTCAAATAAATAAATTTCAAATACTTAATTTTGTTCCTAATTCAAGTTTGGAGCAATTTCAAGTTAAATTTGTAAATTCTTAAATTCATTCACATGAATTCCTTATATTTCAAATAGCTCCGTCTAACCATAATTTGAATTAATTCATGTCATTTTGCATTCTCGCGTCACACAGGTTTGCAGCTCACATGCACGTACATAGGAATATAGGATCAATTCCCTCGGGAAAATATCTCCCTTTCAATTCCCTTTTGATGACATAAGCATTCGTGAGATCATGACACGTGTAAAGATCTCAATACCTCTCTTCCAAAATGCCATTTCACTATTATATTGATTTTTACCAGTCCATATGATACTCAGGAAAGCAATGGAGAAGAAGCCCAAAAGTGATTGGGGTCCTTCATTTTTCAAGGTCTTGGGCAACGATTACACGAGGAGACTCGTAAGTCATTCCATTTTCTCATGAACTCAACACGCTAATCGATCCGTGGAAGAATGTAATCAATTGTATAATTATATATATATATCGTTGTTAATTTGCTGCTGGAAATTCATCCTGTGCAGAGGCTGCCGCCCGTTTTTGTGCAAAATTACGGCGAGTTTCTCCATGGAAGTGCGGAACTTAAATCCAGCTTGGGGGAAACGTGGAATGTGAAGATTAGTGAGG
This sequence comes from Ballota nigra, assembly GCA_947034835.1. Taxonomy (NCBI): domain Eukaryota; kingdom Viridiplantae; phylum Streptophyta; class Magnoliopsida; order Lamiales; family Lamiaceae; genus Ballota; species Ballota nigra. The sequence goes on along the minus strand of OX344723.1, from coordinate 111,380,650 downwards.
AAATTTATGGTGCAGGTGAGAAATATTGGTGTTTCGTTGGAGGAGGGTGGAGGAAATTTGTGACAGATTTGGAGCTCGATTTCGATGAATTCCTGATCTTCGTCTTCAATGTGGGTAAATCAACGTTTGATGTTTCCGTTTACGGAACTAATCGCTGCGAGCGACGGATTTCGGCCACGGCTGTGGAATCTGCAGAAGGTGATTCTGGATCTATGGGCGGTAATATGAGCTTTAAATCTGTGATGCAGAGCTACAACACATACATGCTGGTAATTGTTTGATTTCCTTTTTGTTTTCCTGATAAATGAATTTTTAGGAATTAATTGTGTTTTGAAAAATTTCAGGACCTTCCGATGGAGTTTGCTGTATTAACGGGACTAGCAGGGAAAAGCAGCGTCAAATTGCAGAATGTGAAGGGAAAGGAATGGGTGGTAGCAATCGGATTGGACAGGTTTCGCGTGACGACAGGATGGGGTACCTTTTTCGTTGAAAACAGGTTGAAAGTTGGAGGAAAATGTTTGTTTGAATTCGATCCAAGATCTGGAAATTTGGTAGTGAAAAAAGAAGGGGAGTTTTCAGAAAGAGAGTATGAGAGAGTTCCTGCTAAAAGGGGAAGAGGGAGACCGCCGATAATAAGGAGAAAGGGGAGGGGGAGACCCCCTAAGAATATGTTGGATGTGGAGTTTGAATGTGAAGATGATTCTGAAATTGTGAGAGGGAGGGAGAGGAGAAGGAGTGGGAGACGCCGTAACAATATCTCTTATGTGGAATCTGAGCCTGATTCCAGTTCCGATGGGTTTTAGAAATATTTCCAGGTTAGTTAATTATGCCCATAATTGTTTCTTATCTAATTAATTTACAATGTTCTTAATTGCTGAAATTAAATAGTGTGTGTGTGGGGTGGGGGTGGGTGGTTGCTCTGATTTCATACAGCTGTAAAAGTGTGAAAATATGAAAGTGAAGATCACATGGTAATTTTGTGTACAAATAGGGTAAGTAATCTTTTATTGTATGAAAGTGTGAAATAGTGAAAATATGAAAGTGAAGATCACATGTTTTTGTCGTTTGCATGCTTATTGTTTGCCAAATTATGACCAATATTCTTGAGGTTACTTCAAATTATATCAAACAAAATTTGTGATTTTGGTAGTTATAACTCATTGTTCGTCTAATGGTAATTTAGAGTTCATTTCTAATTTTTATTAGGCAAAAATTTGTATGAGACTGTCTCACACAAATTAACACCCACCACTACTAAAGTGTTAATGAGTCAATGCCCTAGTTACACTCATTCTCATTGTCTCATGCCATGAGACGGTCTCGTACAAGACCTACTCTTTTTATTAAAAGTCACAATGTACATTTACCAACAACACTAGATTTATTTGGGTAAACGCGGATATAAGTCAAGAGATTATACCTCCACAATTATTTTCATAATCTTTATTTATAAATTAAAGATATATTTGAGATAGTTAATATAATTAATTTACTGATAATGTATTTATGAATGTTTTGCAGGTTTGAGGGTGCAATGGCCAGATTCTACAGTATTTTAATTAGTGCGGTCGTTTTAACTTCAGTTATTTGTAGTTAATTAAATTAGGATTTCATGTTTAGTAGTAGTAATTAAGTGCATTTTGACATATTATGGATGGTTAATTGGATACTGTTAATGATGCTGACTTATGTTTGGTTTTTAGCTCTATCCGCGCATTTTGACTAACCGTAAAATCTCTATAAATTAATACTTTAAAATAATAATGTTCTTCGATTTCAATTTGAGCCAATTAAATTTTTTTACCAATTTCGATAAGATAATGCGATAATAATTTTTTAAAAACCCTATATAAATTATCGGTCTCATCGATATTATAAATTAATTAATAGCTTCAAATTAAAAATAAATAGAACAATTTAATAAAAAAAAATTCATTAAGTTATGATACCAAATCTTTTTTAAATACATGTGAAATGATCTCTTTTGTACTCACACAACATTTTATAAATTTGATCTGTCATTGTTAATTTTGGAACACATTTTAAATGAGAAATCATTGTCTTATATGATTTTTAAGAATATTAATTCTGTTTATATAGATTTTTCTTGGCTGATGAATATGGTGTAATAGTGTATATTACTTAATGGCAATGACTTTCAACTTCATATTTACATTAATGATATGATACATGATAAATATATATTTTATGTTATGTATAATGAATATATTTATTATATTAGTAGTTCAATGAATATCATGCATACTTTTATAAAAATAAAAAAATTATTCATCGTATTGGAAAAACATTATTTATATTAATAAATTATTAGTTTATGGATAAGTTGATATCAATTTAAAATAATAATTTTTTTATCCCAATGTTATTAATTTATAGAGATTTTACTAAGTACAAATTATTGAATTATTTAATCAATTAGGAGATCATTTAAAGATAAAATTATTTCAAAAAGTTGATGTAAGAGAAATTGAGATGAGTTTTGAACTTCAGTTGACTAAAAAAAATTGTATGAAAAAAACATTGTGAGTTTTTTATGTGGCGAGAATAATTAACCTAATATCAAAATGATATATGTGAAAGGTTTATTACCTTTAACTTGTAGATTGAATTACTTTTTTTAATTGATTAACAATTCAAGCTAATATATTAATTTCATTATTTTATACAAAATTTCCAAATTAATTGTTAGCTAAAAAATTTATGGCTTCATATATCATATATGCCACATATAGTCTCAAATTATAATCATTTTTATTTTTTTTGTTTAGTGTATATAATGTTCAAAATGTCACTATTTATTTTGTCAAAATAAGGGTATATGAATAACTTGTAGTTAGATTTTCAGAATTCCAAATACTAATAAATAATATTTTATTGATTTGTGTAAAGTTTTAAATAATAATTATTTTTGTGGAACGGAAAGAGTAAAACACCGTTAATGATGTAAAGAAAAATGCAATATTTATTTATTAGTAATAGAATTAGAAAAATGATGTCACTAGAAAAAATTATTTACCAAATTAAAATTACTTATGAAATTTTTTAATAAAAAATTTTCATAATGAAATTGTTTTCGACTTGCTTTACAAGTACAATTTTTTTGTAGATAACACTACAAAAAACTCGCATTTTTGCGACCGGGATTAGCGACCGCCTAGTAATCGGTCGCTAATTTGATTGATTAGCGATCGATTTACGACCGGGGGACCGAAGTGGTCAAATTGACTGAAATTAGCGACCGACTGATGAGTCGGTCGCTAATTTGAGACCGATTTTAGCGACCGTTTTTACCGTTTGATCCGACGACGTCGCATTATGGAGATTAGCGACCGATATCGGTCTCTAATTTGGAGCTAAATTTAGCGACCGTCTCTGGCGGTCGCTAATCGCGAATCCCAAAGTTGGCAAGTGGGCAATAATGACCCGATTTTGGTCCGTTCATCCGTTTAATCTACGACGAAGGTCTTTTTGAAGTGGTGGTAGCAATCGACTGGTTCTATATCACATTGTACTCGTTGCTTCAACTTCTCCGTACGTTTTCACACTTTTACCGTTTAATTCTTTTGTTGTATATATTTTTGTTTTTGGTAAGTTTTTAGTATGCATGCTTAAATGTATAGTTGTGATATAGTATATATGATTGTTATGTTGAATTTATGTGAAAAATAAATATGTATATGTCTATTTATAGTCAAAACTCTGCCCAAATTTTTGGAATTAATTAATATGTTGTATTTGGTTAATTTATTATGTTAATTTGATGGATATATGTTTGTTTACAGTCGAAATTCTGCCCTTTTTTTTATAATTAACTTATTATTTACTATTATTTGAAACAGATGGAATTTCCAGATCGTGGTTGGATGTACTCAATGCCTCGTATGATAGGAGGGGGCATGAATCTTCAATTTTACCGTAAAATTGAAGAATTTATTGAGTTTGCATATAGTCATCCACACTGTCTTGATCGTTTCAATCGGCTTAGATGCCCGTGTAATGGAAAAAAATGCAGGAATATGCAATACTTGAGCATTGATGATATTAAAGCTCATCTTTTTAGGGTTGGTTTTGTTTCCCGCTACTACAATTGGACCAGTCACGGTGAAGAGCGTTGGAATATTGATATCGACACACTTGAAAACTTTTATACTCAGTGGAATATTGGTGATAGATTTGAGATTGGTGGTTCAAGTCATGATGCGTATACTTAGGAGTAACCACCCATGGAGGAGGCCCATGTTCCATTTACTCATCAGTTCGGACCTTTGGAGGAGGTGGATGAAGCCTATAGTTACCACATGATGGTTAATGAATTTGTGTTGGGTGGTCACACAGCTATGGAAGAGGAACCAAATCATCGGTCGAAGAAGTTTTTTGAGATGCTAACAACCTTTGCTCAAAAGTTATTTCCTGACTGTGATACCGGGACGCAGTTTTTATTCAATGCGCAAATGTTGTCCATCAAATTCGAAGGCAAAGTCAATCAATTTGCAAAATTGTTAAAAAAGACCCTACCTAAAGAGAACACTGCGCCTGAAAATTTCTAGCAAAGCAAAAGATTGTTGAAGGAGATGGGTCTACCGTTTGAGAAGATTGATTGTTGTACAAACTGTTGCATGTTGTTTTGGGAACAGGATGAGAGTATTGATCAGTGCAGGATGTGCGGCCACCCCAGGTACAAACCATTTGGTCGTAAGAAGGACAAGAAGAAACAAAGGCAGAAGGCATTTAAGTCGATGTATTACCTTTCTATCACTCCTCGTTTGGAGAGATTGTATCAGTCTAGTGCCACTGCTAAAGACATGACATGACACGCTGACGAGTGTTCTGATCCAGAATCTGGAGAGATGCGACATCCGGCAGACTCGGAGGCATGGAGACACTTTGACAGAGAGTTTCCAGATTTTGCGAGAGAGAAGAGAAATCTAAGGCTGGGTTTGTGCACCGACGGTTTTGCTCCATTCGGAATGCACGGAAATAAGTATTCGTTGTGACCTGTGCTGTTGACTCCGTACAATCTACCGCCTTGGTTGTGCATGAAACCACAACATATCTTTTTTACTATCTTGGTGTCTGGTCCACAGAACCCTAAGCATAAGTTGGATGTCTATCTTCAGCCACTGATTAAAGAGCTCTTATCTCTGTGGCATACGGGAGTGGATACGTACTATGTGCATCAGAAGCAGAACTTCACGATGAGTGCTGCTGTTTTGTGGACCATTAGCGACTTTCCAGCATTTTCTATGTTGTCTGGTTGGTCAACTGCTGGAAAACAAGCATGCCCGTACTGTATGGATGGATCTGATGCATTCTATCTTCCGTTAAGTAAAAATGTGTCATGGTTCAACAACCATCGAAAGTTTCTACCTGCTGATCATCCCTTCCGAAAGGACAAAGTAAACTTCCTTAAGGGTAAACATGCAGTATGTCGACCAAAACCACGGATTCGAAAAGGTATGCGTCTGAAACAGTAATTAATCAGTGATCTGTTTGTCTCATATAAATATGACTAACCATATATAAATTATTTCAGGTGAGTCGTTGTTGTATGAGCTTACAGTCACTGATTTGATGAAGACCACTAAGGAGGGTGCAATGGAGCACAACAAACGTATCAAGGGTGGATGGATAAAAATGAGTATCTTTTGGGATTTACCTTACTGGAGCAAATTGTTGATTCGACACAACTTGGACGTGATGCATATAGAGAAGAATGTGTTTGATAACTTGTTTCACACGATCTTGAATACAGAAGGCAAGACCAAAGACACTTCAAAATCCGGAGAAGAGTTGTGTCTATTCTGTTCTCGAAATGGTCTGTCTAAGGATCCACGGACAAATAAGTATCCACAAGCCAGTTACACAATCATTAAAGCAGAGAAAAATATATCATTCAAGTGGGTGACGGAGTTGAGCTTTCCAGAAAATTACGTTTCAATTTTGGGTCGGTTGTTTGAGCCAGAAACAAGAAAGGTGAATCCGATGAAGAGACATGACTTTCATGTGATCATGCAGCGGTTATTACCGATTTCCTTTCGATATTCACTTCCGAAGGCTGTATAGAGTGTCATCACAGAGTTAAGTCTTTTTTTTAGAGATTTAATCGCTTCAATGATTACTGTCGAAGACATGCAGCGTTTGGATAGGGACATCTCTGTTATACTGTGCAAACTAGAGCGGATTTTTCCACCCAGCTTCTTTGACTCGATGGAGCACTTACCCGTTCACTTAGCGTATGAAGCCTTAATTGGTGGTCCAGTGCAGTACAGATGGATGTATCCCTTTGAGAGGTAAATATATTTTACACTTAGATATCTAATATTTTTCTGTTTATTTTGAAACCGTATAATTAATAGTAGGATGAATGCTTTTATATTTAGGTATCTACACAATTTGAAACAGAATATTGGAAATACGGCTCACATTTAAGCATTCATTGTGAATGCATATCTTACCGAAGAGGTTGGAACATTTTGTTCCTATTACTTCGGCGACCAAGTTCAAACCAAGATCAGAAATGAGCCTCGCAACTACAATGGTCGCGGAGTAGAACATCCCCTTCGTGAGTTTAAAGGTATGTTATCCGTATTCTTGCACGCAGGTCGACCACTGGGTAAGGGAGCCAAACGGTGGTTTAAGAGCAACTTGGAAGAGGAGACGATACAATCATACGTTTTGATTAATACTCCTGAAGTGCAACCTTACATCCTGTAAGTACTTTATTTTTAGATATGTTTTGTTATACTCAATACTTTGTATAATTGTGATTTTTTTTCATGTAAGGATGTTTTGTGACCACATTCGACAAGAAGTACCAGGCATCACGGATGAAGCATGTGATGAGTTGGTTTCCAAACAATTCCTATATTGGTTCCAATCCTACGTGAGTTAAAATTAATATATACAATTATATGACTATTATTTAATTCAGCTACAGATTTATATAATGCATTATATATTTACAGGGTCTAAATAACCAACTTCACAACCCACATCTGGATGCTCTCAGCAAAAAGCCACTACGACAGTTGACATCATACACAGGGTATTATGTAAATGGATACAAATTCCATACAGATGTGTATGCTTCAACGAAAAGAACAACAAACAGTGGTATTTGTGTGTCAAGTACTGGGAGTGGCAACGAAGCACCGATTGATTACTACGGAGTGTTGCAGGAAGTGATTGAAATAGAATATCCGGGGTGACAATCGAGGAAGATAGTTTTGTTCTTGTGTGAGTGAGATTGCTTTTCACGATTCTAACTACGTCTCAGAAAAGAAGGAAAATTACTTCTCAATCCTTCAAAACTTCTTCTCCTTCCTTCAATTCATTCTCCACGGCCACCATCTATTATTTCCCCTCTTAAGCCCGCAAGAAATCAAAACCAAAATTCAATCTCTCTTCTTCCTCTTTTTAATTTCATTAGAAATCAAAAATCAAAATCAGGAACTAGCTGATTGAAAAATGCAAAAACAGAAACATACATGCACTTATGGAACACAAAGAAATAAGGAGGGCGGAGGCGGCGCCGTTGCGAGAAATAGGGGCGGCGCAGTCGCCGAGAACAGGGACGGTGCCGTCGCCGAGAAAATTGAAGCAAAATACTGGGTTGTGAAGAAAAAGAGATATGAGAATACGCCTTCAAGGATATGTTAACAAAGTTGAGCGCTGTCGGCTGATTAATTTGTTGTGCATCATCGGCCGATTAAATTGTTGAGCGCCGCCTGTCGATTAAATTTTTTTGGGAAGGAAGAGATTGAGATTTTTAGTAGGGTAGAGAGAGAGAGTTTGGAGACCATTAATGGGGAGATGAATCTCCCCAAATTTAGTGGCAATATAATTTTTTTTTTCGATTTAACCATATTTTTAGTATAGACTTGGTCAACAAATTAGTGATTATGTTCATAATTTATTGGTAAATTAAACATTTCCACGGTATTAATACGAGGGTTTAATGTTTAATGTGAGATATTTGGTATTAATTAATTTATTAAAATGGGGAGAATGAAATATATTATTATTGAAGGGTAAAATAATACTTTTAAGTTTTAATATGAGTTATATTCCCTACCAAACAAACTAAATAAAAATCATATGATTTAGTTTACATCCTACCAAACACCATATTAAATACCTTTTCTCACTTTATCTTAAGGGCCCCACCATTTTTCTTTTCTCACCTTTTCTTACCTTCTTTTTCATCTCACCTACCAAACGAGCCCTATGAAGATTTTTGTAGAAAATTTTATAGCAATATTTATAAATTTTTTGGACAATTATTTATATTCTTAGGCCCCCTTTGGTACGTGATATAATGGTGAGAAAAGGGTGAGAAATAGAACATATCACCTCTTCTCCCTCATTTGGTAGGAGCTCTTCCCCATCTCCTTTACCCGGTAAAAGCCTCGACCCGACACGACAAATCTCGTCAATTATCCCCAAGTTACTGTTCTGGTATGCATTTCCTATACCACCAACTTGGTGGTATAGCGCTATCTCGCGACATGGTGAATAGATTAGGGTTCATTTTTTGTTTCGAAATCATAATTTACATTCTTGGCTTCCACTAGCAAGCAAAGGCGACGACAAGCATCTTTAACAGTTTTCCACCTCATCGCGGCGCGGCCAAGATCCAGTGCCGGCGACTACTCCGTTGTCTCTTGCTCGAAGACGGTCTCCACAATAGGTATGGCTCTTCCCTTGCTTCCATTTGAATTTCACGAATTAGGATTTCTGTGTTGCTTACTTAAAAATTTCTCCATTTTTTGCGAATCGAACCCCAAATTCATACGGCCGTGGGGTGGGTTGCCGGAATTCAACTCCGATTCTTCGATTTGTCACTTTCTCCGGTGGAAAGAAGCCCTTATTTTACACTGTTGCAATTAATTTTTAATTTTGGCACCACAATAATTTCGGAATCAAGGTATTGTGTAGTTACTTCCTATTTTCCTACACTTGTTGGAGTTGCAGTTTGTATAATTTGTGCCGAAAAAACAAGAAAAATAAATTGGGGCTCAGGAATGCAGTTTCTAGGGATTTTGTGATTCTGTGAATTTTTCCTCCTGTTATTGTGATTGTTGGGCAAAATATGCATCCAGTTTAGTGATTCATGATTTTGGTTTGGGAATATGCATTATATAATTGCATTATATAGAGACAAATGAAGTAGGTACTTTCATGTTTGGGCAAATTTTTGGTCCAGTGTACTTGTCTCTCAGTTGTGGGCATTTGGATAGATTAGTACTCCTTTTCTACGTTGTTATCTCGTGCTTTGAAGGAATTTAGTTGCTATGGATTTTGTGATTTTGTGAATTTTTCCTGATCTTATTATGATTGTTGGACACAATAGGCATCCAGTTTTGTGATTCATCATTTTGGAATTTGTATATGCATTATGAGGTAGACAAATGAAGTAGGTACTTTCATGTTTGGGCAAATTTTTAATGCAGTCTATTTGTCTCTCAGTTGTGGGCATTTGGATAGATATCATCTCCTTTTCTACGATGTTATCTCGTGCTTTGAAGGAACGTTTTTTAAATTTTATACTATGGGAGCAAGTAATGCACGAACGTCTTATTATGTTGTTCATTATTGCGCACATATTGCGTGAAGAGTCCCGAGATGTTAGGAGACGGACTAACGGTGAGAAAACTTATAGTATGAAAGCTCGAATGCCTGAATAAATTTCCCGTCGTACTCGTTTGTATTTCCTTAGTGATAGAACTTGTATTGACAACCTACGCATGGATCGGAATACATTTGCAAAATTGTGTGACTTAATGAGAACTGTGGGAGGGTTAACCGACAAAAGATATATTTTGGTTGAAGAACAAGTTGCCATGTTCTTAACCATTTTGGCACATCATACCAAGAATTCTGTTGTGAAGTTTGAATTCTTGAGGTCCGGCCAAACTGTGTCCCGTTACATGCACTTGGTCTTTAAAGCAGTTCTAAGGCTACATCACCTATTCTTGGTTAGGCCGACACCTATTCCAGATACCTCAACTGATCCAAGATGGAAATGGTTTAAGGTATTTTTTATCATTGTTGCTATTGTCGTACTCTATGTAAACAAGCTAATTTGTAAAAATAACAGGGATGTTTAGGTGCTTTGGACGGGACGTATATCGATCTCACTGTGCCCTCAGGTGATCGCGCTCGTTACAGGACTCGTAAGGGCCGTATATCCTCTAATGTCCTGGCAGTTTGTGATCCCCACATGAAGTTCGTTTATGTCCTTCCCGGATGGGAAGGCTCTGCAGCCGATTGTAGGGTGCTACGAGATTCTATTAACAGGCCGCAGGGGTTGAAAGTTCCAAAGGGTACTTCATTTACAACTCCCTATGATTTGGTTAATTTCATATCTCTTTTAGCTCACTAATTTCTTCTGGTGCCCACACTGTTTGTTAGGGAACTACTACTTGGGTGACAACTGCTATGCGAACAACGAAGTTTTCCTCGTCCCCTATCGCAATACTCGGTATCATTTGAGTGAATGGGGCCCATATTCTGGCCGACCAACAAATAAGCAGGAGCACTTCAACATGAGGCATACTAGAGCCCGAAATGTAATCGAGCGTGCTTTTGGTGTGTTGAAGAAACGTTTCGGGATCCTGAGTAGCCCATCGTTCTACCCACTAAAGGTTCAAATACGACTTATTATGGCGTGCTTTCTACTACACAATTTCATCCAGACGGAGATGCCCATCGACCCGCTTGAGCAGGGTTTGGAACCTGCAATACCCGGAGTTGACTTTGAAGATAATGAGGTTGATCCTGTTGAGTATATTGAGATGCTCGACTCAACTCCTGAGTTTAACCTCTGGCGTGAAGAGTTGGCAACGTCTATGTACAATGAGTGGAGATTCCCCCCACCCCATTGAGACAACCGTGGCTTTACAATTTTTTTCAGACATCCATATTGCTTTATACCTTGCTTTATTGTGTCCCAATGTATAATTGGAACTGTTGCACGTTATTTATTACTTGTGTTGATTATGTGCTAGGACAATATCTATTTCCCAAACATTAGAGATGGGCACTTGGCTTTTTATAGTAGTGTTTTTTATTATTCTGTTATTCATTAAAAATTAGAATTTTAATGATGTATTTTTTACACATTTATGTCCATGAAGATTCTGCAAAAACTTATTAAATTGATGTGTTAAACATTGCAATAAATATAACTCCAACACAATTCTGAGAAAATTCAATTGGTATTTGATGACAGCGGACCCACGCATATTTAATTGATGGTGTAGTTGGTGTGATCAATCAATCACACCATATCAAAAGTTATTGAACTTGCAAATTAACTAAGGCATAAAAGGTGTGTTTACTTGATGGTGTCAAATCAGAGAAGAAGAGTTGATTGAACTTGCATATTAAAGTTTGACCATACAAGTTTCCATAAGTACTACTAGAGCTGACTTCTACCAACCAATATTTATTTGCGTACACAACAATAACTACATTGCCGAAATGCTCTATATATGTTGCTTGCCAACTATCAAATACATCCTAAACTCACTATCACAAACCAAAGAAATGAATCGTCCCATTATACCTCCTCAACATGAAATCTTGTATAATGGGGATTGGTCTTACGAAATGGATGGTTGTTTCCTTGGTACTCTACTCGATCAGAAAAAATGGGGCAACATTGCAGTACCCGTCGAGCGACACTTCCATGCAGTTTCCATCGCAATCGGGGCGGTCAATGTGTTGTGACCGTTTCAGACCACGGGTTGGATCCGACCGGAGGAAAGTCGGAAAAGGCAACAAGGAACCCAGAGGCCGGGACCGACCCGGCCGGCCTGAATCCGACCTCAGCGGGCTCCGACCACGAGTTTCCGGCCTCGAAAACGAGGCCGGAAACCCGCTTGAGACCCTCGTCCACGTCCGTCCCAGCCACGTTCAAGTCCTGCCGTGGCCGGACCGGTCCGACCAAGAGCAGTGAAGTCCAGCAAAGATCGCCCGGACGCGACCGACCGGCTGGAGCAATCTCTGACCTCGCTGTCCGCCAGGAGGCCGGCCTCCGATCACTCAAGGCCCCCGGCCGGCAAGAGAGATCTGGAGCACGTGATAGAATCAGGCAAGATCCTCTCCCAAGAGAGAAAAAGGCCGCCTCCGTACCCAGAGACTCAGAGAATATTCTATCCAAATGAGGAAATTCGCCAGAGAATCGTCCTTTTTGGACACGCGTCAACTCCCTAGTGGCCGGCCACCTGCAAGCCCTGACGTACCAGAGCCCGCGCGTCCTCAGAGGCAGGAGACATTTAATGCACCTGTCCCCCGAGAGGCCGGAAATGACCAGAATACCCCTATAGTGAGAAAACTATAAATACCCCCACTTTTGTAATGTAAAAGGAGGTTCAATCTCTCTCAGTATAATCAATACACATACTCATTTCAAGTCCAGGGACTCACAACCCCTGGCAATTCTTGGTGTTCTTAGTGTTCTTATGCATTTATTGCTTTTCTTCATTCAAGCATTTAAGAACCCAATCATTTGATGTTTTTACCAAAGCTTTTATAAATAGCCATTCAATCCCAGCAAGATATATTTGGTAAACAACATTTGGCGCTAGAAGAAGGGACTCTAACCCATCAAACTCATATCTTCTTCACCTCTCTTTGAAGAACACTCACTGTTCTTCAAAGCTTCATACCCTCAAACCTTCAAATCTTCAAACCTCAAACTCCTCCTCTCCTGAAAGTAATGGATCCCCCGAGGTCATCCCACGCCCACGGAAAGGCCACACGCGTGGCCTCCCCGATTCGTTTTCCGGAGGAACCCCTCCCATCCGGGGGTCGAGGTTTCTTTACCCCTGACCAGGCCGGGTCAGGAAGACGCCGCCAGGCGGAAGAGGCGAGGGGGTGCCGGAGCACCACCTCTGCCTCCAAAAAGAAGGCCCAGGCTCGCGCTCTCAAGGGTAAGGCGAAAGCCAGAGAGCACCAAGGCGAAAGCCAATGTCGGGCAAACCCCGTCTCCACCCGTTCACGAGGCTCCGCCCATCCGGTTTTCGACCGTTTGGGCACGACAGACCCATCGTGGTATCCGAGCCGCGTACCCAGTTACGACACTGGGTACGGTGACACCGAGTCCGTCTCCAACTCTGGGAGCACGGCCCAAATGCCCCACAAGAGGGCGGCCGAGGTCAGCCTGACCCCGACAAACTCCACCAGGCGCAAGCTAAGCTTCGCTCAAAGCGGCCTTTTGGGACGCGGAGTCCCCCGTGCGGCCATTTTCGACCGAATCGGCCCCCTAGCCGACGTGGGCGACCAGCTGGCCGAAACCCCCAGTCCAGAACTCGTCAAGATGCAAAAGCAACTTGACGAAATGAAGGCACTCCTCGAAGCGCAAGGCCAAACTAAGGCCCGGCCAGTCGCCAGCGAGCCTTTGGCGGTCGATATTGAGCTCGCGCCGATCCAGCTCAAGATCGTCCCTCTGCCGACTCCTCTCTACGAGGGGAAAACAGATCCTGAGACTCACCTGAGCAAATTCCGGATCTATATGACCGGGCGTGGCGCGACAGACGCCACAAAATGCAGGTTTTTTCCCCTCACCCTGGGCGATCTCGCCCACAGATGGTACGTGTCTCTCCCGGCACGGTCCATTGACTCGTTCGCCACTTTAAGCGCCTAATTCTCTTCATACTTTGCAGCCAAAATTGCCCGGCCAGAAAGCTGGCATCGCCTGATGCGAATCCGCCAGGAGAAAGAGGAGTCCGACGAGGACTACGTGGCCAGAGTGGACGAAGTCATGCTGACTGGCGAAGCGGTAAGCGACCAACTGGCTTTGCACGCAACTCTTGGGGGTTTCCATGGCCGGTCTCCTATGTTCAAACACCTCACCAAGGATTTCCCTAAAACCTACGCCGAATTCCGCGCCCGAGCCGGTGACTACCTGGCTCGGAGGAAACTCCTGGCACTAAGACTGGGGGAGTCCGAGCCAGCCCCAAAGGAGACGAAGGCCGTAGCCCAAACCTCCCCCAAGAATGGCCCTAAGGCCAGAAGAGTGGCCAAACCGCCCGGTAACTTCAAGTCCTTCGAGGACGTTGAAGTTCACCTAACTCAGGCCACGAGGCAGTCCCCCGCACATATCTTCAATGCGATCCAGCATCGGGACGTGCTTCCCAGGCCAAGGCCCTATTCTGGAGACCGGTCCCGGCTGGACCCTAAAAAATTATGCGCTTATCACGACTCTATTGGCCACAATACGAGCCAGTGTCGTGATCTCCTAAAGCAGCTTTGGAAGCTGTTTGAGGAAGGGCGTCTGAACGACCTCCTTCAGAGGCCAGCCGGCCGGCAGGACCAGCAGCAGCCCCAGCGCCACCCTCGAAGGAACGAGGAAGGCGGCCGGCCTCTTAGGCCGGTCGCAGCTTTGGAGGAAGATGATGACGAGGATGACCTCCTCCCCCCCGTGAATCCCGGCGGTCGGGTCAACATGATCCAGGCCGGCGGAGGGAACTTAGGCGGCCTCACCCCGATCTCGAAGCAGTCCAACCGAAAATGAAAAGCAGAGGTCCGGGCGGCGACCAACGTCAACTTGGTCACGCCCCCAGAACCAAAGATTCACAAGAGCTTGGAAATAACTTTCTCCAACCAGGACAGGATCGGGGTGCTATTCCCGAAGGGCGATGCGTTGTTGATTGCCGCCCAGATCCTGGGCAAAGAGGTGCAACGCATTTTGGTCGACAATGGGTGTTTTTGCAATATCATCTTCAAAACAGCCCTAGACCAGCTCGGAGACCTCGTCAACTTCATCAGGCCAATCGACCTTCAACTGAAGGGATTTGGGGATGCAACGGTCGCTGCGTACGGGAGGATAAAGCTCTCCGTGGAACTAATCTGCTGCTACAACAAGGAGGTCAGGATAACTAGGCCGTTAGATTTTATAATTGTAGATCAGCCAAGCTCGTATAATGGCTTTCTGGGTAGGCCCTTTTTAGAAGTTTTTGAAGCTGTTGCTTCCTCCTACTATTACTGTATCAAATTTCCCACCCCCGAGTGGGTGGTCGACACCATTAAGGGTGACCAGGCAATGGCTAGAAGGTGTTTGAACTATTCCAACTCTCATTTATTTTCAATTAGCAACAACCAAACACCGGACGGGCCACACCCCGACTCTGAAACGGCCATTCCGGCCGCTGAACTCGTCGCGGAGGTCGGATCCACATCGGCCAACTCCCAGCCTATACAGATCGACGACCCCGAGCCGAGGATTGGTTTCGAACCATCCGAGCTCGACCTCGATCCCAGATTCGATTCTTCTGACCGGCGGAGCTATGAACAAGCTACGACTTTGGAGGATTTGGAACACATTCCGGTCGACCCCTCGAGGCCGGAATTGGAAGTTCTGATCGGCTCTCGCATACCGACCGAAATGCGGGGGGAAGTGATCGAATTCCTCAAAGCCAACGTTGGAGTCTTTGCTTGGTCTCACCAAGACATGGTCGGGATAGACCCAAAGCATGCATGCCATCGTCTAAAGATCGACCCCAACAGGAGGCCGGTCCATCAGAAAAGAAGGAAGTTCGGCCCGGAAAAATACAAAGCTTTGGCTGAAGAGGTCGAGAAGTTGCTAGACAACAAGCTGATCGAACAAGCCCGGGACGAGCCCCAATGGGTCGCAAACGCCGTTTTGGTCAAAAAGACAAACAATACCTGGAGACTATGTATAGACTTCACCGACCTCAACGCGGCATGCCCAAAGGATCACTTTCCGATGCCACACATCGACCACCTGGTGGACAGCACGGCCGGACACGAGATGATGTCCTTCATGGACGCTTTTGCCGGCTACCATCAAATCCCCATGGCCGTTGAAGACATCAAGCACACCTCATTCCACACGGAGAAGAACATATTCTCTTGGCTCCGGATGCCTTTCGGTCTGATCAACGCCGGCGCGACCTACCAACGCCTAGTCAACAAGATGTTTACAGATCAGATCAGAAGGACCATGGAGGTCTACATCGACGACATTGTGGTAAAAAGCTTGAAGAAAGGAGACCATCTCAAGGATCTCGAAGAGACTTTCAAGATCCTCAAGGCCTACAACATGAAGCTGAACCCGAAGAAATGCAACTTCGGGGTGGAGGCCGGCAAATTCCTGGGACACATCGTCAGCCAGCGCGGGATCGAGGCCAATCCGGCCAAGATCAAAGCCGTCCTTGACATGCAAGAGCCAAGGACGATCAAGCAAGTGCAACGCCTGACCGGATGCCTCGCCTCTCTCAACAGGTTCATAGCCCGGCTCGGAGATAAAAGTAAGTCTTTCTTCTCGACTATTAAAAATGGCAAGTTTTCATGGAATAGGGAAAGTCAATTAGCCTTTGCGAAACTAAAGGAATATTTGGCAAACCCACAAATCTTAGTCAAGCCAGTCCCAGGGGAGAAGCTTTACTTATATCTCGCGGCCTCCGAGGTCGCACTGAGCGCGGTACTAGTCCGGGCGGATGGTCAGAACCACCTTCCGATCTACTTCGTGAGTCAAGCCCTACACGATGCCGAGCTCAGGTACACTCCGCTCGAAAAATTAGCGTACGCTCTGGTCATGAGCGTAAGGAAGCTAAGGCCTTATTTCTTCGACCACCAAGTAGAGGTCCTCACCACTCTACCCCTTAGGCAAGTCCTACACCGACCGGACACCAGCGGCAGTTTATTGAAATGGTCGTTGGAGATAGCTCAGTACGGGGTCTCATACGCCCCAAGGACGGCCATCAAGGGCCAGGCCCTGGCCGACTTCATAGTAGAGTTAACTTTCCCACCCAAGTTCACAAGAATCAACCACCCCCCTTGGAAACTCTATGTGGACGGATCGTCAACTAATACTTGTGCCGGGGCTGGTATCGTCCTGATCGGCCCGGAGGGCCAAAATTTCACCCATGCAGTCCGCTTCAGCTTTCCGGCTACCAACAACGAGGCCGAGTATGAGGCTCTGGTCGGAGGCCTTGAACTCGCGATTGCCATCGGAGTTTGCCGACTGCACGTTTTTATGGACTCCCTACTCGTGGTCAACCAAATCAAAGGTGAATACGAGGCCCGAGGAGAGCAGATGATGAGGTACCTCGACCTGGTTACAACCTTATGCGAGAAATTTCATCAAGTCTTCATTGAGCAAATCCCGAGGGAGCACAACACCCAGGCCGACGCACTTTCCAAGCTTGCAACCGCGGAGGGGGCCGCCGACCTCGCCAATATTCAACTCTCCACGCTCGGAACACCCACAGTCACCCGAGCACAGGTGGCGACCGTTCTGAGCACGGATGAAAACTGGATGACGCCGATCGTGAAGTATCTTAAGACTGACACGCTCCCTGATGACAGGACTCGGGCCCGACAACTGCAACTCCGGTCGTCAAGGTACACCCTCATTGACGATCTTTTATATAAGAGAAGCTTTACCCTCCCACTCCTAAAATGTATAACCCTGGAGCAAGGCCAGACCATTCTGGCCGAGATCCATGAGGGGGTTTGCGGAAATCATGCCGGAGGCCGGGCCCTAGCCCATAAAGTGATCAGACAAGGATATTTCTGGCCGACCTTGAACAAGGACGCCGTCAACTTCGCGAGGTCGTGCCACAAATGTCAAGTCTTGGGACCCAATATCAAACTGTCCCCCGAACAGCTCTCCTCCATGTATAGCCCATGGCCTTTTGCCCAGTGGGGCATCGACCTGATCGGACCGATGCCCACTGCGCCCGGGGGCCACAAATTCGCCGTCGTGGCCGTCGACTATTTCACAAAGTGGGCGGAGGCAGAGCCACTCAACAAGATCAGCCAGACTCAAATCATCAAGTTCATTTGGAAAAACATCATCTGCCGTTTCGGCCTACCTCAAGTGATCATCTCCGACAACGGGAAACAGTTTGACGGTCTCCAAATGATTCAGTTTTGTGAGAAATTGAACATCAAGAAGGTATTCTCTACCCCCTACCACCCGCAAACGAACGGCCAGGTAGAGGCCGTAAACAAGATCCTCAAGCACACTATCAAGGCTAAGCTTGAGAACAAGAAGGGGAAGTGGGCGGCCGAGCTACCCGACGTACTTTGGTCATATCGAACGACCACAAGGAACTCAACGGGCGAAACACCTTTCGCTTTAGCTTTTGGGACCGAGGCCGTCATTCCTTCAGAGGTCTCCCTACCAAGTCATCGGACAGCCCAGACGATCACCGGAGACAATGACACCGCCCGGATGATCGATTTGGACATGCTGGAAGAAAGGAGACTCAACTCCGACCTCCGGAATGCGGCCTACAAGAAGAAATCCGAAAAAAATTTCAACTCCAAAGTGAAGGCCAGACAATTCCAGGTCGGGGACCTCGTCCTAAAAAAGGTTCAGGTACCAAAAGGCGTATTCGGCCTGAACTGGGAGGGTCCGTTCAGGATATCCAAATGGCTCTCCAAGGGAGCTTACGAGCTGGAACTCATGGATGGAACTCCGGACCAATACCCCTGGAATGCAATTCACTTGAAGAAATACTACCAATGATCTTGTACTATGTATTCAAAGTTCTTATCAATACAAGGCTCTTAACACAGCTCAATCTTTTCCCAAGCACCGGGCTCAGTTCAAAATCATATGCCGGCCGTATCAAGGACGGCATATCACACTTGAGCCCGGAAAAGCCACTCAAGGCCATCCAAAAACCAAGCCCAGTTCAAAAGTGTACGCCGACCATATCGAGGTCGGCGTATCACACTTGAGCTCGGAAAGGCCACCCTAGCCACTTTAAAAGCCGAGCTCGGTTCAAAAGCATATGCCGACCGTATCGAGGTCAGCATATCACACTTGAGCTCGGCAAGGCAACCAAGGCAATCCTACAAATCGGGCTCAGTTCAAAACATATGCCGACCGTATCGAGGTCGGCATATCACACTCGAGCCCGGGTCAAAATCTCATTTCATACTTGTGAAAATTTACTTTGATAAGTATATGAAAGCAAGAAAGCGATGACAAAACAATAAAGTTCAAGGAAAGACTGAATTATATAAAGTCAAAATCGGTCTGAAAGCCGGGAAGTACAACGGTTTAAAACAAGATAAGTCCGGTCAGAAGCCGGGTACATTCGAAAACAGTAAAAAGGAGCCAAGGCAGAAACAAGAAAAAAAAATTCAAGATTCGCCCTCGCCGGCCGCAGCGTTTGCCTGCCCCCCATTCCCGGCCGCCAAAGCAACCTCGACATCACCTCCACCAGGCACTTGAGAGTCGGCCGGAGGAACGTCCTCTCCATCCTCTGCCTCCTCCTCTTCGTCACCGACCGGGGGATTCTGACCCGGCAGGAGCAGCCTGTGCCGATGGGGGAACCATGAGAGGTCCACCCCATGGACGGTCTCAAGGTCGAGGATGGGGAACCAGTAGCCCTCATTGACCGGATTCTTGGCGGCGTACTCCCAGAAATATTCCTCCAAGGACTTGGTCTCAAGGCCGGCCTGGCGCGCAACCCGGATCATGCTGGCAGCGGCCATGTAGAAGCAGAACTCGGAGAAGAGCGCCGGGTTGGCGGTCGGATCCTCCGAATCGTATGCCGGTCGGCTAAGGGAGGCAGCCAGTTCTTCAGCCTTCTTTTGGAGCTCCCTCTCCAACTCAGCCTGTCGGGCAAGGGCCTGATCGGCATCCCCCCGGGCTCGATGCGCCTCCAGCCGCAGATCGGCACTGACGTCCTCCATCTCGGCCACCCGATTCCGGGCATCCTCCAGCGCTTTATACGCCATCTCAGCCCGACCAAGAGCGTCATCTTTTTCCTTTAGTACGGCCTCCATCTGGCCGACCGCATAATCTCTCTCCCTTTTGAGCGCGACGTTCTCGCTCTCGAATCCGGCCTTCTCCTCCCGAGCCCGGGTCAGGTCGGCCTCCAGCCGCCGCACGGTGCTGAGGGCACCGGTGAGCTCGCTCTCCACAAGATTAGCCATGATGGTCGCCTGGCTGACGAGTGCAACACAGGCCCGACCGGCGTATCGAGGTCGGCACTCGGCGACATCGGCTAACTCCCGCGTCCAAGCTTGGGGCAAAGAGTTCACCGACCGGTTCATATACTCCGGCATATCCACGATGGAGCCCGGAGCCCGGGAGGAAAGGAAATCCAACACCAACGGAGGGAGACCCGAGTTGTTGCGCGTCAGTCTGCAGGGAAAGGAAACGGCGATCAGGTACAATTAAAATTTGACAAAGAATCTCGAAATTAGAAGACTCACGCTTGGAAACGAGCGGAATCACGACCAAAATAGGTCATGTCGCCTTCCGGGCCAGAAGTTGGCGCCGCATGGGCCGCATTCTCCGCCCCGACCGGCCCCGGCGGGGTATCATCAGAGAGGACGATAGGGGCCAGACTCGACCCACGAAGGCCGGTCTCCTCGCTCTCAGTTTCCTCCCGACCCCTCTTCCGGCCGGAGAGGCGGTGGGATGCAGGGACCTCAGTAGCAGCGGTCCCGACGGCCGGAACCGACTGAAGGGGGATGGGCTCTTCGATCACGACCCCGGTCCGGGCGCCGTTTCCTTTCTTCCTTGCCCCCTTGGCCGTCTTCTTCACTGCGCAGGCTCCAATCATAGATAACATTTCTGGGCAGCTTTCAAGGAGTTCTGGCGGGCACTGCCTCATGATCGGGAAGTCGGGCACTGCAATGACAGGACAGGAAGTGTTAAATAAAAAAAAACACAAACAGACTAAAGGCCGGAGCCCGGTCCCGCCCTGGTACTTACCCGTCAATTTTAGATGACGCGGGAACTGGAAGAAGCGGCCAGAAATTCGGGATTGTCGAGTCCGAAGGACGGCCTGATTCCTTTCCGTGGCCGGTAAAGACAGAATCCGCTCCCGGACAACTGCAAAGTCGAAATTCAGCTCCCGGTCGGAAGGGCAAGGGTAACCTGCAAAGAGAAGTAAGAAATTAGATCAGTACTTTTAATCCAAATTTAAGCTAAAAAATCCTTACTGGGATTCTTGAGACGGATGTCGGTCGGAACGTCGATCTCCGTCCCATCCGGGTACCCGGTCTTCCACGCCCCACCGACGAAGAACCACTTCCTCCGATCGTTCCGACCCTTGCTCGGCAGTCCGGTCACCAACTTCTGTCCTTTAGTTTGAATGTAGACCTCACCGGTCCCACTCTTTTCACTCTGGATCCGGTAGAGGTATGTCATTTCCCCAGGGGTCGGCATCCGGTAGAGCCGATTCTTGCCAAATAAGGTCATGACGCTCACAAGGATCATCCATGTATTCGGGAGCAGCTGGATGGGTGCCTGGTTCCAGTAATTCAACAGATACGATACGGCTGGATGGAGCGGAAAACAAAGTCCAACCTCCATCATATCTTGGGTCACGGCCACCATCCCTCGAGGAGGCTGATCCGCCCGTTCATTTGGTTCGGGGGCGTAGAGGTGGACGTCGTAGGGGATTTCCCAGTCGGACCGGGCATCATCAAGAAAATGCTGGGTCATCTTGCTCTGAATCTGTCCAATGGTCCACCTGCGAGACTCCTCCAGGTCGGCTATCCGGATGGTGGCCCGATCACGAATGGTTGGCCCCCGCGGGAAATGTTCCGAATACTCCTCGAAGTCGAAAGAAAGGGAATCGACCTCATCTTTCATTTCCACGTACTCCGACCACAGGCGAAAGGCCTTCCGGACCTATTCTTTTCGATCCTGGCTAACGCTCCGGCCAGCTGCAGCCGGCCTATCGGCCTCTTCGGTCTCCGATCCCGAGGCCTCATTTGCCATCCCGAGCCTTTGTTTGATTTGTTCAGCCACGAGATTCTGAAGCAACAGGTTGGTCCCCAGATCGTCACCTTCGCTGCGGCCACTTTCCTCTTCGTCTTCTTCCAAGAGGTCGTCCAGTGGATCCCTCTCCTCCACTGGTCGGGCCGCCTCCTCGTCCTGGGATCTCTCCGTAGCCAAAGGAACCCCCTCCCGGGCACCTTCACCCAACAGTGACCGTCCCGGGCGCGGGAATAGGGCATCCAAACCGTCGTCGTTGTGAGCCCAGATCGAGCCCGCTAGACGAGAAGGAGAGGCTCCACTCCCCCCGCGGGAACTTCCTCCCTCTTCGAATAAACGATGATTAGCTCTGCCACCACCGCCGCCACTTGAGGAAGCGCCGCCCCTTTGCCCAGGCGGAGGACCAGCCCACCGCCGCACCATTGTGAAAGATAGAGTGTGGAATAGCAAAAAATTTAAAAATTACCTTCTGAAAACCACCACAACGCCGTTCGAAGCTCGTCGCCACCGTGAAGAACTCGCCGGAAATCACCTAAGAGCAGCTGCAAATCGCTAAAGAGTGAAAACCTTTGGAAATGAAGTGAAACCCCTATTTATAGGAAATGGGTGAGGGCCTATGTCGAAATAAAATCCTAGGTATAGGGACCTAGGTGCAAGAATGTGAAGAGACGGTTTCGACGTCAGACGCCTCGTACATTGCACGCATTAAATGCGCGAGATTCGAGGAGACTAAATCATGTCACGCACGACAGCTTTCAATGCGCGTAATCCGAGGCGTCGCCTGACGTCATGCACACCTTTTTAGGTGAAATAAGTACAACGCACGTCCTTCCAGTCTTCGCAAAGCCGTAAGCCGGTCTCCGACCACCCCGGGCAAACCAAGGTCGGCACCAACACAAAACGGCAAACGACCACCTCGCCCCACACTAACTTTGAGCGACGAGCTGTGGGGCAATTGTTGTGACCGTTTCAGACCACGTGTTGGATCCGACCAGAGGAAAGTCGGAAAAGGCAACAAGGAACCCAGAGGCCGGGACCGACCCGGCCGACCTGAATCCGACCTCAGCGGGCTCCGACCACGAGTTTCCGGCCTCGAAAACGAGGCCGGAAACCCGCTTGAGACCCTCGTCCACGTCCGTCCCAGCCACGTTCAAGTCCTGCCGTGGCTGGACCGGTCCGACCAAGAGCAGTGAAGTCCAGCAGAGATCGCCCGGACGCGACCGACCGACTGGAGCAATCTCCGACCTCGCTGTCCGCCAGGAGGCCGGCCTCCGATCACTCAAGGCCCCCGGCCGGCAAGAGAGATCTGGAGCACGTGATAGAATCAGGCAAGATCCTCTCCCAAGAAAGAAAAAGGCCGCCTCCGTACCCAGAGACTCAGAGAATATTCTATCCAAATGAGGAAATTCGCCAGAGAATCGTCCTTTTTGGACACGCGTCAACTCCCTAGTGGCCGGCCACCTGCAAGCCCTGACGTACCAGAGCCCGCGCGTCCTCAGAGGCAGGAGACATTTAATGCACCTGTCCCCCGAGAGGCCGGAAATGACCAGAATACCCCTATAGTGAGAAAACTATAAATACCCCCACTTTTGTAATGTAAAAGGAGGTTCAATCTCTCTCAGTATAATCAATACACATACTCAGTTCAAGTCCAGGGACTCACAACCCCTGGCAATTCTTGGTGTTCTTAGTGTTCTTATGCATTTATTGCTTTTCTTCATTCAAGCATTCATTCTAGCATTTAAGAACCCAATCATTTGATGTTTTTACCAAAGCTTTTATAAATAGCCATTCAATCCCAGCAAGATATATTTGGTAAACAACACAATGAAATGTTTTGGATAAACTTGTCGTACGATGATGCTGTTAAAAGGATTGGTGAGCTACGCAAACGCCATGATATCTTCAAGCAGTTAAGTTCAACTTCTGATGTGTGGTGGGACATGTCTTTGAACGTACTGCATGCATCTCCCTCGTTCTGGATTCGCACATTCAAGGTTATTTGTCACCCAAATTTTGTTTGTCATTTTTTTGTACAGTTAGTTACCTCTTAACCATTCATCTTGTCGGTTAATTTTTTTGTGTTTTCAGCGTCAAGAGTTGGCTAGAGCTTATTTTCACGTAGGTGAACCGGAATGGGAAAAGCTTAAACAGATTTTCGGTTATGGGGGAGTAGATGAACCGAGTCAGCATCAAGAAGTAGACAATCTAAGCGACGGAACACAAACCTATGTGTCTGAGATGAATTTACGAGGGCCCGGAACTATTGTTATTTCGGACGACGACGAAGATGAGGTTATCTCTCCGGCTGTAAACAATCGTCGTAACTCTCGCATGAGATTGTTTGATGAGCCTTCTGATAACATTCTAGGAGACGAACCTATAGATGCGATGCCGTTGCAACAGTATAACTCTTCTCCTGAGTGGACAAACCGGGTCATAGCACGACCAACAACCGAGGCTTTACCTGGGGCCAGCTCAAGTGTCAGACCATCTACCAGCTCTGTTGATTCATGCAGTCCCATGAAGTGGTTTTGGTTTGCCAATAGAAACAACCGTTAAGGTACCACGTTGGATGTTGTTGTCCTAGGTTTATTTTACCGTTGTTTTTGCGTATTGTATTTCTTATTTCGTACTATTCCACAATTTTGGATATTCAATGTTGTGTGTTGCACATGTGCGTGCACATGAACAAGTGGTAGTACGTATGTATTTATAGGGCATCTTAACTTGATTGTTGAATATATGTAATGTGGAATACTGTGTGGGTCTAAATGTGGGCAGAAATGTGGAACAAGTGGTAGACAACATTTTAAATATATCCATACACAACCACATTCAACAAAAGTAGTGTTGCGATACATTAAACAACCAAGATATAAAGTGTAACTAGATGCCCACACACGAGCTCATCCAAAACTAGTCACTAAAGTACACAAAATACTAATCACGAATTGTCTTCCCTCCAATTAAGACGGGATAGATATCAAAATAGTAACACATAATGGACTTAGAAATTAATGTTTTCAGCCTTATATACCTCAGTACAATAAACTTTCCTGAACTCGTCGCACCTTGTGGGGTCGATTTCTTCCAAGGGGGTATAGCATAGAAGACACTCCAGCATCTTAATGCACAACACTCCACAATCGCTGCTATTTGTTTGTTGGGGGGAATCTACGCAAATCTGTACCAGCCACGGTGCACCATCATCAACCTGAGTAGCATCTCCAAAAGCCTCGTGAAATATACTACCCAAAACCTCAGCAAAACGTCTTAATGCAGCGTTGTGTTTCGCATTCATACGACCTTCTCCTCTCTGCGAATCGTACATAACAATGAGCTTCGTCTTTATCCGTAATTCATACAAGATCCAATGGCTTCCACCAACATTCCCCACCCCGTACACGAAATCAACTGCAGACCATGGCTTGCCGTTACCAAGTCGAGGAAGGCGACCAAAAACATACTTCATAACAGTCTTTTCCCGTTGGGCCCAATTAAACCAAACTTTTGTCTTTTTCGATTTGACCCAGTGGTCCCAACATCGGTTTGTTAGAAGCTCCTACGCACATCCAATTATGTAATTAGTATACGGTAAAAAACATTCTTGGCACTTACATACTAAAATAATGGGTTCATAAAATTTGCTATTCAATAAAATCTCACCCAAAACATAGTATCGACACACGTTCAGTTAGGTACGAAACTGTCCGGCAATCTCGCCACCTTAGTCAACAACAAATGCAGTAACGCATCGATGTTCTGGAAAAATACAGTGAGAATTTCATAGATGTAAATTTTCTGATTTGAATAATTCATTCAATTCATACAACGAGAATATTAAATATAATGGACATTTAATTACCTCTTCACTCAACCACCCATTTGATTCCCAAATATTGCTAAACCACTTTGCACTAACTTGTTTGAATGTCGACACTGAAGTGTCTATCTTGGTGTTTTCATCCTTCTCCGTACCCCACCACCTTGCAAAGTCGGCTACTTGTCTAGGTGTAACATGTGCCACCAAAGGCTTGTAAATTGGTAAAATATCTTCAGGTGGAATCTGATATTGGTGCAACACAATATTCGTACACATGACTCGGTCCTACAAGCTCATATTAATGGAGACTTACTATGCAACAGTATTACTTGACAAAAAAATTGATATTTCAAGCTTTTATTATAATTTTAGTCGAAGAAAAAAGATATTTTTTTACCTCATTTACTCCTTGGTTTTCTTCATGGGGTACCTCTTGGTCATGAGGTTTGTCGGTAGTTGGTGTGACATTCTCAAAAGGTTTAGATTGCTCATCCCCAGTGCTTTTTGCAACGTCTGGATGTTTGTCACCTTGGCTACTAACATCGATCTCTTCCTCGGGCTTAGTTCCCGTCGGTGTTTTGTCCGAGGATGGCTGATCATCACATTTGACCTCTGTATCCTCCTCATCGGCTTCCCCAGATGGCTGCTCCTCATTTCCAATTGGTATATCATCAACCGGGTCATCAGATGCGTGATCCTCAGACCCGACCTCGGCTCCAGTGTCTCCTTTTGGTTGTGCCTCATTCTTGTCCTTTAATCCATCACCGTCGACATCCGACTCCCTCAACTCTTCAACCTCCTCATCGCTTTCAGTTGAACACTCTAGTTTGAGCAGTATTCGCATAATGAATTTTTCAAGCCGCTCCTGTTTCTTCTCGATTGCACCCAACTTCTGCTCGACACGACTCCTAAATGATTCATCACTTTCTTCGAATTTACTATCCTTGGATGAACCCTCCTTATGAATCGGTGTCTTTTCTTTGAGTTCTTGCTTACGGGGTACTTCTTTGCATTCACTTGGACCACAACTTGCTTCTCTCTTCCGCTTACGTGTTTCTCGCACATCTGCCGGTGGTTCTGCCTCATTCTCCTTCTCGATTTCCTTCTCCCAATCAAGGATACTACGATAGTAGGTCGTGTTTACTTCAATCGATGTAGGAACTAATTTGGGACGGGGAATCATCTGTGAAAAATATAGAAGGATATTTGTACTAAATATCATAATTTCATACGCCAATAAAAAATTGCTACATTAAAAAGTCTGACCTCTGTGCTTCTCTGGTCTCCACCCTTCAAGGCCGGGAAACAATCCGTCCTTAATACATCCGATCTAGGACTTGACGTGGCTTTCCATTGCAGCATCCGAGGTGTGGCATTTCGTGATCGACCCGGTTGTTTGGCACATACGCGTGCCACAATAGGTATGGCCTCGTACGCCCACAGTTGTAACACAAAACCAAAACCGTATACATCGACGTGGTCTCTATTCTCTCGACCATTCAAAAAGTTATGAATATTATCACGTACCATGTCGAATGCAACCCTACCCCATGGAAACTTATTGAAAGTTTCTAAGTCATCGACCAGATGAATGTAGCGAATATCAACCTTCTTAGATGTCCTTTTCCGTATGATTAACAATCCATACACAACCAACAGTAGGGCCAACTTGAGACTTACTTCTCCATCTCCTTTCTCATTCTTTGCAATATTGGTGAACGTCTGTCGAATTGTGCTAACCATTATGTCTTTTTTTCCTTTGAATGTTTTCTTGTGAATTTTTGATTGAGGAGGAATGGCCGGTTTTGGACCGAAATGCAACCCAGTCAACAAGGCGAACTCTCTTTGTCCCAACTCGGTCTCACTGTTGTTAACATGAAAGACAATCTTATCATTGTACTAGACATGCGATTGTTTCAGCAGTAGTTGAAGATGTAGTTGTCCTTGGAATTGTAATTCATGTAAATCCAGGAATGCCCCAAAACATGACTCACGGAACCGTTTCAAGTTTTTCGAGGACAATGAATTCTTTATGTCCTGCAAAACGTCCAACATCGCCCGACAACTCAATCTCACCGGTCCCTCTTCTTCCATGCTCAACTGAGTACAATCCGTCCTTAAAACAAGGAAACTAGATCAATGAATGTATAATTACCACACAAAAATATTGCATCCCAAGCATTTGCCCACCTACTCGTGTTCGGCTATTTTAACAAATTGGTTGGCCGATGACAAACATTAGCATAATACCTTGGATAGTATTCATGATATACAAGATATCTTCAAGACTAGTGTAAGCTTATAAATCAATGTGATACACCCAAAAACCTTTATAATGGCCGAAGACATTAGTTTTTTCATTGAGACATTTCTTCGAACACTTACAATGCGACATTATTAACACAATAGCAATTCTAAATATCTTTCCTACTCCGTTCTTTTTTTAATATTAACAAATCAAAGCAAGATGCAAAGCACTAATTCACCCAACAAAGAAGTCAATTACGAAAAAAATATTGGGTATAACCCATTGACAAACACAACTAAATATCGAATAGAGCGTCTTTTGAACTATACTATTTCAAAACCCAAATAGAACCAAAAAGAATTTGTGTACACTCTTACCTTATTACAAATGTTGCAATATTAGTCTTGCCTAAAGCCCTACACTCGCGTGCAACTCTCGATTGCGTTTACCGGATGGATAGCTTTCTTTTTCTCAATAAACCACATTGTATTGTATTAAAATGGGAAAACCGGTTATAGAAATGAAGACGTGGGATAACTTGTGTCGGGGTGGATGAAAAACTGCTACATTGAGTGAAAATGGTGGAGCCGATTTAGGAGGAAAGTGGGAAGCTGAACCGTCAAAACCACATTCTTGAGCATGGGCATGCGATTCGTGGGCAAGGAGGTGGGCTTTGGCGTCGGTGTTGTCAAGGAGGTGGGGTTTGGCGTCGGTCAATTTGTGGGCCTTTCGTGTTCGAACTTAACGGGCTTGGCTGCAAAGTTAATAATGTTAATCACAATTTTGGACCCTAATATGTCGGTAAGTACATTCCATAAACCATAAATTAAATTTCCAAATGGTAATTTAATACTCCTTCATGGACTGCACCAAAAGAAAGATAGTATGTATGCTATGACACACAAAAGCAGCTTCCAAAACCTGAACTCACTGTACTAATTTGTTTCTTCTATATATCACACTGAAGTGACCATACACACCCAATAAATCCAAATTTGACCATCACAATCCTATCTTTTGACCAAGTCATGCTAGCACCCTAAAGGCCTAAAGCCACCCACGCCCTTATGATCTATAAGTACATGGGCATTTATAAGAAACACAACACTTGCATTTTTCACTACATTTCCAAAAGAAAAAATATATTACTCAAAATATCACTCAATTCCATGCATATTCAAGATCGTTATTTTTATGAAAACTCTTCCTTCACCAAGGAGATCACTACCTTTCTAGTTGAAGGACTTGTCGCGGAGAAGGCTGCGGGGAGATGGATTTGGAATGGTAGAAACACGGTTGCCATAGCCAAAATGAAGGACCAAATCAATGCTACGTTCCAAACAAATTGGAGCTATCAGCAGATTGCACATCAAGTTCGGTGTGTTCGGAACCGGTTCGGTTATTTCGAGGAGATCATTCAACATACGAGCGTCTATTATGACGAAGACGTGAACTTTGTTCATGCATCACGAGCCACATGGGAAGAACTCAAACGGGTAAAAAATTTATTGTCAGAAAAGATATGACCGATTTGATAATGCCTTGTATGCGAATTTGATGTCGGTGAGTTTTCATATATTCATAATATTTCATATCTTGCTTTGTGATTGAAGGAATATCCTATAGCTAGAGCTTACATGTATTGAGGTGAGCCATTCTACGTCGAAATGAAGGCCCTATTCAAACCTCCGGAAGCACGTGAGTTCGAGGAAGATGAAAATCGGAATTTAAACTTACAACAACAATTGGCGGAAAACTTGAGGAACACTATAGCAGCCCAAGCGTCGACTCCCACACCACCACCCGTGCCCACACCAGTGCCAACATCCTCACCCACAACCGTTCCTCCACCAACGTTATTCGTGCCTTCTCGATTTGATCATCACCGGACACCGATCTTGAACTTCTTCAGCGACGACAGTGGTAGCTCAACCTCTTCTTGAGATTCTAGTGGTTGGTTGGTTAAGTAGATGTTAGTTTGTAACTTCTTAAGATTTTCATGTTTTTCTTTAGTATTTGCATTGTTTCCGTTTGTTTTTATTATATAAAGGTCCAATGTGGCCGTTTTTCCATATTCGACCCTTTCTAAGAAACATGAGACAAAGAGAATTAGGGGACTCGCATGAGAATTTCAAATGGAATTTAAACATCATGACAAAATATACCCTGGAATGCCCAAAATATATTAAAGAAACCATGGAATTTAAACATCATGACAAAATATACTAATCGTCAGCAATACAACAAAAGAGAGAATCTATCATCCAATCTACTGCTTAACAGTTTAATACCCATCGACTAGTGAAGTTCGATTAACAAAAATCATAATAATTCACATTAAAAAAGACGATATCCACAACCAACGTCTATACCCCTCCATAAGCACCTGCTAGCATACGACGCACAAAACGTGGCCGAGCATCAATTGGGAACCCGACAAACATCTCCAAAAGGTCACTTTTCTGGGCGAGCATTGCCGCAGCATCAATGCGTTCATCCATAGAAATTTCTGGTACAGAACCCATCAGTTGGAACAGCTCTTTCCTAGATTGGCCCAAGTCACGATGATACCCCATAACTTGTACCATGCTATCCAGACGTTGTTCAGATGAGATACAAAACCTATCGAGAACTTCAACCAGTGCATTGCTTTGACTACTTCCTCTTTTTCTACTAGACGTTGCACGTGGATTAGGGGGTGCTTCAGCTGCAGTAGGAGCCTGACTATTGTCATCCATGTCGCAATGTCCGTTGTCGGTCGATTCATCAACTTCTTCAGGGGCATCAGGTGCAGTACCAACATACTCAAAGGGAACATCGTCATCTATTATCTCATTTACAGCTTGCATAACATCCTCAGCCGTCTCGCCGGTTGCACGGTCCTTTCCAAACACCTCACACCAATCATTATACATTGGCCACGACTTGAATCGCATGTGAATAGCAGACGGGTCTTTCTGCCAAAAATTCAAACCCAATTCAAATTCTCCAATAAACAGGAAACAAATCTGAACAAGTAGCAGGGAAACTACGTGCAAGTTAAATATTACCTTCACGACGGTATCCCAAGCCTCGTTATTGCACTCAACCATATTTGTAACGGTATTGAAGCCTACCCCAGTACCATGCATTATCATCGTTTGAAGGGAACCGAGTGCTCTCTTCCAAATAGTTAGCCTGGACTTGATGTGTGGATATTCCCGAAGATCAGTCCCCGGAAATTGCACCAAAAGCTTCTCCTCAAGTTTCTTCATGAATCCAGGCCTGAATCCATTCTCTCCCTTCCAACCATCTTTGACGAGCTCCTTCATATTTTCTAGCAGTGCAGCATCTTCAACATCGGACCAAGTCCTCCTAGTTCGGTCAGTTTTCTTAGCTTTCCCTTTCGATTTCACACCCGTGTCCATGCTACTGCCACCTCCCTCCATCTGTTCAAAGTTTCACACCATTAGGGCGTATTAAATTTTAATAACACAATTTCATACGTAGAGGCACACCAATGCAAAATTTGTACCACAGTAGATATATAACATCACCATCTTTCAACCGAAAAAACTGGTGAACAAACCATATTTCTTACAAGCAAACATACTCATTTAATTAACCGCATATGCAACATAGCGAGACTCTAAACAATCATAAGCACTCACATCAATATCGACTAATTTCATCACTCAATTAAGCATGCACCGTAAACCGACAAAATTTAAAAACATCACAGAACCCATCGACATCGACTACTAGTTCGCAAATTCACGTTCACATTCACGATAACCAAATACCAGCAACCCTAGAAATGAAGAATGTTTCACCAACGTCAAGACTTTCACCCCCTCTTTATCATTGTGCTGAAAGTAAATTGAAATTAACAGGAGGAAATCGTTCGAATAACTCAAAAATTAACAACACACCTTTCTTTCTCGATTAATGGACTTAACTGTGAATAGGTTGAACGGAATTATGGCGGCGACGGCGGTGTGCTCGAATCAGCAGCAGCGATGAGCTCCGTGCGAACAACGATCCGTCGAACTGGTTTAACTTTTGGGAACGAAAGCCCTAGCTGGGTTTTTCTTTCTTCCCAATCTTGCAGAGGAAGAATCGGTGGTAGTTGTGTGTTTTATTTCCTTCATTAGTTGCTACTTTATTTTATTTTTAAAAATTGGAAATACTATATACCCTACCAAACAATTGAATAAAAATAATAGCAATTAAAGTATCTCCTACCAAACACTCAAAATAATATAGTACACAAGTTTTTATTTGTTACCAAACACATGTAAATAATACTTATCTCACTAATTATACATAGAAAATAAAGTTAGCTACTAATTTATTAACCCATACCAAAGGGAGCCTTATAGTATATTGTTCTAATCTTTTATATCAATTGGGCACGAGACGACAAGATATGGATTATGCCAATTTGGTTGATATATAAGTATTGTATTGTACTATTGTATTAAGCAAAATACCAAATATTTATACCAGAGCAATGTAGTATATGCAATGTGCATCGTACACTATTGATTAATATTGTCTATCCTAAACATATTTGATACTTGCTAAAATTACCCTATCAATCAATATTTTTATAAATAATAATATAATAATATTATTTTTTATAATAATATCTTCCTTATATTAATATATTTATATTTCATATTATTATTTAACGCATATTAATTTACATTTATTAAACTCAATTTAGTTTAGGACGACAAAGTAAAATAGAATTTTTTTTTGAAATGGATGGAGTACTACTTTTGTTAAAAAAAAAATACTAATATTATTATTATCAAAACTAATTTTATTCTTTATAAAGATTAATACTATTATTAGTAATATACGGTGCACAAGGTATACCTAATGCATTTCCTCTTGTTCTAATTAATTCTCCCATGTATAAATTTTTCACCCAGACAAAAGGTATATAAGAAAACTAAAATTTATATGCAGTTGAAATAAATCAATTAACCTGACAGAGACTCATAATATATCGACTGATATACGTACGTACATTAAAGGGTTTTATTTTTTTCCGACAGAACTAAAGGTTAATCAATGGGTACTTCGTTTCACTTGGGAAGGGTAGTTGTGCAATTTAAAAAGATGAACTAGTATTGCATGGAAAAATCAGAAATAATATTTTCTTTTATTTTAATCACCTTATTATTATTGGGCTACTTAATGGGCTACTTGAGGGGCCTTAAGGAGAATTAAGATTGGACCTCCAATGGACTTCTGAATTTCAATATTGAGCCCCAATATAATTCAGCACATTAATATTAATTAGTACCACTAATAAATTAATATTGCACTATCCATCTTAATCCATATTACGATAATATGGGCTCCCGGTTATTATTTTCCGCGTTTAAGATTATCAAGTCCATTAATTAATTAAGCTTCTAAATAGCTCTAAATTAATTAATTTATTTTACCTTGGAGTAAAGACAACTCAACATTATTATCCGTACCAAAGAAACTAATTTTTCACTTGCAAGATTTGGTACGATAAAACTTTTGAGTCCACCAAGGGGACAAATCACACGAGTCGTACTCGCACGCGTTTCTCCGTATTAAATCTTAGCAACCGTCGTATGATTAATATTACTGCCCAAAGCACAAGGTTCGAAGTCACGATGATTCTCACCCAACATGAATCAAAGCAGTAATCATTAAGCACACACGGTCCTATTTAAGTGACGGGGATTAAGAAATCGATAACCACTGAGGTCTAATTCTTCACATTTCAGAACAGAAGAATTTATCCTCGTTGTAGGTCCTCTTCAACACATACTAAATGTGCTAGTGCAATCTCTTGGTCAAGACAAGCCAATCTGAGATATACACATCGACCTTTTACGGCGGATTGTTCAATTCCACCTAGCCCGTGAATTTGTACGTTTAGTTACAAGGAAACCGTTAATGTGATCTTCCGTGATCTGGTATCACCACATTAACTACAATGTAACACATACTTCTTATAATGAACTGGTTGCAATAAATATTCAACATTCAATCATATCTAAAACAAATGCGATAAAAGATTTATTCTCATAAATAAGTGTTTAATACATGAGTTATACAAAGTAAAAACATACTTTCACGTATAACTCCAACAAGTAATTATTATGGAAATTTAATGTATGATAGGTTGGCAATACATTGATCGAATAAAAGCCAACAGGGCAGAGCATGGCTCGGTTCGGTTACCGAATCGAGCCGAAAAGTCATAACCGATATAAACCGAATTATATATAAAATTAACCGAAATCGAACCGAATTTTTTTAAAACCGAAAATACCAAAACCGAGAATTTCGGTTCGGTTTTGGTAAATAACCGAAAAAACAGAATATAGTGGACTTTTAAATTGGACCATATTTTTTACACTTATAACCTGCTAATAGTCCAAGCCCATATATATTAATATATTGCAACCAAAATAAAAAAATCCACAATAAAAAATTCAAAAGAACCAAAAGAATACAACAACATTGAAATATCAAAATACTCAACCACATAGTCTGTCCAACAAAAGTTCAACATAACCAAAATAAATATTATCCAACAACACAAACAAACAAAAAAACATTGTCTAGAAACACAACTAAAAGAGACGACTACAACAAATTTGGAAATGAGCAAATGTAACTAGGGTTATAAATTAGATATTTATAAGTATCCTCTCATTTCGGTTTTGGTTATTTTGATATTTTTACCTAAATAATCGAAACCAAAACCGAATGTCGAAATTTCTAAAATTTAAAATCGATACCAAACCGAAAATCGATTCAAGTTCACAAAAGACTTACTCTAGAAATAAATCCCACTGGAAGAAAATCTTTTGTGCAAAACTAAAACTAAAACTATATATATATATATATATAGGTTTTTCTACGGTCAGTTATGAGTTTCGCCCTTCCTGGCGTTAGGTATCCAATAAAAGTCTGACACGTCGCCTAACTTCGCCTTGGGCGATCTAACTTCGCAATGGGTCAAAATAATTAATCTTTTTTATTAAAAAATATAAAATTACAGAAATATCCTTATACTATATGTTTTTTTACAAATTAAAAATCATCTTATATCTCCACAAACCAAATATCATAAACACTCAAGTTTTTTTCCCCCAAATCATGGGAAGAAGGTTTAGTATGAACGAAATTTTCTAGGACTCTTTTTTTTCTCCTAGGGTTTAAGATATTGCTGTCGATGACACTTCTCTGTCGCCGTCTATGGCGGACAAGTGACATTAAAGCGGTGAACCAGTTTCTAAATCGACGTATACACTTCATGCATCGATCTCCTAGTACTGTCGCAATGAATAAACCTTCTATTGGGGATCACCAACATGATCGTGAGACCAGTGACTGCCGTGGCAGGTTGTTAATATTCAGTTCACGACTTCACCGACGGTTTCAGAGTCTGTGATTGTCCTTTATTTTTATTTATGGGATTCATTTCTTCAATTAAGTGTTCTAATTCCTGCAACTTGAATAACATTTAGGTATATGTTTTTGGTCATTTACTAGTTCAAAGTGGGCATGCTAAAAATTTCAGGGCATCCTTTATGTATTCGCACTTATAAAGAGCTCTGCTTTAGGAATTGTTCATGCAATTTTAATTTCTAAGTAATTACTGGGCTTCAAAATTATTTGCTACTGCACAGATGGCACTTGCGATTATTTATGCATATCACTATCCCTGAAACCAACTGCATGAAAATGATGAGATGAATCTGCATTGAGAAATTCAGAAGCATGACACATCTTTGAATTATATTGCTCATTTTTCAGGTGTCGCTACAATTAATATCTGCATAGCATGAGTGTGAATGGGCACTTGTTGCCTATTGATCAAACGGTATTGAAGACATCAGGCAGCAAAGAAACCATTGTTGATTCTGGAACAACTTTATCGTATCTTGTGGAAGAAGCTTAGGATCTGTGAGAAGAGGAATAATGATCACCAATGAATTAGGTGATTAGAGATCTCCATTATAAATTATGTATGTACAATGGTTTACAAGGAAACAAATCAATCTAAAAGATACACAATATATTGTACAATATAAAAATTGATTTGGTCAATCAATATCCTTAATATCCCCCCTCAAGCGATGCAAGGGATGTGGTCCTATGCAGAGCTTGGATCGAAGAAACTCGAAAGCAGGACGAGGGAGACTCTTAGTGAAGATATCAGCTAGCTGGAGCGGAGAAGGAACAAACTTAGTGTAGATGCGCCCACTGGAAACCAACTCACGAACGAAATGGAAGTCTATGTCAATATGTTTGGCGCGTTTGTGGGCAACGGGATTCTGGCTCCAAAAGATAGCACTCTTGTTATCGCAAAGAAGAGTGGGACGAGCAGATGGCAGAGCACGGAGTTCCGTGAGAAGATTCGTTAACCAGATAATTTCAGAGGCGATATTTGCTAAGGCCCGGTATTCTGATTCGCAACTGGATCGAGCAACAGTAGGTTGTTTCTTTGCACTCCAAGACACTAGATTGCCAAAGAGGAAAATGGAGTAGCCATAGGTGGAACGACGAGTGTCAGGGCATCGTGCCCAATCGGCATCAGAGTATCCAAGAATGGTGGAATCAGAGCGAGAAGCAAAGGTCAACCCAAAATGGATGGTGCCCTTAACATAACAGAGGATTCGCTTAACCGCAAAAAAATGATCTTCAGTAGGCGAATGCAAAAATTGACTAACCACATTCACGGAATAGGATAAGTCAGGACGAGTGATCGTCAAATACTGGAGAGCACCAACGAGGGATCTATATAACGTTGGATCAGCAAACGGCTTGCCCGAACGAGTGAGAGATTCTCCAGGAGAGAGGGGAGTGGAAATAGGTTTGGAATCAAGCATGGAGGCTCGTGTCAGGATGTCATGGGCATACCTGGCTTGACCCACGAACAAACCAGTGGAAGTGTAAGAGACCTCGAGACCCAAGAAGTAGTTAAGACGACCCAAGTCTTTGATTACAAACTCTTTCTGAGCTCTAGAAATAAAAGCACGAACCGAAGAAGGGTTATTCCCGGTAACAATGATGTCATCAACGTAGAGAAGAAGATAGATAACCGTGTCCCGATCATGAAGATAAAATAAGGACGAGTCAGACCGGCTCACCTTGAAGCCAATCTGAAACAGAAAGCTGCTGAAGCGATAGAACCAAGCCAATGGAGCCTGACGGAGACCATAAAGCGCCTTCTTAAGACGACAGACGTGATCGGGAATGCGTGAATCAATAAATCCAGGGGGTTGAGCCATAAAGACAGGCTTGGAGAGTAAGCCATTGAGAAATGTGTTCTTCACGTCGAGCTGATGAAGATCCCATTTGTGACGAACAGACAGAGCCAGAATAACACAAACAGTGGATGCCTTAACGACAGGACTGAAGGTATGACCAAAGTCAGTGCCTGGAATCTGTGTAAAGCCCTGAGCAACCAGACGAGCTTTATAACGCTCAACAGAGCCATCAGAGCGAAATTTGGTACGAAACACCCATTTGGAACCAACGATGTTAGCATTCGGAGGACAGGGAACCAAATCCCAAGTGTCATTTGAATGAAGAGCATCGATTTCTTCCTGCATTGCAGAGAGCCAATGTGGAGATTTGGCAGCGGACTTGAAACCACGAGGCTCAGAACAAGTAACTAACGCAGATAATAGAGCCGTAGAAGCTATATCAACGGGATAACGTGGTTTAAAAATACCTGATTTGGCCCGAGTCTGCATAGGATGTGAGGGCTTCGAAACTGACGGAGGCAGAGCAATAGGAGCAGGCGGGGGTGGCTCCGTAGCAGTGACCGGAGGTGGATGTGTAGAGCATGCACGACACATAGGTGCAGGAGTGGAAACAGGAGCAGGAGCAGGAGCCAAAGTGGCTGACTGACTGGAAGGAGCCAAACGACGAACCTCGGGCTCTAGAAAACTGGAAACGTCTAGAGACGAGAGCTTGGAGACCTCAGGAAGACCAGAGAGCGGAAAATAAGATTCATCAAACTGGGCGTGGCGAGTAACATAAATCCGACCGGACGCAGGATCGTAACACCGAAATCCCTTATGTTGACTACTGTACCCCAAAAAAATACACGGACTACTGCGAGGAGCCAATTTGTTAGCAGCATAGTCACGTAAATAGGGAAATACCCGACAACCAAATAGCTTGAAATTAGCATAGTTGAGGACAGAAGCATAAAGCAACTCAAACGGGGATTTATTACCCAAGACAACAGAAGGAAGCCGATTAATGATGTACACCGTTGTGGCAAAGGCATCAAACCATAATGAGGCAGGGGTGTGAGCATGAAACATCATGGATAACCCGGTTTCAGAGATGTGCCTATGCTTTCTCTCAGCACGACCATTCTGCTGAGGAGTATAAGGACACAAGAGACGGTGATGAATACCGTGTAAGGCCATAAACTCCCGAACGCGATGGTTTACAAACTCAGTTCCACCATCACTCTGAAAAGACTTAATAGTAGTTGAGAATTGGTTGCAAACAAAGTTGTGAAAGCGTACAAACACATCAAAAAATTCTGACTTGGCACGTAGTGGGTATATCCAGGAAAAATGAGAATAGTCGTCAACGAATGCAACATAATATCGAAAACCATCAGTAGTAGCAACGGGTGCAGGACCCCACAAATCACAGTGTACTAAATTAAGCATAGAAGTAGCACGTTTTTCATTCAAGTCAAAGGATAAGCGTTTACTCTTCGCCAACTGGCAAGAGGAACATAATTTAGGATCCGACAACAAAGAAGTAACGGATAAGTGTCCTAACTTATTCAAAAGAGAAATCACAGAAAATGGGACATGCCCCAAACGCATATGCCACAAATCAAAGCTAGCCTTTAAACCCTTGGAACGAAGAGCAGCAACTAAAGCAGGAGAGCCTCGTTCCAACACATACAAACCCTGATCACGCCGTCCTTGAGCCAGAATAGCCTTGGTTACTCGGTTCTGAATTTCAAAGTATTTATCAGAGAAGACAACATCAACCGGGTAATCAGCATTAAGCTTACTTATGGATAACAAATTCTTAGTCAGATGAGGCACAACTAATACGTCAAGTAAACGAACATCCTTAGATAACGAACGAGTGCCAATATGAGTAATAGGGAGAGAGTTTCCGTTACCAACAATTACTTGACCATTACCGGTGTATGGCTCAATGGAATCCAGTAGCGATGGTTGAGAAGTCATGTGGGCCGACGCGCCGGAGTCGACATACCAATCTGGAGTGGGGTCCGAAATGTTGCACGAGGTGTGGAAAGCTTGAGCAAGGTTGGCAGCCGAAGACACCGGAGCCCGAGCCTGGAGATAGAGCGGACACTTATCGGTATAATGGTCTCCCTTGCAGATTTGGCACCGAGGGACATAAGGCTTGCGAGGACCGCCCGAGTTCGAGGATGAGCCGCGCCCACTACCTGCGGAGGAGCCACGGCCGTACCTGGAAGAAGGCGGGCCACCACGAGAAGGGGTGGAGCCCGACGAAGGAAGATGGCGATGGGAACCCCCTGTAGCGGCAGAAGGACCAGAAGCGCCACGATCCGTGGCCACGAACGCCGGCTGAGAGGGGGATTGGACATCCAAGGAGCGGGTGAAAACATCGAATTGTTGCGCCTGGTGAAGAAGTTCCCGAAATGTTGGAACCTCACGCATGGCCATGCGGGTATCAGCAAACCCGGCGAAACTCGGTCCTAGTCCACGGAGGAACCAGTGGCTTTTGTCGGCATCATCCACCGGACGGCCGATGGCCGACAATTGATCACAGAGATTTTTTAAGTTGCGCCCATATTCAGCGACAGAAGAAGATCCACGACGGAGGCAAAGTAATTCCTCGCGTAATTGATTTGCACGAGAGACTGACGAGTGAGAGAAGGCGCTCTCAAGTGCTAACCATGCATCTCGAGAAGTGGTGCACCCCACCACTTCGGTCATTGATTCTTCAGTAAGGGTGGAATAGAGAAACCTAGGACTTTCTGGTCTTTCATCCGCCACTGAGCAACAGGAGAATCGGCGGCGGTTTCTGCGGCGGTTGACGGAGGCGGAGAAGATGACCCATCAACAAAGGCCGTGAGATTAAAAGCAGCAAGGGTTGGTAGAACCTGGTGCTTCCATAGGAGGTAGTTACCGGAGGAAAGTTTGATCGACACCATATGAATCATAGTGGCAATCGGCACAGGATCAAGAGGGGAGGAAGTAGCCGCCATGGAGTAGAATAGACGGAGGAGTCTGGTCCGTCGAGAGAAAGAGAAAAAAGAAAAGAGAAGAGGCTAGGGTTCGTGTGTTTAGGGATTTAGGTGTGAAAGAGTGATACCATGTGAGAAGAGGAATAATGATCACCAATGAATTAGGTGATTAGAGATCTCCATTATAAATTATGTATGTACAATGATTTACAAGGAAACAAATCAATCTAAAAGATACACAATATATTGTACAATATACAAATTGATTTGGTCAATCAATATCCTTAATAGGATCCTTACTGCTATAAATATATCCATTGACCTCATTTATTCATCTCATGTAAGAAATGATTTTTACAAATGTTCACTGCTGATTCCACTATTGAAATCTCGGATATGCATGCATCGAAGCAGCTGATGAGACAACAATTTCAGAAGCTCTTGGGCATTCTGAATCCTAGGGAGAAAAAAAAACACTATTGAAAATTGGTGGTGGTATTGGTTTATCAAAGCAGAGAGTTAGAAATCTAGAGATTCGAGCATTATATAAGCAGAAAAAATGTCTAAACAGCCAAAGGGCGAGAAGCTCATGTAGTTGTAATAAGGTCGTATATTAATTATGTTCATAATGTGATGGCCAGACCTTGATGTAATCTATCCAAAAAAAAAATTCCCCTCAGGTAAAGGGGTTAAAGAAATATTTTTTAACCTTAAAGTAATAACATTTTTATTTAAATATGAATTTCATGGTGAGACAGTCTCATACAAGACTTGCATCGTAGCATGCACTTGGATTTTGCCCCCAATTTATAATTAATTTTAATTTTTTAAGATCCATCAAAAACTCGTGGGTCACCTGAATTGCTACCCCAAAATTTCTGCGAACCACCATGCAGGGAAATCAAAGCCGTTTGCTCAGAATCCTACCGCCTAAGATGCCCAAAACTGTCCAAATCCTGTCGCGACTCCACCTCCGTGAACGCAAAGAGTCACTGGTACCGTGACTCCTCCTTCCGTCACCGCCACTGGATCTGGAGCCACCCCTTGATCCACAAATTGCACGTCCTCTGCCACCGCCAATACAGGAGGTGAGGAGGAGACAAATTATTGTGAACATCAATACAAATTGACGACGTGTGGACTAGTTAATTTTTTTGGAGATATTTCAATCAAACAATAAAATTTGATAAATCTCTTGGGCATGATAACATTCGCTTCACGATTGTATTTGTAGGATTTGAAAAGTAAGAATGATGAGAAAGTTTTTTGGTGTTCATAGAAAGTGAGGATTTCTATCCAATCTTTCTACAATTTTTTTAAACGATTACAAGTTTTAATTGATTGCATAAGCAATGCTGCTCGTCTTCTTGTGCATCACGGGACCAAGTCTGGTGACTGCTCAGAACTTCCAGCCTTACATGAATCGATGTCATCCATTGAAACATTAACCAAGCATACGAGCAATTTAAATTTTACTTCTTGGGTTAAATAAATAAACAATGATTAGTGTAATTTTCAGAGGTATTGGTGATTATAAGTTGGGGTACTGTTGAATAATTCTTGGGGTATTGATGATATAATTTGGGGTATCGGTGATTAAGCCGTGGGGTATTGGTGAATAATTTTTTGAAAATATAACTTGGGGTATTGGTGATTATAACTTGGGTTACTGGTGATTAAGCCGTGGGGTATTGGTGAACAATTTTTTGGAAATATAACTTGGGGTATTGGTGGTTATAACTTGGGGTATTGGTGATATAACCTGGGGTATTAGTAATTATAACTTGGGGTATTGGTACGAAGCGCACGGCCCAGTTTGTTGCCAGACCCGCGAATTTTGATCGGGTTGGGGCCTGAACCTCGAGTTTTTACTTTTTGGTAAAAATTAATTTTAAATTAGAATCAAATTTCATGTGCATATTATGCACTTGGATGCACCCTAAAAATTGTCATTCTTCCCTATTCATTCTCACGTGTATCAAAACCATATTTATTCTCTCTCGTTTACACTTGCAAAGCTATGGTAGATGCTCTTGCAAAGCTAATGGTACTTCTAGAATACCATTAGAAACTGGAATGCATACTTTAATAATACAACCTAATCAGAAAAACATATTTTTACAAAGGCTGCAAATGAAATACAATTAATTTTTAGGTTATATTCACATATGAAACAATGAGTAATAATTAACCGCCAGAGCAATGTCATAGATCAAATTCAAAGAAAATAATAAGCTAAATTTTAAATGAGCATCATGTCACATGATTGCTCAACTCAGACTTTTCTGGTACAAAATTGAGTAGATTAATAAAGCAAGAATCATAACCTTAATTGGAGAAGACCTGTAAATATGAAAGTTAATCAACTCGTAGTAGCATACATTGCCTCTTATATCTTGCATTATCATTTCCTCACACTCCTTTATGTCACGAGGGAGTTTGCACCATTGCTTACTCAGCCTCTTGCTCGTTTACATAAATGAAGAACACTTAACTACACCCATATTCTTCATCACATACGTCTTACATGGATGGAGAACATCTTCTCTTGAGCATTTTCTCAAACACACTGTCGTCTTTCCCTCTACCCTTGTACGACTTCTTTTTCTTCTATGAGTGTGCGACTCAAAATGCCACCGAAAACACTATAAATTTCCTGATAACAGTACTTCACAGGATATCACCCTCGTACAACGCCACATCATCTTAACAATGATCTTTGACGCACCACATTTGCATCCCCTAATTAGACCTTGATTCTCACGAAGTAGGGAGTCAAATATGATGAAGATAGCTTGCGATAATTGGACAGAATCTAAAATATTTCAACTCCTGGTATGCTTTCATCTGAAAATTTAATGTGTTGGAGAACTGCCAGATGGCGCGATGAATTGCAAGTCTCCGGTATTGGTATTGGCGCTGTCGCCAGTAATAATGATTTATGCATATCTATACCCCAACATGGACTCCATGACTATAAACCGATCGACTCTTTCTCCAAGTTTAATTATTAAATATTGTTCCAGTTCATTGATAAAAAAAAATTAGGGTTAATTAACCTTTTTTTTAATGATAGAATGATCAAATGTTGATTAAGGATATGAGTAAAAAAAATTATGTTTAGAACAATTAATGTAAAAGAGGAGATGTATGTAATTATAACTAAATATTTTAATTAAAAGGACTATTTTGTAATTTTATATTTATTAATTTAATTTATTAGTAGGGCGATGCAGTGCGATTGCATTATGCACAGTGCAAACGCTCTAATGCAAAGTGCAATCACTTGAAAAAAATATTATACGTTGGATCGATGATCCAACGGTATTTAAGTGGTTTCCTGACGTCAGGAAGGGCGAAACCTTTCCTGACAGTAAAAGACCTTATATATATATATATATTTTTTTTTTTTTTTTTTTTGAAGTTGCTAATCTTTTATCATTCAAACTTCTTCCTTTTTAGAAAAAGTAAAAAATAGTTTCGAATCTTTAGGGGTGAGGAATGAAAATCAAACTAATAAATTATATTTGAATAGAGTCATTTGAAATATAAGAAATTTAAAAATTAATTAATTCAAGAATATATGAATTTCAAATAACATAATTTTAGTAAGGGCTTAAAATTCCTCCAATTTGAACTTAGAATTAAAATAAATGCATTTGAATATTTTACTCAACACAAATTGTTATAAGAAATATTCTATGGATATATGATCTATAGAATAAACCATATTTCAAAAAATCGGAGATCTTGGCCGGAACGGGTCGGATTTGGTGATTTTTGCCTAAAATTTCGGGCAAGTCAAGTTTCAGGATTTTCACTCCCAGTTTGTGTTACTATATGGGCAAATGCATGTTACTGAAGGGCAAAATGTGTGTTACTATTTTTAGACTAAGGGGAGTGTATTCAATTGAGATTTTATTTGATGTTTTTTTTTACTTTAAAAAGTATGTGGATTTAAAAAATCCATAGACTCCATGCATAGTTTGACTGATTTTTTTTTTTATTGATTTATATGGATTTTCATTTTTCATACACTTGACAAAATTTAGGAATACACTTTTTTTATTGTCTCATGCTTTGAGATGATCTCATACAAAATCTCAATAAATTGTATCAATTCCAATTTTCTCCGATTAAAATCAACAAGTTAGAGTTGTCCTAGGGTTTCCAACAATGAAAACCAACAAAAGAAAATTCAATGAAATTAATTAAAACAATTTGGAAACCGAAAAAAATTCCGTGGAGTCAAAAACATGAATTGGTGAAAAGGAGCCCAAATAGGGCCGATCAAAAGAAACTTGGAATTAATTTATATTATTTATTTTTAGGGAAT
The DNA here is from genome assembly GCA_947034835.1 of Ballota nigra. Classification (NCBI taxonomy): domain Eukaryota; kingdom Viridiplantae; phylum Streptophyta; class Magnoliopsida; order Lamiales; family Lamiaceae; genus Ballota; species Ballota nigra. The sequence continues at coordinate 111,336,284 of OX344723.1, read as the reverse complement.
GAAAAAAAGAGGAAAAACATATTATGACTAATTATATACGTACTAATCGCGTTTCCAGTATGGTGTAGACAAAGATTACAGAAAACCTCCTTAAAACTTTTTTTTAGTTTAGAAAGTATACAATGGTGAATTAAAATGATCTAATGATGAGAAATTACCTCGTATTTCGTTTGTCAGAGTCTCTGAGAAAATACGTTTAATTTTTTTTTTATTAGAAAAAATTTTGGAGAGTGAAATTTATTTATAATTTTAGAAGAGAATCAATGAAAATCCATAGAGTATTAAAATTTATAGACTTTTGAATACCTAAAGATGTTTTTAAGATTTTTTAAAATTCATATTGAATACCTCAATATTTTTAAAGACTTTGAAAATTCGGCTTGAATACACTCAGACTTTAAAAGTCTAAAAAAATTCTGCGCACTCCACAACCAATACACCCCTGTAAATGTTGTTATTTCACCAATATTTGTGTGGTTTTACTGAAATAAATATTTTTCCATACAATATAAGAGCAAAATGTGTGTTACTATCTATTCAAATATTTGTTTTCACAAATATTTATTTATTTTTACAAAAATAATTATTTTTCTATACAATAACACATGTAAGGTAGTGAAAAATGTTATCACAATTGTCTTAATCAATGAATAAAGATGTGTTTGCACAAATATATAAAAGTTCATTTCCAGGTTGTATTACCATAAGGACAATCATATGTTATTGTAAAAGCAAAAGTGTGTTACTGTTGGAGCAGATATGTGTTAATGTTAGAGCAAATGTGTGTTACTGGTGGAAGAAATATGTGTTGATGTTAGAGTAAATATGTATTACTGCAAATGTGTGTTAATGTTAGAGTAAATGTGTGTTACTACAAATATGTGTTACTATTAGAGCAAATGTGTGTTAATGTTAGAGTAAATATATGTTACTGCAGATGTGTGTTAATGTTAGATTAAATGTGTGTTGTTAACTTGTTACAAATATGTGTTTCTATTGGAACAAATGTGTGTTAGTGTTAGAAAAATGTGTGTTATTATTGGAGCAAAGTGTGTTAATGTTAGAGCAAATGTGTGTTAATGTTAGACTAAATGTGTGTTAATGTTGATGCAAAAATGTGTTAATATTAAAGTAAATGTATGTTATTGTTGGAGAAAATGAGTGTTAATATATGAAACAATAAATATAAATTTAAATGGATGAGTAATAAATTAAAAACACATATTTGTTCTTATAAAAACACATATTTGTCCGTATTGTTATTTTAAAGTACAAAAATTTATTTTTTAAGGACTAATAACACACACTTTGCCTTACACTAATACAAATTTACTCATATAGTAACACAACCTGGAAGCGAAAATTTTGAAATAAGTCTTTGTCCGTTTTTTTTTTTAAATCAGTTTAACCCGCTTAGAATTCGCGAATTTTGACCTAGAGCGACCCAACCCATGAATTTTTTAATATTTGTCTATTTTAGATATATTTTATCAGTAAAATATTTCATAAGAGAGTACCTTTTTACTCAAATAAGTAAAGTGAATATAAACTATGAATTTAAAATCCATAGCCCATATCCTTCCATCCAAATACAACCTATTGTGTTTTTTTTAAATGACTCTACTATGATTTTAATTGAAATTTATTTTTAAAACCCCTCATAATTCACCTATTTGATAAATACAACTTTGATTACACACTTTTCATTTCTATATCATTTACATTCCTTATAATTTTAAGGAAAGCTTCTTTAGTTCTACTGATGCATAATACTCTTGAGGATTTATGGAGCCACAAATATTTCACATTCCACTTCTAGTACTATGCATGTCCCCTGATACATGTCCAGAAACAAGTATGGAAAAATCAAAAAAAAAAAAAAAAAAAAAAAAAACAAAAACAAAACAAATGAAAACATATACTATCAGAGTCGATGACAGTGCTACTCCTCATAACTACATCTAGTTTAACAATCAATTTTCCAAATACATTTCTATCAAAAAAAAAATCCAAATACATAAAAATATACAAAAGAGCCAGTTTGCTTCCAAACAATTAGCTCCAAGCTAAAAAGTTGCGATTTGGATCATCTACTACGGACATTTCGTTGAAGGTGCTTCGGTTGAAGTTTCTTTCTCAGCCTGACCCTCCTCTTAGGTACTTCTGAAAAAGAATCTAGTTATTGCACAAAATTCAATCACTGTGAATTTAACTAAATAGATGAGAAACCTATGTATAATGTTGCAGCCAAGTGTAGCTGCACTTATTAAAATAAAATTTTAGGAAAATCCAGAACTAACAAATAACAACAAAAACTGTGGCAGATATCTTTATTAAAAACTAACCCTGTTTGGCTGCTTTTAAAGAAAAGAAATTAGATTTTATGTTATCTCAGTTTAAGTAGATGTGTTTTCAACAGTTTGAGATGATAAATGACCATTAAATGGACAAACAAAATGCTTATAAGTACATGTTTTCATAGTGTCGAACATACCGATTCTGGGCTGTTCGTTTATGCCTTGCTCGATTCCAGTAACAGATCTATCCTGAAATAAGGACTTTTGATGTAAGGAAATGACAATGGTAAAGTGTGCTTGTACCAACAATGAAATTTCCTAAAACATAAATGCCTATATTCCCCGAAAATTGTCAAAAACATATCCCATGCAAGAGAAACCAATTTCACAATTACTTTAATAAACACTCCATCATAAAATTGAAAAGTCAAGAAATACCGCATCATAAACTGCCCTCTGGTTGCGCCAAAATTCCAAAGTAGGCATCAGCAATCTCCCTGTAGAATTCAACAACAAATGATAATTACCAGAAATTGACCTTGTGCAAATAAAGGGTGAAGAAATAAACGTAGGTGCTTGGTATTGAGGAATCATTCTGTAGAATTTTGTATCCCACTTTTTGAGAATTCAACCAACCCCCCAAACGGGGGAATCTAAGTAATTATTTAGCATTTCTTACTAACATCATTGCAGATCACCCACACACAAAAAATTGAGACTAAAATATGGGGAAAAGCCGAAAATTGTCCCAACTCACACTGCAGGTATACATGACTTGAGAAGTGGAAATTAAACATACCTGATCTAGATCTGTTAATACTAATAGACTTGGGCGAGGCATCGGGAACTCTCTTCCTTTTGTTATCAGGAGTTTTCTGAACAAAGAGATAGATGAAAATGGTTTGATGGATGTTAAAAAAATAAGTTGTATAATTCGAACAATAGAAGGGTTACTTTGCAGTAGACTCAATAAAGAACTGTTAAGACTAGTCTGAGGTGAAGCATAGAAATCAAAAACAAAAAAGAGTTATGTTAGAGAAATGCTCAGAATTCAGAAAACTAGGCTGATACCATGATAAAAAGTTCTATTAAAAGTGGCATGTGTTTCTAGAAGGAGAATCCCAATATATCTAAGTTCAAGCTTCTAATGATGGTAAATTATTTATATTCATCATACAATTCGTTAGACCACTTCCTTGAATTATGTTTGCTTAAGAAAAAGCCAACCTGCAAATCGAACTGCCTAGTTTTAAGCTATGGTCAAATAATTCCTGAACCTCTACTGGCTACCTAATTTCCGGTAAATCTTGTCTAATATATGTAAAACAATTTAATTTGCCTGATCCAAAAAAAAAAAATGTAAAACAATTATTTCATATCATAAATCATAGTGCAACTCGTGAGCAACTATCTCAAGAGCTTTGTTTGACATATAAACGTATCTACAAGCAAAATAACCAAAGAATCACAATGGTGTAATTTAGCCAATTAGGTAACTGATGTGGATAGGTTTTATTTTGCAATTACATTTATATTTTTCACATTCAATCTTGTATGGAATACAAAATAACTTGTTATTTCAAAATCTAAATATGTTTGGTGCCTCATAAAAAAACAATAGCCACCTGGTCCCATTTAGAACTCCTGTATAGAAGCAGCACATATGGAAGAATAACAGTGAACATTAGAAAAGAGTCCTGACGAGGTGATGACTAAAATTTCAGGCAAGCGTTTCAGCTTTAGAAGATAAGTCATCTATGTTAAAGCAAAGTGAAAAGAGACAAGCCTTTTAGTGTATTACTGATGATATTTTATAATAACAGAAGGCTTAGATTGTTTCCCCACTATTTAGAGATTTAAACTAATTTGTTTGTACAAATTTCACCTATTTACTGACCTATCCATGTATCACCAAGTTACCAACCTTGAATCATGGAACTCCAAACTTAAAGGTCAATAACATCACTCAAGTTTCAGGCAGAGCAGCCAAAGGACAGAAGAGATGCAACATGCAAGAGGAACTAATTCAAATCGTTTGAAATTTACACTAAATCTAATGCATATGAATTGACAGATTACTCTTGTGATTAATAAGGTAGGTCCACATTTTCTCAAATATGACGTATGACGTACCAATATATCAGTTTCATTTGCAGTTAGAATTAGTTATTCATGCTGTCAGGATTGACTAGGAGTAATCTAGAATGAAGTTCAACCTACACGGGTATACCTAACATTAATGTTAGCACTTTGCAGTGCAATATGGAAGCTCCAGAGAAACATTTCTCTCTCCCTTTTTTTTCCTTATTATTAAACACAGTTGCAAACTCAGACACAAAATAGAGTACATGTACATAGTTGGCAAGGCATCAAGATAGAATAAATGTAATATATTTACTAACGTGTACAAGTTTTCTTTCGCTGTCCTTGCCAACTGCTTTAGCCTTCCCAGATAAGCTGTTTTTGCCAGCGATTATTTTATCAGTTGGATTAACTGCATTATGAGTGAAAAGGCCCCTTAAAACCCTGTCAAAGTTAGCCTTGGTGGTATTGTTTTTGCCAGACTCCACATTCTTACTTTCCCAAATACCCTTGGCATTCATTTTGTCTTGTGATTCACAACCCTTTTCATAACCGTCTGCAGGCATCTGCCCACCTTCAACTGGCATAAAGAGCAGGAATCAAGATTAAAACATACAAGTGCCAAATTATCTCTCCACAGTTACATGTATAGCTATCAAATGGCTTAAGATTCATTACCCAAGAACTTATCATGATACTCCTTCCAGTATGGTGGAAACCCAAAAGTGAAAAAGTCACACACCTGTAGTTTTGAAAGATAAAAGATCAACTATATGATTAATAACTATGCCTCCTAAAAGGTCCATGAGAAGCTCTAAACTTACATTAGATGGAAAACCATACTCACTTCCAAGTGTGCGAGCTTTGTTTATAAGGCCGTCAAGGATAACACATATTCCATCAACGGTCTCAAGGGTAAATACATCACATCTCTTAAGTATCGGGGCAGATGAAAAAACTCGCACGGCTTGTTTTCTGTAGAACAAAAGTAAATAAACAAATCCAAGGCTTTTCCCAATCTTTCTCTAAATATAGATAAAAACAACTAATTGCCCCAAACAAAATCATACATTGTAAATCAAGAAAAGTAGAGAGCAAAATGAAGAAACTTACTCTCGAGAAGTAAACCCTGCAACCGCGAGACCTTTCCCTTGGTCACCATTGTCAGCCTTTATCAACCACCAATCTACCAAACAGACCTGAAATTAGAACACAGCACAAAATCGATAACCTAAAACAACAAATAATAGTGAGACGGACGAACGAACAAACACTTACTGTTTTTTGAAAGTGGGATTTCTGCGAGTCACCCAGATTCCTTTGATCAATTAGAGCTGAAGTAGACGCCATAGCTCAATTTCAACTAATTATCTCACGCGCTTTGAAGTCTATTCAGAGAATAGCGCGGGAAAATCAAGAGTCTGTAATTTTGCGGCACCAACATTGGAAAATTTGCAATATTAACCGAACTGAAATTCCAAATCCGAATTTAACGAAATTTGTATAATTTATAATCGAAACACTAGCAAAAGCGAAAATGACTCTGATTTTCTTTTTCTGAAGGGATGGATGAGGACTGAATATTCGAAATTAAGATAGTTGTGCAAACAGAAATACCACAAATATGTACTTACAGAAGCTAATTCGCAAGTTAATTTGAATGCTATTTATTTAAAACAAAAAAAAGCTTTCAAATTCTTTAAATATCTAAATTCCAGCATCTCTCATAGATTTGAAACAAAAACACTGTCGAAAACAGAAATTTCTGTCAAAAGTAAAGATAAGAGAGTTAACTGCAAACTTGTTCGCCGAGAGAGGTAGTGGGAGAGTGACTGTGGAGGTTAGTCGGTGGCGAGGACCTGGTACCAGACCTTCTCGTAAACGGCGAGCGGTGGCGCCGGCCGGAGGTAACGACGGCGATGACGACTTACGGGATGTGAGAAAAGGAGGGTTAGTTTTCTAATGTGGAAGGAAGGGGGGAAATGAGTAATTATGGAATTACGGTTCTTATGCCTTTAAAACCCAAACTAAACCAATTTACCAATTTTTCGAAAATGAAAAGCAAAACCGTGGTTCTTATTTATTATTTGCACTTGAGCGCATGTATTGGTTGAATTTTGACTTCAATTTTAAATTAAATTTTATTTTTTAAAGTTTAATTTATTTAATTAATTTTGAAAAATTAAAATTGATTTGAAATATGACTCAAAATCCAAGTGCATAGTAGTGCATGCTATACACTTAAATACATATACAAATTTGTAATTTGTTAAAAATCAAAACTAATTTTTTATTTAGATTTTGTTTACCAAAACTTAAAAAAATTTTAAAATAATTTATAAAATCTCTCAAAGTGTTTGTTAAAATAAGTTATTTAACAATTTATAAGATTGAAAAATAAGAAGTTTATAGTATAAAATAACCTCCACCACAAATTAGGGGTGGAATAGACCTAGACGAACTAGACTTCTCGATTGACGGTCTGGGTCTGCTATTTAATTTTGCGGCCTAGGTCTAGCATGTTATCTGTCATAGGCTTTTTTCCAGAGATTTGACCTGACATTTTTAATAAATAGGCTTAGTTCGAAAGTCTTTTAAGGATAATTACTAAATTATATATAATAATTGCATTATCATTAAATCATAACAATTAACTCTTTAAATTTTAAAATAATAATTCACCAAAGGATTGTCAGATAATAGCACAATAACATATCTTTCAAATAATATTTTAATTTATATATATATATATATATATATATATTAAATATTGATTTATTATATTATGTATTGTATTAATATATATTATATATTATATATTTATTAAAATAATTAAATAGGTCGGTTAATTATGCTTAAAAGACTTACAAAAAAGTCCAAGTCTGACTTGTTTAAATACTTTAGCTTTCAAAAAAACTTGAGTCTGGCTAAGTTATTAAACGAGCCAAGATGAGCTAGGTTTTAATAGGCTGAGTTGTAGGTCCTTGTCGGATAGTCTGACTTATTTAAATAATTTCCTTTAATGTCTTACTTTTACTAATTGGACAAGGAATTGTGTTGATTGCAGATCGACCGTTGCCTACATTGTTTTCCTTGGGTTTAATCTCATATTCTAGATTTCTCACAAGCAAAATGTTGTTGCTTGCTCTTCCACTGAGACTAAGTATCGTTCTATTGCTGCTGGTTGTTGTTGTTGCTCAATGGACATGTTCTATATTTGTTGGAAAATTGTATAGACTTATGTTTTGATTAAGATGCCAAAAGGTTCCTCCTAAGTCAAATGTAAGTAAAGTATATTCAGTAGAGTTAGATTAGAATTAGCCAGTTCAAATGTTAAGGAACTGAAGTGCATTTGCAAAATTCTAGAGTGTATTTTAAGAGTTGTTCAGAAGACAAGATCCACTGAGAAGAAGTCAGCTGAAGAAGAAGCCTTAGCCATAAATATTTTCTAAGTACATTTATGCTAAAGCAGTACCATCAGTAGAGGATGGAAGTCCACTGATGAAGACTAGCAACACACATTCAACGCTAAGCACATTAAAAATTGTTAGTTAATCTGGTTGGAACAAGACAATTCGAATGTCAGTAAAGCTTGCAATAAATGAAGGAATAAGAAAGTTCTCTCAGTTGAGTTCCATCTTAAAACCAGACAAGACTCTGAGCAAGTAGACTGGGCGGCCCAATAAGAAGATGACACGTAGGTGTACCCTACTGACAGCCGACCTGTCATAGGCTTACAAGTACCAAAAGTCTTGCTTTAGTTTTTCCAGAGAGCTGGTAATAGGCAAGGTCTTTCAGCCGTTTCTTGATGAGACATAAAGCTTAAATAGAGTCGTTTGAACCAATCAGATGCAAGAGACTTACTTGAGAAGATTCATCTCCAACGGGAAGATTTTCAAGAAGGTCTATAAATACAGAAGGTTGTGCTCATTTCTACGCACGGGAAACTTACAAGAACAAGCATTCTCTACACTCATAACTTACAACGAAGCACTTGAAATTATCATTGTTTCCCAAGTGTTTCAAATTTGTAGAGAGTATACCAAACCTTCTGTAATCGTGATTATAGCCATATCCAAATCTTAGAAAGAGATAATCCATCCTTAAGCCTTGAGCTAACTTGTAAGGATTATCTCACAAACAGTTGGAACCAAACCCTACTCAAAACCCTACCCCAGAGTTAGGTTGAGAGTTAGAGTTAAGAGGTGTTAGTAAGCTGATTGTTGATATCAGTCTGAAAGCTGATTGTTTTGGGTACTAGGACCTGGAATTATCCTAGGGATCAAATATCCTAAGAGAGGATTGTTTGATCAGTGCACCTTGGCACTATAACACAAGGAATTCCATAGTGAAAGGAATTCTCCTGTTTAATCAGGACAGTGGACTTAGGAGATTCTTCTCTGAACCACTTTATATCTTGTGCACTTAATTTTTGTAAAGTCTTTAGTGTGTTGTTCAAACAAGTTTTCCATCAAGCAAAACGAGTTTTTCTTAAGCGCTCACTAATCCGCAACTGAAAGCTAATTAGATAGCAACTCAACTGAAAGTCTTGAACCTTCAGTGGAGCTGATATCTCAGCAAGCTTTCATTAAGTAAATCTCAGCAGACCTCCAAGTCCATTGAAGATCTATTGTCTTAAGTTAATCAGATAAGTTTTAGAGAAAGAAGTTTGAATTTGTAACAACAGGTGTATTCCCCCCTCCCCATACACCTGTGTAACTCGTTTCGGGACCAACAATATTAATTGAACATGACTCAATGGACATGTTCTATATTAACTGAACTTCATGTTCGACTAACCTCTATGCGTGTTCTCTATAGGGATAACATCAGGGCCACATATATTTGTTCGAACTCATTCTTCCACTCTCGAATGAAGCACATTGTCATAGATTATCACTTTGTTCAAGATTTTGTCAAGACTTCTCAACTTTGATTTGCACATGTTTCATCTGCCGATCAACTAGCAGATGCACTCACCAAATCTTTATCTCGAGCTCGACTATCGCTCCTTATGCACAAAAGTTGTGTCACTGAATGTGCTCCATCTTGAGGGGGTATATTAGGGATATTTATATTTGTTTATATTGTACCCCACATCGGTTTTATTAAATTATTGGGTTGTAATTATACTTGTATTTATTTTCCATTCAATCTTTCTCTACATATGGCATCGGTGTCAATAAACTCACGTCTACCCACATGTCTTGGGATCAAACCATGTTGGCAGCACCCTCATTAAATTATTATTTGTTGGACCTCCCTAGAATTAAAGAACTATACAAATGAATTGATTTAACACTTTTATATAAATTTGGATTGTTAAATGAGATTAAATTCTTTCATGGTATTAGAGTCAATAGACGCATCCACACATCCTCGGATCAAAATTAAAATCTTGTTGATGGCAATTTCACCCCATTAAATTATATATACTAGTTGAGCCTCTCAAGTCCTCCATATAATGGAGTTGACAAATCTAAAGAATAATCAACCCCACAAGTAAAAAAGTATATTAGTGAACTATACTGTTGGTAGGCGAGCAACTAAGCAAAGGGTCAACAAAGGATAATTAAGACATTAAGCTTAATGGTGAACAACTGAGCAAATGACTCACAACTGAGTAAAACGACCAGCTAGTCAAGATGCTAAGACGACCAGCAGGTCGAGACGACCAGCAGGTCGGGATGCGAAGACGACCAGCAGGTCGGGATGCGAAGACGACCAGCAGGTCGGGATACGAAGACGACCAGCAGGTCGGGATGCGAAGACGACAAGCAGGTCGGGATGCGAAGACGACAAGCTGGGCAAGAGCCAAGGCGAGCAGCAGTGCAAGAGCCAAGACGAGCAGCAGTGCGAGAGGCCAAGGCGAGCAGCAGTGCGAAAGGCCAAGGCTAGCAGCTGAGCAATGAGCTAAGGCTAGCAGCAGTGCGAGAGGCCAAGGCGAGCAGCAGTGCTAAAGGCCAAGGCTAGCAGCTGAGCAATGAGCTAAGGCTAGCAGCTGTGCGAGAGGCCAAGGCGAGCAGCAGTGCTAAAAGCCAAGGCTAGCAACTGGGCAAGAAGCCAAGGCTAGCAACTGGGCGAGAAGCCTAGGCTAGCAACAGAGCAAGAAGCCTAGGCTAGCAACTGAGCAAGAAGCCAAGGCTAGCAACTGGGCGAGAAGCCTAGGCTAGCAGCTGGTCAAGAAGCTAAGACGAGCAGTTGGTCAAGATGATGACCATCCAAGCGAGCAACTGTGCAAAGATCATAAATATGGAGCGAACAACCGAGAGAGTAAAGGTTTGAATACCCAACGAAGACATACAGGCGAACAACAGGTCACCACGGAAAGCAGCTGAGTAACCTCAATGGTCAAGTACAACATTGGGAACTCCAACATTCAATAGCTTAGATGTAGTTCAAGTGTCCTAACACTTGGCACCCATCCAATGGGCAATAGCTTAGATGTAATACAAGTGTCCTAACACTTGGCAAATATCCAATGGTAGAATGGCTAGGATGGTGACACATGGTCCATTTGTATGTCTATAAATACTCCCTCATTTGCATGAAAAAAAGGAAAGGTTCCATAATTCAAAACATAGCCCAAGTTCTTGCAAATTTATTTCTTAAACATTACTTAGCCAAATTCCATGATCATTTGATCTTGTTTGATGATCTTAACTAGAGAAAACAGCCACTAATCATCATCGATTACAAAAAGGTCATCAACAATTGGCGCTAGAAGGAGGGTGTCCGAACCTCCGATTTGTAAAAATCGAAGAAAGCTTGAAGATCTTCGCCGGAATCTGCAAAAGTTGGCCGGAATCCGAGAAGAAGCCACCGGAAATCAAGTGTGCACACCATTTGAAACAAAGTTATCCATAAATACATCATTTTAAGAGTTTGAATGCATGCATGTATGAACTAGGGTTTTCAAACCACCATATTCATACATACAAGGCTAGTAACTTTTAAGAAAGGTGTTTGTTGGAAGCAAGATCATCCCACTCCTTTGCTTATTACTCATACCTTGGCAATCCAAATGATTAGATCACAAGAAGAACGACATTCGAGTGCATCCTCGTGTCGTAAATCAAGAACTAGGGTTTTGTCTACCGAAGGACATGCAAGGACGGTTAGAACGACTTCTCGAAAGAATATCCAAGTTACAATCGACACAATTCCACCGGAAGTAGAAGCCCTCGCCCGAAATCCCGAGGAGCTAGAAAAAACAATAGCCGTACTCCAATCACTACAAAAGCAACAAGAGCAGGTTGGGCCATCGCATGCCCCGGGGGCGACCAGCCGAGCAGCCGAGCAGCGGAACCAAGCGGGCGATCAGCGGAGCAAAATGCGCGAAGATGCACGTCGCAATGAAGCTGACAGTACCGAAGTTCATAGAAATAAAGGGAAGGCTCCCATAAGCGAGCGTTTAGGGAGTCGAGGGGAATCATCGCCGAGTCGAGCAAGTGAGTCAAGCAAAAGTACCTCTCGAACAAGTGCTTTGGAAAGGCTAGGAATGAGGAACATGACTAGGAGGGAACCATCCAGGAGGAACGAGGAACAACCACGCCCAGCTGCTCGCCCATAAGTGTATAACCGGATCAGGAGATCAGCTTTCGGCCGATTAGGGCCAAACGGAGCTAGCAACGCTGCTAGGAGAACAACCCAGGAGAAACGTCCCGTTGGTGAGGGACTGCATCGTGAGGAGGTCGTTGAACTCAATCACGATGAATAGCCTTCCAACGGGAGGACTCCCCCAAGTGAATTACAAGAAATGAGAAAAGCAATCGAGGAATTGCAAAAGCAGTTGGAATCTCAAAGAGGTATCGGGTCAACTATTCTCCCGTCCTCACCACTATCTCCGTCAATCCTCAATGCACCGATCCAAAAGAAGATACGGTTTCTAGCCATCAATTTGTACGAAGGAACGTCGGACCCCCGTATTCATGTGACGAAGTATTCGGACTTCATGATCTCAATGGGGGCAACTGACGCCACACAGTGCCAAAACTTCCCACTCACCCTTGGAGATGGCCCGCACAGGTGGTTTTTAGCACTGGTTCCCGGCTCCATCAGCTCCTTCGCCCAACTGAGCAAGGAATTTTTGTCTCATTTCTCAACTGCCGGGTCTTACTTGACCCACAGACACCGGTTGGCAGATATCAGGCAAGGAGACGAGGAGTCAGATAAACAGTTTCTGGAAAGATTTGATAAAGTTCTACTAGAGGGCGAGATGGTGAGTGAGGATACGAAGATAGTAGCAGTAATGGCTGGATTGAAGAAAGGAACTGATCTATGGAAAGAGATGCATCTGACTTGTCCAAAGACGTATGCGGAATTCAGACACAAGGCGGGAATCCACGTATCGATGCAGGAAGCCCTACACAAAGAAATGGGAGATAAAGCTGACCCGAAAAAGTTTGGCAATAAGTCTGGAGGATATGACTACAAGGCTCCAAAGAACATGAAGTCGTTCAACAAGGGAGCTGAGTTAAAAGAGAAGCTGAATCAAGTCCTTACCATGTCTGTGGACGCTGTGTACAACAATGTCAAAGGCAAGGAGAAGCTATCAGAACCGCGAAGAATAAGGCAAGAAGGAGGAAAATTGAACCCGAACAAATACTGCGCATATCATCAGAACATCGGCCACTTCACAAGTGAATGTCGAGATTTGTTAAAGCAGATGTGGAAGTTCTACGAAGAAGGAAGACTGTCTGAATTCGTGAAAAAGGAACCGGGTAAGAGGCCGAGAGCAGCAACGCCGTCCAGCTCAGACGATGATGATAGCGACGAGCAACCGAGCAGGACGGGTAAGAAAGGAAGAAAGGTCCCCGCAGCCCCAGCAAGACCAATCCCGGAGATCCTAATGTTAGAACCAACTGGACCAGTAGGTGGTTGCTCCGATGGGAGACCACCCATGTCAAAAAGAAAAAAAAACGGAATTGAGAGCGGTCGCACAAGTGATGGAGGTTGGTGTAAATCCATCAACCAAACAAACCGGGGACCTGACCTTTTTAGAAAAAGACTTGGATGGGGTGCTCACCCCCCACAATGACTCGCTAGTCATTTGCGCTAACATTATGGGGACAAGAGTACACCGTCTGCTTGCCGACACTAGTTCTTACACAAACATCCTGTTCAAAAGCACAGTGGATCAGCTAGGAGAATGTGCCGAATACATAAAAGATTGTGATCATAGAATTGTGGGATTCGGAAATGCTGTGACCGTCCCCCTAGGAATGATTACGCTAGCTGTCAAACGTGTATCAGTCGAGGACCCTGAAAGGAAACTGAATAGGATGGTAGATTTCCTAGTTGTAGATCTACAGTCCACCTATAATGGGTTCCTCGACCGTCCCTTTTTGCATGAATTTAAGGCAGCCGTTTCGATGTATTATTACTGTGTAAAATTTCCCACGTCAAAAGGTGCAGGCACAGTCAAAGGTGACCAGAAGAAAGCTCGTGAGTGCTTCTTGTAACTTCAGCCGAAAGATCACAGAGTCGACATGGTGGACGAACAGCCGAGCAGCTGTGGTGAAGATAGATCATCCACTCCCAACGAAACCATGGACTCCATCGATACAGAAATGATGGAAGTAGACGAGCAGCTGTGCCGAGGCGAGCAGCTGTGCAAAGACGAACAGCTGTGCCGAGACGAGCAGCTGTGCAAAGACGAACAGTTGTACGGTGACGAGCAGTTGTGCAAAGACGAACAATTGTATGGTGACGAATAACTGTGTGGTGACGAGCAGCTGTACCGAGACGAACAGCTGTACGGAGGCGAACAGCTGTGCGGGGACGAACAACTGTGCGGGAGCGACCAGCAGGGTGGTGACGAACAGGTGAGCAAAGACGAGCAGCTAAGCCATGTGGAAAGCGAAGAAGCTATGACAACCAACAACAGAGTAGAGCATGCAACATCGACCAACAATGAGATGGAAGATATTGAACCACGGCTAAGCGTGGAACCAATGGAAGTCGAGGATGAAGTGAACACGGAAGGGCCCATCATCGACCCTTGTTGGAAAGGCCAGAAATGGAGGGCTACCCCGTTCGAAGAGTTAGAGGCAATAAAGGTCGACCCGAACCAGGTGAGCTTAGAGCTCTTCATAGGATCTGAGCTCCCAGAGCCATACATGTCCAAATTGACTGAGTTTCTTAAAGCAAATCTCGACGTGTTCGCATGGTCGCATGCAGATATGGTGGGCATCAGCCCAGGACATGCATGCCACAGACTCAACATCGACCCGAAAAAAAAACCGATCCATCAAAAGAGGAGAAAATTTGGGCCCGACAAGTATGAAGCGCTCGATGTGGAAGTCAAGAAGTTGTTGGACAACGATCTGATCAGACAGGCCTTGTGCCCACAATGGGTGGCAATTCCAGTGTTGGTCAAAAAAGTAAGCGGGGCATGGAGACTGTGCATTGATTTCACCGATTTGAATGTCGCTTGCCCAAAGGATAACTTCCCTTTGCCACATATCGACCAACTGGTTGATAGCACAGCTGGACATGAGCTCCTCACATACATGGACGCGTTTGCGGGGTATCACCAAATTGCAATGCATCCGGACGATCAGGAGCACACAACATTTTACACCAACAAAAATTTGTTGTGCTGGAAGAGGATGTCATTTGGGTTAATTAACGCCGGAGCTACCTACCAAAGGCTGGTCAATAAGATGTTTGATGACCACATCGGGAAGACGATGGAAGTGTACGTGGACGACATTGTTGTTAAGAGTCCAAAGAAAGAGGATCACTTGCAACACCTGACCCAAACATTTGAAATACTCCGGGCCTACAACATGAAACTAAACCCCAAGAAGAGCAGTTTTGGAGTCCATTCTGGGAAATTCTTGGGACATCTAGTCAGTCAACGAGGAATCGAAGCAAATCCAGTGAAAGTGAAAGCAATCATGGAGATGCAACCACCCAGATCGGTGAAAGAGGTTCAACGGTTAACTGGATGTCTGGCAGCTTTGAATAGATTCGTCTCAAGATCCGGGGACAAGTGCAGGCCAATCCCAGGGGAGAAGTTATACTTGTACCTAGCGGCTTCAGAAGTTGCAATCAGCTCAGTACTCGTTCGAGCAGAAGGAAAGTTCCACCTACCCATCTACTACGTAAGTCAGGCCTTACATGAAGCAGAGCTCAGATATTCACCAACAGAAAAGCTTGCATACGCACTAGTGATGAGTGTCAGAAAGCTCCGTCCATATTTTTTCGACCACCAGGTGGAGGTATTGACAACATTCCCACTCAAACAGATACTGCACAGACCCGACACAGTCGGCTGCCTCCTGAAGTGGTCCTTAGAAATTAGCCAGTTCGGAATCTCATATGCTCCTCGAACAGCGATCAAGGGGCAAGCCTTAGCCGACTTCATAGTCGAGCTGACATTCCCCCAAGATCCGATGAGAGGACATAATCATCCCTGGCACATGTATGTTGACGGATCATCTACCAACACAGCGTCGGGGGCAGGGATAGTCTTGATAAGTCCAGACAGACAGGTTTTCACTTCAGCTGTTCGTTTTAAGTTCATGGCAACGAACAATGAAGCAGAATATGAGGCATTAATCGCTGGATTGCGGCTAGCATTAGCAGTTGGAGTAAGAAAATTACAGATTTTCGGAGATTCACAGCTGATTGCCAACCAAGTTCGGGGAGAGTACGAGGTGAAAGATGAGAACATGGCTTTGTATCAGAAAATTGTTGCTCACCTGGCCTCCATGTTCGAACAAATATACATCGAACAGATACCAAGTGACAACAATGCACGAGCAGACGCGCTCGCTCGGCTAGCAACTAGCACCGGGCCAGCGGAGTTAACCGAGGTTACATTGACAAGGATATCCAACCCATCAACCGAGGATTATAAAATCTATCAAGTTGACGAAGAGTTGGGGAAAGATGATTGGAGAACGCCAATCATCAAATATCTACGGGATAATGAAAAACCGGATAACCCGTTGGAGGCTAGCAGGTTGGTCAGACGAGCAGCAAGGTACACCATAATGGATGGGCAGTTATACAAGAGAGGATTCTCACTCTCATTCCTGAAATACCTGGCTAGGGGGCAAGGGCAAGCAGTATTGAAAGAAATCCATGAAGGTGTAAGCGGAAATCACGCTAGAGGGCGGGCGTTGGCGTACCCATACAAGGTGACAAATAAGTGGCACATCGGCACATACGACCTTGAAGACATGGAAGGCAAGTCGTCCCAATACTCCTGGAATGCAACTTTACTCAAGAAGTACTATCAATAAAGTCTCGTAAGTTTTAGAAGTCCTACAATGTAAATCTTTTGCGAATCCCTTGTAAATTTCTGTTAAAAAAGAGCGAGCAGTTGTGTATGTTAATATTGGTGTGAACCTATGTCACTAGTCCAAGTCCTAAATCACTCAGTTGCTCGCCTAGAACTTGCAAAGCACAAGTCTTTCATAAGACGACCAACTAAGCATAAGAAAGGAAAGAACAAGGTCAAGTCCATAATGGACCAAGGACCCACACGCCACTACGAGGCTAAGTCCACAGGAGACCAAGAGCCCAAAAATGTCAAGTTCTATAAGAACCAAATGACCAACTTAAAAATTTCACTAAGTGTTTACCTTAAGAAAAAAAAAAGGAACACTTAGAAACTAATAAAGAGTCATATGCAAAAGCAGTAAGCGAGCAACTGAGTAAGATAGAAATAAAGGCACAAATTTGTAAATTAGCAAAAGCTTTCATTGCATTAAGTCAAAAGATGTTTACAATGGGAGTGATAAGTATAGAAAAGGGATGTGTATCTTATTGTAAATCCAAGAACTAAGTCTTCAAGATGGAGAGGGAGGAACATCTGCATTGTTGGTCGCCTCGGTACTCGGCTGCTCACCGGGAACAGTTGAATCACCCGCCCCATCTATTAAAGTTAGGGGAAGTGATTGCAAACCCTAAAAAACTTCATCATTGGTCGCCGTCGAAACCTCCTCTGGTTGGTCACCAAAAGTAGGGGGCACAATATTGACGTCCTCATCGGAGATATCCAAGGAAAAACCGGCAGCGACGGCGACGTGATGAGAGAAAAAAAAAGTTCGACCTGTTTATAAGGAAAAAAGATGGGGCCTCAGGAAATCAACTGCCGTCATCCGAAAAAACGCACCCAGTTGTTCACCCGATATTCCCGTCTCCAAGAAAAATCAAATCCCATCCGCTGACTGCTCGCCCTTCGTGGAAAAAGATATCAGTCGTAGCTTGATCTCAGTTAGTCAATTTATATCCTAACATGAGATCAATCTAGGGGGCAATTGTTGGTAGGCGAGCAACTAAGCAAAGGGTCAACAAAGGATAATTAAGACATTAAGCTTAATGGTGAACAACTGAGCAAATGACTCACAACTGAGTAAAACGACCAGCTAGTCAAGATGCTAAGACGACCAGCAGGTCGAGACGACCAGCAGGTCGGGATGCGAAGACGACCAGCAGGTCGGGATGCGAAGACGACCAGCAGGTCGGGATACGAAGACGACCAGCAGGTCGGGATGCGAAGACGACAAGCAGGTCGGGATGTGAAGACGACAAGCTGGGCAAGAGCCAAGGCGAGCAGCAGTGCAAGAGCCAAGACGAGCAGCAGTGCGAGAGGCCAAGGCGAGCAGCAGTGCGAAAGGCCAAGGCTAGCAGCTGAGCAATGAGCTAAGGCTAGCAGCAGTGCGAGAGGCCAAGGCGAGCAGCAGTGCTAAAGGCCAAGGCTAGCAGCTGAGCAATGAGCTAAGGCTAGCAGCTGTGCGAGAGGCCAAGGCGAGCAGCAGTGCTAAAAGCCAAGGCTAGCAACTGGGCAAGAAGCCAAGGCTAGCAACTGGGCGAGAAGCCTAGGCTAGCAACAGAGCAAGAAGCCTAGGCTAGCAACTGAGCAAGAAGCCAAGGCTAGCAACTGGGCGAGAAGCCTAGGCTAGCAGCTGGTCAAGAAGCTAAGACGAGCAGTTGGTCAAGATGATGACCATCCAAGCGAGCAACTGTGCAAAGATCATAAATATGGAGCGAACAACCGAGAGAGTAAAGGTTTGAATACCCAACGAAGACATACAGGTGAACAACAGGTTACCACGGAAAGCAGCTGAGTAACCTCAATGGTCAAGTACAACATTGGGAACTCCAACAGTCAATAGCTTAGATGTAGTCCAAGTGTCCTAACACTTGGCACCCATCCAATGGGCAATAGCTTAGATGTAATACAAGTGTCCTAACACTTGGCAAATATCCAATGGTAGAATGGCTAGGATGGTGACACATGGTCCATTTGTATGTCTATAAATACTCCCTCATTTGCATGAAAAAAAGGAAAGGTTCCATAATTCAAAACATAGCCCAAGTTCTTGCAAATTTATTTCTTAAACATTACTTAGCCAAATTCCATGATCATTTGATCTTGTTTGATGATCTTAACTAGAGAAAACAGCCACTAATCATCATCGATTACAAAAAGGTCATCAACATATACAAATAAATTAACTTTCACATTTATTTATAAATTCACGGGCTTTTTTATCAAAATATTATACTTATCAAAACAACTCATTAATCTACGGTGGTTTTTGAAATTGTTATCAAAATAAGCAAGAGCGCCGTTCGTGAAGGCGCCCACACTGTTCAAAAAGGACGGGCGCCGTTGCAGACGGCGCCCCATGAAATTCCGTTCAATATTCCGACGATGGGGGGCGGAGGCAGACAAACAGAAGGGGCGCCGTTGAGGACGGCGCCCATCGACAATTTCTGACTCGCAAACAGAAGGGGCGCCGTTGAGGACGGCGCACATCGACAATTTCTGAGCCGCAAGACAGTGGGCCATCTTGGACGCCAACGTGAGTGGCGCTCATTGTACCCTTCAATTAATTTTTGCAGAACGGTGGATGAGAGTTGTGAGAGGAAGAAATGAGTTCAATAAATATTTTCAGAGCAATGATTTAAATAAATTTTTGAAGAGTGGTAGGTGAATTCATTTATAATATGGTTGAGGGGTATTATTAGACTTGTGATTTTTCCTCCTCAAACATACCTGCGGGCGTTGCGCAAAGGAGGAAGAAGGTCGCTGCTTGTTCGGAGGAGGAAGAAGGTCGCTGCTGGTTCGGAGGAAGAAGGCCGCCTGCGCTACTGGTTCGGAGGAGGAAGGTCGCCGGCGCTACTGGTTCGGAGGAGGAAGGTCGCCGGCGCTGCTGGTTCGGAGGAGGAAGAAGGTCGCTGCTGGTTCGGAGGAAGAAGGTCGCCGCGCTGCTGGTTCGGAGGAGGAAGGTCGCCGGCGCTGCTGGTTCGGAGGAGGAAGGTCGCCGGCGCAAAGGAGGAAGAAGGCCGCCGGCGCGCACTGCTGCTGAGGAGGACGAGGTCGTGATAAGGTCGAATTTTATTTATTGGCAAGAATTGAAAGAAATATATATTCAGTTTCTTCTTGGACGAAAATCACGTAACAATTTGACCATGTTAATTTAGGAATATTGAATAGGATAATATTTTGTTTAATTTTCCGTTAATTTAGGAATTAAATTTACAAAATTAGGATAATATATTAATTAAGTTTAAATGATAAGTTTTCCGTATGCATTAAGTTTACATGATTTTAACCTTGTCAAATAATGTAATTAGGATGATATATTATTTGTTAATTATTTTTTTTTTAAAGTAAGATAATTTCTTAATTGTTAATTATTTGAAAAGGTCAATTTGACTGTGATAACTAATGAGTAAAAGTGAGGAATATGTTATTTTCGTTATTAAAACTAATATGTGTTGAATGTTACACGGGAATTTAATTTAACATATAAAATAAAGTTGAAAATAGTATATTATGTTTATTATTACACAATAATTTTTTTTAATATATAAATTCATGTAAGACAATTTATTTGTATTAGTAATTTTAGAAACTATATAAACTCATTTTACAATGCAACAAAGATGTGGTATAATTTTCCGAACTACTTTCAATTCGTAACTAAATTACAATTAAACCTCCAAATAAAGCTAATAATAATACTTTTTATGAAACAATGAATATCTTTATTTAATGGGGTAAGAGTGAATGATGGTATATTATTATATAATAATTCTAGTGTGCATTTGAGTGAATTGTATGCATTTAAATTAATAATTTATGGTAAATAATTTATGGTAAATAATTTTCAATAATTAATAAATATAACGATGCATGATTTAGTGATTACCATGCATGGTTTAGTGATTTATAATATTATATGGGTTGAGGAAAATATCTAGTCATATTCCTTTATATAGTCTCATTTTTTTATATAATAGCAGGATGACTTCGTATACGGAGTTGTATGGACCAGAGGATCCGTCTGTCTTGACCTCACAAAATACACATCGTTCAGAATCACTTTTTAGGGGAAAAATTAAAGAGGATGATATTTTAAGGGCAACTCACGCGACATCACATATTTTTTGGAGTTTTAAGATAGGTGAACAAGATATGGACAGTTTGCACCCTCGTGTTCTTGATGCTCTACAAAGTATGGGTTTTTATGGTGTTGCTCGATGTGGACCGATTATAATTGATAATCATCTTATTACTGCGTTGGTAGAAAGATGGCGCCCAGAGACCCACACATTCCACTTTCCCATTGGAGAGACTACTGTAACATTACAGGATGTGGCGATCATTTGGGGATTGCCTGTAGAGGGTCGACTAATTATTTGTGCTGATCCTAATTTTACAAAAGACCAGTGGATGAATTATTGTGGTGACTTGTTAGGTTTCATGCCCCGTAGCAATGAGATGAAGAGTAAATCACGAATCCTCCTATCTGCAGTGAAAGAACATCTTGAAAATATTGTGATTACCGATGATATCGATCAGATGATTGTTGATCAGTATGCACCAGGTTGTGCACTTCTTATGTTGGGTGGTTTTATGATTCCTGATACATCTCGTAGTTGCGTGTCATTAATATATCTACATTTTCTCGTTGATATAGTAGATGTTGGATCTTACAGTTAGGCTAGCGCTGTGTTAGCCTATTTATATCGCGAGCTTTGTCGGGCTTCAGAGAATGAGCGGCAAGTTATTTTTGGACCGTTGTCCATTTTACAGGTTTTTTTTTAATTTTGTTTAAGATTATGTTTAAATTTTTTATTATATAATTATATGTCTGATACAATCATTATTATAGATATGGGCATGGTCAAGAATATTGACAATATAACCTAAGAATGTTCGTAGTTGTCTTATACAAGGTCCATTATTCGGTGTTGATGGTCGCAACTTAGGTCTTCCACCTTATGGTATCAGGTAACGAAAAATGTTTAAATATGTATATATTATGTGTTATGGTCATATGTCTATTTACGCTTGACTTATTATTGTTTAGTTGGGTGAAACATCATAGTCACACCCACAGCACAAGAAACTCTGTACGTGTATACAGAGACATATTTGATCGCATGACTGATGAAGAAGTAAGTCAAGATACATATTTCCTCTTCATGATAATTGTTGCAAACCAAAGCATTTGAAGTCTAATTATATTTAGTTATTTTTGTAGTTTGATTGGCAGCCGTATGATATGTCTCTTCCTGAAATTGAAAGTCTTGGTCCAAGATATTTAACAAGAAATTGGATGTCAGAATGTCCACTTATCAATATATGTATAGTGGAGTTTCACCATCCAAATAGAGTGTTGAGACAGTTTGGACGAAAACAAGATATTCCCCCTGAATTACATAATGCTCATGATGAACTTCATGGCATTAGTTTTCAAGGGAGAGATGGGTGTAACTGGACACAATTCCACTGGCGTTGGATCCAATATTGGGAAGCCCGGGTACCATTGGAAGATACAATTGTTGCAAACAAAAATACAAACTTGAGCAGTGGGTACATGCAATGGTACCGTAAAATCACCCGACGTTTGATATCACCCTCTCATTATGAGACAACTACAGGCTACCAACCAGCAAACACAGCTGCGCGTGATGCTATGGTATTGTGTTCACATGTCACACCTACTAGTTGAAAAACTAAAATTGTCAACTAATTACTTAAAATCTTTTCAGGTTCACTTGATGCAACGTCTATCTATTCATGTCGAACAAGCGAGTCTTCAAAATCCACAATCATTTGAAAATTTGTGCCACACCAGTAGAGAGGTTGTATCACATATGAATAGCTTACTTATATCACCTCCATACCTTGTAGATCCACCAATGACAAATGCTGGCCCTTCTACATCTAGAAATCAGAGACGATGCAATCAATCTGATGAATTTACTAATGAGACTTCTAATGTGCCTTCTACATCTAGAAGTCGGAGACGACACAATCAGACTGATGAATTTACTACTGGAACTTCTAATGTGCCTTCTACATCTAGAAGTCAGAGACGACACAATCAGACTGATGATCTTGGTACTTCGGCCTCTAGGGGTCAAAGAAGACGTGTTAGTGCATCACAAGAATTGCCGCAGACTGCCCCGTATCAAACTGATTTACCTTCCCCGTGCACACAATATACCTACCCAGGTATGAATTTATAGGTTACACAATAAATATTTTCATATGAGTTTACTTGATTATATTTTATTATTCATGACAGATGTTCAAACAACATTTCACAACACATCGTTTAATCAAGCCTCCTACATCCCGCAACCAGAACAGACAAATATTGACACGCCATATGTAAACTCCCCCCAAGACATATCATTTATTTCCATTTTGCAGTCAGATTATGAGCCCGCGGTGTATGCACAAAGAGGTTATGGCCAGTCTATAGCTGGGGCACCTAACTTTACCATGTCACCTGTTCCCTATCCCAACTACGAAAATTCTTCCTTGAATGTGGCATCACTTGAGCCTGAAGAGATAGTCCAAAACGAGGGTGAAAATCATGATATACAACGTCCTCCACGTCGGAGACGACCACCGAGATGTGGCACTGGGGGTCATAGATACATGTAATAATTACTTTTGTGGAAGTTGATTTGTATTTTTTTTAATCTATGTATTAATTGTTTTAGACCAATTTAAATTACTATATGCATAAAGTGATAAAATAATATCGACTAGATGAATTTAGTACAAAACATATGAGTGTCTCATAATTATTCTTCTATTTATTCATCTAATAGAATACATAATAATTTCATAGCAAATTAATATTTGGGTCTTGATACAAACCAAATAAATAGTTACAAACTGAATTTATAATAACACCACAAAATTAAGTCATATCAAGTGCACGTCTTCGACGCCAATCAGAGATTGTTGGTTGAAGGGTCGGAGTTTGAAACAAAATGTTAAGCATATCCCATAGAGGTTCATCAGAGAACTTATAAGAGTATGATTGTTCATCCACCTGTACCAAAATAATGAATGAGTTTCTAAAAAATGGCAAAGTGTGAATTTAATAAGTAAAAGACAAGTTTAGAACATACATCCAACCAAAACTCCCATATCTCAGCTGATGCAGAAATAGTTGTGAAGTCCCTATCCCATTCACATTGTCCCTTAGTGTTGATCATCATTGACCAACAATCATGCCTTGATTTGAATGAAGCAATTCGTTCGGTCACTTGATTAGTGTTATAATTCCGATTTCGAAACTGTTGATTCAGTTTTAACGTAGCATTCATAATGGACTGGCTGTTGTCAATTCCACCAACTTTCCATCGGCCAACAGAATGCTCATAAACGAGATTGTTAGCAAGAGTAAAGTCGACATCAGGAGTCCATAAATGGTTGTTTTCGAGTGTCTCGAATTGATTCTTAGGCTTCCATTTTTGTGTATTTGCCATTACAAAGAAGACTGTAACAATGTAATATTAATTAGAGAATAACATATGCATATTATTTAAAGGATTTACAAACATATAAAAGATTAAAAAAATTACAAACAATTCACATGATGCACTTTAAAATCTAACAAAGTCAAATAAATTATAATAAATAAACACACGACAATAATATAATATTTTAAAGTGAAATTATATAATACATGATCCTAAAAACAACACATAAATATTTAAACTAAAATAGATTAATTCATCTACGACGCGATGAAGACCCTTGATTAGAACTCCCAGCTATATCATGTGCTTGATATTGTTGCCTCAAGCGAGTTTGGGCCCAATCCATCTCGTTCGGAATTCTAGAGATAACATCTCGACCACGACGTCTGATCCTACGTTCAGGATTGTGTTGCAACATGAACAACGGTTCATCCCATTCCTCTTTATCAGCCAATGGCTCAAATATACCTGAGGTGTATGTCAAAGCATATGCACGCGTACTATAACATTGATGCACAAAGCCTGTGGGATCCATTCCAAAGTGCCTGCAGACAGCCATTGCATGTGAGCATGGAATACCAGTGTTGCTCCATTGACCGCACGAACATTCTTGTGACGATAATTTTACTGTATATGTACGCGAGCGTCTAGATCCATCATGAAATGTTGTTACACTAGCAGTTTGAAGAGAAAAATTGTACCTATCCACACTGTGTCTCAAATTCAGTCCTAAGCGTTGCTCTTTGTCAAATCTTCTCAAAATGTCATCAGACCACATCTGATTAGCTTGTTGTAGCTTTAATGCAGCCTCTTCCCTTTCTAGAAAAGCATTTTTCGATCGAGTGAATGTTATTCGCACGATTGCTGTGATTGGGAGACGTCGTGCACCAACCAATACGCCATTGAAGCATTCTGACATGTTGGTGGTCATAACACCGTATCGATGACCTTGGTCGTAACAAAGTGTCCACTTACACTTTTCGATTGCCGACAAATATTCAAAAGCCTCAGGATTAAACTCTTTGATTTGCTCCATAATTCGTTCAAATTGTAACACTGTCAATGATTTACCCGCACTGTAGCACAAATCCTTCAACTGGACATTCTTGAAACGATTATTGAAATTTGAAGCAATATGTCTTAAGCAGAAACGATGTACACCATTTGGTTCATGAAAATCTGGGATCTCCTCAACTGCTTTCACCAACCCTTTATGGCGGTCTGAAATGAGACAAACACCACTAATGCCCCGAACCACGTGTGTCGCCAACATGCGTAGAAACCAGCGTCAGGAGTTGAAACTCTCTTCATCGACAATGGCATAAGCTAAAGGAAGGACATTCTGATTGGCATCAACGGTGACTGCAATCAACAACTTGTGCTTATATTTGGTGTAGAGGTGTGTGCCGTCCACAGAAATGATTTTACGGCAATGCTGAAATGCGTCGATGCATGGTTTAAATGCCCAGAACACATAGCTCAATGTATAGACACCTCTGGTTGGTTCACGTTCCATATGACGCCACTCGACAACTGTTCCAGGATTGTATTTCTGCAATGCTCTCATGAACTTGGGCAAATACTGACATGAGCTCTCCCAGGTCCCATAAACATTCTCCACCGCACGTTTAATTGCATCCCATGCCAAATGGTACGAAATATCATAATTATATCGATCCTTCACCATTACTTTTGCACATTCAGCTTTATATGCAGGATTTACCTTCACCATACTCTCTAACATACCCGCAATCAAATTCTTACCCAAATTATTGTGACGCATGTTAGAGCCCCTGATAAGACAAGTGTGATGCGGTCCCAACCGAGTAATTTTTCAACTTGTAGTCTTCTTCGAACAATTCGCCCGCAAGTACCAATTACATTGTTGAAATGAAGAGTTGCCTTCAGCTCCCCTTGCATTTTGTTTGCATACAACCTTCCAAATGGTTGGGGTACTCTCCTTGAATGCAAACTCACGCATGGAATGTCGAATTGAATAATTCTTAACAGCAGTCTGCAATTGGTTTTTATTTGTGAAGATCATTCCCACCTTCAAAATTCCCACATCATCATCATATGTGAATTCACCATCTGGGATGCCTATTGAATCAATATGCACATCCTCGTATGATGAGTCAAAAAAAGAAGCTCTCGATAAACTAGGATGTGGTGCAAATTGTTGTGTCATATGTACAATTGAATGAACTGCATCATCCATAACACATTCATCGTCATTTTCTTGTGCTTCTGGTTCAGAATCACACGGAACAGTATGCCCCAAACTATCAGAAGGTACCTGTCTTGTGTGTCCACCATGATCATTCACATTACGAGTTGGAATGTAATTGGTGAAATGAGGCATTTCAGATTCACCGGCAATGTAAGATGCGTACTGATTGTACGTATCTTCCATTGGATCATGAGATGACCGTGAAGGAAATATCATTTCCGCGTCAACAAATAGCTCAACTGATCCGAAACCAGCATTCAGATCGAAAAAGAAACGGAGGTCGCGGTTACACGTAATCGGAAAAATTTGTGACATTTTATTAATGTCATATTTTGCAGATACCTTCAACGAATATTGGTTCAAGTCAAAACCAGTCATCTCAGATAATAAAGGTAGTAGATCATTATAACCAATCCGACGATCTACTCGTTGTAATCCAACAACTACTTCATCACATCGTACAATTATTCCAATATCATTTGAATTTGCCATACCTATAAGCTCCGTTCAAAATCCCAAAATTTAAATTTAGTTTATACGAATTGAATTTTTGTTTAACCAATGGAATCAATCATTTATGATAAACATTTAAAAAAAACAACAGTATACATATAATGTTTCTTTAATTATTTTTATTTAACTAAAAAAATACAACATTCTGTTATAAATTTTTTTGATATAGTACCCACATTGTGAAAAAAAAAATATTACTACTTAAAGTTCAAAGAATCTTTCACACTCATTTATTAATAATTTAAAAAAATATCTTTCAAATATATTTATATGGATTTTAATTTTCAATCCATTTTAGTTTATAATAATCACTTTTAGATAATGATAATAGATATCATTCAAATATATTATTTTATTAATATAAATAAATATTTAAGGATTAAGATTCAAGATAAATATCAACAAAATAAAAATAATCGTTTTCAACCGATTCTAGCTAATAATAAACTCGAACTTTCAAAATTGACTATCTATTGATTATGATAAATTTTTTTATTTTCAATTAGTGATTTAATTGTTTTATTTAATATTAAATATAATAAATTGATTAAACAACATATTCAATATATATATACGGTTAAGATGTCAATTACTAGCAGAAATCCATTACAATTACTTGGAAAGATAGTTTCAAAACCCATGCTTTGGATTAACTTGAAATAAATCCTGATAAATCCAATATCATTTATTTCTATTTTTACAATACAAATTATAACCATAATATTTAATTACGAATAAAATCATCACTTTTTTCTGTAAACTGCAGTATAATATCTAACTCATGCAATACATTTTTTTAATACTCCCTCCATTCTCAGTAATTAAATGGTCTCTACATATTTAATTAAACCTAAAGTATGTCTTAAGACATTAAAAATGGAAAACTTAAACATGGACTAAAAAAATTCATGCAATATTATAACATATGATATTTATCGATTGAGAATAAACACACCATAAAATAATTTTCATCATCTTCAATAAACACATCATAAAAAATACAATATACTTGCAGTTTAAAATAATTTCAGTGAATGTAAATACTTACAATAATAAAATAAATAAAAATACCTCAAGATGTGTAATCCTTCCAAAATTTACTCCTCTTTAGAGGGGGGTGATTATTGCAAACATCAACTCAAGAGCATAATAACCTAAGAACAATAATATAACAAGTTTTATTAGATATACTATACATAAACAAACAACTTGTACTTAAAATATTTTTTTGAACTTACTTGGTTCTCTTGAAAATTTTGTTATAGAGATATTGAAATAGAGGAATACGCTTGTATTTAACAAGAGGCAAAACTCCCTACTGTATGCATGTGAACTCCCTACTTTCAAACCTGAATTCAAATGTACTGAATTTTCCATCAGGATTTAAACGCATGCATGAGAATATATTCGCATAGCTCTGCATGCTTGCCAACGAATATATTCGCCTAGCTTCGCCTAGCTTTGCATGCGGACTGCCAACAACCAACAAGGAATGTACGGTGTGGGTGGAGCCATTGGGCGCCGTTGCCAACGGCGCCCCTCTTCTTTATTGCAATGCGCGCCACTCCCATTGGCGTCCAAGATGGCCCACTACCCTGCAGTCAACTCTGATCTTGTCGATGGACGGCGCCCCTTCTGTTTGTCTGCCTCCGCCCCCCCTCGTCGGAATATTGAATGTAATTTCATGGGGCGCCGTCTGCAACGGCGCCCGTCCTTTTTGAACAGTGTGGGCGCCTTCACGAACGGCGCTCTTGCTTATTTTGATAACAATTTCCAAAACCACCGTAGATTAATGAGTTGTTTTGAAAAGTATAGTATTTTGATAAGGAATTGTGTTGATTGCAGATCGACCGTTGCCTACATTGTTTTCCTTGGGTTTAATCTCATATTCTAGATTTCTCACAAGCAAAATGTTGTTGCTTGCTCTTCCACTGAGACTAAGTATCGTTCTATAGCTGCTGGTTGTTGTTGTTGCTCAATGGACATGTTCTATATTTGTTGGAAAATTGTATAGACTTATGGTTTGATTAAGATGCCAAAAGGTTCCTCCTAAGTCAAATGTAAGTAAAGTATATTCAGTAGAGTTAGATTAGAATTAGCCAGTTCAAATATTAAGGAACTGAAGTGCATTTGCAAAATTCTAGAGTGTATTTTAAGAGTTGTTCAGAAGACAAGATCCACTGAGAAGAAGTCAGCTGAAGAAGAAGTCTTAGCCATAAATATTTTCTAAGTACATTTATGCTAAAGCAGTACCATCAGTAGAGGATGGAAGTCCACTGATGAAGACTAGCAACGCACATTCAACGCTAAACACATTAAAAATTGTTAGTTAATCTGGTTGAAACAAGACAATTCGAATGTCAGTAAAGCTTGCAATAAATGAAGGAATAAGAAAGTTCTCTCAGTTGAGTTCCATCTTAAAACCAGACAAGACTCTGAGCAAGTAGACTGGGCGGCCCAATAAGAAGATGACACGTAGGTGTACCCTACTGACAGCCGACCTGTCATAGGCTTACAAGTACCAAAAGTCTTGCTTTAGTTTTTCCAGAGAGCTGGTAATAGGCAAGGTCTTTCAGCCGTTTCTTGATGAGACATAAAGCTTAAATAGAGTCGTTTGAACCAATCAGATGCAAGAGACTTACTTGAGAAGATTCATCTCAAACGGGAAGATTTTCAAGAAGGTCTATAAATACAGAAGGTTGTGCTCATTTCTACGCACGGGAAACTTACAAGAACAAGCATTCTCTACACTCATAACTTACAACGAAGCACTTGAAATTATCATTGTTTCCCAAGTGTTTCAAATTTGTAGAGAGTATACCAAACCTTCTGTAATCGTGATTATAGCCATATCCAAATCTTAGAAAGAGATAATCCATCCTTAAGCCTTGAGCTAACTTGTAAGGATTATCTCACAAACAGTTGGAACCAAACCCTACTCAAAACCCTACCCCAGAGTTAGGTTGAGAGTTAGAGTTAAGAGGTGTTAGTAAGCTGATTGTTGATATCAGTTTGAAAGCTGGTTGTTTTGGGAACTAGGACCTGGAATTATCCTAGGGATCAAATATCCTAAGAGAGGATTGTTTGATCAGTGCACCTTGGCACTATAACACAAGGAATTCCATAGTGAAAGGAATTCTCCTGTTTAATCAGGACAGTGGACTTAGGAGATTCTTCTCTGAACCACTTTATATCTTGTGCACTTAATTTTTGTAAAGTCTTTAGTGTGTTGTTCAAACAAGTTTTCCATCAAGCAAAACGAGTTTTTCTTAAGCGCTCACTAATCCGCAACTGAAAGCTAATTAGATAGCAACTCAACTGAAAGTCTTGAACCTTCAGTGGAGCTGATATCTCAGCAAGCTTTCATTAAGTAAATCTCAGCAGACCTCCAAGTCCATTGAAGATCTATTGTCTTAAGTTAATCAGATAAGTTTTAGAGAAAGAAGTTTGAATTTGTAACAACAGGTGTATTCCCCCCTCCCCATACACCTGTGTAACTCGTTTCGGGACCAACAATATTAATTGAACATGACTCAATGGACATGTTCTATATTAACTGAACTTCATGTTCGACTAACCTCTATGCGTGTTCTCTATAGGGATAACATCAGGGCCACATATATTTGTTCGAACTCATTCTTCCACTCTCGAATGAAGCACATTGTCATAGATTATCACTTTGTTCAAGATTTTGTCAAGACTTCTCAACTTTGATTTGCACATGTTTCATCTGCCGATCAACTAGCAGATGCACTCACCAAATCTTTATCTCGAGCTCGACTATCGCTCCTTATGCACAAAAGTTGTGTCACTGAATGTGCTCCATCTTGAGGGGGTATATTAGGGATATTTATATTTGTTTATATTGTACCCCACATCGGTTTTATTAAATTATTGGGTTGTAATTATACTTGTATTTATTTTCCATTCAATCTTTCTCTACATATGGCATCGGTGTCAATAAACCCACGTCTACCCACATGTCTTGGGATCAAACCATGTTGGCAGCACCCTCATTAAATTATTATTTGTTGGACCTCCCTAGAATTAAAGAACTATACAAATGAATTAATTTAACACTTTTATATAAATTTGGATTGTTAAATGAGATTAAATTCTTTCATGGTATTAGAGTCAATAGACGCATCCACACATCCTCGGATCAAAATTAAAATCTTGTTGATGGCAATTTCACCCCATTAAATTATATATACTAGTTGAGCCTCTCAAGTCCTCCATATAATGGAGTTGACAAGTCTAAAGAATAATCAACCCCACAAGTAAAAAAGTATATTAGTGAACTATACAAATAAATTAACTTTCACATTTATTTATAAATTCACGTGATTCCATTTTTACCTTTACTGTTTTCTCAATTATACATTTGATGAAGTTGACAAGATCGGAGGACAATTCAATCCACAGATAAAAGGAGAATGTGAAAATTATACCAATGAATTAATTCTATGTCTCTACAAGTTCCGAAATATTCTTACACGAGCAAAGTGATGGTTCTCACAATTGAAATTTGTTTGATTCTGTGGTGGAGTAAGGTCAGATGTTGCTTTATTCAGTGAATATGCGTTTGACCAGGTAAATAAAAAGAGAGAGGAATGAGTTTAACCAGTTGAGAAGAAAATATCCTCCCCATTAAAAAAAAAAAAAAAAATTGCTGTCTATTTGTCCCAATTAATTGCAACATTTGATTACGTATGAATCGGACAAAAATAACTTTATCCCCTTCAATTTCAGTAGTCAATCATTTTGTTTCATACCATCAATTTTCAAGAAATAAACATTTGACATTAGAAAACACAGCATGCATGTGACTGTAAAATCATTCAGATTAAATTTGTGCAGAAGTAAAAGAATCTTTAGGAAAATTATTGGAATCTTGAATAGTATTTTCTAGCTTTATTGAAAAAGAAAATTTGCAGCCAAATATAAATTAAATAATAGGGTAACAAAAGCTACTTTCATTTCAATTATTTCATCTATAACAAATTAAGTCGCATTGCTTTTCTTGGAAGATGGCTTCTTTCTGCAAATTGATGATTGACGATATTCACTCCAACTCTAAGCTTGTAAGTTTTTCATATATATATCTTCCCTTCTATAGCTAGATTGAGATAATATCCAGGGGGAAAGAAAAACATATTTCCCCTTAATTTGGTCCAGGACAAAGTTTTTTGTCCTTTTTAAAAAAGGGTTTCTTTTTTTTGTCCGGTGCCAACCTTTTTTAAAATATTAGGGGCAGTTTTGTGCGTTTTCTCTAACATTTAATGCTAGGTAATTGATATACATTATATTCATGTGCATGCAGCGAATACCTCCTGAATTTGTGAAGAATTATGGACAAATTCTACAATCTTCAAAGATGATCACACTCACAACTGATGATGATCAATCCGGAAAATTGTGGAAAGTTGAAATACAAGAGATAGGGAATTTTCTTTTCTTCACCAAGGGATGGACCAAATTTGCAAAACACATTGATGTGCAACGCCGCGATTTTTTGATATTTAAGCTTGTTGATGAGTCTGAATTTCATGTTTCAGTGTATGACATAACTGGCTGCAACAAGGACTACTCTTACTCGGGTTTTGTTTTCCGAATAATTTTTATTTAGAAAAAAACTTGCGTGAGATCGTTTCATACTTTATTTTAATCGTTGTTTCTGTTGAACAGGCGATAATGAAGATGATGATGAAGAGCAGAAAGATGGTGAAATGGGTTCAAAAGGCGAAAGAAAGTGGACATTTTCCAGGGAACTGAAAGAGCACCATTTCCTAGCGCAGAGAATGGTACTCAACTCATCACATATTATGTCACACTAAGCTAAAAAATTCTAACATAGTCCGTTAACTAATTTTGTACATTGCTCACTTTTGATCCTGTAACATTTTCGCAAATCGTCCCATGCATGTGCCAGACATGCGTCTTTGACAAAAAGTTGGACGTAATGAGAACTAAAATGAATTTCTGAAATATCAAGGACAATTTACAAAATAAAAATAAAATACTGGACTAATAAAATTATTTTAACTCATGCTCTACACGATATTTATTGTAATATATATATATATATATATATATATATATATATATATATATATATATATATATATATATATATAAGTGAAAATATATACTCCATGAAAGGTATGTTGAAGCTTATTGAATTTTTAAAACATGTTAGTACATGCATGTGTTATGTATGTACAAACCGTCGGAAACATATGATTTTGTGGGTGTTATTAATTTTTCAAATATATGTTAGTGCAGGACTTCCCTAGAGAATTCGCCCTAGGTACGGGAATAGCGAAGAAACGAGAAATAGTAGTGGAGGATGGAAAAGGGAGGAAGTGGGCAGTTAAAGTGACACTCAAGAATAAAAGAGTATATGGTATGAGTAGTGGGTGGAAGAGGTTTGTGGTTGGGAACGGGGCCAAGATCGGAAGCATCGTTTCGTACGAGTTCGTGACGGGTAATTTAGTACGTGCACTTGTCATAAATAATTAACGCAACCAAACACCATGTATCAATTAAGACATGCATCATGAAACCAACGTTTATGCATCTTATCAAATTTTAATGCGTGATGTCTAACTTTGCTTCTGATCAGATATGTAAAAGTTAATTGCTTGAGTGTTTTTGCTGGAACGGTAATCACTTGATGATAAGCTTTTCGTTAATTGGTATGATGTGACTTATAATTAAGAAGCTTACAACTTTTTTTTATTTGGATCTTTATTTTATATAAGTTTACCACTTAAATTGAAAATACATGGTATACTCCTTACACCAAATTTGTTATACCTTTATGGAAATAAATATTTTATCTTCACTCTTCTCAGCATCACTTAATTACATAAATTATTATTAGTTGTTGCTAAAAAAAAATTATTTATAAATAAATCTCAAAAATATTTTTACATTTTCTAATTATTATTTTTAAATGTGTGTTAATTGTTCCGGTGAGAACAATATCATGGACAAATTAAAGGGAAATTTCGCCACTTAGGCTGTAGTTCTAGATACATTCTTGATTCTATATTACTCCTTCCATCCACAAAAATTGGTCCTGGTTGTCTTATTCGTCCGTCCACAAAAAATAGTTTTATTTTCTAAACGAAAATAATAAACTTTATCTATATTCTTTAACATACAAATATAATATTTTTAAAATAATTTATTTTGTACTTGATTTGACATAATATTCTTACTTTTTACATATTATAACAATTTTCTTAATAACTGTGCTAAAAATAGCAAGGACAATTTTTATGGACCAAGGGGTTAAACTTCCTAAAAATAATATAGTTGTATATAAATTATACTCCAAACTTTTAAAATTTTATTTTATTTTCAAACGTTACCTAATTGTATATTGTATTCTTAAGAAAAAATGGGTTTATTGCACATAGTTGCAATCGCTAAAAACCATTAAATACATGATTTTTTAATTTTCTTTTACAATAAACCAAAAACTAAATTATATATGCCTTTTAAGAACAATTGCAAAAACTCGTTTTAACCATCATATCCTTTTCTTTTCTTTTTTAAATCGCAAACGAGCATTTGGAAATTAGTTTCATGAACGTTTAATGTCTAAATTTGCCTGTGGTCGGGTATGTAGGAGTTGATTGAATGTTTGTTGCAGAAGTACATCACTTGAAATTTAATGTTATGTTCTTCATAATTGGTAGGCTAATTACAATAACATCATCAAACTACCAAGTTTGCACCTAAACCACTACTAAACTTTATTTATTGCATCAAAATATACAAACTATTAAATTTTGATACATAAATCACTAAATTTAATTTCAAATCAATTTTTTCTCCGGAAAAAAATATATGGTTGCTTGCGTGCCTTTCAAAATGACATTTATGTCAACGCTCTTCATAACTTCCCTCCAATTGAAACTAGAAGTATACAAAATGCTTCATCGCTTCCACCGTCAACCTCTCAACGCCTTCTCGTTGTCGTCCACTGCCTCACACGTCTTATTCTTAACGTCATCTCGTGTGTCCATGTCCTTGCACTGTTTGACACCATTTTTTTTTTTTTTTTACAAAATTGTCTCTCACATGTTAGAATCAAAGAAAAAACTGGCTGAAATTTATGGGTACGTTTGTTTTGGGATTTAAGTGTGTGGGGGAAGTCATAACTTTGAAATCTTAGGATCTTGATGAATAATATGAGTATGTGTTTGTTTTGGGATTTTAGTAGGGTGTGAATTTACTTTATGTCAAATCAATATTTATTAGTGATTGATGTTGTATTATTTTATTATTTTGTGTAAGAGAAAAGTAGGAGAGAGGTTGAGTGGATGATAAAAAAGTGATGATGTGATTGTATTTAATTATATGAAAAATAGTAATAGATTTATAGGTAGGGATTGAGTTTGGGATTTGAAAATCCGATTTTAAATCCCAAACTCGTATGGGGCGTGGATTGCAAAGTCCAAAGTCCATCCGTGTGAGTTCCAAAACAAACAAACTCTAAGTGATTTATGTGCCAAAATTTGATAGTTTAGATATATTAGTGTAAAAAATTATACTTTGGTGGTTTAGATTTAAAATCGGTGATAAATGGGTGGATTTAGTATAATTAAGCCTAAATGATACGGTCTGATTAATAAGAGGCTGCACTTTAAAGAATGTATTAGATACACCTTATCTATGGTAAATCACTGTTCATACTATATTGAATGGTACAAATCGTGATACGAACTAAAGATTATTACTTAAATTATTGAAATGTGTAAGTTGTGATGCTAATGAATATTTTACTTAAATTACCTAAAATATAAATAATTTTAATACTAAATAGTATCACTTAAATTATTAGAGGGTAATAACACTTGATTCTAAATGCACTACAAGAAAATTCTCTTCGTTTCAACTTTTTTTTCACACTTGAAAGTGACACATATTTTTAAGGAAAAAAAAAGTATGTGAGTCTAGAGTTAAATAAAATAATAGTAATTTTATGTTTTATTGACTTTTGTAAGAGATAGTTATTTCATTTTTTTTGGAGTGTGAAAGTAATTGTGGGACATTCAAATACGACAAATGTAAAAATAATCGTTGGATGTAGGGAGTAACATTTAGCGACAGTAATTTTGTAATTATAGTTTTTCTAGTTAAAAAACTTTAATGATAGAAAATGATCTTTAATGACATGATTCTATTACTAAAAACCTATGTTGCACGGGTGTGGGAGCGATACGACAAGAGTGCGGGGATACGGAGTTTTTAAAAAAAAATTAGGATGCGATTCGGCAAGGATACGTCTATTTAATTTAATTTAATTATTATTTGTAATACATGTAATAAAATAGAAATATAGAGAATTTTTATCTAAATATGTAACAATTAAAAATTAAATATCATGAACTTATACAGGTCATAATAAAAATTTCAATCTACATATTTATACAATGGTCAACTCACATTAACATCATTATCATTATCACTTGTCGGCCTCATCATAACCATTATCTCTAAAAAAAATTGAATAATTACTAGATAATTAGAAAACATATATATTCTAGAAATTTCTTCAAATCATTTAATTATATAAGAATTAAGAAATTGAAATACTTGGTTGGATGATGTATTATTTGATTTGTTTGTTCACTAATATATTTAATTATTTATACTTTAATGTTAAATTTTAAAATATTACAAAAAAATCACAAAAATTAATATATTTTGCAATATTGATCCGATTCGTGTATCACACGCGTATCCCCTCCGACTTAAAAAAAAAAATTCGGATACACCACGTGGCGTATCGGGTGCGAATTCGACACGAAGCGCACCCGCACCCGTATCTCCCGCGTATCCGATACTGCATACCCCCAAAATTTGAAGAATCCGTGCAACAGAGCTAAAAACTATTTCCAGCCATTAAAAATTTTTAATTAAAAAAATTATAATGACATAATTATTATCATTAAAAGTCTAATGTCTTACAGTGGTGATTGCTTAAACTACCACGAGTATAAGTCTTGAATTTAAAAGGTATCACTTAAAAAGGATATAAGTCTTGATATTAAAGAATTAATAATTTAAATGATAGAAGGATATATTCTTGATATAATTAAACATATCATGCAAATTATTGAAGGATACCCATCATAAAGTATATCTCACTTAAATTAACCAACATGAATAGTGATATATAGGCACATGATGTACTCAATATTTTGCTACATTTTAACAACATAAAACTTTATTTAAACCTTTTTAAGTTGATTTTGGAACAGCAACTCAAAACTATTTAAATTAATGTAGTTTTGTATTTTACACAAATACAATTTTAAATTCCCTCAATTCCCATATTTATTCACATTTAGATGGGTACGGTTTTTTGAAAAATGAGATAAAGTAAATAAATTAAAAATATTGTGGAGATCATTAATGAATAAAGTAATTATTTGTAAATGCGATAATAAAACAATACATTTTTTTCTTAAAAATGAGAATAGATTTGAGGAACAAAGAAGTGATAATAAATTTGGGATGGGGAATACAATTTATTAGCAGTATATTATTTGTTGATACTCAACTTTATGAGGTATTTTTGAACTTGCTAAAAAATTTAATTGTATAACATATACTTCAAATTTTTAATTTTCAAACATCGCCTAATAGTATATTGTGTTCTTAAAAATTAATTTATGTTTACAAAAAATTAAATAGCAAAGTATTGTGTAGCTATTGTTCACAATACAATTAATATTTATAAGAACTAATTCTATTATAAGTAATACTAATATTATTGCTTGTAAAATATAAATATTATTAACAGTGGTGTACAAAATACATGTACATAATATCTTCTTTGGACCTTAGTTTTATATGAATCACGTATACCAAGTGAATTTTTAAGGAGCCATTTTAAGAGTATGTTTTATATGAAAATGGTTTATAATAAATTTATTATGAAAATTGTTCATTATAAATTTATTATGAAACTGTTTTAAAGTATCATTATTCTCATAAGAAGTAGTATTATTAAACTCATCAGGAATATGGTTCAAATTTTTTTATAACAATTACAAATATAATATCATCGACCGAATTAATGATATTTTTATTAAGATTAATGATATTTTAAAACTATTTTATGATAAACTTATCATAAACTATTTTTATATAATATTTTGCTTATTTCAATTGTAAAATTAGAGTTACTAGCTTATTGATCCTAAATTTTCATGAAAATAAAATTGAATTTTCAGCGAAAAAGGATCGACTCTTTAAGAGTAGACTTGAATTTCTATTTAATTTGAACCATGGTAATTTTTCAAAGAAAAATGCAAATCTCGAGCTTTTGCATTTGCATCTCTGATAAAAGTTTGGAAATTAATTTGACCATAATATGGTAAAAATTAAAAAATATCTTCCCATCACTATCTTCTTCAGACAGCTATTAGAGAGAGAGAGAGAGAGATTCTATCATCGCCTCCGCCGTCGGTTTTCCAGATGTTGATGCCGTCGCCGCCGTCTACCAAACCTCTTCTTCTACAAATTCCATTTTAAAATCACAAGGTTGGTCTTTCTCCCCTTTTGTGGGTAGTGAAAAACATCTTTTGTTAATGTTTGAGTATATTGTTGAAAAAAAATCAGATTTAACTGCTGAATTTTCTCCCTTATATGCTCCATGCTGTTTTCTGCCTAAAATAATTAATGTAAAACTACTAAATTTCCTTGGACTGTGAGAAGAAAATACAGTCTGTTTTTCCCAAATGAAAACGTCAATTATTTGACATTAAATTCAAATTTTTGAAGAGTTAATTGTGTTATCGGACAAAAAGAACTATATCCCCTAATCAATCTTTATACCGTCATTTTTTAAGAAATAAACATTTGCTGAAAACAAAGTATTTGACCTTAATATTACTCATTCTGTCCCGGTTTCTACTGTCCTTTTGTTTTTGGCACGAGTTTTATTGTAGGAGTTATTTAATGTAGTTGTAATTTAGTGACATTGTGATAGATAAAAGGGAATAAAACTGTTTTTATGACCTTTTCATAAATAAAAATTGACTATTTATAGAAAGGGACAATCGAGATTGAGACAAATTTTTAAAGCAGGGGACAATCGAGAATGAGACGGAGTGAGTAATTCAGATTAATTTTGTGTAAGAATAAGAAAATCCTTAGGTGCATTATTCGAATCTTGAATAGTCTCTGGCTGCTTTGCAGATTTTTTTTTTTTGGCAGCTATATAAAAATTAAATAATAGTATGATTTTGTTTTT
This sequence comes from Ballota nigra, assembly GCA_947034835.1. Taxonomy (NCBI): domain Eukaryota; kingdom Viridiplantae; phylum Streptophyta; class Magnoliopsida; order Lamiales; family Lamiaceae; genus Ballota; species Ballota nigra. Next base: position 111,297,118 of record OX344723.1, on the reverse strand, counting down.
TAGAGCCACAAAAGCTACTTTAAATTCATCACATTGGAAGATGGCTTCTTTCTGCAAGTTGATATTTGATGATAATCACTCCAAGCTTGTAAGTTTCCAATACATAATATATCTACACTTCTAGATTAATGTTGTTTACCAAATATATTTTGCTGGGATTGAATGGCTATTCATAAAAGCTTTGGTAAAAACATCAAATGATTGAGTTCTTAAATGCTAGAATGAATGCTTGAATGAAGAAAAACAATAAATGCATAAGAACACTAAGAACACCAAGAATTGCCAGGGGTTGTGAGTCCCTGGACTTGAATGAGTATGTGTATTGACTATACTGAGAGAGATTGAACTCTCTTTTACATTACAAAAGTGGGGGTATTTATAGTTTTCTCACTATAGGGGTATTTTGGTCATTTCCGGCCTCTCGGGGGACAGGTGCATTAAATGTCTCCTGCCTCTGAGGACGCGCGGGCTCTGGTATGTCAGGGCTTGCAGGTGGCCGGCCACTAGGGAGTTGACACGTGTCCAAAAATGACGATTCTCTGGCGAATTTCCTCATTTGGATGGAATATTCTCTGAGTCTCTGGGTACGGAGGCGGCCTTTTTCCCTCTTGGGAGAGGATCTTGCCTGATTCTATCACGTGCTCCAGATCTCTCTTGCCGGCCGGGGGCCTTGAGTGATCGGAGGCCGGCCTCCTGGCGGACAGCGAGGTCGGAGATTGCTCCAGCCGGTCGGTCGTGTCTGGGCGATCTCTGCTGGACTTCACTGATCTTGGTCGGGCCGGTCCGACCACGGCAGGACTTGAACGTGGCTGGGACGGACGTGGACGAGGGTCTCAAGCGGGTTTCCGGCCTCGCTTTCGAGGTCGAAAACTCGTGGTCGGAGCGAGGCCGGAAACTCGTGGTCGGAGCCCGCTGAGGTCGGATTCAGGCCGGTCGGGTCGGTCCCGGCCTCTGGGTTCCTTGTTGCCTTTTCCGACTTTCTTCCGGTCAGATCCAACACGTGGTCTGAAACGGTCACAACAATTGCCCCCCAGCTTGTCGCTCAAAGTTAGTGTGGGGCGAGGTGGTCGTTTGCCGTTTTGTGTTGGTGCCGACCTTGATTTGCCCGGGGTGGTCGGAGACCGGCTTACGGCTTTGCGAAGACTGGAAGGACGTGCGTTGTACTTACTTCACCTAAAAAGGTGCGCATGACGTCAGGCGACGCCTCGGATTACGCGCATTGAAAGCTGTCGTGCGTGACATGATTTGGTCTCCTCGAATCTCACGCATTTAATGCGTGCAATGTACGAGGCGTCTGACGTCGAAACCGTCTCTTCAAATTCTTGCACCTAGGTCCCTATACCTAGGATTTTATTTCGACTAGGCCCTCACCCATTTCCTATAAATAGGGGTTTCACTTCATTTCCAAAGGTTTTCACTCTTTAGCGATTTGCAGCTGCTCTTAGGCGATTTCCGGCGAGTTCTTCACGGCGGCGACGAGCTTCGAACGGCGTTGTGGTGGTTTTTCAGAAGGTAATTTTTTAAATTTTTGCTATTCCACACTCTATCTTTCACAATGGTGCGGCGGTGGGCTGGTCCTCCGCCTGGGCAAAGGGGCGGCGCTTCCTCAAGTGGCGGCGGTGGTGGCGGAGCTAATCGCCGTTTGTTCGAAGAGGGAGGAAGTTCCCGCGGGGGGAGTGGAGCCTCTCCTTCTCGTCTAGCGGGCTCGATCTGGGCCCACGACGACGATGGTTTGGATGCCCTATTTCCGCGCCCGGGACAGTCACTGTTGGGTGAAGGTGCCCGGGAGGGGGTTCCTTTGGCTACGGAGAGATCCCAGGACTAGGAGGTGGCCCGACCAGTGGAGGAGAGAGATCCACTGGACGACCTCTTGGAAGAAGACGAAGAGGAAAGTGGCCGCGGCGAAGGTGACGATCTGGGGACCAACCTGTTGCTTCAGAATCTCGCGGCTGAACAAATCAAACAAAGGCTCGGGATGGCAAATGAGGCCTCGGGATCGGAGACCGAAGAGGCCGATAGGCCGGCTGCAGCTGGCCAGAGCGTTAGCCAGGATCGGAAAGAACAGGTCCGGAAGGCCTTTCGCCTGTGGTCGGAGTACGTGGAAATGAAAGATGAGGTCGATTCCCTTTCTTTCGACTTCGAGGAGTATTCGGAACATTTCCCGCGGGGGCCGACCGTTCGTGATCGGGCCACCATCCGGATAGCCGACCTGGAGGAGTCTCGCAGGTGGACCATTGGACAGATTCAGAGCAAGATGACCCAGCATTTTCTTGATGATGCCCGGTCCGACTGGGAAATCCCCTACGACGTCCACCTCTACGCCCCCGAACCAAATGAACGGGCGGATCAGCCTCCTCGAGGGATGGTGGCCGTGACCCAAGATATGATGGAGGTTGGACTTCGTTTTCCGCTCCATCCGGCCGTATCGTATCTGTTGAATTACTGGAACCAGGCGCCCATCCAGCTGCTCCCGAATACATGGATGATCCTTGTGAGCGTCATGACCTTATTTGGCAAGAATCGGCTCTACCGGATGCCGACCCCTGGGGAAACGACATACCTCTACCGGATCCAGAGTGAAAAGAGTGGGACCGGTGAGGTCTACATTCAAACTAAAGGACATAAGTTGGTGACCGGACTGCCGAGCAAGGGTCGGAACGATCGGAGGAAGTGGTTCTTCGTCGGTGGGGCGTGGAAGACCGGGTACCCGGATGGGACGGAGATCGACGTTCCGACCGACATCCGTCTCAAGAATCCCAGTAAGGAATTTTTAGCTTAAATTTGGATTAAAAGTACTGATCTAATTTCTTACTTCTCTTTGCAGGTTACCCTTGCCCTTCCGACCGGGAGCTGAATTTCGACTTTGCAGTTGTCTGGGAGCGGATTCTGTCGTTACCGGCCAAGGAAAGGAATCAGGCCGTCCTTCGGACTCGACAATCCCGAATTTCTGGCCGCTTCTTCCAGTTCCCGCGTCATCTAAAATTGACGGGTAAGTACCAGGGCGGGACCGGGTACCAGGGCGGGACCGGGCTCCGGCCTTTAGTCTGTTTGTGTTTTTTTTTTTTTAACACTTCGTGTCCTGTCATTGCAGTGCCCGACTTCCCGATCGTGAGGCAGTGCCCGCCAGAACTCCTTGAAAGCTGCCCGGAAATGTTTTCTATGATTGGAGCCTGCGCAGTGAAGAAGACGGCCAAGGGGGCAAGGAAGAAGAAAGGAAACGGCGCCCGGACCGGGGTCGTGATCGAAGAGCCCATCCCCCTTCAGTCGGTTCCGGCCGTCGGGACCGCTGCTACTGAGGTCCCTGCATCCCCCCGCCTCTCCGGCCGGAAGAGGGGTCGGGAGGAAACTGAGAGCGAGGAGACCGGCCTTCGTGGGTCGAGTCCGGCCCCTATCGTCCTCTCTGATGATACCCCGCCGAGGCCGGTCGGGGCGGAGAATGCGGCCCATGCGGCGCCAACTTCTAGCCCGGAAGGCGACAGGACCTATTTTGGTCGTGATTCCGCTCGTTTCCAAGCGTGAGTCTTCTAATTTCGAGATTCTTTAAGTCAAATTTTAATTGTACCTGATCGTCGTTTCCTTTCCATGCAGACTGACGCGCAACAACTCGAGTCTCCCTCCGTTGGTGTTGGATTTCCTTTCCTCCCGGGCTCCGGGCTCCATCGTGGATATGCCGGAGTATAAGAGCCGGTCGGTGAACTCTTTGCCCCAAGCTTGGACGCGGGAATTAGCCGATATCGCCGAGCGCCGACCTCGATACGCCGGTCAGGCCTGTGTTGCACTCGTCAGCCAGGCGACCATCATGGCTAATCTTGTGGAGAGCGAGCTCACCGGTGCCCTCAGCACCGTGCGGCGGCTGGAGGCCGACCTGACCCGGGCTCGGGAGGAGAAGGCCGGATTCGAGAGCGAGAACGCCGCGCTCAAAAGGTAGAGGGATTATGCGGTCGGCCAGATGGAGGCCGTACTCAAGGAAAAAGATGACGCTCTTGGTCGGGCTGAGATGGCGTATAAAGCGCTGGAGGATGCCCGAAATCGGGTGGCTGAGATGGAGGACGTCAGTGCCGATCTGCGGCTGGAGGCGCATCGAGCCCGGGGGGATGCCGATCAGGCCCTTGCCCGACAGGCTGAGTTGGAGAGGGAGCTCCAAAAGAAGGCTGAAGAACTGGCTGCCTTCCTTTGCCGGCCGGCATACGATCCGGAGGATCCGACCGCCAACCCGGCGTTCTTCTCCGAGTTCTGCTTCTACATGGCCGCTGCCAGCATGATCCGGGTTGCGCGCCAGGCCGGCCTTGAGACCAAGTCCTTGGAGGAATATTTCCGGGAGTACGCCGCCAAGAATCCGGTTAATGAGGGCTACTGGTTCCCCATCCTCGACCTTGAGACCGTCCATGGGGTGGACCTCTCATGGTTCCCCCATCGGCACAGGCTGCTCCGCCGGGTCAGAATCCCCCGGTCGGTGACGAAGAGGAGGAGGCAGAGGATGGAGAGGACGTTCCTCCGGCCGACTCTCAAGTGCCTGGTGGAGGTGATGTCGAGGTTGCTTTGGCGGCCGGGAATGGGGGGCAGGCGAACGCTGCGGCCGGCGAGGGCGAATCTTGAATTTTTTTTTCTTGTTTCTGCCTTGGCTCCTTTTTACTGTTTTCGAATGTACCCGGCTTCTGACCGGACTTATCTTGTTTTAAACCGTTGTACTTCCCGGCTTTCAGACCGGTTTTGACTTTATATAATTCAGTCTTTCCTTGAACTTTATTGTTTTGTCATCACTTTCTTGCTTTCGTATACTTATCAAAGTAAATTTTCACAAGTATGAAATGAGATTTTGACCCGGGCTCGAGTGTGATATGCCGACCTCGATACGGTCGGCATATGTTTTGAACTGAGCCCGGTTTGTAGGATTGCCTTGGTTGCCTTGCCGAGCTCAAGTGTGATATGCCGACCTCGATACGGTCGGCATATGCTTTTGAACCGAGCTCGGCTTTTAAAGTGGCTAGGGTGGCCTTTCCGAGCTCAAGTGTGATACGCCGACCTCGATACGGTCGGCGTACGCTTTTGAACTGGGCTCGGTTTTTGGATGGCCTTGAGTGGCTTTTCCGGGTTCAAGTGTGATATGCCGTCCTCGATACGGCCGGCATATGCCTTTGAACTGAGCCCGGTGCTTGGGAAAAGATTGAGCTGTGTTAAAAGCCTTGTATTGATAAGAACTTTGAATACATAGTACAAGATCATTGGTAGTATTTCTTCAAGTGGATTGCATTCCAGGGGTATTGGTCCGGAGTTCCATCCATGAGTTCCAGCTCGTAAGCTCCCTTGGAGAGCCATTTGGATATCCTGAACGGACCCTCCCAGTTCGGGCCGAATACGCCTTTTGGTACCTGAACCTTTTTGAGGACGAGGTCCCCGACCTGGAATTGTCTGGCCTTCACTTTGGAGTTGAAAATTTTTTTGGATTTCTTCTTGTAGGCCGCATTCCGGAGGTCGGAGTTGAGTCTCCTTTCTTCCAGCATGTCCAAATCGATCATCCGGGCGGTGTCATTGTCTCCGGTGATCGTCTGGGCCGTCCGATGACTTGGTAGGGAGACCTCTGAATGAATGACGGCCTCGGTCCCAAAAGCTAAAGCGAAAGGTGTTTCGCCCGTTGAGTTCCTTGTGGTCGTTCGATATGACCAAAGTACGTCGGGTAGCTCGGCCGCCCATTTCCTTCTTGTCCTCAAGCTTGGCTTTGATAGTGTGCTTGAGGATCTTGTTTACGGCCTCTACCTGGCCGTTCGTTTGCGGGTGGTAGGGGGTAGAGAATACCTTCTTGATGTTCCATTTCTCACAAAACTGAATCATTTGGAGACCGTCAAACTGTTTCCCGTTATCGGAGATGATCACTTGAGGTAGGCCGAAACGGCAGATGATGTTTTTCCAAATGAACTTGATGATTTGAGTCTGGCTGATCTTGTTGAGTGGCTCTGCCTCCGCCCACTTTGTGAAATAGTCGACGGCCACGACGGCGAATTTGTGGCCCCCGGGCGCAGTGGGCATCGGTCCGATCAGGTCGATGCCCCACTGGGCAAAAGGTCATGGGCTATACATGGAGGAGAGCTGTTCGGGGGACAGTTTGATATTGGGTCCCAAGACTTGACATTTGTGGCACGACCTCGCGAAGTTGACGGCGTCCTTGTTCAGGGTTGGCCAGAAATATCCTTGTCGTATCACTTTGTAGGCTAGGGCCCAGCCTCCGGCATGATTCCCACACACCCCCTCATGGATCTCGGCCAGAATGGTCTGGCCTTGCTCCGGGGTTATATATTTTAGGAGTGGGAGGGTAAAGCTTCTCTTATATAAAAGATCGTCGATGAGGGTGTACCTTGATGACCGGAGTTGTAGTTGCCGGGCCCGAGTTCTATCTTCGGGGAGCCCGCCGGTCTTGAGATATTTTACGATCGGCGTCATCCAATTTTCTTCCGTGCTAAGAACGGTCGCCACTTGTGCTCGGATGACCGTGGGTGTTCCGAGCGTGGAAAGTTGAATATTGGCGAGATCGGCAGCTCCCTCTGCGGTTGCAAGTTTGGAAAGAGCGTCGGCCTGGGTGTTGTGCTCCTTTGGGATTTGCTCAATGAAGACTTGATGAAATTTCTCGCATAAGGTTGTAACCAGGTCGAGGTACTTCATCATCTGCTCTCCCCGGGCCTCGTATTCACCTTTGATTTGGTTGACCACGAGTAGGGAGTCCATAAAAACGTGCAGTCGGCAAACTCCGATGGCGATCGCGAGTTCAAGGCCTCCGACCAGAGCCTCATACTCGGCCTCGTTGTTGGTGGCCGGAAAGCTGAAGCGGACTGCATGGGTGAAATTTTGGCCCTCTGGACCGATCAGGACGATACCGGCCCCGGCACAAGTATTGGTTGACGATCCGTCCACATAGAGTTTCCAAGGGGGGTGGTTGATTCTTGTGAACTTGGGTGGGAAAGTTAACTCTACTATGAAGTCGGCCAGGGCCTGGCCCTTGATGGCTGTCCTTGGGGCGTAAGAGACCCCGTACTGAGCTATCTCTAAAGACCACTTCAACAACCTGCCGCTTGTGTCTGGCCGGTGTAGGACTTGCCTAAGGGGTAGAGTGGTGAGGACCTCTACTTGGTGGTCGAAGAAGTAAGGCCTTAGCTTCCTTACGCTCATGACCAGAGCGTATGCTAGTTTTTCGAGCGGAGTGTACCTGAGCTCGGCATCGTGTAGGGCTTGACTCACGAAGTAGATCGGAAGGTGGTTCTGACCATCCGCCCGGACTAGTACCGCGCTCAGTGCGACCTCGGAGGCCGCGAGATATAAGTAAAGCTTCTCCCCTGGGACTGGCTTGACTAAGATTTGTGGGTTTGCCAAATATTCCTTTAGTTTCGCAAAGGCTAATTGACTTTCCCTATTCCATGAAAACTTGCCATTTTTAATAGTCGAGAAGAAAGGCTTACTTTTATCTCCGAGCCGGGCTATGAATCTGTTGAGAGAGGCGAGGCATCCGGTCAGGCGTTGCACTTGTTTGATCGTCCTTGGCTCTTGCATGTCAAGGACGGCCTTGATCTTGGCCGGGTTGGCCTCGATCCCGCGCTGGCTGACGATGTGTCCCAGGAATCTGCCGGCCTCCACCCCAAAGTTGCATTTCTTCGGGTTCAGCTTCATATTGTAGGCCTTGAGGATCTTGAAAGTCTCTTCTAGATCCCTGAGATGGTCTTCTTTCTTCAAGATTTTCACCACAATGTCGTCGATGTAGACCTCCATGGTCTTTCCGATTTGATCTGCAAACATCTTGTTGACTAGGCGTTGGTAGGTCGCGCCGGCGTTGATCAGACCGAAAGGCATCCGGAGCCAAGAGAATATGTTCTTCTCCGTGTGGAATGAGGTGTGCTTGATGTCTTCAACGGCCATGGGGATTTGATGGTAGCCGGCAAAAGCGTCCATGAAGGACATCATCTCGTGACCGGCCGTGCCATCCACCAGGTGGTCGATGTGCGGCATCGAAAAGTGATCTTTTGGGCATGCAGCGTTGAGGTCGGTGAAGTCTATACATAGTCTCCAGGCATTGTTTGTCTTTTTGACCAAAACGGCGTTTGCGACCCATTGGGGCTCGTCCCGGGCTTGTTCGATCAGCTTGTTGTCTAGCAACTTCTTGACCTCTTCAGCCAAAGCTTCGTACTTTTCCGGGCCGAACTTCCTTCTTTTCTGATGGACCGGCCTCCTGTTGGGGTCGATCTTTAGACGATGGCATGCATGCTTTGGGTCTATCCCGACCATGTCTTGGTGAGACCAAGCAAAGACTCCAACGTTGGCTTTGAGGAATTCGATCACTTCCCCCCGCATTTCGGTCGGTATGCGAGAGCCGATCAGAACTTCCAATTCTGGCCTCGAGGGGTCGACCGGAATGTGTTCCAAATCCTCCAAATCCGTAGCTTGTTCATAGCTCCGCCGATCAGAAGAATCGAATCTGGGATCGAGGTCGAGCTCGGATGGTTCGAAACCAATCCTTGGCTCGGGATCATCGATCTGTATAGGCTGGGGGTCGGCCGATGTGGATCCGACCTCCGCGACGGGTTCAGCGGCCGGAATGGCCGTTTCAGAGTCGGGGTGTGGCCCGTCCGGTGTTTGGTTGTTGCTAATTGAAATTAAATGAGAGTTGGAATAGTTCAAACACCTTCTAGCCATTGCCTGGTCACCCTTAATGGTGCCGATCACCCCCTCGGGGGTGGGAAATTTGATACAGTAATAGTAGGAGGAAGCAACAGCTTCAAAAACTTCTAAAAAGGGCCTACCCAGAAAGCCATTATACGAGCTTGGCTGATCTACAATTATAAAATCTAACGGCCTAGTTATCCTGACCTCCTTATTGTAGCAGCAGATTAGTTCCACGGAGAGCTTTATCCTCCCGTACGCGGCGACCGTTGCGTCCCCAAATCCCTTCAGTTGAAGGTCGATTGGCCTGATGAAGTTGACGAGGTCTCCGAGCTGGTCTAGGGCTGTTTTGAAGATGATATTGCAAAAATACCCATTGTCGACCAAAATGCGCTGCACCTCTTTGCCCAGGATCTGGGCGGCAATCACCAACGCATCGCCCTTTGGGAACAGCACCCCGGTCCTGTCCTGGTTGGAGAAAGTTATTTCCAAGCTCTTGTGAATCTTTGGTTCTGGGGGCGTGACCAAGTTGACGTTGGTCGCCGCCCGGACCTCTGCTTTCCGTTTTCGGTTGGACTGCGTCGAGATCGGGGTGAGGCCGCCTAAGTTCCCTCCGCCGGCCTGGATCATGTTGACCCGACCGCCGGGATTCACGGGGGGGAGGAGGTCATCCTCGTCATCATCTTCCTCCAAAGCTGCGACCGGCCTAAGAGGCCGGCCGCCTTCCTCGTTCCTTCGAGGGTGGCGCTGGGGCTGCTGCTGGTCCTGCCGACCGGCTGGCCTCTGAAGGAGGTCGTTCAGACGCCCTTCCTCAAACAGCTTCCAAAGCTGCTTTAGGAGATCACGACACTGGCTCGTATTGTGGCCAATAGAATCGTGATAAGCGCAGAACTTTTTAGGGTCCAGCCGGGACCGGTCTCCAGAATAGGGCCTTGGCCTGGGAAGCACGTCCCGATGCTGGATCGCATTGAAGATATGTGCGGGGGACTGCCTCGTGGCCTGAGTTAGGTGAACTTCAACGTCCTCGAAGGACTTGAAGTTACCGGGCGGTTTGACCACTCTTCTGGCCTTAGGGCCATTCTTGGGGGAGGTTTGGGCTACGGCCTCCGTCTCCTTTGGGGCTGGCTCGGACTCCCCCAGTCTTAGTGCCAGGAGTTTCCTCCGAGCCAGGTAGTCACCGGCTCGGGCGCGGAATTCGGTGTAGGTTTTAGGGAAATCCTTGGTGAGGTGTTTGAACATGGGAGACCGGCCGTGGAAACCCCCAAGAGTTGCGTGCAAAGTCAGTTGGTCGCTTACCGCTTCGCCAGTCAGCATGACTTCGTCCACTCTGGCCACGTAGTCCTCGTCGGACTCCTCTTTCTCCTGGCGGATTCGCATCAGGCGATGCCAGCTTTCTGGCCGGGCAATTTTGGCCGCAAAGTATGAAGAGAATTGGGCGCTTAAAGTGGCGAACGAGTCAATGGACCGTGCCGGGAGAGACACGTACCATCTGTGGGCGAGATCGCCCAGGGTGAGGGGAAAAAGCCTGCATTTCGTGGCGTCTGTCGCGCCACGCCCGGTCATATAGATCCGGAATTTGCTCAGATGAGTCTCACGATCTGTTTTCCCCTCCTAGAGAGGAGTCGGCGGAGGGACGATCTTGAGCTGGATCGGCGCGAGCTCAATATCGACCGCCAAAGGCTCGCTGGCGACTGGCCGGGCCTTAGTTTGGCCTTGCGCTTCGAGGAGCGCCTTCATTTCGTCAAGTTGCTTTTGCATCTTGACGAGTTCTGGACTGGGGGTTTCGGCCAGCTGGTCACCCACGTCGGCTAGGGGGCCGATTCGGTCGAAAACGGCCGCACGGGGGACCCCGCGTCCCAAAAGGCCGCTTTGAGCGAAGCTTAGCTTGCGCCTGGCGGAGTTCGCCGGGGTCAGGCTGACCTCGGCCGCCCTCTTGTGGGGCATTTGGGCCGTGCTCCCAGAGTTGGAGACGGACTCGGTGTCACCGTACCCAGTGTCGTAACTGGGTACGCGGCTCGGATACCACGACGGGTCTGTCGTGCCCAAACGGTCAAAAACCGGATGGGCGGAGCCTCGTGAACGGGTGGAGACGGGGTTTGCCCGACATTGGCTTTCGCCTTGGTGCTCTCTGGCTTTCGCCTTACCCTTGAGAGCGCGAGTCTGGGCCTTCTTTTTGGAGGCAGAGGTGGTGCTCCGGCACCCCCTCGCCTCTTCCGCCTGGCGGCGTCTTCCTAACCCGGCCTGGTCAGGGGTAAAGAAACCTCGACCCCCGGATGGGAGGGGTTCCTCCGGAAAACGAATCGGGGAGGCCACGCGTGTGGCCTTTCCGTGGGCGTGGGATGACCTCTGGGGATCCATTGTTTTCAGGAGAGGAGGGGTTTGAGGTTTGAAGATTTGAAGGTTTGAGGGTATGAAGCTTTGAAGAACAGTGAGTGTTCTTCAAGGAGAGGTGAAGAAGATATGAGTTTGATGGGTTAGATACCCTCCTTCTAGCGCCAAATGTTGTTTACCAAATATATTTTGCTGGGATTGAATGGCTATTCATAAAAGCTTTGGTAAAAACATCAAATGATTGGGTTCTTAAATGCTAGAATGAATGCTTGAATGAAGAAAAGCAATAAATGCATAAGAACACTAAGAACACCAAGAATTGCCAGGGGTTGTTAGTCCCTGGACTTGAATGAGTATGTGTATTGACTATACTGAGAGAGATTGAACTCTCTTTTACATTACAAAAGTGGGGGTATTTATAGTTTTCTCACTATAGGGGTATTTTGGTCATTTCCGGCCTCTCGGGGGACAGGTGCATTAAATGTCTCCTGCCTCTGAGGACGCGCGGGCTCTGGTATGTCAGGGCTTGCAGGTGGCCGGCCACTAGGGAGTTGACGCGTGTCCAAAAATGACGATTCTCTGGCGAATTTCCTCATTTGGATGGAATATTCTCTGAGTCTCTGGGTACGGAGGCGGCCTTTTTCCCTCTTGGGAGAGGATCTTGCCTGATTCTATCACGTGCTCCAGATCTCTCTTGCCGGCCGGGGGCCTTGAGTGATCGGAGGCCGGCCTCCTGGCGGACAGCGAGGTCGGAGATTGCTCCAGTCGGTCGGTCGTGTCTGGGCGATCTCTGCTGGACTTCACTGATCTTGGTCGGGCCGGTCCGGCCACGGCAGGACTTGAACGTGGCTGGGACGGACGTGGACGAGGGTCTCAAGCGGGTTTCCGGCCTCGCTTTCGAGGCCGGAAACTCGTGGTCGGAGCCCGCTGAGGTCGGATTCAGGCCGGCCGGGTCGGTCCCGGCCTCTGGGTTCCTTGTTGCCTTTTCCGACTTTCTTCCGGTCGGATCCAACACGTGGTCTGAAACGGTCACAACAATTAAGATTGCGATACTATTTAATGCTAATTTATATACATTCTTTTGCAGAGAATACCTCCTGAGTTTGTAGAAAATTATAAAGAAATATTTAAAAAACAATCTTCAAAGATGATCATGCTCACAGCTGATGATGAATCCGGAAAATTGTGGAAAGTTGGAATACAACAGATTGGGAAATTTCATTTCTTCACTAAGGGATGGACCAAATTTGCACAAGAAGTTGATGTGCAACGCCGCGATTTTTTGATATTCAAGCTTGTGGACGATTGTGCATTTCATGTGTCTATTTATGATACAACTGGCTGCAACAAGAACTACTCTTACTCTGGTTTTGTGTTGCTTATAATTTTCTCATCATTGTTATGTTTAGGTTAAATCTACTCTCAAGTTTGGCTGCTTTATTCCAATCATTCATATCTCTTGAACAGATGACGATGACAATGACAATGACAATGATGGATCAAATGCCGAAAAAAGGTGGGAATTTTCCAAGGAGTTGAAGGAGCACCATCTCCTCTACTGCAAAATGTTGATCACGTATTTCTGCAATATATATGTATATAATAGATAGAGTCATTCTCCTGTGAAACTTGTTTATCTGTAATAGCATCAACGAATGCATGTAATGATATTAATTGCAAAATGTAATTCACATTTCATTTGTTATCGACCTAATTATTCGTTCCGTATTTAGTGTTCTACGCATGTATCTGTTAATTTTATTGTCTTATATGATTTATGTTTTAATTTCCAAAATATATGATCCCATGTCACATTCCATGTTCAATCATAGTTTAGTTATTTGCATTTCTAAAACATGCGTTGAATGCATACTAGAGTTGGAAACAGATGATTTTGTTGGAAAATATGATGCAGGACTTGAGCAAAGATTTCGTCCAAGGCACCGGAATAGTGAAGAAAGCGGAAATAATAATGCAGGACGGAAAAGGCAGGAAGTGGCCAGTTAAAGTGAGAAAGAGGAAAGGAGAAACATATTGTATGAGTAGTGGATGGAAGAGGTTCGTGGTTGCAAACGATGGGGTGGTCGGGAACGTCGTTTCGTACGAGTTCGTCTCGGGTAATTTAGTACGTGCACTTGTCATAAATGATTAATGGAACTCCTAATGAGCTAGCCAAAATTAAGGCATGGTGATACAAACGTTTATGCTTTATCATCTTTGAACTTAGAATTGATTTTTATACTCACTTTCATAAAGTGAAGGAGACGAGATCGCCATAGCGGTCTGGAAAGATTATATAAATTGATTTGGAGAATCGAGATTGTTAGAAAACTTTGTATCTTTATTATTTTATATATGTTAGTGCGATTTACTTTCTTAGTTATTAGGATTTCAGTATTAGTATTTATAGGTACCTATGTAAGTCAGTTTGAGCGGTTATTTAATGAACTGAAATTATTGGGGTTTATCTGTTTGTCGTATTTTTTTTTTTTTTGAAAGGTAATCAATTACAATAGTTTCCTAACATAATCAATTACAATAGTTCCTTCGACCACCGGGTACATGGCAACATCTTTTCATCTCGCTGTAGACCGGAACCGCAATCACCACAAGAGGGGGACCACCCGAACCCGCAACTCCGAACCACAACCGCACTGCAGCCGGAACCGCAACCACCACAAGAGGGGAACACCACCCCACCACAAAAGGGGAACAACCACCCCACCACAAGAGGGAAATAAATTCCCTCTCCGTGTCTCGAACCCAAGACCTCTGGGTCTTAGGTGGTGGCCTCAACCACTTGAGCTACCAACACTTGACTCTGTTTGTCGTATTTTAATTGTTGTTATTCTAGTAATCATGGGTGAATCGTGTTTACGTCTATCCGACTATTCTCATAATTAATTGATAATATGTATTGTATTATGCTCCCGCTGCATCATAAGTTCTTTTTTTTTTTTTTTTGGGGAAAATGTCTACGGTGTATACTGTATACAAATTTAAAAAATACTCTAAGGTAGTCAAATTTTTCCAACTTATCCTGAGACACAAAAATTATTGAACTTAAGTTATATTTACGTATATTATTATTGCATTTTGTACTCAAAGGTAATTAAAAATTGGATTAATTAGTGTGTAGTACATTAAAGCTAAAAATATTATTTTCCACTATGTTGATGATCGTTTCTAATTTTGATGATTGATGGCTATTTTTGTTGTTCAATTGATCACCAAACAATTACGTGTGATTGATCACTAATTGTAATTATTGAATTAGAAATTGTAGGTTTAGGTTTGGTTTGAGACGTTTATAAGCTTAAGTGATAAATTCGATCGTAAGATAAACGAGCTGCTTTTGGTTCGTAAACGAAGTTTGGACGTGTATAATAATTTGTGCCTATTTTATTAGCTGAAAAAATCTAAGTATTTATAGACATTTGCCTAGCAGGAGGTGTCGTGACTTTTGGCCTACCAGGCCTGCATGCACGACACCTGGCCTTTGACTAAGTTGACCTTATCTAAACTAAATTCTATCCTTATCTTGTTGGACTTGCTCGCAGTCAAGAGCTGTTCGTCATATTGGACTTGTCCTAGAGGAGTCTTTAGTCTGATTCTGTTGGTATCTTGTCTCACTTAGCTGCTGTTTTGGTATTGTGGTCGGATCTGGTCGGCGAGATGCTAATTGAGCTCATCATGTAGCTTTTGATCTGATTTTGTTCGCCTATCCGTCTTGGTGTAGCATGCAGGTTCTGCTCGCCAGATATCTTAGGTTAATTTCGTTTTAATCTTTACGTGTTTTGTGCTAATCCTGGTCGCCCAAGTGCTGATTCTGCTCGCCTAACAACAATTGCCCCCTTGCCGATCAATAAATTGTGAAGATGATGAACGAGCACTTTTTGGGTTGGCAACTTTTAAGTGTCATTGGTGCGAGCAGGAATGTCGAGGGGGCGAGCAAGTCTTCATGGGCGGACAACATTGGTCGAGCAGACTTGGGCTGGTGACGGTTGGGGTCCCAAGGCCTGGGTATGGCTCGAGGTGTGACGTGGGCGGAATGATTGCTGCCGCCCACGCGCACGTGATCCCGAGGTGATGCGTCTTCCCGCTTTGTCGGGCAGGTGCTGCACACGCTCAAAAATTGCACTTCAGTCCTTCAACTCTTTAACTTGCTCGCCCAGAACCCCGTTTTTCCAGAGAGTATAAGGAAAAAATTCGCGATTTTTTGTCATTTTCACTGTTTATCAAGCGCGAATTTCTCCTTCTTCCCCTTTCAAACTTCCGGCGTACGTTTCCAGTTCTCGGCGACTTTTAAACGGCTTCGAGGTAGTTTCTCCTTTGCTTTCTTCTTCTCTTTCTTCTTTTCTTGTGTTGTGTGTGTTCTAGTTCCACAAAAATCCCTACTCCGCCGTGGAAAGTTCTAAACCGCCGAGTTCTCCCTCGCCGGAATCTGTAAACATTCAAAATTTTTACCTTTACTTACTGGATGTCGTCGCATTCTGAGACCGGATCTTTCCCTCCCCGAAACCCCGAAAAACGGCCCGTCGAAGAGAATCCTCTTATCCTAAACCTGGAGTCCGATCCCGAGGCGGCTTCGGTCGCACGCTCCGTTAACTCAGGAGCTCGTCCCTCTGGGGAAAGAGAAGAGCGAGCAAATCCTGCTCGCCAGCTCTTGGAGAAAACGAGCTCGGATCTTCATGAGGACGAGGACGAGGAGGTTGAGGTACTTCAGCAGGTGAACCTCGACGAACTAACCTGGGCATACCTTAGGTACATTCAATTCCCCATGCCCAGGCTGATTGAGCATCAAGTTCCGATCGCAGTTGCTCGCCGTATAGAATGGGGCGAGTATGAAAGGGAGCACTCAGACCGGTTTGCCATTTCTGCTCGCGGGGTACGAAAGCTCAAGGCGACCGAGTTCTCTGCGAGTTGTATTGTGTCCACAATTAATGAGGAGGACCTGCCCAAGATTCGGAGGGATTATAAGATTCCCTTCGACATCCCGATGTATGCTCCCTTGGTGGATGACAGAGTTGATCGCCCACCGCGCGGATTGACGGCGATCAACCTCGCCACCTTAAATGCCGGAGGTTCCCTGCCGCTGCATCCTCTGGTCGGCCAATTCTTAAAAGATGTGAACCTGGCCATCACCCAACTTACCCCTATTGGGTGGATAAATCTGATGGCTCTGATGGTCATGTTCGCCCTAGAAGGATACCCCAATAAGCTATCCGCCAAGGAGGTTTGCTATCTGATGACGATCACGGGTTGCACCGGGGAAGAAGCGGGTTGGCATTATCTAAAGGCGCGACCAGGCCAGAAACTGGTGGAGGACATCCCCGGAAAGGTGCGGGATTGGAAGCATGACTGGTTTTGGATTGGAGGAGACTGACGTGCTTCTGCTCGCCCTTCTGGGGGTCTTGTCCGGATTGAGACCCCGGCGGAGTTTAGGGAATTAAAGCGTGAGTCTTACCTCTTCTATAATTTTGAAGTGGTTTGACTAATTTTAATTCTCTTTTTGTTTTGTTTCAGGTCCCAAGAACTTGGGGTGGCGAACTGTCAAGAATAGCATCAGCGACCAATTTTTGTTCGTCGCGTGTCTGATCGCTCTTCGTCGCCGAGAAGATCGCAGTATTGACCATCTCTTCTCCGAGGACACACTACGTGTTGCCCACCTCACAACTTATCCTCACCATCTTGAGGCTCTAGCACCCATATCGGAGGGTAAGTATCTTTTCTTGTTGGGCGAACAGATCTGTTCGGCATTATACTTGGTGTTATCTAACTTGTTTTCAACTTCTTTTGCAGACCAGCCCGTCACCGTTGCTCTTCACCCTTCCTTCTTCGAGCTCGATAATCGCGTTTGGGAGATGCCGATGAAAAGAGGTCGCAAGAAGTCGGATCCCCTCTCCAAGATCATTGCCCTTGCTGCCCAAGGTGGAAAAGGTGATCCCAGACAAACTGGGGGGTCAAGCTCGGCGCAGCCGCCTGCACCGGTTGCCAGTCCGCCCAAGACTTTAGCTCTGAGGGCGAAGAGGCTTCTTCGCGGAGACGGCACTCCCGTCTCTGACTCTGAAAAAGCAGCCAAACGAGCAAAAACTACTCAGGAAAAGGTGACCGTAGCTGTCTGGCCATCTGAGGGCGACAGCGAGCAAACTCCCTCCGTGGAGCGCCCCGCCGAGCAAGTTTTGGTCGTCGCTGCTCGCGAAGGATTTGGTCCTTCATCCGACCCCACCTATCTCGGTTGGGACAAGGGTCGACTTGACAAGTATGTCTCTCCTCGCCCAGGACACTTAGCATTTTTTTTACTAACTGGGGATTTCTTTCCAGTTACTTACCCGAGAAGTACCCTGGACGGTCTAACATGGTGCACCGGTTCGCTTGTTCGAAGGTGCCGACCAACCTCCGCGAGATCCCAGACTCCTTCGTCCGCCGAGCTTCGGAAGTCGTTGCCCGCAGCTGGACTAAGGAATTGAACGAAACTGTCAAGGCACAGGCGCCTCGTGACAATGGTCATCTGTGTCTTGTCGAGGTGGGCAACACCTTGGCGGCCGTGTAGCGTCTGGTCGACCAGGTTGAGGATCTCGAGAAAGACTCGCGCCAGCACTCGGCCACTGTCAGCCGTATTGCCAAGGAGCGAGATGATGCAAAGGCAGAAGCGAAAAGAATTGTTACCGACCTGGAGAATAAAGCCAAGGCCCATTAAATCAGCGAGCAACGTGCTCTGGACCTGCACGTCAAGGTCTCTGAAGAACTGAAGGTCAAGATGGCCGAGGTCGAGCAGATGCGAGCAAAACTTTCGCGCGCTCAACAATAGAAGGAGGTCGCGGAGAAATTCGCGATCGAGGCAACAACCAAAATTGCCGACCTCGAAGCCCAGCTCGCCCACTCCATTACTCAGGAGGAACTTATTCCAAAGATGGAGGTGAGCTCAATCCTGGGTTATGTGACAGGCTATGCCGAGAGCATTCGAATTGCTCATGAGTTTAAGGCTGCCTCCGTTGTTGAAGAGATCGGCAAGGAGCTCTGCAACTTTGTTGAATCAAACCCTCCAGCCCCGGGCACAACTCTCCAGATTGGCGACCTGCCTGACTACGGGGTCAAGCTTGACTTCATTGGCCCCGATATCATTATCACAAGTCCTCCCGAAGACGAGGAGGAAGAAGAGGGCGATGTTGCCGAGGGCGAGCAGATCCAGCCCGCCGATCAAAGTGAAAGAGCTCTCAAAGAGCGAGCTGATGCCGAGGGGCTTATCACCGAGCTGACTCAAGTGGTCCCAGTTGATCCTGCTCTCGCTGGCTCTCCTCTGGAAGATCCTAAAGATGATAACATTCCCCCTCCCGCCGGGCAAGGAGCTTAGCAGATAGGATTAGCTAGGTCCTTGTACTTTTTTTTTTGTTCGCTTTTCTTCTGTAATTTTTTTGGGCGATCAAGCCTTGTCTTTAATGAGACTATTTTGCACATTTGCTCGTCTTATTTTCTTTACATTAATTGATCTTTGCATTCTTATCTATGCTTCAACAATCTTAATGTAGTTGGGCCTTGTTCCTTAAGAACTTTTTGGCCTTAGAATTTGATGGGCTTTTGGCCTTAGGCTATGTTCATTTAAAAACAAACAGCCTTTAATGGGCTTGGTTGTATAATCAACTTGCGCCTTGAGCTTGCATTTCTGCTTGAACGAACAATTTAACATTAAACAAACATTAAAAAATTACAAGTATTAAATGCGACCAAGAATGTAAACCTGTACTAATTAGGTTGGACCTGCTCGACAAAAACAACGTCAAACTTCCAACCATTAAAAAACATAATTTACATCAGGAGTCAAAGTTGCTCGACCACTATACATCTTGTCAAGGCATCTTTAAACTCTCAAGAGGGAACTAAACTATACAAGAGGTTGGCGTTCTAGACCGCGACCAAACTTGACCTAATTCAACTCTGTTCGACCACTTATACTTGGTGAAAATTTCAAAAAATTAGGCAAGTTTTTGGATCCATCTTGTACCTCTGCCATTCTAGCTCGCCCAGTGGACTTAGTAGTTCGCCCATCTCAACTTCACTCTCTCATGAGGCAAGACTACTCGCCTACTGAAAGTACTTCCTTAAGTTAGCTGCATTCCAGGAATATTGGGCCGGGTTGCCATCTAAGTCTTCTATGTCATATGCTCCATTGGGTAACCTGTCTGTTACCCTGTATGGGCCCTCCCAAGTCGGGCCAAATATACCTGGAGGTGGGGCAAGCTTCTTTCTTAAAACAAGGTCACCAACTTCGAACTT
This sequence comes from Ballota nigra, assembly GCA_947034835.1. Classification (NCBI taxonomy): domain Eukaryota; kingdom Viridiplantae; phylum Streptophyta; class Magnoliopsida; order Lamiales; family Lamiaceae; genus Ballota; species Ballota nigra. Next base: position 111,277,873 of record OX344723.1, on the reverse strand, counting down.
TCTTATCTTGACTTGGGAATTATAATAACGTTCTGCTCTCTGTTTGTACGTGGCATTTTTTAGCTCGGTATGTAATCTTTTTTCTTCGAGCAAATCTATTTCTGTGGCTAGAGCAGAGTGATTTGCTTGTTCATCAAAGCTGATCGTCCTGACTGTGTTGGTCTTTAACTCAATTGGTATCACAGCCTCTGTTCCGAAAGCCATTGCAAAAGGTGTTTCTCCGGTGCTTGACCTGGGAGAAACTCTATATGCCCACAGGACCTCCGGGAGTTCTTCTGACCAACTACTTTTGCTTTCTGCCAGGCGTATTTTCAATGTATGCTTGATGATCTTGTTTACAGCTTCAACTTGCCCGTTTGACTGGGGATGATAGGGAGTCGAATAGTGTTTCCTGATCCCCCACTTTACACATGAAGTCTCTCAACTCCTTTCCGTCGAACTGCGGGCCATTATCTGTCACAATTGTTCATGGAATTCCAAAGCGACAGACAATGTTCTGCCATATGAAATTAATCATGTTTTGCTGTGTAATCTTTACCATGGCCTTTGCTTCTGCCCACTTTGTATAATAATCGACTGCTATGACGGCAAATCGAACATTTCCAACTCCTACCGGGAAGGGACCAATAATGTCTATTCCCCATCTTGCAAATGGCCATGGACTATAAACCGATACGAGCTCCTGGGCCGGGGCATGAATACTTGGAGTAAAAATCTGACACTGGTGGCAAGCTTTGGCTAACTGGATTGCATCTTTTCGTAAGGTTGGCCAATAATAACCTTGCCTTACAGTTTTGTAGGCCAAAGCTTGCCCCCCAGTGTGACTTCCACAAACTCCAGAATGTATATCCTCCAGGACTGTCCTTCCTTGCCCCCTAGACAAACACTTGAGTAGTGGGAGTGAAAAGCCTCTTTTGTAAAGTTGTTCATCTACCAGAGTATATCTGGTTGCTTGTTTCTTGATTCTTACAGCTTCAAATGAGTTGCTTGGCAGCTCCCCGTCTTTCAAGTATTTGGCTATAGGAGTTCTCCAATCATCATCGTTGTTTTTTTCAACTACTTGGTTTACTTCGTAGTCCATTGTTGATGGTTGGACTTTTCTGGTAATGACAATGTCCGTCAGATCTGCTGGCCCATCGCTTGTTGCTAATCTTGTTAGGGCATCAGCTTGTGTGTTGCTCGTTCGAGGTATCTGCTGGATAAACACTTGGTCTAGCAGAGATACCAAGTGAGCAACTATTCATTGATACTCGATCATTTGCTCGTCTCTGGCCTCATATTCACCTCGTACTTGGCTTACAATGAGTTGAGAGTCTCCGAAAATCTGTAGTCGTCTTACTCCGACAGCTAATGATAGGTGAAGACCTGCAATGAGGGCCTCATATTCAGCTTCATTGTTGGTGGCCATGAACTCGAATCTGACTGCTGAAGTGAATACTTACCGGTCGGGACTGATAAGCACTATCCCTGCACCCGAGGCCAGATTTGTTGACGAACCGTCCACATAATGGTGTCATGGGTGATCTAGCCCTCTCGTTGGATTTTGGGGGAGGGTTAATTCGACTATAAAGTCGGCTAACGCTTGTCCCTTAATCGCGGTTTGAGGTGCATACGTCACGCCAAACTGGCTTATCTCTATGGACCATTTTAAAAGACGGCCAGCGGTGTCGGGTCGGTGTAGTATTTGTTTGAGTGGGAAAGTTATCAATACTTCGACTTGATGATAAAAAAAAGTAGGGTTTTAACTTCCTGACACTCATGACGAGAGCATATGCCAACTTTTCGGTCGGTGAATATTTCACCTCAGCATCATGCAAGGCCTGGCTGACATAGTAAATTGGCAGGTGAAACTTGCCTTCTGCCCGAACTAACACCGAACTTATGGCCGTGTCAGACGGCCAGGTATAAATATAACTTTTCGCCGAGAATTGGTTTTGACAGAATTTTTACATCTCCAAGATACTCTTTCAGTTGATCAAAGGCTTTTTGGCAGCTTCCCGTCCAGGCAAAGTTGCCCTTTTTGATGGCCTAAAAAATGGACGACACTTGTCTCCTGACTTGAACCGAAAATACTAGCTTATACTAGTAGCTTCCCCGCAAGAGTACGGGTTCACTGTAGTATGGGCGAGTATAGGGACCAAGTAGTATCGAACCCAAGGGAAAGTGTGTATGCGTATAGATCCCTGAAGATCTACGCGTCGTAGTTAATATGAGTGTATGTTTGGGAATTGAAAATTATTAAATCTAAACTATTCTATTCTACTAATGTAAAAGAAAGAAATGGGTTAATTATCTAAGGATTTTGTCTCAAATATAGAAGGGTGATGCTCGGGATAGGAATTCCTACGTATACTGACGGAGTTGGTACGATAATTAAAATAACCGTGACACACAAGAAATAACCTAAGTATAAGAATGCAAGGTGAAAGCTCAAGATTCTAAACCCTAATACTTTACCCTAACACTCGACTTCACTAATCCACTAACAAGTTAATAGATTGTGCTTAATTATTGAGACCCTAATTTAACTAAGGTGATGCGGTCGTCCTCCTTCGCTAAACCGGTAGATGAATTAACCTCTCCTAAACCCTCTCGTTAAGACTACTAATTGTTATTAAGTGATGCGGTCGTCCTCTCCCTAACACTTTCGTACGAAATTCAAGAATAAAGTTAAGATTGATTTTAAGAATTCATTAATTAAGAGAATTAAAACTAAACGTCACGAATTATCCTAATTACGTACCCACAACCTACTTCTACGAGTTCATCCTACCCTAAGCATGCAAGGGTTCTAGCCTAACATGGTGGTTTGAATAATAAAAGCAATCACAAGAACAATAATCATATGCATAATTAAGTTAACGAAAGAAATCAAGAACATAAACGAAAGAACAAATTAAAGTCTTTAAAGAAATCTATATAAATCTGAAAAGTTAGGGTTTATCGTCTCAAAGAATAAAGAAAGAAAGAATTAATCTAATACGTTCAAAAGAAATACTAAAACTAAGAATTCATAAATTTAAACCTCGATTACAACGTATAAAATTCTTCAAAACTCCTTCCCAAGCTTTCTCCTTGCTCAAAGTATGTAAAAATATGTGTTGGTATGTGGTATTATGTGAAAATATGCTTGGAAGGGGTATATATAGGCTTTGGGACGAATTTGGGCGATTTTGGGCAAAAAATACGCAAAAAAGCTCGAGTGCAGGTGCAGCTCGAACGCTAGCGCTCGAGCTTGGTGGTCGAGCGGGTCAAGAGGTCGAGCGAGGCGCTCGACCGCTGGCTGTACACATGTTCATAAAACCTTCATAACTTCTCAACCGGGAGTCCGTTTTGGTCGATTCAAAGTCCTACGGACTCCTCTTTTCGCCCTCTATCCATCTATGAAAACCAAAGAGACAACTTAATAAGTTTATAAAAATGATACTCATTTGACTCCAAACACTCATAAAAAATACTCAAAACATGGGCAAATCGGGCACCAAAATATAACAATTTCACGCCTAATCAACCCCCCCCAAACTTACCATGTTGCTTGTCCTCAAGCAACAAAATAATAAGTCAAGTGAAATTGTTAGGAATGAGTCAAAAAATCAGCTCATGCAAGCAAATGAACTCGAGCTTCAAAGATCAATCACAAGTATACTCACTCACCTTCCTTCATCATACTCATGCAACAACAACAAGAAACACCAAGATCAAACATGGATGTGCTCTCAACGATGTGTTTCACTCCCTCACTAGTGTATATAAATGATTAAGGGACTCACTCTAACAATCAATCACTCATATCGGCAGCCATAGGCTTGTAAGCACTCTCAACTCCGACCATACTCAAGAAATCAATGCCGAATCAAAAAGGACTTTTCTCAAGGTTGTAATGTAGGCTCTTTGGACAGGTGGGATAACAATATGAGTAAGTAACTCAAATAAATGGAGAATAGAAAGTCAAACTTTGGCACTTTGAGGTTAGGAACAGAATACTTCAAACATTTTCAATCAACACTCTTTCAATTCCACTTTTCTCAACACTTCAATTTTTTTTCTTTCTCACTCTTTTCACTTTTTTTCAATCGCTTCATTTTTTTTTTCGCACAAACACATGAGCTCTTTTTTTTCTTTTGCTCATTCTCAACTTTTTTTCTTTCCCACAACTCAAATCTCATTCACACCCTTATTTTATCACCACTCAACCATCATAATTCCTTTTCTCAACTCAACTCAATCCCTTCAACCTTCACACTTTTCCTATTCTCCACTCAAATTGGGACAAAAGGCTTAGGAACTTGGAATAGTGTTTAAATGTGCTAGCAAATAAAATAGGCTTTAGGCTCAAAGGGGCTAGCAAGGGATACATGTCATTGGTAAGGAAAATTTTGGCTAAGTGACTCACTCAAATCAAAGATGGCCTAAGATCACACTCGGCATTTCAAACTAGACACAATCAAGAAGCAAGAGCACACACAAGTTCTAGCATCCTCTAAGGTGACGATCCTCTCACAAACGAAGAGATCAAGTAATGCATAAAAATCTCATAAGGCGCAACTCTCACGGCTTTCACATCCATGCTAGTCCTAGTGAATTCTCACTCTCATCACACAAGTACTCAAAAGAAAAATTCACAAGCATACAAATTCTTTCTCAAATCAACTCTCATTCAAACACTCACACAAAAGAGTCCCTAACTGAAATCCACAAATCATCAACTCATCAAATCATACTCAAAGATAGCAACCAACAAGCATAAGAGAATTGATAGGCATGAAATATTGAGTAACAAAACAAATCAAAATCAGCCCAAGGAGCATCTCAAGACACAAATAATCAACTCAACTCAAAGATAAGGGGTTCTCCGGTGCAATGTCATAAAACACATAAATACTCCACCCCCCAAACTTCGACCTTGCAAAGAGGTCTAAGTTTGGGGTTGTGGGTTACCTCAACCAAACAATTCAGTTTCTCTTCAACAACTTAGCACACTCCTTTGTCTCGAGTTGGTCCCTTCAATCTGAATACTCCATCATTCCTTTACTCTTTTAGAGACAAGCCTACAAAATAAAACTCTCAAGTACGAGGTTAAACATACGACTCAACAACACCCTAATAACATAATAAGAAACTAAAAACAAATAAAAGCAAATAAAAATGGGTTGCCTCCCATTCAGCGCTATTTTTAAGGTCCTGATGCCGGACCGAGCTCAAAAGAGCTTATGGGACATCATACTCAAATTTACCTCTCTTACTCTCATAAGAGTGGTGGTTGCATTCTTTTCCTTGATGCCCCTCCATCATGAGCTCTTTTGCTTCCTTCTCATCCCCAAGTGTTATGGGTCTCAACTCCTTCTCACCTTTATCTGGAGGAGTCTCACAAAGCAATTTCTTGCGCTTGGACTTCTTCTTCTTAACTCCTCCTTTTCCCTCCAACTGGACCACGTCCACTCTTTTCACCTCTTCATCCTTCAACTTTTTCACTTTATCCCTATCAACATAATCAAGAACATAATGCTCATGGGTTAAATTATCAAGTGAAGGATTATAAAATTCATGAATATGAGAAGGATTAGGAATAGGAGGTATGTCTTCAACACGAGGATCAATTGCATCCATGCAATACAAACTCTCATCCTCCTTCGGGTGCTTCATGGCTTCATATAGGGAAATCTTCACTTCTTGATCATCAACCTTCAACGTAATCTTCCTATTTGCCACGTCTAGCACCATCCCCGCTGTAGCTAAGAACGGTCTTCCCAAGATCAATGGAATGTGCTCATCTTCCTCCATCTCTAGGACCACAAAATCGGCTGGAAAAATGTGATCTCCAACTCTTACGAGGACGTCTTCAACAACACCTTGAGGTCGAGTGATAGACCGGTCGACTAGTTGTAGCGTCATCATTGTGGGTTGAAGTTCACCACCTTCCAACTTCTTGAAAAGCGACAACGGCATAAGATTGATGCTCGCTCCGAGGTCGCACAACGCTCCCTTCTTGATCCCGTTCCCGATATCACAAAGAATGGTGAAGCTCCCGGGATCCTTCAGCTTTGGAAGAAGCGTCTTGTGCACTAACGCACTCACCTCATGGTTCAATTGCACCAACTTCGGCTCATCCACTCGCCGTCTTTTTGCGATTAAGTCCTTCAAAAACTTTGCATAGTTAGGCATCTGTTCCAAAGCATCATAAAAGGGAATATTAATATGCAATTGTTTAAACACATCAAGGAATTTAGCGAATTTCTCATCAAGCTTCTTTTTCATGAAACGTTGTGGATATGGGACGGGTATCACAGATTTGGGTACCCCCCATTCATCTTTCTCGGTCTCTTTCACTTTCTCCCTTGCTTCCTTCGCCTTCTTCCACTTAGGAACTCTCTCACCCTTCTCAATGCCTTCCTCTTCAAGCTCTTTGCTCTGATGAGACTCATCCATATTTTTATGCTTCTAAATCCCTTCACTTTCAATCCCCTTCTCAACTCCTACCTCCTCAATCTCATCTCTAACTTGAGGCGTCTCAGAATCAGCAGGCATCTGAGGACCTTCATAGTTGGTTCCACTTCTTAACTGGATAGCCTTGCAATGCTCTTTCGGGTTCCCTTCCGGTATGGAAGGATACTTACCCGGCTCTCTATTCAACGACTTTACAATCTGGCTCATCTGGAACTCTATAGAAGTGAACCTTCGATTGTTCTCTTGTTGAGTTCTAGTCCACTCAACGTTCATCTTCTGGAGCTCTTTATCACGTTGATCACCCTTTTTATGCAACTCTTTCACATCGTACTCCAAGGATGACAATCTCTTTGTTGGTCCCGGTACAAGACTGAGGAATACGTGTATGGGGGGAGGGGAATACACGTATACCAATTTTTCAACCTTAAAACTGACTGAGTCCCCTTTACTCGGAGTGGTAAAGAACTAGGAGCTGATAACACACCTACTGACTACACTTGGTGCGGGTCAGTTGGCTAACTATCAGTTCAAGTTCAGTGCGGAAATGTTTGAGCCCTGAAAGTTTAAAGTCTTGTTTAGTTTGCTTTCTGAAAAACTTGTTTTACTCAATTCTGAAAAGTGTTTAGTAGGGCAGTGCTCTTTTGAAGATCAGCCTGATTGATTCAGGCCTGATAAACTTGAATGCAATGAATGAATAAGTAATATGACAAGTATGCACAATATCAAAGCAGTAAGAACACAAGGAGTTTAACGTGGTTCAGAGTTTCAAGCTCCTACGTCCACGGCCTGACTTAACAGGAAATCCACTCAAGAGATTCTTATTTTTAACGTGCCAAGGTGCACCAAGACCAGCTATCCTCACTGATCTATACAACTCCACTTACTAACACTCTAACTGACTTACTCCCAACAAGCCTAACTTAGGGTTTTGGTTTCAGTTTGGATTCCAACTAGGTTGAGATTATCCTTACAAGGCAAATCTATGCTAAGGATTGGATAATCTCTCTAAGCTTAAGATAATTCTAATTAGCTCTTGGAATACAGAATAACTCTCAATTGCTAAGAAATACTTGGGAAATTTAGAAGGTTTCGAGTGCTTCTCTTAAGGGTTGAATGCTTTGAATGCTTGAGAGTTTGAGTAATTTCTGGCTTGGAAATTTCCCGTGACCTTGAATGGGTTCAAGGTCTTCTGTATTTATAGGTGATTTGAAAAACTATCCGTTGGAGAGATAGCCTTCGAGTCATCTATGTAGAGTGGCTTCAAACGGACATATCTTCATGCAGCAGCCGTCCTTGCATGGATTTGGTATTTGCATTAAATGCACATTGAATGCTTGCCCGTTGAATATGCAGTCTGAATTCAGTCTTCATGTCAGGTTCCGTACGTGCGTGTCCTTCTCGGATTGGTCCACGTCATCAGGTTGGTGAGAATGTCAGAACTTATTCCTGAGCTTCAGGCTTGTCTTATTAAGTTCATTTTGTCTTGAGCCCACCAGTCTTGTCCTGACGCTGAAATTCTTTTTGCATTGCTTGGCTCTACTCCAAGTCTTCCCATTAACTCAGTGACATCCTGTTCCCTTCAGGACTGAGTTAGTAATGACCTCAGGGTCATACTCTTCATCACTGACACTTACTCAGCCAGCTTAGAGGACTGCCATAAGTTCAGGATGGTGCTCTTCGTCTTCAGGCTCTGAGTCTTGATTGTCTCCAGTGAGTTCTCTTCTCACTGAGTACCTGTGAAGTGTAAAATGACTAAGTACTAACTCTAATCAAGACTAGCCTGACAAAGACAGATTAAGGCAAACATCTTTTCAGGGGCTTTGGGATCTTAATCAAAACTGATAATGTCCCAACAATTTCCCCCTTTTTGATGATGCCAAAACACTGAGAAGATCCTCAAAACATTTAGAGGAAATATGATAAACCTATCTATAAGATAAGACAGTGTTAGAGCAATTCTTGATAAAGTACAGAATTTTAAACAACAGCCAAAAAGACAATGAGTTTTTGTCTGTGGGCAAAACGTAATAGATTTCATTGATAGATGTGGAAATGATTACAATGAATCTAATCTATTACAACGAAGCCTGTGAACACCTAGACTAATCTCATTTCAGGCTTGAGTCCATATCCTGCATAAACTCTTGCCTTCAGCTCGTCAAGTCTTCCAGGTTGGTTCACGTACCCTTCAGCTTTAGCTATCTTCAATACTTCCATCATTATGGCCTTTGTGTCATGCTTTTGAGTTCCAGGAACCAAGGGAGGAGCTCGAATGGTGAACTCAGGAGCCTTCACTTGAACTTGAGCTGCATCAGCCTCCTCCAAGATCTTCTGGAATAGCTCAGGATGATTGTCCATCATGTAGTCAGTGAAGTGGGCATTGATATCGTCAGTGTCGCCCCACTTCTTCACAACAAACCACAAACTAACAAATTCATCCCTTGCATCAGTCCAAAACTCCTTCAATGTCTCTGAGACGAACTCATCCACAAAAGCTTCCCTTATTCCTGATTCTGGCCTACTGATTTGAAGAATTGTTGATTTCCTAACTGTTTGCTTCTTCCTGTACTTCATGGGCTCAGGCTTCGCCTTCTTCCTCCTTAGCAAGCTGATCACTGCATCATCCAGTTCTCCTTGTTGAAACTCAGTGATATCTGTCAGCTTCTCAACCTTTTTCTCCAAGATGCGCATCTTCTCCATCTGAGCAATTTCAGCTCTGCGCATAGCCTCAGATTTCTCAGAGTGATCTCCCCATGCTTCAGCACATAACTCCGCCACCAACTCCCCTGAGTAAGTGATGGGATTCTTTCTTGAGCTCATGGGAGACGATCTTTGAATTGGCTCAGGTTGTTGCTTGGAAGGTTCATCAGCCTTTGCCTTTGTTGCCTCCTCCCTCAGCTTGGCAACAACTTCCTTTCCTTCCTTCTCCACTGCCGCTAACCTAGCTGACTTCCTCACCCTTAATATGTTTCCTTCATGATTGACTTCAGGGTCAGCTAGAACGGTCTCACCTTGATTGACTGCCTCCGATGCCTCATGGCGGGATCTTTTCTTCTTCTTTTCCCCCTTTTTGGCATCATCATTGGCCTCGGATGGGAATGCATCAGATCCGCTGTTGATTACGAAGGAGGCTAGGGAATGGACATCGTTAATTCCCTCCTTCAATAATTCAACTCCCATCGAAATACCAGTGCCTGCATAAGAAACTGAACTGATAGCAGCATTGACTTTCTTTTCAAAGACCTCCATGGAGAGTTAGAGTCTTTGTTCAGCCTTGGTGATCCTTTCCTCCACCTTCAAGGACTCACCGCTGACTCTGCTGGCCTCAGTTAGTATCTTTGCAGACTCGTCAGTGGCCTTTGCCAAAATGTCTGCCACTGACTGAGAGGTGCGATCCAGCTTCCCTGACTCCAGCTCCAGTTTGGACGCTGAGTCCTTCATGGCCTGAGTGACAATAGCTCCAGTCTGAACTGCAAGCCTGTCAACTGCCTGATTCAACTTCTCATCCCTGATCGCATCCCTCTCATCAAGCTTCTTGAGAGTGTTTCTGAGCATCTTCTTGGTGCACTTCCTCTCATTCTTCACTGACTTGGCCGTGTCAGTCATCGTCCTCTTTAGCAAAATCAGCTCCCTGTTGGCAAGGGTGTTATAGGCTGACTTTGTCCACCTGATGTGTTTTGCCAGGGCCTTGGAGTCTTCTTCTTTTTCAGCTCGTAGCCTCATCACTTCCTCCTGAAGTTCAGCTAGATTTTCTGTAGTTTTCTCCTGCTTGACCTCCACTATGCTTGTAAATTCAGCACGTCCGACCCCGGTTATTATCACATCTTCATCATCAACGGCTGCATCAGTGATTGGCTGCTTTCCCTTGTCAGCCCCTGCGTCATCAGTCCCTTCTTCAAGGCGCACTGAAGGCAGTTGTGAAGTAGTCAAAGCTGCCTGCTCATGCTCAGCTAAGCTAACTTGAACCTTAGGAACTTGTCCCTCGGAACTGAGAGTCTCCTTGGATGCCTCAACATCTTCCTCTCTTGTCTCAGGGCAGGGAATCCCTTCATCGACAGATGTCTCATTGGCAGCTGAGATGTTCACAACATCCTCAGCCACTAGTCCACCCTTGGCACCAGTGTCCTTATCACCTCCCCCTGAGCCTGAGGCTCAGAGATCATCTCATCAACTTCTCTCGCAGTCTCCTCCACTGCCTTCTCCACAGCTCCACCCTGAGCTTCATCATCCTCCTCACCATCCTTCTCGTCATCAGACAGGAGGTCAGCCCTGCTCTTGGACATCATCTCAGCCACTAACTGCTTCAGGTTGTCAAAGTTCAATAGTTGAAGCCAGCTAGTTAGTCCAAAGAAGGAGCAAATCTTGGCCTCCTCCGCCTCCCAGTGCTCCCAGCCGCGAGCATCCACTAGCAGATGCTGCTCCTGCATGTTTGATTGTTTGAAATCCAACCAAACCTTGAGCTCAATCACATACGCTAGCAGCTCAGTGTACTTGTACAGCCCAGGCCAACACTTCCCTGCCCATTCTGTGGCATTCCCCCTGAGTGTGTTCTCAAGAATTCCACCAGCCATATGCTTATCTAACTCCTCCTCCTCCTCCTCCTCCACTTCAAGGAATTCATCCTCTTCAGCTGAAATGGATTTGGGACAGTCTTTGGGATTGGGGTAAGATGGAAAGTCTACGGGGTTTGGAAGGTTTGGCTCTGCTGACTGGTCAGGCTCATTCGTAGGAGAAATTGATGGCGCTGACTCAGTAGGATGATTTGGCTCTGAGGTTTGGGGTGGTTGGGGGGTTTGAGGTGTGGGGTCAGGGATGGAAGGTGTTTGGGTTTCGGGGTGTGGGGATGTTTGAGTGGGTGTTGTCTCAGGCTGCAACGACTCAGCCGTCTCGACAGTCTTTCTCACTTCCTCCAAGTCAGAGGCTCCAGGAGAGCTTGACTTCTCCCTCTCACTCATCTCAGGTAGCTTCTTAGCAGGGGACCTTTTTATTCCCTTCCTAAGCCTCTTTAGGGGCCTCTCACCCTGAGCACCCTCCTTTCTGACATCATCGTCAGTTCCCTCAGCCTCAGATCCGGCCTTCTTGGGATCAGACTCAGTCCCTGATTTCGTGCTCTTCCCTGACAGCACGATCTTCACCCTCTTCTTCTTCTCAGCCGCGTCCACCTCAGGCTGCTCCACCTCCTCAGCTGCAACCTTCTCACTGTCCTTACTCCTCTCAAGGAGCTCATCTACCCTTTCAATGAGACTGATTGCCACTCTCTTGGCCTTACCAGCTGGCTTTTTGGCCTAACCCTTTGCTTTCGCATTGGGATCAGTCAGCCCTAGCACTGAATAGGTATCACTCAGTGAGGAAAACATTACCTTCTTTGAGAAAAGACTGTCCTCAAAATCGAAGGTATACCCATGGCAAGCTTGAGCAATCAGGATGGACATCCTCGTGCCGAATGACAAGATGGCACTGACATAAATGTGCTTCTTCTCCTCGTCTCGCGTAAGCTTGTCCAACCCGGCCTGATGTCGCCACTGAATTCTGCTTCTTACTAAACCACGAGATCAACTTACTTCCCAAAAACTGACATGTCCCTGAGGTTGATTTCCTATCAATCCTACAACCTCCATAATCTGCATCTGAATAACCTGTCAGTTCTAAGTTGTCATCTGAAGGATACCATAGTCCCATATTGACTGTCCTTTTCAAATACTTAAGTATCCTCTTAGCAGCCTCCAAATGACTTCTCTTGGGATCAGACTGATACCTAGCACACACACCAACTGCAAACGTAATGTCAGGCCTACTTGCAGTCAGGTACAATAAAGAACCTATCAGTCCACGATACTCAGTCTGATTTACTGAAGTCCCTTCAGTGTCAGGATCCATCTTCCAATTTGTGTTCATTGGGATCCTGGCTGGATTACTGTTCTGAACACCAAACTTATGAATCAAGTCTCTTGTATACTTTGCCTGATTAATGAATATACCTTGATCAGTCTGCTTGACCTGCAATCCTAAAAAGAAGTTCATCTCTCCCATCATGGACATCTCAAATTTACCAGTCATCAACTTAGAGAATTTCTCACAGAGCTGATGATTTGGTGATCCAAATATTATGTCATCCACATAAATCTGGACCAAGAGAATGTCATCACCTTCAGTGATCCTGAACAAAGTCCTATCCACAGTTCCCTTCTTGAACCCATGGTCTGTCAGGAATTGAGAGAGGGTATCATACCAAGCTCTTGGTGCTTGCTTAAGTCCATAGAGTGCTTTATTCAAATGGTATACTCTATCTCCAACCTCAAACCCGGGAGGTTGTTCAACATATACCTCTTCATTGAGTACACCATTCAGGAAGACACTCTTGACATCCATTTGATACACCTTGAACTTCTTATATGTTTCGTATGCAAGGAATAACCTGATAGCTTCTAGCCTAGCCACTGGAGCAAAAGTCTCATCATAGTCTATTCCTTCAGACTGACAATACCCTTTTGCAACCAGTCTAGCCTTGTTCCTTACCACAACACCATTCTCATCCTTCTTGTTCTTAAAGACCCACTTGGTACCAATCACACCTTGATGCCTAGGTCTATCTACCAGTTCCCAAACCTGATTCCTTGTGAACTGATTCAACTCCTCTTGCATGGCAATGATCCAGTTCGAGTAAGTGAGAGCTTCTTCAATGTTCTGAGGCTCTTGCTCAGATAGAAAGCAACAGAACAATGCACTCTCACCATGGAACCGTCTGGTCCTGACTCCCTCAGTTGGATCACCAATGATTTGATCAACAGGATGATCTTCTAACCATGTTCTCTTGCCAGGAGTTGTTCCTGAAGTACCTGCAATGTTAGTGTCTACAGGCTCATGAAATTCAGGAAATTGAACAGAATGGGATGATCCTGAGTCTATACTAAAGGGATTAATAAGTTCAATGTCAGGGACATTGATTCCCCCTTGATGAGGTGACTCAGGAACCGTCTCAGCTGCAACAGCATCTTCATAGACGGTGCTTACCTCAGGTTGAGCCTGTTCCTCAGTCTGAGGCTCAACAATCCCTGATGTGCTGGGCTTAGGAGTGGCACCTGATTCATCATCCTGATCGTCATCATCATCCCATCTCGGAATTGGCATAGTCTTGATCTTGGGATCATGTTGATTCTTCAGGCTCAGCCTTGTCACACTCCTTGTGACCTCCTCAGTGTCAGGATTCAACACCTTTGCCCTAGGCTCATTAGCAGATTCATCAAAGACAACATGAGGTGATTCTTCCACAACAAGGGTCCTACAATTGTAAACCCTGAAGGCTTTACTAACTTCAGAATATCCTAAAAATATTCCTTCATCAGATTTGCTATCAAAGGCTTTCAATTGGGTCTTCCCATTGTTGAGGATGAAGCACTTACAACCAAATACATGAAAATAAGAAATACGAGGTTTCCTTTTGTTCCATGTCTCATATAGGGTCTGAGCATGTTGTTTGTTCAGCGTGGATCTGTTCTGAGTGTAGCATGCAGTGTTGATTGCCTCAGCCCAGAATTTCTTGGGCAATCCTGACTCAGCCAGCATGGTCCTTGCAGCTTCCTTCAGTGTCCTGTTCCTCCTTTCAGCGACACCATTCTGTTGTGGGGTTCTAGCCGCAAAAGTCTCATGAGCTATACCAAGTTCATTACAGAAGTCAGAAATATATGAATTTATAAATTCAGTGCCCTTGTCAGATCTGATCTTAGTAATGGACTGATTCTTCTCATTGCTGAGTCTCCTGAGCAACTCTGGAAGCTTCACCTGTGTTTCCTTCTTATTTAACAAGAAAATAACCCAAGTATATCTAGAATAATCATCAATAACCACAAGGGTATACTTTCTACCATTCATACTCACAGGTGTTATGGGACCAAATAAATCCATGTGCAAGAGCTGAAGTATCCTGTCAGTGGAATAGGAAGCTTTTTCTTTGAATGATGCTCTGGCCTGCTTCCCTTCCTGATAAGCTTTGCACACGTGATCTTTGCTAAAAACTTCATTAGGTAGACCATCAACAAGTGACTGTCTAGAAATTTTGTTAAGAATCTTGAAGTTCAGGTGGCTTAATCTTTTATGCCATAACCAACTGAGCTCTAGAGAGCTTTTAGCAACAAGACAAGTATTAGGAATAGTGCTGCTCCAATCAGCGAGATAAACGTTACATTTCCTTATACCTGATAGAAGCACTTGTGTTGACTTGTCCTTGACTGAACATGTATTCGATAAGAACTCAACACTGAACCCTTTGTCACAGAATTGACTTACTGACAGCAGGTTATGCTTCAGTCCTTCCACAAAGGACACATTTTCCACTCTGACTGTACCTATTATCAAGACACCAAAACCTTTAGTAACACCTTTTGAGTTATCACCAAAGGTTACCTGTGGACCATCTTTAACTTGATATTCTTGGAGAAGACTCTTCATTCCAGTCATGTGCCTTGAGCAACCGCTGTCTAGGTACCAAGCAGCTTTGATTGAGTCTCATCTCCTCTTGTTGTGATCCACAGCCGCCTGCAAGCAAATCAGGTTTTAGGTACCCATTGGGTGTTGGGTCCTATTGTGTCAGCTGTACCCTTCGGGATCCAGACTTGCTTCACAACCCTGATTGCCTCAGAGTGGTAAATCTGTCTCCCTGAAACATCGACATACACAACTTTCTTCTTCTTTGCCTTAGAGGAAGATGGTGTATGAGTGTTAGACTTAGGCTTCACAGGAGCCTGAGTGCGTGCCTTTTGGGCTGGCTTCCTGTTCTTCCTAGGTCTGGGTGCAGCAGGTCTTGGGCCTTGTTCTTGATAAGGACCATGATTTCTATTCCCCCTAGGCAAGTGAGGGAAAGGAAAACAATTAAAGGCCTCAGGATGCCAAAACCACGGGGGTGTCATCATGTTTGGCCTTCCCTGTTGGTATTGCCAAGCATGATGGTACCCTCGCTGACCAGTCTGAGTGCTCTTGGCCTGAGTCTTCCTCTGCTTTCGCTGAGGTTTTCCCTGGCCTGAGCTCTCAGGGGCTTCCGTAGGTTTCTTTGCCTTTCCCTTGGGTTTTGGCTTAGCTACCTTAGGAGCAACCCTGACTGTGTCAACGGTTTCCTTGCCCTTATCAGTTTGACGGGCCTGGAGCACAATCTTAGGTGCACTCTGGCCTGTCTGAACAAATACCCTCTCAGTGTTGCTCCCTGACGCAACATGAGACTGACCTTGTGAGGATTTCTCAGGAACATATCCAAGTCCCTTTTTCTTGTTCCCAAGAATTTGGCTGCTATTTATTTCCTCTCTAGCCACTGAGGATTTATTCATTGCTGCAACCTTTTTCTTGAGAGAGTCCTCACTCTTTTTCAGGATTTCATATCTGGTAAAGAGGTCATCAAACTTACTTTTAAGTACTTTCAGTTCTTTCTTCCTGACCAGCTCTTCGTCAGCCAGTTCCTTCAGAATCTTCTCTCTTGGAAGACGATCAGCATTGATTAAATCAATCTCCTGAGTTAGTCTCACAATTTGAGCTGATTCTTTAAGATCAGACTGAGTGAGTTGTTCGTTCAGGTTTTGAACCTCAGTACTCAATTTCTTGTTCTCCTCTACCAAGAAGACATTAGTTTCCTGCAGTCTGGAGAAATCAACCATCAATTGATCAAGGCAGATCTGAAGGTTCATTTCTCTAACTGACTCTGAGCCAAGCTCAGGATTTTGACCAGTGTAAGAAGCACAAACAGAATTTGATGTTACCTCAGGCTCATCCCTAGCCATCAGACAGACATCATCGTACTCGTCATCTGAGAAGAGTTCAGGTGACCTTTCAGCAGGACCATCAGAATCTGTTGCATCTTCAGTTACCATCGCTCTCCGATCAGCAGATCTTAGATCCCTAGTGGCTCTCATTTCCTCTCTCTCGCTCGCACTCAGCTCCGGGAAGTCGTACTGATAGTGACCAATCTTGTTACAGTTGTAACATGCTACCTGCTCACTTACTCTTTCTTTTCTTGGTTCAGGGTTCCTCCTTGAGTCAGGTTCCCTGGTTCTTGGTGAGCTTTCAGCCTTAGTTGGATATCTATCATCGCGAGTACGTCTCTGTTCGTCTCTTCTTTCAGGTTTTGGTTCAGAATATCTCCTTTCATCACCACGTTCTCTCCTCTGGTCAGTGTTCCTTCGCTCCTCATATCTGCTCGAGCTTTGGTGGGTTCCTTCAGGTTTCCTGTCACGTGAGACCTGATAAAACTTTTTATAACGACCAAACCTGGAATTGAGCTTGTCAAATCGTCTGGCCATCAGGCTGTACTCCTCAGCGAGTTCTTCCCTGCTCATCTCCATCAGTGACTTTGATGAAGAGTTTGATGAGGGCTCAACAGGTTCAGACCTGGCCTTGAACGCCACACTTTTCTCAGGAGTTTTCTCCTTCACTTCCTCTTCTGACTGTACTTTCTTCTTTCTTTTGTTAAGATCGAATTCAAGCGCTTTGAGCTCTGAAAAAAGTAAAGCAGAAGTTATGTTACTCATATCCTGAGTGTTCTTAAGCATAATTACACTGTTGTCCCATCTCTCAGGAAGGGCATTTAGGATCTTTGAAGCAACATCTCTCCTTGGGACATCCTTGTCCAGCATCACCAACTCATTCATCAACTTGATGAATCTAGACTCCATTTGATCTATGCTCTCGTCAGGCAGCATCTCGAACGCCTCGAATTTCTGAATGGCAATGTTTCTCTTGTTCTCCTTGATCTTTTCAGATCCCTCACACATCCTTGTCAGCTCATCCCAAACCTCTTTTGCCGTCTTTAAGTTCATCAGCCTAGCTGACTCCTCGAAGGGCACCGTGTGCAAGATGATGTTTCTGGCGACGTTGTCAAGTCCCACCATCTTGATTTCATCGTTGGTCATGTCTTTCCTTTCTTTAGGAACCTGCACGCCAATCGCAAGATCCTCATATCCCAGTCCTCTGACGTTAGGAATAGTGATCTTGATCGGTCCCTCCCTGAGTACACGCGGCATCTGGTCATAGATGGCATCTAGATGTGCTTCTAATCTGAACTTCCAATAGACAAAGTTAGACACAGAGAATTCAGGTAACGAAGCTTCAAGTCTCCTCGAAGTCATGATGATGCAAGTTTTATGAAAAACAAACTCAGATCTGTTCAGTGACCACCAACAGTTTCTCCTCTGAAACTATTAGTATTCAAAGTCAGTGGTCTTTCGAACCACTGCTCTGATACCACTTGTTGGTCCCGGTACAAGACTGAGGAATACGTGTATGGGGGGGGATACACGTATACCAATTTTTCAACCTTAAAACTGACTGAGTCCCCTTTACTCAGAGTGGTAAAGAACTAGGAGCTGATAACACACCTACTGACTACACTTGGTGCGGGTCAGTTGGCTAACTATCAGTTCAAGTTCAGTGCGGAAATGTTTGAGCCCTGAAAGTTTAAAGTCTTGTTTAGTTTGCTTTCTGAAAAACTTGTTTTACTCAATTCTGAAAAGTGTTTAGTAGGGCAGTGCTCTTTTGAAGATCAGCCTGATTGATTCAGGCCTGATAAACTTGAATGCAATGAATGAACAAGTAATATGGCAAGTATGCACAATATCAAAGCAGTAAGAACACAAGGAGTTTAACGTGGTTCAGAGTCTCAAGCTCCTACGTCCACGGCCTGACTTAACAGGAAATCCACTCAAGGGATTCTTGTTTTTAACGTGCCAAGGTGCACCAAGACCAGCTATCCTCACTGATCTATACAACTCCACTTACTAACACTCTAACTGACTTACTCCCAACAAGCCTAACTTAGGGTTTTGGTTTCAGTTTGGATTCCAACTAGGTTGAGATTATCCTTACAAGGCAAA
This sequence comes from Ballota nigra, assembly GCA_947034835.1. Taxonomy (NCBI): domain Eukaryota; kingdom Viridiplantae; phylum Streptophyta; class Magnoliopsida; order Lamiales; family Lamiaceae; genus Ballota; species Ballota nigra. Next base: position 111,259,580 of record OX344723.1, on the reverse strand, counting down.
TCTATGCTAAGGATTGGATAATCTCTCTAAGCTTAAGATAATTCTAATTAGCTCTTGGAATACAGAATAACTCTCAATTGCTAATAAACACTTGGGAAATTTAGAAGGTTTCGAGTGCTTCTCTTAAGGGTTGAATATTTTGAATGCTTGAGAGTTTGAGTAATTTCTGGCTTGGAAATTTCCCGTGACCTTGAATGGGTTCAAGGTCTTCTGTATTTATAGGTGATTTGAAAAACTATCCGTTGGAGAGATAGCCTTCGAGTCATCTATGTAGTGTTGGGAAAAATAGGGGTGCCCGGAATCTATTCGGGATGAAATTTTAAATACGAATTTAAATACAATTATTACTAGCATGAATTAATCCTAATTAATTCAAATAATAATTCCAACAACTAATTATCATCATGCATGTTAAATTAATTTCACATATTTAACTAGGCGGAATTAAACAAGTAAATATGCGATTAACGTACCTCTCGTAGTATTGGCCTTTGGATATACGGAACACTTGTAATCTCGCTCTATCAACCCAAAGCCTTCTCAAGTATTTCCCTTTTCACCTCACTTGATCGCCGGTGGGAGACGCTTTCAAGCAATTTAATAAACTAAGGAAAAAGAAAAATATCTATTCTTCTTGATTTTTCCAACACATGGAATTATGTACTTGGGGATGAAATAATCATCCCCTATTTATAGAGGGTGTTGGCCGAAAATTAGAGGCTTCATGGACTTGGAGAAAATCTTTTCTTAATCTCTAAGAAATCTTGAATATATCTCATATATTCTTTTCTCCATAATAAAATATTCCACAAAAATCTCATTCTTATTTTCAAGCCTATAATTTTCGAAAATTTCAAGGATGAAATCCAAGATTTGGATCTTCTTGAATATATGAGATATTCTTGTATTCCTAGAATACATATCTTCCATAATATTTTTCCAAGAAAATCAACAAAATCTTATTTCTTTTTTTATTCCTTATTTTCGAAAAATATAATGAAAAATCAGCATTGATATATTCTTTATTTTAATCACCTTATCATTATTGGGCTACTTAATGGGCTACTTGAGGGGCCTTAAGGAGAATTAAGATTGGACCTCCTAATGGACTTCTGAATTTCAATATTGAGCCCCAATATAATTTAATCCATTAATATTAATTATTACCACTAATAAATCAATATTGCACTATCCATCTTAATCCATATTACGATAATATGGGCTCCCGGTTATTATTTCCCGCGTTTAAGATTATCAAGTCCATTAATTAATTAAGCTTCTGAATAGCTCTAAATTAATTAACATCTTTCACCTTGGAGTAAAGACAGCTCAACATTATTATTCGTACCGAAGAAACTAATCCTTCACTTGCAAGATTTGGTACAATAAAACTTCTGAGCCCACCAAGGGGACTAATCACACGAGCCGTACTCGCACGCGTTTTTCCGTATTAAATCTTAGCAACCGTCGTATGATTAATATTACTGCCCAAGACACAAAGTTCGAAGTCGCAATGATTCTCACCCAACATGAATCAAAGCAGTAACTATTAAACACACACGGTCCTATTTAAGTGACGGAGATTAAGAAATCAACAACCACTGAGGTCTAATTCTTCACCTTTCAGAACATAAGAATTTATCCTCGCTGTAGGACCTCTTCAACACATACTAAATGTGCTAGTGCAATCTCTTAGTCAAGATAGACCAATCTGAGCATTACACATCGACCTTTCACGGCGGATTGTTCAATTCCACCTAGGTCGTGAAAATGTACGTTTAGTTACAAGTAAACTGTTAATGTCGTCTTCCGTGATCGGGTATCACCACATTAACTACTATGTAACACGTACTATATATTGAACGGTTTGCAATAGAAATTCAACATTCAATCATAACTAAAGAAAATGCGATAAAAGAATTATTCTCATAAAACGAGTGTTTGATACACGAGTTATACAAAGTAAAAGCATACTTTCACGTATAACTCCAATATGTAGAGTGGCTTCAAACAGACATATCTTCATGCAGCAGCCGTCCTTGCATGGATTTGGTATTTGCATTAAATGCACATTGAATGCTTTCCCGTTGAATATGCAGTCTGAATTCAGTCTTCATGTCAGGTTCCGTACGTGCGTGTCCTTCTCGGATTGGTCCACGTCATCAGGTTGGTGAGAATGTCAGAACTTATTCCTGAGCTTCAGGCTTGTCTTATTAAGTTCATTTTATCTTGAGCCCACCAGTCTTGTCCTGACGCTGAAATTCTTTTTGCATTGCTTGTCTCTACTCCAAGTCTTCCCATTAACTCAGTGACATCCTGTTCCCTTCAGGACTGAGTTAGTAATGACCTCAGGGTCATACTCTTCATCACTGACACTTACTCAACCAGCTTAGAGGACTGCCATAAGTTCAGGATGGTGCTCTTCGTCTTCAGGCTCTGAGTCTTGATTGTCTTCAGTGAGTTCTCCTCTCACTGAGTAACTGTGAAGTGTAAAATGACTAAGTACTAACCCTAATCAAGACTAGCCTGACAAAGACAAATTAAGGCAAACATCTTTTCAGGGGCTTTGGGATCTTAATCAAAACTGACAATGTCCCAACACTCTTGCTTCCTTCCTCCACCTTCTGAAGGATAGCTCTCAACATCTCATCAGTTGAGGAACCGCCCTCTCCACCAGGAGGTTTAGACCCCGGGTCAACACCCGGAGGAACTGTAATACCCGCCTTCGGATTAGCATAGGAAAAATTCTCATTCTTCCTCCATGTGTTTTGAGGAGGCTGCTGGCCTCCTTGATACCCAAGTGTGTTCCTCCATTGATTTTGATGAGGCTGTGGACCTGGAAGTACAAATGGTTGGCCATAAGAGGGCCTCCCAAATTGATTACCTCCTTGGTAGCCATTCTGATTGTAATAAGGACCTCCCATATAATTGGCTACCTCTTGCTGACTCGTGGGTTGGTCCACTTTCTCATTCTCTGCTACATTCCCTCCAACCAAGTTCTTCCCCAACTCAAGGTTGTTAATCTTCTCCATCATGGCCATCAACAGCCTTCTCGTTCTTTCACTCTCCTCAACCTGATGAACTCTCTGAAAATCTGGATCTCCATTCCAAGCCCCGGCATTCGTGACAATGTTGTCCATGATCTCTCTACACCTCTCTATGCCTTGATTTAGGAATGCTCTGCCCGCACATGCATCTAAATGGTCTTGCCCCGCCTTGTTGGCACCACTGTAGAAGAATGCCATAATATCCCCCTCATTGTACCCGTGCTGCGGGCACTCTATCAACATGTTTGAGTATCTCTCCCACGCTTGACGTAGGTCCTCTTCTTGCTTCTGGCGGAAAGAGGAGATCTCAATCCTCGCTTTTATAGTTCTCGATGGAGGGTAGAATCACTCGAGGAACAGACGCTCGAGCTCAGCCCATGTGGTTACACCTCCCCGCGGGAGCGTGTTGTCATACCACTCTTTAGCTATTCCCGTAAGTGAGAATGGGAACAGCCTAAGCCTCTTGGCATCTTCAGACATGCCATTGTAATTGAAAGTAGGTGCTATCATGAGGAAACTCCTCAAGTGAGTGTGAGGATTCTCCTTCCCAACTTCCCCTTTGAACTGGTTCTCGGTAAGCAGCTTAAGAATTCCCGGGGAAATCGAGAAGTTATTTGCCTCAACAGGAGGTAATGCCACTCCATCATAGTACCGTTGTGGCTGCGCTGCAAACCTCCCCCGAATTGCCATATTGTGATCTGCATTCTGGGGTACAGGCTGAGGAGCAACAGGTGGTGCTGGTACTTGTTGAACTGGAGGTGGTTGGTACACAGGTGGTTGGTTGTAAACAGGAGGTGGATGATATGGGTATGGTGGATAAGGGTATGGTGGGTATGGGTAATGTTGGTATACTGGGTTGTTGAAATGGTTATTTGGGTTTTGTGGGTAAGTAGGGTTGTTCAGCGGATTATGGACAAAATTCTGAGCTGGATTGATAACGTTTTGTGCACCCGGGTTTTGGCTCTGACTATCCCCTAACGGATCTTGGTTCTTACTGGTGTTGCCATCAGTGCTGTCAACCCGGTCTAGTTCCTGATTAAACTCATTAGCAGCATCGTCCAACTCATTAGTTATGTCCATTGGTTCTTTCCCTAAGTCGGCAGCGTTCATCCTCCTCAAGAAAGCTCGGTTCCTTCTAGCTATTGTCTCAGGGTCTAATGGTATTCTCTCTTCGCTCGTATTGCCTTGTGAGTGTATTTTCATATACCTGACACACTAGCAGAAGAATCAAAACGCAACTGCCGAATGAATAAAAATAAAAATAAAGACAGAAAATAATCACTCACTACTAACTACTAAGCTATCGACAAGTCCTATTCAAAAAGCATACAACGCCATCCCCGGCAACGGCGCCATTGACTTGAACCGAAAATACTAGCTTCTACTAGTAGCTTCCCCACAAGACTACGGGTTCACTGTAGTATGGGCGAGTATAGGGACCAAGTAGTATCGAACCCAAGGGGAAAGTGTGTATGCGAATAGATCCCTGAAGATCTACGCGTCGTAGTTAATATGAGTGTATGTTTGGGGATTGAAAATTATTAAATCTAAACTATTCTACTCTACTAATGCAAAAGAAAGAAATGAGTTAATTATCTAAGGGTTTTGTCTCAAATATAAAAGGGTGATGCTCGGGATAGGAATTCCTACGTATACTAACGGAGTTGGTACGATAATTAAAATAACCGTGACACACAAGAAATAACCTAAGTATAAGAATGCAAGGTGAAAGCTCAAGATTCTAAACCCTAATACTTTACCCTAACACTCGACTTCACTAATCCACTAACAAGTTAATAGATTGTGCTTAATTAATGAGACCCTAATTTAACTAAGGTGATGCGGTCGTCCTCCTTCGCTAAACCGGTAGATGAATTAACCTCTCCTAAACCCTCTCGTTAAGACTACTAATTGTTATTGAGTGATGCGGTCGTCCTCTCCCTAACACTTTCGTACGAAATTCAAGAATAAAGTTAAGATTGATTTTAAGAATTCATTAATTAAGAGAATTAAAACTAAACGTCACGAATTATCCTAATTACGTACCCACAACCTACTTCTACGAGTTCATCCTACCCTAAGCATGCAAGGGTTCTAGCCTAACATGGTGGTTTGAATAATAAAAGCAATCACAAGAACAATAATCATATGCATAATTAAGTTAACGAAAGAAATCAAGAACATAAACGAAAGAACAAATTAAAGTCTCTAAAGAAATCTATATAAATCTGAAAAGTTAGGGTTTATCGTCTCAAAGAATAAAGAAAGAAAGAATTAATCAAATACGTTCAAAAGAAATACTAAAACTAAGAATTCGTAAATTAAAACCTCGATTACAACGTATAAAATTCTTCAAAACTCCTTCCCAAGCTTTCTCCTTGCTCAAAGTATATAAAAATATGTGTTGGTATGTGGTATTATGTGAAAATATGCTTGGAAGGGGTATATATAGGCTTTGGGACGAATTTGGGCGATTTTGGGCTAAAAATACGCAAAAACGCTCGAGTGCAGGTGCAGCTCGAGCTCTAGCGCTCGAGCTTGGTGGTCGAGCGGGTCAAGAGGTCGAGCGAGGTGCTCGACCGCTGGCTGTACACATGTTCGTAAAACCTTCATAACTTCTCAACCGGGAGTCCCGATTCAAAGTCCTACGAACTCCTCTTTTTGCCCTCTATCCATATATGAAAACCAAATAGACAAATTAATAAGTTTATAAAAATGATACTCATTTGACTCCAAACACTCATAAAAAATACTCAAAACATGGGCAAATCGGGCACCAAAATATAACAATTTCACGCCTAATCATCTCCCGACCGTGATATGAACCTGTTTAAAGCGGCTAGGCAACCGGTTAACCTTTGCACTTCCTTAACAGAGCGTGGTGGTTCCATATCGACGATCGCTTTCACCTTTGCTGGATTAGCTTCGATTCCTTGCTTACTGACCAGATGGCCCAAGAACTTCCCGGAATGTACTCCAAAACTACTTTTCTTTGGATTTAACTTCATATTGTATTTCCGGAGTATGTCGAACACCTGGGAAAGATGATGGAGGTGATCTTCCTTCCGGGTACTTTTCACGACTATGTCGTCGACATACACTTCCACCGTTTCCCCAATATGTTCGTCGAACATTTTGTTGACCAGCCTCTGGTAGGTTGCTCCAGCATTGATTAGACCAAACGGCATCCTCTTCCAGCATAGTAGATTTTTGTTAGTATAGAAGGTCGTGTTTTCTTGGTCATCTGGGTGCATTGGAATCTGGTGGTAACCTGCAAAGGCATCCATGAATGTGAACATTTCGTGCCCGGCAGTACTGTCCACCAGTTGATCGATGTGCGGGAGCGGAAAGTTGTCCTTTGGGCATACTGTATTTAGATCTGTAAAATCTATGCATAGCCTCCAGGTTCCATTCGGCTTTCGTACCAAGACAGGATTTGCTACCCATTGTGGACACAATGCCTATTTAATTAAGTCGTTGTCCAGTAACTTTTTGACCTCCTCGTTTAAAGCTTGATACTTGTCAGGTCCATATTTTCGTCGTTTCTGGTGGACAGGTTTTCGGACTGGGTTGATATTCATCTTTTGGGTCAATTCCCACCATGTCAGCATGGGACCATGCGAAGACGTCTAAGTTAGCCTTCAGGAAATCCGTCATGCGGGTTCTGTAAGGCTCGGGGAGTTCGGACCCGATGTAAAGTTCAAGTTCATCTCGTACGGGATCAATCTTGATGGCCTCCAATTCTTCGACTGGAGTTGCCCGTCGTTTTTGCCCCTTCCATCGAGGGTCAACTATTGGTCCTTCTGGACTTAGCTCATCCTCGATGTTCATGGGTTCAGCACCTAACCGGGGGTCGAAATCTTCAGCGGGTTCCGGGTTGGGTTTGGTCGCCATAATTGGGCTCTCCTGGTTATTACTCGGACGTATACTGTCAGTTACAGGGGGTAACATTGCTTCTGGCAAGGTCTGCTCGCCGCCTTGCAGCATCTGCTCGCCCATGGGCGAGGGCTGGTCGTCTACGTCCATCTTATCGTTCTGGGCCCCGAGAATGTCTTCCAAAATTGAGGGTTCATTCTCAAGTTGACTGGTTGGCGCTTCCATCATAGATACTTGTCCTTGTCTTGACTGGATTTGTAGGAGACACTCTCGAGCTTTTCTTTGGTCTTCTTTTACTGTGCCAACTCCACTCGCTGTTGGGAATTTTATGCAATAATGGTAAGTTGAACACGCAGCCCTGAATTCATTCAAGAAAGGTCGACCCAGGAACCCGTTGTAAGTTGACTCTTGATCGACGACCAAGAAATCCACCATTCTTGCGATATTTTTCTCGGGCTCTTTGACCGTCACAAGTTGCATAGCCAAAGTTACTATTCCCAGTGGGACCGTCACAGCATTTCCGAATCCCAGAATACTATGATTTGTGTCTCTGATGTAGCCTGCATAATCTCCCATTTGATCAAGCGTCTTTTTAAAAAGGACATTTGTGTAGGCTCCAGTATCCACTAACAGTCTATGCACTCTAGTTTCCATGACCTTGGCACATATCACAAGCGAATCATTGTGAGGGGTCAGTACTCCTTCCAAGTCTCTTTCGGTAAAAGTTAATTCCGATGTTTGCATGGCAGGCGGAATAACCCCCATTTCTTGTACATGACCGATCGCTCGTAATTCTGCTTTTCTTTTACGATTAGAAATTGGTGGTCGTCCATCAGAATAACCACCTATGGGTCCTGCAGGCTCCATCATCTGGATGTCTGGAACTGGCCCTCCAGCAGGCACCTGAGCTGGTCGCCTAACTCGATTCCGACGAGGTGCCTGTTCCAGGTCCTCCTCATCAGAATCTTCGTCTCTGTCTCTTTTGCCGGATTGCCTTTTCATGAACTGGGATAGCTTTCCCTCCTCATAAAAATGCCATAACTGCTTCAGCAAGTCACGACATTCGCTCGTAAAGTGCCCCACACTCTGGTGGTAGGCACAATACTTGTTCTGGTTTAACTTGTTCGTATCCTGACGTATCATACGGGGAGGTGTGAGCAATTCTTTATCCCGGACATTATTGTAGACTGCATCAATTAATACAGTAAGAACATGGTTCAATTTATCCTTCAGCTCCGTTCCTTCAGTGAATGCTTTCATGTTCTTGGGAGTTCGATAACCAGCACCGGGCTTCTTTGCACCCTCTTTCTGCTCTCCTTTATCTCCCATGTCTTTTTGCAGTGCTTCGTGCATGGAGACAAAGACTCCTGCCCGATCTCGAAACTCAGCGTAAGTCTTTGGGCATCTAAGGTGTACGTCTTTCCAGAGTTCGGCGCCTTTCTTTAGTCCCGCTAGGACGGCTACAATCTTGGTGTCCTCACTGACAGACTCCCCTTCTAATAGGACCTTGTCGAATCTTTCCAAGTACGATCGGTCTGACTCGTCATCAGTTTGTTTCAAGTCGGATAACTGATGTCTTTAGGATAGATAAGACCCGGCTGTTGAGAAGTGGGACAAGAATTCTTTGCTCAGCTGAGCAAATGAGTGAATTGAAGCTGGTGGCAAAGCTGAAAACCACTTATGGACACGATCTCCCAGAGTTAAAGGAAAGTTGCGACATTGTGTTGCGTCACTTGCCCCCATTGATACCATATAATTGGTATACTTTATCAGATGCACCCGGGGGTCCGTCGTGCCCTCATATTGGATACTCGCTGGGAACTGGATCTTTTGCTGAATCGGGGCTTTCAGAATCACCAAAGATAGAGGTGAGACTGGAAGAGTTGTATTTCCATATCCTCTCTGTTCATCGAGCTGGCCTTGCATGCTCTCTATGGCCTTTCTCATGGAGGCGAACTCTTCAAAGGATCCCCCCTGACTCTGAGGCTGTTCGGCGAGCAGAGGCGCGCAACCGTCTGTTCACTCCAGCCCCTCATTGGGAGCGGGACCCCCCTGGATTGGCCTCCTAGGATTGAGCTCTGCGTTTGGGCCAAGGCGACCAAAAGTTGACCTAGTCAGCCTGTCATGGACTGACTGGCGAGCAGGTGCAACAGCTGGGCGAGCTGCTCCTGCTGCGGGATGAACTTCCATGATTCCCCGGCCGTGACGACCTAATCTCTCTAGAGCACTTTGGTGTGTGCCTTGACTCACTGCCATGACCGGATTCTGAGTTGAACCTCCCTGACTGGCGGCCTCAACGTGCTGTTTATCTTTGCCTTTGGCCTTACGAGCTTGGGCACTGTCTGCTTCATTTAAATGATCCCCCTAGCCTTCTCATGTTCACGAGTCTTTGTGGGGCTATACCTTGCTCGCACATAAGAAGGGCCAGGTTGGGCTTGCTGTCTTTGTAAAGCCTGGAGCATGGCAATGGTGCGTGCCAATTCGTCTGGATTGTGAGCTAAGGCGTCTAACTCTGGTGGCATCAACTGACGAGCAACATTGGTCTGATTTTCCTGGTCGTTTCTGCTCGCCCCTGCTCGCCTACCAGCCTGGGACATCCGGGAGTGTGAATCCCTTGTTATATGTTGTGAACGTTGTGTCTCTCGTGATTGAGGTATGCTCGCAGGAGGTATCGAGTATTGTTCTTGGTGTTCTTGAATTTTTCCTTCAAAAGCTCAAACTTGTTCCACAATTTTGGGGAGATCTTCCCGTATTCAATGATTCGGAGGTTCGTACCCTCCTTCTAGCGCCAATTTGTTGATGATCGTTTCTAATTTTGATGATTGATGGCTGTTTTTGTTGTTCAATTGATCACCAAACAATTACGTGTGATTGATCACTAATCGTAATTAGTGAATTCGAAATTGTAGGTTTAGGTTTGGTTTGAGACGTTTATAAGCTTACGTGATAAATTCGATCGTAAGATAAACGAGCTACTTTAGGTTCGTAGACGAAGTTTAGACGTGTATAATAATTTGTGCCTATTTTATTAGCTGAAAAAATCTAAGTATTTATAGACATTTGCCTAGCAGGAGGTGTCGTGACTTTTGGCATACCAGGCCTGCATGCACGACACCTGGCCTTTGACTAAGTTGACCTTATCTAAACTAAATTCTATCATTATCTTGTTGGACTTGCTCGCATTCAAGAGCTGTTCGTCATATTGGACTTGTCCTGGAGGAGTCTTTAGTCTGATTCTGTTGGTATCTTGTCTCACTTAGCTGCTGTTTTGGTATTGTGGTTGGATCTGGTCGGCGAGATGCTAATTGAGCTCATCATGTAGCTTTTGATCTGATTTTGTTCGCCTATCCGTCTTGGTGTAGCATGCAGGTTCTGCTCGCCAGATATCTTGGGTTAATTTTGTTTTAATCTTTACGTGTTTTGTGCTAATTCTGGTCGCCCAAGTGCTGATTCTGCTCGCCTATCAACACACTACATGAATCATTCTCCACTACATTGACTTAATTGTTAAATGACTAATGTACCCCTACCTTTTATTCTTGTTTAACAGCTAAATTTATCCATATGTCCCATCAATTGTCTTGTTTTTATCTCTGTCCTCTGAGTTGTCTTTTTTTTTTCATCTCTCTCCTCTGAGAATTACTTTTAGTTGCTTCAAATCCACTAACCCCCATTTCAAAATTCAAAAGTTCAAAAAACAAAAGCAGTAACCAGAATTCGAAGCTTCTACCGGGGAAGCCATGGAAGCTATCGAAGCTCCTCGCCGGAAAAGGCAGAAGCCGCACCAGAAATCCCGCAGGAAAAGCCGCCGGAGGAGCTGGACTGCAAGGCCAATGAGAAAAATAAAGGCGGACTGTCGTAGAAGCTTCATGAAGGCAGCTGGATCGGAGAAGACGACGGTGCAAGTAAGACGTGGCTGAAAAAATAAAAACCACATCGCAAGGCAGAGGAGGATTCAGCGGTGCCGCCTAGGCGGTGCCGAGAGTAGGGGTGGAAATAGGCCGAGCCGAGCTAGGCTTCTCGTTGGACGGGCTGGGCCTGCTATTTAATCTTTGGGTCTAAGTGTGACCTGTTAACTGTCATAGGTTTTTTTCAGAGCCTTAGTCTGACTTTTTTAATAAATAGGTCTGGCCTGAAAGCCTTTTAGGGGTCTTTTTAATCATATTTACAAATTTATATTCAATAATTTTATTATTATTAAATTATAACAATTAACTCTTTAAATCTTAAAATGAATAATAAAAACAATTTACCAAAGGATTATCAAATAATAATATAATAACTAATTCAAATAATATTTTAATTTATATTTAGCAATATTCTTACATATAGATATATTAAATATTTATTATATTATATATGTATTGTATTATATATATATATATATATATATATATTAATATAGTTAAATAGGTCGGCATGTTGGGCTTAAAAGACTTACAAAAAAATTCAAGTCTGGCCTATTTAAATAAATAGACTTTTAAAAAAGCCTGAGTCTGGCTCGTTTATTAAACGAGCCGTGCCGAGTTGGGCTTTGGGTAGGCCGAGTCGTAGGCCCCTGTCGGGTAGCCTGGCCTATTCCCACCCCTAGCCGAGAACAATCGAAATTGCCTTCGAGATCGGGTCTGTTGTGCGCCGCCGTGAAGGCCTTTGAGATCGGATCAGTGAGAAAATTTAGAGGGAGAAATACAGAAGGAAAATAGAAACTGGTTTGTGTGCTTGAGGTCTCATTTTTTTCTTATCTCAATTTCTTCTCTCTCCTTCAATTTCTTCTGGTCTCATAAATGGAGTTGTTTTCTGATTTCACTTTTCATCTGCGATTTGGTATTTTTTTTTTTTAATGTTGGGCCCAAGATTAGGCGTGTGTGTGCTTGGTATTTTTTTTTTTAAATTCATACCTGAATTGATGTGTAGTATTTGTAAAAAAATTAGATGAAGATTTGTAAAAACTTTTTATTTTAGGAATGACTATGATGTGTTATTGGAATGTATAAGTATATACAATTTTTTTAAGTATATACAATTTTTTATTGTATGTACAAATATGATATACAATTTTTTATTGTATGTACAAGTATGATATAGAATTTTTGATCGTACAATGCTATGTTGAATGTTATAATTTTAATATATGTGTGCATTTCTTTTAAGTGAGATGTATAAAATTTTGAAATGGTAAAAAATTAAAAAAAATCTTTATAGGGAATTTATTTAATTTTTGAGATGGTAGAAATATTCACATAAGGGATTGAACTTTTTTTTATATGCAGGAATATGTTAATTGAAAAAATTGGGGTTAATTTGCTAATTGAGAGTGAAGTCAAAAGGAATTACTTGTTAATTGAGGCTGAAATTTGGGGTTAATTTGTTAATTGAGAGTGAAGTCAAAAGGAATGATTTGTTAATTGAGGCTGAAATTTGGGGTTAACAAATGACTTATTTCATATTTCCTTTTTTTGCAATATGTGCGGGTGCGGCAAAAAAGAAGTAGGAGGGAGAGGATGTTGGACTTTTTGTTTTTGAAAATTTTCAAATGATATGTAATTAAGTGTATAAATTTAAAAAAGAGTATATATGGACTGATTTGATTTTTTTGATATGACATTTGAATAGGAAAAATTAAAGAATGTGGCTTGGTTTTGCTGCAGGGAAATATAGGGGCATATTTGTACAATAGGTGAGAGAAAATATCAAAATTAGTCCTGTAACTTTGCCCGAGTCCAGATTTGGTCCTTTATCTTTTTAGTTTCTCAGTTATAGTCCTTTTGTTATCAAAAATGGTCCTTTCCGGCAGAAATTTAAAATTTTGGCCGGAATTTGCACTTGCTCCGGCAATAGCGCTCCCGTGGCAATCCACGTCAAAACATAATTTCCACGTCACGCCCTGTCATCAACCAACTGGACTAAAATTGAAATTTTTTTCCCAAAAAAATGTTTAAATTACAATTTTAGTCCTAGAAAATTGCAGTTTAGGTCCCAAAAATTAATGGGAATGACCAAAATTTTCCCTTTATACTATAAATATTAGTGTGAAAACAGAGGTTGAAACTTAAGCCCAAGTAATGAATTTCCATTCTATCATTTTCCAAATATTGAATTCAGAAGCTTCCAATGAATAATTAAAAGCGTGAATTATGTTTAAAAAAAAAATTAAGACATCACTCCACCAAATAATAATGCCCAATTTGACAGTCATAATATAACTTGCGGCCTCCATCAATAAAAATCTTCCTTAATGAAGTATACTCCCTGGTTTGTGTAGTGAACGTAGGTCTCAAACCTCCTCCCATGAAGGGTGGAGGTGCTCTGATTAATGGACAAGTTTGCATAGGTCTCGAATCTCTACTTTTAGAAATTATTTTTTGACGTGAATTGCCACGAGAGCGTTATTGCCGGAGTAAGTGCAAATTCCGGCCAAGTTTTTAAATTTTTGCTGGAAAGGACCATTTTTTTATAACAAAAGGACTATAACTGAGAAATTAAAAAGATAAAGGACTAAATCTGGACTCGGGCAAAGTTACAGGACTAATTTTGATATTTTCTCCAATAGGTGATGAAAAAAGGTTGACTAAAATTTATGTAGTGGAGTCTAAAATTAAATTTAGTACTATGTAGTGGATACTTTTCGAGAAAAATAGTTTTTTGGTCCCGCAACTTGTCTAGTGTCCAGTTTTGATCCCAAAAATATTAACTTTTTAATTTTGGTCCCATAACTTATTGAATCGTCCAAATTTGGTCCCAAATGAACTTTGTATTTCCCACTAATATTTTGTCAAATTTGAACTTTGTATTTCCCACTAATATTTTGTCTAATTTTGTAACCCTCCACAGTTCATCTTTTTAACCGTAGTATATTTGTTCCGGGGTTGGAATGATTTAAAACGACTGTGTTCCGGGATTGGAACGACCCAGAATGATTTTGTTCCACTGTGAAAAGTGGGTAGTGGTGTACCGTAAAAAAAAAAAAAACGTCAAAACAAAAATATGCGTCACTTAATTCTAAAATGGATTGAATATTTCTTCTTAATGATTTAACGTAGGTAAACAAACTTTTTTGGTTATTGATATGGGTAAAAAAGAAGTTGCTTCCAAAAATTAAATTATACTCCATCCGGACTCTTATTATTTCTGCATTTTTTTATTTCGCTCAGTCTAAACTCTATTTTTACCATTAAAATAAAATCAAACTCAATATAAATATAAATATTTAAATTTTGTCACTTTATACATTAAAAAATATAAACACACATTTTCATTGGTTTAAATTTCAATAAAAATTTTATCTTATTTTTTATATGTGTGCTCAATACATGTATGGAGTATTGTTTTTAAAATCAATTGCAAATTTGCAATAACTCATTTGAAGTTTTAATTTTGAACCATAGTAATCTTTCATAGAAACTGCAAATCGCGAGGCATAAATTCTGAGCTTTTGCACTTGCAGACATACAGTTTAGATATAAGTTTGAATATAAGATTTTGGGCAAATGAAAATAGTTCAAGATAAGTTTATCATAAAACTATATTATATTATCTAATATTTGATCAGGGGTATCATTAATGTGGGTCGATTGTATAATATTGTAATTTTTGTAAATTTTCTTAAATTCAAATCAATGATACTCCTAATTAAATATTCGATACTTTAAAACATTTCCATAATAAACTTATCAGAAGCCATTTTTAAGTTTAAAATTTTAGCCCACAAAATCAAATACTATATATTTCATGATCACTTTGAATTGACAGCAATGACAAGTTCTTTCCTATAGTATAATTAAGTCTTCACAATAATAACTTTTAAAAAAGGAATTGCATATGAAGGAAAAAATTATTTTTCGAAAATAATATTTGAAAATCTATTTCTCGTTCACTTTGCATTAACACATTCCTCCTAGAAACTATAATATAGTCTTAAATTTCTTACTTTAAAAAAATTGAGATCACATGGACTCAAATTCCTTACTATAGAATTTCTTGTAGCCCATATTTCGTTTAAAAGGAGCCTGACTAAAGAGTCCGCTTGTGTGAAGAAAGCAGTGCTGAAATTTGAGTGGTGGTGATTAACGAGGGCTATGTTGATTGAAAAGTTTTGCAACATTTTTCTTGGAGAAAAAAGTCCAATAAATCCTTAATTTTAATTGTGGGAATCAGGTAGACCCTTAAAACTTTTCATTTTGGTAAAAACTCTCGTGAAATTGTCTCATGCAAAAAGACAACACAAATGTATAGAAAATTTTACGTTAATCTCATCTAATCATGTATTTGGCTTATATGGTACTTGACCCAAAATAATTGATCAAAGAAATAATTGACCGATAGAAGAGTTTGAAGTAAATCCGTGCTTTGATGCCATCAAGAGGAATAGACAGGACCACACTTCCCTTGGGAATTGCATATCTGCTTGCAAATGAAGTAACACACTTTTTTGCAAGGGGCATTCCTATGCTCCCAATTCATATTAATTTAACTTCGCCTTTTTTTCCAAAAAAGAAGTAACACACTTTTTTGATAAGGACTCTTTATACAAGTTTTTATTATAGGGTTGAGCCTCCAACATTTGTAGATGACCTACCCAATTCAATTTGCTTTGATTGCTAATAAATGAAAACGGCATTGGTTTTATTTTTAAAAAAAATTATGGGCTTTTGTAGGTACATTTCAATAAATTAATTAAGTTTGGAAAAAGGTTTGTTCATAAGATTTTGGCACACGAATTCAATCACTGGGAACTTACAAGTTCTTTCCAAGTAAACAATTTAGTCTTCACAATGATGATTAAAAATTTACATAATGAAGAGAACTTGGAATTGTTCCCATGACAAACAATCTTTTATGTACTAGTTAATTTTTTGCACAAATTTAAAAAATAAATACAATGTATAAAAAGTAACGGAGATAATTAGTTAATTGTAAAATATTGTCATTTAAAAAGAATAGTTTATTTAGAATGGATGGACAAATATATATAAAACTTGACCCAATTTTTTTTTTTTTTTTATCAGCAAAAATGAGTTATTTTATTAACTCTAACTTGAGGTATAAGATATACCCTCCCTTACAAGTTTTTTTTTTTTTACCGAACCCTCCCTTACAAGTTACAATTGAAAATACTTGAATAGAAGTCTCAATGGAGAACCTTTAATTCTAAAAAATGCAACTCAAACTTTTAGACCAAGCCTTGAAACTAACAAGATTTAAAATTGAGAAATCAATTTGTAGCCTTGCTTCTCAACGATGTCCTCTGCCGATGTTTCTTTGTTTTGGAAAGTTGCATTATTCCTAACTTTCCATAATAACCAAATCATTAGAAAAATGCTTGACTATACCAATACTTGACCCAATTTTTATTGACAAAGAGAGTATAGTTTAATTTTCAATTTTTTATATTAGAAAAATTATCTATGAAGATAAGATCATTTTTTTCCAAGAACTAATTATTGAGTTGTCCGCTATTAGCATATTATATAAAATTGAGGTCATCTTTATTTTTTTTAAGAAGAAATTGAGGTTCTCTTAAATACACATTATTCATGTTTACTTGCAGTATGATAGCGCTCGTTTCAAAATGGAAAAATTATATTCATGGTGATTACATTATTATTGTTGTGTCTAATTTTTTTTTTTCTAAAAAAGTTATTGATGATAGTAGGAGAAAATGATTGAGAAGATAATTTGTAGGAAGGGAAAATGTTAATCACATGAATGCAGAGATACCACACCTTGACACTAGGTGGCTACCACCCGACCCGATTTATGTAAAATTAGCCATCATAGACGTTTTTTATGAAATTTGGAACCACCTAAGCTGATGTAGGTGAGGCTAAGCGGCCTAGTCGATTAGACACTTTTTTTTCAACATTTTCATTGTTTGGTTTATTAATTTTTTTTTTAAATTTAAACATTAAAGCTAAAAGGTAAAAGTAGATCGATAATTAATCCTAATGACTCATTTTCGTCGTTGCCCACATTTGAGTCTGTCGTTCATCGTCGTCTTCCCATTGGTTGTGGTATATTAAATATATTTGATTGAAAAATTATACATTTAAACCTTGTACATAGGTAAATTTGGGCAAAAGTTGAATATACGTATATTCCACCCGTCCACCAAAAGTGTCTCACTTTCGTTATTTATTTGTCCACTAAAAGTGTGTCATTTTTTTATTCGTCAACAATTAATTAAACTTTACACTCACAAATAATTATTTTATTTATACTTTATCCTTACTTTATCTATTTTTCTTAAAACATGTGCCCAAAAAATGGGACACAGTTTTGGTAGACGGAGGAAGTATATATTTGATTGGAAAGTTATTCATGATCATTTATTATGTATTTTTCTAAAAAAAAAAAAAAAAATCCTAGTCGATCGCCTAGACGGTTTAAGCGCTTGTCGGTCCGAATCCGCCCAATTAACGATTTTTGACTTTTGTATCCTTGATTAATTAAATTGATAATGATCACCTTATTTAGGAGGGGGAGTAGTGTAATTAATCATTATTTATTCTTATTAACCACCATAATTATTTTATAACATTTTTATTGTCACTTCCATTGAATTTTTTCCAACCAAGCCCCCCTAAATTCATTCAAAATTTAAAATTTTGCAATTTTTTTTATTATAATCGACAGTATGGTGATATTCTTTTTAAGTTTTAAATGACTTTAAATAAAATATGTGGTTTGTAAAATTCACAACAGTTTAAAATTTATGTTATTTTTGGATTTTGAGTTTGGTAGGTTTTAACTTTAATTATAATATAAAAGTAAAGGATGTTGTATTATAATATTGTAGGATTTGGATTTAAAAAATCTAATTTTAAAATTCGAATTAAATAATTTTTAAAATGCAAAATTTAAATCTAAATTCAAATTCGATTTTTTTTAAAAAAAAAAGACATACACTATAGGTCTTTACGTAAGTATTACACCTTGAAACCATAACAACTAACAAACTTATTGTTTGGAATTATATATAACTGACAATTCCATGATTTATGATTTTTTTCTTCGCCGAATTTTAGTTTTATTAAGTGGACGCTTGATTAAATTCTTCTATGAGTATGATAATAATTGTGGTGAATGTGAGAAAAAATATTAATAACATTTAAGGTATTCATTATAGTTGTAATACTACCAAACAGCCTATGTTAGTATTAATTTTAGGTTTATTAAATACATATGATGTGGTGTGTGTTTTTCGATGTGTTGGTTTGGTTGTCCACATGTTTCGCTGGAGGAACCAAAAATCTCCAATTATTCTTATCACGTAACAGACGCATTGGCGGATCTGCCATGCCTTCAGAGTTCAGAGTATATGCAAATTCATACCCTCTTTTTACCTAAAATATTGGGAAGTATATATTATATATAGATTATTTTAATAATGAATTTTCAAATATTAATAAATTGCTATATTATTAATTCGTGTAAGTTTATAAATACTCCGGTAAAAAAAAATATTTATAAATACTGAATTGAAAATCTCCTTCTTATCGGTTCTCAAATCTTAAACGATTCTATTTTTTTACTGATTCTAAAAGAAAGAGCAGTGGTCGAATGATGTGTTTGTATTGTGCATGTTAAAGGCTCAACTGTTTTTTAACCGCCAAGAGTTGACCTAATGATATATACTTGATATTTATGAGTATTTTCCTCTCTAAATCTTATATTCAGAATTTATAAGGTGAGAACAATTTTTAATATGGATCACTTATTACAAAACTTCGGATTGGTCCCTCAGAGTAGTGTATCCTTGGACGGATATCAAGTCATCAAAAGAGATTATAGATAGATGTGTTTTATAAAATAAGTCAGTACAACATTCCAAATAACTATTTCAAAATATAAGCACTTGTTGAGAATAATTGGAGTATCTTTCTTTAGATAAATATTTTTCTTTGTAATTTTTAATATAATATGTTTTTAAATTTTAGATTGCCTATATTGTGTTTATATAATTTGTTTAATATTATCAAAAATCAAAATTAAGCATACCTTGTTTCAATTTTCTAGATCCGCCACTTAACACACATATGATTATTTTCGGTGAAAATTCAACCTTTTCGCCAAAATTAAAACGAAAATGGTCAATGTTGAAAGAGTGAAAATTACAGGACTTTTTGCTGAATCGACAAAAGTTAGGTACAGGACCACTTGCGAATTTATGTATGGAAGTAGATATAAACCCAATTGTGATTTTAGAGATTACATGATGCATGAAGGTTTGTTTCATCAGGTCATTGCTTAATTTGTTTGAAGATATATACTAATGCTCTTTTGGAGTTCCATTATCATTTATGACAAGTGCACGTACCAAATCACCGGAGACGAACTCGATGCTTCCGATGACCCCATCGTTGGCAAACACAAAGTTCTTCCACCCTCCAGTCATGCTATATGTTCGTCCATTTCTACATGTCACTTTAACTGCCCATTTCCTTCCTTTTCCATCCTCCAATATTATTTCCCCTTTATTCAATATTCCCGTGCCTACTACGAATTCTTTGGGGAAGTCCTGCAACAATTTTTAGAATTCCAATTTCCAATTAACAATGACTGGGTCGGACACATGCGTACAACACTTAAATATGGAACAAATAATTTTGGTTTGATGCTTTGATAATCACCATTCTGAAACTGTGGAGATGATGCTCCTTCAGTTCCTTAAAAATCCCCACCTTCTTTCTGCATTTGAACCCGGTTCACCATTCTTCAACTCACCACCACCACCATCATCATCATCATGCCCATCACCATCATCATCCTCCCCATCCCCATCATCTGTTCAAGAGACTAGGAGACATGAATAATTGAAATAAAACAGCCAAACATGTGAGAAAATATAACCAATTAAATAAAAACAATGAGAAGATTATAAGCAAAGCAAAACAAAACCAGAGTAAGAGTAGTTCTTGTCGCAGCCAGTTGTATCATAAACCGAAACATGAAATTCAGAGTCATCAACAAGCTTGAATATCATAAAATCTTGGCGTTGCAAATTAATGTCTTTTGCAAAATTGGGCCATCCTTTGGTCAAGAAATGGAAATCCCCTGTTTGCTTAATTCCAACTCTCCACACCTTTCCAGATTGCTCATCAATTCTCAGTGTCATCATCTTTGAAGATTGTAGAATATGCCCATAATTCTTCACAAATTCTGGAGGTATTTGCTGCACAAGTAAATATCAATTAATTAGCATTAAATATTATGTAAGAGTGTGGCTACATATACTATGTATGAAAAAACTTACAAGCTTAGAGGTGGAGTGATTATCGTCGAACATCAACTTGCAAAAAGAAGCCATCTTCCAAGGAAAACAATCTGAATTTGGTGGATTTGGGAAAAAATCACACTATCAGTTAATTTATATTTGGCTGCAAAATTTCCAGTCCTGAAAAGCTAACAGAGACTATTCTGCGTTTCCTGTGTAATTTTTATTTCTTGAAAAAATTGACGGTATCTCAACTTTGAAGAAGTATACTTATTTAACCGGATAACACAATTAACTCTTTAAAATTTTGATTCTAGTGTTTAAATTTTTAATAATTTGGAACAAACACACTGTAATATCTTCAGTCCAAGAAAATTTACATTAATCTTTCTTTAAGCAGACAACAACATGCGAGAGGCGAAATATTCAAACATTAAAAATGATTTTTTTTTTTTTTTCAAATCTGAGTAACGCTTAAGACGAGAGAAATTTGAAAGACCAAGGAAGAATTGCAAATAACCCAGCTTTATACTACCAGAATCCAAAAGAGGAGAAACACACACCTTTTGATTTTAAAGCGGAGGTTTGGTGACAGTGGCCATGAAGAATGTCTCTCGGCGGTGCCAAGAAAGAAGATGGTAAAGAGCTGCTCCCCCTTCCAATCTCAATTGTCACTTTGTTATTTTACACGAATTTTAAGTGGTTTATTACTCCTCCTATTCAAAAATAAATAAATTGATTTTGATTTTCTTATTTTTCTGTCTATAAAAAATAGTCTTATTTTCTAAAATGAAAATAATAAATTTTATATACATCTTTAACTTTTTAATAATCGTAAAAAAGACAATAACCCTATTTTTTGTGGATGGGTATTTTTAGTGGTATTTTGGTAAGTAAAAATTAACGGAAAAAAAACTTATTTACATAAATCTTAGGCCGGGCCTATTAAATATATATGGGCGTCCAAACCGAATAAAAATAGATACTCCCTCTGTCGTAAATCAGTTTTCACAGTGTACTATTCAACCCTTTACAAAGACCTCTAAATTAGATCTCATTTCACAAATAATTACACATAAAAATATTTTTGCTTTGTTTCACTCACTTATAATGAACAATATTTTATCATTAAAAAATTATTTTATCCATTTAAAGACTACAAATCAATTTCATACTAGAGTCTAAAAAACTCAACCATGAAAATAGATATGAATAGGAGGGAGTTAAAATTTGCACAATATGCCCCCAATCAAACACACCATACATTTAACAATATAAAATAATTGGTCAAATAACACAACGGTTAAATTGTTTCTAGTTCTTGCTTTATTGTGGGTGACCGAGCGGTACTGAAACTAGAGTTGAAAACTAGACCTAAATTGCAATCAATTATTTTCAGGAAATGACAATAATAAATTATTTCGTTCTCTTCTCTATGTCCCCACGTATATTGAAAAATATTGTTTTTATGGTATTAACATATCTAGTGTTATTATATAGTTTTGGAAAACAATGTAAAAAGAAAAGAAAAAATTGATTGGAGCGTGGAAGAATGATTGGTGGAGGAAACAAAAATTAATAAAAAAAATGTATAATGAATGACAAAAATTTGTATGAGACCGTCTCATGACCATACAATACTCTACAAGTATTTACCTTCGTACATTATTTGGTAGGCAATTTTTTTTAAATAGGCCAAATAACAATATCAGTAGAAAAAATAGGGCTGCTGGAAAAATGTTTACGAATATAGGGTTGATTGCGCCTGGGAGAGGCGATCAAAAGAGAAGATCGCGCTCACCAGGCGCGACCAAAGCTTAACAAGATTTTCTACCCCTTGATCGCGCCTGGCAGAGGCGATCAACAGAGTAGATCGCGCTCCCCAGGCGCGATCAACACGAGCATTCGCCACGTCGTGGATCGCCTCTGACAAGGGCGATCCACGACACATTCTGAGCTTATATTTTCGCATATATGTCAATTAATTTCTATAACAGATATATACCTCGTCAGATTCAATTTAAATGAAAATTATGTGAAGAAAAGGGTTTGATTTGTATTTTGGAGAGAAAAAAGATTTTTTTTTTCCTTGTATTTTGGAGAAGACATTCCTCAGCAATGCCATCAGAGTCCCCTTTTCCCCGACAAGGTATTCAACATGGGGTACCTCAGTCTGCTCCACGCACGCAGTATGGTGCTGGAAATGGTATGCAATTTACAAAATTACACTTGTAAATATGTCATTAAGTGGATTTACATTTATTTAGTTATTATAATTTTTTTATAACATGTGACAGATGCTTCCACGTCTGAATTTTTGGGTAACACGCAACCAAGTGCATATGGTATGTAATTCAATATTAAGAAATTATATTTATTATTTTATTTATTATATATGCATATCACTGTTAATTTGATAGCAGCCTGACAATCAAATGAGGGGGCGTCTCAGCCTACGCCTCACACACATTATGGGTTACCCTCATTTGGACATGGAGCTTACACACAACCTGCTGGAGATGGTATGCAAGTTACTAAATCCCGAAATTACACAAATAAATAATATTTTTAAGGGATAATGTTTATTTATTTGTAATATATTATTGTTAACTTGATAGTTGGTTGGGGTAGCTATGAGGGGGTACCTTAGTCTGCTTCTGCATCGACGTTTCAACAGGAGGTGCCTCAGCCGAGTTTTCACACACCTTATAATGAACCAGGTATTTAATATCAACCCCTATAAGTAAATGTATATATTGTAAAATATATTATTGATCTAAATTCATTAAATGTGTGACAGATCTTCTAACATCATGGGGTGGTTCATTTACTGAGATGTTAAACACGGGTATTGATTTGAATACCTATTATCAACCTGAATTCTCAGAAGAACAACCAAATTACACTTCAACGCCTATACCATTTGCGGGCACAAGTGAAAACCTTGGACCAAGCCAAGATGAACAACAACCTCGTCGTGGTCATCGTGATAGACGTCCGACACGATGTGACACGGGTGGTCATTTACGTCGCCACTAATTGTATGATATTTTATATATATATTTAATTGATAATTTGTTTTA
This sequence comes from Ballota nigra, assembly GCA_947034835.1. Taxonomy (NCBI): domain Eukaryota; kingdom Viridiplantae; phylum Streptophyta; class Magnoliopsida; order Lamiales; family Lamiaceae; genus Ballota; species Ballota nigra. The sequence goes on along the minus strand of OX344723.1, from coordinate 111,236,361 downwards.
TGTCTGCAATTTTAAATACCGCTACTTGTGATATTTTTTTAAATTAATTTTAATTCCTTAAAAATTATGTCCAGTAAAATTTGTTCCCATATAAAATTAAATTTATTCATTAATACAATTACACAAATAATTTAAGTAGTACTACCTCCGTCCCATTTTTTTAATTAATTTTAATTAACTAATTTGTTCCCGTATAAAATTAAATTTATTCAGTAATATTATTAAATTTATTCTCGTATAAAATTAAATTTTAAATACCCTCATCTTTCACCCGCCATTTTAGTATTCCTCCTCCTTCCTTCATTTTGACCGAAATTTCAGTCCAAAATATAAAATTAAATTCCTTTTAGAAAAAAAAATGAGGGCTGCTTATGTCCAAAATACAAGGAAAAAAAATCTTTTTTCTCTCCAAATTACAAACCAAACCACTTTCTTCACAGAATTTTCATTTAAATTGAATCTGATGAGGTATATATCTGTTATAGAAATTAATTGACATATATGCGAAAATATAAGCTCAGAATGTGTCGTGGATCGCCCTTGCCAGAGGCGATCCACGACGTGGCGAATGCTCGTGTTGATCGCGCCTGGGGAGCGCGATCTACTCTATTGATCGCCTCTGCCAGGCGCGATCAAGGGGTAGAAAATCTTGTTATGCTTTGATCGCGCCTGGGGAGCGCGATCTTCTCTTTTGATCGCCTCTCCCAGGCGCGATCAACCCTATATTCGTAAACACTTTCCGAACAACCCTATTTTTACTATTGATGTTGTTATTTGGCCTATTTAAAAAAAAATTGCCTTATTTGGTAGCCCATATACTTTTTAAACGCTGTCCGTCAAATTATGAAGTCGAGGCTTGTAAAAGAATCATGAGAAATATGGAAAAATACTACTTTTAATTTTGTGTTTTTTTAAATGCCACTTAACATTTTCTTTTTATAAAAATATTACTGAAAAGTGTCGTACAAGGGTCGCACAGAGCACCGAGTGGGGCATTATTGTAAAACAAAAATAGGTGACATTTTTTAGAATCAAAACTTGATAGTGACATTTATCCATACTTTCCAATTAGATCTTATGGGATAGTTATAGTGAAAAATGTTTTGCATGCTACTTCATCAAAACCAAATGTGTACTGGGAATGGCATGCGCTTTGAAGACATCTCCTCACAAAAAATTCTATATATCCTGTTAGATTATCACATCACAGCATGCGCATGCATGCATCTCTTGCATGCACTCCATGCATTCGTATCCACAGAAGTGAAGAAAGATCTGGAAAGCTCAAGCTGTTAGTTAGTTATCAAGTTAGTTATCAAGATACAGTTAGTTAGTTATCTGCATATCATTGCTTAGCCAGCAAGTCAGTCAGGAAGTTGTTGTAACAAGCTATACTCTAGAATCTTCCACATCACACAACATACACGGCTATTCTATAAATACGTGTACATATCATTGAAACAATCAGGAATGAAAATATGAATTCCCAACATGGTATCAAGGGTCAATTTTGCTTGTTTTCCATCTCTTTCTTCTAGCGATCTTCTGTAACCGTCTTCTTTCCTTACTCCTCTCTCCTTCCCTGATCAACCATGGCTTCCATTCCTTCTAAACTTCCACAATTCATAACCCTAACCATTCGTCTGGATTTCTCTAACTACGCTTACTGGCGTTCTCAAGTCCTCGCAACGGTTCGTGCACATGGATTTGAATCGGTCCTCCTAACAACTTCAGCAACAATACCAGATTCGATGATGATCGATGAAGTTTCTGGTACTTCCATTCCTAATCCAGAGTTCCTAACCTGGCAACGGAAGGATCAATTTCTTATGAGTTGGATGTTCAGTTCAATCTCTGAGAACATGCTAGGTCATGTTAGTCGCTGTTCTCACTCATTTGAGATTTGGCAGATTTTGGAAGATCTCTATAGGTCTCAATCCAAAGCTCAAATTATGCTTAAGGTTCAAATTGCAGACTCTCAAGAAAGGAGACCTCTCCATTGATAAGTATATCCTACAGCTTCGCTCGATTGGTGATGCGATCTCTGCTTCCGGTCATTCGATCTCGGATGATGATCTGGTGATGTATTTGCTCAGTGGCTTAGGTCCTGAATTTGATGTTGTCGTGGTGAACTTGACTACTAGACATGAATCACTTCCTCTATCAGAGGTTCAATCCATTCTTCAGACGTTCGAAATGTGTTTACTCCATAATTCTGCTTCAAGCAACGTCCATACATCCACTGGAGGCTCTTCTGTTCCTCCTACTGCACATGTTTCAACCAGAGATTCTGGATCTGCCTACAAAGGCAACAACACTACAAATGGCAACTTAAACCGATTCAAAGGAAAACAAAAATTCTATGGGAAGTCCAAAGTCATCTGTCAATTATGTGGCAAGCCGAATCATGTGGCTGCAAAGTGCTATAAGAGATTTGATACTCACTTTTCAGGCCTGGAAAACAATCAATCTGGTGGCTCGAACACTTCTCCAAATCCTGGATCATATCAGCCTCAATCTCACCTAAAGCTCCTTCAGGTTACTCGACTGTCAACTATTCTATTTCTAATGATGTTCCTTCTACTTCTGGTCATGGTACAGGTTAGTGGTTAGTAGATAGTGGAGCTACTCACCATGTTACCTCTTCACTCAGCAACTTACAGATTCAGTCACCGTATCAAGGTAATGATGGCTTGAAGTTGGTAATGGCACTTCTCTTCCCATATTACATTTTGGTTCGTTTACACTCCCTGGTTTACTTCCATCTTCCTCTGTATTGTTGAATCAAGTCCTACATGTGCCTGATATAACCAACAACCTCATTAGTATTTCTCAGTTTTTAAAGGATAATGCGGCTTTTATTGAGTTTCATTCCACCTATTGTCTTGTCAAGGATCAGAAAACACATCAGGTTCTACTGAGAGGATTGCTTAAGCATGGCTTATATCAGCTGGACTTGGGTCATCTGAAGTCTACAGCAAATAAAGTTGTTTCTCCTCCTTCGAATAAGATCAGCTTTGCTGCTATCAAGTCTCAGAATGCATCTCTGTGGCATTGTAGACTAGGACATCCTCATGGGGAAACTTTATCTTCTGTTTGTAAACTAATGAACATTGAGTGTAATAGTCAGCCTTTGTTTTGTGATTCTTGCAAGTGTGGCAAGATGCATCAGATGCATTTCAAGTCTGTTATTGTTAAAAGCTCAATTAAACCTTTTGATGTGTTACACATGGATGTTTGGGGGCCTGCTCATTCTGTTTCGTTGGATGGATTTAAGTATTATTTGTCCATCATTGATGAGTTCACACGTTACTGTTGGATTTTTCCTTTGCACTTGAAGTCCGAGGTTTTGACTATAGTCATTAGGTTCATGGCTTTCATTGAGAGACAGTTTGATTCAAAGGTAAAAGCTGTTCAATGTGACATGGGGGGAGAGTTCAGAGCCTTAAAGCCTTACTTTGCTTCTGTTGGTATTCGGATTCGACACTCTTGCCCTCATACGCACCAACAAGATGGTTTAATTGAGAGGAAGCATCATCATATTACGGATATGGATATTACTCTTTTATCTCAAGCTTCCTTACCCATGAAATACTGGTGGGAGGCTTTCTCCACTGCTGCCTTTCTCATAAACACATTGCCATCTCCTGTACTTCACAACAAATCTCCTTACTACCTCCTACATAACAAGATTCCTGACTATTCATTTTTACGGGTCTTTGGCTGCTCTTGCTTCCCCTTTCTCAAGCCTTATAACTCTCACAAACTTCAATTTAGATCATCAAAGTGTCTGTTGTTGGGGTACAATGATAATCATCTCGGCTACAAATGCTTACATCCTTCTGGGAGGGTCTATATCTCTAAAACAGTGGATTTCAATGAACTTGAATTTCCTTATACATCTCTCTTTTCCAGGTCTCCTACACATCCCTCCAATCCACCTCTTATCAAGTCTTCACTTCCAGTCCTTCCACTTCCCTGTCTACATCCGGGTACCACTTCTCTTTCTCCAACTTCTTTTTCCTTACACCTTCCCATTCCTCCTGTTTCCCCGCCTCCTCTAAATCAGGCTTCGGCTTGTTTTGACATCTCCGGCAACTCCCGTCACTCTCCTACAGAAGCTTCTTCCCTTGCCTCACTACCTTTACCTGCTCCTATTGTTCTGATTGCTCCTCCACCCTTTCCTCCTTCTCATCCCATGCAGACCAGGTCCAAATCTGGTATTTTCAAACCCAAGTCTTTCCACACCACATCACCTTCTCCTATTCCGGAACCTCTAACTGCCTCTGAGGCTCTCTTGGATCCCGATTGGAAGTCGGCTATGGTAGACGAATATTCTGCTCTTGTTCAGAAGGGTATATGGGATCTTGTCCCTTACACATCAGACATGAACCTTATTTCGGCCAAGTGGATTTTTCGAGTTAAGTACAAAATGGATGGGTCCGTGGACAGGCTTAAGGCAAGATTGGTGGCTCGTGGTTTTCAACAAACTGTTGGGGTCGATTATTTTGATACTTATAGTCCGGTTCTCAAGCCCATTACCTTGCAGATAGTCTTCTCTCTTGTTGTTACTCGGGGGTGGATTATTCAGCAAATTGACATTAACAATGCCTTCTTGAATGGTGATCTTAACGAGGACGTTTACATTTATCAACCTCAAGGATTTATTGATTCCTCCAAACCGAACCATGTGTGCAAACTCCGAAAATCCTTGTATGGTCTAAAGCAAGCTCCGAAGGCGTGGTATGACAAACTAAAGGGCTTTCTAATAGACTACGGGTTCACTCATTCTACGTCGGACCATTGCCTTTTTCACATGCATTATCAGGGGAAACTTACTTACTCTTGTGTGTATGTAAATGACATTTTGGTCACTGGTGATGATTCTTTGAAGGTGCAGGATATTATTCATCAACTCAATAAAAGTTTCTCTCTCAAGACTCTTGGCCAAGTAAATTACTTTCTAGGCCTCGAAGCAGCCATCTCCCCCTCTTGTATTACCCTTACACAGTCCAAATACATTCATGACTTACTAACCAAAACAAATCTTCTCAACTCGAAACCAACTCCTTCTCCTTTGTGTCCTTCGTATAAGCTTTCTGCAAATGACAGCCCACCTCTTGCCTCTCCTACTCTTTATCGTAGCACCATAGGTGCTCTTCAATACCTCACACTCACTCGACCCGGCATCGCCTTTAGCGTAACAAACTAAGTCAGTTCCTCCAAAACCCCACCCAAAACCATTGGCAAGCTTGTAAAAGAGTCCTTCGGTATCTAAAGGGTACTTCATTCCACGGTCTTTCTTTTTTTTCCGTTTCAAAATTTTCTTTGCAGGGTTTTGCGGATGCCGACTTCGCGTCCTCGCTTGATGATCGCAGAAGTACTTCGGGATATTGCATCTTTCTTGGGGATAATTTGGTGTCCTGGTGCTCTAAAAAGTAGTCTGTGGTCGCTCGTAGTAGTACCAAAGCCGAATATCGGTCCCTCGCTGTTGCCACCACGGAGATGATGTGGGTCCAATCTCTTTTCTGAGAACTTCGTCTTCCGCTGCCTCCTCAGTCTGTTCTTTGGTGTGACAACTCCGTCGCAATTACCCTTGCTTTCAGTCCTTCGTTTCATTCCGAATGAAGCACGTTGAAATCGACGTGCACTTTCTTCATGGAAAGGTGCAGGCTAAATCTTTGGATGTTAGATACGTTCCCTCTGAAGATCAAGTTGCAGATATACTGACCAAAGCCATCTCCCCTTCTCGGTTTCAAGAGCTGCGGCATCGTTTGCATCTTCAAATACCCTCCAGTGTGGTCTCCACATCACAGCATGCGCATGCATGCATCTCTTGCATGCACTCCATGCATTCGTATCCACAGAAGTGAAGAAAGATCTGGAAAGCTCAAGGTGTTAGTTAGTTATCAAGATACAGTTAGTTAGTTATCTGCATATCATTGCTTAGCCAGCAAGTCAGTCAGGAAGTTGTTGTAACAAACTATACTCTAGAATCTTCCACATCACACAACATACACGGCTATTCTATAAATACGTGTACATATCATTGAAACAATCAGGAATGAAAATATGAATTCCCAACATATCCATGTCAATGTTGAATATTTTTTTTTCCCTATAATACAAAACAAACATGTTGTGTTAAAGTTTAATTATATAACAAAATCAACATTGAATTTTAAGAGATAATTTTGTAAATTTTTATGTATAAAATAAAAAAATGAGCCGGATTATATATTTATTTGAGCCAAAAATAGTGACATTTTGAGCAATGTTGTTGATATTATTGTAGTAGCATCCTGCCTGCCCCTCCCGTCACCTTTTTTTTTTCAATCAATTTTGGATATGCCTGCAATTGTTTGTTTGTTTAAGAACCAATTCTCCATATAAAAATTTTGCTCTCGTCTAAAAATTTTAACTTACATAGAGTGTAAAATTAATCCGTTTTAATTATTTTCTCTTACTCATTGACCGAATTCAACTTTCATTCTTTTGGGGAGTTTCAATGAGTAGACAATTTACAATAGGTGAAGTTGCTCTTAGCAAATATCGAGTCCAAGATCTTTTTCATCCCAACTAAAAATCCGAATTTATAAAGAGGTATGAAATCAATTCATTTAATTATTTTCCTTACAATTATATGATAATTATTGACCATACTCTATTTGTGAAATAAAGTACTTCATACTCTATTTTAAAGGATAGAGTATCTAAAATGAAAAAAAATACTTAAGAGATCATTTCATCACATAGATTCAGCATAAATATTAAAGGCACGCATGCATACTTTTGTGTTTATTGTGAGGAGATTGCATTTTAGGTAACCTCCTCTAATAAACTTAATTACTTTTCATGAGGCAAAGTTTCAGCCTAAACTCAAATGTTAGCTTGCAACCAGAATAGATTGATGAGCCATTTCATAGAGTTATATAGAAATGAAGCATTCAATACATATTTGCTGAGATTTGGTTTACATAGTAATATTTATTTACATCATAAACCCACTTTAATACTCATCAACTACCAAAACATTCAATAATCTTGTTATACTTAAGTAATTTCTTTCACTTTCCACTCGTAAATCACAAAAGCAAAAATCTAGATAGAACAATATAGTTACTAACTAATGAATCCTCTAAAAAGATATATGCTCAAAGCATCGTGCACTATGTTGCACGGGTGCGGGGTGCGGGAGCGATACGACACGGGTGCGGGGATACGGTGTTTTTCAAAAAATTTAGGATACGATTCGGTAAGGATACAAATATTTAAATTTATTTTTATTATATATAATACATGTAATAAATTAAAAATATAGATAAATTTTATCTAAATATGCAACAATTAAATATCATTAACTTACACAAATCATAATAAAAATTTCAATCTACATATTTATAAAATGGTCAACTCACATTAACATCATTATCATTATCACTTGTCATAACCATTATCTCTAGAAAATTTAATAATTACTAGAAAATTGGAAAACATATATATTTTAGAAATTTCTCCAAATTATTTAATTATATAAGAATTAAGAAATTGAAATACTTGGTTGAATGATATATTATTTGATTTGTTTGTTGACTAATATATTTAATTATTTATATTTTAATATTAAATTTAAAAAAAAATTACAAAAATTAATAAATTTTGCAATATTTTTATCCGATTTGCGTATCCCCACGTATCCCCCGCGTATCCTAGGAGGGGGATACGCGTATCCCATTTAAAAAATAAAAACAAAAAAAAAATCGGATACGCCACGTGGCGTATCGGGTGTGAATCCGACGCGAATCGCACCCGCACCCGTATCCGATACTGCATACCCCCAAAATTTGAAGAATCCGTGCAACATAGATCATGCACTCTTTTAGCTGCAATTACTAGGTCAAGACCCATGTGATCGTCTCTTAAAATCAATTTCCCTAGTCATTCACCTTGCAATATTGATGTAATCTCTTGAAATATTTATGTAATTAACGTCTTTTACATGACTTTTTAATTTAAAAAAACCTAGTACTAAATTTTTTACTTGACGAAAAAAGGTAGCTAGTAATTATAGTAAGAGTGACAACGATATATGGAGCGTGGATATTATATTTTAGTATGATGATTGTTATTAATTTTTAAGATAATAGTGTAAATACTGATATATCTTTTGTAGATTAACATGGATATATACGTTGATAAAAGCATTTATTTTAAGGAGACGGCTTCACAGTACATACCATTTCCAGTAAAGTTTCAGGCTACAGCTAGCGTGCCACAGAAAAATAATGGACACAAAGAAAGATAGTACACATTTGGTTTTCAGTATTACTTTGAATTCCCATTGCAAAAATCAAAGGGGAGAGGAAAAAAAAAAAAGCAATGGGCACGAAATCGGAGCAAAGGCCCTCTTTCTTCAAGCTGGTTAACGACACCGAGTCCACTCGCCTCTTTGTGAGTCATTCCTCCATCCATTGATACGACGTCGTTGTTGTTCGATTGAGTAATTTCTTTGTTTAATTTCAGGAATACGGGTCGACCTTCCCCAAAAATGTGAAGCTAAGGATCAAATCGGGGAGAAAATGGGAGGTGAAAGTGGAAGCGATAGAAAATGGGAAGTTCTGCTTCGGAATGGGATGGGATACTTTCGCACGAGATGTGGGGTTGAAATTTGGAGAGGCTTTGCTTTTCACCTTCGACGACGACGGATCAACTCTCGATGTCGAACTTTTCGGGACAAAATGCTGCGAATCTGAATTTCGAGCGAGTATTCCGGTGATTGAAGTCTCTGATGAAGACTCTGATGGTTCTCTATGCGAGGATATGAATCCCAGCGCTCGTGGTTAGTCTTCTCCTTCTTAATTTCTGAATTTTTCGTAATAATTTGTAATTTCTGTTTTTAATTGTGAAAATTGGGGTTAATTTAGCAAAATCGGGATGGGGGAGATCGCCGCCGCCGGAAAGTGTGGGAAGGGGGAAACCGCAGCCGCCGGGAAGGGGGAGACCGCCTATTAAGAGGAGGAAACCCCCTACGAATTTCATGGACGTGGAATCTGCTTCCTGTGATCCTGACTTTGCGTCATATTGCCAGGTTAATTAGCTATGTCGAATATTGTTTATTAATGAGTTAATTTTACAGTTTTTATTAAAGGAATAAAATCCCCTGTGTTTAATAGAATTATGCGAGGTCGCCGTCGCCGGGAAGTGTTGGAATTCCTGCAAAAAGGGGAAGGGGGAGACCGCCGATTAGGAGGAGGAAACCCCCTTTAAATTTCATGGAATCTGCTTCCAGTGGTGATAAACTTGATGATCCTGACCTTGTGTTCTTTTACCAGGTTACTTAGCTATGTCGATTATTGTTTATTAATTAATTTTACAGTTTTCATTATTGGTAAAATTCCCCATTTGATAAAAATATGCACGAGACTCCCGCAAGTTTTATTAAGTGCATAAAAAATACTTTACGTTTGATAAAAGTATGCTCGATACTCGCACTGTCCACATTTGATATTTATATAATTTGTGTATATGTGTTTTCGGTTGAAATTATGTGAGTGTTTTTTATAAATATATGAATTCACACTCCAATTTTACGTAGTTAGTGTTCTTTGAACAAAAATTATTAATGGGATGTTCAACAATATATGGAGAATTTTATGCGATTAATGAAACACAAATGTGCTTTGTGCATTCATCATCAATCCTGTATTATATTTTTACCGTGAAATGTAAATTGAAATGAGTGCACTCATTTATTCAATGTCTCTAATTTCAAACAACTGAGCTACTAAGTATGAAATTTTGAGTAGTAACGTAGAATAATATGGGTTGAGGATCCCATGAGATAGAAAGGAGGGAGAGATCGGTAGGAATAACAATAGGGTAAGTAAATATTCACACTTTATGTCTTTGTCTTTGCATGCTTAATAGTACTTATAAAAAAAAATTAAATAAATTAATTTTACATTTTTTATAGGTTCGAATTTTTAGATGAGGCAAAAAAAATTTGATGCTTAGTATTCCCTCTATCTTGGTACTAGTTTTTTTTGTTTAAAAATATATTTATTTATTAATATATAAAGTGTTATTTTTGTTTTTTTATGAAATATTAAAAAAAAAAAAAGTAAAAAACTTAAAGCGGAATAAAGGTGGTAGGATATGCATTAATTGGACTCTGAATCAAACTTTACTTGTACGTAATCACATTCACCCCTCTTTAGGTTTTCTCAAATGATCAAATAGACCTTAAAAAGTTTGTTTATATTATCAGTCGAAGTTTATGGTTTGTTCAAGTCATTAAACCAAACCTGTAAATTCAGAATTGTTTGTTAATTTACCAAAATCCAAGAGTTATTAATAAAATAATAGAGATTCTCCGCTACCTTTAAAAGCTTACCTCCACAGTTGCAAATTGAAAAAAAAAAACAAACTTTAGGAGGAATTTCATTATTTCAAAATTATTATTTATATATTAATATATATTTGAGATGGTTAATTTAATTTATATATATACCTATAGTTTATTGATGAGGTATTTATGAATGTTTTGCAGGCTTGGAGGCACACGATGTAATTGCCGGATTCTACAGTAGTTTAGTTAAGGCCGTCGTTGATTATCGTATTGTCATTACTTATTTTAATCATCTGACTAGTTTATTTGTACTGAATTTATTTAGGCTTTCATGTTCTAGAATTAATTTGGTTATTGCTATTTGACATATGGGTTGTTATTTAAACAAATTTAATGGTGCTAACTTATTAGGTTTTGTCTCTTGTATTTTTTTATTTTTTTATTTTTTAAAGGGTTGTGTCTCTTGTTTGCTATATGCATATAGAGTAATTTTAAAATAAAGCTATTGAATCAAAGTTTTTTCTCAATTAGCTATATGCATTCGATGAGTCTCCCGCGTTCTATGCGGATTGTTAGCAAACTTAATTTAGAATTTTGTACTCCCTTTGCTCTCAAAATTTGATCCTGTTATTTTTTGTACGGTTATTAAAAAAATTAATATAATATGTAAAAAGTAAAAATATTGTGTCATATTAAGTACAAAACAAATTATTTTAAAAATATTATGTGTGTATGTTGAAAAGTGTGAATAAAATTTATTATTTTCATTTTAAGCAATATGATATTTTTTGGGAACGATCTAATAAGACAACCAAAACTATTTTTTAAGAATGAAGTGAGTATTTTATTAATACATAATCACATTACTCTATATCCGGCAAATTTTTTTATTTGGGGTATATTTGAAAGGGGGTGATGAAAATAGGGTGGAAGGGCAGGTGTTTTTGAAAATAAAGGGAATCGCGCCTACCAGAGGCGATATAAGCTTGAATCACGCCTACCAGAAGCGACTTTGGTGTACCAGATTTTGTCGGGTAAACTCGCCTCTGCCAGAGGCGAGTTCCGACGTGTCATTTGTCGTGGGCTAAACACGCCCCTACCAGAGGCGCGCCTGCCAGTCCCACGAGCCGTGCCAGACGCCTTGGCATTTTCTGTTCCGACGTGGCGTTTGTCGTGGACTAAACTCGCCTCTACCAGAGGCGCGCCTGCCAGTCATGTTTGGCGTTTTCTGTTTGGCGTAAGAATACTACTTCCTCCCCCTTTGGCATGGCGTGGGAATACTCCTTCCTCCCCCACTGATATATAGTTCTTACTCCTTCATTATCCTTCTCCTTCCTACCTCACTCCTCTCCTCATTATCCTTCTTCTTCGTACTCCTTCCTTCCTCTCTTCTTCTTCTTCTTCAAATGAACTCCCTACTTTCAGTTTAAAAAAAACGAGGCTAGTCAATAAGAAAAATAAAATTTGTCCTCCAAACTACAAACTTGCAGTCTCACGTATTTGATGAATTGATATTTTGCTATCTACCTGAGGAGTACAGACACTACAAATTAAGTGGTAAATATTTCAATTTTTTTTTTTATATTTTTAGAATTATTTTGCATGCAATTTTTTGAAATAGTGTATATATAGTATATATATAATGTCGATATATATATATATATATATATATATGTTAGAGAAATTACATGTTTTAGCATGTTACTTTTGATTTATTTTGATTTAAAATTGGTAGTAGTGTTGCTATTTCGATTTAAAATAACATTAATAAGGTCATAGTGTTGTTATTTTGATTTAAAATTGGTAGTAGTGTTGTTTCTTTTGGTTTATTTAGTGAATGTTTTGGTGATGCATAACTTTTATACATTTGAAGAATCGAAGAGTAAATTAGACATTTTATCAATCAAAGTTATTAAAGTAAAATTTGACTTTTTTTTAACGTGATGTTAATAACCATTATGTATACAATGTAAGTTTATTTTTTATAAAATTCTAGTGTTTTTAGTGTTTTAAAAAATCTAGATTTAATATATATATAGTGTATTAAAAAACTCTAGATTACTTACTTGATAAAAATATTGATCATCATTTTAAATTTTAATATAACTAACAACTTACTTAATGAAAATATTGATCATCATTTTAAAATTTAATTTTTGCAATCATAAGATAATTTTATTTAACTATAATAAGAGATTAAGAGATAAAATAAAATAAAATGAAATAAATGAAATTAAATAAAATATTAAAAACGAAATAAAAAATAAAAAAATAAAAAAAACAAAATTAAAATAAATAAAATAAACGAAATAAAATAAATTAAAAAAATAAAATAAAATAAAATGAATTAAACGAAATAAAATAAAATAAAACTAATTAAAATAAAAAAACGAAATTAAAATAAAATAAAATAAACTAAATAAAATAAAATAAAACGAATTAATTTTATATTCTCAATGTATTTGAGAATTTTCTATTTAGAAAATTTTAATTTGTGAAAAATTAAGAAATGGAATTAAGAATATTAAATACTTTTTATTTGTTAAAAATTAAGAAATGGAATTAAGAATATTAAATGTAACAATAAGACTATATATATTCCTATCTTTTGTTAATACACCCATCAAAAAGTGTTCGGAATAAAATTCCAATACTGCAAAAAAAAAAAAAAACACTAAAAATGTATGGAAATTAGGGTGTTGGGTTTGATTTACTATACTAGATGTAAACATAATTGAGGCTAATAATTAATTTAGTGCCTATAGATAAATTTTTTATAAGTGTTTTGTGTTGTTGAAGATATGTCAACCTCTCGCGACATTGGAATCATTGTGCGCTCTTGCGGAGCTGTTATTGAAAAAAGAAGAGTTGATCGTATGCTTGATTTCTACGATCTATTACGTGAGTTGTCTGATGTTACGGGATTAGATTTGCGAGTGTATTCTTTGAATGTGTCTTGGGTTTATATTTATTTAATTATTAAATATTTTTATAACATGTTACAGATGCTTCTACATCGATGGGCCAACAGTATGGAGCGTCTCGAATTTTGGGCAACACACCAACTGCATACGGTGTGTAATTCAATATTATCAAAGTTACAATAATAAATTAAAATTATTCAAGAAATTATATTTACTTGTTTATGTATATTTCTATTAATTTGATAGATGCTCGGCAATCAAATGAGTGGCCACCTCAGCCTACGCCTCACACAAGTTATGAGTTGCCCTCATTTGGACTTGGAGCTTCTTACACACATCCTGCTGGAAATGGTATGGAAGTTACACATAACCCTTAATAAATAATATTTTTTTAAAGATTATGTTTATTTACTTATGATATGTTATTGTTAACTTGATAGTTGGTTGGGATAGCGTTGAGGGGGTACCCCAGCCTGCTTCTACATCGACGTTGCAACAGGAGATACCTCAACCCAGTTTTCAGACACCTTATAATGAACCAGGTATGTAATATCAACTTATAAATAGTATATATTTTAATATATATTATTGATCTAAATTAACTAAATCTGTGACAGATCTTCTTACATCATGGCCTGGTTCATTTACTGACATATTAAATACGGGTATTAATATGAGTACATATTATCAACATCGACCTCAATTCGCACAACGCCCAGTTTACAGTTCAACGCCTATACCATATGCGGACACAACCTCAGAGGGGCGCGGACCAAGCCAACATGAACAACAACCTCGTCGTAATTATCGTGAAAGACGTCCGCCGCAATGTGGAACGGGTGGTCGATTGGGTCATCGCTAATTGTATTGGTACTATTATTATAAATGTCATTTTTTTTACATTTTACATTTATTACTTAAAAATATTATTTAGTGTTTGAAATAATTTTCAATTTTTATGAAATAGTTTATAGTTTCTTTTGAACCAATAAATTTTTTTTTTTTTTAAGATAGTATAAATATAAACCAATTTCAATACACAATTATATTTATCTCCACTAACAATTAGGGTTTTACACCATCTCAATAGCAATTTGGGTTTAGTTATAATATATCATTGAATAATCATCACATAATCATTGAACAATAATTACTAAAATCAACTCAAATCCACCCTATTTTAACCCACTTAATCATTGAACAATCATACATAATCGCCCCTCCCAAAGGCGATGTAAAAAAAAAAAGTAAAACACGCCTCTCCCAACGGCGAGATAAAAAAAAAAAGGGAAACTCGCCCCTCCCAATAGCGAGATAAAAAAAAAGAAAAAAAAAAGGGAAACTCGCCCCTCCCAAAGGCGATTCCCTCTAATTTCATAAACAAACTCACAACCACTCTATATTATCAATCCCACTTACTATTCACCATATATACATAAATTTGCCCTCTATATCCACATGTTGCGTTGGGTTTCTAATTCCACTTTATTAAAAAAATATTAAACTTTGATTAATTATTCATGAATATAATAAATATACAAAGTATAAAGTGAAAATGATTCATACATGAATCAATAAAGAGAATTAATTGTTTTTACTAAAGAGTATTAATCGTTTTCACTGAAAAATATTATTGGTTCCCAATTAAAAAAACCGCAATCAAATGATAAGAAATTAAGAACAATCATTCTAAAAGAAAAGGGTCAAATAAATATGAAGAAAAAATAAAGTTATTCCAGATTTAGTAAATGGTTTAAACCAAATTGATGACTTCATCAATCTTTTTTCAAATAAAATCGAACCCCAATTAAAAAATACCGACAAATCAAATTCTTACTTTCCGGTTGAAGATAAATTGTCATTAACCTTACATTCAAATTTCAAAGAATCGGGTACGAGGGTATCATAAAATCATGAAATTAGTTCAACAAATTCATACCACCAAATTCTCTCCACCAAGCTCTCCTCTAAACTGTGGATAGTGCTACTATTTATGTAGATTAATAATTTTGTGGTGGTGATTTGTTAGTTTATTGTGGAATTAAAAGATCAATCTGGAGAAAACAGCATGAATGAAGATGTCTAACACAGTTTTAATGGTAGGGTCTTATGTGTGTGACTTTAAATAGATTAAGGGGACGCTTGATTTGCCGCACTTTAATGATAATAAGAATGAAAATTTACTTTCAATCTATATTCTTATATTAAAAATAATATGTTGGAGATGAATAATTTCAATGATGGAATTGCATCTTGAGTGTCATGCCCCAAATTTAAAATAAAAATAGATAATCAGTGATTGTTGGTGGAGGAATATTGGAGTGATTGAATAGAATGATTGTAGGAAGGGAAATGAGTAATCAAAATGGAGTAGTGATTATCTTATTTAAGAGAAAAGATAATGATTTTGTTCTCATGAACTAGCATGGTAATACTAATTGTTAATCTCATTCTCAAACCTATTGGAAAATTACTAAACGTCCCTTATGAGTTTATTTGATTATTGTTACAGCAGGAAATATCCTCACCTGACAGGGGGTCAGATTCCCGAAGATACACTGACCCGACAAGATCGAGGGTCTACATCAGAAAAGAACATTTAATGTATTATAGATCTACTATTGATCGTTAGGTTAATAATTGTAATAAATCCCTAATTATATCCACTTTTGGGTCTTTGAGGGTGAACCTCTATAAATAGGAGGTCACCCCCTCATTGTAAGAGTTCACATTTTTCCCCATATTCATCATATATGCAAAAAGCTCTCATTCAAGGGAAGAACGCTCGTGTTCGATTACTTTTATTGTTTGTCAGGCATAACCCAATTAGCCACATACATGTAACCATACGAAAATGTCTGTCAATAATTTGGCGCTAGAAGGAGGGTGCAAAAATCCAAAAATTATTCAAAGATTGTCGGGAAAACCTTCAAATCTTCAAGTGTTCTTGAAGAACACCTTCAAATCTTCAAGTATTCTTCAAGAACACCTTCAAATCTTCAAGTCTTCATAGGCAATCTTCAAATCTTCAAAGACCTCATCTTCAAGTCTTCAAGCTTGAATCTTCAAATCTTCAAACCTCATCTTCAAATCTTCAAGTTTTCATCTTCAAATCTTCAAACATTCACCAAGAACATCTTAATGTTTATATCAAATCTTCAAGTTCATCTTCAAATCTTCAAACATTTCTCAAGAACATTTTCAAATGTTCATATCAAAATTCAAATCATCAAATCTTTTCCATAAACAAAAAATTCTTATATTTACATATACACTGTCCATTCTTAAACTTTTATCAAGAAATAAAAAAATATCATTTCATCTACCATTGAAAAAGTAAAAAAACCAAAAAAGGTTCCACAAATTTCCCATTTTTCTTCCTCAGTAAAACTCTTCTGCCTCAATAAAAGAATACCAAAAATTCCCCCAACTTACATATACATGATACATATGTTGACATGCATTTTCGTACGGATAGATGTATGTGGCTATTTGGGTTATGCCCGACAAACAATCAATAATAAACGAACACGAACGATGGGGGAAGAACTTTCGTTCTTCCCTCGAATGAGAGCTTTTTGCATATATGAGAAATGAGAGGAAAATGAGAACCCTTTACAATGAGGGGGTGACCCCCTATTTATAGAGGTTCACCCCCAAAGGCCCAAAAAGTGGCCCTAAACTCGTCTCAACCCTTTATTTAGGGATTTATTACAATATTAATCTAACAATCAACCGTAGACCTATAATACATTAAATACTCTTTTCTGATGTAGACTCTCGATCTTGTCGGATCAGTGTATCTTTAGGAATCTGACCTTCTGTCAAGCGAGGATATTTCCTGCGGTAACAATTGCCCCCAAGATTGTGCTCTGATTGCGGCCAGTGTTCGATCTTGATCTGTGCTTCAAATAGGTTTTGCCCCCGAGCCTGAAGACCAAATAGCTAGGATGCCCCGGAGGAATCTTCGACGACAGGGTCATTGATGGGCGAATCTTTCAAGTCATCTTCGTATTGTCAAACTTTCGAAACTGGTTGAGTTAGGTGGTGTACGATCTTCAGTCGTGCCCCCGAGTCGAGACTAGTGATGTTCAATTAACAAGAGTTATTGCCGCTGGCCGACAGTGATTTTAGTAATAGGGCGGTAAGGACCGCGATGATAAATTAATGAAGTGCTTAGGCCGCTTGCGGGTAGCGACTTCACAGACAACAGATTGACTTAACAATCAATTAAAAGATAAATCAACAGATTAATGAGTGAAGTGCTTTAGCCGATTGACGGACAGCGACTTCACGAATACAGGATTGAATTAACAATCGATTAAAAGATTAATCAACAGATTAATGAGTGAAGTGCTTTAGCCGATTGACGGGCAGCGACTTCACGATGATGGGATTGAATTAACAACCGCTTAAAAGATTAATCAACAGATTAATGAGTGAAGTGCTTTAGCCGATTGACGGGCAGCGACTTCACGATGATGGGATTGAATTAACAACCGCTTAAAAGATTAATCAACAGATTAATGAGTGAAGTGCTTTAGCCGATTGACGGACATCGGCTTCACGAATACAGGATTGAATTAACAATCGATTAAAAGATTAATCAACAGATTAATGAGTGAAGTGCTTTAGCCGATTGACGGACAGCGACTTCACGATGATGGGATTGAATTAACAACCACTTAAAAGATTAATCAACAGATTAATGAGTGAAGTGCTTTAGCAGATTGACGGGCAACGACTTCACGATGATGAGATTGAATTAACAACCGCTTAAAAGATTAATCAACAGATTAATGAGTGAAGTGCTTTAGCCGATTGACGGGCAGCGACTTCACGATGATGGGATTAAATTAACAACCGCTTAAAAGATTAATCAACAGATTAATGAGTGAAGTGCTTTAGCCGATTGACGGGCAGCGACTTCACGATGATGGGATTAAATTAACAACCGCTTTGTTGATTAAACAAAATGTCTAAGACGCGATATATTATGGCCACAAGTGGGCAAAAGCGACGTGGGTCAGTCGATGCCGGTGAAGGCGGACTGGTCGATGCCGTTAACATGGATAAACCAAAGCAGAGAATAGATTATTTAACGCCGATGAAGACGAACTAAACAACACCTCGCCCATTAAGGCGGAAAGTCAACGCTTAACATGCGGACTGGATCCACGCCGAGAGGCGGATTAATTGACGCCGGTGAAGGCGAACTAATCAGGGCCGAGAGACGGATCGTCTTGAGAGGCAGATTAGTTGACGCCGGTGAAGGCGAACTGATCAATATGTCAACGCATAAAAGGCGGACTAATCAACGCCGAGAAGGCGGATTAACTCGAGAAAGAGGTTAGTTGACGCCGGTGAAGGTGAATTAATCGATACGTCAACGCCTGAAAGGGCGGACTAATCGACGTCGAGAAGACGGATTACTTCGCCAATCTAGGCGGAATGTCGACGCCTAAAAGGCGGATTAGCTCGAGTAGATTAGTTGACGCCGGTGAAGGCGAACTAATCAATACGTCAACGCCTGAGAGGCGGACTAATCCACGTCGAGAAGACGGATTACTTCGCCAATCTAGGCGGAATGTCGACGCCTAAAAGGCGGATTAATCAACGCCGATCGGGCGGATTACTTCACCAATCTAGGCGGAATGTCAACGCCGAGAAGACGGATTAACTCGAGAAGTAGATTAGTTGACGCCGGTTAAGGCGAACTAATCGATACGTCAACGCCTGAAAGGGCGGACTAATCGACGTCGAGAAGACGGATTACTTCGCCAATCTAGGCGGAATGTCGACGCCTAAAAGGCGGATTAGCTCGAGTAAATTAGTTGACGCCGGTGAAGGCGAACTAATCAATACGTCAACGCCTGAAAGGGCGGACTAATCGACGTCGAGAAGACGGATTACTTCGCCAATCTAGGCGGAATGTCGACGCCTAAAAGACGGATTAGCTCGAGTAGATTAGTTGACGCCGGTGAAGGCGAACTAATCAATACGTCAACGCCTGAAAGGGCGGACTAATCGACGTCGAGAAGACGGATTACTTCGCCAATCTAGGCGGAATGTCGACGCCTAAAAGGCGGATTAGCTCGAGTAGATTAGTTGACGCCGGTGAAGGCGAACTAATCAATACGTCAACGCCTGAAAGGGCAGACTAATCGACGTCGAGAAGACGGATTACTTCGCCAATCTAGGCGGAATGTCGATGCCTAAAAGGCGGATTTGCTCGAGTAGATTAGTTGACGCCGGTGAAGGCGAACTAATCAATACGTCAATGCCTGAGAGGCGGACTAATCCACGTCGAGAAGACGAATTACTTCGCCAATCTAGGCGAAATGTCGACGCCTAAAAGGCGGATTAGCTCGAGTAGATTAGTTGACGCCGGTGAAGGCGAACTAATCAATACGTCAACGCCTGAAAGGGCGGACTAATCGACGTCGAGAAGACGGATTACTTCGCCAATCTAGGCGGAATGTCGATGCCTAAAAGACGGATTAGCCAACACCGATCGGGCGGATTACTTCGCCAATCTAGGCGGAATATCGATGCCGAGAAGACGGATTAACTCGAGAAGTAGATTAGTTGACGTCGGTGAAGGTGAACTAATCGATATGTCAACGCCTGAAAGGGCGGACCGGTCAACGTCTATGAAGGCGGACAAATATTTGTAGTCGAAAGGTGCGACCGATAAAATATTGAGTTATGTGTTCGGTGATCGACCTCGATAATTTTTCGAAATTGTATTCGAAGTTTCAAATAACTGACTGTATTTAATAATATTCGGTGTCAAATAATTTATTTTTGATATCACAAAATGATCTTAGGATATGTATATATGTGCCCCCGCTTTTAATATATATGAAAACTTACGAGTTAAGATATATATTAAAAGGAAGTGTCCAATGAAAATTGTATTTCAAAAACTTTCTCCCGCTCTGAATTTTCGCAATATGAATATATGCCCCCGCTTTTAATGTATATGAAAACTGGCGAGTTACAATATATATTAAAAGGAAATTGTCGAAATTAACCTGATTTGAGTGGGCAAAGGACTGCCCGTAAATTTTTCGTTGTCGAAAAGATCTCGGGTGCTCGTCCCACACAAGCTGCTGCCCTTTTTTTTTGGGTGTACAAATTAAACTAGGGCCAACAGTTAATTAAAACTGGCCCCACCAATTAAATCAAAGGCCCAACAGTTATTAAAACTTGGCCCAACTAATTAAATAGTACGAAAAAAGCCCAAGCAATTAAATAAAACTGGGCCCAACACAATAAATAATAGATTTGGGCCCAAACTAATTATAATTCTGGCCTGATTCTCCAGGGGAAGATTCATAAATCGCGAGACGCGAGTTGCGGGGACGCGGTCGAGGGCGGTCTCCAGAGATAGGGCTGCGGACTCGAGTCGAGGTGGCCGGTACGGCGGGGATTGGCGAGGCGATGGCGGAGAGACGGCAAAGGCCGCGCCGGGCGACCGAACGGGGAGGCGGCGATGGCCGCACTGAGGCGGCGCGGAGAGGCGCCCACGCTGGGCGACCGAGCGGAGAGGCGGCGATGGCCGCGCTGAGGCGGCGCGGAGAGGCACCCACGCTGGGTAGGCGAGCGGGGAGGCGGCGATGGCCGCGCTGAGAGGCGCCCACGCTGGGCGACCGCGCGGGGAGGCGGTGATTCGAGTAGGAGGCCGCGAGAGCACCGGCGGGGACGGCGAGCGGGGAGCCCGCGATGGCAAGGGCATGAATCGAGTAGCGCTTGGCGGCGCGCGAGCAGGAGGAGCCCGCACCGGCGGCGGCGCAATGCGCGGGGAGGAAGGCAGCAGTGGGTCTCGCTGGTTTGAGAGGCGACGCGAGCTGGTGGTCGTGCCCGTGAGGGCGGTGCGGCGGCGTCAGGCAGCCCGTGGGTGGAGGGCGACATTGGACGCGGCCGCGAGGGCTGTATTGCGGAGGGCTGCTATCTGGGAGGCCACGAGCGGCGCGGGGAGGCTCGTCGAGAAGGTCCGGTCGGGCTGACAGCGGCGCTCATGGCGGTGGTCGGTCTGTCACCGGAGATTGTGTCGAGCTGGCCCAACAACGTCGGGGAGGCGCGCAAATTGATGTTGTCAGACAATTGTTGACCCATTGCGCGTGGCAGGTGTATTGGGAGGTGTGCCCCTGAAAAATCTGCACTAGTGCTGTGGGTAAGGTGACGCGCAAATCGAGGCAAACAAAGGGGGATCCAAAGAAGAGAATAGTGGGATTCAAAGCTGCAGAAAAGCCTTCGGTTTTGCTTGGATGTAACACTGGTCTTGCCTGATTTTTCCATAGCACGGCTGCTTCTTTCCGGCCGACGACGGAGGTGGGGCGGCGTTCGTCTTGTGGTGGCTGTAGTATGGCCTCGGTTCCGAAGTGGCGCATCAAGGTGCTCTGATGCAACGGCGGTGGTCTACGTGCCCTGTACCGGAGCTCCGGTTCAACAGCCCGGTCTACGGCCCTATTGCCGGAAATGACGGAACTGGACACAGGAGCTCGGTCTCCTTTCTGCTCCATTTCTTTTGTGGCTCCGTGAGCCTTTTTGCTGCTGTTGGGTTGTGGGTTTTCTGAATTTTTTTTTGTTTGGATCATTTGGATTGAACAGGTTGTTTGCTTGTGGAATTTTTTGTTTTGATTTTTCTTGCTTGTATGGTTTAGATCGAAAAGGTTTATGGTTTATGGAATCTGGTTTTTTAATTTTTGAGGAGAAGGTCTTCATGTTCATCCATCGAGATGAACACGAATCTACCCTTCTTCTAGCGCCAAATTGTTGACAGGCATTTTCGTACGGATAGATGTATGTGGCTATTTGGGTTGTGCCCGACAAACAATCAATAATAAACGAACACGAACGATGGGGAAAGAACTTTCGTTCTTCCCTCGAATGAGAGCTTTTTGCATAAATGAGAAATGAGAGGAAAATGAGAACCTTTTACAATGAGGGGGTGACCCCCTATTTATAGAGGTTCACCCCCAAAGGCCCAAAAAGTGGCCCTGAACTCGTCTCAACCCTTTATTTAGGGATTTATTACAATATTAATCTAACAATCAACCGTAGACCTATAATACATTAAATACTCTTTTCTAATGTAGACTCTCGATCTTGTCGGATCAGTGTATCTTTAGGAATCTGACCTTCTATCAGGCGAGGATATTTCCTGCTGTAACAACATACACGGGATGTGTATATTATATGAACTCTCGTCGTTGCCAGAAGAGACCTCACAGCGCCGCTAGTAGCGACTTAACCTTAGCGCAACCCCGTCGCCAGCGACCACCGAGTCACCAATCCATCCACCAATCTGCCGCCGACCTCTGGGCACCACCATCCCGACCTCGATCCAAGCGTCGACGCCCAGCTCTGCCTTACCGCAGCCTTCCCGCTGCTCGCAACCACACAAACCATCTCGCGTGCGGGCTCCGTCCAATCCCCGCCTCGCCTACCCAAGTCGGCGTATCCGTGATGCTCCCCGAGCCTGGTGTCTACCCGCCGAAGCCCAGTGGCCTCCGACCGTGTCTACCCGCCCGAGCCTGGTGTCTAGCCGCAACCATCCAGCGCCGCACAGCCAGCGGCCAGCCCGTCGTCGCCTCCCGCAAGGCCTACCCGCTGCCGGACCTCCCCGACAGGCCAGCCCAGATGCGAAGCTGCAGTCCT
Source organism: Ballota nigra (assembly GCA_947034835.1). NCBI lineage: Eukaryota > Viridiplantae > Streptophyta > Magnoliopsida > Lamiales > Lamiaceae > Ballota > Ballota nigra. Next base: position 111,213,423 of record OX344723.1, on the reverse strand, counting down.
CTCCAAGCAGCCGCCCGTTGTAGACTCCCCGCTCCGCGGCACCAGCACCCCGCGGTAATCTCGCAACCGCCGACCGCATCGACCACCCTGCTTCGCCTCTCACACGGCCTACCCGCGCTGCACATCAGACCTCCGTGCTGTCGTCGGGAGAGGCCTCCCCGTTCAGCCGCCTCCCACAACTTCCCAGCCAGCCGCTACCCACGTCGACAACGATCTCCCCGCAGCCGCCCGTGGCCTGCCCACGCAGCCCGCGACCTAACCGCGTGGCTGGCTGTCTCCCAGCTGCGGCCCCTCGCGGCCAATCTCCCTTCACGGTGGCCTCCGGCCGTTCCTCACCGCAAGTCACCGCTTGCATCCCTGCAAATCAATCGCTAGTTCTCACATCAATTCAGGGATTGGGCCTTCATTTATTATTGTTGGGCCACCCTTTAAATGATACTGTGAGCCAAAATTTAATTATTATGATATTGGGCCAAACTTATACAAGCTGTTGGGCTCTTTTTAAAAATGGTAGAAAGGCCTAAGACTTAATTAAGCTGCTAAAATGAAGCAGCCAAAAAAAAAAAGTTTTACAACAACTTCAGGACGAGAATTCAGAGCCTCTTCATCAACGAAAATCTATGGGTAGTCATTTGCCCACTCACATCAGGTTTATTTTGATAACTTGCTTTTAATATATATTACAACTCGCAAAATTTCATATAAATTAAAAGCGGGGGTATATATTCATATTTCAAAAATTTAAAGCGGGGACAATTTTTGAAATGTAATTTTCTTTTGATACTTTCTTTTAATATATATTGTAACTCGTAAGTTTTCATATACATTAAAAGTGGGGGCATATATTCATATTTCGAAAATTCAAAGAGGGGGCAATTTTTGAAATACAATTTTCATTTGATATTTCCTTTTAATATATATTGCAACTCGTTAGTTTTCATATACATTAAAAGTGGGGGCATGGATATACACATCCTATGCTCATTTTGTGATATCAAAAAATAAATTATTCGATACGGAGTTTAATTAAATACGATCAGTTATTCTAAACTTCGAATATGATTTCGTAAAATTATTGAGGTTGTTCACCGAGTACATAATTCAATATGTAAAAATGGTCGTACCTTTCTACTACAAACATTTGTCCGCCTTCATAGGCATTGACCGGTCTGCCTTTTAGGCGTTGACGTTCTGCCTGGAGTGGCGAAGTAATCCGCCTTCTCGGCATTGATTAGTCCGCCTTTTTAGGCGTTGACGTATTGATTAGTTCGCCTTCACCGGCGTCAACTAATCTACTTCTCGAGTTAATCCGCCCTCCTGGCGTTGATTAGTACGCCTTTTAGACGTTGACGTTCCGCCTGGAGTGGCGAAGTAATCTGCCTTTTAGGCGTTGATTAGTCCACCTTTTAAGGCGTTGACGTATTGATTAGTTCGCCTTCACCGGTGTCAACTAATCTACTTCTCGAGTTAATTCGCCCTCCTGGCGTTGATTAGTCTGTCTTTTAGGCGTCGACATTCCGCCCGGATCGGCGAAGTAATCCACCTGCTCGGCGTTGATTAGTCCGTCTTTTAGGCGTCGACATTCCGCCCGGATCGGCGAAGTGATCCGCCTGCTCGGCGTCGATTAGCCCGCCTTTTAGGCATTGACTTTCCGCCTGGAGTGGCGAAGTAATCCGTCTTTTAGGCGTTGATTAGTCCGTCTTTTTAGGCGTAGACGTATCGATTAGTTCGCCTTCACCGGCGTCAACTAATCTACTTCTCGAGTTAATCCATCCTCCTGGCGTTGATTAGTCCGTCTTTTAGGCATTGACATCCCGCCCAGATCGGCGAAGTAATCCGCTTGCTCGGCGTCGACATTCCGCCCGGATCGGCAAAGTACTCCGCCTGCGGCGTTGATTAGTCCGCCTTTTAGGCATCGATATTCCGCCCGGATCGGCGAAGTAATCCGCCTGCTCGGCGTCGATTAGTCCGCCTTTTAGGCGTTGACTTTCAGCTTGGAGTGGCGAAGTAATCCGCCTTTTAGGCGTTGATTAGTCTGCCTTTTTAGGCGTTGACGTATCGATTAGTTCGCCTTCACCGGCGTCAACTAATCTACTTCTCGAGTTAATCTACCCTCCGGGCATTGATTAGTCCATCTTTTAGGCGTCGACATTCCACCCGGATCGGCGAAGTAATCCGCCTGTTCGGTGTCGATTAATCCGTCTTTTAGGCGTCGACATTCCGCCTGGATTGGCGAAGTAATCCGCCCTCCTGGCGTTGATTAGTCCGCCTTTTAGGCGTCGACATTCCGCTCGGATCGGCGAAGTAATCCGCCTGCTCGGCATCGATTAGTCCACCTTTTAGGCGTCGACATTCCGCCTAGATTGGCAAAGTAATCCGCCTTCTCGGCGTTGATTAATTTGTCTGTTAGGCGTCGACTTTCCGCCTGGATTGGTGAAGTAATCCGTCTTCTCGGCGTTGATTAGTCCGTCTTTTATGCGTTGACATATTGATTAGTTCGTCTTCACCGGCATCAACTAATCTATCTCTCAAGTCGATCCGTCACTCGGCCTTAATTAGTTCGCCTTCACCGTCGTCAACTAAGCTGCCTCTCGGCATGGATCCGGTCCGCATTTTAAGCGTTGACCTTCCGCCTTAATGGGCGAGGTGTTGTTTAGTTCGCCTTCACCGACGTCAACTAATCTGTTTCTCAGCGTTGATTTATCCATCTTAACGACATCAACCAGTCCGCCTTCATCGGTGTCGACTAACTCGCATCACTTTTGCCCACTTGCGGCTATAATATATCGTGTCTTGAATGCTTTGTTTCATCGATTGTTAATTCAATCTCGTATTCGTGAAGTCGTTGCCCGTCAATCGGCTAAAGCACTTCACTATTTTTATCATTGATTAATCAATTCATCGATTGTTAATTCAATCTCGTATTCGTGAAGTCGCTGCCTGTCAATCGGCTAAAACACTTCACTATTTTTATCATTGATTAATCAATTCATCGATTGTTAATTCAATCTCGTATTCGTGAAGTCGCTGCCCGTCGATCGGCTAAAGCACTTCACTATTTTTATCATTGATTAATCAATTCATCGATTGTTAATTCAATCTCGTATTCATGAAGTCGCTGCCCGTCAATCGGCTAAAGCACTTCACTATTTTTACATTGATTAATCAATTAATCGATTGTTAATTCAATCTCGTATTCGTGAAGTCGCTGCCCGTCAATCGGCTAAAGCACTTCACTATTTTTATTATTGATTAATAAATTCATCGATTGTTAATTCCATCTCGTATTCGTGAAGTTGCTGCCCGTCAATCGACTATATCACTTCACTATTTTTATCATATTTGTTCATTGATTGTTAATTCGGTCACGTATTCGTGAAGTCGCTGCCCGTCAATTGGCTAAAGTGCTTCATTATTTTTATCATTGATTAGTCAATTATTATCGATTGTTGAGTCAATCTGTTGTTCGTGAAGTCGCCACCCGCAAGCGGACAAAGCACTTCATCAATTTATCACCACGACCCTTACCGCCCTATTACTAAAGTCGCTGCCTCATGCGACTATATCGCTTTATTAAGTAATCATCGCGACTTTAATCGCTAAGTTATTAAAATCAATGCCGGCAGGTGACAAGAACTCTTTATTGATCGAACATCACTACTCTCGACTCGGGGGCACGACAGAAGATCGTACCCCACCTAACTCGACCAGTTTCAAAAGTTTAACAATTCGAAGATGACTCGAAAGATTCGCCCATCAAGGACCCTATCGTCGAAGATTCCCCTGGGGCATCTGAGTTATCCTGTTTTCAAGCTCGGGAGCAAAACCTATTTGAAGCACAGATCAAGATCGAACTATGACCGTAATCAGAGCCCAATCTTGGGGGTAATTGTTACAGCAGGAAATATCCTCACCTGACAGGGGGTCAGATTCCCGAAGATACACTGACCCGACAAGATCGAGGGTCTACATCAGAAAAGAACATTTAATGTATTATAGATCTACTATTGATCGTTAGATTAATAATTGTAATAAATCTCTATTTAAAGGGTTAAGACGAGTTTATGTCCACTTTTGGGCCTTTGAGGGTGAACCTCTATAAATAGGAGGTCACCCCCTCATTGTAAGGGCTCACATTTTTCTCACATTCATCATATATGCAAAAAGATCCCATTCAAGGGAAGAACGAAAGTTCTTCCCCTACCGCTCATGTTCGATTACTTTTATTGTTTGTCAGGTATAACCCAATTAGCCACATACATTTATCCATGCAAAAATGTCTGTCAACAATTATATTGAAAAAAAATGCAATGAATAAGGAAAAAAAATTGAGGGCTTATTTGATCGGAAAGTTACGATGTTGGCCAAATTGACAATTTTCCCTAGTTTTAATAGCGGTAGCTATGTGTATAGTATTTGTATTTTTTTATTTAATTTTTTTTTTCTCATTCTTCTTTGTTTTTTTTTTCTTTCTTTTCTTTTCTAAATTGCACGAGATTTTTTTTATGAGTTACTCTCCTATGAAATTTATTTATAGTATAAAATTGATACAATTATATTTATTTAGTGATATTATTACCTTTATAAATTAATAATTATAGCATTGAATACTGCTATAGATTTTATAAGTGCAATAGTATCACTAATTGAATGTTACGATATAAATTTCATATTATGAACAAATTTCAAATTAATACTAATGCTCTTATATATAATATTTTACACTATAACATTAGTTTATATTTTATAAGAGCAACAATATATCACTAAATAAATGTTATGTTATAAAAAAGTGACACCTTTGAATTATAAAAAAAAATATTATTGATCCAAAAATTGATTCTTTCCATACTTTAAATTAACATACTGACAATAAGCCATCTTAAATTAACATGTTTCAAGCATCAATACATACTAGGAAAGTGACACTTTTTGCGAAGGAAATTGATACCAAAAACTGATACCACGACAAGAAAATAAAAATTTGCCTACAAAAATGTTCCAACAAAAAAGTTCGTAGTAAGAATTGCCTACGATTTGACTACGAATTTTTTTAATTACGAAAGTATCTACAATTATCAACCTAGAAACAATTTGTCTACGGGATTAATTTACTTACAAAATGAAATCCCTAGGTATAATTACCTGCAAGTCATTTGCCAATAAAAATTTTACCTACACAACAACTTGCCTACGAAATTTCCGTAGACAAATGATTTTGTAGGTAGGGAAGGAAAATGTCTATATGATTAGAAATTTTTGTTGGCAATTCGTAGGCAATCCTCACTACCAATTTTTGTTGTTGAAAATTTCGTAGCCATATTAACAATTTTCGTAGACAATTTTATATTTTCTTGTAGTGCACATTCGTGATTTTGAAATTGCAAAGTGATACTTTTTGAATTAATAGGTGATATATCTCCAAATGAAAATTGATACTCGGGATTCGTGAAATGAAAGTGAGAACTTTGGAAAAAACAAATTATCTCCATACTTTAGACTACAAAGTGACAATCTATGATATAATACGAAGAATACAATCCAAATCAAGATGCGGGGTCATTTGGTTTGTGGGATTGTTTGAGATTGTCTTTATAATTCCAGGTAATTTCGTGTTTGGTTTGAGAGATTGCACATGACCATAATCCTGAATAGACTAGAACAATTATCTCATGTACAATTCGATCTATAAAATTTGGTTCTAGTCTATCCATTTTTCGATCATCATTTTAATCCAATCTTAGCTAATCCAATCATATCTCGTAAACCAAACTGCGCCTAGAGATATAGTTAGTCGAGAACCCTTAAAATTAATCAAATAAGAAAATAGAACATTGTGTTATAGTCGTAAGAACCCAACTCCAATTTTTACTACCACTCAGTTTCCATTGTCAATTGTCAATCTTTCTGTGTGGTGTGCCACAAAATATATAGTAAACTTGCACTTGCAAGTTGCAAGTTGCTAACTACTTTGAGCACGTGCACACCTTGCTTTTCTCATTACTCTCACTTAGTGGCGGATCCAGATATTTAAATTTGGGGTACAAAATATAATTAATACATTTTTAAGATTATTTTTCTAAATAATGAGAATATAAAAATAAGGAAAAAAAATTTGAGGGTACAAGTGTAACCCTTGTACCCCCATGCATCCGCCACTGTTCTCACTCATGCAAAGGGAGTCAGGACTCTATTTCGTATTTGGATCATATTTCGTAATAAAAAGATACTCCTATCCTCCCGACATACTTAAGACGATACCATTTCAAGAAAGTGTTATTTTTTTTTTAGTATAGCAGTGACATATTCTACAATAAAAAAAAAAAATTATCTATAAAATTAGAATTGTCTGCGAAATTTTCTAACAAAAAATTTTTGTTCACTACAAGAAAGTAAAGAATTGCCTACAAAAATTTTTCGACAAAAAAATTTGTAGTAAGAATTGTCTACAATTTGCCTACGAAATTTTCTAATTATGAAAGCATCTACATTTCTCAACTTAAAAACAACTTTGCCTACGGAATTAATTTGCCTACACAATAAAATTTTTAGGTATAATTACCTACAAGACATTTGCCTACAAAAATTTACCTACATTACAATTTGCCTATGGAATTTCCGTAGGCAATTTTTTTTTAGGTGGGGAAGGAAAATGTCAATACAATAAGAAATTTCTGTAGGCAATTTCGTATGTAATTTCCACTAGAAATTTATTTGTTGGAAACTTGGTGGTCATATTGTCAATTTTCGTAGGCAATTTTAGTACTTTTTTGTAGTGGTTGTGGGATTGCCTACAAAATTTTCTAATCACGTAGATATCTTCATTCATCAACCCACAAACAATTTGTCTGAAATTTCTAGGTATTGATTACCTACAAGCTATTCGTCTGCAAAAATTTACCCACAAACAATATGCATACGAAAATTTCGTAGGAAAATTAATTGTAGCTGAGAAATATATAATTAAAAAATTTTGTAGGCAACTTCGTAGATAATCACAATTATGAAATTTTTTTATTGAAAAATTTCATAATTATATTAGCAATTTTCATAAACAATTTTGTATTTTTTTATAGTATAAAAATAAATATATGTGTATTATTATAAATGTGCACATAAATTGATTTTTATTTTTTTAGTAATAGGGAATATTCTAGAATAGAATAATTAAATCCCTAAATTAGAGGAGAACATATCTCTTAATTAATTGTACATATCTTTGTAAATCGTAGAGATTATTTTTCCTTGTATATCTATTGTAACTCTATTATAAATAGTGGAATTCTCAATCACCTCATTCACGGTGAATCAAATCATAATCTTCACATGGTATCAGAGCGTTACAAAGCCCAAATGCGAATGTGGTTAGCTCTAAATGGGTGTTCCGCACCAAATTTAAGGCTGATGGATCAATTGAGTGTTACAAAGCCCGCTTGGTCGCTCAAGGTTTCACACAAGTTCCAGGTTTTGACTTTCCACATACCTTTAGTCCGGTTGTCCGTGCTGCCAATGTACGTGTCATATTGGCCATTGCTGTTCAGCATAAATGGCCCCTTCATCAACTTGATGTCAAGAATGCGTTCCTTCATGGTGTTCTTCCTAAACCTGTACTCATGGCTCAACCTCCCGGGTTCATTGACCCTCGTTTCCCTAATCACATTTGCCGCCTCAAGAAGGCTCTCTATGGTCTTCGACAAGCACCTCGTGCCTGGTTTGACCGTTTCAGTTCTTTTCTTACTACGTTGGGTTTTATTTGAAGTCGTTCAGACACTTCCCTTTTCTTCCTTCATAAAACTGACTGCACAATTTTCTTGTTACTTTATGTTGATGATATTATTGTGACTGGTAGTAACAACTCCATTTTGCAGGACTTCATAGCTCGGGTTAACAAGGAATTTGTTGTCAAAGATCTTGACTCACTTAGTTATTTTCTTGGTCTCGAGATCACACACTCTGATTCTGGTCTGTCCATTGGACATGCCAAATATGCTCATGACATTCTCACTAGAGCTTCGATGCTTGACTCGAAGCCGGTTTCCACTCCACTGCCACCAGGCGATTCACTAGTTCGTTCAAGTGAACCATACAAGGATCCTACACTTTTTCGCTCTCTTGTGGGTGCTTTACAATATCTCACCATCACTCGCCCAAACTTATCCTATGCAGTAAATCATATAAGTCAATTCCTCTAGTCCCCAACTGAGGATCATTTCATGGCTGTGAAGCGTATCCTACGCTATGTCAAAGGAACACTAAACTTTGGTCTCACGTTCTCTCCTTCTTCAGAGTATGATATTATGGGCTATTCCGACGCTGATTGGGCTCGTTGTATAGACACACACCGCTCTACTTATGGCTACTCCATTTTTCTTGGAGGAAATTTGGTATCTTGGAGTGCCAAAAAGCAACCAACAGTTGCTCGTTCGAGCACCGAGTCGGAATATCGTGCACAAGCTACCTCGGCTGAGGAGATGGGTTGGCTAGCCCATCTACTTAGAGAACTTCGTGCACTACCCCCCTCGCGACCTATCTTGTTTTGTGATAATAGGAGCACTCTTTTCTTGAGCCAAAACCCGATTGCCCATAAACATGCAAAACATATTGACATTGATTGTCATTTTATACGGGAGTTAGTTTCAAGCAATAGATTGGAAACTCGATTTATTCCCTCAAATCTTCAGGTCGCCGATATTTTCACTAAAAGTCTACCTCGACCTTTGTTCGAATTTTTGCGTTCCAAGCTGCGTGTTGATGATAATCCCACACTCCGCTTAGGGGGGTGGGGGTAATAGGGAATATTCTAGAATAGAATAATTAAATCCCTAAATTAAAGGAGAACATATCTCTTAATTAATTGTACATATCTTTGTAAATCGTAGAGATTATTTTTCTTTGTATATCTGTTGTAACTCTATTAGAAATAGTGGAATTCTCAATCACCTCATTCACGGTGAATCAAATCATAATCTTCACATTTAGAATATGCAAATAATTTTTTAATGGAGTATACAGATAATCGTGACACGGGCTGAGTATAATTAAATCGAAGCCCCATGAGCTCAAATAACATAATATAGTAAATGAGGACCCGTTTTATAGAAAAACTTCTTGTTATTTTATGACTTATATACATTGGGAATTAGCGACAAAGAGGTGTGACGTGTTTCGTTATAAGTTTATGAGTTTAACACGCTAGTTTTTGCTTGTTTAATTTTTTTGGGTACATTCTGTTCAGTAAACAGTTGGTCTTTGTTTGGTTGAGAAGAGAATCCTCACTCCCTCTTTTCTTTTCTGAAGAATCCTCAATTGCTTAATTTTCACCCACATGAACAAGCAAAAATGTAGTAGCAGCCGGAGGAGGCCTTCATTCTTCAAGGTCTTGATCCACTACACCGCTAAACTCGTAAGTCACACACAACACAATCAACATTTCTCAATCCGTCTCTTTAACAATATTAATCGATTATTTCGCTGTGCAGAGGCTGCCCCCTGTTTTTGTACGCAACTTCGGAAAATTTCTACCGGGAACCGTGAAACTCAGATCGATTTTGGGCCAAACTTGGGATGTGAAATTGAAGGAGGAAATTGGGGATGACGATGGGGAGAAATATTTGTTCTTCGGAGGAAGAGGGTGGGCCAAATTTGTGAGGGATTTTGAGCTCAAATTTGGGGAATTCGTCGCCTTCTTCTTAAACGTGAGTGAATCCACGTTTGATGTTTCTGTTTTTGGAACTAATTTGTGTGAGAGACCAATTTTAGCCATGGATGTTAACAAAGATGCTGAGTCTGAAGATTTTGAATTCATAAATGACTGCGATATTGTTCCAGGTAATTTTTTTAGCTTTGTTGCCAATTATACCTGTTTCTTTGTTAATTTTCAATTTAAAAATGTTGTTTCATCTTCTTTTACCGCAGAAAATCAACTTCCTTTAATTAATCGAAACATTGCTTCACAACTTGCTTGTCTAAATCAACCTACAGCTTTCTAGTATATACGATTTTACACTATAATGATATATTGCATGCCATTAATATCTTACGAATTGAATTATTGATTTTTCTGCCAGTCTCATATATGAAACAAAATACCTACTCCAGTCTCACAAGGTTCAAATATTTATACAAATGGTTATACCTTTTGTATTTTGGGCCCGGATATATTTAATTCAACTAATTTATTTATTGTATACCACTCAAAATTCTACTCCCGTCCCTATGTAAATAATTTCATATGTTGACTTTTGTGCAGAGTAACAAGTAGTTGTCAAAACTAAAGGTAGTTGTTTAAGGAAATATTTATTTATTAATATATAAAGTATTTTTTTTTTTATGGAATAAGAACTTACAGTGGGATATCAGAGTAAAAAACTTATAGCAGAATCGAGGGAGTACTAATTATATTTTTTTCTTTAAAAGAATGTATTTATTTCATGATAGGAAATACAATTTATTTAGCTCATTTCATCATAACGAGTTGGAATTGACAAATTATTATGCAGCTCGTGTTTATTGTTAATGTTACTAGTTGTTTTCACTTAACAATATTAGTTATAATTATTAAATAATAGTTTTCACTAAATATTATAGTTAATATTAATTGTCCTCCGGTGCATTATTAGTTTTACTTGCGGGAATATTGGACTCTGGGACTTTATTCAAGAAAATGAGATATCTCTCTGTAGAAATTCATAAGAGGAGATACAAATACGCAGAGAAAGCTAAGAGTATCATTATTGAAGTTCATGATTTACATGTTGGTTACACTCTTTATTTATAGAGGAATGGTGCGTGCTCTTCAAGCTAGTGATAACTAACTTGTGTAACTAACTAACTAACAGAAAAGGAATAAGTGTGTGTGCGTAACTATCTTCAGAAACCGTTCCGTAACCGTATATGCATGCATGAGCATGTGCATATATGTGATGTGATGATATTTAACACTCTCGTTATTGGTTTTTTTTTTTTTTCCTTGTGCGTATTATTAATATTATGCAAATGAAAACAGATGATTCTAGGAGACGGTTGAGGAGGAGGAATTGCATTAATATTCCAGAAAGTGAAGTTGCTCCCGTGATTGAACGTCCACACTTTGAATTACTTCTCACAAAAAAACGAAACTGGAGGAAAGTACGTACTTTTATTATTTTTATGGATTACGTACAATATCATCACTCAATTAATTTTAACTTTCTTGAAAATAAAAACACTAATTCTAACATGCACGCATTATGATATCCGCCGTTACGCATCTTACTCACACACAAACATGGTTCTTTCTTCTTTTTCAACAATCTAGTTGAGCAAATCTGAAACTAACTTGACATTTTAACTTAATTATACATAGTGTGTCCCTAGAAAGTTTATTGAAGCTGCAAACTTAACTGGGAAAAGAGCTGTGGTGATGGAGTACCCACCCAAGAAGCGATATTGGGCTGTGAATTTGGCGCCGACGGGCAGGTCGGGTAAAAGCATATCGGTGTGTGGCCCGGGCTGGACGGAGTTCAGACAAGAAAACGGGTTAGTGGAGGGAAAAACATATTCGTTTGAATTCAATCCCACCAAGAATGTGATTGAGGTGAAGGAGCACAACTAGTTAGTTTGATGAATCCATTGTTGCTAGATGTAAGGTAAGTGAATTGTGGCTGTGGATCAACAGACTTGTTCATCTTTTTTAGTTTATCTGGTTATTGACTCTATGTTTAATGTACCCACTGAATTATGTATCAAAAATATCTTGCATGGGATCAAAAAGATTTTCCGATTAAAAAGGCAATGATGTATATACTTACAAAAGAAACTACTTTCTCCATCCCAACATTTTTTTCACACTTGTCTTAAATAAACGTCTCAACATTTCTTTCACATCCCAAAAAATAAAATAACTTTCTTTTACAAAAATCAATAAAATATAAAGTTATCATTATTTTATTCAATTTGACACTCATGTACTCTTTTTTTCTTAAGAATTTTGTCTATCTCATGTATCTAAGAATTTCTGGGACGGATGGAGTAGTAAATATTCATTAAAAAAATAGAAAATGATTTATATACATTGTACAATTCGGTAGACTACTTACTCGAAATCTGCTGCTTTAAGAGAAAATCAATCTGCAAAATGACTTTAATTTTCAGCTAATGGACAACATGCATGCGTGTTAACTGTTAAGGAATCGAACAGATTTCATTGTGAGTTCTTGAAGAGTTTGTTTTGAATTTCTTTCCCCTCTGCTGTCCTCAAATAAAATAAATAATTTATTTCCCTCTGTCCTCAGATAAAATAAAGAATTTTATGGTTTTTTTTTCTAAGTGTACATCTAGATTATGGAACATGAAAAATAGAGTGAAGCACTGTCAAATTTATATTAAAAAAATATTAATCAATTTATCGTACAAAGAGAACTACTTTCTCTTCTTTTAAAGACAAGAATCGAATTAATTACCCAGTCCATTTTCAAGAAGTTGTCATTTGACAAACCAACATAGGGAAAAAGTGACTGCGATCCAAAGTAGATTTGTGCAGTTACTGCAGTAGAAATCTATAGATGCGAATTTTGCTTTTTCTAGGACCATAAAAGTTACTCCATTTGTCTCCAAATAATTTTTTTTTTTTTTTTTTTTTAACGTTCTAAAATAATTTTTACATTTAAAATATGAAAATAAGACACTATCACAATATATACTTTAAGTCAAAATACTCTTCATTCATTGGTTGAAAAAAACAATAAAACAATTTTTCTTAAAATTTGTGTCACCCTACCTATGAAGGTTAAAAGAGGACGGAGGGAGTATTTCATTAATTAAATAGGACCGTAAAATCAAGCTACTCCCTTCATTCCAAAGAAATTTGTACATTTTTTTATTTGAATGTTTCACATCAATTTGTAAATTACTTAAAAAGAAACACCGATTTGCGTGTATACTCACACAAATATATACATATTTATTCATATGTCACTATTTTATATTTTTTTTTAATCCGTGGAGGAAGAGTACTCAGCTTTAATGAGCAATCAAACCTGGTCCTTGGTTCCCATATCTACTGACATGAATGTAATCACCACTAAATGGATTTTTAGAATCAAATACAAGAAAGATGGACAAATTGAAAGGTATAAGACAAGATTAGTGGCTCGAGGATTTCAACAAGCTCCTGGTGTGGACTTCTTTCGCACATATTCTCTTGCCGTTAAGCCACTCACTTTGAGAATTGTGTTTAGCCTTGTTGTTACCTTCAAGTGCACTGTTCAACAAGTGGATATAAATAATGTCTCTCTCAAGGGCCAACTCCCTGATACTGTCTATGTGCATCAGCCTGAAGGCTTTGAGGACTCTCGGTTTCCTACTCATTTCTGCAAGTTACACAAGTCATTGTATGGGTTGAAGCAGGCACCCAAGACCTGGTATGATCAGTTGCATAACTTCCTGGTTACCCAAGGATTTCATCACTTTTTGGCTGATCATTGTCTATTTCACAAGACTTCCGGGGGCAAATTGTTACTTATCCTTGTGTATGTGGATGATATTTTGATTATTGGGGATGATGAGGTTGCATTACAGAACATCATTCAACTCCTCAATTCCACCTTCTCTCTCAAACAACTCGGTGAAGTTAATTACTTCCTTGGCATTGAAGCTAAGGTCACTTCTTCTTCAATTCTTCTCACTCAATCTAAGTACATTCATGGTCTTCTTGTTAAGACTGGTTTAGAGGATTGTTCATAATAGGATTAATGATTAAATTAGTTTATTCAAATCAAGTTTGACCATATACATTGGTATATATCTTGTTGTATAATGCCGTGTATATCTCCTATGATATTGGGCCTCTTTGTTGTAATCCTCGCAATCACGATTATAAATAGTGGAGTTGCCATCACCACGCTCATGGGTGATTTTCTAAACCTCTTTTACATGGTATCAGCCTTTTGATCCTAATCCTAAATTTTTCTGTGCATCGGCCATCGCTTTTCCGCATTCACGATCAACGGACTCGTCCCCTCCGTCCTTCCTCCCACCAGACCGGTCCCCTCTGGTGCTATTATTCATCTTTCTCTCATTTTTCCCATACTCAATCCTATTACCAGTAAACCTACCTGTCCTTCATCCAGTGGCGGACCCAGGATTTCAAAACTAGGGTACGACCAATAAAAATTGTCGAAGATCGGGTTGTTTCTCCATTGCCCTCGATTTTTTAGATTTTGATGTTTCATCTCTCATTTTCTAGTTAAATTATACAAAATAAGAATAAAATCAAACATACATTAAAAATGCAATTCTAAAAAATATTTACATTTGTAAAATATAACAAATCTTATAGCAAATCCTAATCTATTTAGCACCAACAATTTCATCAAATTAACATAATAGTCTAACTAAATGCACCTTCAATTTTATATACATATTAAATGCAAAAAAAATATTACAAGCCCTAATTTATCACTCAATATCATCAAAATAATTCATAAGTCTAACTAAACAAAATTATAATTAGTATTTAAAAAAAACTGAAAATTAAAATTACCTTGGTTCAGAAGAAGTTAAGACCGAGAAAATGTAAAGTAGATAGTGGCAGTGCTGTGAGATGAAAAGTTGAAATTGAAACTTGAAATGGAAAAGGTGATCACTAGCTACTAATATCTTCTAAAAGAAGTTTCTAAATATTTTCAATTTAAATAATAATAAATATCCAAGGCTTTCTGCCATTCCCATTTAGAGAATGTGGGCTGCTAATAGAAAAAAGGTCAAATGGGCTTGTGGGCTGCTAATTAAATAGGAGAAAAAAAGTATAATGGGCCTTTAATTATATTAGTTGGTCAAACTTTGATACATATATTTATAATTTAGTATATATATATAGTAAAAAACTAAATTGAATAGGGGGTACAGTTGTACCCCCATGTCACTTGCTTCGGTCCGCCACTGCCTTCATCCGGTCTATTTCCCTATGGCTGCTAGCAACGATTCTTTGCCGGTCACCGCCATGATTAACATGGTTTATGCCATCAAGTTGAATTCCACCAACTACCTACCGTGGCGCCGTCAGATCGAACATATGGCCGACTGCTTCGACTTGACGGGCCATCTCGACAGTTCTGTTGTTGCACCGTCTTCGACGATCACTTCGGCCGAAGGTGCTACTTCGCCTAATCCAGCATTTTCAGCGTGGAAGTTGAAAGACAGAAAGCTCCTTAGTGTGATGTATACGTCGTTATCCGAGGATGCTGCGACCGAAGTTCTGGACTCTCAGACGTCAAGGGAAACGTGGCTCACTCTGGAATGCGTTTTCTCCTCGCCGTCTCGCCAACATCAATTACGTGAGGAACTTCTCTCTCTTCGTCGTGGTAACTCCTCTGTTGAGGATTGTGGTAAGAAGTTCAAACTCATTTGTGATCAGTTGAATGCTATTGGTTGTCCTGTGAATGAATCCGATAAGAGTCATTGGTTTTTGCGTGGTTTGGGTATTCAATTTGCGGGTTTTGCGGATACTCGTATGACTTTTTCTCCTGTTCCTTCTTTTCGTGATTTATTGAGTCAAGCAATACAGTATGATTTAATGATTCGTGCTATGGAGACATCTTCCCCTCAGGCAGCATTTACAGCTGATCGCCGCGTGCAGTCTGGTCGTGATTCAGCGCCCCGTGGTGGTCGCCCCCAGCATGGCGGTACTCATTCGGGCAACAGTGGTCCTCGTGGTAATCAGTTTGATAAGGGTACTTCTTTTGGTCTTGGGCAGTCTTCGGGTTCTCGTGGTGGTTCGAATGGCTCGACCAACGGGGGCGTCGTCCATACATTCCCAGATGTCAAATATGCCATGGGGATCATTATGCTGACAAGTGTCCTCAATTTCTCAGTGCTAGACAGGCTACCTTCTCTGCAAATTTGGCACAGGCTTTTCATTCTTCTTGCACTGTCTCAGACCCTCCGTCTGATTGGTATCTTGACTCAGGAGCCTCTGCCCATATGACCAATCAAACTGTTGCGCTGGATTCTTACAAACTTTATTCTGGTAACGGTTCAGTCATTGTTGGTAATGGCAATGCATTGAATATTTCTCATATTGGTTCTAGTAAATTGTCTGCAGATGTTCGATTATTAGATGTTTTAGTGGTACCTCACTGTTGACGATCAGTTCTAATCTTGAAGATTAATGGCTGTTTTAGATGGTTAATTGATCATCAAACAATTACGTGTGATTGATCACTAACATAATTAGTGAATACGGATTTTCGGGTTTAGGTGGATTAGAATCGTATGAAAGCTTACGTGTTTAAGTTCGATTGTAAGTTAAACGAGCAGCTTTAGATTCGTAATCGAAGTTTGGACGTGTATAATAATTTGTGCTTGTTTATTAGCTGAAAAAATCTAAGTATTTATAGACATTTGCCTAGCAGGAGGTGTCGTGACTTTTGGTCTACCAGGCCTGCATGCACGACACCTGGGCTTTGACCAAGTTGATCTTATCTAAACTAAATTCTATCCTTATCTGTTGGACTTGCTCGCAGTCAAGAGCTACTCGTCATGTTGGACTTGTCCATGAGGAGTCTTTAGTCTGATTCTGATGGTCTTTTGTCTTGCTTAATTGTTATTTTGGCACTGTGGTTGGATCTGGTCGGCAGGATGCCAATTGAGCTCGTCATGTGGCTTTTGATCTGGTTTTGTTCGCCCATCCGCCTTGGTGCAGCACGCAGGTTTTGCTCGTCCAATATCTTGTTAAGTGAATCTTGAGTTGATTTTATCTTAATCCTTAGGTGTGTTGTGCTAATCCTGGTCGCCCAAATGCTGATTCTGCTCGCCTGGTTAATCTTGCTCGGCGTGCGGGTTCCGCTCGCCTGGTTAATCTTGCTCGGCGTGCAGGTTCTGCTCGCCTGGTTAATCTTGCTCGGCGTGCAGGTTCTGCTCGCCTGGTTAATCTTGCTCGGCGTGCAGGTTCTGCTCGCCAGATACCTTGTTTAATCTTGACTTAACTTCGTCTTAACCGCGGGTATTTTGAGCTAATCCTGATCGCCCAGACGACGATTCTGCTCGCCTATCAACAGTTGGTACTTTGGGTTATTCTGTTCGTCTAATGGCTAGACCTGCCCGCCCGGATGTCATGTGGGCCCACATGGCCTTTGGGTTAAAGTTGCTCGCCTGGTCATTGTAGCTCGCCAACTTTGGGTAATCCTGTTCGCCCAAGAGTTATTTCTGATCGCCTATCAACAATTGCCCCCTTGCCAGTCATTATGTGGTGACGGAGTGAAGCGGACTACTTATGGGCTGGCAACTACCCGGTGTTATGAAGGCGAGCTGATCTTGCTTGGAGCGGACTACCTCAGATGGGCGGACTATCACGGTCGAGCTGACTTGGATGGGTGAATCAATCCAACACTTGGTGAATTATACTTCACAATGATAGGAAGAGCCGACAGTTTGTGGTTGTTCGTCCATTGTAGGGTTTTTAATACCTTTGAGGTGATCAACTTCATTTGTTGATTGCTCTGTTCATATATAACTCTACCTTTATTTGGGCTCTGTTCGTATAGAACTCTGCCTTTATTTGGGCTCTGTCCGTATAGAACTCTGCCTTTATTTGGGCTCTGTTCGTATAGAACTCTGCCTTTATTTGGGCTCTGTCCGTATAGAACTCTGTCTTTATTTGGGCTCTGTCCGTATAGAACTCTGCCTTTATTTGAGCTCTGTTCGTATAGAACTCTGCCTTTATTTGGTCTCTGTTCGTATAGAACTCTGCCTTTATTTGGGCTCTGTTCGTATAGAACTCTGCCTTTATTTAGGCTCTTTGGCTAGAGTAGCTCGCCATGGTCTTGTTCCTCTTTGAGAGTTACCCACTTTATTATTGCTCGTCAATCAAAGTAGTTTGCCTAGCAACAATAGTAGCTCGTCAAGAGGACAGTTGCTCGTCAAGAAAAAACAGCTCGTCCATGTAGAAACTGCTCGTCAAGAGGAAGCAGCTCGTCCATGTGGAAGCTGCTCGTCATGGGGGCAGCTGCTCGTCAAGAGGACAACTTCTCGTCAAGAGAAAAAAGCTCGTCCATGTAGAAGCAGCTCGTCCACCCTGATAGGTCCTCCAAGTCATTCATCTTCATCTGAACTTGAAAGGATGCTCTCCCGAGGTCTTTTTACAGGTCTTTGTTTCAAAAATTTGGACAACCTGCCCTCTTCATTGCTCTCCAGATCCTTGTGTAGGGCTTCTTGCATAGAGACAAAGACACCTGCCCGATCACGAAATTCATCATAAGTTTTTGGGCATCTAAGATGTACGTCTTTCCAGAGTTCGGTGCCCTTCTTTAGTCCAGCTAAGACGGCTACGATTTTGGTGTCCTCGCTTACTGACTCCCCTTCTAGCAGGACCTTGTCAAATCTTTCCAAGTACGATCGGTCCGATTCGTCATTAATTTGCTTCAAGTCGGATAACCGATGCATTTGGGACAGATAAGACCCAGCTGTGGAGAAGTGGGACAAGAATTCTTTGCCTAGCTGAATAAATGAATGAATTGAAGCTGGTGGTAGGGCCGGAAACCATTTGTGGACACGATCCCCCAGAGTCAAAGGAAAATTACGGCACTGGGTTGCATCACTTGCCCCCATTGATATCATGTAGTCAGAATATTTCATCAGATGCACTTGGGGGTCCGCCGTACCCTCATATTGTATGCTAGCGGGAAATTGGATTTTCTTCTGAATTGGGGCTTTTAGAATCACTGAAGATAGAGGGGAGGTTGGTAGAGTAGTACTCCCATATCCTCTCTGCTGGTCGAGCTGGCCCTGCATGCTTTCAATTGCCTTTCTCATGGAGGCGAGCTCTTCAAAGGATCCCCCCTGACTTGGAAACTGTTCGGCGAGCAGAGGTGCGTGACCATCAGTTCGCCGCAGTCCCTCACTTGGTATAAGAACCCCCGGGGCTGGCCTCCTTGGATTGGGCTCTGCATCTGGGCCTAGGCGACCAAAGGCTGACCTGGTCAGCCTCTCGTGGACTGACTGGCGAGCAGGTACTGCGTTTGGGTGAGCTACTCCAACTGTTGGACGTATCTCGGCTGCTCCCCGACCGCGGCGACCTAATCTGTCCAGGGCACTTTGTCGTGTGCCTTGACTCACCCCCTACAACCGGATTCTGGGTTGAACCCCCTTGGCTAGTAGCCTCAGCGAGCTGCTTATCTTTGCCCTTCGCCCTACGAGCTTGGGCGCTGTCCGCCTCGTTTAAATGATCCCCTCTGGCCTTCTCATGTTCACGAGTCCTTGTGGGGCTATGTCTTGCTCGTACATAAGAAGGGCCAGGTTGGGCTTGTTGTCTTTGTAGAGCCTGGAGTATGGCTATTGTCCGTGCCAATTCGTCTGGGTTGCGAGTCAAAGCGTCCAACTCAGGGGGCATCAATTGATGAGCAACAGTGGTTCGATTCTCTTGGTCGTTTCTGCTCGCCCCTGCTTGCCTACCACTCCCAGACTGGTCGTTTCTGCTCGCCCCTGCTCGCCTACCACTCCCGGACTGGTCGTTTCTGCTCGCCCCTGCTCGCCTACCAGCCTGAGACATCCGGGAATGCGAATCCTTTGTTATATGTTGGGAACATTGTGTTTCTCGTGATTGAGGCATGTTTACAGAAGATATCAAGTGTTGTTCTTAGTGTTCTTGAATTTTCCTCAAATGTTCAAACTTGTTCTTTAATCTTGGGGTAATCTTCCCGTATTCAACGATTCGAAGGTTCGGACCCTCCTTCTAGCGCCAATTTGTTGACGATCAGTTCTAATCTTGAAGATTAATGGCTGTTTTAGATGGTTAATTAATCATCAAACAATTACGTGTGATTGATCACTAACGTAATTAGTGAATACGGATTTTCGGGTTTAGGTGGATTAGAATCGTATGAAAGCTTACGTGTTTAAGTTCGATTGTAAGTTAAACGAGCAGCTTTAGATTCGTAATCGAAGTTTGGACGTGTATAACAATTTGTGCTTGTTTATTAGCTGAAAAAATCTAAGTATTTATAGACATTTGCCTAGCAGGAGGTGTCGTGACTTTTGGCCTACCAGGCCTGCATGCACGACACCTGGGCTTTGACCAAGTTGATCTTATCTAAACTAAATTCTATCCTTATCTGTTGGACTTGCTTGCAGTCAAGAGCTGCTCGTCATGTTGGACTTGTCCATGAGGAGTCTTTAGTCTGATTCTGATGGTCTTTTGTCTTGCTTAATTGTTATTTTGGCACTGTGGTTGGATCTGGTCGGCAGGATGCTAATTGAGCTCGTCATGTGGCTTTTGATCTGGTTTTGTTCGCCCATCCGCCTTGGTACAGCACGCAGGTTTTGCTCGTCCAATATCTTGTTAAGTGAATCTTGAGTTGATTTTGTCTTAATCCTTAGATGTGTTGTGCTAATCCTGGTCGCCCAAATGCTGATTCTGCTCGCCTGGTTAATCTTGCGCGGCGTGCGGGTTTTGCTCGCCTGGTTAATCTTGCTCGGCGTGCAGGTTCTGCTCGCCTGGTTAATCTTGCTCGGCGTGTAGGTTCTGCTCGCCTGGTTAATCTTGCTCGGCGTGCAGGTTCTGCTCGCCTGGTTAATCTTGCTCGGCGTGCAGGTTCTGCTCGTCAGATACCTTGTGTAATCTTGACTTAACGTCGTCTTAACCGCGGGTATTTTGAGCTAATCCTGATCGCCCAGACGACGATTCTGCTCGCCTATCAACAGTTGGTACTTTGGGTTATTCTGTTCGCCTAATGGCTAGACCTGCCCGCCCGGATGTCATGTGGGCCCACATGGCCTTTGGGTTAAAGTTGCTCGCCTGGTCATTGTAGCTCGCCAACTTTGGGTAATCCTGTTCGCCCAAGAGTTATTTCTGATCGCCTATCAACACTCACATCACTAAAAATCCCCTGTCTATCAGTAAATTGACATCCGATTTTCCAGTTGATGTAATCTTTTCTGACAAATTTTTTTCCATTCAGAACCGATTGACGAAGCAAATTCTGGCGCAGGGAAGGTGTAAAAAAGGTCTTTATTTACTTGATAAGGGTGTTCCAGCTTTGGTGGCTGCAGTTCGGGATAAAAAGTTGAGAGCGAGTTTTAATTTATGGCACTTATGCTTGGGGTATGTCCCGTTCCCTGTCATTTCCTTTTTTAATAAACATGGTCACTTATCTGTTACTTCAGTTTTGCCTAGTCCAAGTGTTTGCTCTACTTGTCAATTGGCAAAGAGCAAAAGACTATCTTTTCAGTTAAATGAGAAACGTGCTGATAATGTTTTAGACTTGATACACTGTGATTTGTGGGGTCCTGCACCCATTTCTACTTCTGATGGTTTCAGATACTATGTTGCCTTTATTGATGATTTCTCTCGATTATGTTGGATTTATCAGTTACGTGCCAAATCTGAGTTCTACGGTGTTCTAGTCCAATTTCATACTTTTGTTTGTACTCAGTTTGATCGTAAAATTAAGGTGTTTCAAAGTGATGGGGGTACTGAGTTTGTCAATGCTAAAGTTCGTGGATTTATGCACTCGAACGACATACTTCATACTTTATCTTGTCCTTACACTCCACAACAGAATGGTAGGGCTGAACGTAAGCATCGTCATATTGTTGAAACTGGCTTATCTATGTTGTTCCATGCTCATGCTCCTGCTTCTTTTTGGTTTGATGCTTTTGCAACAGTTGTTTTCATAATTAATATGCTTCCTTCTTCAATATTGCATGACCGTCTCCTTTTCAAATATTGTTTGGCTCTGCTCCAAATTATGGAAACTTCAAGCCATTTGGGTGCCGGGTGTTCCCATTTCTTCGGAACTATGCTGCTCACAAGTTAGAGCCTCGTAGTCGACCGTGTATTTTTCTTGGCTACAGTAGCATCTATAAAGGATTCCGTTGCTTTGATCCTGCTTCATCTAGAATCTTTACTACACGCCATGCACAGGATTCCGTTGCTTTGATCCTGCTTCATCTAGAATCTCTCAATAGTCGTCTTCCACACTGATATCTGATTTGGATTTTTCAACATTTTTTGATACATCAGGTCATTTATCTATCCTACGATAACCAGATCGTACTCCCGATAGTGTTGCAGTGCATAGCTCAGCACCCATCCTGCCAGATCCTGACGAATCCTCATCGTTCCTTCCACCTAACCCGACTGCTCCTGTTCCGCCTGATGTTCATGCCGAACCTATTGCTCCGTATCCTCCCCTTGATCCTGTCATGCCCTATCCAAATGATGTTGCACCTGCAGAGCCTTCTCTCGCGCCGGCTGTAACCTTTGGCCCTCCCCAACACCACATGATTACTCGAGCCCGAGCAGGTGTCTTCAAGCCACGTTATCCTCTTGATTTAGCATCAACATCCCTGTTATCAGCCCTTGTTGCTACATCTGAGCCTCGTGGTTTTAAAAGTGCTGCTAAACACCCAGAATGGCTCGCTGCTATGCAAGAGGAAATTGATGCCCTTCGTTCGAACCAAACATGGGATCTAGTACCTCGTCCTCCTGGTGCTAATATTGTCGATTCGAAATGGGTTTTTCGTATAAAGTTTCATGCTGATGGATCGATTGAACGACACAAAGCCCGTCTTGTTGCTCAAGGCTTTACCCAGATTCCTGGCACTGACTTTCATCACACTTTCTGTCCAGTTGTTAAGGCTGCAACTGTTCGTATTATTCTAGCACTCTTTGTTCAGCATAGTTGGCCGCTTCATCAGCTTGATGTCAAAAACGCATTTCTTAATGGTGTTCTTGCGAAACCGGTATTTATGGCACAACCTCCAGGATTTGTTGACCCCCGATTTCCTGATCATGTATGTCGTCTGAAGAAAGCTCTATATGGTTTTCGTCAAGCACCTCTTGCCTGGTACCAACGATTTAGTTCATACCTCGCTGGTCTTGGCTTCCTTCAGAGTCGTTGTGATTCCTCTTTGTTTCACTTTCATCGAGGTACTGCTGTTCTTTATCTGTTGCTTTATGTGGATGACATAATTATTACAGGTAATGATGAATCATTGTTGCGTACCTTTATCTCTCGTACGCATCAGGAGTTCGCCATTAAAGATCTTGGCCGATTAAATTATTTTCTTGGACTGAGGTCTCTTATTCTTCTGATGGCTTGTTTGTTGGTCAAGCCAAGTATGCACATGATATTCTTCAACGGGCTGAGTTGTTGGAATCTAAGCCTGTCTCCACCCCTTTGGCACCTGGGGAATCTCTTGTTAGTGATGGTGCTCCATTTCATGATCCTACATTATACAGGTCGCTTGTTGGTGCTCTCCAATATCTGACCATTACCCGTCCTGATCTTTCATATGCAGTTAGCTCGGTCAGTCAGTTTCTTCAATCACCTACTGATGATCATTTTTTGGCAGTAAAGCGTATCCTTCGATATGTTAAAGGTACTTTGCATCTTGGTCTCTCCTTTACTAAGCGTTCTGAATCTTCCATTCTGGGGTACTCTGATGCTGATTGGGCACGTTGCACTGACACGCGCCGTTCTACTTATGGGTATTCCATTTTTATCGGTGGTAACCTTGTATCTTGGAGCGCCAAGAAACAAACTTCAGTAGCTCGCTCTAGTTGTGAATTTGAGTACCGAGCCATGGCAAATGCAGCTTCCGAATTGGTTTAGGTGACTAATCTTCTTCGCGAGATTCGTTCTACATCACTTTCTCGGCCTACTCTTTTATGTGATAATAAGAGCGCTATATTCTTGAGTCAAAATCCTGTGGCTCACAAACGGGCTAAGCACATTGATTTGGATTATCACTTTGTTCGTGAGCTTGTCACTTCAGGAAAGTTAGTCACCAGTTTTGTGCCTTCTCACCTCCAGTTAGCTGATATTTTCACCAAGAGTCTTCCTCGATCTGTCTTCGAATTTTTTCGATCCAAGCTTTGCGTATGTCTTAATCCCACGCAACGCTTGACGGGGTGGTAATAGGATTAATGATTAAATTAGTTTATTTAAATCAAGTTTGACCATATACTTTGGTATATATCTTGTTGTATAATGCCGTGTATATCTCCTATGATATTGGGCCTCTTTGTTGTAATCCTCGCAATCACGATTATAAATAGTGGAGTTGCCATCACCACGCTCATGGGTGATTTTCTAAACCTCTTTTACAGTTCTCTATGTCCTACTCCTTCTTGTCCTGAGCAGATGCTCTCACTCTCTAATGGTCCTCTCTTCTCCACTCCTTCCCTTTTTAGAAGTGTCATTGGCATTCTTCAATACTTAACACTCGCTCGACCTGACATCAGCTTTAGTGTCAACAAACTCTCTCAATTTCTCCTTGCTCCAACTCAGACTCATTGGACTGCTTGCAAACATGCAAGGTACACTAACACTTAGTTTAATCTTTACTCTTGTTTCCCATTTCAGGTTGCACAGATTTGCCGACGCAGATTATGCTGCCAATCTTGATGACAGACGAAGTACTTACTGCATCAAGCTTGGTTCCAATTTGATTTCATGGTGTTCAAAGAAGCAGTCCGTAATAGCTCGTAGTAGCACTGAAGCCGAATACGGCCTCTCCTTTGCCCTTGCTACCACATATCTTATTTGGCTCAACACCTTGTTTCGTAGCAGCACTGAAGCCCATAGGAAGTTGATTTCTAGATCCTTTTGCATTGTATAAAATCACATCAATGTACCATATGATATTCAGATCAATAAACACAACTTTAATTTTGTGTTGTTGTTACTCAACAATCCCAAGTGTACAAATTTTCTTGGGACAGAGGGTGTACTATTTCATTCACCAGATGGCTTCCTTCTGCAAGTTGTTAATCGATGATGACCAATTCTATTCTAAGCTTGTAAGTTTCGCATAAATACATTCTTACATTTATTGGGATTTTTAGTGATAATTAGTTTTTTTTTTTCAGCGAATACCTTCTGAATTTGTGAATAATTATGGAGAAATATTTACAAAATCTTAAAAAATGGTGATACTGAGAATTGATGATCAATCTGGAAAGGTGTGGAGAGTTGAGATAAAAATTAGATATGCTAAAAAGATGATGGGCCATAGGGTCGATAAAAAAAAAGGTTTATGGTTAATCTTTTTTAGGTATATTTAAATAAGAGTCGTTTTAAGATTTTAGTTGAAAGCTCTATGGGATCGAGTCTTGCAGGTTAATGTAAGAAAAATAATTAAATAAATTAATTTTATATTTTTTTATAAATTAAGATTTTTAGATGAGATTAAATTCTTTCATGGTATTAGAGCTAACAGTCTGCTAAGAACGATTCCACTCATATTAAATTATCCACTCATTGGGTCTTTCGTTAGAATTAGCCCGTTTAATTTTTTTTTATTTCATTGGAAAATAAAACATTAAAATTTTGAAAGTAATTTATATTAATTTGTACTAATTTATGGACCATCTCATGCAAGTTTTTGACAAAAACCAATCAATTTATTGTATAAAAAGAATTCTTCATCCGTCCTATAATAAATTTCATACTTTTTTTTTTGATGTCTCACAATAATTTTCACTCCCCAAAATAGAAGTAAAATAATATTTTTATACTACTCACTATATTTTAGAATAATTTTTATTTATTGATCCAAAAAATTAATAAAATAATATTTTTAAAATATGTGTCACCCTATGTATGAAAATTAACAGAGGATGGAGGGAACAATAATTTTCTCTCTCTTGTTCGAAGTCAAGAATCGATTTATTAGCTGAGCCAATTTTCAAGAAGTTACCATCGACAGAGAAGTGACTATGCTAGCAAGATTAGATTTGTGCATAGAAAATCTATATCAACGTTGATGAGAATCTTGATTTTTATGCTCCCTTTACTGAAAAAACTTTTATTAATTGCAGCCAAATAAAACATATAGTAATAATCTGATTTTGTGTCCACAAAAGCTACTTCAAAGCAAGATGGCTTCTTTCTGCAAGCTGTTAATCGATGATGATAACTTCACTTCTAAGCTTGTAAGTTTTGCATTATTGATATACATTAATCACTTGTTTTTTAAGTGCAAGCCCACAAAATTACCTTTAAATTTATAGGGCAATTATTTCTTCCCCTATTTAAGAAATAAAAAATTGTCACAATGCTAACTTTTTGTCAATTGTTCTAATCTTTTTGCCAATTATTTTGTAATTTTGTTTAAGCAAAATATAATTTTATTGAAAAGTAGAACAAAAAAAAAATTGCACTATAAATTTATGGGCAAATATGATCATTTCCCCCTTTTAATGCTAATTTGACATACATATGTTTTGCAGAAAATACCTCCTCAATTTGTGAATAATTTTGGAGAAATATTTACTCAATCTTCAAAAATGATTTCACTGAGAATTGATGACCAATCTGGAAAGGCGTGGAGAGTTGTAATAAAACAAACAGGGGGTTTCCATTTCTTCACCAAAGGATGGACCAATTTTGCAAAAGATGTTGATTTGCAAAGCCACAGTTTTTTGATATTTAAGCTTGTTGATGAGTCTGAATTTCATGTTTCAGTTTATGATACAACTGGCTGCGACAAGGACTACTCTTACTCTGGTTTTGTTTTAAGATAATTTTATCAAAATTTTGTACTTAGGATAAATTAATTCTCAAGTTTATTTTAATTACTATTAATATCTCCAAATTCTTTTGACAGAAGATGGCGAGGACGACGAGGTGAAAAATGATGAAATGGGTTCATATGCAAAAAGGTGGAGATTTTCCAAGGAATTGAAATATCATCATTTCAACTCACAAAGAATGGTATGTGTGTGTATATATATATATATACTTATTAAAAAATCACCCTGGAAGATCATTTCACACTTCAATTGATTATTGAAAATATGGCAAAGTCTTGTGTAAATCAGTTATACCGTGTAAGTGATGTGCACTTTGTTTGTATTTTTGAATCATATTAATTGCTTAACTATAAAGTATTAGTTGTAAAAGTGGTGTACTTTAAATTAGTTTACACAAGACCTATAATTTGAGATTTTGTTAAAAGTATTTTAGGTAAGGACACTTTGGTAAATTGAAGAACATGTAATGCTTTCAATAAGAAAACATGCTTATCATTTGGTAGGCATGAAAATAGATAATAAGTGTATCTTAATGGCATAGAATAGAAGGATTATATAATTTTGTAGATGCAATATTTATTGTAACAGAACGTCCCCAAAGCTTTCGTCGTGGGCACGGGGATAGCAACGAATAGGGAAATAAAACTTGTGGACGGCAAAGGGAGGGAGTGGCCAGTTAAAGTGACATGTAATAGAGGAATGTATGGCATGACTCAAGGATGGAAGGCGTTTGTGACTGCCAACGGGGCGATCATTGGAAGCATCGTTTCGTTCGAGTTCGTAGGGGGTTCGGGTAATTTAGTACGTGCCCTTGTGATAAATAATAATGGGACCTTGGGAAATTTAGATGAGGAGAGCATATGATTCTATGTGTAATGTTTGAATTTGCTCATGATTGTGGGTAAAATTAAGTTGTTGATGTTAGTTTCAGGAGATGATGATCCTTTGGAATCTAATGTTCAGTTTTCACATTCGTGTAGTATGATGTGATTAATAACAAGCTGCATTTTAACTTGTATTTGTTAGGGCAGCGGGAGTAATTACTTGACTTGTTATGAGAAAATGTGGGAAGCTGACCCAAGTTTTTTTTTTTTTTTTTAAGTTATATATAAAACCAATTGATGAAGAAAAAGTAACGAGTATGTTTTGTTTGAGACAAGTTGTGCGTGTTGTTGGGATGTCTTGAACCCCTGAACAAAGTTGGTCGAGGGTCTCATTTCACGGTGTATGTTATGTTTTAGTTCGTTTGAGTTTTGGGCCTATTTTCGAGGCATAGTCTGTTAAGGATTTATATATACTCTTATTATTTGACCTAAGATATTTTGTATTAAAAAAAACACTGAGATCTCATAATAATATACAGATCATCTCTTCTGGTCGTGAATGTAGCCAAACACAACATTGGTGAACCATATAAATTTGTGTTGCTTCGCTAATTCTTACTCATATCTCATTGTAACACGTGTTGATTTGAGTTGTTTTGTGTCATAAAATGATTTCACACAAATTTTTGCTTTATCTATTTTGTTTTTCATATGGATAATATACGGAAGAATTTCACATATATATTTTCTTGGAGTAAGTCTTTTGTGCATTTGGTGTATGATGCACTCACTCAACAGTTGATAATGTATACACTGAAAAGCTAGTCTCAATCACACTGAAAAGTTAGTCTCAATTACACTGAAAAGTTTATACTGAAAATCAGTTTTCAATGTAAACTTTTCAGTGTTATTGAGACTAACTTTTCAGTGTAATTGAGACTAACTTTTTAGTGTATACAATATCAACTGTTGAGTGAGTGCACCGTGCACTTGATGCATATGAGACTTTGCCATTTTCTTGGACCTACCTATTGTTTGTGACTTGTTTACGAAGGGTGTTTTTTTCGTTGCCTATATCAAATTATCAACACACTCGATCAACTTGCCGATATTTGACAAAATCATTGGCTCGATCCCCATAATCTTGCTTTTACGGTAAAAAATCTTTCGTCCGAGTTGTACATAATTGACATGGGATTTGTGGTTTCTTTTCCACGTATACTTTCTTGTAAATTGTATACAACGGGTGAGCCTTGATAGAGATTGTGTCTTTTTTTTCATATGGACAATGTGTAGATCCATAGTTCATATTTATACCACTTCAAAATGAATGTGTTGTTTTATTAAAAAATATTAATTGTTTTTACTAAAAATTTATTTTGAAAAGTACAAATTATTTTTAATAAATAATACTCCCTCCGCTCCCCAAATCTATTCCCCTAGAAATGGACACGGTCTTTTTTAAAGAAAATGTGATAAAATGGATAAAATAAGAGTATTATAAAATCCATTTATGAATAAAGTGGTTGTTTATGAGTTTTATAATAAAGTAAAAAAAATTATAAGGGGAATGAGAGAAGATTTGGGGATGAACAAAACAATAAAATGAAAATAAAATTTGGGGACAAGATTGGGAGAATGAGTTGAGGGGGTATAAAAGGTTTAAGTTGTTTCACTAAAAACAATGAATTGTTCGTAAAATGATTTATGTATGAGCAAGTTTCACTCTACACCTACTCTTCCACATTATTGTGTGTGTAATTTGGACCTTCTTGTGGAACAATTTTTTTTATGATAATTCATTTCAAGGTGTTCACGAAAATTTTCCATTTTTTTCTTACTCCCTCCGTCCCCTCTTAACTTTCATAGGGGCGATGACACAAATTTTAAGAAAAACTGTTTTATTGACTTTTTCAATCAATGAATGAAGAGTATTTTGAATTAAAGTAGGTATCGTGAGAGTGTTTTATTTCTATATTTGGGGTGTGAAAGTTATTGTGGAACGTCGCAAAAAGGAAAGTATGAAAGTTATTAGGGGACGGAGGGAGTATTATTTAGAAAATACTCTAAAATTTTAAATTAGAAATACAATATTTTCCAATCTTAACTCTTACCTGATTTTGTTTCTTACCAGTTCAATCCAAATTACGTATTCACAAAGCCTGCAAACAGTGCTCCCATCAATCTTATATTTGCAAACTTTCTATGCGATTTTCAAGAAGTGACCATTTGACATAAAACAAAGAAAAAGCGATCATTCGGTGGTAGATTCTGTATCAACATTGATGTGAATATTCAATTTTCAAAAGCCATACTCGATCACTTTTTTTTTTCAGCCAAACTAATTAAACCATAAAAAAATAAAAAATACAATCTTATTTTGTCATTTATTGGGACCATAAAAGCTAATTCATTCACCGTGGAAAGCAAGATGGCCTCTTTCTTCAAATTGATAATCGATGATGATCATTTCACTTCTAAGCTTGTAATTATTGCATATATACATCAATTGAAATACCTAATGCTAATTAAGTAACAAATATATATATATATATATATATATATATATATATATATATATATATATATTAATTCTTGCATACTTTAGAAAAAAACACACAAAAGTTGAAACTCCGTGAATATGAATCATCATCATCGACAATCAGACACATGAAACGTATTGTGAGAGTTTATGTTGTAAAGATGGAAGATCCTCCAAACCTTGTATACATCAATGCAAGTGTTTTGGTATTTTTAGAAAACTAGATTTTTTTTAAAATGTTGAATGAGATAATTTTTGTTGGTGTTATAAAATTGCTCGTACATATTATTGTTTTTTTAGTGTATAAAATTGTATACGTATAATAAAATTGTTGTTATTAGCTTCTTTATTTTTTTTTTCAAAAATCATGATGACATGTGCTCAGTTCTGGTTATACGAACATAAGTACAAGTTAAAAAAAATCTTAATATTAATTTTGTTCGGAATTTTTTTCAA
This sequence comes from Ballota nigra, assembly GCA_947034835.1. Lineage (NCBI taxonomy): Eukaryota > Viridiplantae > Streptophyta > Magnoliopsida > Lamiales > Lamiaceae > Ballota > Ballota nigra. The sequence goes on along the minus strand of OX344723.1, from coordinate 111,183,086 downwards.
ATTAAGTATGGTTTTCGGAAAAAATAACCGAAATTTTGGGCAGGTTTCGGAAAAAAAATTCAAACACTGGATTTCGAAAAAGAAAACACGCAAATTCTTGAGACACACTTTAGACCAAATTGTTAAGAAAATAATTAAATGAATTAATTTTACAACTCTCTACAAGTTCGGACTTTTAGATGAGACGAAATTCTTACATGGTATCATAGTCAAAAGGCTCACGCTCGGACAAAGATTCTGGGTTCAATTCCCGCTGAGAGCAACTCCACCCATATTAAATTGTCCACTCATTGAGCCTCCACAAAGAGGGAAAATTGAGTCCGGCCCATGAGTGAGGGGGAGTGTTAGGAAAATAATTAAATGAATTAATTTTACAACTCTCTACAAGTTCACACTTTTAGATAAGACAAAATTCTTTCACAAACCCATATTTTTTTTTATCTATACTTCACAAACTCATGATTCTCAAACGGGAGGTGGGGTGGGGGAAAACGTGGCGGAAGAGCAGCAAGTTGGCTGGTCTCCGAATTAAGCGGCAGGTGGTTGGAGGTAGAGTTGTACATGAATAGAATCAAACACCACTGTATTTGATTCGTATTCGAATAATTATTCAAATATTTGTATTCGTATTCGTATTCGTATTCGATTGTTATTCGAATATTAGTATTTATTAAAAATTGATATTCGAACTATTCGAGCATTTGATTTGATTCGATTCTATTTATTTTTTATTTTTAGAGATAACAAGTTCTATTGTTCTTTTACGCATACAATTTTTTTCCATCCGAGTATTCGACTCGATTTTATTGTTCTATCGATTCAAATATCATAATTTTGTATTTGTACTTGATTAATAATCAAATCGAATATTTGTATTCGAATTCGAATCACAAAATTATGAATACGAATATCAAAATTTGAATACGAATACCGAATCGAAACAAAATTATTTGATTCGTTTACCATCCTAGTTGGAGTATTTATCCAAGGACTAGAGTATTTATCTGGATAATATATTCACTAAAAAATAAGTAACCCAAGCCCAAAAGAAATCGGCATGGCCTAACATTGGGACAACCAAAGCAATACCTTAAAGAAGACCAAAGCCCAAAAGTGCGGTAAAAACCCCACCTGGACTGAAAAACCTACTAACTCAGCCGAATGATTACAATTTACGAGAACAAAACAGCCCCCAAGTGGCATATGAGTTTCAAACTTATCAACAAATCAATTCACATAATTCTCCAATAAAAATATGCATTTTTTTTATGCACGTGGTTTAATATAATATATATATGTGGGTATAAAGTTATTTTGTGATGCTCATTTACAAATAAAATGATTGTTTATGAACCTCACAAGACCCCTAAATTATCTTTTCATGACCGTAATTTAAGGGAAATGCAAAATGAAGACAACGATTTTTTTTGCTGACAAATTAAGAACAATAACTTTAAAGTATGACGAATTGAGGACAAATAAGCCCAAATCACCGCAAATTGGGCTAATTGACCCGATTTGGGTTGAATTCAGGTTAGAACTCAGGAAATTCTGGCTGAATTTGGCCTCAATTTGTAACAATTAAATGTTATTATCTCTAAATTATCAATCTGAAAAATTAAAATCCTTATATTCTAATTTAAAAAGTTAAGGTCCTCATTTTGTCAATTCAAAAAGTCACAATCTCCTCTCCCCCCAAGTTGTATTCTTTTCTAACTAGTGTTTTAACTGTCTTCACGACTTCCTTAATTTCCAACGGAGGCTACCGTCGAAACACCATCTTCAAATTATAATATTAAATCATGGAGTTCATCTTTTTTTTCCTTCTTTTAAAATAATACCTGAATTTGAATAATCAAATTCAGCAACAATAAATATACATTTCTTCAGTATGATATATTAAATCATTATTTGATTTATAATATAATATAGTTAATCATTATTTAATACGAACTTATAACATAATAATATTTAATTATTATTTATATTTAAGTAATCATTACTTAAATTTTATTACCCACAGCATCGGGTTTATTTCACCAGGTGCACCCCAACATTTGCTGTATTGTCTCAGACTCTCAGTACCCAATCACTCTGTATAATTCATTATTCATCCTATACAAAGACCTCTAAATTACATTTTATTCCACTAATAATTATTCATTAAAACTATTTTTTTTTCATTTACTTAATTAAATTAAACAATAAACCCTCATCAAAAAAATATTTTATCTATTTAAATACTACAATTCAACTCTCATATTAAATTCGTTAAAAGTCAACGGTAAAGAATATTTCGAGATGAAAGTAGTAATTGTTTATAATTATCATCTCTCATTTAAATTTAATTGAATGCAATTTGTGAATGCATGGAGAAATTGTCATACAATCTCTTAAATTATGAATACGTGTTTTGTGAGACTATTCGCGGTAATATGACATAAATTAAGAATGACACTTTAAAACTTAAAAAAAAAACTATATTAATATTGAACATGGTTAAATTGTACTCCCTCCGTCCCATCATTATTTGCACACTAACTTTATTTTCGTGTTTTAGCGAGCGAGTTGTTTATTAGTATTTGAAATGATAAAGTAGGGTTTAATAGATCTATCTCTCCTTTATTATAAAATGACTTAAAAATTACTTTATCATTTTAAATACTAATAAAAAATGTGTTCGCTAAAATACGAGAAAATAGTAAAAGTGCGAATAATGGTGGGACAGAGGGAATATTATTCTTTGTAATTTTGACTGATTGACAATTTTTTTTTCCAAATGATGACACTGAGAATTGATGATTTAGAAAGCTATGGAGAGTCTGATAAGGGATCTAATAAGAATAAAAATTTGATCACATGTGAACAAATACTGAATTTTCCTAAATAGGTATATGCATAGCGTGAAAGCATTGTAATGATCTATCACAAAATAGAATGAAAAAGTTATTGTTTGCAGATGTCCTTTACCATGCATGCCTCGTTTCAAATAAAGTTCTAATTACACTAATTTAGGCCTTTAACAAACGATCGAATAACAGGGTTTGGATTCAGTGCTGTACAGTACAGCACTGGATCCAAATCCCGAATAACATCCCATAAACAACAAACAAATTAATGAAGTTAATTGAGGGCAGCCAACACTCACTTTTATTTCATATTTTATTCCCACATTAACTAAGAAAATCAATCATTTTGCTTTGATCTTAAATTGCTAATAATAATAAGGGAAAATTGTTTTTTTTTTCCTGTAACTTTACCTCATTTTGATTTTCGTCCTGCTAACTTTCAAATTTTGATTTTCGTCCTATAACTTTACCTAGTTTTGATTTTCGTCCTGTTGACTTTCAAATTATGATTTTGGTCCTGTAACTTACATATTTTTTTTATTTTGGTCCTACAACCTACCAACCCTTACAGGACGAAAATAAAAAAGAGGTAAAGTTACAGGACTAAAATCAAAATTTGAAAGTCAACAGGACGAAATCAAAAAACGGTAAAGTTACAGGACTAAAATTAAAATTTGAAAGTCAGCAGGACGAAAATCAAAAAGTGGTAAAGTTATAGGACGAAAAAGATCATTTTCCCTAATAATAATTTGGGAGTTGGGAATGGAAAGAACTCAGCCTCATCTAGCCACATGGTTACACTTTTCAGTGTAATCCAGCCACACTTTTCAGTATATTTGGAATAAACTTTTCAGTGTACACATGGTCAACTATTGAGTAAGTAAATCATACACCAAGTGCACAAGAGAGTTACTCTAAAGCAAAATATATATCCCAAAATTTAGTTACACATTTGCTCTTATAAACATTTGTTGATTTTAACTTGATAATAGTTATTCAATCTAATAATTTACGACCTGATCATTATTTAGAATCATGTTTACACATCGTCTACTCCCACCCCACCTCAAATTGAAGTCTAGTTTCCATTGCGGAATTTAATTTAATTTAATTGTTAGCATGTAATTCTTCATTTGTATTATTCATGTTCAAATCGAGCATGAAAGATGCGAAATATATGCACATAACTAAGAATGAATCCATATTTGGAGAGAAAGCCGAGAGCTTATGTATTACTATAAAAGATGAGAGAATGAATCAATACAAGTGTTTACAGGTGTGTTGCTTCTCTATATAGCTTGCATATCTATTCTAGATCCTTCTAAAATCAGTTGTAACCGACTAAAACTAAGATGAAGAGCCAAGCATGTACAGTGCATGCGTATGTGTGAATTAACAGTTGTGCGTGCATGTGAAGTTAGTTATAACTAACTCACGTGTGCATGGTGAGGTGATCACGTGATGAGGAGATATAACCAAGATTTTAACACTCACCCCCCTCTTCAAGATGAAGCCACGGAAGACGAGAGAAACTTCATCTTGGAACAGAAGCTAGAGAATGAGGGACCATGAAGAGCCTTTTGTGAACACATCTGCCAACTATAGGTGAGATGACACATGATGTAAGCTGATGAGACCTTCTTTGTATAGATCACGGACTATATGACAATCAATATCTATATGCTTGGTTCGTTCATGGAATACGGGATTTTCAACAATGTGAGTGGCTGCTTTGTTATCACACCAGAGTTGTAAGGGCAAAGTAACATCCAGAAGAAAATCTTTGGCAATGAATGAGATCCATTGGAGCTCCAAAGAAGTGGTGGCTAAGGCCTTATATTCAGCTTCAGCGGAAGATCGTGATACTGTATTTTGCTTCTTTGTTTTCCATGAAATCAGACAAGAACCAAGAAAGATACAGTAACCTGTGAGAGATCTCCTCGTATCTAAACATGAGACCCAATCCGCATCACTATAGGCATGAATTGTGAGAGGAGATTGAGAAGAGTAGTGTAGCCTGAAGTCCTTAGTCCCTGAAGATATCTAACCAAAGAAAGTGTCGCATCCCAGTGAGCTGTTCTTGGTGCATTGACAAATTGACTAAGTTGTTGGACTGAGTAGGTGATATCTGGTCTTGTGAAATTCAAATATAGAAGCCTGCCAACAATACGTCTATATCTCTCAGGATCTGTGAGGAGTTCACCATGAGTGAAGGATAAATGTAAACCAGGCTGAAAGGGTAGACTTGATGGCTTACAACTATCCATTCCAGTATCTGAGATAAGGTCTTGAATGTATTTCTATTGAGATAGGAAAGTTCCATCCTCCCCCCGTGCAATCTCAACACCAAGGAAGTACTTGGCAAAGCCAAGGTCTTTAGTTGTGAAGACAAAATTCAGATGAGCTTTAAGAAGATTGATTTCCTCCAAGGATGAGCCTGTGATTAACACATCATCTACATAGACCAGTAGAGCCAAATAATGAGAACCACTGTGAAGTGTAAACAAGCAATGATCATAGACTGATTGCTTGAAACCATAGGCAAGTAAAGTCTTAGAGAATTCAGTATTCCATTCCCTAGAAGCTTGTTTTAGTCCATATAAGCTATTTTTTAGCTTGCAAACTTATCCAGGAGAGGCCTTCGAATAACCAAGTGGGGGATCCATGTACACCTCATCATTAAGGTATCCATGCAAGAAAGCATTATTAATGTCCAATTGACATATAGACCACTTTTTACAGGTAGCAACAGCAATTAAGAATCTGATAGTAACAATCTTTGCAACAGGTGAAAAACTATCTTCATAATCGATTCCATGAACTTGATGATATCCTTTAGCCACTAACCTGGCTTTGTATCTGTCCACTTTCCATCAGGTTTTAATTTGAGCTTGTAAACCCATTTACAACCTATAGGCTTTTTATGAGAAGGACACTGCACCAAGTCCCAAGTCTCATTGATTTCAAGAGCCTTTAGCTCATCATCCATAGCTCTTTCCCAATCTGGATTACCAAGAACCTGATAATAAGTAGAAGGTTCTTTAGATTGATGCACATTTGCTAGAAAACAAAGATATTCTGATGTAAAAGGCAAGGAAACAGGATAAGGAGAAACATATGAAAAATGGGGTATATGAGGAGTGATACCTGAGGTCAGCTGCTCTGAAGCTGGTAGATGTTGAGAGACTGTACATGTGGAAACAAAATCTTTCAACCAAGCAGGTGGTGTTATAATTCTTGTTTTTGTAGATTTGCTGGGGAAATCAATTACTTGTGGGGTAGAAGAGGTAGTAGGATTATGGGAAATATGATCTGTAGTATGGGATATAGTGCTAGGCTGATCAAATGGAGTGACCTGATCATGAAAAGGAAATATGTGTTCAAAGAAACACACATCTCTAGAAGTGAAAATGGAATGATCAATGAGATTATACAATTTGTAACCTTTCTGGCCAGGTTCAAAACCAAGAAATACAGCTTTGATGGCCCTTGGTGCAAACTTGGATTTAGCAGGATATGTGTCTAAGGCAAGAACAAGACAACCAAAAGTCTTCAAGGTATCATATGTGGGGGGGGGGGGGGGGGGGGGGTTTAGTATATAAGACAGAATAAGGAGTAGACCAATTTAGAACTGGTGTGGGTAATTTGTTTATAATATGGGCTGCATGAAGTATGGAGTAAGGCCAGAAATGTAAAGGTAATTTTGACTCAAACATGAGGGCTCTTGCTACATTGAGCAGTTGCCTATGTTTTCTTTCTACAACCCCATTTTGCTGGGGTGTATATACACAAGATCTTTGATGCAACATGCCTAATTCTTTGAATAACCGTTGACATTCATTTCCAAGGAATTCTGAACCATTGTTAGTTTGGATAGCTTTGGGTGTTATTTTGAACTGAGTATGTATCATTTTCAAGAAGTGTTTAAGAACAGGGATAAATTTATGTTTGTGAGTGAGCAAAAATACCCAAGTGGCTCTGGAAAAGTCATCAATTATGGTTAAGAAGTAGGGTGTGTTTGTGAGAGAAGGATGGTTATAAGGTCCCCATATATCAGCATGTATGAGCTCAAAAGTGGACTTGGTTTGGATGGTATGAGTAGGAAAAGGCTTTCTGGTCTGTTTTGCCTCTTGACACACAATACATGGAGCAAGATCATATGAAACATTCCTTTTATTATGCAAAGATAAGGAATCAATGTGTTTGATTACATCCATAGAGGCATGACCTAGTCTTTTATGCCACAAATCAATAGAAATAGAAGTAGATGTTGCAAGAACTGGAATACAAGGATAAGAAGAAGGTAAATGAGATTGAAAAATGTACAGTCTGTCAAGCAATTTCCCAGCTGCCAGAACTGCATCACTCTTGGGGTCCTGCAATATACATGATGTACTTGTGAAGATACATTTGAGGTTAGTATTAGAAAGGAGATATGGTACTGAAAGTAGATTATATTTGAAGGTAGGGATATAGAGAACATCAATAATGGCCAATGTATTGTTCAAAGCAATTGTTCCAGCTTTGTTGAACTGTTTGTTTTCTCCCATCTGGGAGTACCACAGAACAGGATTTTGTAGGTTATGTAAAGGCTGGTTAAATAGGCTTATATCAAAATTCATATGTCTACTAGCACCTGTATCAAAAATCCAAGTCCCCTTCACCATATTATCAGAAATGGTAAATCCAGAAACCTCAGATACTTTAGTGATTGATGTACCTGCATATTCAATAAAGTGTGCATAACTTTGCTCATTCCCTTGTGACTTAGTAAGATACATTGCAATTTCTTGTTGTATGATAGCTGCAATATCAGGTGTTTGTGAGCCATTGTGAGGAGATGTAGATCCTTCAACACTGCAATGTGCTAAAGCTTTCTTCCCTTCATTCTTCTTTGAGAACCACTCTGGATACCCATGGAGCTTAAAACAGGTAGATACATCATGCCTTTTTCGACCACAATGGGAGCATACCAAAAAATCCTTATCTTCCTTTGTTTTGTAATCATTCTTCCCTCTATCAAAATTCTGAACCTCCCTGTAATCATATGATTTTGCCTTTAAGTACATTGCAGATTGGATGTGTGAAGTTTTCTCTCCCTCAGAAGGAAATCCAGACTGAATTTCTCTTTGTTGCTCTACCCTGGAGACAATTGAGTACGCTTTGTTCAACGAAGGCAGTGGATCCATCATCATTATTTGGTTCACTGTGTGTTCATAGCTCTCATTTAATCCCATAAGAAACTGAGTAAGCCTAAGTCTAACATGTTTCGTATGCAGTTGCTCATCAACATCACATGAGCATTTTCCACATGTGCAACCAACTATTTGATCAAAATCATCTAGTTCATCCCAGACTTCTTTCATTTTCCCATAGAACACTGCTATAGAATCATGACCTTGCTTTAATGTGTTGATTTTCCTTTGTAACTGAAAAAATTTCGTACCGTTTGCTGAACTAAATCATTCACAAATATAATCCCACAGAGCCTTGACCGATTTAGCAAACACAAAAGTGTTGTATAACTCCTTACTAATTGAGCTCAATAACCATCCCACTACAAGGTAATCCACTTTTTTCCATAGAACATAATCAGGCGAGTTTCGATTCGGTGCTACAATGTTACCATCATTGAAGCCTAATTTCGATTTAGCTCCTAAAGCTATTAGCATCGACTTCTGCCATGAAACAAAATTTAATCCATTCAAAGGTTGTGATACAAGTACTAAACCTGGGTGTTCAGAGCCATGAACCACAAAAGCTGGAGGTACTTGCCGATTTCCATCTAACTCCTCGTTCTGATCCTCATTGACAACATTTTGCCACACGTTTGGTGGCGCCATTGCAGGAATATTCCTGCCTCGAGCCATGGATTAGCACAACTCTGATACCATGTTCAAATCGAGCATGAAAGATGCGAAATATATGCACATGACTAAGAATGAATCCATATTTGGAGAGAAAGCCGAGAGCTTATGTATTACTATAAAAAATGAGAGAATGAATCAATACAAGTGTTTTAGGTGTGTTGCTTCTCTATATAGCTTGCATATCTATTCTAGATCATTCTAAAATCAGTTGTAACCGACTAAAACTAAGATGGAGAACTAAGCATGTACAGTGCATGCGTATGTGTGGAATTAACAGTTGTGCGTGCATGTGAAGTTAGTTATAACTAACTCACGTGTGCATGGTGAGGTGATCACGTGATGAGGAGATATAACCAAGATTTTAACAATTCAATATTTAACTTGATTTCACCATTCACTATAATTATTCATTATACTTGTTTAAAAAAATACGTACGGGACAACCACTAAACTGATAAGATGTAAAATGAAGTGAAATAAAAATACTATTAAAAAAGAAACTAATTTTCTTGCCATTTTGATCATAGCAAAAAGGTGGTACTACAAGTGCCAAGAGAGTTTAAATCTAAAAATCATTTCATAACTTTTTTACTATATTGAAAATGTTTCATAACTTTTTGATGGAATGAATTAATTCCGTAGTTATTTCAATTGCTCGATTTCGATCCGTTGCAAGAAATTAACATAATCGACGTCATTTCACCCTCAAACAGGTCACGTGAATTGCATATTTTTTAAATTTCTCGGACGAGCGTGTGCGTGAGGTCTACGTGACATTAAAATGTAGTATAATTAAAGATATTATCATTTGAACATAATTAAGGTCATATAGAAAGCCTAAAAACCCAACTTATGTGACTTGCACAAAGGTTGTTTTTGTATATTTTTTGCAATTTGGAATTGGAATTGAGCAAGTGAAATAATTGTGGGACTAATTCATTTTATCGAAAAGTTGTGGGAACTTTTAAAAAAAATAAAAAATTATTGTTGACAACAATTTCGTGAGGATCTCGTCGTCGGGTTCCTAGCGGGTAGGACTTACGTATTTATGATAACTGAAAGTAATAAATGCAAGAGTGAATGAGCTCTCAAGAGTTGATTTTGCAATAAATGAGTTGTGTGTTACATTTGAGCATTTAAGGCCCTATTTATAGTGTACATGGTGGGTTTCCCCACCTTGGGTTGGTATGCCTGTGGACCCCCCCTATTCCTAGCTGGGAGGTCATGAGTGGCTACAACCTCCCTCTATAGACTAATGGGGTGGCGCCACCTGGCACTGCTGCCTTTTACTGATGGGACCTGACCTAACTACCTACTCTGACACTGTTAAATCCTCTGAACTGATGGCACTGGACGTATTCTCACAGCTGGCGATGCCTGGGATCGGGCAGACGGGTACACGGGTAACCGGGTACCGAGTAGGTAGCGAGTACCCTAGGGATCCTTTTCTCCGGGGAAGCGGGAAGAGATTGCCCCCAAAGCTCGCCGCTGGTCGACCTCTAATCCACGGAATAAGTCTTCTTCCCGACAGCTCCTGGAGGTCTCCGTCGGGTAGGCGTGACACCCTACCCGTCTGCTCAGCGTGCCTCGGTGATGAGATTCTCTCGTCCGTGTGCCACTTTGGTTTGATGGGTTAACCCCGATACCCGAATGGTCGGGTAGCAATATCGGGCGTAACAATTATAGGATGATTTTTGCTTTAAACTCAGTGCGAACGTGCCTAATATTTGATACACAACAAGAATTTCATGCCAACTTTTTGATAAGTGTGAATTAATGCGTAATTTTAGTTTAATTGAGTGTGATTTATTGCACTCAATTATAATGAAATTGTGTGTTTTACCACTTTTGTATTTTTGGATTGATAAAACCCACACTTATCTTTATCTTGTTAATTTCTTAATTGATAGGGACTTTTCATTGCAATAGACGAAAGAGTGCATGAGTTGCGGATCCACTCGAGATTTCAAGAATGGAAAATTAATTAATGAAGATCTTGAGGATTTACTTACCAAAGATGGAGATTTTTTCCTTTCCAATTCTCAGAGGGTTCACGCGGCTAAAAGAACTAAAGGGCCCAGCCCTTCTTGGATATTTTTGGAAAAAGGGCAGCAGCCCTAGGCCCTAATCTCCACGCATATATATGCAAGCAAGCAGCAGCCGGCGGGAATATCATACACGCATACAATCACGCCCACCTAGTCCGAAGCAAGCAGCTGCGCACGGAAGCAAGCAGGAGTTTTTAAGAATCTTTTGAGTTTGTTCTTTTATGCTTTTTAATTTAGACTCTGTTATTTATTTTAAGCCTATGGAAGGCTAAAACCCTTTGTTCCAATTCCGGGGATTTTGATACTTGTGTTTTGATGTTTGCTATTTGAACCCGTTTTATTCGTGAAACTTATTAATCGGATTATTTATATCATCTAGTTTCATTTCTCAATTGTGTGTTTAATTAATTTAGATTGGCCACCTAGGTTAATTAATTCATGCATGTTTGCTAGTGTGTAGGTTGTAATCCGTAATTGTTGCAATTCTATGCCAATAAGTAGCAACTAGTATTTACTAGGGTGATATAAGTCGGATTCTTTCGAACCGAGCTAGCGTGTTCGGGAATTTGTTTGATCTTTATTCTAGTTCTTAATGCTTCTACCAAATTAAATCTAAGAGCTTATCTAGACTGTTTGGTTAGAAAGGTTCGTTGGAGAGCTTGTTTCAATTGAATATTACTAAGGAATAAAACCGATAAACGAGCTTGTTGTTTGTCGAGGGTCATTAGTCCGAGAAATAAGTTGAGTGAATAATACGTTTGGGTAGCATAGTTAAAACCAAGTGGAGATTGAACCGTGAATTGGAATCGTTTAATTATTTGAATTCTAGTTGTGAGAAATTTATTTGCTTAGTTTAATTTTTATTTCAATTTTAGTAGTTTAATAGTCAACAAAATCAATCCAACCCCCCCCCCCCCTCCGTGTTTATTTGTTTCTACGTTCCCTGTGGATCGACCCCTATTTACCACTGCTACAAAATAGTGGAGTAAACCAGGGTTACTTATTTAATCTAATTTGGCGCGCCTCGACAGCGCGGTCCACTTTTTAATACAAAAGAAACTGACATTTGTAATTACTAATAAGAAACGGAACTAGCACCAACAAATAAAGTTAATTGAGTTTTGAGTCAACCTTAAATTTTCAGTTCTCACCGAAGGACGAAATTTGTAGAAAAAGGGCTAAACACGAGCCAAAGCTTCAAATTAAAAGAAAAATTGAAATCTTCTCAAAAAAAGAAAAAGAAGAATTGAAATGGGCAGTGATAAGAATAGAAATCTGATCATATGTAAACCTAACCCTAAGTTTCATGAAGTTGCGGGATTACAAGAGTCATGGAATAGTACCAAACCCTACGTATGAGCTATAATTTGTCTTGTAGTGTCTAGCCTATCACATGTTTATACTTGTACTATATATCTACATCTTTCCCGATAAGGTAAATAAGAATCATGAAAGCATTGTAATAAACTATCAGAAAATAGAATTAAAAGTTATTGCTTGCAGTGCAGATGTCCTTTACCGTGCCATGCATGCCTATAGCCTGTCTTTTTTAAAACAATATTCACATTAATTACACAAATTTAGCTCATTTTATAACAAGCGATAAAGTAGCAGCCCATGACCATAAGCAGCAAAAGAAATTAATGAAAATTAATAGAAGGCAGCTAACTCTTCACTTTTAAAACCATGATTACACGTCTTATTATTCTCTCTCACTCTCAAATTCAACTTTAAATCTCTCTTTTAATATGTTGTGGCATTTAATTAAGTTTTCAGTATGTAATCCTTCATTTCTCTAAATTTCCATAAAAAAAAAAAAAAAAAAATCTAAAACTTGATCTCATTCAGCATCCACTATGAAAAGAAATAATTACGTAAAAGGAAATTAATTATATTTTCTTAAGAATTAATTACGATTTCGTTAAAAAAAAGACTGGGGGCACCACAAAGGCAAACGTGTCTAATACTTGATACACAACAAGATTCATACCAACTTTCTCATGCAAAATGAAATTGGCATGTCCAACTAATAAATATTAAATAATAATAATTAAGCAACTCTACCAACGTAGAGAAAATGTGGCAAGTGCAAACATGCCAAGCACTTGATACACATTTGTACCAACGTCTACATTTCCAACAAATATAAACAATAATCAGTACCAAAAGATTAAAATTAAGCATACTACTACTCTTTTTTTTCTTTTTTCTGTTCTCAAGAAGAGCTAGCTAGTACCTTGTGTCCACCTCCTTAACTTGAATGACTTTGGTGTGAGGCTTGAACTCGAAGCAGTAGGTTCTTCCGAAGACCAAACTGTTGACCATTTTGAATTCGGACCACCCACGGGCCAAGTCGATCCGATCCGCATCTTTGTGGGTATTGTCCAAGGAAACACGCACACTGTGCCGTTTACCCTCTAGCACCACTGATTTCTTCCCTTTCAAACCAGCCACCCTTACGAATCTTCTCTTCAACGTCTAAATCTCACCAAAAAAATTAAACAAAACATTAAAAAAAAATAAAAATCGAAGTGTATAAATATAAATAAATTTATTTGGTTGAGAATCTTACCACTCGATATCGGTTATGTGGCTTGAACACAAATTCGTAGTAGAGTGGGTCGGACATCGATCTCAAAGGCACTCCCCCATCATCATCATCAACATCAATGTCATCACCATCATCATCATCGGAGTCTTGGGTGACCGGAAACTCCTTGATGCAGCCGGTGGTTTCGTAAATAGTGACGTCAAGGGTAATTCCGTCATTATCCAAAACAAAAACAAGAAATTCCCCGAATTTCAACCCGACATCTTTTACAAAGACGTCCCAACCCCTAGAGAAGCAAAACAAGCCTTCGTCATCTTCTTCCACTACTACCACGGGATCCACCTTTACGACCCACGTTTGACCCGGTTCGATTTTCAGCTTCAGTTTTTTCGGCAAAATCGAACCGTATTTGCGCATGAACACATGCGGTAAACGCTGCAAATTAACAAAGACATTAATTAACGAATTAAATCGGACGTAAAATAATAAGTTGAGAAAAATTACAAGTTGGCGAGCGAAATCCTTTCGGCAAAGGATCTTGAAGAAGGAGATAGTTTGTGTGCTCATTGTTGGTAATAGTAATAGATCGAGGTGCTTCTTTGAGTATCAATGGGTAAGAGTAATAGAGGTGTTTAAAGCATGTATAAAGAAGAAGATATTGTTTACATTAATTTGTGGTGGTTGTGGGGTCTAATTAATATTTGGAATATACCAAAGAAATGATGACCAAAATATTTTGTATATCAAAGTACTGAAAAGTTTTGATACAAGAGGGCCGTTCAACTTTATATGATAATTTGAAATATTACTAGAAATGGTGTGGGAAGTGAATCTGAGTAGATACTAAAATCTGTCAAAATAAAAGCTTGTCATCGTAGCTGGAAAGGGAGACAGGCCTTGATGAATTAAGGAGGGACCTTTTGATTCTTTTATATGTGGTTTTCTGTTTTTTCTTTTTTCGGGTTGTGAGAATTACTTAGAGGAATTGAAGGGTGTCCGATATTAATATTGGGCACGAGACAGAGTAATTTTTTAGGAGAATATTATTGTTAAGAGTAGGTCGCTTGTGACAACTTTTAATGTCATTGAGACGGTGAAATAAGACATAAATTGGAAATGATACATTAGCACTTTAATATGAGTGCATTGTTTCACACAAAATTTTCCCTATTGTTAATTAACTTTAGAATTTTAGTATACCGGTTCATTTTTGTACAAATAGTGTCACGTAGAATTATATTAATCGTATTCTAGATGTAATACTCTCTCTCTTTTTTTTTTTTGAAAGGAAAACAAATTACAACCCAATTCTTAAACAATACATCAATACAGCTTTTGGGTTAAACTTGTCACTGCTATAGGAATCTCTACTCCGCTCCAATCTTGAGGATTCAGAGAGTTTGAAGCCAGCTTCGCCACTTCGTGCGCCATTATGTTTCGTTTCCTGGGTATATAGTTAACTTCTTTCACCAACCCCCTGCATCTCCATCCATATCTCGTTGAGGATTGATCTTGCCTGGCCGAAGCACCCTCTTTCATTTGGACAACCTCAACAGCCTCAATGGAGTCAGACCATATCCTGGCTTGTTTAACTCCGATCGCTTTACATTTCGCAATCCCTTCTGTAATAGCCATCAGTTCCGCACCAAAGACGGAACCCGGATCATTAATTCTCCTACATCCCGCCACTACCGGCTCTTTATCACCCTTAATTGCAATAAAGCAAACGGAATACCAGCCTTTCTCCGGTTCATATCCGGCATCCACCATAACGGTTATCCCATCGCACTCTGTTGTGTCCGGCTCAAATCTTCTCAAACTCCTGTTGTGTTATTCCGTAACACTTTCGTGTGCCCGATTGCCTCACGAAATGAGTAAAAAAACTCCTGTGCCCAGTCTACCCGAATCTTGTCACGCTTCTTGGCTCCCATTTCGTGATTCAACCGACATCGCTCCTTCTAGACACCCCACATAATCATGATAACTTCTTCTTTCGCCGCTTCATTTAACCCCAGCAGTACTGCATACATTAGCTCCTTCGCTTGTAGGAATTTTCCCCTTTCTATGTCCTCCCACCATTCTGTCTCCTTCAAATATTCCGTACATGAGGGTAGAAAAAGAGGGCATGAGTCGTGTTAGCTCCCCAGCGATTACATAGTCCACATATAGGGGGTACCGACACATGATGATTCACCAAATTTCCTTTAGTTGCAATTGCATCATTAATCACTTTCCAGAATTGTTCCTCCTTCTTCCTTCCCCCCGAGCTCTCCGCTACACTGTTATTATTCATTTTTTCTAATTGGATCAAGTAACCAGATTTAACACTATAATTCCCTTTGGGATCCGGCTTCCAGAATCTCAAATCCTCCTCTTCATTTGGATGAATTGGGGTCTGCATGATTGCTTCATTTTCATGTGGGAGGAAGGCCTCTTCAATGAGGCTTTCATTCCATTCCTTATTCGGCCCAATAAATCTTGAGACGAGAGAGCTGCTTGCCCGTCTTTATTTAATTCGTCCATCCCACAATCCCGCCACCATGCTTCTTTAAAGATTTGTACTTTACTCCCATCCGCAATTCTCCATCGAATCCCTTCCCAAAGCACCTCTCTACTCCAGCATAATGATCTCCATATGAAGGACGGGTTATGCCCAATATCAGCCTCCATTATATCAGTGCTCCTGAAATATCTTGCCTTGAGTACCCTAGCCACAAGAGAGTCGGGCTTAAAGATCAGCCTCCACACCTGCTTAGCCAGTAATACCTTGTTAAATTCTACCAGCCTTCGGAAGCCAAGGTCTCCCTTCCATTTTAGCAATGTTATCAAGTCCCACTCTCTCTAGTGCATCTTCTTCCCATCCTTTTTAAATCCCCACCAAAAGTTCGCAATTATGCTCTCTATTTCATAGCACAGGGAAGATGGACTACAAAAGCAAGATATCGCATACGTCGGAACCGCATTAAGGACAACTTTGATTAGAGTCTCCTTCCCTTCTTCCGAGAAGTCCTTCATCTTCCAGCTCTCTACTTTGCCCTGCACCCTATCCCTCAAATATGAGAACTGCAGCCTTTTGCGTCTCAAGGAAAAGGTCGGTAGGGCCCAGATAGACTTCATGCCCCTGTTTCATCTTCACATTTAGCATTCCTCTTATAACATTCCTGTTCATTGGGCTTGCAAGTTGACTGAACGTGATGGCCGACTTATCATAATTAATAAGCTGACCTGAAGCTTCCTCATATTTGGTCAAGCATCTCTTAAGGGCAGCACAATGTTCTGGTATTGCTTTGAAGAAGACCAAACTATCATCTGCGAAAAACAGATGAGGTATGGATGGGCTTCCTCTCGCGATCATCATTCCTTACATCTCTTTTTTGTCCACCAGATCAGTAATTAATGTAGATAAGCCCTGTGCGCACATGAAGAAAATGAACAGGGATAACGAGTCTCCTTGCCTTAAGCCTCTAATTGGAACTAAGCAGCCTTCAGTTCTGTCCTCAAATTTGAAAGAGTAGGAGACCGAGCTTATACACCTCATGAGCAGACCCACCCACTTCGCATTAAGTCCCATCTTCAACATAATCCTCTCTAGATATGCCCACTCGATTCTGTCATAAGCCTTTGACATATCCAGCTTTAGAGCTGCATACCCTACTTTGCTTTTATTGTACCGCAACCGTGCATGCATTCATATGTAATTAGGATGTTGTCGGTTAGGAGCCTTCCCGGGATAAAGGCAATTTAATTTGGGTCTATAATCTGCGCCATGATCCTCCTCAACCGGTTCGTAATTGCTCGAGCTAGGAAGAGTAATTAGAAAATCACAAATTGGTTTTGGTGATTGAAGAATTCGTATTAATAATTGTTGAGATACAGCATACAACTAATCATCCTATAATTAAGGGAAAACTTATCTACAACTAATTGACTATACAAAGATATATGCAATGACTAATCTGAATTAGTCAATCTGTATTGGTTATGCTATTACCCCCCTTCAAGCGCTGTGTGGGATGAGGACACACGCAAAGCTTGGAACGAAGTAGTTCAAAAGCAGGACGTGAAAGGCTCTTCGTGAAGATATCAACAAGCTGAAGATGCGAAGGAACAAAACCCGTACTAAGCCTGCCAGATGAAACCAACTCACGAACAAAGTGATAATCCAGATCAATGTGCTTGGCCCGTTTGTGTGCGACCGGATTCTGACTCAAGAAAATAGCGCTCTTGTTATCAGAAAGTAGGGTTGGCCTAGTGGTAGGAAGAGCATGGAGCTCTCGACGAAGATTAGTGACCTAGACTAGCTCGACCGATGCATGTGCCATAGCCCGATACTCTGACTCACAACTAGAGCGAGCAACTGTGGGTTGCTTCTTAGCACTCCAAGAAACAAGATTACCCCCTAGAAAAATAGAGTACCCATATGCAGACCGGCGAGTCTCAACACAGCATACCCAATCAGCATCGGAGTAACCCAAAATAGAAGAATTCGGGCGTTTCATGAAGGAGAGACCAAAATGAACGGTTCCCTTAACGTAACGAAGAATTCTCTTAACAGCCAAAAAATGAGCCTCCGTGGGAGAGTGAAGAAACTAACTTACAGAGCTAACCGCATAGGAGAGATCAGGACGAGTGATTGTCAGGTACTGAAGAGCCCCAACAAGAGATCTGTACAAGGTAGGATCGTGAAAAGCAGGACCAGTACTGACAAGAGAGTCATCAGGGGCCAGCGGAGTCGAAACAGGCTTAGAGTCCAACAAATCTGCCCGCTGAAGAATACCATGAGCATATTTTTAGCCTGCCCCACAAAAGACCACCAGGAGTGTACGAAACTTCCAATCCAGAAAATAGTTCAACCGCCCAAGGTCTTTTATGGCAAATTCCTGATGTGTACGAGAGATGTTAGTAATTTGTCTGAGGATGTTAAATTATTGGACGCATAATGTTCCCCACGGCAAATTTGACAAAGAGGAATATACGTTCTACGCGCCCCATTAGTAGAACTTGAAGAGCCATTGTTGAAACCCGAAGCACCCTGCTGACCTCGATGACTAGTAGCATGCCCACGGTTGGAAGAAAAGCCAGAGGTGTGTCCAAAACCTGAACCACCCTGCTGACCACGAGAGTTATGTCCACCTGAAGAATTACCACCGTGCGGACCACGGCCTCCGGAGGTAGAACCACGGCCCAAAGCACGATCTACGGTAAAGGCAGCCTGCGGAGATGAACTTTCCATAGCATGAAGTATGGAATCATATTGTTTGGCTTGGCTTAACAAGTATCGAAACGCCGGAATGGGACTAAAAGCCATTCGAGTATCCGCAAAGCTTGCAAATTTAACACCCAATCCACGCAAAAACCAGTGACTCTTATCTAACTCAACAACAGGACAATCAATAGCATGTAGTTGATCACACAATAACTTAAATTTCTTACCATACTCGTCAACTGTAGAATCACCCCGACGAAGAGAGAGGAGCTCTTCTCGGAGTTGATGCTGGTGAGATGCAGAGGAGTAGA